>CM072822.1:18840180-20276887 GCA_036937905.1 Salvia rosmarinus | reverse complement strand
TCTCCTTGGATGAATACTCTTTGGTGATTCATCCTCAACTGAAGCATTTGCAACTTCATTCGAATCTGAACATATAGCATCGGCGAATATAAGTAGCACTCTTCCAATGAAGCTTCAGAAGGAAGAGCAACGATATCCTCTGTATTGACTCTGTGGACACGATGAGATGCCAACTAGTGTTTCGCCTACATCTCTAAGAACCTCATTCTGTATTTCCTTATTTTGATTTTCAAAGCGGCTGCGAGGACAGCTCGTTCACCATTTTATCTTTCGACACCGTGCCATCATCCTCGCTCTCCGAAAAATTGGAACTTCCAGATCTATCTCCAAAGTTATCTTGACACTGGGCCCGCTCCGTTCATAACAGGGTGGTGAAGGATCTTCAAAGTCACTAACACAAGCATTCAAGTCAAAGTGATCCTTAATAGAGTGCCCTTTTCGGTTTTCTTTTTCCATAGTTGGTTCTTCAGCAGCAATTTGCTCATCTGGCTCACTACGCTACATTTATATCAATTATCCCATTCTTTCTTCCATCACAGGCAGCGTCCTCCCTTCAGCGCAGCAATAGACATTCACAGAGGCAGACGCAAGTGGTGACAGCTCATTTTCTGTACATCTCTTTCAAATATGGGAAACCAAGAACTTTCTTAACGGCTTGAGGCTGAGCTGCTGCTTCCTTCTCTCCTAGAGTCACAGAATCAGATGGGGTCGACATATGCTTTGAGGAAATATCTGATTAAGATCACTAACTGTTCCATCCTTGCTACACAATTCGTGGAAGAATCATCACAGTAGCCTAATTCTCTCGATAGTTCTGACCTCCTTGTATCCATAACCTCATCAACATGCACTGGCTTAGGTCTAAGCCAAGGCAAAGCCAAGATTGTCTTCAGGCTTACTTTTTCCATCTGCCATATTAAGATCCTGCAAGATCCCATTCTCATTTGGGGCTTTTGGGAAGTGCTTCATTCAAGTTAATATCTATAGCAGGTTTCGAATCAGCATAACATGAACCCTTCGGAAAATTCACAAAGCCATGATTAGTTGAGGCAGGTGCATGGTAAAATCCATTTGATTTTAAGTCACTTCCCAAACCTCCATTAACAGGCCAGTTATCGCCAAAGATTGCTGGCACGGAGCAGAAGGCTGCAAAGGTCTACTTATTGCTTCGACTGGATTCCAGAAGTTTCCAGTGTCGTTATTTTGGGAGTAAAACTACTTGATGGATGTGCCCAAGATGAGACAGTCTGAAACCACGAACTGGTAAAAGAAGAGGACGAATTAAAGAATGGATAAGAACCAGGAGCGAGAAGCTATAGGTTCCAACTGGCTATTATTGAGGTGACTATAATATCTATCAGAAGCTTCTAAACCATGCCGGAATCCTCCCTCTGCCTCTCTTCCCTATTGTAACCGTTTGAATACATTCCAGGAGGATGATGAACTTGGTTAATGGTGCCTCCCCGGATGGGAAGACAAAGGCGACTTTTCTGGTTGACAACCTTGCATGACAGAACTTAGGTTACCCTTAGAGGATCCTGAAAATGCAAGAAACCAAGGCTATTTCAAACAGTCAAACAACAGTGCAGATAATTTTAAGTTTATAACCAAATTGAACATGATAGAGAATGTAACTTGAGCCATACAGACCGAGTCTAGAGTTTTTCTTTTCTTTTCTCTCCCCTCTCTCTCTGGTCACCAAACTACTACTGTGAGAAGAAACTATTGCATGGACATGTTAATAGAAGTAAGAAAAGTTTGACACATCATAACCAGCAAAATGTAAAATAGGCTGAAGGCATCGTAATATGTTAAATAAATGTGTTTTTTTGGTCACTTTAATACAGAATTTAAAAGCCGCGTCACGATGGACTCGAACCCGAGACCTTTGGCTCGGGCATTAACCACTCTACCACTAGGCCAACACACGCACAAATAAATGTGTTTCATGATCATATATTGCTAATTCAAGTAACCCTAGATCTTAGCTTATTTGATCTCATGGCAGGGAGAAAATCAGAAAATAAAGAACTACAAAAGTTCATTAAAATCTTTACCTGCTCTGTTTGCATGGAGCCATCCCTATCATTAACCTGGCTTTCAGTTGACGAATTCATTGAAATTCCATCACGCACAAGCACGGGTTCTCCAGCTACACTTAAAAACTAGCAGTTGATTTAGCATGTGGTGTGGTTTTAGCCTCCGTTTTCTGCAGCATGACCTAGGAAATCAATTGATGATAGATCTGTTGCTTCTTCCATGTGAATGGGTTCGTTTAAATCAGCCAAACCAACGGAGACCCTTAAACAGGCAGCAGAAGCTGAAGCATCCACCGCTCAGTTTTTCACCGCATGACTACCAAGAAATAACGTCACAACACTTTCAGTTCCATTGTTCGGATCACCGTTACGAGAATAACTTGATAGACCAGATTTTTGTAACCCTGCAAATTTTCCTCTTCTTCGGATCTACATACTCATCAGCTGGTAGTTGAAGATCAAATAACTTCTTCCTTACTTTCAGCGGTCGTGAATCCAATGCTTCAGAGTTCTTTGTGGTGCACCCGTTCTGGAAAGGCAGCCGGCCTGGCTGTCTGGAGTTCCCTTTGTGCAAGTTGTGGAGAACTAAAATTTTCAGCTGCAGCAACGTATTGCAAAGGGAAACCTGCCATATGCCATTTCGAGCTCTCCTGAAGGCACTTGAGGTCCTTCAAGACTTGATGATGAAGCGGCTCCATTGATGCTCGATCGCCATTCCTTCTGAACTCGTCCATCATGTCCCTTTGAATTTCTGAAAGACGATGGAGTTCCAAAACCTGTATGCACAGAGAAACTCAAGCAGTTATTCATTGAACTACAAAATGGATATCGACTACCCCATTTGCAACCAAACTTTCTTTAAAATCGAAATGAAGCACCAGGATGTCTTAAAATTAGCAATATAATGATGATAAGGACCCAAAGTACCTGATTCTTAAATACGCCTCGTGTTCAAGCATTTTTGTTTCAAGGTGTCTTTCTCATGCCCCAGTGACCATTTCTAGAGTCCTCGGCAGGAATTTGTAATACTGCCCGTTTGCTACCATCTTATCCCCATAAAATAAGGGCCAGCTAGTACTGCTAGAATCATCATTGAGGTCCCTCATTGTGTGAAGTCCTGGGAAGTAGCTTTGCAATGCATCTTCGTTGCCATTCCTGTAGGAGATAGAAAAGTAACTGGCAAGTCCATGGCGCAATATCGCAATAGTTGATGTTTCATTCATTCGACATGCTTATTTTCCATCATTTACAGTTACCAAAAATACTTGCCATCAAACTTGTGTCGCACAAACAAACAAATTTATCTGTAGAAGACATAACTCGACAATATACGCTTGCAACAGTTTATTGATAGATACAGTGCCTCAATTGAGATTGTTTCAAGGCAACAAAATGATCCGAGAAGTATGTGTATCAAAACATCGGCATTCAAATCCCAACAACAGCAGGACTTTTCTTCCAACGGTTAGGAGACCTAACTTGCGGCAGAGCATTAACTCTATGGTCGAGCATTACCAATATCGTGTTCCCATCTCAACAAGTGGCACGTTAGGGCAAACACAGTTGGACTAATGCATATGCAAGATTGTATAGAAACAGAACTCAAAAACAGCAAAATAGAGAATGAATACTGTATGGAACAAAATAGTAAAAATAAGCTGCATATATTAACTATGCAAGTAAGTGTGCATTGAATGCAGATGCTATTTGGACGATCACGCATCAATCCAATATCAACATTTAACTATCGATCAAGAACCTAAATACAGCAGCAAGTATTCTTCAAAAGCAAATGCACAATCCAACAATCCAGCCAATGAAACTAATTATCTCCAGAATTACTTATAATTATGACTCGACTAAATCAGATTATCAATCACACAGCAAAATTATAAGACAGAAAATAAAACATCCGGTCGTGTTTAAGGTCATATTCAAGTACAGGTAACCTTAAACAAGAAAATGAAAAATAAAATGGAAGTAGAACACAATTACCTCAGACCCACATCCGAAACCACCTCTCTTCAACAATACCAAATCATCCAGTTGTGTTTCCAAGAATAGAGGAACTCGAATCATGTGAAATTCAGAGGGTTTCACACTGTAAGAAATGAAGCCAACAAAATAGGGGGAATATAAAATAAAACAAAATAAAGGAGCAAAGTGGTGGCTGGTAGCAGTAATATTGGCGAATGAAACAAAGGAGTGTGCGTTTTGGTAACTCCATTGAAGAAGCTTAGATCCTCACCAAACTCTAACTAAATATTTGGAGATTTCGATCTGCTGGGCTTCTCTCTCTCTCTCTATGAGAGAAGAAAAACTACAACTTTAGAAAAGAGAGAATGAGAAAAAGAAATGAAAGAAAGAACTCTTGCAGCTGTATATATTTAATATACAGTGATTAATATTTAATATTGATTTTGTAGAGAGAGAAAGAGAGAGATCCCAGATAAGAAATCTTCACACAAACAAACGACCTTCTAAGAACAGTGACATAAAATTTGTCAACATCCGGTCTCTATTTATTCTCTGCTTTCCCTCTCTCTCTCTCTCACACACACACACACGGAAAAACTCAACTTCCATCTATATTTTATACAGATTTCTTGGATTGATGAAATGGAAAGAATTTTTTTCTAGATTCTCTCCACTTCCTCTTTTAAGGTACATCCATTGGTGAAAATTAAATTTCAGAATACAAACTGCAAACCTAAATGCAAATATATGGAGACATATAGCCAGTGTTATTGTCATTAGATAAATAGGAATTCATCACTTAAAGAGTGATAGATATTTACGACAAATTAATTTCTTTTAGCTTCCAAAATCAAAGCGTTGAAAACAAGATGTTTGATATTTGTTATCCAAATATGTGCAGTTGTGTATCGCAACTCTTACTATCGGAGATAATTAAATAATACATTAATTTATTGATAGATATATCATAATTTCATGTGTGCCGTAATTTGTATATATTGGAGATAATTTTATATTTAAGCAGATGTGATATTAATACTTTTGTGAAAAATGTCATAATCAAATATATCTGAGTTTTAATCTATATTGTCAAGTAGACTAGCTGTAATCAAATATATCGAGTTTTAATCTACATTTTCGATACATTATAATCGAACTCGAATAGCTGCGAGTAGCTCTATTCATTTACAACTGTACCCAACAATGCAGCAAAGTATGGAGGAAAATATTCATTTATTCTTTCTTTTACATAATAATTGTTTCTTTCATTATCTTTTTATAAATATATATACTTAATAATTATTTTTAAAATTTAATTATATATATATATGTGTATGTATATATTTATTTAATCAAATATTTGTGAATACAAATAAATCTCGTATTTGAATTGATCTATAACTAAAATTATAAACTCATTAATAATATTGATATGATAATGTACGTACTGTATATCTAGCTCTAAGTTTAATTGCAGTATTTTGAGACGGGAGTTTGACAATTCAATTGGGACCAAATACAATATTAAGGACTTAATTGTAACATAATCTAAATTTAGACCGAATCAAACAAAATTTATCTGCTGAATTAAAAGAAGAAGAAAATGAAAGCTACATGACATATTTATGAATCAATTTAACATTCGAAATAAATTTGAGATCCTACTCAAATGTCTCGTGAATTATCACGATTAGAAATAAAACATGTGAATATATTCAATATATTCTAAATCCAATTGCAAATGAAGTAAGCCCCAAGTAAAGGTAATATTTTAATTTTTATTTCCATTAACAATATATGGTAATTTGCCATTTTAAGTACTGTCCTATTGGCTAATGTCAAGAATCACGACAAAGATGGGGACCCACCTCTAATTCCCCATTTATTAAAAAAATCTCACTAGGTTTTGGCGCTGAGTGATGTCTCTCTGTCTCTCTCCTCGCTCTCTCTCTCGCTCTAAAACCTCAGTACTAACTACTAACATATAATTACGGAAAAGGGCTTTTGATTCGCCTGGCAGATTTTATTGGGCATTTGCTCTGCTTCGTATCAGAGGAAAAGTATTCATTGTTTATTTATTTATTTATTTATTTATTTTATCTTTTTTTTGGGGGGGTTGAATTGAGGGTACAACTCTATGTACTGTGCAGAAGCAGCGTTGAATGAATGAACATGAACATGATGATGATGGACCGAGATGTACACGTGGCGCCCTTATAGGGCAGCGACGACCACAGAAATTTCATGTTGCCTGGTCAATGATTATTGTCTCTTTTTCTTAATTTATTCTATTTTATATTTACATATGAATGTTCACCAAATTCAGTGTGTAACCGAATTAAATACTAGGTATTTTATTTGAAATTTTCTTGGTGAAATTCTGGATTTATCTAACGAAAATCAAACAAAGTAAAAATTCCATGAGAAAAAAAAAAGTATGTGTAGCGATGTATACTTTTATTTGTATAGTATTTGACGGTGTCATTTTCGTTTGAATTATGGATGTATTTGAATTTCATTGTATAGCGTGTGATCTTCGAAATAATTTAACATTGGATGAATACTAGGAATGCATGAGACCGTTTATTCAATATTAGGTCCAAATTTATGATGTTTATTATTATTCTTCATCCATCATATGTGTTCTTAGTTTTATCAGAAAACTTTAATAAATATAATAAGTGTAAAGTGAATGAAGAATGAAATTCATATAATAAATATATAATATGTGGAAAATATGGATCATAGATAATTTTTTTAAAGTAAGTGAATTGGGAGTAAAAGTGTTGACTTTTGAATGAAGTTCATATCTATTAAAAAATTAAACAAATTTTATGGATATATCAAATGAAATTAAATAAATAAATCTCAAAAGGGTATTATTTTATTAAATATGATGTTTATCAGTTGAAGGTAAAAGCGTGTAACTTATCACACTGCTTTTCAAATGTCCTTTTTCATCCTTCACTTGATTTGCAATACAATTTCGAGGATTACAATTTGAGTACTTTAGTTTAATTAGTTTAGACCTTTAACACGTGTAGTTATGGATATGCTAAGAATGTTATTTATGTGAATATATAGTATTTCATGTAACTCATAAGATTGACTTTATGATATTATATATATATATATATATATGGTTATTATAAAAATATGTCTTATAGTATAAATTACGAACTAATAAATTTATTTTAATTTACTATGAAAGTGTCTTAATTCAAAAAAAAAATTGCCCTAAGCATTCGAACCTATTTGTCAATTCATCTAGCAAATGATGAATTCATCGTAAATATTTATAATTGGATGATTGAAAATAGTTCTTATTTTTATATGTTAAAATTAATTTGTATTCGATTCGGTTTATGTATATATATAGTTTTATATGATGAGAAACCCTGCTATTATGTGAGGATGTGTTATGAGTTTATGAACTTTTTCACAAATAAGGGACTTTAATTAAATGTAATAATAAATTTGGATAATTATTTTCATGTCTTTAATTTGATGAGATTTTCAAAAATGTCCCAATTTTAGTTAATATATTAAATATCATCAATTTTGCGAGATTTTGAAAAATATCTCCAACTTTGGTTGATACATTAAATATCTCCAACTTTGACGATATTTTAAAAGTTCTCCCGATTTAGAGTTTTTATGACGAAATGATTACGTCGATTGTGATTCTCATGCGAGTTCGCTATTGAATGACTCAATTCTGCCTTTATATGGATTATAGTTCAAATGGCTCGCATTTTGTATCGAAAATCAAAATCGGATATTTTTTAAAATCTTGTCAAAATTGGGGATATTTAACGATTAATTAAAGTTGGAACTTTTTCAAAATTTTGTCAAAATTGGAGATATTTTAATGAATTAACTAAAATTTAAAATATTTTCAAAATCTCATCAAAATTAAATACACAAACTATAATAAATTTTCTCCTTAATCATTTAATAGTTGTTCAAAAAGTGCGGACCTTCTAAAAAAGAGTACGGACTCTAGTTATATAGTGTTGATTCTTATTTGTAGGAGTCATAAATGAATTCATTATGATTTGAAAACACTTATATTTATTACTCTATCAATCCTCTAAACCGTATTCTTTTTCAAATTGTTCCATTTAAAATAATTCATTTTTAAGAAAATAATTATCTCTTCAAAATAAATAGACTTTATCTATTTTATTCATTTAACCATTTTATATTCTCTCTTACGTACATTTTATTTATTTAATCACTATACAATTCTCTGAATAATCGCAAGTAAAAAATGAGTCATGTTAGTGAGACGGATGGTGTATTTAGGTTCCTATGTTCGTTTTACGTTTCATTAGTTTTGTGCATTTAATTTTTAAATATGTAATTATCTAACTTTTTTCAATTATCTAACTTATTTATATCCCAAAAATGTGTTATTGTGCGTTAATTTATATGCATTGTCATATCATATTTTCTCTTTAAAAAAATTAATACGGTGAACCTCGTTTTAAATATCAATCAATCTACCACTAAATTAACACACCTATACAATATATTATATTTTCATGTGTTATTAAAATATCATTAGCATAACTAGTTTCCTTTGCTCAAAGTGGGAAAAAACAAAGTTTTGAGTTTTGCTGTATACTTTTCAAATAGTGGAAATACATATATATGTCATCAAGTTAAGGAATATCAATTATCCATAGACAGAAAATGTTAATTATAATCAAGTTGGGTCATTGGGACTATTATCACCTAAATATATCCAATAGGACTAACAATATATGGTCCCATTAGGTACTATTTGGTGATAATAGTTCAATAGGAAATGACTTTTATAATTTGACATATATCATTCATATTTATTACAATCGCAAGTCTTTATTACTTGTACAAAATATTAAATTTTAATTACGGATGCACAAAACTAATTATTTTGTACTCCATCCACCAGTTTTATGTTTGTATCGTACTCTCCTTCATACCAATGAGATTTGTGCTAATTCTATATTCCGAGACTCAATTAACTGATGGTTGATATGTAAGAATAAAATTATGATTTCAGATTTATTTTTAATTTTATGACTAACAAGATTTTATGATAGAAATCACAATTTTCAAAGAAATACTTATTCTCATGAACATAGAATTAGTCATTTCTCTTATCTATAGTATTAGCTATTCTCATGAATATAGGATTAACCAAAATTTCTAACAAGTTATTCTTATTTATCTTTTATCTTATAAAATAAATAGCTATAATAAATAATAATGATAATAATAAGCAGTAATATAATAGTAGTATTTATATTAATAAATAAATAATAATTATTAACAATAATTAACTACACTCCTCCGTCCGGTTAGCTTGAGGCGCCTTCTGGGCACGGAAATTAAGGAGAGAGTGTTTAGTGTTTTAAATATTGGTAATAAAGTGGTTTATGTGTTAGGTGTATATTTTTGTTTTTTGTTTTATTTTGCATTTAAATTTATTTATTTACTTAATAAATTTAAATTTATTTATTTATTAATAAATTTATTTTAAATTATCCTTTATTTAATTTGCATATTAAAATTAATTTAATTTTTTTCTGAATGTTAAAAGGTGAGACCTTTGATTTTCTCCCACCATTCTCGATTTCAACCTTTAATTCAATGTTAAACAAAAACAAAAGAAACAACGAAAAATTAAAAGAGCTTAAAATCTTGAACAAAATTGAAAACAACACATTGATAAAATAACATATTTCATTCCATTCCATTAATATCATCATTTCATTCCAAAGTTTATTGTATTCTTATCTAATTTCATTCCAAAGTTTATTTTATTCTTATCTAATTTCATTCTTACGATCTGGACATCACCTAAAGAGTATTTAATATTGTAAATTGAAAATGCAAAAGTGACACAAAATGGATGATATGGTCTTTTTTTTAAAATTAAAGGTTGTTAATTTTGAAAGCCAAAAACAAATGACATCCTTAGCAAGAAGAGAAATATAATGAATATAATGTTATAATTTTTGTAAGATTATATCAGTCTGCGTAATTATACCACTAGCATATAATTAGTCATGTTTGAAAATTCTTTTATGTTGTGTTTATGATAACAACAAAACAGTTTTATATTTAAACGATCGTCTTATTCTAATATACATAAGTTATGATATGTGGAATTTTAACATGACAAAACTTGGGTGAGCTCGCCACCGTGAGCTCACCCTTTTTTTGTTAAAATTAGGTTTATTAATTCAAAATTAGAGTTTATTATTCAAAATTAGGTTTATTATTCAAAATTAGGTTTATTAATTTCAATTAGGTTTATTAATTTAAAATTAAGATTTATTAATTCATGATTATGATTTATTAATTTATAATTAAAGCTTATTAAATTAATTAATTTATTAAATTAATTAGGGGGTCTCACTATGCTTCATAGAGACCACCCCTTTAACTTCAAGAATCAATCAAAATGCCATAGGGATTCAGATTATTCGGATCCGTTAGGATGTATATATACCCATAGGCGTCTCAAACCTAAGTAAAAAGTGATTATATTACTTATTCTCGTCTCTAACCCGTGATAATGATACCCTAATTATTTGAATCTATTTGAATTTATAAATATAAGTTGTCATAGTAATTTGTTATTCATAAATAAAAACTCGAAATTGTAAAGTAAACATAAATAATAAATAGAACAAATACAAAAGATGAAAAAAATGAATAAAATTATGCATAGGCATGTCGATTAATATTCGGACCATTTAGTATTCATATAGCGTATCATATCACAAACCCGATTACAAAGTGATGTAACTATTTATTTCAGTATAGTAATACATGCTAAATACCAAAATTCGTTTCAATTCATTTAAATTTATTAAAATAGTTGAATAAGAAAATGTAAGTTGTTATAATAGTTGGTTATTCGTCTCAATAAAATTGAAATATTCCATAGTAAACATTAAAAACAAAATTGTAAAAGTGAATACTTATTTTTGTCTCAAACTCGATAGTAATACCATTAATTACCTAAACTCTTTTTAATTTATAAATATAAGTTGTTACGATAATTGTTTAGCCCATGAGTTGATGAAAAATAAATTTATGTGAATTTATAAGGAGAAATTTAAAAATAACTTAATACTTGGTTAAAGTTCACTCATCCTGATTGTTGACCACGATTGAGCACATCAATAAAGCGAAACAATGATATGTTGGGTTTAGCCACCTAGATCCATTGAGCGAGCACATAGATAAATAGAAAAGATGAGGTGTTTCAACCACCTAAACGTGTAGAAAATATATATATACACACCCTTTCCAAATCCAATAAATTTCCTAAGCTCATTTAGATTTATAAAATAAGTTGTTACACTAATTGTTCTTGAAAAAATTATGTCTTAATTGTGTGTTTGATTATATCTCAAAACCTACCGATGATTGTCCCATGATGTAATATAGTGGTGCTCACTGTTGGAACCAACTTTTGTTCCTGTGTTTCAACAGAAGAACTACCAACTGCACCCAATAGTGAAGGAGTTCAAGCAAGAATAAAGTCAATTTCATCAAAGAAGTTTCGACTCAACACAACCGAAAAGAAGCACTCATCAAGATCGTAGACTAAAGATCGAAGTCAGCACTAAAGAATGAAGTAAAATGATCTCGATGAACAATACTACCGGATACTAAAATCGGAAGACTAGAGACTAGAGATCAAGATTCATACTTGAAATCAAAGAAGTCGAGAATATGACTAAGTCATACTAACAGTGAGAAGTCGAAGTTATTGAGAACTATGTCAACTGACTTATGGTCAACAAATTGATAAAGACCAAATCCAACTGCCGATAAAACATAGAACTGACTGACCGATACAACCCAAGTCAACGTACTAAAGAAACAGGAGTTTAACTCAATTGGAAAACACGATATATTTAAACATTGAGTGTTTGACTTGTCACGTGTCGATGCGAATATGCGAAGATCCTCGACGTGCGAACCACTTTTCGGAGTTGCGAGCTACAACGTATGATGTTGCGTACATGAAAAGCGACTTACTAAGATTCAAACATGCGTAATTCACATAAATAGAATGGATGTGATTGTGTTCCCTCAAACAATATTATTCATCGCCCACTCTATAAATACAAGTAGAATCCAACCTTTGAAGTTTACCAAATGCTACACATTCAAATGTTAAAAGCACCCAAAGCTTATATCTTAAGAACAATTATCTAACGATTTGAATAAGGAGTTCCAAAGTGTTTTCAAAAATTCTCGAGCTCAAATATACTTATCACCAAGATTTCAGATATATTCCTTTACATTCTAGATACATCCATATAATAGTCTAAGCTAGAAATACCGATTTGTCTCATGTGACAACTCAAATCCTAATTGAAAATCTTTTACCCAAACCCCAAAAAGGTTAAATAGAAGTTGGGCAAGTAAGCAATAAAATATTAGTTGTCGGAAGCTTTGTTATCTCGCACCTATGCAAGAGGTTAGGTCGATCGCATCCGTGAGCGCTTAGAGGATTCCTAGCATAAAGCTTGGGAAGATACGCCAAGTAAGACAGGTATTGATAAGGTAAACTTCAGATTAGGTTTCTCTTTACCCAAACAAGATTTAATCCCAAATAGTAGATCGATCGTGTTATCATCCATGGATGTAGGAGCCGATCCTCCGCGAACTAAGTAAAACCAAGTGTTCTTTACATTTAGCTCTTTACTTTCAATATCGCTTTACTTTATATATTATTGAATCGAACATCATCAGCATAACGTAACAACATCGCATCGTTTGAACACTCTATCAAGATCGCTGAATCGACTAGAAGAAAATAAAACCGACGAATCATATTTGACTAAGTATTTTCTATTAGCTTCGTTTAAGTAAAGGCAATACGTAACCACCACATTCCTCACGCAATTAGTTATCGCCTAATCGACTAGTTGTCTCGATGTCAATAAGATTGTTAACCGATATCACTCAAGACAAGACTATCATACTGAACCGATCAAGTAGTATTGATATCAAAACTAAACCGACTTCGCATTCGACATCTATTGATCAAGATAAGGTCCAATCTTGTTTTAAAGAAAAGTTTTAATTTGCCTTAACTTTGTATATCCTCACCCCATACACCAAGACACCCACAAGGAACCATCAATTGGTTATCCATCTCAATAAAAAATATTATGTATAAGTCAAAAAATAAAATAAAATGGATATAATCTCATGTTGGCATGTAGATTAATTTCGGATTCGCTTAGAAGTCATATGTCCGCATCTATACCAAACTCGATTTAAAAGTGATTTACTATTTGCTTTCATCCAAAACTCGCTTAATAATACACGCTAATTACTCAAATTTATTTAAATGTATAAATGTAAGTTGCTACAATGATTGATTACTTGTCTCTCATAAATATTCGATATGATTCATTCAAAATTTTGTACAAAGTATACACTTTATTTAGGTTTTGAATTTGTGAGTCTCAAATCGATGTGAGATTTAAATTGTATCCTTTATTTAGGTTTTCAAGTTGTGAAGTCTAATGAGAAATTAATATGGAAATAGGAATTGTGTCCAAGATATACTTATTTTTAAAAGCATATTCCACGCCAAATAAGCTTATTACAAATTACAAAAGAAAACTTACAAAATATAATACCCAAAAATAATCTTACACAATTGTTTTTGTTATAATATTGTGTTGTGATATTCACAAAAAGCAATTTGAAAGTAGGTTGGGAAATAATCATTTAGGTATGTTACTTTACATCAATTGATTCTTGTCAAGAAAAATTGAAAATATATATTAAAATCACAATTAGTATTATACTTTTATTTTATATTGAGTATGAACAATAGTATCGATAAATATAAAATATAAATATGTGACTATAAAATCTGAAAACAATTATGTACTATAAAACATCGACATATCCAAATGAAAACTTGAAAATAAATAATATTTTACAAATTTTTACAAAATAATCTATCTAATCAAAATATATTTAATAGAATAATAAAATCTAAAATAATTTATTTATCAACATTCACAATTTAACCAACATATAAAATTATGAAGTTCTTTCTTATTTAAAAACTTGTTAGTCATTTCACTTATTTAGTTATAAATATAAATATATATATGTATATATATATATATATACGTATATATGGTTTATTAATTCATATTGAAGAAACTATTTGTTTCAAATGCAAATAAAAAATTGATTATACTTTAATATTAAATTGAAGAAACTATTTATAAAATACTCTACAATGTGGATTTTTTGGGTTTGGGAGAATAAAAGTATCTTTATATAGTTTTTCATTATGAAATCTATGGGATTTAAGTACTTTTAATTTATGTTTTGAATTTGTAAATTATCTTGAAAAATCAATTGGGATTCAAGTTTTTTTTTAGGTTTTGAACTTGGGAAGTCCTGTAAAAGTCGATATGAGATTCAAATTGTATCATTTTATTTAGAATTCAATTACAATTGGAGAGGTCTCGTAAAACTTCAATGCAGATTCAAATTTTTTTAAAAAAATTGTACAAAGTATCTCCTTGTATTATCAAATTAAATTGAAGAAATAATTTATTTTGTCAAGATTATTTATTTGGTCAAATTAAAATAAATAATCTTTTTGTTTGGTCAAATTAAAATAAATAAACTTTTATTTGTTCAAACTAAATTGATCTGCATTTCGATTAATATTAATCTCAATCCTCGTCAATGAAATATGAATATTTGGTTGAGAGAATAAGTAATCTTTATGTAGATTTTCCTTTGTGAAATCTCATAAAAGTCAATGTGGATTGGTAAGAAAATAATAATAATAAAACAACAACAACAACAATAAACAAAATAATAATAATAATAATAATTATTATTATTATTATTATTATTATTATTTAAAAGGATGAGAATAAGTAAGATAAGAACCGAGGTATTTAGATAAATAAGAATGGAAAACATAGGGTAACCATATTGAAAAGTCCTTGAACAAGGTGTCGATGTAGAGCCAAGAAATGAGCCCGCGAAAGTCCCGCCTGGGTACCGGGTTTGGGTTGGTTTGGGCTTGAAAATTAAAGGCCGAAAAACCGGTCTAAAAGCCCCCAAAACCCCTGGCTCACTGGCTATTAAAAAGCGGGTTTTTAAAAAGCTCGTCAATATTTTATTAAATATATATATTTATAAATTATTTAATATACATATTTATAAATTTTAATAATATTAATTATATTTTATAGTAAAAGTTTCTTACTAATTCCATATTGGTCGAAAATATATTTTTTGAATTGCAACACATCAAAATTCTAAAAAAATAATAACTTCATAAATCATACAAAATAATTCATAAGAAATTATCTTCAAAATATATATAGGATGATTAATGACCTTATAATATGTAAAAACTATTTTAATCATTGATCTTAAATATATATTGTATAATTAATTTATTTTTTCTAATATTTTAGGCGTATAAGTGGAATTGACGTTTAATAATATCATTTACCTTGATTTGTAATTACTAATTTATTCCTCCTTAAATTAGAGAATTAAAATTATACCGCATTACAATATCATCGTATAATACATAAATATATCAAAATATACAAGAAGCATTATCATAAGAATAAGTAAGTTTATATGTTTTTATCATTGATTCTTTATTTAAGTTGGAGTTATGAGATTGTAATTATGTATTTAATTTATTTTGAATTTTCAAATATTAATTTTATATATTAAAAATTAAAAATAATCTAAAAAGCCCGCCCGGTTGGTTTCACATTTCTAGTCTCGAAAAAATTTTGGGCGGCTCGAAAATATAAAGTCCGATCCCGGGATCGGCCCATTACTTTGCCACCTCTAGTCGATGTATGGAGAAGGAATACATTTGATGAAAACTTTCGCTTTTCTTCACTTTAACAAAAGAGGATCGACTCAAGAGTCGATCTAGCTAAACAAAAGGACTTTCACAATGAGCTCGTGTTGAAGCGAGCTGTGTGGAATATGGAACAAATATTGATCGCTCATGACTCTGCAACGCAAACAACATGTAACGAAGTTCGGATGTACATATGCCGAGTATGTGTTGAGATCGATTGAGTCGAGTTCACCGTGCATGTTGTGTTTCATATAAGATATCTAAACAACTAACAACAAAGCAAGAATGATGCAATGATTTAACGTGGTTTGGAAAATTTATCCTTCGCTCTACAAACCTATAAAGGATGAATTCCAATTACCTTAGGAATTCCTTATTTTATACTTCAAATGGAAATAATCGTGATCTCGGCACCTTAGAGATCCAACCCGAGTTACTCTCGAGATATCAATCCTAGGCTATTAGGCAGACCTCCCGCCTTTTGCTTTTACCCGCTCACCTTAGGGCTACTCGCGCCCGCCTGACATCTACATCTTGTTTACTCACACTTTATTCTAACTTGTCACTCTTGGACTTGGTTAGAGCCATTTCCAACTATGTGAGTGTGTCTTTACATTAAAGAACAAATCTAAAGATATGCAACACTTATATAAGTATATTACGATATTATCATGAAGAGCGTTAGATAGTGGAGACTAGACTCAAGTAGTTTCACCATGGACAATGGTGAAACCATTTAGAAATGGAAAATGAATTCGACTAAGTATAGTTGAGTTGGAGTTGGAGTTGAGTTGGAGTTGAGTCGAGTTAGAGTTGTGCCTTATTTCTAAGAGTACCAACATCCACTTCTCATTTGTAGTACCCATGTTGGGCATTATTTTTCAATCGATGAAGTCTCGATTTATAGAGGATTGAACTTAAATTATCCATTTGAATAGAGTTGTTTT
This sequence comes from Salvia rosmarinus, assembly GCA_036937905.1. NCBI lineage: Eukaryota > Viridiplantae > Streptophyta > Magnoliopsida > Lamiales > Lamiaceae > Salvia > Salvia rosmarinus. The sequence continues at coordinate 20,260,025 of CM072822.1, read as the reverse complement.
AAATTCAACCTCTATCTTTGAAAATACAATCATTAGACTTGTCGCTCTGCGTACTTTGTTGAATCGCTTAGACGTTAACAATCTATCAAGAGATCCGAGTCTTTTCATCATCGCCTTCATGAGTTTACGTAATCTCTTCTAATCTCTCGAACTTCTCTCACTTCATTTTCAGATGACGATCCGCAAAAGGCTACGATCGACTCTAAATCTTTGATGAGCATCCGAGTCCTTCATGTTCTTAGATTTTTATGCTCGTATATCAAGACTATCGATGCCATAATGATCATAAGTTTCAGTAGCCGAAAATTTTATAGTAATTAATAAAGTTTAATTAAGCATTATTAAAGGTTTAAAAGCTATATAAGCCTTAAGAATTGTAAAATTTGATATAATGAAATATTAATCGGTAAGAATCCAATTAATTTAAGATTTGAATATATGAGATTGGAAAATAGAGATTTATTAGAAATGAGTTTATTTGTGATTAAATGTGAAATGTGTGTTTATTAATGCATGTTTGCATGAAAACGCTATTAATTAGAAATTATGCTATGAAATGCATTAATTATTTGTGTATGTTATTTTTCTTATAAATGAGATAAAATATTATTTAGGATATTAAATGTCTTGAATAAATTTTTTTTATTAATAGTTAGTGATAAAGAATTATTTTGCATAATTTTCAAAAATTGAGAAGCAATATTATAATTAATTGAATTTTAACATATGAATGGATTTAAATTATGCTATATGAAATTAAATTCAATCATGAATATAAATTGTATTAGATTTTATAATTTATTAGAGATATAATAGTATTACTTAAATTGTATTAAAGTATAGCATTAGTAAATTTAGAGGTGTAAATATAAATTTATTGAAATTTGTGTTTAATTAAAACAAAATGAATACAAAATGACATTTAAATGTAAATTAACATTCTAGAAATATAACACATGTAATATATCATCTTCCACCCCAATTTCTTCCCCATTTTCGCACACACACACTTAAGCACACACAAATTTTATTTTCACTTTTAAATCCATAATTATGTGGGATTAATAGAAAATCATCTCAAGCAAGGTAATTACTTCATTTAAACTAAGTTTTGTAATTTAATTTGATGAATATGTTGTTCTATAAAGCTAGGTTTTCAAAATTTAGAGGTTATGATTATGGTTGATATGTTTAATTTTGTTATGTTATTGATTTAAGTATGTTTATTATGCATAGTTAACATATTCTATGGATTTAAATTCTTAATTTATGAAATTCCAAAATTAAAGTGTTGATCATGAAACCCTAATTTTTGAATATGACTTATATGTTATGATATGATTGAATTAAGCTTAGATATATGTTTAAGTATGCTTATAAACATCATATGATTAAAGAAATTAAAAGTTAAACCATGCTTATGAAATCCTCCAAATTTTCGAAAATAAGGTGTGATAGGAACTTAATGATTTTGATTTTATTTGATTAATTTGACATGATATTCATGCTTAAGGATATAAATAATGCATGAAATGAATTTATGGAATTTAATTTAATTATACACATGATATGCTAATTTTGAAAATGAAGGGACTTCATGAACTTTGATTTCTTGATTTTATTTGATGGATTTGAATTGATATTTGAGATCTATGATAAAATAAGGCTTAAGTAGAATTTATGGAATTTTTGAACATATGTATCAAAAGTTACAAAATTAAAGTTTAGGTTAAAGTTATGTTCATATGTGATATAATGGATCTATAATTGAATGGATCATGAATTAATGATCAATGATGTTAATTTAACATAATTATGTGATATTTGATAATTAATAGGTTGTAGATGTTCAAAATGTCAAATGTATATATATATCGAGTTAAATCGCCTACGATTAACGCTGAACTAGATGATATTACTCATGTATAAGGTTCCTAAATGTATGTTTGATGATATGATGATGATATTGAGGAGTTTGGGATAAGATTGGTGTAGTTTGGTGTATTTGGGCTATACATATTACTGATGTTACCTGCGAAATTGTAGAATTAGACGTTAGTAAAACAAGTTATATGTTAATGATAGTTGTTAACATATATCTAAATTATAAAGGAAGATTACTAAAGATTTATCATAATCTTTATGTTTAAGGATCCAACAAGGAAACCGAGAAGTAAAACGAAGAACCAAACTTGTCGAATTGAACGTCACGAGGTGGTAACTGCTTCACGAACTTTATTTAAAGCTAAATACATGATATGTTATGAGCGATTTCTTGTGAAAGCATTTGATCATCACATGATAATTATGTTAAATGTTTTACCACATTGTGGGTATGACGGCAATTACCTATCTGCGGTAGGAAGATGTTAATATCGGCACGTAGACGGTGAGCTTGCAAATGTAGCGCCATGGTATTGGAGAGGCCTACTTCTTTACCGAATGACGATAGGGTATGACCGTGGTTGTGATCCTTCGGACCAACTCGGTATGTTATGCCGTATGTTTCAAAATAAAGTGTGGTGACATGATATTATGTGAAATTTTCTTATGAATCACTAATTCAATCGCTTATGAACCGCTATTTGAAAGAAAGGCTTTTTCGAACAAAATGTTAAATTTTGAAAGATAGATTGGCATTATCCACCGAGTACTTTTGGTACTCACGCCCAAACTTTTTATTATGAGGTTGAGTATGAAGGAGGGTGGTTGGGAACCGAGTGAGATATCATTTTGATCTTTTATCTTGATTGTTATGTCTCAATATCATGTCTTCATACATGATATTCATTAATCTTCGCTAGAACCTTGAAACTTTGAAACCGCACTTTTGATAAACCATGTAAATATTTTGAAACTTTTATATAAATGGGTAGGTTGTGTCCTCATTTTGATAATTGTTGTAGTTGGGTAATTTCGAGTGCAGTGCTTATTTCATTTTCAAACGTTATGCGTCTGTTGTTTTCAAAATCTATTCCCTAACATCTATTGTTATTAAAAGATTATCGATTATTAAACCACTGACCGATTATTTGGTTAATTAAGTAATTAAATAGTCGTCGTGATAGTTTCTCCGACAACCAGGTTTGTCGAATCCTTTCACCGAACTCAATTTGTTCGACTACGCATCTTTCACCATCGAGCTCTTCTTCCGATGCTGACTTGATTTATCTTTAACCACGTTGTCTATTGCTTCGACTTCGCCAACCTCGATCTTGTTGCTTCCGAGTTTGAGTCTTTCCTCTGATGAGTCAATTATTTCGTCTCGACTTAGGACCACAAAAACAATGGCTTTGTTTCCTCTTCGTAAAACTAAGTCGAGTTCTTCTCCCAATAGATGAACCGACTAACAAACAAAGCATCGCGTGCTATCTTATGGAAGATATATCTAGCATCGGACTATAATCGTGGATCGACTTACATGAAAATAAAGTAAGAAGAAGTTTGAGGAATCAACATGCATGAGTTATGTCAAGACAAGAAGAAAGTTGATAAAGAAGAGTTAGATTTGTTGATAGTTTGCTAAACGCATCTATTTGAATCACAAAGCGTCCAATAGTCATATTTTCAAAGATAGAGTTTGAATTTTAAACAACACTCTTCCAACTACTAGTTATGCTCAATTCTATAAATACGACTTCCTCAATCGGAGAAATAATGCTCAAGCATGGGACACAAAGGAGAAGTGGAAGTTGGTGCTCTTAGAAAGAATGCACAACTCCAACTCGCAAGACTTAGATAGAATTTGTTCTTCTATTTCTAAATGGTTTCACCACTTTGTCACGATGAAACTACTTAGGTCCGCTCCCACATATCTAAGTTGCTCTTCATGTAATATATGTCATATAGCTTAGATGAGTGTTGCTTATCTTTAGATTTGTTCTTCAAATGTAGTTCTAACCAAGTTTAAGAGTGACAAATTTAGAATGAAGTTGTGAGTCGAATCAAGGTGAAAGCAAATATGACGGGTCCTAGCACGATAACCTATAGACGATATCTTGAGAGTAGCTAGGAATTGATTCCAAGGTGGACCGAGATTCACAATACTTACATTTGAAGTATAAAATAAGAAACCCTAAGGTTAATTAAAGTCACTTGTTTACGTGTTCATGACCTATCCGGGTTTTTCGAGCCACATTAAATCCTTGTGTCCTTTATTGCTTTGTTGTTAGTTGTTTAGATTTGCTTATTTGAAACAAAACGTTACACAATGGATTATGATTCCATATGATAGCTCACGCCACCATCGACATCCGACGCATCCGAACGTATGCTCGAGAATGAGGTATTTTCCTTACACCTAAGGATAGAGCCAACACATGGTGATGTCTCACACCGGTTCATTAACAAGTTGGCAAGCCATATATGATAAATTTATGGGAAAATACTACCGAACCGAAAACACAAGAGTCGAGAGCTAAGATAGCTACCTTCAAGTAGATAGTGAGAACCTCTACTGAGGCATGAGATCGTTTCAAGTCGCACAAGACAATGCCCGCATCACCATTACCCGCTAAGCTCCTTAATCGCTTTTCTATGATGGATTGACGATGGACTTCCAATATATGATAGACAATGCGGCCGGAGGGACATTGGTAATTATGCCGATGATGTTAGCGAAATTTTGGAGACGTTAGGCAAATTTGCAAATGAGAAGCAGGATGAAGGCGGTCAAAGAAATGACGTGGCGCCTAACTTTGAAGTGACACGAATGGCGGAGCTCACTCGCCAAGTACAGACTATTGAGAGCAACGAGTCTCGCACCCCACCTCAATTCCAACAAAAGAAAATGTCAATGGAAACTTGTGGTATTTGTGGTGAAACGGACACGAGCCAACATGTGCCAAAGAACCGGGAGATGACATATGAAGAAGTGTTAATGCCATGCAAGGTTCCAACAAGGGTTCTAAAGAGAAATCGCAAGGTATCAACCGAGGCCTATATACGATCCTTCAAATTCTTACAACTCGGCCGGAGAGATTATCCACTTTCTCCCGGAGCCAAAATCAGGGGATCTAGTCGGAGCTCGCCGATAAAGAGCCTCCTCAAGATCGGCAGCTTCAAGAAGAAGAACAACCACCTCCACAAACCCAGCAGAAGCCGGGTGCACCGTGAAGCCAACGCCTGAGGATTCTCTACGACTTTTATCCGCAAGTCACCGAGATTTGAGTCCGTGGAAGCATCAATGAAAAGAATAGAAACTCAAGTAGGACATATGGGACTGTGGAGAATTGGCACAACAAGGACGAAGGAAACCGCCTAGTCAACCTCAAGCACAAGCAATCACAGCTTCTCGAGTGGGAAAGCGATTGACAATAGAGTGGAAATTCCACTAGAGAAAATCGGATTGACTAAGGATCGAGGAATTGCAAAAGAAAGCACGAGGAGAGAGAAGAGACATCCGAGGCTTCACAAAGCCGAGAGTCCGATCAACCTCCAATTCCTTCCGAGCAGATTGAGAAGTGAAAGAATGATCGCAATTTAGAGTTCTACAAGATGCTCTCTAAGGTAACGTGAACTTACCTCTCTTAGATATTATTCAAACGCAAGATACGTCAAATTCTTCAAGGAGTTGGCATCGAAAAGAGAAAGTTTGCATGATGAGAAGGTTATTGTATCGTTGCTAGTGCTATTTTTCAAGATCAATCGCCACCTAAGCAATGATCCGAAGTTTTGTGATAAAGATTTCTTTGGGAAATGGAAAGGAAGCTAGTGCATGCTCGACTTAGGGTATAAACTTAATGCCTTAATCTATTTTTGAGCAACTAGAATTAGGGAATTAAAACCTACTCGCATGTGTTACAAGATGATAGATCAATTCGTTATCCTAAAGGGATTATCGAGGACATATTAGTCGAAGGGTGGGTTGATTATTCTGTTGATTTCGTTATTCTTGATATGGACGACGTAAGGAAAATGATAGAGACACAATTTTTAGGTAGACCTTTATGGCTACCACCAACACGTTGATTGATGTTAAAATAGAGTATTAAAATGACAGGTTGGAGAACCGTGTCCTTTTCTATTAGAGATAGCACTATAGTACCATCTTCGATATGATTGATAATTGTTCTTACATAGATGATATTGATTGCTTTTGGTCGAGACATGTGTATTGCGAAGATCGATAGAAACCTTTCTGCGGTTTTGATGAAAATGAAGAGAAGCTCTCTGGAGAGCAATATTACGAGGAAACCAAAAGGTAAAAGTGGAAAGATTGCCCGCATGGAAACCAGACTCAAAGAGTTACCCGAACACCTCAAATATGTCTATCACGAGGAGTGCCGGCTCAACAAGGTAGAGGAAGAAAACTCATTGAGGTGCTGAAAAAATAAACAAGCTCGATGGAGTATGTCCGATATTCGAGGATAAGCCCACTATATGCATGCATCGGATAGTACTTGAGAATGCATCAGCCAATTCGAGAAGGACAACGAAGGTTGAATCCTAACCTTATGGTAGTCAAGAAGAAGATTCTAAAGCTCCTTGCGAGACTCATCTATCCCGAAGGCATACCAACGGGTTAGTCCACACGTGGTACCCAAGAAAGTGGCATCACCTGGTGAAAATGATAAAGGAGAGCTTGTGCCAACAAGGACCACCATCGATGGATGATGTGCATCGACCACCGAAAATTGAATGCCACCACTAGAAAGGATCATTTTTCTTCCATTTATTGATCAAATTTTAGATAAGCTAATGGACATGAATATTATTGTTTTCGATGGTTTGTCTAGTTATTATCTGTAGCAATTGCCCGAGGATCAAGCCAAAACAACTTTACTTGTACTTTTGCACTTTCGCATGGAGGATGATGTCGTTCGTTTGTACAATGCCATCGAACATTTCAAAGATGCATGACTTCTATCTTTCGAAATGATTGGTAATTTTATTGAGGTATTTATGGATGTTTTTCGCTGGATTATCTTTTCATGATTGTCTTATGAATTTAGATGTGGTTCATGCACGCTGCATTGAATGCAATCTTACTTTAAGTCGAAAATAGTCATTTATGGTGATAAGTGTGATTGTATTAGGACATGTGGTGTCTAAAAGGGATCCAATTTGGTAAGGCAAAATCGATGTAAATGAAAAATTGCCACCACCAATTGATGTTAGAGGAATTAGAAGTTTCTTAGGCAAGCGGTTTTATAGACGATTTATTAAGGATTTTTAAAATAAGTCAACCATTATGCAAATTGTTTGCCCAAGATGTTCCTTTTCTGTTTGATGAAAGTTGCTTGCATGCTTTCAATACTTTGAAAGAAAACTTATCTCGCACCTATTGTTGTTGCCCCGATCGCTGCCTTCGAGATTACGTGTGATGCATCGAACACGCAAGAGGAGTGTGCTAGGTCAACGTATTGAAAAATGTTGCGTGTGATTTACTATGCAAGTTTAACTCTTAATTCACGTAAGAAAATTACACGACTACGTAAAAATAGCTTTTAGTCGTGGTTTTGCTTGACAAGTTTAGATCTTATATTCTAGGATCTAAAACAATTGTACAGTGATCATGCATCTTGATACTTGATGTCTAAACCTTAAGCCAAACCTAGATTAATTAGGTGGATTTTATTGTCGCAAGAATTCTATGTTGAGATTAAGGATAGAAAAGGTAGTGAGAATGCAGAGTCGATCATTTATCTCGCCTTCCCTTTAACCCCAATCGGATGACTTACATCAACCGGCATTAGTGATGAGTTTCCTTTGAGCATGCATTTGAGACTTCGTCATTCCTGGTATCGATATATGCAATTATCTTGCAAGTGGAAAATTACTCCGATATTTCTTCTCAGAGAAGAAAAGGTTTTTTCAGATAGCAGAACTACTATTGGGACGATCCTTATCTTTTTCGCTCTGGTAAGGATGAGGTTATCGAAGATGCATTCCAAAGAAGAGCAAGAGATCCCGACGTTGGTCATGCTTCGATTGGAGGGATTTTGGGGTCGAAGCCTTTAAGTTCTTCAACTGATTTTATTCAGTCAATCTTTAAGGACGCCGATAATTTCGCTTAGCATGTGATAGGTGTCAAAGGTTGGTGCGATAGGAGTGAGAAATGAGATGCCCATTAATACTAATTTACTTGAAATTTTTGATGTGGGCATTGATTTTATGGGTCCTTTTCCAAAGTCTGTGGGTTTGAGTATATTCTTCTGTAGATTATGTGTCCAAATGGGTGGAAGCAAATCCTACCGACATGATGATAATATTGTCATCAAGTTTGACAGATAATATTCTTTGCGTTTTGATTTCTGAGCTATATAGTGATGGGAAACACTTACGTAATGTTATTTAAAAATTGATGAAGAATAATGGAGTTTCCACAAAATAGAAACACCATATCATCCTCAAACTTCGTGACAAGCTAAGACTAGCAACAAGCAAATCAAGTGGATCTTGGAGAAAATGAAGCCATCGAGAAAAGATTAGGCAACTAAACCGAGGAGGCTCTATGGGCATATCGAACGCTTACAAAACTGTTGGGACGAGTCCCTATAAGTTGGTCTATGGTAAGTCGTGTCACCTTCCGTTGAGATTGAACATAGGCATATAGGCTAGGAACGCTAATCGATTTGTCTCGAGTGAAAAGAGAGGACCTTACAGCTTGTCTAAGCTTGAAGAATCTGCGTAAGCTTATGAGAATGCTCAATTTATAAAGAAAATGTGAAAAGAATCCATGATAAGAAATTGGTGAGAAAGATCTTCAAGTCGGAATGAAAGCTTCTTTTAATTCATGGTCGAGATTGTTTCCGAAGCTTCGAGTAGATGGAGTGGTCCATACGAGATAGAAGAGGTTCCCATATGGAACGGTAAAATTATATAATCGTAATGGAAGAAGTCTTCCAAGTCAATGGACAACGTGTAAAGTTGTACATTGAAGGAGCACCGAATGTGATGGAGACCGGGTCGATAAGACTCAAAGAGGTAGTTTTAGAATGAAGGATTAATGGTCGGGCTAGTGACGGTAACTAGCGCCGTGGGAGCAACCCACGCTTTCTTTATGCTTTGTTTTGTTCTTTTCGCTTTATTTTTGTTTGTGTTTTCGCCTTTGTTTTGGTTTTGGTGGTGCAGGATTAGAGTTGCATTATCTAGAGTCATTGGAATATGGATAGAAAAATTCAAGTGTGGAACAACTTGGGGCGTAAAGACACCGCCGGACGCAGCCAACCGCGCCGAGCGATTCAAAAATTCATCCGGAGAGGTACCCAAGCACCGACGACCGAACCGACCGGGTACTATTGATGAAGACTACGAGAGCTCACCCAGACCGGACGCGATGTGAAATGTTAATTGGCGAGAACGCCACACACACGGACGCTATGAAACCCTCTGGTCCAATAATATATATATATATATATATATATATATATAAGAGGCTAGGTTCTTACTCTTTTTTTTCTTTCGCCTATCTCTACCGACATCTCTCTCTTCATCCGCGCCCAACGCTTCTCGGTCCGGCTTTTACCTTCGTCTGCGCTGCGCCTTTCGCTCCTCTCCAACCACCGGCGTTTCCATTCACGTCGGGCGGCCACGGCCTCAGCACCAAGACTCATGCAGCCTGCCCGGCCATATGCTCGCTTCCCACACGATGTTTTCTCCGTCCGATGCATCACCGGCTGCTGCGCCGCCAATGCCACGCTTTCAGCTTTCCGACAGCCGCCAGGCCATCGCTGCCTCCACGCTACAGCGCCTCGTGCTCGACCACCGCGACTCGCCATCTTCCGCACTCCGACGCCTATCGCGATAGACGCCGCTCCTCGTGTCCGATGCTCGATCCGGACGCCGGGCACTGCTCACCATCGGCAGCCGCACCCCATCTTAGTCCGCTCGCATCGGCCCGCTTTTCTCCGGTCCCGGCCGCTCGGCTCGCTCGTCCGACATTTCTCACGCTGTCAAGGCCCACTCACACGTATATCAAGATGGTTTAAACAAAGCAAGTTGTCAGTCCAAATCACCCTCGAGATGATGATGTTCCTATGGAGGAACCCTTGAAGACATCGTAGAATGTACTCACCATATTTCTCATCTATAATCCAATGGAAAGTACACTTTATCGTCGTTGTACAACAAGAGATAACTCCACCACGTCAATTCAATTGGCAATTGATGCAAAGTTTGGTATTGAAGATAAAATTAAGAAATATTTAAAGAACTTGGCTTTCAATATGCTATAATGAAATTGCCGGTCATTCTCCATTATTGATTGAATTCTATTACACTATGAACTTTGATGATGAATCCAACTCTATGACATGTCGTCTGTTTGGTCAAGAGTATGCTGTCACCGACATGAAGGAGGTATTTGATTTCACTCGGTGCACGTGTATACCACCCTCATTTAATGTTAGAGAGGCGGCAAGAATTGTCGATTTAGCAACCGATCATCTAGGAATGCCGAGTGATTCATTAAGGATGCAGATCGACAATGGTGCATAAATTCATCGTGTTTAATGTTTTGGGAATGAGCAGCCAACAAGGTCAACATCGCTGAGGTATACTTGCTCATGCGCGATCAGAAGACAAAGGTTTCACCGACATTCTTTATATGGGAACACTTGCACTGGTTCAACGGTAAAAATGTCGACCAACCTTGTATCAAACCCACCGCCTATCAAGACATTTAGGATCATTAATAATGAGGACGATCCATTCCATGGTAAGATTTTATCCGACCTAAGATGATTGATCTTAGTGAGCTTGAGGTGCCTATTTTGCTTATAATGAGACATCTCTTCACCTCATCATTCGAGGAATTGTGTGAAGAGATATTTGCACGCGCAGCTAGCGTAAGCCCAATCGCATGGGACCATCTCATGTGCCTACGGCGATATGATCATTTTTATACCACTCTTGCATCCAAAGATGAGGGCGACGAGCATACGAGACAAGAGAGGATCTTGAGCTTGTTGAGCAATGCCGATCCCAATCATCCATAGTTTCCTTTTAGCGAGCATCGGACAAGGGTATAACTTCATTAGAAGAACGAGTCGTTTAACTTCATACGAGAAGAACGAGTCTTTAGGAGTGAATTAGCTTGCCATTGACCGATTTTCGCAAGATATTTATTCCGATTTAACGAGCAAAACCAACATCTCGACGAACATAATTGATTGTGGCATGAGCGTAACCAATACTGGAATGAGTATAACCATCGATGATCGAGCGAATCGCCGATGGTCGCTTCGAGGCTCCGTGGAAGGCTTGTACCACATTTCGTGGTGCTCTTCCTCCACCACCGCTGTCGACCAATAGTGATTAATCACTATGGAGTATGTTTATTTCTGCTTTTGTGTGCGCGTGTTGCTTTAGTTGTTTTGCTTGTCTTTGTTTGCTATTTTTGTAGGTTTTGTCTTGTGCTTGATATCCCGTCGTTCGCTTTCTACGTGAAGTTGCCTCTACTTTTCACTTATATATTTATCTCGCAATGAGGACCTCGCCTGCTTTAAGGGGTTTCATTTTTTTTTTTTTTTGTCTTTTGTCTTTTTGTTCTTAGCTTTTGTTTGATAAGAGGATTTTATGTTTCAAATAAATAGCGTGAAGAATTATGCTTAAAGTCGATTAATTATGTTTTGATCCAATTTTATTTCGCTCTTGGTATATATGGTTTTAGTGTGATGAAACTTAGGTGTCGATATGAACCGGGACGTGATTAGAAGTCGTGATTAGACAATGTGTGTTATCGGTTGTCATATACTTCATACAAAGGACCCTTTTTTATGTGATTTTTCCTTGAAAAAAGAGAAATGAAAAGAAATGAAAATCAAAATAATTGATGTGATGTTGTGAAATAAGTGGGCTTAAAATCGAATAAGTGGCTTTACCCTCTGCTTATGTTGTCTCGAATGGAGACTCTAAGTTATGGGTATAGGAAACTACGTTAGATTCTCAAGTGTATAACTCAAGGTTACACCTAACGATTATTGTCCCATATTAAGTTCCACATGCTTTATTTATTTTTATCATGGATGTCTTACATTAAAGGGAACCATGTAAGTTGTATATTGATTTAAAGCATATTTGAGTCAAGCATAACTATTCTATAATAAGTCACATATTTGGATTGATAAACGAGGATCATTGTATTGAGAATATGTTATTAAGATGTATTGAGAGGATGGGAATATGTGATTGATTCGACTGAAGTATTGATTCGATTGTACCATTCTTTTCAAGAACTAAAATTTGCTTGAGGACAAGCAAGGAGTTAAGTGTGGGAGTTGTATTGATATTTTGTTATGTTTTCTTTGGTTGTTTTAGATAATTTGGTTCCTATTTGTTTATTTTGAATATCATTTGTTGGAATCATGTTCGCTCGTTTGTGTAGGTCCGATCGCTTAAAGCATTTTGTGCATAAAGCGCACCCAGCGCCGACTCGGCGTAGCCGCACTGGGCGCGCGTGAGGAAGCTTCGAGAAGGCCCGTCCGGCGCACGTCCGGGCTTGGCGCACGTAGCTAATTGCCCGAGCGCCGGCCGCCCGGCACGCCCGTGCCGGGCGCCCAGTGAAGTTTGTCCGAAAGTCCTCGCATCCGCGCTACGCATAATGCTGAAGATAGTCCGAGAGCAGCGCGGCCGTCGCGCTGCATGCGCTCGATGTCTAAACGCGAAGCGTCTAGAGAACGCCTGGCCCGGCCGAGCCGTGAGCCGTTTTTGTTTTGAAGCGCATGCCTGCGCCGGTGAAATTTTGGCGCTATATATATTTTTAAAACACCCTAAGTTCTTAATTCGATTTTACGCCTTCACGCGAATTTCTTCCTCCAAGTTTTTCCAATTATTTTTGCTATTTGTGATTCAAGAACATTTGATTGAAGAGATTCATCAACGATATTGATATTGTAAGGATTATTATCTTTTTCCGTGGATTATTGAGTTAATGATTTTATTGATTTCAATTGTTTGATCCGTGAGATGAACATGAACTAATATTTTTCTAAGGTTTGGTGATTCAAATTGATTGATTGATTATTTGTATTGATTAAGTATATCAATTGAATTATAGGGTTTGCTTTTAAGTGATTGATCACCATTTAATTGTTTATGCTTCGTATTATCAAGAGATAGATACGTTGCATCCATAGGAATCAATTGGGTTAGACGTTACCCAAACGAGTACTCTAATGGTTTATTTATTTGTGAAATCTTATAACTTAGGTTTAATTCACGAACGAAAGTCGAGTGTTTAAATTAAAGGTTAGAGGATTGCATGAGTAGGTAGATTTCTTAAGCAAGCATTAATTAATTAATCAAGAAGAACCTAATGCCATAGTCTTTCTCACAATCTTGAATTATCCCTTTGCAACCGAATTACCTTGAACGCTTGGTTTGAATTGTCATCTTGATTTAATTTACAGTTTATTTTACTTAAACATCATCTCTCAAACAAGTTTAGGTTTATATTTACTGTTTTAATTGTAACACATCATAAGGCATGTTAAGTCTTCCTAGAGATTCGACTTGGGTTGACCTTACCACTCTATAGGGACCTCGACTATTACGAGGAACTTAGAAGAACAATTTGGTCGGAACACTTACTAAGTTGATCTACATGTATTCTTTGGTGATGACCTCGTGAGGAGAAACCAAAGAAATCATGTATATATTGTTGGAAATTTGCTATTAAACTCTCAACACTTTTGATGATGTTCTTCTAAGCACATGGATAGACACAAGAGCAGATGACGATTATGAATAAACTTCAGGTGCAACTGAAACCTTCTGACGATATCATCCGACACTCAATTGAGTTAGTGAATGCAACTCAGTGCAACTGAAGTTCTCAAAAGTTGATCCAAAGTCTACTCCCACCGAGCTCAAGATCATATACACCTGGCAAGTGTCAATCAAGGCTAGATCTAATAACCTCACAAGCTTGCCTATGACACTCAACATTCTGATTGAGGCAGGGATTCACACCACGACTTAGATCGTAAAGGCCTGTGACGATTCAGGAGGCGTAGAATTTGAGGCAAATATTAGAAAACTGCATGAGCAGGAGACGATTTGTGCAAAGGATTTTCATGAGTAAATCTGTCTTGCTATGCCATGAAGTTGATCATTCAACACAAGCTGACTACTCAGAAGATCACGATCCTAATAATACCGATAAAATACACAAAAGATGTGACAGAGGCATCCAAGAAGATGGATCTCTTTAGCTTTGTCGTCACATCCCGAATTTCATAACGACAATGGCGTTTTAAAATATTTAAAAGTGTTGGACGGGCTAACTTTATAGTTTCCGGTATAATCTAACATCAAAGTGGCATGCAGCATTTATATCTCCTTTTTTAATAATAACAATCATCTAAAGATAACGTAATATTCAATTTCTGACTCACGACATTTATAGAAACCATTACCTAACACGAGATCTATCAAGACATAAAATATTAAATCCTTCCCCGATTCAAACCACTAGGTTATAGTGAAACATTGAATTTTAATTGTTATCATTTATAATTTCCTCCAAATATTTGGGCTTTTCTTCTACATATTTATTGCATCTTTATCAGACAAAGACGTGGAACTTTGTTGGCCTTTTTCGGATGCATAATATATGGTTGTAAACCTTTAGGTGCAAATATGAAATAAATTATTGTCATTATTTCTGTATATGACCATCTAATTGGCGGAACGACGAATTGTTAATTAAAATATTACGAATTTCTAAAATCGATAAGCGTTAGCGTATGGGTAACACCTAAGATATTTATAAGGAAAATTATATTCATCCTCAGACCTGCCGGTTTGATAATTCTATTTTATTTTTTAATAATTGGTAGAACTCAAAGCTTGAGCGAGCTGTGAGATAGCTTTTCGCATCAATTATTTGAAAGGAATAAAATATAAGGTGGCTGTAATAAGAGATAAATATTAGAATATTCTAGTTAAAGTATTGTGGCCTAGGCCAATAATATCAGCAGACAAAGTAATTATGTGGATTAGTTTTATAGCATGTGGGCTTGAAAGAAAGTTGATTTTATTGGAAACCTAAGGTGAATCGTGTCAGTTTTAGATTTGAGATAATTTTAATTGGATTAATTCCATTTTTTTCAATTTGATTAGATACTACCCTTCCAACTGGCGTATGCCTGGAGCATAATTAAAGCATTAATGATAAATGAATAAGTAATTGACAGCTCCATTATAAATAGTTTTGTCCTTTCTAGATGAGAAATTGTGGAGAGTTTAATAGGAGTTGGAAATATAACTGTTTTTCGCGAATTCAAATAAGTAATACGTGCACTCCCATGGATACGCAAGGACAATGATATTTTTTAATATAAATATTTTTTTGAACATTCCAATTTCCTACCTTGAGGTGACCCCACAGGAAAATTTGTGTTACTTATTTCGTTACCATAAGGATAAGAAACAAAAAAATTCCGGCCAAATTAACTGCTTAAAGTCAAAGTTGCCCCACTTTTATCTTTCCTTCTTGTCACCCACACAGCCACACCAACTATTTCTCTTATTTCATGCACCATTTTTTTAATTAAATGGATTAAACAAATAATGTTTTATTTAGTTCTTGAAAGTTTTGATTTAAATGATGACCTTCAGAGAAAATGCAGCAGACATGAATTTCAAACATGGCTGTAAATAAAATATTGACATATCACGGGCAGTTGGGAAATCAAATAAAATTCAGATTCAATTACAATTATTTATCAAATGATCCAAATATAACAACTAAGATAAATCAACATAAACAATAAAAAGTTAAAACAAATCAGAAAGATCAATAATAGTATATTAGTTCGACAGTCTATAGGGTGTTTATGTACTTTAGCTAAATCAACAAGTTCTCTAAACTAGTAGCTAAAATACTTCGTTTTCATGTGAAAGAGTTCAGCTCATAAGTTACACAAGTATATATCATAAACAATATTCTTTTCTAATTTCATTCGTAAATTCTAATTCGATTTTTTTTCCAATCCAATTTCACAAGTATATTTCATAAACAAGAGCTTGAAACAGTGGCCAGTACTCTTAAAATGTCCCATTTAGTTAGATTTCAACTTTTTATTTGAGAAAATAAAATTGTGTTGGTCAACTAAAGCTTTGGTGGATATCACAAGATTGTGATTAAACATAAATCAATGACTTTGTTAGCTAATTACTTGGCATGTTGCTTTCATGGTGTCACAACGGAGCTGTCGCTGTCGCTGTCACACAGAGCTTTAAGGTTTGACATAGGTGGATTTATAGTCAATTATCAATTAAAAGGTTTAAACAAATCTATATTTTTGTTTCTTTTATTTGAGGCATTTTCTGGATTTATAATGTTGTATATGTGTTGGAGTGGGGACCGCCGCTGGGGTCTAGTCATTTTCATGGGAAATATGTGGAGGTTTGTTACTAGTGGAAGATTTGGCAAGCTTGGAGTTGTGGGGCCTGCAGGAATTTCAAGTCTCATGAAATTTTATATATATATAATTTTTTGTGTATATAGTTTTAGGGGTTAACTAATTGTAGAAATATAATGTTTTTCAATATTGGAATTATTATCTTTTATTTATTTTTTGCAATTAAAATATCTCTATGTATTAAAGTTTATCCAATATGTATCACTTAAACGATGTATTTTTATTGCTGAAAATATTGAGGATGTTGTAATTGCAAACAATATATAGACGATGTTGCAAATTGCAATATTTTGAAGTTGTATGAAAATATAAATTTAGGCACAATATGTTATTTCTGAAACTTAATTTATTATTTTATGGGGTCTCCAATATCAACATAGTTTGGTAATTTTAGAGGAACAAAGTAAATTTTATGTTTTTTTTAAGTTTTCTGTTATTGTTAGACTTTGCTCCCTTTAACGAAAGGCCTTGCATAAAAAAAATAACTTTCGTAGATATCCAGGAGGCTAATCTTTCAATCGCAATTTGGTTTCTCAATAATCTCTTATTGATAGTATCAATATTATCCATTTTGTCTTGAAAAGTTTGTGGAGTACAGAAAATTATACCTCTTAATTTTGAATAGTATTCAATTTAGGAGAAAGAGAAAATTCTTGTTGATGAATAATGGGGTTCTTTTAGATTTGAAAGGGTCTGCTGCTTCATTATTTCTTTGAAATCATTAAGATTTTGATGGGGAAAATAATTATTTATTCAAGTACTTTAGCATTATTTGCAGTTCAAATTGACATGGAGATGAAAGCAGAAATATAAATGTTGGAAAAGTGGAGATAACCATTTAATATATAGTATAGATATAGTTTAGATGTGGTAGAAATAAAATTCTTGAAAATTTATTTTCGACACGGGACTTCTATTTTTATTCCCCTTCACCCCCACCCCACCCCTTCTTTTCGAGTTGAATATTTCATGAATTGATTTGCTTAGACTTTATACAAATAGCAATATAACAATCACAAAAACTTAGGTGCGGGCGTGCGTACGTTGCCACAAGTTTTTGTATTGATTAAGTTATGGATTTTTATTTTATTATTTTAATATATTATTTTATTATTTTGTATTTTATTTATTAATTCATAATTAGTGCTTATTAATTCATAATTGTAGTTTATTAATTTAAAATTAGTTTATTAATTCACAATTATGGTTTATTATTTCCAATTAGGGTTTATTAATTCAAAATTAGGGTTTATTATTCAAAATTGGGGTTTATTAATTCTAAATAGGGTTTATTAATTCATAATTAGAGTTTATTAATTCATAAGGGTTTATTAATTCATAATTATGGTTTATTATTTCAATTAGGGTTTATTAATTCAAAATTAGGGTTTATTATTCAAAATTAAGGTTTATTAATTCTAAATAGAGTTTATTAATTTAAAATTAGGGTTTATTAATTCAAAATTATGGTTTATTGATTCAAAATTAGGGTTTATTATTCAAAATTAGGGTTTATTCATTCACATTAGAATTTATTAATTCACAATTAAGATATATTAATTCAAAATTATTATTTATTAATTTACAACTAAAATTTATTATACTAATTAATTTTAATTAGAATTAATTTAATTAATTAAATTTAATTAAAATTAATTAATTCATTAAGATAAACTAATTAAGATTAATTATTAATTAGTGGAGATGGCGTACAGAAGACCACCTCTATAACAATATACTTTGACCAAAATAAAATAAAAATAAAATATATCTATTGTATTTCTTAATATTGGCAGACTTATATCAGGCCTAACTGTCCAAGGGGACCATTAGGACCCCACAATCTTAACTCATTATGATTAAAGTTTTCCTCTCTTCATTGGCTGTTATTTTTTGCATTTATATTGAAGACTAGATTGAAATTGTTGTTATGATATATCTTCGTTTTGTATTTGTCAATATTTGTTATTAATCCAGTTTTGATAAACTACCACCTCGAGCTTGGCGCGACCCCTTTCCCTTAAGTTACGGAACTTTTGCTTAGTACAAGAAATCATTAAAAAATTACAACAAATATAATAAAACATTTTCAATTTGCAATACTATTTAAATTAACATAATTTAATTCTTAATTATACGGTAAATATAAACTCATAATCGAACTTCACTTGCTCTTCAGAAATGTCAATGTCATTACCTTAGACATATGCAAACAAAGTCCTGATATTTTGATTTTTTTAAAAAGTGTCATTGAATAAAAATTCCACATCAGAATCCTAAATTGGCATTTGGGAGTCCTGCATGTAATAGTGGATCTATTTAAAATGAGGTGAAAACCTAGAATTGAAATTGCAAGGAGTAATGAGAATTCTCTATTTCTTGTTCCGTTCACTTCAACCACCACGCAATAACAGCCTCACACCAAGATAGGAAGCTTGAACATGGATGAAATTAGGCTCACAATCGGGATTTGGGGAAAATATGAAGGCGGAGCCTTCAGACGATGGTGATGGATTTCTTATTATACAATGTTGTATTTTGTGAGGTACAAATCATTATCTCTATATGACAATTTCAAAAATATTAAAGAATCATGGTATCTTTTGCATACTATATGTTGAGTCGGTTTTTCCTCAACAGAATAGATAATTGATAAGATATGGCCAACCGCTAAAGTTCAACAACACCACACCACGTGGCCGGCCTAGCTACTGCTACATGGTCGCCAAAGCCCAACACCTAAACCCTATTCAAAATCAACCATATCTTATCGATATGGAAGAGATATTGAGGAGATATTCAGGAGATCGGATCACATAGTAATCAGTAGTGATCCACAACATGTATAAATAGAGGCTGTGATAAAGGTAGAAGGGTGGCAACTATCGAGTACTGAGCTTTTAATACATTCATAATCGCATATAGTGAAAGTATTGAGGAATCACTCTTCCGTGGACGAGATCTTTCCTCGATCGAACCACGAAAAGCCTCTGTCTTTTTATCGCTTACAATCTCGACACAAAAGATTTATCATGCGCCTCGGAAACTCCTACAAAAGCTTCGCTTTCACACAAAATCAATGGCAAGGACTCGCAAATGTTAGCGCCATGGCGGCCGGCAACGACCAAGACCTAACAAGTCAATACGAGGAAAAGAGATCGCGGCCGATAGCAACAACACGCCGAGGTTACATGAGGATCTACCTATACACCTCGGACCGCCCCATCGAAGAGGAGATGCCGACTCAACACCGTGAACAAGCGCTCACCAATCTCATGAGATCCTCGGCAGCCGTATCGTAATTCCTCAACGCCAACATCGCCAATTTCAAACTTTCGAGCGGAGGACTAACGGAGGAACCTCAAGAACGCCGATTGGCACTCACGGCGCCGGTCGCCACCTCCGAAATAACCGAGGACATTCACCTCATCATGAGAGCCGAGAATGATCACCTCGGATGATATCCGAGAACGATCACCTCGGATGATGCTCGAGAACGGTCACCTCGGCATGATGTCCAAGTCGATCACCTCGGCCGCCCATAATCATTCATCCCGACGACATCCACGAAGTCGGTCACCTCATACCACCAAGTCATTGCAAGACACGCCGTGAGGCCGAACGGGCCAAGAGAGGAAAGGCGAGTCGATCCTCATCAAAGAGACGATAGACGCCGCTATCGGCTCCCACCCTTCCCGAGAGGATGGCAACGAACTCCCGTGATTCGACCGCAGCGGACGGATCATCTTCCCTTTCTCGAGGGAAACTCGGACACCGCCGCAACGATATTGGGCACCCAACATCGCCGCCACGATGTCCTGGAGATCCCTCTCGATTTCGCCTATACTACAAACACGGCAAATCGTGGATGGAAGATTTACATGTGCAAAATCTTCCCGACGGCGTCTCCAACACCGCCGTGGTTCACCTCACTCGCCACAAGATACAGCCACGTAGATCTCAGGATCGCCTTCGCTGCTTACCAAAAGATGCCACCTCAGAACCATCATCCGACTCGCCACCATCCGCCAAGGACGAGACGACGATGTCAAATTTTGTCTCACGATTTATCAAGGAATCCTCAAGATCGATGATAGTAATGATCTCTACATCATCAATGCGTTCAAAACGGATCCGACCGGCGATGGAACAAAGAAATCACTGAGGAGAAGACGACGAGTAGCCTTGACCCCGTGGATAACTATGTCAAGGGACAAGTCGGATCGTAAAAGGAGATATGGGACGCAGTAGAAAAGAAGAGGCCGGATGATCGGGAAGGCACCGATCGCAAGTGCCTTCGATAGAATCAAAAGGCCCCGAGTCCAGATTGGGACCTCGCCAAATCCGCAATAATCGCCAAGTCAGGCGAGATATTCGAGCTCCACACCGAGCTCTTCCCAAAACCACCTCCTATGAAAGGAGGATCCAAGAAAAGGTCGAAGGACATTATGACTACCACCGTGGTATGGTCACAACACCAACGATCGCAAGTCCGGGCTCTAATAGACGAGCTCGTAAAAATGGCGCCAAGAAATACCTCGACCGCACACGCGAGTCGGGAAAGAAGAAGCAAGAGAAAGAACGGAGGTGGCAACAAGGCGACTCAAGACCGCGCACCGACGATGATGAGGACGACGGTACCAATGCAATGGAGCAAGTATACGCTATCACCGGACTTCATAGGTACGACGAGGTCGCTATGAAAACCGAAGCTCGAGACCGATCCCGAGAGCCAAAAACAAGCGACTTGGACGGTGAGAGCATCGTGTTTTCCAACGATGACCCAAGACCCAAGGTCATGCCCCATCAAGATGCTATTACCATACGGCAAGGTGGAATAAGAACGTTCATAGGTCTACATCGACGATGCCTCCGTCAGATCATTTTTCAAAGTCGCTAGACAAACTCGAGGTCGGAGGGATCCAAATTCATCCAGACCATCTAAGCTACTGAGCTTCACCAGAGGCGATACAACCGTAAGGCATTATCACCTTCCGGACACCGTAGGACGTGCTCCGTGTCGGTCACCAAAGCCGCTCAATTCTTCCCCGGTCGAGCCCCTCCAGATAACATTATCCCCAAGAGATCGACTCATGCCACCAGGCCGCCTCGCTCTCTCTACCACCACCATCAAAATACCCACCTACCGGAGTATCGAGTATCCAGGTGATCAAGCGGCGAAAGAATGCCCGAGATTTCAGATCAAGACGAGGCCTTACCTCGTGCCTAGCAATTACGTAACCCTCGGTTGTCGCCTGGATGATCTAACCGACGACCTCCAATTATATGATGACGATCCTCCAAGGTCGGCACCGTGGTCCCACGACATTCGACAACATGTTATGCAACTTCGAGGGAATACAAGGACGTGTTCGCATGGTCCCCACTCGACATGACCGAGTTTCATCCGAGCTCATCACTCATCGACTCAACATCGACCCACCACCAAACCAGTCGACAAAAGAAAAGGGCATTTGCAGAGCAAGAAGGTGATAAGGGACGGTGACCAACCCGTAAAGCCAAGATCTTGTTCGAGGTCAAGTACCCAACCCGATGGCTAACCCGCATAGTTCGAAGCCGGAGGGGACGATTGTGTCGACTATACCGACCGAATAAGCACCGCTAAGGACTACTACCCTCCCGATATTGATAAAATGTGGAGGCATTGGTGGGCCATGAGATCTTCGCTCGGATCTTTGTGTGGATACCACCAATTCTGATGAGAAGATGCTCCAAAACGGCATTCACATCGACTTGTGTTCTTGCATCAAAAATGCCTTTGATTGAAAACGCCGAGCTACCTACCAAAGAATGGTGGACAATATTCAAAGATCACATAGGAAGATCGTCGAGGTCTACGCGCGACATCGTGGTCAAAAGCCAAAATGGCAAGTTGTGTCGAGGACCTCGATTATCCTCCGCTCCTCGTGTCGGCCAACCTCAAGCTCAATCCCCAAAATGCACGCTCATGGTGAAACGGGAAATTCCGGATGCTGGGTTTCAGAAGGGTTGAAGGCTAATCCCACTAAAGTGAAGACGATACTGACATGCAGTGCAAAGACCGCTCGTGAGATCCACAAACTCACCGGATGTTGGCCACCTCAGAGGTTCCTATCCCGGCGCCGAGAAGCAACTACCTTCTTCAAAATCTGAGGAGAGCCCGATTTCGCTGAGGATGAACACCATGTCGCCACGCCTAAAGGAGTACTCGCCGACCGCCCACACCGTCCGCCAAAAGAAGGCGAGCTCATTTCCTTATATCCGCCGCCTACGAGGCAATCAGGCGGTACTGTGCGATGAGCTCGACGATAACTCCCTATTTATTTCATCACCGAGCTCAAAGGACCGGAGACTAGGTACACCAATAAAAATAGCTGCACCGGTGAACGCCAAGCGACGCCTCCGACCTTATTTTCAAGCCCATTCCATCCGTGTCGACGACTTACCTCCGAGACAAGTCTTGTCAAACCCCGAGTCGATAGGATGTATCATTAGTGGTCACCGGAGCTCGGAGCATGATATCTTATACTCCCACCGCCATAAAGGGAAAGCTCTAGCTAACTTCCGGTAGAAGCTAAGTTACCGAGGTCAATCCTACCAAGAGATCACTCCAACCTCCTCCTTCCAACGGAGGAACCCGCCTCAACCTATCTAATGGCGTTGGCAAATGTACGTGACTGAGCCTCATGCAAAACAGTAGGGGCGCATATCTGCTTCTCGCCCGAAAACAAGAAGAACCTATGCACGTTCTCCTTCCCACCACAAACAACGAGGTGGAATATGAAGCACTAATCTCGTGACTTCGCCTCGCAAAGAGTGAAAGGAAAAATCCAGATCTTTGGAGATTCTCGTGGTGGTAAATCGGTCTTGGAAATACAGGCCAAAGATGATAGAATGAAGCAATACCTTGTAAAGCAAAAGAAATGTCGACCTATTTCGTATTTCACAATTCACGAATCCCGAGGTGAGAATAGCCGTGACGCCCTCAAGAAATTAGCATCAGCATCAACAAATCCACCGGAGGAAATTAATCAAGTATCAAGAGCCCCACATCGGCATCATCACGAGACCGAACCGAATCGGATGACTTCTATACGAGCCACGGAAGAAGGCGCACACAAGATTGGCTCAAGCAAAAAACGATGATCAAGTCCCAAAATATCTTGTTCATGAAGGTACTTCACAGAAATCCTACCTCCAACCCATCCCGAGATGCCTGGCCGTAAGAGGCAACTATGTACTAAACGAGATTCACATGGGATCTTGTGGAAGCCACATCGGTCACGAGCTCTCTCAAAGAAAACGCCGAGGTCGATATTATCGCCCACCTCATCCTAGACTCGCCGAGCTCCAAGAAGTGTCCGGTGCCAACCCATGCCACGCTAAGAAGCTACCTCAAACCGACCTCGAGCCTACAAAGTCCATGGCCTTTTTGCTGGGGAATCGACATCGTTGGTCCCTTCGACCGAGCACCGGCAACTTCGTTTAGTTGTAGCCATGACTACTTCACAAAATGGGTCAAGCGAGCTCTTTCAAATCTCACAAAAAAGGATCGCATCAGGTGACAAACCGACGATCGCATAAGGATTGAAAAGAGGTTAGATCGAGCTAAAGGGATTGGGTTGAAAATCTCCTCACGCCCTCCGGTCATACGTAACCACACCTGACTTCCCACAGGAAACACCCTTCGCTTAGCTCACGGCACCGAGGTCGTTATACCCCGAGATCGGAGCCCCGAGCCCAAGAACTCTTCACTTCGCCCACAGACAACGAGGAAAACCTACAGTCAACCTCGATGCTCTAGAGGAAAAGCGTGAACTCACTTTCATCAATGAAGCAAGTACAAATGTCGCGCAGTACACAACAAGAGTGTGAAAGCCTCCACACTCCAAAGCGACTCGTCCTCTACAAACAATGAAGCCAGAAGCCGAGCGCCTTAATAAATTGGACCCGACATGGGAAGGCCCATACCGCCCACGAGGACCTCAAGAAAGGGCCTATAAGCTTGCTCACCTATCCGTGCACTTATCCCCGAACTCGCATATCACCCACCGAGGGGTATTTTACATAGCTTTCATTTCACGCCGGCATTATGTTAGCCCTCTTTTTCCAAGGCACGATGTCGCTTACTTATCAATAAAACATCTTTTTTATTATGAGTGGATTACTTCGTCTATCTTATATCTATGTGAAAACTGCTTTCACCGTCGAACACACCTTACCTTCAAAGGGGACTTGCAAGCATGACACACCTACAAAGTGGGTACTCAACTAAGAGCGTGGGACCACCCTATCGATATTTCTCTACAAACAAGGCATATGATTACTCATTAATTTGAACATCTACATGCAAACGACGTCCAAATCGGATCTCGTAGCAAGCATACGATTACTAATTTGAACATCTACATGCAAACGATGTCCAAGTCGGATCTCGTACAAGCAAGCACAATTACGCGTAATGCATACAGATTCTCATTAATTTGAACATCTACATGCAAACGACGCCCAAATCGGATCTCGCATAATTTATACCTCTTTATTGGGAAGATATACACTTGACAAAGTCTAAATACATTTACGACTAAAACCAAGTCCTAAGCTATATTTGTACCTCTTTATGGGGAAAATATACACTTGGTTCAAAGTCTAAATACATTTATGACTAAAAATCAAGCCTAAGCTATATCGATCACTCGGTTCCGAGCGACTCGCCAAGAATCACCGATGCTACACCGTTCAAATAAAATCTTCTGTCGACGATGAATACCCGGATGAACTCGTGCCTTCAACCCACCAACGAGGTCGCCGCCACGACCGCCCAGACGCTGAACAGCACAGAGGGTGCCGACCGAAGTGGATGTCCCTAGGGCCGAGGCGAACTCCCGCCTCTCGATCTCGCCATCCCACTGGCTACGACTCGACCCCGACCGACATCCTTCCCGCCGACCGATATCCTCGCCGTCCAACTCCGACGATGGGGCCCGACCACGAAGACATTTCCGACATGTCCGAACCCATTAGTCGGAGCACTCGGCATGGTCCATATAGCCGCCCACCTCGACTTCTTCAACTCTCACATCGGCTGGAGCTTGACGCGGGGCTCGGGCATGCCGCCATGACGATCTCGTGAAGCCGAGGCACTTGACCGCCTCAGGCAATCTTTAAAGCTCTTGTTGTTGGCCTCCTCGCCTTAGTACCATGCCTTCGGTGAATAGGAGTTGAGCCTTGCGCTCCGGAGATGGTGATACCACCGCACCGTGAATCATCGCTCATATTCGAGGCTCTTCCGAGACCCACGCCAACTTCTCGCGCCACCGAGCTGTTCTTCACATTGATCAAGCGCCTCAAGGCCGCAGAGACATCCACCCCGGACCTCGAGATGAATAATTTTTAAGGCTTTGTTCTCTCGCTGGCGGGTCACCTCCGCTTAGCCACAAGTCGCCAGCCGGCTTGCCGATGCCGTGCGCCGCCCCCGACTTGACTATCCATGCCAAGCGAGTCCGAGTAATCCGCTCCCAACACCACCTCCTCATCCTTCTCGCAGGGCACTCTGACCTCTTTCAACTTGGTCAAAAGATCGTGATCTGACCAATGTATTGAGAAGACGAAGTGCTAAAACAAGAGACAACACATTCATTTCAAAAGAAGTATTTATTATTCACAAAGGGAGTTTGTACAAAGCGGGATCCTAATGACCCCGCGATCAAACCTATTATAAAGGTCCACCGACCGAGCCTCGGGGGGCTCACTAGAGGAAGACCGAGCTCGCCGCCCGCCACCTCAACACACTTCAGCAGGAGTTCCCTGCCCGGATCTTCATCCTCCTCAGATCGGAGACGGCCCCGCCGAGAGAAGTGGAGGCCGCCAAGGTCTCCAGAAAGGAATGACCCGCCGGCAACCACGCGAGCGTAGTCCTTCGCCGCACCGGATCGACTCGACCGCATGCCCGACCTTGTCAAAGTCAAGCATCTGCCGCCAACCCTCCGGTGGCTGGACACCACCCACGCCCCGAGCATGGCATCAGTCCGAGATGAAGGCGAGAGGTCTCGATTCGATGAGCTCGCCGGCAAAGGCCTTCAACATCGGCCCACTTGCCCTCAGCCAGGCACTCTTCCTTCGGCGAGCTTCTTCTCCGCCTCGCCCACGGCCGACGCCATAACCGCCGCCGTCTCCTCTCGTGCTTCCTTCAGCTCGGCCTGGGCCACCTCCAAGGCCCGAGTCTTCTTCAGACGACCTCGGCCGCTGCCCTGCGACCTCAAAGATCGGCCCTCGCGGCCTCGGCCCCCTCTCCCCCCCGCGTTGTATCGAAAGACGCCCTCGATAATGAGATCGGCAATCCAGTGCATATCCCCGGCCGTACGGTGCAGATCCTCCGTCACTGAGGTCGCATCTTGAAAATCACACAATAAGAAACATATAGCAGAAGGAAATAACGGTAGACACGATATAAACCTATACCTTTGGGAAGGATATAGGGGAGCTTGGAACCGGCACCTCGTACGTAATCCTGGTACGGGTATCTCCCACCGAGGTCGGATCTGACCTCGGCTGAGGTGCCGTCATCAATTGGCTAAGTTTGGCCACCACTTCGGGTGCCTTGTTCGGCTCAGTCAACCTTGCCTTCTTCTTTGGCCTCGGGCTCGGTGACCGTGCTGGAGGCGATGAAGCCGCCACCACTGCTTTCTTGCGTGCATCGAGCTTCACTGCACATTACAAAGAGGAGTTGTTTAGCACAATGAAATTAGTAATATGAGGATATAAGGAAAAAGGGGGGTGCCTCACCCCGATCCGGAATCTTCCGACCTATAAATGCTCAGCTCGGCATCATTCAGGTCGTCCTCGGTGAAACTACAAGATATTTCACCGAACGTGTTGAGCTCATCCTCTATGGCACCCAAGGCCTTACACTTCACATCCCTCATCTCGCCCAAGCCCCATTGAACTCGGGTGCCCATCACCCAAAAAGAAGAACTTACTTTGCCACTGGGGCACCTTCGGCGCGATCACCCCGAATACCCGCCGGGTGACAAGTAGTACACACCTCATGTACTCTTGACGCTAAAAAAACACATCAAGACTTCAAAAGAAAGCTTCTCACTAAGGCCATAACAGTCAAAACCTAGCCCAACCACCGACCTAATGGAGTTCGGGTCAATCGCATATCGAATTTGAAAATATTCTCGAATGCTCAAAAACGGGGGCAATGGGAACCTAAGGCCGGCCTTCAAGCATCAACATACACGGTAATAAATCCTCCGGAGGGGCCATAGCTCTATCCTCGGATCGCGGCAGGCACCACCATGCCTCCGCCGGAATATGGCATTCATTTGTTATTCTGCACAAATCGGCGACGGTCATAGACGACCTAGCGTCCCTGACCTTGTACTCATCCTAGACATATGGTATTGCCGGAACCCTAGCACTAATACATATAGACCTACCTATCAAGGTATGGCGGTATAATCCCTAATCTCATACTCACTATCTGGGAGGAAGATGACCCAAGGCGGATCCGTATGCGTAGAAGAGGATGAGGAAGACATACTTACTTTTTCAAATATGACTTTTCTTCAACTTCGCAAGGTTCCGAAGATGATCAAAAGCTCCGATTCGAAAATTCTCTCGAGGATAAAAAGATGAAGATGAAGAAGTGAACAGCTTTATCTCCGCCTATTTAGTACAAATAGCGCCCAAACCGCCTATTCAACTTCCCACGTGACCAACCATGACTTGACGCGAGGCGACGCGCATGGTTCGAGCGCTAACTAACCGCCTGGCACACACGACGTATTCTGGGACGCGCAGACATGCCGCCTAATCGTAAAATCAACACTGCTTCAGCCGGTCCTCGCAAATTGTACAAATCGGTCAAAACAATCCATCTCGCCGGACCTCGGCAACTGCTCGATTCAATCCAGCGAAGAATCGCCACCGATTCGGACCTCGGTATTCTATCAACGAAAGGACACCACCATCCAACTTGGATAGCTCGATTCGACCTCGGCATTCTCCTAACGAAGACAACGCCGTCCAACTTCAACCCGGTTACCCACTCGCACGTCGTCCAAATCAACTCGGACTTCGACAAATCACCCCGTCGCCTCGGACCTCGACATTCTCCTCGACAAAGGATATCGCCATCCACTTCGACAACTCGGTTCGAACTCAATAAATGGTCCAAAGATAGTCCGAACGATTTAAACATCCAACTTAGCGTGGACCTCGCAAATCATCAAATTCCAACCCCAACATCAAAAGGCGAAAATCTCGACGATGACCTCACCGAGCAACAACCAACCTCGGCAAAATACATCCTTCACCTCACCCTGGTGTAGTTGTTACCGATTAATTGGGGCTATGATGGGATATGACCTAACCGCTAAAGCCCAACAACAGGCCCACGACCACGTGGGCCCGCCTAGCTACTTCGGCACGGTTTGTCCCAAAAGCCCAACACCTAAACCCTATTCAAGATCAACCATATCTTATCAGATATGGAAGGAGATATTGGAGGAGATATTCAAGGAGATCGGATCACATAGTAATCTGTAGTGATCCACAACATGTATAAATAGAGGCTAGGATAAAGGTAGAAGGGCTGGCAACTATTGAGTACTAGAGCTTTTTAATACATTCATTGTAATCGCATATAGTGAAAGTATTGAGGAATCACTCCTCTGTGGACGTAGATCTTTTCCTTGATCGAACCACGTAAAAGCCTCTTGTGTTCTTTACTGTTTTCATAAATCTCGCACACAAAAGATTTATCAATAATAATAAAGGAAAAAATTGGGTGAATAAGGCGAATAAAATGACAATAACTATTAGATTTACGTGATTTGACAATGTGCCTATGTCCACGGGGGAGAGAAATATTATTGATGAAATATGGTGTGAAAGAATGTCTTTGGTGTGTATGATGATCGTATGAGTGGTTGTATATAGTGTATCTAGGATGATCCTTTACAATGAGATTTTAGGGACAATTTATAGAAGATACAAAGTATAAAATGATTTAGGATAGCTCTAGATCTCTTGTGGATATCTCCATGTTTTTAGGAATTTGACCATATCTTTAAATATATATATATTCGAATCCTTATCCGATTTGGTGATAGTTTTCATGTAGTAGAAAAAGTCTTGTTGGTATTGACCTCTTTATCAAGTCTCTAGACCATACTTGTCAACTCTATCGCATCTCTCAAAATCTAACTTTAACTTTTGATCGACTCTTTAACTCCGAGTCGACTCGACACCGCACTCTAGCTATGGCTCGACTTTGGCTTTGGCTCCTAAGTTTGGCATTGAGATGTCTTAGGGCTAGCATCGCTTCCGGATCCGATCCGAGTCTTTGTACTTTGGGTATAGCGACTTTTGCTTCTTAAACCTGGCACTTGAGGACTTGGGCTCGAGGCTCTAATGATGGATTTCATTTAGGTCTGCACTCTATGTCTTTAAATCTAGTCAGCATTTTAGCTTTGTCACATCGGTAAAGAGGTAATAAAACGAAGATAAATGGTCCTGGCTCAGCCATTTTCCCCTTGTTGCCGGTTAATCCAAGTCCATAAGGAGCGCATGAACCGACCCTCATTATCGTAAGATCGGAATATTTTCAAGAAATTTCGATAAAGTTCGAACATGAGGTTGATACTCACACCTAAATATATTGGATCCAAGAAAATATATTAAAAACACGTAACATTTATAGATTATAATTAAAAATGAATATTCAAATAACATTATATTTCATCTAACCATGGGTACCACATTAAAAAGCTATATTTAGATTTTGTGATTTAGAATTCGAAGTATATAAGTAGAAAATAGAATCCAAAAACACGATCAAACTGAAGAAATTGGCCCTTGGCCCTTACTTAGATGCATCCATTGGGCCACTACTAGAGTAAATAATTTCGTGTCAATTGTGTGTGTGTTGCTTACTAGTGGTAGAGTGGTTAATCTTGAGCCAAAGGTCTCTGCTTGAGTCACCCGTGACGTACCTTTAAAATTTCTGTATTAAATTGAAAAAAAAAAAAAAATCTGTGTCAATTTTTCTCTGACTAGAAAGAAAAAGAAGTCGAATTTTATAACAGAAGTGTGTGTTATGTGTTCGCTCAAAAATAGAATAGACATCAAAAGATTGTATTTCCAAAAGGTATCAATATCAACCACCATCCTTTGTCCATATATACACGCACAACATACAAAGATTGATTCATACTACTCATGACATTAATGTGTCTACTGAATCACCTAGTAGAGTACTAGTGCCACATATATTTTCTTGCAAATAATATATATTTTCATTAAATAAAATATTTTTTTCCACAGACCATTATACCATGTCTGACGTACAATATCCATTTTTTTTACTAAGAGGGTGTTTGGCTGGGTTTATAAGCTCAAAACAAACTTGAAGTCGTTTTCAGTTTAAAAAAAATTTATAAATTTGCTTTTGTTTTATGTTCTCACCAAACACCCTCTAACTCGTGTCCTGAAAATTGAATCAGAAGTAATATATTTATTATTTCGTTCATTATTATATCCTTGTTTTAGTATATCTTGGATTTAGACACAAGCTGACATGTAGCATTTAATAGTTAAACTCGTGTTTTATTATGTGTGTTTAGTATTTCCTCAGTACCGACTATATGGTCAAGTTTAACTTTTCACGTAAATTAGAAATTATTTTGAAAAATAAATTATTCAATTAAACTTCTCATATTACTGTTATTTAATGAGTCTTTGAAGTTACAACAATTCGGTGTAGCATATTAATTCCTATTTCCTACAAGTAAATAACCACAAGAAATAGTTTCTTAAGTATAATAACATGACCATACAATTAACTAGAGATGTCAAAATAGGTCCAAAACGGCGTGGTTCAATGGGTTGGCCGAGCTCATCTGCATTTAGGGCCAAGTTAGGCTCTAAATATAGGAGGAGCATAAAAAGTCGAGCTTTTTAGACCTATACCATGACCTGACTAGTCGGGTACATAATTTGATTTTTTTAAGTTACACATTATATATACATTATATTGTTATTATTTATTTATTTAGTAATTAATTTAGTACTATTAGATTATAATTAGAATATCTTAAAAATAGAATTCTCTTAAATCGGCACTTGTGTTTTAAGTTAGTAATTAATTTAGTATTAACTTCGTGGGTCATACTTTGGATTCAATCAACACTTCTTTTAAGTTCAAGTTGACTATCTATCCCTTTAAGATTAAATACAGAATACACGTTTTTTCCAATTTGGCGTGCAGGCTAGTTTGGCTTGCCCACCTAGCGACCTATAAAAGGTTGACATGGACTTGTATTTCAACAGCCCAACTTGTTCCCGATCTGGCCAATTTTGAGAAAAAGCCGATGGGCCCAACCCAACCAAATTCGACTATTTTGATAACTCTACAATTAAGACACCAACATCCAGATCATAAGTATAGGATAAAAGGAATAGTTGTATATCAAATTAAAACTTACAAACAAGTAGCTTGTAGGTAGTAAGGTAGTAGGGGTCGTAAGTTTCTTCACAACCACATTTGAGTCATTTAATGGAGAGTGCGAGTTGCTTCCAAAATCCATCAATTACTTGCATAATAAGAACGTTCTATATTCTATTAAATATAAACCCAAAATTATTGTAATGCATAAAAAGTTTTATTATAAAAAATTATTATATATATATATAAAGAACATTATCATTTGAAGCCTTATATCTGATTATAAATTATAGCCTACATCCTTTCTCAACATTAATCGACCGGAACTGCACAGAATGGCGGCTATGGGTTTCCTCATCATTCAAGAAAATGAATCTTTCAAGTATAAGCCAAATATTGAATCAGTATCAGAGGCTAGCTTGCTCAAGTCAAAATACGAATCTTATAGTAAAATATACCGTATATACAGAGACCGTACAGCAAAATTCACCCAAAGACTCACCTTAATTTGTGCTTCTATTCCACTAGATAGAGAGCAACGACCAAAAAAGCCTCGGATTAATACGCTCTAGCTGTGTACAGTATTTGGAGGGTAGTCTCTAACAACAAGGAACAAAGCACATGTGACTATCAGACAGTATTAAATACCGAATACCTATTGTAGATTGATTTTGAAGGCGAAAGAATTTGATATCAATCATTGAAAGCAAAAGCGCCCTCCATGCTCTCCAACGGCTACCACTGATATACTTCCATGGGGCCTGTTAGTCTGCAGCCTCTGGGTTGCCCATCTTGCTAGAGTCTACAATAGAGGAGGATGATGATGATGATATTGCCTTCCCCTTGATATCTGGTGCCCCTGCATCTGTTTTTTTCTCACTGCCTGATGCTTGCAGAAGCTGGAGCTGCCGTTGTACAAACTGAACAAGGCATTAAGAAAGTTCAGATCGTGTAAGTGAAACATTGCTCATAAAGGTGAAGTGAATTTATATAGCAGGAAACAGGAACAGGAAACAGGAAACAGAAAACAAGGGAGTAGTGATCGAAATATGCATTATCAAAGCAAGTGAGCTCTGGTCTCTCTTGCCCTCTGATTGCTACTTCCAACTTTTCAGATTTCTGTAGGGACAGGTATATTTGCAGTTGCAGAACTAAGTTGTTCTAATCACGAAAAGATCTTTGTAAGAAACAGCATTTATTTATATTAGCCAGTCCTTGACCTTCAAAGTCATTGAAGCAACAACAACCTATGATTCATAAAGTGGTGGCTTAAAGCAAATGTATGACTTCAATGGATCTCAATCACATCATCTTTCAAGCCCTCTAGAAACAAAGTAAACATTGTATTCAACAGGGAAATAATTTTATATAATTATATTAATTATTAGCCATTTTCAAAAAAATTATTAAACTATATTCAGCCATTTTCATTCATTACCGTGAAGTGAAACCTACAATCTGAGAATCCAATCAAACTACCTCAATCTGCGCTCGATTAATTTGACTTGTATATCTGTTGAGAACCCGATGCACTCCAGCTCCATATTGCGTTTATGACCCTCGAACTCGAAGGGACAAAAGTGCCATGAGGTGACTGCATAAAGGTCATGTTACTAAGCGACTTGTTGAGACAATCCACTCACAGCTCCATCTCCACCATTAGCCGTCAAAGTGTGGCTGGAAGGTCCAAATGTTTGAGGAAGTAAGGTATGTCCGGTGACTGCGCAATGGTGGAGATAGTTAATGATAACTTATTTCCATTCCTTTCTTGCGAGCAAAATTACCCATGCGATCAATAGGATGTCGTCACAGGTGGTACATTTGACATTCCAAAAGCAATGTGTCATCAAATTATAATGCAATGTAAGATCTATATTAGCCCAAAACAGAAAATCAATGAAATTCTGGAAGTCCATAATTCAAGAAAAACATGACATTTCCATGTCTTACAGTTTCCAGTATGAAGCGACAGGATGGATAAGAAGCTAATAAGAAGAAATGTAATAATCGGTAAACAGTACAAAGGTGCATACCATGCTAGAGTACTTGGAGAAGGATAAACAAAAGACTTCTGATATACAGATGCAGCAGAAGCGGCAGCTTGGAGTCTAGCCTGATGATGGCTGATATTACCACTTGCCACACCAGCACCGACAGAGCCTTGAGATGATGTACCAGGACCGCTAGTTCCTGTGCCCACTGAAAATGTTAGCAAGTGATTTGTAAAAGTTCATGGGATTCCTTCATATGAAGCAAAAACCAAAAGACGGCGCCATATTTTTCTATATAGATTCCTCATCAGCAAGCTTCATTTATCCTAAACCGAAACACCGAGAAATACAGCAGAACTCTAAAGCAATGCCTAATACTCAACACGGCATAATAGGAGCTTAACAACACAGATGCACAACATCATACCTTGTTGATGCCCACCAGCCATCGTTCCAGTAGTAGTTGTCCCATTTTCAGGTGGTACAACAGGTGCTCTGCATGTAGGGCATGTATTTTGTCTTTCTAACCATGACCTAAGGCAGTGGACATGAAAGAGATGCCCGCATAAAAGTTTCTTTGCTGTAGTCATCTCCTCTCTGCAAATAATGCAGGTTGCATCACTCCTGAAAATTCACAAATATGAATTAGAGTCAGAATTAGAAATCCAGCTACCTGTTTCCACCGAACAGTAAATAACTTACATGTTAATCTCTTCAGATGTCGCATCTGGGAAACGATCATTCATATTTGAAGTAATCCTCCGATAGCGTATATAATCAGCAATACGGATTTTGAAGTTACGGAAAGTCTCATACAGCTCCCGGATCAAGTGAAGAGGCACACCATAATTCCTGCAGAGAGGAAATAGCAAATTTGATATCACTGAATACTTGTGAAGTAAGGTTGGATTAGAAATATATCAGGTTCATGATATGAGGTGTCCAAAGTAGATGAGAATCCATGGTATTTTTACTGATTAGCCAACCATATAGCAGAAAAGTTGGAAATCAATAGAAAAACTAAATTCAAAATTTTCTTACACAAAAATGACGAGGAAGAAACACATGTACATAGTCAAGTGAAGAAGTTGGAAATCAATAGAAAAACTAAATTCAAAATTTTCTTACACAAAAATGACGAGGAAGAAACACATGTACATAGTCAAGTGAAGCAAGTCTCGTGCAAGCTCCAAGTAAAAGGTGTAAACAGCCTTCTTCTCCCATTGTCCATCCATAAGCATGTCACTGACGTAGAATATATATTTCAAAAATGTTGATACAGTTGTTGTGGCCAATATCATGTATCTGAGAAAGGAAAAATTTACCATAAAACATAGATTAGAAGTAGTATTAGAGCCACAAAACAAACCAGATACCACTTACAGTCCACAAAAAAACTTACTCGAATGAAAAGAAGAGTGAAACTGAAGCCTGTTTGGTTTCCAACAGATACTTGATTGAGTTGTAGAGAAACGTACAATCAAGAAGGAGAAGGAATCCCATGAAAGAGACAATTCGGATGTGAGCTAGCTTAGGAACAGATGGAGTCGTTTCAATGTATTCAACCCTCTTTTGTGCCAACCAATGCAAAGCCTTGATCAGAAGTAAAGCAGTAACCATCCCTATAAATGTAACAGAAAAATCTTGTCTAAAAATAGTTATTGCAAACAGTATTTCCATGACTTCCGCCACGATTGCTCATTCAGCCTTTCAACTTCTGCTTCTCGTAACTTGCCAAGGAAGATCTTCTTTGTTAATTGCCACAAAATGCACATAATAGCCAGGCCCATATTCAGAAGCAGCACTAAACTGATCTTTGAAGTTGACAAGTAAACCATTGCGGATAAAACTGGCCTCTACTACTAAATGCATGATAGATAACAGCCAGCGTAGCTATTAAACTAATCCGCCATAAGTTTGCAGCCTCATCATTTTGCTCTGTTCCCTGTCGATCACATTCGCTCAATTAGGTGCCCAACAAGATATCAGATAGAATCAATCCTCCTGATTCCATGTATCAAAATCTGAAATCTCATTTTCGGCAATTGCATAAATTTCAACAGACAAATAGGATATATGAATCTTGAAAGTACAATCTCATCAATTATCAGATTTCTCCTAATAAAATACTTACAACATATAGGAGAAACGTCAACACATACACAATACTTAGATAATGAGGATAGCATCACACCACGTTTCATAACCAGTTCCATTCAACAAGTAAGGTAAAATCATCATGTGAAGTACAGCTTCGAACTCCAATATATACGTATATATACTAATTATGGAAAGAAAAACGTTCACAGAGCACAGAGCTCAACAATTTCAGCGATCGATTCGAAAACAAATTTGTTAAATTTAGCAATCTTTGCCCACTATTCCGCTTATTTCAGCATCAATCAATAACTCCCACTCTCAGTATAACAAAGAGGGAAAAAAGACAGATATGGAAAATTTTCACATACAGAGTCCCATCAGAAACTCGAACATCAATTTTCCCCTATAAGAAAAAATTGCAATAGGAATTAGGGCTAAGGTGTCTCGATGAATCTTGTGCCGAAGAAATTAAAGTAGAGACGTGCATTTCGACTCAACGAATAGAATAAAATAGAAAACAAATGGAGAAGAATGAAAAGGGAAAAGAGGTGGAACCGTACAGGAGTCGCCGCCGATACGTCGGGAGCGGAGTTCGGGCAAAGCTGTGAAGTCTGAAATGAAGTGTTACATTACATGTATTTCCAGATATGTATATAACTTTCATAATTAATATTGTCTAACAAAAGCTTGTAATTGTAACACAAATTTTATTAAATTATAATGATATAAGGTGAGTAATGATAATACATTAATGAATAGTATAATTAAAAATGAACTATAAAGATAATAAATAATTATACTAATAGATAATGAGAGTAAAAAAATAATTTTTTATAAATAAAGAAATAAATTAGAGGTAATAATTATGGATTTGATGTTCAAAAAATGAAAATATAAGTTTAGATGAATTGAAAAGAAACTATATACAAACTTTTAGTAGATGACGAAGTAATTTTTAATTTAAATTATTTTTATATGCGCTCCTAGGAATAATATGTATTAATAGTGTATTATATCCATACATTAATAACTTTCAATCAACAATTAATATCGAGGATCTTACCATTGCTGAATTTATTAAAATAAAATAATTTTAACGATATTCTTGTATTTTTTTTTATCAATTAAATATAGAAATTCAAGATCGTGTCACGGTAGACTCGAACTCGAGATTTTTGATCTCGAACATTAACCACTCTACCACTAAATTATAGACCAACGCACACAGGCAATATTCTTATATGTTTACAACTGATATATTAGATGTAATAAATTTATAATAAATTTTCTATATACTATTGACAAGAAAATTAATATATAAGTTGCCATAAATTTATGCGCATATATACCTATATATCCAAGGGGAAGCCATGTTGTCTCGTATTGACTGAGTCGGTTCTACAAACGGCTTTGTTAATGAGAACAGATGTGAGACTATAGTCAAAATTTGACAATTTTGGTTAATTCTGTATAATATCAATAATCTGTATAATATCAATAATATGGGTCGTTTTGTGTAAACAGCTATATATAATTTCAGTTATTTAAATATATTTGTCTTTATATATATATATATATATATATATATATATATATATTTGTAGATTATATGTAATTGGTCTAATTATTATTAGAGAAAAATATAAATCTTAAAATCAATACTTAGGTTGAACAAATCGTGGCTATATCGAATCATTACGTTAATTATATACAAATAAGAAATAATATCAATATGAATTCTAAACCTTGGATTTTATTACCAATTAGACATATATAATATTTAAAGTGTTTCAATAGTTTCTCAATCTATTGATATGGCGTAAAGAGACCTTTCTATTTTTATGTACGAATTTGGAGCTGAAATTTAGACATTCATCGATGTTGAAATTCAAAATTGAAGAGAATTATTTAAACATGTAATATTAGTATTTTAGAGTATAATTTTTGACTGAAGATAATTAAAAGAATGAAAAAAAGTAGAAGACAATCAGACAGAGAATACATTGCACAGAGCTTTTAGTCCACACTAAGAAAAAATATTTATTTTTTATAGCGTATGTGCTACAGCGTCATGGCTTCGCATGAAGAGCATAATATTTATTGGAAAGTATAGTTGATTTGAGGCGGAAATAGTGTGTTTCTAGAAATTAAAACACAAATAAAAATTTAAAATGATAAAATATATTTTAAATAAAATCCAAATTGCGTAACATGGATCTAAACAACAAACAATCCAAAAACTCATTTTGGATTAGTAGAATCTTGAAAGAAAAACAATCTAGATATTTTGGTATAAATTTTAACTAGGCAATAATGGTCAAGATCAAAAACATATTGTCCAGATCTTAGTCATTGATTTAACACGTCTCCAACTATAAAATGAATTCACATAATTTGAACAATTTGAACAATACAATATTGATTAGAGCTATTTTATATAACATAAGAAACTCGTGAATTTTATCTTTCTAATTTTCACTTGAAAACATGATATGATATCCTTTTTCTTATTTTGTTACTCTTAATTTTCAGCCTCAAACCACAATTTTTGTAGGTTCATGTGGCATTACAAGAATTATCTTTACAAATACTTTTATTAAGTCAAATTTATAAAGATCTACTAATCTTTCATATAGAAATATTTGCATAGTTTTCCATATTTTGTGCATTAAATAGTCAAAGTATAACTCAAGACATAATTAAAAAATAAAATAATTTAGATCTAACCTTGAATATATCATATATAATTAAAATCATAAATATAGTTTTGATCTATGCTTGAATATTTCATATATTATATATAATTAAAACCATAGTTTTGGATATTTCATTAAAAAAGTTGTCCCAACATTGCGCCGTTTTATGCTGACACCAAAAACAATCTCATCTGTCAATGGCTTCCACTTAGAAATCCTACATCTAAAAATCAATATTTTATATCTCATTCATAAAACTGTAAAACCTCCTCTTTTAAATAAAGCAAGGTCTATAAAATGCAAACCTATTTCTCTCGCCCTCTCACACTCCATCAGTTTTCTTTCTCTAGGTTTTGCATTATTTGTTACGATGTCTAACGAGGAGCATCGATTCGAGTCCAAAGCCGACGTCGAGCTTCCAAAACTAATCCTCAGCAGGCCGAGACTATCCATAAGAATGGTTACATTGTTATCAAAGGTCGCCCGTAAGGTTTGATTTCAAATTTTCAAAGGTCATCCTCGTAAGGTTTGATATCAAATTTCAACATTGATTTCTCTGAGCGATTTTATATTTCTGATTTGAGTTGAAGCGTTATTGGAAGGTGTATTTCGAGATCTAAAATGTAGTTGATTTTGTTTGTTAGTTGTAGGCTTGCTTGTTTGATCGTTTTCACGATTGTTCATTATATTGTGAATTAGTACGCTTGTGGAATAATTGATCGGATAATTTGAGTTGATCATTGAATTGATCGTTGCCCTTTTTTTGATCGAATTCTATCTGCTCCAGTGATTTGTAGTAGTACATGAATCTCAAGTTTGTCGTGGATATATGTGATGATATCTTGATTTGGTTGCTTGGTTGCTTTGTCTACCTAATAATGGATCTATGATTATGATATTGAGAAAGTCCTCTCTGAAGAATTGTTGCTTCTTAATTTCAATATGATTACAATTATCTCAATTTGGTTGCTTGGTTTGCTTGCTAGTAATATGAGAAGTAATTTAAGAAAATGATTGAATTGTAAGCTTTGGTGTTGATATGAGAACTCATTTATTGGATTTAAGAAATTGAATTAGAAAAATGATTGGATTGTAAGCTTTGGTGTTGATGAGAAGTTATTTATTAGATGTAAGAAATTGAATCAGAAAAAAATGACTGAATTGTAAGTTTTGGTGTTGATATGAGAAGTTATTTATTGCTTACATCCATATCAATAGTTTTACATTTATCAAATTTTTAGCTTTTACATTTTTATGTAGTTGATGCCTTATAATACAGTGTAAAGTATTTCATATAACGATTTTTGGTTTATATGATAATTGATCACAATAAGTTTCTGTCATGGTTGTCAAAATTTTTGAAGTACAAATGTTATGATTGATATCAATAAGTTTTTGTTACAGATTGTGGAAGTCTTGACCTTCAAAACTGGAATGCACGATCATGCCAAATGTCATTTTGTTGCCATTGACATCTTCACTTCAAAGAAGCTTGAAGATATTGTCCCATCTTCCCACAACTGTGACATAAGTATATTCTCTTTATGCTTATGTGCCTATAAACCATGTCATTTAGGTAGTGCGAAGACTAAAGTCATTTTAATTAAATGATAGGTTCCACATGTCAACCACACTGGCTATTAGCTCATCGATATTTCTGAAGATGGATTTGTAAGTTGTTCTTCAGTTCTTTACTGTGGCTATAATATTTTTGTTTTCATCACTTCATCACATGCTTAATAATGTATGTTGAAAAATTGTTTAGGTGAGCTACTAACTGATAATGGCAACACTAAGGATGATCTCAAGCTCTTTACTGATGAAAGTCTTCTTACTCGTTAGCTTCTATTGACCTATCTTTTTTCTATTTTATATTTTTTTCTTTATAATAGACACATACTTATCTCTAATAATCTTGACATTTGTTGTTTTGCTGAATTTCTATTTTCTAGACCAAGGATGGATATGCCGAGAGTAAAGACTTGTTTTGAGTGTTATGTCAGTCATGGGAGAGGAGCAAATCTATGCCCCAAATATATTGGTCCCAAGTAGTTTTCTTGGTGGCTTTGCATATGGATTTAAAAGTTTAAATGGGAAGACGTAATATTAATATAATAGAGAATGGATGAAGAGGCCGGTGTTGCTTGGTCGAATGATGGTAACGTCGTTGATTATAAAAATTGTAGTTTGTTAAGAGAATCTCATTTAAATTACGTTTTTGTTACTCATATATATTGTTAAGGAATATCCAAGAAATGCGACGAACAACAACAAGAATATGAAATGACAACGACGCAAACGATTACGTGGTTCGATCGTAAGATCTACGTCCACGGGAAAAGAAGAAACACACTTTGATTCAGAATATTGTTTTACACTCTTACAAGATTGGACAAGAAAATGAGAAGTATCTCCCCTTTCTAATCTCCCAAATATCTATTCACCGAACTCTATCTCCCGAGCTCTATCTGCCGAACTCTATCTGCCGAGCTCGCTCTTTTAGTGCCGAAGTGAAAAATTATCAATATTTCTGTTGTAACAAACTAGCAGTTATAACTACAAGTGCGATCATTAACCACCGTTCATTTTCAACGGTCACGATTAGCAAACCAAAGAGAACGCAACAATGCATTCTATACTCATAAGCATTCACGTCTCTTTTCTCAATACTGCATGCATGGATAATTGTTGTATATAACAATCTCCATCTCAACAAATAATCCATGAATCAAAGCTTCATATCTCCTTCTCCACCATCACAAAACACTACAAAAAACAGGCGAATAGCGACGGAAAATTCCGTCGCTAATCATGTCGGATCCGTCGTTAGTTTGGATTAGTGACGGATTAGCGACAGAATAAAGGGGTCGCTGGAAACCTGGTTAGCAATCTTTTAACGACGGATATACGTCCGTCGCTAATAATTAGCGACGGAAGTTTCAGTAGCTAATCGACAACCTCCGAACGATCGTCTGATATACAATCCGTCGTTAATACGACTCTAAGTCGTCGTTAATATCGACGGATTAACGACGGAACGACGTCGTAGTTAAAAAAACCGTCGCAAATCCGTCGTTAATTCGATGATAATCCGTCGCTGATCCGTCGTTATATAGCGACGGACACAGTCCGTCGTTAAAATTATGATTTTTTTATTTCACGTAACCAATCCGTCGTTGAAACGTCTCCAGTCCGTCGCTAAATCGTAAATCCGTCGTTGAAACGTCGTCAGTCCGTCGCTAAATGTACAAA
Source organism: Salvia rosmarinus (assembly GCA_036937905.1). Classification (NCBI taxonomy): domain Eukaryota; kingdom Viridiplantae; phylum Streptophyta; class Magnoliopsida; order Lamiales; family Lamiaceae; genus Salvia; species Salvia rosmarinus. The sequence goes on along the minus strand of CM072822.1, from coordinate 20,218,162 downwards.
CTGTATAGAGATTCAATTTTTATTTTGGACGATCGTTTACAACAAACAACAAACCTGTTTTCAAACAAACACAATCCAAACAAACCAATTCTAAATGATAAACATTATCATTCTAAATCAGGCGACACAATTAAAACAAAACAATTTCACGTCATAATATCAAACAAACCAAATAATTCTAAATCATACGATAAGTTTACAAACAAAATGTTTTGTTTCTTCATAAATTCATAATACAACCCAAATATGACGATGGTGGGGAAGCGGAGCGATATCACGAGGGGGGGAAGCGGGGCTGGCCATGAAGTGCTCGAGGCTCTTGGCGAGCGCCGCAATCGAGCTCGAATACGTGGCAAGCGTCATCTCGCTCTCGGCTCAACTTGCAATCGGCCTCGTATTGCTCGCTCGACGCCTGCAATCGACCTCGTATGCCTCGCGTTCTTCTTCTGCTCGACTATCAATCGGCCTCGTGTTGCTCGCGCTCGACTTGCAATCGGCCTCGTATGCCTCGTATTTTGCTTTTCCGCCGCTATCAATCGGCCTCGTATTGCTCACGCTCGACTTGCACGGCCTCCATCTCCAATAGCCGTTGATGATAAGCTATCGTAGAGTCAACCGCTCGGATGAACTCCTTTCTGCGGCCTTTTGCAATCAAAATAAGGATAAAATGAAAATTTTGACATTATTTTACTATAAAATCAAGAATGGGTCTAGTCTACGCGAGACATCGATCACGAAGTCCATCCTTTTGTTTCTCGTTTTTCTCTAGATTCTTGACTACACTCGTATGCGAACTCAAAGCTCCTTCGTGTTGAATGACAACACTCAAACCATCTTCCTCGTATTCAATTACATGCGAGTTGTCGTATTCCTTCAATTTTGCTAAGATAAGCATATAATGTGGATCATCCCTCCTCATCGGAAGCGAAATTGTAATGATAGTCTTCATTATTGTATCTTAGCTCTTCATTCGATTTCGTCCTCTTACGCTCATCACATATTCTTGGCATATGACACGTGTATTGCTTGTCCATCTTGTGAACAAGCAAGATTCTTTTGATATTACACGATTCATCGCAGGATAATGATTGTGATTATGAGCGATCAAACTCATCCTTCTTTGCTTGAACAAGAAGTAAGGATGCTCGACCGCTTGAAAAGAAGTGAGGATGCTCTTAATGCTGCTCATAATCACAATCATTATCCCGCGATGAATCAGATAATATAAAAAAAAATGCTGCTTGACAACAGCATGGACAAGGAGTACACGTGCCATATGCCAAGAATATGTGATGAGCGTAAGAGGAAAGTCGAATGAAAAGCTAAGATATAATAATGAAGACTATCATTACAATTTCTATTTCAAAGGAGGAGGATGATCCTCATTATATGCTTATCTTAGCAAAATTGAAGGAACATGACAACTCGTACAGAATTGAATATGAGGAAGATGGTTTGAGTGTTGCCATTCAATACGAAGGAGCTTTGAGTTCAGACACAGAGTGTAGTCAAGAATCTAGAGAAAAAACGAGGAAACAAAAGGATGGACCTTCGTATCGATGCCTCGTGCGTAGACTAGACCCATTCTTGATTTTATAGTAAAATAATGTCAAAATTTTCATTTTATCCTTATTTTGATTGCTATTTGATTTTTCTACGCAACAATTAGAAATGAAATGATCAAGATCAAGATCATGACATTTTTATCAAACACCACATATGCTAATTATACACTTAATAACTCAAACATCTTAATTCACGAATTCAAACACCACATATACCTTTTTACTTATACCCAATCTTCCACTAAGAGAACTTCATGTGATACAATTTTTCCTCATTTTTCATGGGTTATAAATAAAAGTGGGTGCATTTTGATTTTACAAATTATAGCAACAAGCAAACTCATACAATTTTGAAACTTATAAAACATCTTATTCATATAACAATTCTAACAAAATTTCGTGAGAGTAAGTTTTATAAAATTAATCGCCATTTGATTCCCAATTCAATCAAACTCATTCAAATTTCACCAAATCATCACCATATGCCTAATTATACACTTAACAACTCAAAACATCTCACGAAATGATGAATTTATCATCCCAATTCACATCCAAGCTTATCAATTTCACAAGCCCAAATCACAAGACTAACATTCAATGTATCATTTTCACTATCAATTCGGTAAACTCAATTCAATTTTCACTATCAATTCAATGCATCATATATAATATTTTCACTATCAATTCAATACATCATATAATTTTTCACTAATCAATTCAATGCATCATATCTGATATTTTCAATAAAATCAACAAATATATAACAAAATAAAAAATGAAATATAAATAAAAACCCAAACAAACCAACCCGGACTGACGACGGTGGGAGGCAGGCGGCCAAGGGGCGGCATATGGCGGGAGGAGGCGGCGGGATGGACGGCAGAGCTGGGGCTCATTGGCTGGTGGGTCAATAATGGGCCATGGGGGTGGGCGGCGGAGGCGGCGGAGGCGGGGGACGGCAGCAAGCAGGGACTCAGTTGGGGCGGGTGGGGTGGGGTGGGGTGGGGCTGGGTAAATTTGGTGGGGTGGGGTGGGGGGCAGGCAGGTGGGGTCGGGGGTGGGCGGCAGGCGATGGAGGGGCGGCGGCGAGCAGTGAGGTGGGGTGGGGTGTGGGTGGGGTGGGGTTGGTTGGGGTGGGTGTCAGCGAGGGCTAGGGCGAGCACGGCGGGCGGAGATCGAGGCGGCAGTGGGGGTCGGGCATGGGCGGCGTTGGGTTGGGAGGGAGGGAAGGGTTTCGAGGATCGATATGAAATGGGAAGAAATCCGTCATTATTAAACTTTTAGCGGCGGATTAGCGACGGAATTTTCCGTCGTTATATTTAAAATCTTGTAACGACGGATTAACGACGGAATAATGGATTTAACAATGGAATAATTTAACGACGGACACGTATCCGTCGTTAATTAACGCATCTGAAATATAAAAAATAAAAAGATTTTACATTAACGACGAATGAATTCGTCGTTAAATTAGAGACTATTTTACGATGGACATTCCGTCGCTATTATTATTGGGAATAAATAAAATCAGAATTAAAATTAACGACGGATTGTATCCGTCGTTAAAATAAATTAAAAAAAAAGAAATAATCCGATTTTTTAACGACGGTTTAGCGACGGAATTGGTTAATTCAATTAAAAAATAACAAAAAATTAATTTTAACGACGGACACTATCCGTCGTTAAATTTAACGACGAATAGAGGCGGAAATGCCGTCGTTAAAACTTCACGAGAATTCCCGCCATGATACGTCACGATCCGTCGCAAAAAATTCTATCACGATTCACGACCGGCATTATGAGCGTCGCTAATCCGTCACGATTCACGACCCGCATTTTATCCGTCGCTAATCCGTCACGATCGGTGTATTTTGTAGTGAAACTTCAGCAAAATCGATCACCATCTCTTAAGAGACAACAGTTTTATCAATTCAAGACAAGAAAAAACTTGAGGTCGGCAAATTTTGGTCAACATATCACCGCATTCTCTTCCGTTGATACTTTTCCATCTTTATAATTCCTTTTTCTACAATATCTCGAACAAAATGTAGTCTAACATCAATGTGCTTGGATCTCTCATGAAAGACTTGATGTTTAGTCAAATGTAACGCACTTTGACTATCGCAATTCACCACAACAGATTCATGATGTATACCGAAGTCAGCTACCATTCCCTTTAACCAAATGGCCTCCTTCACAGCCTCCGTAATAGCCATGTATTCTGCTTCCGTAGTTGACAAAGCTACTACAGATTGGAGAGTCGACTTCCAGCTGATTGTCGAGCCAAACAAATTGAAAATATATCCAGATTGTGATCTTCGATTATCTAAATTTGCAGCATAGTCTGAATCTGTGTAGCCGATCAATGGCAACTGATCACAACATTCTGCTTTCTGAAATAAGATTCCCTTATCAAAATTTCCTCCCAGATATCTCAAAATCCATCTTAATGCCTCCCAATGATATCTGCCAGGATCAGTCCTATACCTACTCACAACACTTATGGCATGAGATATATCAGGTCTTGTACATATCATCATGTACATAATGCTACCCACCACATTCGAATAAGGAATCTTTGCCATCTCCCTTCTTTCATTATCATCCTTTGGCTTGTGATCATCGGATAATCTGAAATGAGTAGCCAATGGAACTGAGACAGATTTAGCCATATGCATATCGAATTTCTTTAATACCTTTTGTACATAATTCTGTTGACACAGCCACAACATTCCATTCGTTCTATCCCTTATTATATCCATTCCTAGAATCCTCTTTGCATCTCCAAGATCTTTCATCTCGAAACTCCTTCTTAAATCTTCCTTTATGTTCTGAATTTCAGTTTTGCTTCCGCTTGCTATCAACATATCATCAACGTACAACAAGAGATAAGCTAGGGTATCCTCTCCCTTTTTCTTCAAGTAAACGTAGCTGTCGTATTTAGATTTTACAAATCCAATCTTTGACATATGCTCATCAAATCTCTTATACCACTGTCTTGAACTTTGTCTTAAACCGTATAAAGATTTTTGCAGCAGGCACACTTTGTCTCTTGATTCGGGCAAAACGAAACCTTCCGGCTGAATCATGTGAATTTTCTCCTCCAACTCACCATGTAAGAAAGCTGTTTTGACGTCCATCTGTTGTAATTCCAGATTATTCGCAGCTACCACGGCTAACATAATCCTAATAGAACTGTGTTTTACCACATGAGAGAAAACTTCGTTGAAATCGATACCTTCTCGTTGAGTGAAACCTCTTGCTACAAGTCTAGCTTTGTATCTAATGTGTTCTTTTCCATCAAACACCTCCACCTTTTTCTTATAAAGCCATTTACAGCTGATAAGTTTTCTTTTCGTGGGTTTATCAACGAGTATCCATGTACCATTCTTATGCAAAGAATCTATCTCCTCTTGCATAGCCAACACCCAATTTTCCCTTTCTGGACTTCTCATTGCTTCAGTATAATTTCTTGGTTCTTGCGTTTCTAAGTCTTCTGCCACACTGAATGCATAGTGTATCATGTCTGCATGTCCATACCTTTGTGGAGGTGATATCATTCTTCTTTGTCTGTCTCGAGCTAATTTGTAGTTTCTCAGTTCATCTCGAGATTCTTCTTCGGTCTGTATCAGTTGATCATTCGTATGAACATCGTTGCTCGCATCAGTCACGTTGTCATGCTCCAGTTGGATCTGTTCTCTCCCTTTGATTTCAGGATTTTCAGGCGTCGAGCATCCATCTTTGGTAAGGTAAAGCATAAGATCTTCTCTGAAAATGACATCTCTACTCACCAAGATCTTTCCCATATTTGGCTCTGTACACCACAACTTATATCCCTTTACTCCAACTGGATAACCAAGCATGATGCACTTTAAAGCTCTCGGTTCTAACTTATCCTGTTTGATGTGAGCAAAAGCTCTACATCCAAAGGTTTTTAAGTGAGCATAGTTTGGAGTCTTCCCACTCCATAGTTCATCAGGAGTTTTAAACTCAATTGCAAAAGAAGTAGTTTTATTTATCAAATATGCTGCTGTATTTGCAGCTTCTCCCCAGAACCTTTTTGGCAGTCCAGACTCAAATAGCATACATCTTACTTTCTCCAGTATAGTTCTGTTCATACGTTCGATGACACCATTTTGCTGAGGATTCCCGGGCACGGTTCTATGCCTTCTTATCCCCTTCGATTTGCACCAATTCTGGAAATCTTCAGAGATAAATTCTAGCCCGTTGTCGGTTCTCAAACATTTCAACTTTGCATTACTCTCATTTTCAACAGCCACGCACCACTCCTTAAATCTGTTGAAGGCTTCAGTCTTGTCCTTCAAAATGCAAATCCATAGTTTTCTTGAGAAGTCATCCATAATGGACGTAAAGTATCTTCCTTTTCCTATAGTTTCAGTTCTTGAAGGACCCCAAAGATCAGCATAAACATATTCAAGGGGTGCTGATGAAGTATGCTTTCCTTTATCATATGGCTGTTTCTTGCACTTTCCAAGAATGCAATGTTCACAAGATTCTAGTTTAAAGGGGGACGAGTTGTTCAGCAGTTGTCGTCTTCTTAGATGATTCAATGCCTTTTCTCCAATGTGTCCCAATCTTTTATGCCATAGAGTTGGATCATCTTTACTTACTGCATCAACCTCTCCAAGAATACTTTGAATGAGATAATATAAGCTATTCATTCTTAGACCCTTCATGATGACCTTCAATCTTTTGAGATATGTATCTCTCTTTTCTCGATCTCCATTCATATCCCTTTGACTCCAAAACCCTAAGGATATTAAATTCCTTTTCAATTTTGGAATGTATCGAACATCGATTAACGTTCTCATTGATCCATCGTGAAGCCTCGGTTTGACACTTCCAATTCCCTTTATGGAACATATGCGGTCATTTCCTAGCAACACTGAACCTAGATCATCATATTTTATTTCAGTGAACCGAGCTTCGTGAGGACACATGTGGAAAGAGCATCCGGAATCAAGCACCCACTCATCTCCTGTGTGTGATCCCATCACATTCAGAGCTTCAGCCAAGTCGCATTGTTCTGAAAATTCTCCTGAATCTTGCTTCTGTCCCTTCTGTGTTTGCTTTCGTTTGAAAGCAAAGCAATCTTTCTTCAAGTGCCCCGTTTTCTTGCAGAAATGGCATCTTCTTGATTCTCTTTCTACTCCCTCTTTTCCTTTCAACTGTCATGGTTTCTTGCCATCGAAACTCGGTTTCTTGAATCTTTCCTTCAAGAATTTCTGCTTTACATTCAATCCTTCACCCATCGAGTCAGCCTTATTCTGTGATGTCTTTTGCATCTCTTTCGCCCTAAGCGCAGCTTGGACGTCCTCCACAGTAAGGTTCACATCTTGTCCGTATAGCATGGCATCTTTAATTCGGTAGAGCATTTAACAAAATGATGGCTTGATCTTCATTATCAATCTTGACTCCCACATTTTCAAGATCATCCATTATTTTATTAAACTCCTCTAACTGATCATCCATGGATTTCTTATCCATTAACTTGAAGGAATAAATTTTCTGTTTTATGTATAGCCTATTTGCTAGAGACTTCGTCATGTATAACATTTCAAGTTTAGACCATACCGCAGCAGCCGTCGTCTCTTTTGACACCTCCCGTAGGACTCTATCTCCGAGGCATAAGATGATGGCGCTATGCGCCTTTTCTTGTATCTCAATGCGTTTAACGTCTGTGGATTCATTTGATCCTTCATCCACCTTCAACGCCGCAGCAAGACCCTGCTGCGTGAGAAGTGCTTTCATTTTTATGCGCCATAATCCGAAGTCATTCTTACCAGTAAATTTTTTCGCATCAAACTTTGCCGTCGCCATCTTTTCCGATCAATTCCTTCAGCCAATCAAATTCTGATTACATGCGCTTCCCACAGACGGCGCCACTTGTTAAGGAATATCCAAGAAATGCGACGACCAACAACAAGAACATGAAATGACAACGACGCAAACGATTACGTGGTTCGATCGTAAGATCTACGTCCACGGAAAAGAAGAAACACACTTTGATTCGAATATTGTTTTACACTCTTACAAGATTGGACAAGAAATGAGAAGTATCTCCCTTTCTAATCTCCCAAATCTCTATTCACCGAACTCTATCTCCCGAGCTCTATCTGCCGAACTCTATCTGCCGAGCTCGCTCTTTTTTGTGCCGAAGTGAAAAATTATCAATATTTCTGTTGTAACAAACTAGCAGTTATAACTACAAGTGCGATCATTAACCACGGTTCATTTTCAACGGTCACGATCAGCAAACCAAAGAGAACGCAACAATGCATTCTATACTCATAAGCATTCACGTCTCTTTTCTCAATACTGCATGCATGGATAATTGTTGTATGTAACATATATTTTATTGTTTTAAGAGGTTGTGGGAATTGAGAATTTATTGTTCTAAAGGGTTGTGGGGATTGAGATTTACTAGCAATTGGTATAACTTTTTTTAATACCTGAGTGTCCTACATTATTATTTTGCTTCAAAATGATTATTTGACTGGGAATCTGAATTTAGTTTTTGCTTCTGCATGCATTAAGTTAGTGTGAATTTTATTGAAGTCTAATCTTTTTCCATGAATGAATAATTCATATGGACGTAATTGTTGCTTTGAATTGTTTCTGAGTCGAAATTTGAAGATTTTATTCACTATCTTCTTATTGTTCAAGATCATTTATGTTAGTTTGGTGCACCAAACAAATTTAAATCGAAGTAAGTTTTGGTTGAGTTTGATAATTGTCACGTAATTTTTTTTTTCAAACTTTTAGTTTGTTATCAAATTTTCTTTGAAAAATAGTTTGAATGTTCTAAATTGACTATAAAAACATAAAAATTCAATTGATGCAGTTGGTTTTTTGTTCAGTTTTAAAGCATTTTCGCAAAAACTCATGTAGTACGGAAAAAAGTATCATTTGCCTTTAAGAAATAAATCCTTCACATTAAAGAAAAATATCACTTATATTAAAGAAAAATATCATCGACACTGAAGAAAAATATCAAAATTTGCATATGCGGATGTATATATTGGAGACCACTCCAAAGCTTTTATGTTTGTATTTTGTTTGATTCAAAATGACCGACATTCACCCCCATCAAATTACATGGTGTAGAAATACTTTTATGGTTTTCAAGGCATCAAGTGCTTGTATTATTTTATATATTTTTACTATATTATTTCATTTTTGATACTAGGAATCATTTCCGTTTGTTTTACTTGAATGTGCTCTATCAAACATTTTTAAACCAGTGTTGTTATACCTTCCCGTAAAACTTGCGATGTTTGTCTAAACAAAGAGTTTTCAGGTCACTAAGAATATGTTTATAATTCAGCTGTACTAATAAATTTTTAGTATGTCGTGAAATTATTGCCCTTCAGAAAAATATATATGCAGATATTTTCGACATATTTCTTTGTTTATGCATTTTTATCATCAAAATTTCAGCAATAATCCCTCTTACATAAAGTGCCTATAAAATCCTTGCAGTTATAATGCCTAACAAAAAAAAAAATAGAATAGTTAATATATGAGATCAAAAATATTAAGTTTGAATTTACCGTTATACAATCTTTAAAATTCTCTATTAAATTGAACCCCCAAAAGAAGAAAATAGAATGAGGAAAAATGTTTTTAAAAAGTAAAACAGTCTAAAACATATTGATTTTTTTTATTTTTTTATCTTTGATATCATGGGGAATCTGCAATCGTTAACTACGGTGCGCACTGGGTAAACCACACGTTTAAAAAAAAGTGGGTTAGATAAAAGCAACGAAAACAAGACTCTTAAGCCATCAAACTTATCTATATATCTTGCGCGCCGTGCTTATTCTATACCCTTCGTCAGTTTCAATTACTGTATTAATTATGTGGTATGTTTTAGGGTGTCATTTTCGAATCCCTTACTATTAATATATCTTGTTTACATCACTGTTCATAAGAGTTGTCAATTATTTCTTTAATTAGTAAATCATTTAAGAGGAGCTTATTTTAGGTGATAGGAAAGATTGATCACAAAGACTTGTAAGTGCTCAAGCGCACCATGTGTCCATACCTAGATCTTTTATCTTATTAGAAATTTAAAAGTTCTCATTCCTACAAAACTTTTAAGAAAAATATCCAATTCCTCAAATATCCCCCATTTACGTCTAAAATGGGTAAAAAAACACTCTAAAATAGTTGTGAACATGTATTTCTTTATTATTTATTTTCATATTGATCTGTGCTTCTAAAATTCCATTTGAGCTTTGGTGTTTTTTGAGTGATTATTTTATATTTAATTAATTTACGGAAGAGACTCCAAGAAAAATCATGAATTTTAATCCTTGTCCAAGACACGATACATAAAAGTTTCATCTTCAAAAGTTGGAAAAGAAAGTACAACGTCTAAGAGATAAATCTTAGATTAATTGAGAAAAGTTTTGAACAATATGTTCGAAATGGAGAAAGTGAACAAGATATTGGCAGCGTCCACACAAATTTGAGGAAAGACGAGAAATGAGTTTTGGTCAACGCTAAACTCCAAGAGAAGTTGATGATTTTGAGGAAAGGCGAGAAATGAGTTTTGGTCAACGCTAAACTCCAAGAGACGTTGATAATCATCATGAATGGCTCTTTTCCACCTCATGACTAATGGAGCCAAGAAGTAAATGAGCTATACCAGCTCTTATCTTTTGAGAAATTTCATCGAATTCATCAAATTTTGTGGAATTAAGGGACATGTAGAAGATGGTGTAATAGTACGACACCCATCTATATGGAATTTCTCAAATCTGAAAAGGATATGAATTGGTAGGAAATTTTTTCACTCTTGCAAGATATTCAAAAAAGAGTTAAAAATCTAGACAACAACCATTTCCCACAGGACCAAGGGGAAATACTTGGGTGGACGATACTACCTATCCATTACTAGTGGTATCAACCAGCCAAGCATCACGAACAAAAGATTTGATTCATCTTTTAAAGGAGAAATCATCTAGCTAGACTACTGGATTGAAGGATCCGATCCGATTGCAAGATTTAGTCCGATTCTTAAGAGGAAAATATCATGAATAGTCTCGAGAGAATCAGATTAGAAGATATACATGAGTTAGTATAATTTTTTCCTAACTTAAATATGTTAGATCTAAAGATGAACCAGGATGAGCAGATACCAAAAGAGGAGTTGTAGATTCCACCACATGGAGATCCACTTGTAAAGCTAGATAGAATTAGACTGGATAGATAGACCTACCCAAGTCCATGAGCTGTAGGTGTTTATACGACAAGTCCACTTGTATGGCCAGATAGACTTAGACTGGATAGATAGACCTACCCAAGTCCATGAGCTGAAGGTGTTTATATGACAAACAAAGACATGATCAAAACAAGAATAAGATAGAAACTATCAAAATTACATGATACACATGTTGGAAAAATAATCTTGAAAGCAATTCATCTATATGGGCTAATGCTCGATCTTGACGAAATCAACCTTAAAGATTAAGAAACTATTATAGATGAATGAGAGGCCTCTATAAAGATTGGTGGAATTACCTTAGCCTTGAGAGCCTCGGGAAATTTAGTTATATCAAGGTTCTTGAGTTAAGTTTAGTAAAAATTACAAAGCAATATTGGGATAATCTCAATGTTGAAATAAAAATAATTTGTATGAAAATGAATCATTCACCGTCATAATGGAAGATATGGAGGACTTTCTCAAAGTCCATCACCTGGAATATGATATTTTAAAGGTTTTCACGATGAGAAGAGGAATAAACATATGAATGTGTTATACAATTTTAGACTTGTTGTCTTAGGATAGAAGACGCTTAACAAATTTATTCAACTCTATATCATGTATCAATATTTGGGTAAAGTTGATAAAAACATTATAAGAGAGCATTTTTCCCTAAAGTTCCTTAGTCCATGGAGGGAGAAGTTCTTCAATGATTACAAGCCATGGACATACTCTGATAGCATTACTAGAAGAATATCCTATGTCCATAAGAAGCCCTTGGAGTCATGTCAAGAAGAAGCTACTCAGAGAAAACTCAATAAATTGAAAAGACTAACAAATCAACCTACTTTGCGATGATATAGATCTGCCAACAGAAATTGGAGAAGAGGTGTCTTATCAAAGAAAGAAAAAGAAGAACGGGTTTCAACTTTACAATAGAAAGATAAGAACTAGAAGAAACTCTTGGAGGCCAAGGACTATGTGGTCATGACAGATAGCTAGATCTTTACAAATCTAGACAAAAGAGTGGGCCAAGCCGATTTTCATCTCAGAGATCCAATTTCCAAATACAAGCTTCGGCAAAATGACTTTCAGACATGCCTATACTAAGGTAAACGAAAGTTTTAAAGATTGCAATTGTTGGATGTGTGGTACCAAATGGGCATATCTCCACGAATGCCTAGAGAATGATCAGAATGGAATGATAAGATTTTAGTCTACACCAGACATTGAAGATGTTGTCTACTACCAAGAATTAGTACAAGTTTACCAATCTGAAGATATATCCTCATATGAGAGTATGTGGGAACAAAAAGATGTTTTCGATGAAGAAGAAAATCTAATGGATATTCTGAATCATTTTCCAACTAAAAGAGAAGCATTACATCGGGTGAGTAATGATGAGGTAGGATTTACCAGTTTGCTTAAATATACAAACCTATCTAGGCTTTGCAACAGTAAAATCATGAAGAAAAGTCTAAGTATACAAACATATCAAGGCTTTACAACATGAAGTTTGGACTATGTTCTAATGAACCTTAGTCTGAAGAAAATAAAGCATCATGTCATCTATGGAACCACCAGACAAGAGATGTCGCTTCCAATTGAGCTTATTAATAATCAAGTTGAAATACACTTGATAATGACAAGCGATGTACGAGAGGATTTGTAGAATTTAAAGCTAGATATCTCTTAGACTATGGAATGGATCTATATTGGACCAATTAGTTGATGATCAAATCAACACTCTCGTATGGAGTTAATTCATCAATTGATATCGCAATTTACGCTACAAAGATTCTGAATCATAGAGATTTAATCAGGGGTACCATCTTAGAAAAATATTTATCAAGCTGATTATATCAATCATCTACCTAGGTATTTCATATAACGTCAAAGATGCATGCTTTAGTAGAGCCCTTGCATTATATCAGGACTTCAAAAAAAAAAAAAAATTGATGGAAGCAAGAAACATACCTTACTCAATTATATATTAGGTCTCATATGCTCTTCGAATTCTCATCATCCATAATTATTTTTTAGAAAAAAGTTTATCAGATACCATATATTTTCAAGAAAGTGGCAAAAGCAATAAGCCCAAACAAAGTGGAAATTCCACCATTATGAGAAATGGATATCCATATCAGAGACATGACAGTCTTACAATACAATGACAACCAAAGATTTCAAGCCCCGAGATTATCTTCTCAATGGGATAAAATTACCTCTCAACCATATAAGAGGAGTATATCTCAGTCAAATGAGAGAGAATTTATTCAAGAAGCTCAACCTCAAGTCATAAAAGTCGTGGTCAAGCTAAAATGTCTGCAAAAAGATGGCAATGCGTCATCATGAGATTCGATAAAACATAATGAAAGATTAATTTTCCTTGTAATGTGTTGTATTATTTGTAGAATTCAAGGTCTAACTACTATACTGGAACCTTGGATATCGGAGATTTTGAAATCAAAGTTCATGGCAAATTCGAAAGAGAAGTAGACATCATAATCTTAGGGTATAGTTTCATCGACGAATGTCATCTATGAGGAAAAAGATATGGAAGAACAGAGATCATGATTGATATGAAAAGATTACTGATCAAATTACGAGTCCATTCTCAATATACATCTTCTTTGTGATGTTATACCTAAATATAAAGCAAAATATTTTGTTGCTTGAATTGATTCTGATGAAGATATTTGCACAACAAAGAAAGGAGTTTTTCCAACTGATGTAGAAAAAGATCTATCCTAAATCATTGGAAAAGGCTTTTCCAAAAAGATCTTACTCTTATCCAATGAAGTAAGATGGTCTTTTTATGCGGAGCAGGGCAAACACCTTAGTATAAGGTCCAAACTCCACTAATCTACTTTCATGATATATGTGTAGATATTTTGTTGGTAAACAATTTCCTTCAAATATTGGAGAAGTATATGCAGGACAATGAAAGTAGACGATTAGTACAACTAACTACAATCACAAGATCATTGTCCAAAGACTTAAATGGGCATTTAATATACAAATACAACTTAACTTTTGCAAGCATGCCGATGATGAAGATAAACTTCAACACCCAAAGATGAAAGATCAAAGATAGTTCAATGAAGCAATGCTAAGTTGTAGAGTTGGTGAACTCGCATAAGATCTTGATGAAGAGAATACCAAATTCCAAGTCATCTTCAATATTTAAACAGAATATTAGAAAATATACGTAAGTGTCTTTGAGTGATATCAAAAGAAAAATTGTGCATTGTTACAATGAGGATCATTTGGCATGGTGGGGTAAAACCTACTCATAAGTACCTTAAATGTTAAACCAATCAAGGAGTATAAGTTTGTTAGATACAAGCCAATCTTAATGAATCTTCTAGATCAACATGAGATATACAGATAACTATTAAGGAACACCTTGATATGGTCGATTGAACCAGAGATCTTCTCGTACAACAATTCCAATTTTTTTGTAAGAATCATGGTAAGCTCAAAAGAGATAAACCAATATTTATTATTAATTATAAAGAAATTAATGACATTCTAGAGTTTGATGGATATTTCATCTCGAATATGAAATATCTTATCAACTACATTAGAAATGTTAAGTTTTGATATAAGTTTGATCACTAATAAGATTTTTACTAGATTTGCAAGAAAGAATGGAGTAGAATTTCACAACCTTCTCAACTCTACGAGGACATTATGTTTGGAAATGGAGTTAGCTAACTCACCACAAATATTCTAAAAAAGATGGATAATCTTTTTAAAGATTATTTTTCTTTATGTCCGTATATATTGATCATATCATTATTACATGACGATCCATGTGGTTACGTCTTTGGTGCATGGGAGAGAGGAATACACCGCTAGGTGAATTAAAATTTTTCTTTTACAAGACCGGATCACATCGTGGCGGTAGCTTTCCGGATAACTTATAACGATTCAAGAGTAATGTCGATCACCGGGTCGGTTTAGATAATGTGAGTCTTGTTCAAAATGATATCAGTTATCAAAACCTACTGACTCATGAGGCAGCTGGTTAGTTTGACTAATAACTTATGTGTTTGCAGAATTTGGTAGTTACTGGTTTGTCTTTACTAAAAACTTAAACTGGAGTAAAACACTTAGTCGAATATGGGCTTAGTCAGTTTTCAGTTTTATCTCAGCAGTATCAAATGATACTGATAGAGTGTTTTAAAACAATGTTGTGATGTTGTGTGCTGGTGATGTCAGTTCAATAATATGTAATGTAAATAAGATATTGAATGTAAAGAACTAAAAGTAACAAAACTTTGTTTTTACGTGGTTTGGAGATATCAGCTCCTACATCTACGGACTAATTGCTCAGTTAATCCACTAACTGAGATTTTGTCTTGTTTACGAGTACAAGATATAAACCTAGATAAAGACTTAACCTTATTGTATCTCGCTGAACTTGACGTTTCTCCTACGCTTGCGGGTGCTAGGAAATCTCTTACTATTTACGGGTACAGTCAAAATAACCTCTTGCTTATAGGTGCAAGATAACCAAGCTTTCAACAACTAACACTTCGTTGTCTACTTACCTAAACTTTTACTTAAACTAGGGGTTTTTTGTATAGGATTTTCCAATTAAAAGTTGAGCTGTCAGATACGACAAACTAAGTATCTATAGTCTTGCGATATTCAAAGTAGTATACTAGACTTAAGGAAGTGTATACTGAAATCTTGAACTGATAGATTTATTTGAGCTACGAAGGTTTACTGATAACTCTGTAGACTTCATTCTTCGAAATTGCGGGATATAAGTTCTTGAGTTTTGAGCTTTGAATGCTTTTGAATATTCGAATGCGCAACATTTCAGTTATCTTCAAAGGTTGGATTCTACGCATATTTATTGAAGGGATGATGAATAGTGCTATTGAAAGGATCACAAATCACATCCATTCTATATGTCGTTTGAATTCTTCGCGTTGAATTCTCGTATGTTGCTGTCAGGATCTGTAGGAAAATCTGATTTTACCATCTTCCCGATGATCTATCTTGAATGTTTAATTAAATATATATTGATTATATACCTAGCATGCATCTATATAATTAATTACAACAAACACGTAGGTGTTTACTCGTGTTTACCTGTGAATTTCTCGGATATAAGATCAATGGCAGACTCCAGCTCTGATCTTCTAGACTGTATCCCGGATGCCAATTCTCCAATCTGAGTGAGAGCAATCTATGGAGAATACTTCAAAAATTCGCCTCATCCATCTTCTTTAGAGATTTTCAAAAATTTCAATAAATGAATAAGGATTATTTCTGATTTTCTCTCACCTTGTATTTATAATGCATTCCTAGAATCCAATTTAGATAGGATCCCTGCATATCTAATAAATACAATCATATCTTTACAGATGAATCATATCTAGAATAATTATCTCTTGATATCTAATAATATAAGATAATATCTCTTGATATCTAAAGATATCATATAATATCTCTTGATACATAATAATATCAGATAATACATTTCTAGATACTGGAGATATATTAAAATAATACATTAATCAGAACAGAATCCCAGTGGGACTCTACTAGGAGTGGGCGAAAATTCAACAGCTCCAAGCCTCGACAGAGATCAAATGCAAGGAATAAAGATGGACTTAAAATGAATTAATTATCTTATGTTCAGCCCAGAACATAAATTAATTCATAAACATTTATTTATTCCACTAGAGAATAAATGTTGACTTGTCCTTTTATTACCGAAGTTGAGTCGGGCTTGCACTTAGACTTACGAATCCCCGTATTTAAGATATTGCACGTCCATTAATTATTTATAGCATTCTGACTGCTTAAAATAATTAATCTCTTTAATTCCTTAAGTTGTACTATTCAATCTTATAATTGTAGTTGAGCTAACTCAACCTGTAGGGTTTAGTACAGTAAACCTTTTGAGCTCCGTAAGGGAACGTCATCATCCTAAACAGATATGGTGACTCGATATAGGTAACTAGCATGCATACAAGCACTGTCACCACCCAAGATACGGAGAATCTTGGATTATCTCATGTAACCTCACCCATAACAAGTCAAAGTGATGGTCAGTAACTCATACTCACCTAAAACCTTATCAAGATTTAGATCAACGTAAAGTCACTGAGATCTAGGTTCTTCACGACGGTCAGATAGAAGAACTCATCTCACTGTGATCCATCAATACGTCAAGGCATAACAACATAGACAAGAAACAAAGTCAAGTCACTTCTTATCTATACTGCAGCCTATACCGACAACTCGTCCTCAAGTTGTCTCAGCTGTGATCCTTTTTATATCTCAATAAGATTAACCATTCATACAGACTTTTGTGATCTTCTACACACTGTATGATCTAACTTTTGTATGAGATAATGAGACAAACATATGCAATCAAATTCAGATATGAGATTGTAGTAGTGGTAATAGGAAACATTGTATACAAGCTCAACCATTCTGCTTTCATTATACAAATCCAACAGGGTCTGCATCATCGTACACTGTAGCTCTGCAACTCTGAACATTGATTTTGGCAAGTCAGGATCTTCTGCAAATATGCTACGATACGTGGTGAGTCAAACACTCAAGGTTAAAATATTTTCGTGTTTTTTCAGTTGAGTTAACTCCATATTTTATCAGTACATTGAATTCAGGTTGATCCATTCGAGACTGCTACGTCTTTCATTAGTAGGCTGAACTCCGTACTTTATCAGTTTGAGAACCCGGATCAATATGACACTTTGAGCTACGATGTAGAAATAGTAATCTTTGACTTTTCATCAACGAACTTTAACTTGGTATCGCTAGCTTTGACTTCCAGTCGTCAGCTTTGATTTCTGGTAGCCAGCTTTGACTTCCCAGCATGGGCAATCAGCTGCTGGTATGATACTTAGTCATATCCTGACTTCTTTGCTTCCACCAGCACCCAATCTTCAGTCTCCGATCTTCAATCTTAGTCTTTCGACTTTACTCCAGTAGCTCTATTCATCAACATCGCTATAATTCAATCTTTTGACATCAGTTGGCCTTACCATCAGTAATTCTGGTTCAAGGGGGAACTCATACTAATAGGTTAAATTGATCAATAAAACTGATAAGTTTTAACTAAGGTTAAAACTAACTGAATGTCAGTAATACGTCAGTTAGTATTAGTAAGCCAAACTGGTAAACCAAACTGATGGAGGAAAAACTGAAGGCAGTTAGTGAAAATGCCTCTCAGTATTAGTCTCACTTGATGTCAGTGCCATCGACTAGTAAGTAAACTACCACTTTATGCTGATAATGTTAAACTGATAAAGCATACTAACATAAATGCATTACTGAAGCTATGATATTTTGAATCTATTTTGTCTCATTTATTTCAAATGATTTGAATTAATTCCTCTAGAAGTTACAAAAGTCGTGCGAAGGACATCAACCTCGCATTTGATGTATTTTCAAAAAAAACTTTGACATGACATAAATTTCTACTTTTTACTTTACCAAGACGCACCGGGTAGCTCAATCGGCTAATCCTAAAATTACGCGTACGTTATCAAGCACATTACCTTTCTATAAATATGCTTTCCAGTATTAAGCATGTATACTCTCAAACTCTCTTCTGAAATCTCTTCTTATTTCTTTCATGATACAAACATGGATCTCAAGAAAAGGAACATCTTCGACGACGACGAACTCAATCTCTTGTGTCTGAAGTGATTATGGAATTTCCTATGAGATCTCATCTACCATTGTGCTTGATGTTCTTCGTCTTTCTCTGGTCGCACTCAGTGATGGAATGAACGGCGGTGAACTTCACCTAACGGTTCTTGACTATTTTACAGAGAGATGGAAACAGATGAACGTATCTCACGTCATCCATCTTCATAAGTTTATATTTCTCCAGATTGTTTTTGATGATACTCAAAAGGAATGAAGAGTTATGTGAAGACTCAATAGAAGGTCAAGGAAAGAGTTACAAGAATAATCAAGAGAAGAAACAGATGATGATGCTTCTCTTGAGTTGAAAGAAAGAGACTACTGCTTCTGACGATGAGACAGAGAATAAGATGAACTGGTCAGATGAGTTGTAATAGGCTTGTATAGGTTTGCTGCTGATTTGAGTGTAACTGATTGTAGCATATAAATCCCAGCAATCTATAATCTATAAAACTGACCCAATTCACCCTGATGACAATGACTCTTTCTCCAGGCTCTATACTTGCTTTAAACCTTATTATGCTGAACTAACCCTGTTTTGTAAAGAAGGATGATCACAGAAAGGGGGAATCAAGTCCACCTGCTGAAATTGGTTATCTATCTTTCTGGTTTATTTTCGGTATAATGCTTAAGGTTTTGACATCATCAAAAATTGAGAAATTGTTGGGAAAATTCATAAGTAATTGGGAATTAATATATCTTAACTGTGTGTTTTGATTAGATCCCAAAACCTCTGATGATTATCTTGCCGATGTAACTAATGTTAATGACTTGTTCCAGAGTTAGGCATTTATATTACAGGTTTCAACAGCGGAACTACCAGCTTGGAGAGACCAAAGACTGAAGAAGTTGAAGTAGTACTATAGCTATCTTTACTGATAGGAGTATCACTATCAAGGCAACTGATAAAAGCTCAACTGAAGAATTGCAAACTGAAGACTGACAGAAGGCCAACTGATATATGAAGAGTGAAGTCAAAGCGATGCTGATGAACAAAGCTATTAGAGTATAGTCGAAGCGTGAAGACTGACGTCGAAAGACTGAAGCCTGAAGATTGAAGACTGAGACTTAGCACTGATGGACGACAAAGAGTCAAGATATGATTTTTATATCAGGTAGAAGACTGCCCTTACGAAAGTCACAGATGATACCAGTAGTCAAAGCTGAGTACCAATAGTCAAACTGACTACCAGGAGTCAAAGCTAGCGTCCAGTAATCAAAACTGTCTATTGATAGTCAAAGCTGGAGACAAGTAGTCAATGTTGGCTATATCAAGTCAAAGCTGGCTGATGAAAGGTCAAAGCTAACTATTTATATTTATGTTTGTTGAAAGAATCATACTGACTTAGGTTACCAAAGCTGACAAAAGACGGACTCCAGCCTGTTGATGAAAGGAGAAACAACCCTGACTGGTCCAACCTGCAGTCAATGTTGATAAAACATGGAGTCAACTCAACTAAAGAAACACATAAGAAATTAAGCTTTGAGTGTTTGACTCGTCACGTGTGGTAGCGTATATATAGAAGATCCGTTACTAGAAGACATTTTCAGGGTTACAGAGCTACAGTGTACGGTGATGCATACCTTTGACAGCGATATATGAGGATTCTCAACAGGATTAATTCAAACGATAAATAAAAAAGGATTTGAATGGTACTCCCTCCAAGACCTTTATTCTTATTCCTCTCTCTATATATATGTGAATCCAACATTTGAAGGTTACTGAAACGCTGCACAATTGAATTCTTAAAGCATTCAAGCTAAAGCTCAAGCCAATCAAACAATGATTTCGAAGAAGGAAGTTCACAATGGTATTAGCAAATCTCAAGAGCTCACATATAGTTATCATCTCGAGATTTCATCATACAGTTCCTTACGTCTAGGATATTCATCTTATATATCTTAAGCCTAGACATCCTGAGTTTATCGTCTGTGATAACTCAGATCCATAGTTGAGTAGAAGTTTGGGCAAGTAAGCAACAAAGTATTAGTTGCTGAAAGCTTTGTTTCTAGCATCCGCAAGCTAGAGGTTAAGTCGACTACATCCTGAAAGCAGTTAGGATTTTCTAGCACCAGCAAACGTAGGAGGAAAGCCAAGTTAGACGGGATACTGTAAGGTGTAGAGATGGCAATGGATCTCAGATCCGGTCCAGATCCGTGGATCCAGATCCATTTTTCAGGATCTGGATCCTCAAAAAATTGGACCCGATGGATTTGGACCGGATCTGGATCCTACTCTAATACTGGATCTGGGATTTAGTTTTTGAGACTCGGATCTGATCGATCCGCCCAGATCCGCCCAAATATCCATTTAGTTTATATATATATATATATATATATATATATATATATATTTTTATTATAACTAAATATCTAACTCCAACTTAAAACTCTTTAATTTCTTTTCAAATTCTCCCAAAACAAATATGCTCCCAATTTCATTTCAAATTCTCTCAATTATGTATCAATCGGCATTCACGGTGGGTTGCGCCACTTACACCACCGACGATCGAGTTGTTTGTTGTTTCCTACTTTATAGTAAATTTGTAACTAACGTCTTCCAATATAGTGATAATTATAGAAATTCTAAATAATCATTATAGTATTATTGTGTATTTAGATTATTATGGTGTTACTGTGAATTATAGTTGATTTAGAATTTATTTTAGAAACGAAAACATATGGATCCGGGTCTGGACCCTGTGGATCTTATGGATCGGATCTAATTTTTTTGGACCCAATGGATCTGGATCGGATCCGGACCAAAGCAAAAAAAATCGGATCTGGATCTGGACATAGCTAGATCCGGTCCATTGCCATCCCTAGTAAGGTGACCTCAGTATCTAGTTTTACTCGTGTACCCGTAAACAAGACCAATCCGAAGTTAGTGAATTGACTGAGCAATCAGTCCGTGGATGTAGGAATTGATCTCTCCGAATCACGTAAAAATCAATGTATTATTTACTTTCAACATTGCTTAAACATTGCATGTTCTTGAACTGCCATCAGCAGCACACATCAGCGCATAATAGTTTTGAAACATTCTATCAGTAACCATTTGATACTGAAGAGATCTAAACTTAAAACTGCCTAATCAATATTCAACTAAGTGTTTCAAACCGAGTCTCGATTTTTAGCAAGGTAAAACAATAACTACCATATTTCTCAAGCACATCAGTTATCCGTCCAACTGACTTACTGTCTTAGCATTCAATAAGTTTGCTAACTGATATCACTAAGTACAAGACATCTCTTATCTGAAATGACCGACAGTACTGACACCATTATTGGACTGCCAGTTATCCGACTAGCTGCTGTCAGCAACCAGTCAGTCTTGTCTTAAGAGAAAGTTTTAAATTTGCCTAATTGGTGTATTATCCTCATATACCAATACGTATCCAGTGAGATCTATCAAATGCTTCTCTTCAGTTGCGCTGGTATTGATATTCCTATCAATATGATTGGCTTTAGTATCACTCGAACTCCTTCTGTCTTGGGCTTGTCCAACTTAAAAGTTCTTCAGCTGGAACCTGTAATAAAAAAGGCTAACTCCCTAATATGTGAACAACTCTAAATTACATCAGCAGGACAATCATCAACATGGTTTTAGGATCTAATCAAAATACACAGTTAAGACATAATTATTCCTAATATTCTACAAAATTTTCCCAACATTACATCGAAGAATATGGATGAACCTATTAGGAATTTTGATATTTTTGCAAATGTATGTCACAAAGTTTGGTACTGTTCGAAAAGAAGACAATCATTGCTATCTAGAAAATGGAATTTTTGGGTGTCGAGATATATGAGACGAGGATTATTCTATAGGACCATATTCTTCAGAAAATACAGAATTTCCTTAAAAATCTAAAAGATAAGAAACAATTCTTGAGTTTTCTTGAAGTTTTTAACTTTGCAAAAATGTTCATCAAAGATCTTGCAAACCAAAAAAAGGTCTTTAGCCCTTTGCTAAAGAAATATTTTTCATTTTCATTTGGATGGATAAACATCGGCAATGTATAAGATAGTTGGAAGAGGTTTGTAAAATCCTCTCAAAGCCTTCAATTTCACAAGATGAAGATGACTTGGTCATGTACAAAAATGTTAGTGATAATTGGTGAGCAGTTGTGCTTACAAAGGTCATTCCTCATGGAGAAAAGCAATGTATATTTGTAGTAGCTTATTCTAAAAAAGCGAGGTTGCGGGTTCACGTATCAGCGAAAATGAGTTCTTTGTCGTGCGAAAGGCATTCAAGAAATTACCTATCTTTTTACTTGTAAAGAAATTTACTTTAAAAGTTGATAATACACAAGTTAAGCTTTTATAAAAAAACAAAATTGAAACAAAGCTTGAAAATGCTATATTACTTAGATGACAAGCTAAATGCTAATATTACTTTTATGATAATGGTGTTCTAAACTCTCATAAAAATATTCTTGCAGATTTCCTAACGAGAGACAGAGCCGGTGAAATCGATTCCATCATCACAGTCCAAAGTAAACTCCGAGAGCTTTTGTGTTAAACAAGTGGAGAATTCAAGATGTTGATATGACAAAGGTCACCAACAAATTACGAGATTATATGTAGAATCATCGATCTATCCATTTTGTATTGTATGATTCACTTCTTCATGTTGCCAAGAAACACTATGGAAATAAGTTTTTTCTTGTACATGGCAATAAACTTGTAGTAGGGGATTCCGTACCCCTAGCCCAGTGCTAAGTTGGTGGATTATTCAGATCCATCGAACCAAGCAGAAGATGATAATAAGGAGTTAAATCCTGAACCATCATATCAACCCAACACCTCCAGGTTATAGAAATTCATGCTGTCATAAGTAACTAAACAAGTTTGTCTCATTCTAAATGAAGATATACTAATATATTGGATATAATATAATTCCTCAATAAAGATTTATGCGCCCAACTTTCTAGTTTTATTGCATATTTTCTTTTGATCTACCAATAAATACTCTACGCCTCAGGTAGGAAACGAGCGAAAGCTGAGGTTGTGTATTGTTGAGAATGTATGCACCAGTTATCATACATTGTGACTTGTGATTGCACGTTGTTCATAAAATACGGTAGACATAATAAAACAATATTCTAGTGTTGTGTGTCGTTGGAGTTCTTGTGGTATGAGTCCATCGATTGTAATCGCGTGGTTAGAAAAGTACGTAAAAATCATAAAGATTTGACGAGCACAATCCGATTGTATATTAGTAAATAATATATGAAGTGGGCTTATGATTGACTATATGCATGTTGGACCTAATAAAATAGGCAAAAACTTGTGTATGCTGGCCCAGCAGTGCGCATACGCTTTTGACTTTTTTTGTTATTGTTTAATGTTATGTTTTTTGTTTTATGACAAAAACTTATATTAAATATAGCAATTAAGGATAATTAGATTTTTTAATTATAATTTATTAATTCATTATGATTTATTAATTCATAATTAGGGTTTATTAATTAACAATTAGAGTTTATTAATTCAAAGTTAGGGTTTATTAATTCAAAGTTAGGGTTTATTATTTTCAATTAGGGTTTATTAATTCAAAATTAGGATTTATTATTCAAAATTAGGGTTTATTAATTCCAATTAGGGTTTATTAATTCAAAATCAGGGTTTATTAATTCAAAGTTAGGGTTTATTAATTCAAAGTTAGGGTTTGTTATTTTCAATTAGGGTTTATTAATTCAAAATTAGAATTTATTATTCAAAATTAGGGTTTATTAATTCCAAATAAGGTTTATTAATTCAAAATTAGGGTTTATTAATTCATAATTAGAGTTTATTATTCAAAATTAGATTTTATTAATTAAAATTATATTAATTAATTTACAATTAAAACTTATTAAATTAATTAAGATTAATTAACTACTTAATTAAGATTGATTAACTAATTATTTAATTAGGTGGTCTCATTGCTGCGGCACACAGGAGACCACCTCATAAAATATATATTTGATCTCAATAACGAATACGGAAAATAGTTAAAGAATATGAATAGTGAGGAATTAATTTGAAAGGTAGTGTCAAAATCGAGGATTTGAATAGTTTTTTCAAAAGTTTTATAAAAATGGATAATTTTGAATAATATATATTATATAATTGTGGTTTTCTTGTTGTCTTCTATGCATGCATCATGCGGACAAGCACATATGAGACCTGCTCTGAATAAACTAATAGATTTATGTATACTAATTTATAATTTATTTTGATAAATTAATTAAATTTAAATTTATTTGATCGTTTAATTTTTTAAATATCCAATGAGATTTTATTAATCCAATTTATTGTATAGTGTAGTGAACTAATATTTCTGTCATTTTCAATCCGGGGTGTGTGTATTTATTTATATCGTACAATTCTTAAACCATAGGCCGCGACAATTACTGCACGCATTCAGATTGATATTAATTAGATAGTGTCCAAATTTTCTTGGGCTGTTCACCTACGAGTTAAGAATTACAGCTCATGTGAAATTTCATCACTTTTTCCTAAAAACATCACTGCTGTTAAAGATCGTTTTAATCCAACATAAATGAATTTAATTTGATTTAAAATTAATAGCGAACTGAATTAGCTTTTAATTTTGATAGTTTAAGCAAACACCAATTGCATTAGCTTTAAATCGAACAAAAGAAGAAATTAAATCACGATTTCAGAAGTTAACAACCGAGATTGACGGATTTCGATATTTGAATATCTAAACTAATTGATTGTAACCTTCACCTCTCTCTTCTACAATCATTACAAAAATCTGTTGAAACATTTTTAGATAAAGATTGTAAATTCATGAGAAAATTGCCTCAGAAAGTCAGAATGCCTATCTTCGACTTCGGAATCAAAATACCGATTTATTATCATCATCATCATCATCATCATCATTATTATTATGTTACAATTCACAATTTTCAGGTTTGGAGATTGTAAAAGTTTAACATCGAATAAAAAATGAAAAATTAGGAAAAAAATTAAAAGCCGTCATACCAGATTCCTTGACAATCAAATAATGCTTTAACAACTACCCCTAGAGTAATTGTTTGAATTAATAAATAAATCTTTTGAATTTCGAGACATGATTCCAACTATATCACATCGACGTGTCCATGAAGTGTGATGATCGATCACATGTTGCAGTCAATGGATATGCATATCTTATCTAATAATGATTAGAGATTAAGTAAGTTAATAATTTTAGTATAATAAAAAATCTATATGTCTCTTTTATCAAATGTAAATGTTATAATATTTTGGGATTACAACATTCATAATTTGCGATAAGGTTACTAGCCATTGGCTTGAATTTACAAAGCAGCACTTATTTAAGTTATCACGTAGCAGTGAAATGAATGTAAAGGTGACTAAAAGTCACAAATTAATTTTACTTCCGTTGATATTAAAAATTAATACAATAGCACCAAAAAAACTTCTCATTTGTTACGTAGATCACATATGACTAATTAGCACTTTATTTTTAATCGATTTGATTCTAAGATCTTAATATGTATATGAAAAGTCACTGATTATACGTCTACCTAATATTTACGAAAAATATAGTGTGCTGATGGAATCTCACTAACTATTTTTATAAATATGTATAATTTGGTAAATATTACTTTAAACTTCAACTATTTTGACACTATCAATTAGATTTTGAATTATTGAAAATAATTTTTCAAACCCAGAGTTATCGATTTTGTATCAATTGTGTCTTTGTTCATTTTTTGGCTCTAGAAAATTGTCGTAACGTACATGAATTGTCTCTGTGAAGTTAACAATCCAACGACGTTATTTGTGCCATATAAATTTTTAAAAAAACTATTAATTATTTAAATATACTGCAGTAATTCGGAGAGCCATACTAAATTTTCGAAGTCAAAAATAGGCATGAGACAAAATTGATACAAAAATAACAATCAAGAATTAAAAAAAATGTTTGATAATTTAAAATATAATATAATGTCAAAATCATTTGAATTTTAAAATAATATTTATTCGAATTAATATTATAACCGCCAAAAGAAAAATTGTAAGATAACTAACTGCCATATCATTTTCACAAAATTAGAAAAATGAGAAAATGAAAACAGAAACTCCTCTGCGCCGAAAAATAGAAAGTGTATACATAAAAAGAACATAACGACGACTTTGAGAAATTAGAACCAAAAGGCAAAGGCTTTAAAACACCCGAAAAAACTGAAAGTCAAAGTGAGGCTGAATCCAATGGCTGAGAACAAGCCTCCAACTCCACCATCATCGTCGTCTAAACATCCACCGTCGATCACTCTCCCGCCGCGAACTTCCATCGAGAATCTCTTCACCGGCGGGCCGGGCGCCAGCCCAGGACCGATGAGCTTGGTCTCCACCTTCTTCGCCGAAAACGACCCCGACAATGACTGCCGCTCCTTCTCTCAGCTCCTCTCCGGCGCGATGCCGTCTCTGGCGCACGGTAGGAGCGGGAGCGGCGAGTTTAGGATTCAGCAGAATAGGCCGGCCGGTCTGGACGTGTCGCATCAGCCGGGGACGTTCAATATTCCACCAGGATTGAGTCCGGCGAGCTTGCTCGATTCGCCGGATTTGTTTTCGTCGTCGCAGGTACTTGGTCAAGGTTTTTGATTCAGTTTCACTGTCTGTATGTGCGCGCGCGTGTGCACGCGCTTCATTGGTGTGAGACTGTGAGGTGGTTAATCGCGCGTGTGTCAGTTATTTGATCTGATTATATGGGAATTTTCATACATATTTTTTCACATGATAATATTTTATTGATATAATTATATTAAAAAAATATTATTATGTGAGAAGGATATAGAATTTTCTATAAAGAATATAGTATATCTACATATTCTATACAATTTTTTCTGATTATATGCGTTTGATTTTGCTGTTTAGTTACGTAGCTGTGCAACTGTAGTCGTTTTAATATAAGTGGATTAGTTTTGGACTAGTAAACGGATTTGCTTTGGATGATCAGAAAATGGGGGAAATAATTTGTTTTTAATTGTTTTGAAATTGTATAGAGAATTCGTTTGGCTGTGGAAATCAGGAAAAGATGAATTTGCTCTGCAGATATCAAAATATTTTTGAAGGTGGCTCCAAATGTTGTCAGAATTTGAAGTTGAAACTGCAGTTTCAATCCTCGTCTCACATGTAGTAAAAATGAGTTTTTTTAGTTTCATTTGATCTATCTGATCAGCTATCTAATTTGGCGTGGAAATAGGACAGAAGTTAATTGATGCAAGATCATCTGTTTAGTTTAGAAGGATTAATGAACTACTGGGAGCTCTAAGATTCTCTAAATAAAGTTGAGGCAATGTTTAGAACAAAAGAATTTATTTGATGAAGATTGAAGCATTTGGTAGGTTCAAGAGAAAATTATAATGCCAATGTTAGAGCATACATGTGCAGAGTAATCCTGGGACTTGGGTGATTTGTGGAAAGCTATCGATAGGAAAGATGTATATATGTTAAGACTCAATCGTATATATCTCCCATTAAAGAGGTATTTGATGTAAAAGCAAAGGAGTACTGTACTCTGTAGTTTACTGTTTTCCGTATGGAATGTCATGATTGTTTCTCCTGATGGCATAAGATGGTAGCGAGCTGTACATCAGGGTTGTGCGTGTGTTGGTCTAGTGGTAGAGTGGTTAATGCCCGAGACCAAAGGTTTCGGGTTTGAGTCCACCGAGATGCGGCCTTTAAATTTCTTTATTTAATTGACCCAAAAAAAGAGATGTACATCAGGCACGCCTCCATGTCAAAGTTGCACACTCATTTTACTCTGATCTTATTAAAGGTGTCTTTGGTCATGTTGTGTTTCTTGGGAGAAAATTTTCGGCAGAAAATTTTGTTTGAAGAGCATGAGGTGTTAGTAAGAAAATGCATTGGGTAACACTAAACTTGAATGTGTTTGGTTATATTTTGGGAGAAAGGCTCGAGAAAGGAAAATATCAGGATGATACGCGGCATATACACCCTTAGCTGCTATTTACTGGGATTTGAATTGATTTTAGGATTTCTGTGAATCTGTAAGTGGCTAGTATAATTGAACCGAGTCATTATCTTTATAGAATATTTGTATGTGATATGCTTTCAATCGATTATGCTGCTCTCTAAGATAGTATATAAGGAAACCTAGACTCCAGAGCTTGAATATGAGTAAGTAATTAGGAAGCAAGGGTTCTTCTTGGCCTGTAAACTTTGACTCAATGCTTATTTGAGGACTTGAGGTGCATGTGTCTATAACCTTTTGATCTCTTTGATTAAAGCATGCTGCTATAATGTTATAATATTTTATGCCTGAAGAAAGCCTATACCCTAAGCTCTTATCTAATGAGTTTCAGCATTTCTATTTCAATATGTTGTTTACTGTTGGTTGATGCAAGAAACAGCTGGGAACCTTCCCAACTACCACTTCATGTTCACCAGCAGGAGCTTATAGATTTTCATGCAAAGGGATTGACGGTTGATTCTTTAATCTTTACCTCCCACTGGACAAGTTGCATGACCTTTTTTTTGCTGAATACCAATCTGAATAAGATGATGGAGAAGGATCCAGTATACCATTCTGAGGGGAAATCTTTTCTGATTTCTTCTTCAGTCTTTAGCTCTAATTCTCTAGGTTACGAATTTTATGGAGAAACAGCTCTTTCGACTATGCTCCTTTTTTTTGCTGGTCTCATATTCATCCTTTATGTGGATATATGATTTTATCCTGCCTAATATGATGATAAAATTTGGTGTACTCATCAAACGAGTTCTTTAATCCTTGTACGTGGTTCCTGGGTATTGATCCATATTGCAAGGCTGTGGTCCTGGAGCTCTATCCAGTATCCACTAGCACAAAATACCTTTAGTTGAAATGTGGTTTGCTGTTCTTATAGTGTAGTGGATCATGGGCAGTTGTTTTGGCCTAACCTCACAAGTCCTAGTTGTGCACAATTTTAGTAAAATAGAGCAGTTCTTGAGAGATTTGGAAGGGTAATACTTAGGAATTGTTATTTCTAGAAAATGCATGTGATTCTATTCCTTGAAAAAAGTAAGTCTGCACCTTTTATTAATAATTGTCTGTTCCTTTTTCTTGAAATAGAGCCATTTTGGATTGTCGCATCAACAAATCCTAGCCCAGATTAGTGGTCAGGCTCAAGGTCAACCTCAAATGCAATTTCAGTACCCGTCTTTCTCTTCTGCTCCTGCCTCATCCGTATCACACATGCAACCTCTTCCTTCTAACGCATCGTTTCAGCAGCATGTACCTCCACCTTTGCCTGACACAAAGAATATCAAAGAGTCGTCTGATTTTTCTCAATCAGATCAGAAATTTCAACCTGCTAACTTGGCTGTTGATAAGCCAACTGATGATGGGTACAATTGGCGGAAATATGGGCAGAAGCAGGTGAAGGGAAGTGAATTCCCTAGAAGCTACTATAAATGCACTCATCCAAGTTGTCCGATAAAGAAGAAAGTAGAACGCTCTCTCGATGGTCAAATAACCGAAATCATATACAAAGGTCAACACAACCATCCCCAACCCAGTAGGCGCCCCAAAGACAGTGGAAGCACAAACGGAACAATGAATCCGCTGAGAAACTCCGAACTTGGTGCTGACAGGCCGATCAAGCCTGAGGAAGGGGGATCTTATTTATCAAATTCTAAAGATCATGGACCGAGCCAGCTTACTCCTGAACAAGTATCTGGATCGAGTGACAGTGAGGAGGTGGCCGGTGTTGAAACTAGAGTTGATGACGGGCATGAGGATGAACCCGAATCAAAAAGAAGGTATGTTATTTTCTGAATGACAGCTTCCCAACAAATGGTAATTTAGGCTTTTCTGATTTTATTCAGTGCTGAAACATTAGCAGGATTGTTGAGGTCCATAATCCTGAGCAAGGATCTTCTTCCCATCGGACAGTTACTGAGCCTAGGATCATTGTCCAGACAACTAGCGAAGTCGACCTCTTAGATGACGGTTATAGGTGGCGAAAATATGGGCAAAAGGTTGTTAAAGGGAATCCTTACCCAAGGTGATACCTTTTATTCTCATTTCTTCTTACTATTTGATGTGTCTACATATTTTAATAACTCATATAGTGATGATATCTTATTATATGCTCATGCCTTTGTCTTATATATATTGACCAGATTTTTCTAAAAAATCCCATTGCTTGTGTCTCTGCAGAAGCTACTACAAGTGCACGACTGCTGGGTGCAATGTCCGTAAGCATGTAGAACGGGCTGCAAGTGACCCAAAAGCCGTTATAACCACCTATGAGGGAAAGCATAACCACGACGTACCAGCTGCTAAGAACAGCAGCCAGAGCAATGCTGCGACACAATTCAGACCTCAGAACCCTGTGGCAAATAGACCAGCTGCGATTAGAGGAATGGAATACGGAAGCGAGCAACAAGCTGTTGCCCTTCTCCGATTCAAGGAAGAACAGATAACTTAGCTCTCTTCCAAAGCAAATCAAGAAGGCTAGCATGGTTGCGAAAATGACACGAAGGCATATGAGACTACTTTTAATGAAATACACTATGCTATATGCTTGAGCCATTATTTGGATATGGCTACATTCATATTAGCACATTCACAAAGGTGCAAAAACCAGATTATACAAAAGAAATACGGAAATGGTGAGTTTGAATACGATTGTTTGTACATTTTCATCGACAGGCAAAATAGTGATCGTACTGGTATTGATACCGCATTCTTTCTGTAAATTATTTTCATTGATAATTACGTATTGTAAACTTTGTATGAGCAATGGAGAAGGATTATTGAACCTTGCCATATCAAATATAAATTTTGTGTTTATGTTTGAATGTTTCTCAGAAGCCCTCAAAAAATACACGAATTGTCAAATGGGATGTGAACTATGAGCTCGCAAGATTTCAACTTCCTCAATTGTTAATAATTTCACATTTCAGTCCAGGATTTTTGTTCTAATTTAATATTTCATGTGATACAAACGCTTCTGCACATTTTATTTTTGATACAGTTTTTGTTTTAGCTCCTTGAAGATCTCTGTAACAAAATTTTGTGATCCACGCTTACCGTTTAAATAAAAAAAAATGTTACTTGAATTTTTTAAGGAACATTTAAAGGATAATGGAATATACATTGATAAAGAGATTTAAAAACACAGAAATGCTTTACACTTTTGCACATTTTATTTTTACAGAATAGAATATAGCTTTCAGTTTCCTTTGCTCTCAGTTTTCGTATTTTAGTTTTATTCGAGAGTTCATATTCATTTACGGATTCGAGTTGCTACATTATTCATCGTGGATCCCTACGGTTTTATTTATTTAATTCAGTTTTTGTTATCTTTATTTAATTCTTGCTCTAGTATTTTTATTATGAGTAGCTAAATTTCATATTGATCCTATGGTTTGTATGTCTGACTGGATTCGTATGATTTATCTGTTGATACTGTTTTATAATCTCATTCATGATTTATGATTCTTGACTTTAATTCTCATGTGCTAATATCTTGCTAATATTGATGAACGCTAGTTATGTGATTGATGTCCTGGCGGAATTAATTGTATAGTCGATATCTTGAATACATAATACATATTTTACCTTGAGACTTGGCAGAGATAGGTAAACTGTAGGAGGTTATTCTTTGTTTGTTTTCGGTAATTAGCTTACTTCTCTTGAGATCCGACGGAGATAGATTTTAGGCTAACCTACTACTATAGGTTGTCCTGGCGGAAGACTATAATTACATTAGTGATCTTTCATATGAACGTGGATTAAATCGGTAAACAGATTAATAGACTAAATTGTGTAAATCTGGTTAGGTTAAATACATCCCTAAGGTCAGTCTTTTATTCTTGATTTTATTGCTATTTTATTTGTGTCTAGTTTTATAATCTCATCTCTCTTAATATTGTCGCCTGAATAATAATAAAGATTTTTTGTTAATTATTTGTTGTGTTCTCGAGTTACAATCCTTGTGGATACGATATATATATACTTGTTGTTTTACTATCATTTATTTTGGTAGAAAATATAGCGATCAACTACCCCAGCGCCGGCCTTGCCCCTTACCCAACGAGTGCTAGGTGCCCTTCCTGCATCGCCCGACGCCCACAGAGCACCGCTCCAACCGCGAGACGCCACTCCGGCCGCATGATGCCGCTTTGGCCGAGAGATGCCACTCTGGCCGTGCAACTCCGCTCCGTCATGCCAGACGTCTCTCCGGCCGCGGTCGGGCAACGCCACTCCGGCCACGGCCGCACAACCCCGCTCTGGAAGCGTACCTCTCTTCAGCTGCATCGCCTCGCTCTGGCCGTACACCTTCATCCGGCGCTCGCTATGTAGCGCCCGCACAGCCACACCGCACGCTCGCCTTGCCCTCCGCACACGACCCCAGCCTCGGCCTAACGTCCCGCAGGGCTTCCTCTCTATCTCTCTCAGAAAGCTTTCCCAACGCTGGCTTCGTCTCGTCCGGCGTTGGACGGGCCTTTTTAGGCCCAGTTTGACTTATTCATGGGCTTTTTCGATGGTTTTAAAAAGTGGGGGGGTAGCCGTCTTTTTCAGACAATTCACATAGACGATTTTCTTCTCCTTTTTCCTTTTCCTTTTCTTTTAAAATCTTGTACTTTGATTGAGCTATTCCGATTTTGGATAACGAATTCGTCAATGATTGGTTTGTAAGTTTCTCTCTTTTTTTTGTCTATGTAACTGCTATGTGATTAATTTCTACCATGAGAACGAATTAGCGATTTATAATGAAATAAATATTGGATTTTTTACTATGTGCTTATATTTGATTATAAATTAATGCGAGAGCAAATTTATGTTGAATATAAGTTTGATGATAAGCGGGGTCAACAAACTAGTTTATTGTTGAGTGATTAATATATATGGATAGATGTTTGCTATCGTTTGTATTTGTATTTGATTATCCTTCGTAGTTTGATGACGAACGGGGTTGAGAGGCTAGTTTGTCGTAGATTGCAGGTCTAGCAGAGACAGGGTCGAGAGGTTATTTTATGTTGAACGCTAGGTGATAGAGCGTGGATAGTTTACTGCGCTGTGCACCGGTCAATGACTCATTGATAGCGAGGATAGAGTTTGAATCATAGAACACCGTCTCCAATTCCATTTATCTATCAATTCTTCTTGTTGTCCAAATACACTATTTTCCTGCTTTCTTTTCTTTCATGTTTTCGTCCGTTCCATCACAACACCAAATTATTTTAGGACGTAGTTTTTATTTTCTGCTTTTATGGGTGATATAAAACCGTAACCCTGCTAAGCCTTCCTTGAGAATACGACTAAGTCGACCTTACCGCTCTATAGGGACCTCGTATAATTGCGAGCGACTTAGAGAACAAATAAGTCGGAACAATGCCAAAAGTAGTGGACTCAACCGGAACAGCTTCAAGATAACAGTTGACAGGCTCCAGAATGAGCAGATGTCTTCTACATAAGGTGTTATTAACTTATAATAATTCGATTATGGCAGATTAGCAAATGTTCACTTCGAGGGTGTTTAGCTGAGCTTATAAGCTCAGCCAAACACCCTCTTCATATCATATATATCGTGACAATATAGCCAGATTTGTTCCTTTGTTTCTCTTTATAGGTTCTTGAAATGTTTCACCATCTATCAATGTTTATGTAGAGAGCAAACCATACAATTCCAAAAGGAAAATAGTGCATCAATCATACAATTCCCAAAAAAAAAAAAAAGAAAGAACTGCATCAATTAGACTTCATATTTAGACAAGAGGGGTGCCTATTCGTAAACATACACGTACAGTGCAGCATCTATACCACACAGTTTTGCAAGATAAACAAGAAGTCGAGCAAAATAAAATGCAGTAAGCCAACATGGCAATCTAATCAGGTTTTTGCCAATTATATGTCTAGCAAGCTAACATGGCAATTTAATCAGGTTTTTGCCAATTATATGTCTAGCTTAAAAAAGATCACTGTCAAGAGTTGAAGTCGTGAAGTATATAAACCGGAGCGCATGAAAGTGAATGTGAATGATATTTTCCTAATGAGGACATGGAAAATCAGATGTAAAACCAACAGCTTGGCATCTCTCTATGGAAAATCAGGCTACCTATCGACTTCTACTCAATCAAGGTGCTGAAGGCTACGTACCATTTTGCTTGAAATATAAGGTGGGAAAAATTCAGCAACGTGAAATGCACATTACACCTTGATGATGCTCAACCTGAATAATATGCAGTGATACGAGGACCAATACAACTATGAAGTTTACTTATTGGTTTCAGTTTCGGGGTTAGCATTTCATACAGGGTTTCAATATTTACCAGAATTCTCATAATTAAATATTGCCTGCAACTATTAGCATCACAAAACGTTATATGACAGCTTGAAAACTCACATAATCACCATAAAATTGCAGATAGTTGAGTGATAAATCCTGAAGCACACACGCACCAATCCCACAGCAAAATCTCTCTTAGTTTTCATATCTTTCACAAAGATAAATCCATTGCCATCTCAGTCTAACAAAAACCAATCATTCAAAAGGATCATCTTTTTTATTAACTACTGCATAAAACGAAAGGCTTTAACTTTCACAAGTCTACATCAACATCTCCGGTACAACTCGACAATTACACAAGTACATTCTTTAACAGCATAGGCAGAGAGCAAAGCAATAGAGCAGGTCATAACTCATAAGCGCAAAATTTTTACAAGGTCACCAGTCCACCACATCTACTCTACGTAGACAACATGAGAAAGCTTCCCATCATCAAAGGGCAGCCGGATATACTCTTGCGCGAACTCCTCTGCAATCTCAAATGCAAGCTCCCCCTGCAAAGCTTTGCAATACATAAACAGTACACCAGTAGCAGCCACACTGTAGAGCATCATAATCGTCATAAACCCTGTGTAAACGACGGCTTGAAACACGAATGCCCAGCTAATCCAATCCCTGATACTCAATCTGCCCGCGCTGGGCACCAATGTCGAGCACAGCAAGCCCAGAAAGGCAAGCACCGATGCAAACAACAAAATCAAGCCAAACGCAATCCCTCTCATCCCTCTCACCAAGCAGGCGCTCCGCCTCAGCGCTGCAAACCCCCATTTGGACTCCACAACAACGATCACACACGACAGACACCACTCCACTTGCAAGTAAATCAGCACCCCCAAAAGCAGAGCAGTGATCAAGGCAACAAACCCCATGAAATACACATTGGTGTAGTCGATGTCAACCCCAATTAGGGCGAGGAGATTATACACCAACACAGTAAAACCCCCGAATCCAAAAGCAATTAACCCCAAAATGAACTTGCTGATAATCAAAGTTCCAATTAGGGGTAGAAACGATATCAGGACATACTTAATTGAGGAGATAAACCTCACTGGCCTACCGTAGAATCCGTGGAAGGTGCTGTGGGTGATTGAGGCGGTGGCGCAGAGAGATAAGAAGACGGCGAGGATGGAGTAGAGAGCTGGGAGGAGGAGGTGAGATCTGTCGATGGGTGGCAGGTCCGGCGAGGAGAAGAAGAAGAGGGATCGGTGGTAGTGAGAGAGAGGCGAAGAGGAGTGAGAGAGGGAGGGATAGACGACGAGGGAGAAAGAGAGAGGGAGGAGGAAGAGAACTGAGAGGCCCAAGAAATGGCGGGAGTGGGCGTTGATTATGCGCTTGGTCTCGGAGAGAACTCCGCAGAGGTTTAGGCTGTGCTCTGACATGAATGCAGATGAAGTTTGAAAAAGAGATAATTCGAGAAGAAGATGAAATGGAGAGACGGCTGTGAAGATGAACAATTTCTGAGGAAGTGCAATTTCGTGCTGTAGTTTTCTATTCAGTTTATTGAATTTTCAATTTTTCTCTATTTATTATTACTATTATTAAATTACCTCTCACACACACATACACACACTTATTCAAGGTCTTTTACGTCTCCCCAAAACCCAGCAACAATTAAAATAAAATCTTTAATTCTCTCTTTTTACTTAATCACCAACGACTTTTGGCTCCGACAGCCTTCTCCGCCGCGGACTCGTTCCGCCGCGCAAAGGGAGTCCATCCCCAAATTGAAATATCGAAGTGAGCCCTAATTTCACATTTTTTAGTTCAGAGCAGACGTGTTTCATCCCAACCTTTGAATTTCAGTAGTTCAACCTGAACTTTTGAGCAACAGTTCATTGAGTTTGTTTTCCAGTTGCTATTGTAAATTTATAAACCTAAGGGTAAAATTTGCAATTTCAAATCTTTTACAAAAAATGCGTGCATCAACGGTAGAAAGTAGGGTTGGCGCACGGATGCTACTGGAAATTGCGTTTTTGCAGTTTAGTCGGATTTCCTATCGTGTCTTTGCGTACGTGCGTGCGTGTGCTGCTCTTCACTCGAATTGTTAGCCTAAAAATGCCTTTGATTGGATGCAGAGTGTAGTGCTTGTGGTTTGGTATAGGGCTGACATGGATACTGAACTATCGGAGGAAGTGAAAAAGCTTGAGGAATTTGTTGAAGGGCGCTTGAAACCTAATCTTGTGCGTGCTATTGCTGAACGGTATTTCTCGGTGACCCTGCCGCTTAAATTATCAGAAATCTCGATTGCTTGCCAGTTGCCTCTTTTTCATTTCAGCTAATTCTGTAATTACTTTTCAAATTTTTGCATAGGACTTTTGTAATCGTGTTAGGATCTTAAGGAAGATCCTTTCCCTTTTCTTTTTAATTAATGGTATATGATGTATCAAACATCTTTTTTATTGCTGCAAGACAGTCCTTGCATCAGGAGATTGATTTCTTCTGCTTCTTTCGCAGGGACAAGGTTTTTGAGCGGCAGAAGATTTTGTATCCTTTGTGTTTCTTTAACTTATTGCATTTTTTTGGTCATTTGCCTCTTAT
This sequence comes from Salvia rosmarinus, assembly GCA_036937905.1. Taxonomy (NCBI): domain Eukaryota; kingdom Viridiplantae; phylum Streptophyta; class Magnoliopsida; order Lamiales; family Lamiaceae; genus Salvia; species Salvia rosmarinus. Next base: position 20,180,798 of record CM072822.1, on the reverse strand, counting down.
GATTCAGGTTCCAGAAGTTATTTTTAGATTAGTTAAGAGTGTAGAATAATGGGTAACCTAACAATGTATGATTTTGTAACCTTGAATATTTTGGCTAGATTATTTATTGAATTTTCTTCTTAGCTCGATCATCATAGCTCTGATCTTAGAAAAATATCGAGAACTTGGAGAAGAACACCGTAACCAGTATGAGGATGCTCGTCAATATTGGCGCTGAAATCTATACGGAAGCTGAAGCGTAAGCTCATATCTTGTTAGTGACTTTATGATAGCTCGTGCTGTTAAGTTTTCCTGAGTTGTGGGCATGCAAATGTTTGTATAAGTGGTCTTTCCTTTGCTACTAACACAAAGTTAATGATGCTATTGTTTCTTGCTTAGCATCTAGTTTGCCTAAGCAACACCAAAATCTCATAAGGGGAATTGAATTTGAAAATTTTAAAATTTTAAAATTTATGTGAATAGCTTTTATAGATAGTCTCTAACAAGTAAGGAAACCTAATTGCACAGAGAAGTATAGAAATGAAGAAAAAAGGAGATACTTCATATGTGAAGCAATAAGAAGAAGTACCTATATAGTCTCCCAGAATTGATGAATGTTTAGTGGATTGTGGTTCTTACAAATTTGCAGAGGCTATCAACTTGGGTCTGAATTGACTTGATTAGTTTTTGACTGAAGCTGGGATTGTAGATTAATGGCTTCTTATTTCTTCATATTTTCAGGCCTGATACCCAGTATATATTCGTTGAAGTAGGACATGGGTTTTATGTGGAGTTTACTTGGTCTGAAGCTCTGAATTATATAGCTGAAAGGGAAAAATTATTATCCAGGTATGTTTACTAAAATGGAATCGACCTAAGGAGTGTTAATTCACAGCCCACTTATGAAAGAGGTTCCTTATAATCTGAGTTTGGCCAATTGAATGAAACCCTTAAAAAATCTGTATAGCCATTTGTCAACAACTGTCTGGACCTTTGTTGAAGTGTCGACCAAGAGAGCTTAATTGCATTTAACATTTGTTTGAAAAGAAAGGTCCTGTACCATTGAAGTCCACTTCCACTTATTTTCATAACGTTCATGTATTTTGTTTCTTGCCCAGCATATAGAAGAAGAAAATTCATAGGTATGACTGAAATTGGAGGATGTGCTTTTTATCCTCTAAAACTAGTGATTGCTTGTTCTCTCAAAATGAAAACTGGTTAGAACCCACTTATGTATGTAGAGCATAGTACCAATATCCTGCAGCCAAATTTCCCATTTTAATTTAATCATCTTTTCTGGCCATAGAAGAGTGATTAAGGGCTCTATGGTAACCTTGCTATTTACTGCATGATATTTTATTTTGCATTTGTGGTGAGCAGATAGAACATGAGACAAACCATGGACCACAGGCTGGGAATATGTTATAAACTTACAGTTGTACATATAGATCCTAGATTTGTGTTGGTTAGTCATGTCTTGATCAACGGAATGGTCTGAACTTTTGCAGGGTGTTCTCTGTGAAATCTTTCGCCAACTTTCTGCTGAATGTTATTAAGCAAGCAAAGCTAATTTTCACTTTCTATCTGTAGGCAAATAGAGGAGTACACTCGCAAAATTGGAGCTATTAAAGTTCAAATCAAAGTGGTAAGTATGCAACCTCTTTCTCCATATTCCAACTGCGACATTTGTTTATGCGCAAACATCTAAAACTAAAAAACTTCATCAAAGAAAGGAGTCGAGTTCTACTTACTTTAGTTGATATTCTTTGGTTTGGACATTTATCGACGCCTTTATTTGTTAATGCAGGCATTGGAAGCAATAAGAAAGATACTCAAGCTACCAGATGCTGAGCTATAAACTATATATTGAAAATCTAATTTCTTCAGAGTTCAGATATTTTGGCATCTTGCACTAACAGTGTAATGGCAGACGAAGTTTTTGCTCTGAATTATTTGTCCACGAAGTAGGAAAGCATACTCTTTGAAGCCAGTATTGTCTGTGAAAAATCTGACTTTTTATTATTATTATATCAACGATCAGTTTTTCTGTAGGCATCAAGAAAATGTCAATGACATCAAAAGGGGGGATCGAACAAATGGAATTGGGATGCGGTGACATTGGAGAAAGAATGAGTTTATTAAATGCTACAGGGATCGAGTGTTGTAATATAAATTTATAATTATACGTCCAATATTATACAGACTAAATAATACTTTAAATCGGAACTTATTGTTTTAACAAAAATGTACAGGAAGTGAATTTCCGGCATCAATAAGCTGACGTGACTTGGCCGACATCCGGAATGGTGGCGAACCACATTCTATGCCGTAGGTTGACTTTAATGTCATTTTTATTAGATTTGTGATTTCGAGCATTGAATTTTAATTATCCATAATTTCTGATATTTTTATTCAAACATTAAATAGTTTGTAATTTAAATCCTATTAGAGGATGGATCGGGTATGGATGAAATTATTTGTAAGAAGTAAGAATAAATCTATGTCATTGATTTTAGTAAATCAATAGATAATATTAATTTACGATGTGTCACAAATTAGATATGCTACAATTTAAATTCCCTGGATTAATATAAATGTTATATTAGTAATTTTGTTTTATGATAGGCACAGTTATTTCCTTGATTTTATGAATTTGTTGTAATTTATTTTGTAACTTCTTATTTTAGATAAATTATTTTTTTATTACACCGGTGGAATACTTTTGTAGCATTGTCGTTTGTTGATTCGATTTTATAATATTGCACATATAGTTTACTTTTGTTGCACATATTGGCGTGCAACAAATCAGCATTCCACCGTTAATAGAAAACAAAAAATGGACAATGTTTAATTTCACAAAATGTACATTGTTTATATTGTATATGTGTTACACAAAGTGTAGATGGTGTAATAATAAATTGTGTTGCGTGATGTATAATATTTATTACATATATATTAAATGTGTCATAAGATAGTTAGTTTGTGCAACATTATATTGAACAAATTTTATATTAGACAGAAAATTCCTACTTTGTTGGTAAGTGGCGAGATTATCGGAAAGTGACGAGATTATCGGAAAGTGACGAGATTTACGTTTGGAGTGATATAGAAACTACTTATTTTTTAGGGGTAGATACCTATATACCCAAAATCCCCATAATATCTACCTCCTACACTCATTTCCCAAAAACATCTACACTACATACTCATTTACTATTTCACATCACTATTCATCACACTATTCCACTATTTCAACAAACCAACAATTTCTTTATGCACTAAATCACATTTAAACAAGATCCACGCAATTAATGGAGATTAATCATGCTTAACTATCAGACCCAACATGCTTCCGTACATAATATAAAAATAATCAATCGAGTTTTCGTCATTATACCTGTTAACCACAGTGCTGCCGGGACTTCTTCGAATCGTTGGATTTTTACGGGCTTCTGAGCTCCTCCTGGGCTTCTACCAACTACACGATCGCAACCGATGGACTCCTACCGTCAGACCTCCTTCAGCAACACTCATCACAGCCCTCGTTACTTTCGATTCGGGACGTATGGTATCAGGGCGATATTTATGGAAGATTATTTAAATAAGACACTGGAATAGTCGGGCGAAAACCTTCACTTTTATTGAGGAATTATAAAATACTTAATACATATGTGAATCTCCTTTTGGGATGAGACTAACTCTTTTAGCTACCTATGGTAGTTGGGTGCTCTCTGCACATACAACTCTTAAAACTTGAAAAATAAAAAGGAAAAGAACTTGGAAGAGAAAACTATGAACTATTACAGAGAGAGAATTATTTGCTTGGGGGTTGAAGGAAACTTGAAAAAAATTCGATTCCCTGAGCTTCCTTCTGCTTGGGTTAATATAGAGGTTTGATCCCCTCTATTATTGTCTTTAATTATTGCATCGGATGCTTTCTCCGTGACAACGAGCTCACATGTGTCCTTTGAGACCCTTGTCTCCTGCCGACACTCATTTTGTGGTGGAGAAAAGATTCTCACGTCTTCACATGTGTCTGGACCACCTTTTTGAAAATAGCCTGCCTGTACACTCCACCTTCTTCTGTCGACGCTTTGTTGTTTGCTGATGAGTGGAGTCTGCTTTCAATTTTCCCACTAACTTTTCTTAGTGGGAATCTTCATGTTGCTTCACCCACCCATGTCGTTTTCTTTTTGGTGGGTGGTCTTCAGTCTCAGAGTCACATAACTCTTTTTTCTCTGTCGGCCACCTTATTTTTTGGAGGTGCCCGAGGTGTCCTTTTCTGAGGAACCTTACGCTCCTCATGCTCATCAGATCGGAACTTCTTCTTGTCTTGTTTTGGCAAGAAGCCTTTTCCGAACTCTGGCTCTTTCTGGTTCTGGTAGTCCGAACAAACTCTGGACGTCCAATGGCCAAAGTGAGCCATGTTGCAGAACTTGCGATGAGTCTCCTTGCTCGCCGCAACCTTATTTTCCTATAGTAGCGTCCTCTTTTTCTTGAAGAAACTCTCTGCGAAGCCTGTTGTTTTTCCTGTCATGATATTCAACAGGAAAGTTCCATTCGACGAATTCTGAAAGAACTTCAACAGAAACTTGACCTTGTCCATCTTAGTAAGACAGACCCATAGTCCCCATACTCTCCGTGTAGTAATTTGATCTTCGGAGAATGTGGAGACCAACGTGAAATCCGATGTAGGGCCTTTATATTCTATCTTGATATTTAATTCACCATACATTGATTATAAACCAGCACGCTATTTAATTAATTGCAACACGTAGGGGTTTTCTCGTGTTACTGGGGATAATGGAACGAGATGAATGGATCGAACGGATCGGACTCGTGCTTTGACCTTCGGATCAGATCCCGCTTGCCCAATCTCCAAGGTCGAGTGAGGACGATCTATGGAGAATACACCGGAAATCACCCGAGCTCACAATTTTCGAGTATCAAAGAGAGATGATCAAAATTATAGGTTAGTCAGTGAGCATTAACCTAGACTTTATCTCATACCTTATATTTATAATGCACTACCTTAATCCCATATGGAAATTACCATAATCCTATATGGAAATTACCATAATCCTATATGAAAATACCATAATCTGGATTATTTCCATACTCTCGTGATTATTTCCATAATCTTATATGGAAAGGATCATGCATACCATAAATATAATAAAACTGTAGGATAAAGAGAATAAAATCTTTCCTTTGAGAGCTTTAGGCCCGACGGGTTGCACTTAGACATTTAATCCCAGATTTAAGATATCGAACGTCCATTAATCATTTATAGCAATCGATCGCTTAAAACGATTAATAACTTCATTTCTTTAAGTCTTGGTTCTTCACGACGGTCAGAAGAAGAACTCATCTCACTGTGATCTCAAGCAACCAAGTCAAGTTACTTATCTATATCGCAGCCTCAAACCGATAACTCGTCCTTAGACCAATCTCATGACTTCGTGATCTTCTACACATCGTATGATCTAACTTATATATGAGATAAGGGGACACGATATATGCAATCAAGTATTCAATCGATAGGAGATTGTAATAGTGGTAAGGAAACATTGTACAAGCTCAACCAAACCGCTTTCAAGATACAACCAACAATCTCCCACTTATACTAAAGCAAACTTTTAGTATACAATGTGTCTTTCTACTAGTTATTACAAACAACCATCACTTTGCTTCTCCCACTTATACAAAAGTTTCTAAGCGGTGCCATCGGGTCCGTGGTTCCTTCGAGTTTGCCATCGACCGAGTTATCACAAAACTATGATACTGGGCAAACCAGTACCACACCTAGATCCATGAGGTAGTTCTTGAACCATACAGCCTCCTTAGAAGCCTCCAAGCGGCTACATATTCTTCGCCCATGGTAGTCCGCATGCATCGCCATTGCACTGGCCAGATACGGCCCACCTCCCAAGGTAAACACATAGCCCGAGGTCGACTTTTTCTCATCACGGCCACTGGAAATCCGAGTCTCATAACCCAAAGGCATTAGACTATCGCATGGTAACCAGCCTATAATCTCGAGTCCTTTCGTGTACTTGAGTATATGCTTTATCGCATTCAATGAGCTTGTCCAGTTAGATCGATATTCAGCTACTATGCCTACCGCATAGGGCCCGCATGCATTGCGACATGAGACTTCCACGCTGAAGCGTAGTAATTTGCCTCATTTCCTCTATCTCCTTTGGTATCATAGGTGATCGGCCTAGATAAAGGAACGCCATGTCCGGAAGGTAGCAACCTTTCTGGCGGTCCGCATTTCCTCAACATTTTCTTCGCGATCTCAGAACCCCAAGAATGTACGTACGCATCTCCTAAGTCTTCATTTGAAACCGATCGATAGCCAACTCTTTACGCCCGATAATTTCACGTTGTTGCCAACTAGAAGGATGTCATCTACATAAAGCAAGAAATACCACATCACCGACATCTAACCGATACACACACAACTCGCTAGGCAACTGGTAAATCCAGGACTTTCGCCACCGTCAAAGCGTAAGTTCCATCGGAGGTTCGCTAAGTCCATAAATGGACTTAAGCTTCCATACTAGATGCTTTCACCCTTTACCACATAACCTTCGTGTTGTCATATAGATGTCTCTACCTCAAGGTAACCGCTTAGAAAAGCGGTTTTAACATCAAAACCTCTGATGGCTAAGAATTTCATGGACTTGAGCATTGCTACGCTAAAGGTCTCATCGAAATCGATGCCCTCAATCCGAGTGTACCCTTCGCCAAGCTCGGCTTTGAAAGTCGAAACCCTCCATCGAATCTCTCTTCCTCTCAGATATCCACTTTACTACCTATGATCCGACAGGTGTCTTTTCATATACATCCATAGCCGTTATGGACTCCATTTCTAAGTCCATGCGCAATCTTGCATCAATATCTCAGACGCCTCCTCGTATGTCCATGGGTCGATTATCGCATGTTCGCTCATTGACTAAACCAAGATTCACCCATCTAACATAAATCGCCTCGGGTCGACGAACAACCTCCCACTACGACGAGGTTCTACAGCACAATGGCAACGGGAAGCAGACATCAGGTGTTCTAACTTGCACAACTTGCCGTAGGTACCACTGTACGGTCGGTATCTCCAAAGGAACTCGACCCACTTCAATTTCAAGTATCCGTGTCGATCCCTCCCACTAGATCGACATCTCGCACTTTCGCCTAATTGGTGGAATACGATCATCTTCTAAGTCTCAAGAATCAACTTTGGACTTATGATTTTCATATAATTTTCTAAGAATCACCCTTCTCGATCCTTAGACTATAGAATAAACCACCTTGTTCCTCTAGATAGCCAATAAATGCCTTGGCCGATCCCTCCAACTTGTCACCCTTCTTGTTCAACATGTGCCGGATCGCCCCATGCCCAAACCACAACTCGAAGGGTCTTTTCGACCGACTGGACGGTACTAGATTTAGTATGCCGCCCTAAGGCATATCCCCGTAATCAATAGGCAATGTAGGATCTAACCATTTCCAAAAGAGTCCTTTCTTCTCCGACACACCATTTTGTTGTGGTGTGCCGGTGAAGTGCGCCGATGTAATCCCATACTTCACTAGATAGTCGTTATCGAGGTATTCGCCACCGCGATCACTGCAGCGACTTGACACCTTACCTAGCTTCGCCTCCATCCGCCTTAAACTTTGAATTTCTCAAAGCATTCGACTTGCGAAGGTATATGTATCCGCACTCGAGTAATCGCCAATGAAAGTGACAAAATACCTGAAATCGTCCACACAGTCGAATGGACTAACTCAACATTTCTTTCTATAACCTTCGCTTTGAAGGGTCTTGTCGACATCTTACCTTCTATACAGATTCGCAGACGGGAACCTCCGTGAGATTACCCAACGCCCATTCTTAGCCGCCTTGGATCCTATTTAGATTGATGTGACCTAATCTAAGATGCCAGAGAAAAGTAGAGTCATCTTCAAGAAAACTTTCTTTTTGGGTTTGATGAAGATGCAACATAGTTATAGTATTATGTTTAGCGTAAATAGATAAAGTTAATTATATAACGGTATAACTTCGCCATTTCTTATGATAGAAACACACTATCAAAAATAATGTAATATCCATTAGTAATAATCAAACGTAAACAACCCGAAAACCGCACATATAAAACGCCTTAAAACTAAAACTGCTTTCAAAACATAGTAACATCTCCAACCGCAACGGCCTCGGCTGCCTATGGAGATCGTTATCGCCATCAAATACCTCCTTGTCGCACAAACATGTTTCACATTAAAGCAAACGCGACTGAGCCTTGAGCATAGGCACTTGGCCTCCAATGATGCTCTTCTCCGGCTTCTTCTGCCTCCGGTGGCAACCATGTTCTTGTTCCCATTACTCCCACTATTTGCCTTGCTCTTCCACCTTTGGTACCCCTTTTCTATTTCCATTTTGCAACGAAAATTTTGGGCCCTTAGATGTGCTAGCAAGAGCATGTTCTTTTCCCATAACCTTCCGCAGACCACGAGATCACAACCGACTAAGGTAAACCTCGGTCTTGCTCATGATCGCTTATGAAAGTTCTCAAAAGACGGCGTTGTATTGAGGATGATATCGACCTCGCTTCGCCGTCAATACCCTCCCAACCGACAAGACTATCCATGACGTCATGGGAGATGTTCATGGACCAACTTTTCTTCCATCTTACACGCTTTCTCTCATTGTGTGAAGATCGTCCGAGATCGCCCAAACTTACTCTAGACTCGCCAAATATCGCCGTTCACCATCGATCGACATCGCACGCAGCCTTTGCATCGTACAATATATAGATTTGCCATTTGTTTGACTTATTCCAAAGTCTCGCTTGACTCTCGCTCATCCCAAGAAGGGCATCGGGTTTAGAGTAGTGAGAACAAACATGTGTTCGATAAGAACATATTCGTTTCGTTTCCACTGATAAAATTTGGACCGATAACGGATTTTGTGCGAGCATATTGATAATCGGGCGAAGAGACATATCCGAAGATACCAATCGCCCAAGGAACATACGCAAGCCACGCTGTGTGATCGCCACACGAACCCCCGACCGACTAAAATATACCTTTAGGTCAACTTATCCTTATGACAAATGAAATTAACGATTGGACCTTACTAGACCACATCACTATCGCAAGAAGGGACTCTCATGAAGTTGTACTTGAGGTGATGTCAAGCAATGACCACAATTTTAACAAACAGGAATCGCATACTCACCGGACCATACCGCCTAATTCAAATTTTTGTTATCTCATTTTATATCTATCTCTAGAGAACTTATGAAAATCGAACGCAGCCCACGCTGTGATCGCCATACATGAAACTCCCACTTCTCAATAGATTTAAAATGTTTTATTTAGAAATCTCATCTAACAAACTTATGATAAACAAGGCAAGCAAGCCACGCGGTGGATCGTTTACTCACAGCCTCACTTTGTTTAGAGATCAAAAGTGGAGGTCTTGACATTTTAATTTGAAAAATTAATTTGTCGTCGCTTGCTTAGTCTTTTATTCAAAAGGTTTGTCCATGCAGATCACCGTGCTTTTCTATAGAACTCAACATGTAAAACATGCTCGCAATTCTAAAATATGCTTGATAAACGCGATAAACCCAGCATTTACTATGCGCATCCAATTACGTGAAAACACTTAAAGGTTTGTCAACGTATAAACATACATAGCATGTTATCGCATAATTTAAACATCCACGACATGCATACGATAAAAATAAAATAAAACGCTCATCGCGCCCAATCGCGGAAACCCCGCACATTTATATCTAATCTATTAGATATACAAAGCATGCATTAAACCGAAAAACGCCCGCGTACCCGCAACGGACCGGATTCAACAATGGGCCTCGTGCACGGCACGGACCGAAAATCTGATTGGGTCGAAAACGGGTCCGGGCCGGGTCGCCCAACTGCCGGGCCGCCAGGCTATGCCCACCGCCACCGCCTTTCCGCGCCGCCTCGCTGTCTCCTGCGCTACCTCGCGGTCGCCACGCGATCATGACCCGTCGTCCGACGAGATGTCGCCGGCCGCCGAAACTGCGATCATGCTGCTCAGGAACGCGCCCCGCCGCCCGCTAGCTCGCACGGCCGCTGTTCGCTGGTCATCCTCGCGATCGCGAAGTTCGCTCGCAGCGCCAGGATCGCGCGAGAACGCTACTGCCGTCACGTCCCGCGACGCCTCTTGCGACCGCGAGGCTCGCTCGCGAAACCGCCTGCAGGACCGCCGAGACCCGTTTTCCCCGCTTCGCTGCTTCGCTTCTTTCGCTTCGTGATTGTTTTACAGATAAGATTTACGTATAAAATCTAATCTAACCACGGATTTTCTCGTGGTAAAAACAAAACCCAACAAAATAATAAACGAGCCACGATAAACGATGCGATCCATTAATTAATTAAACGCACGTAATAATCAAACGTGATTAATCCAACAGCCAAGATTCGATCCCGTGCTCGATACCAATCATTTGTTTAAGCCTTTAGGATCTATCTGATATTTAATTCACCATACATTGATTATAAACCCAGTACATGCCTATTTAATTAATTGCAACACGAGGGGTTTTCGTGTTTACCTTCGATCAAGAGGTCGGGAACGAGATGAATGGATCGAACGGATCGGACTCGAGGATTGTATCAATCTCCAACGCCGAGCGAGGACGATCTATGGAGAATACACCGAAAATCACCCGAGCTCTCACAATTTTCGATGAGATGATGGCCGAAAATTATAGGTTAGTCAGCGAGCATTAACCTCAGACTTTATCTCATACCTTATATTTATAATGAACTACCTTAATCCCATATGGAAATTACCATAATCCTATATGGAAAAATACCATAATCTTAGGATTATTTCCATACTCGTGATTATTTCCATAATCTTATATGGAAAGGATCTATGCATATACCATAAATATAATAAAACTTTGTAGGATAAAGAGAATAAAATCTTTCCTTCGAGCTTTAGGGGCCGATTTATTATTACGGGCCCCGATGGCCAAATTTAGATCAAATGCAAGGAATAAAGATGGCAAATAAATTAATTATCTTATGTTCACCTGTAACATAAATTAATTTATAAACATTCGATCATGCCACTAGAGAAAGAATGTCGACTTACCCTTTATTACAAGTTGAGTCTAGCCAGATTTAGACATTACGAATCCCTCAGATTAAGATATCGAATCCATTAATCATTTATAGCTGACCGCTTAAAACGACAATAACTTCATTTCCTTAAGTACCCACTCTTATTATTGTACTTGACTAACTCAACCGCAGGTTTAGTACAATAAACCTTTGAGCTCCTTAAGGACGCCATCATCCTTAACGGATACTTGACTGACATGATAACTAGCTGATAAGCAAGTACCACCACCCAAGATGCGGAGAATCTGTTAGAACATATAACCCTCACCCATAACAAGTCAAAGTGATGGACAAAGAACTCATACTCACCTAATACCTTATCGAGGTTTAGACATCGTAGTCACCGAGATCTTGGTTCTTCACGACGGTCGAAAGAAGAACTCATCTCATCAGGATCCTTCAATACGCCGTAGACGCATCAAAGATAGACAAGCAGTCAAGTTACTTTATCTATATACTGCACTCAAACCGACAACTCGCCCTTGTTGTCTCAAATGAAACTTTTTATATCTCATTATTGCTCGACCAATCATATGCACTTCTCGTGATTTCACACACCGTATGATCTAACTTATATATGATAAGGGACACAGATATATAATCAAGTATTCAAATGACAGGAGATGTAATAGTGGTAACAGAAACATTGTACACAAGCTCAACCAAACCGCTTTCAAGATACAAATCCAACAATCTCCCACTTATACTAAAGAAAACTTTTAGTATACAATGTGTCTTTCTACTAGCTATTACAAACAACCATCACTTCTCCCACTTATACAAAAGTTTTCTAAGTGGGTGCCATCGCAATCCAAGTCCTCAAACGTGTCCATCGGAGTGCTCTTCGTGAATGGATCCGCTAGATTTTCCGTCGACAATCTTTTCAATCAAGACGTCACCTCGCCTAACGATTTCGATGACATGGTACTTTCTCTATGTGTTTGGTCGCTTAGGGTCCGTGGTTCCTTCGAGTTTGCCATCGCACCGAAAGTTATCACAAGAAACTATGATACTTTCGGGCAAACCAGTACCACACCTAGATCCATGAGAGTTCTTGAACCATTGAAGCCTCCCGCCGCTACATATTCTGCCCATGGTAGAGTCCAATGCATCGCCGCTGCACCGCCTGTGATACGGCTCCACCTCCCAAGAAACACAGCCCGAGGTCGATTTTTCTCATCACGGCCATTTGAAACCGAGTCAGATAACCCAAAGGCATTAGACTATCTCATGGTAACCAGCCTATAATCTCGAGTCCTTTCGTGCACTTGAGTATATGCTATCCGCAGTCCAATGAGCTTGTCTGTGGTTAGATCGATATCAGCTACTATGCCTACCGTGATAGCGTATATCGGGCTCGTGCATAAGATTACGACATGAGACTTCCCACTGCAGTAACTTGTCTCATTTCCTATCTCCTTTGTATATAGGTGATCTCTTAGATAAAGGAACGATGTCTCGAAAGGTAGCAATCCTTTCTCAAGGTCTCGCATACTAAAGTCGATTCGTGGCCTCAGATCGGGTCGTCAAGGCTCGATGTAGTGGAAGGCTTCGTGACTTCCTTTGCCGACGGGTTCTGGAGCAGCACTGATGAAATAAAGCTCCAACACGTCTTCTCTACCGAGACCTGAGTTATTTGCCCAGGAATCGTGCACCGCTTCTTGAATCCACCTTGGTAGACTCTTGATTTCGGTGAAACTTAGCGCGATGGTATAAATTGAGGTGAGTGTCCCAAAATCATACCATAACTTGACATCATGTGGATTGGTTCCGGTGGACATCCACATCCGGGGATATTTCCCCGAGGTATCAACCTTGATGTATTCAGGATGGACCCATTTTCTTGTCTGTAACTTCTCCCAATTGGACTGGTATGCCTGCCATTTAGGAGAAATTTCAAAAACATTAGTATCAACCTTAGATTTGTCAGTCATGGGCCTAAGGCTGATCTCTCCCTCTTTTACCTCAGAGGTGCTAGGTTGACACGGTGGGTCAGGTTGTGACACCTGATCGTCGTCTTTTGCTTGGGCCGGTAATTCCGAAGAATCCACCAACTTAGCACTCGTGCTAAGGTACTGATCCCTTGCTACAGTATACCGTCTCAGACGGAAAGGACTCCTTGCCCGCCTTGAACCGGCAACCCGAGCATCGGCCGGTGCAATACGGATTGGGCGAACCTCGCTCCGTATGCATTCTCTTATTTGGTGTGTGACATCGGTCACATCCCTTCTTAATTCTCCTCACTGCTTAGCATGGAGGACACACTCATCTCATTCTCTTATGAGAAACTCCAGATTCTCCTGGATATGCCTCTGGCCTGTGATGATGGATTCAACTTCTTTCGGATCCATCTCTCGTCAGGAAATCTGCAAGAATATTTTCATGAGATTTGAGAACGATAATATCATAAATATAATATTGGCATTCAGCTTGCCATCTTAATAATCTAGCCTTTTCAGGATTAGATTCAATCTTATTTACTAAAAAAACTTTAACTTGAGTGTTATCAACTTTTAAAGTAAATTTCTTTGCAAGTAAGAAAATAGGTCATTTCTTAAAAGCCTGTCGAACTGCAAAGAACTCATTTTCATTGATGTGCCAGTGCACAACATTTTCTTCGGGAAAATATCATTTTCTTCGGGGAAAATATCGCTACAGTATCTGCATGGCTCTTCTCTAAGTGGGTAATCTTTTTAAGCACTGCTGCCCACCAATGATCACTCGCATCTGTGTACAGGACTAAGTCGACTTCATCCTGAGGTATCGAAAGCTTCGAGAGAGTTTTGCAAACCTCCTTCAAACTTTTCACCCATTCACGATGTTCGTCCGTCCAAATGAAGGGAACATCTTTCTTTAGCAATGGGCTAAAGGCTTTCCTATGCTTTGCAAGATCTTTGATGAACATTCCTGCAAAGTTAACAACTCCCAAAAAACTTTGGAGCTGTTTCTTCTCCTTGATATCTTCTGGGAAGTTTTGCACCTTCTGCACGATATGATCCTGCAGGATGATTCTCGTTTCATCGATCTCAATACCCAAAAACTCAATTTTTCGGGTAGCGATGATTGCCTTCTTTTCAGACAGTACCAATCCTTCATTTTGACAGACATCTACAAAGATCTCCAAATGCCTGAAATGTTCATCCATATTCTTTGAAGTTATAAGAATATCATCAATATAGACAAACATAAAAGAGAAATAATATTTGAAAAGATTATCCATCTTCCTCTGGAATATCTGGGGTGCATTGGCCAACCCCATTGGCATCACGCCCAAGTGTATTGCCTTTATGAGTAGAGAAAGCGTGAACTTCTTACTCCCTTCCTCCATGCGAATCTGGTAGAAACCTGACTTGCAATCAAACTTGGAAAACACCTTAGCATTCCTAATGCAATTGATAAGATGTTCTCTATTCGGGATAAAATATCCATCAAACTCCATAATATCATTAATACCTTTATAATTAATGACCAATCTAGGTTTACCTCTTTTGGCCTCACGATGATTTCTTACTAGAAATCCGGGACTGTTGTAAGGCGAGTTCCCTGGTTCGATCAACTTCAAATCAAAGTGTTCCTTGATTATCTGTCTCATGTCCTTCTGATCCACAAGGTTCATCAGGATGGGTCGGAATCTGACGAACTCGAATTCCTTGCCTGGCTTAACCTTCAGACTAGCTTCGAGTTGGTTTCGATCCCACCATGCCAAAGGATCCTCGTTGTAGCAACGAACGATTTTCCTTTTGACATCCTCTAGAGCTACATGTGCTCCTTCTCCAATATCCTGGTTAGATATTAGAGATGACTTAAGGATTTGGATCTCCTCATCATCGGACAATTATGAAATCCTGCAACTTAGCAGTGCTTCGTTGAACCGCCTTTGATCCTTCATTTTTGGGTATTGAAGTTTTCCTTCATCACCACGCTTGTTGCGAAATCTGATTGACATTTGTCTATTAAATGCCCATTGCAGTCGCTGAACAATGATTTTGTGATCACAATTGGTTGTGAACACCAATCGTCTCCTTTCATTGTCCTGCATGAACTTCTTGAACATCTGTAGGAAATTATTTCCCAACATAATATCAGCTCTGGTATCATGGAAATATATTGGTGGAGTCTGGACCTTGTACCAAGGTGTTTGACCTGCTCCTCCTATCAAAATTTCCGCATGTCTTACTCCTTTGGATAAGAGTAAGATTTTCTTGGAGAAATCTCTTCCACCAATCTGAGGTAGATTTTCTTCCACTTCTGTCGGAAAAACTCATTTCTTGGTTGTGCAGATTCCTGCACCTGAATCGACATAGGCAGCGAAATACTCTGCCTTGTACTTCTCGTATAACACCCCAATTGAGATGTATATTGAGAATGGACTTGTCTTTCAATCAGCAGTTTTCTTCCGCTAATTGTCACTTCCATTCTTTTAGTTGTTATTCCCCATGGTTTGCACCTATCGAGGAATTTGCGTCCTAGGATTAGGACCTCCATTTCTCGGCCGACCTTCCCTGTGATGGTCATTTGAAAGCCTCCAAAATCCAGGGTTCCTTCATAGACGTTGGACCCCGAATTCTTTAGATCGCATAACACCGTGCAAGGAAAGTAAATTTCCTCTCCCGCCATGTCAAACCTTATGGCAATTTCTCGCCATCCTTGAAGACATCCAATCTTAGCTGACACTTTGATCGCCTGCTGTTGAACGTCTCTAATAGTTCTCCTTTCATACAATTGAGAAAGACTTCTTTCGTATGGTTGAGAGATAATTCTATCCCCTTGGAATGATAACCTTGGGGCTCCAAATCTTTGGCTATCGCCGTACTGAAGTATCGGCTTGTTGCTGATCTGGATATTTGTTTCTCTTAAGGGTGGAAGTTCCACCCGATTTGGACAGCTAGCTCTAGCTACCTTCTTGAAGATATTTGGTATCTCGATAAACTCCTTTCCCAAATATCGCTCTGATACCATTTTGAAAGCGTAGGATCAGCAGTCAAAAATCTCCAAATTATATACTTGTACGTGGCATTGTTCATCCTTTCAGACCCCTGACAATGTTAGCATTGACAAGAGAGCGGTTCTTTCGTCTCTCAGACCCCTAACAAAGCCAGCAATGGCACGAGAAAGGTTTCCAGCCGATATACAACATATATCATTCGTGAGAATTTAATTGCCTTTAGCAAAATACCACATAAAGAAATTAATACACATAGTTAAACTATTCTCTTGAAATAGCAACAATTGGAGTGGAAATAGCTTAACCATGATCCAAAAGTTAAAATTGTGGGGTTTTGATAGTGAAATGGATTATAATATATATTTTAAATAGTGAATGGGTATAGAGTGTAGATGTTTTTTAGAAATGGATATGGAGTGTAGAGAAGATAGGGAAATGGGGTATTCTTAGGTAATACCCCTTTGTATCAAATTTACCCTTATTTGAATTATTTAAGAATTCTCTTTCAATCTCGATTGTTGATATGTACTAGATATGTGAATATGATATATTTTTTATTATTTACACACATATTAATTCTCACCATAACCTATTATATATTGTTACCTATCAAACTCGGTTAATTGGAAATTTCCTTGAATATAGACTCCAAATTCTATAACCTTGTGATAGCTTATGACTTGATATTTTGTATTTATTCCGTCCTATTTAAAATGTCTTATTTTCTTTTTAAATTGTCATATTATAAAAGTCTCATTTCATTTTAAGAAATAATGATTCCTTCAAAAGGTATGAGTTATATCTATTTTCATCTCTTTAACTACTTTATATATTTATCTTAAATATTTGTGTCCAAAAGGAATGAGATATTTTAAATGGAATCTAGAGTATAACTTATTGATGGACTAGGTCAAAATTTACTCAATTTTCCTAATAAAAAAAATAAATGACTTCTAATATTTTGGACGTCAACGGAGGTAAAAAAAAGTGGAAAATTTTAAAATGATTCTCAAATAAGTTAATTTCTCCAATCATCTTTTTCACATTTTTTTGGGCAAACAAACAGCTACCAAAACCGTTATTCGTTAGGGGAGATTCTATATATAACCCCATTTTTACTCACTATAACCCCCCATTTAAAATAATAATAAAATTATTGTTGAGTTTACTTTATTACCCTTACAGTAAAAAATTATATTAGTACACTTGAAATTTTGAAAATAAGAATGCATAGCCCCTTTTGCAAACAATAAACTTATAGCCTCCAATTTGTAGTGACAAAAGAAAAGAAAAAGAAAAAGAAAATATATGTATAGCCCCAAGGAAGGGAAAAAGAACATGCTAAAATGGCTTCTTTAGACATCTCCAGAAAGAGGATAGGATTATCAGCTCCGACTGCATAGGTCCGGCAATCAGCAAGGAGGAGGAGAAAGAGGGTAAAGTTTGCTTCTTCACGTCGAAGAGAGTCGATGCTGGCCTTGGATCTCGATGATTAGAGCTTTGTTTGTGGTTGAGAGATTTTAGAAGATGAGCTGTAGAATCCTGACGAGCTTCATCTGTCACCAATTCTTTTGACTTTTACTATTTGAAGAAGTGTAAGGTGAAATCTTGCACTTCTTATTATCTTTCTTCTAATGGGCTAAATTGTAGCTTGCAGGATTTGAGTTAGTCTCTTTTTTTTTTTAGACCCCTGCATATTTACGACAACTACAATTTTAAGATAGTTTTGTTTTGGGACTCTTATATGATTTTGCTCTTTCTTGCAATATGTTGAATTGTTGAACAAGAAAGTATGAATAATATTCATTTCATTTTCCATTACTATAGGAGTTCATGATTTTGCTCTTTTTTGAAGTATAGTGAATTGCTATAGGATAGTAGGGATAATATTCATTTAATTTTTTATTGCAGTAGAAGTCCTATTCAAAACTATTAATTTTCTTTTGATGCATCAAATAAGTCCTAAAATATGAAAACATTTTACTCAATTGGTAAGATGGAAATTTTGGTTTCTGTGGCCCGTATGTAGCAATATCTATGGCGGGTAAAATGGTGAGCTAAATTCAACATGATATGCCGAGTACATTTGAATCTTCTTCACAAATATTTTGAATAAATGTATGATGTAGTGCCTGGAGAGTGCAATTTCTATAGACAAATCAAGCAATGAAAAAGGTCCTAGAAAAAATTATAAATTTTATAGTAGAGATTACTACATGACGGGGTCAAGATATAATATCTATAGAATCTAAAAGGAACCCATCTTTGCTTTTACGTGCCTAACGAATTGTATTTGAAGAAATGTCTTCTTCAACCAATAGATAGCTCATGCAATGCGCTCATTTCTTCTTTTACTTCCTAAATAATAGTAGCCATTTGTCTAATTGTGTTTCCCATATTAACTGCATCATAGTGTTAATGAATGTAACAATGAATCTGTTCTTATGTAATATTTATTTGAGATTGTGGTGAAAAGTCAAGACTCATGTTTAAACACGTCATTCTTATTATCGTTGCTTGGCATTATTTATGCTTCTAATACTTTATTTAAATTATTTCATAAAAGTATCAAAGTTGGAAATTTTTTGCTAATTGGAACTCTATGTTTCTTTCCATAGGGGGTAAAGTTTCATGATATCATAACTTGTTGAAAATTGGCTGACGGATGAATGTGTGGAAGGACAAAGTGCAACATGGCATGTTGCCAGTCCAGTGATGACTTGTACCTTTCTTTCTGATGCTGGATTTTTCAATAACTTTGTTGTTGGTCAATTTCTTTATATACAGGTAAATTTTATATTATATAGTATTTTTATTTATAGAAAATAATTCATATATGCTTTCTGTATTTTTTTATGGTATAATGTTGGCAAATTGCAGTGACAATATGTACCTTTTGTTTACTCACTATAGTCTCGAAGCATATCCCTTTTAAGGAAGATTTAAACATATATATAGTGTATTTAAACAAAATATCCAAAAAGTACTAAAAAAATTCCACCCAATGCACAAGAATTGATAGCAAATCAATCCCAAATTTTATTCGACAAGAGTTGTTGTCCAAAACTTGTAGCTTTATCATTAAGTTCTTCAGAGTGTTGAATATCAGCAACTGACAAGTAGTAATTCAAAGGGTTTCAGCCTAAAAACCTTGCTTATGTTCATCCATGCTCATCTGCACTGTAGTTGCTACTTGCATATGCTAGTGCTCCTAGGTATGAATGTCCGGAGGTGGACACTTTCATACACATTTTTGCTTAACGAAGTCGAGCACAGTTAGTTGTTGTTTCTTCTGCTTATCATAGCATGTATGGCATATTATAAATCATCTAAGTTGATAAGCACTCCACTTCCAGAGTTTGACTCTATTGGAATTAGTGCTTCAAAATCTTTGATACAAGCCAAAAAATGAATATCACACCCTACAACATATTTATTTCGAAAGTGTTTCCAGTTAGGCACAATAGGAGGTATTGGTGCAACATTGTCCAACACAACCTACAAAAAAGATTAAAACAACCATAGTTAAAAGAATGTATATAAGAGCATCTTATTTAAGAGATTTTGCACATACCTGAACAAAATGATTATTATTTACAAATCCAATCGATATCACCTTATGTGGCAATTGTGTTGGTGGACTGGATCGTAGAGGAAGATAGGTGCAACATTGTTTTTTAGAAATTTGAACTAGTACCGCATTAAATCTTGTGGCAACCAAATGACCCATATCAAGCAAAATCATCCAGTTTTTGTATGGAGTTGGAATTTTAAAACAAGATAAAACCTCTAATAATTGAGCAACTAGTTCCACTGATCCATAAAAACTGACATAATAAGAACGATGGCAAGATAACTCTTCAACTAAGTCTTCTCGAACTCTTGACCAATAATCTTCCCCAAAATTAAGTAGACCAACAACTGCATGAAAACCACAATGTCCATCTGCTTTGACATCCAATATACCATGAATATATGGTTGTATATATGAGGGGAAAAAATCCAAAAAATGTATTGTGTGGTTAGGCCTTCTTATTGGTAGTTTTGTCTGCTTTTTAGTGGTAATTGATTTTCCACTAAATTCTGCTTCACTCTTTATAAGCATTGTCTCAACAATCTCAAATTATGAGGGATCCCGACGAGTTGATTCAGATGTCTTTACCAAAGGACGACCCTTTGTTTTACACTTTTTCAATGGTTGAGTAAGAGATGTTGTGGTCGGATTCCCAAGCTCTCTTAATTTTATTTTCAATGTCAACTTTCATGTATGGTCGGAAGCATGAAAACGCGACCATATTGTATTTATTTCATCATCAATTCTCACATCAAATGAACCATAAGTAGGTTGAGACTTTTCTAAGTTCAACTTAAACCAATGGAGATAAATAGCTGAAATAGAAATAGGACGAAAATCTCTCATGCACTCAGGAATCTCATGCGTACAAGGCAACCCATGTGTACTTTTGACAATACACTTGCATAATGTAATGTTAACCCCTACATAATTTGCTCTTTTTGACTCATTAAGGATCATATTTAGCGTCTTCCTAGAAACTAATACCCGTAAATCTCTAAACAATGTACGCTTGAAATTATGTTCAACCACATCAGACTTTACTCAAATGAAGCTTTGATTTGAATGTGTTGCAACTCAATCAAAGAGTTAATCATATTCCAGTAACTATCAAAATCTCCTTGAGATTAACCAAGCCATCTTTTCAACTTTGCATGTGCACTCTCAACTCTACAAATAAATAAAAATAGATACATATACATATATATGTATATATAATTCATTCATAGCTTATAAAGAACATCAAGATTAAATTAAATAAAGGTTACCTGTTTGTTGTTAAATTTCCGAAGTGTATAATTTTATCTGTCCAAGCTGCTACATATCTCTCCTTATATGGTATCAACCATATATCTCTGATATATTTTAGAACTCCTGGATAATCTTTATAAACATTATCAAGGGATTCCAAATTTTGAGTATAGTCATTTTCTAATGAGGAAAACATAAGTACACTCCAAGCTGACATGAAAACATCAGACATCTTTTTGCTCTCAAACAATTTTCTTGAATTAGCAAACACATTTTTCATGACATGAAATCTACATAAAAGATTTGTAGTGCTTGGAAAACTCTTTAATAGAATTCATCATCACAACTCGACTCGGCTAATCCCGAATGATCGCTTTGTCGGACCGCGACTTGTGGTTGGATTAAAGCGGGGAAAGAAAAGGGATCTTAGTGTTGATTTCTAAGCCATATCATTGGTAAGGAAACATAAGTAAATAAGGAAGCATAAGTAATATCGAGATCGAAAGGAATAATTTTATATAAGGTCAATTCGTATGTCGACCAAACAAGAGTTGATTATGAAATCACTACTAGGATATTCGTGAGTTCATATGAAATCACTACTAGGATATTCGTGAGTTCAACATATATCTAAAATTCAAAATAGTTTAAAGAGTTTGCAGCGGAATAAACGTGTGAGATATGCATATGAAGATGCATTCTCAAGGTGAACCAATAGATGTTCCATTTCCATCGACAAAAGAATCTCGCTCAACTCCACTCCATTTCATCACCAGCTCAACCTGCACATGAAAAACGAGTATGCAGGGCTAAGTACAAAGTACTCGGTGGGCACATGCGAAATATTTTATATTTTCTTCACGAAATTATATCGCGATCCACGGTAAGACACAAGAGTTTTATTTGAAAAGCCTCTGTGCTTACTAAACATTTTCAATTATTTTCACAACATTGCTCGCCAGCGTTTTCTTACAATGTATAATCAAGTCGGCTATGGAACGCGTCGGAAGGAGGCCTCCATTCACTCGAACGCACGACTGACCGCGAAGGGTTCAGGCTAAGTGTACACGCCCTAATCGCATCAACCAAGAGGGACCAATTCATAATATCTCCTGTTGGCCCGGCTAACCCAAATGTATATATACAAAACAATAAACATTTTGGCAGACAATATCGCATTTAAACATTTGCAGTTCAAGAAAGCAATAAAGCATAAGAAGTAAATGATTTTCATAAAATCACATTTTGTTTAGATAAGAATGCTCACCTCAAGAATTGTCCTTCTTGAAGTACCTGCTAGCAATCATTTGTCGTTTTCGGTTACATCCACGTTGGACCTTATCAACGTAAGAAATATAATTTAGTACGTCATTCGCTTCTTTTGAGAAGCATCGCTAAGATTCAACGAACTCGATATCTTTTAAGTCTTAGAGTTTCTGGGTTTTAGGATTTTTGTCATCGATACGATTCATTTAACAATCTATATTTCGTCTATTAGGTTCGTCTCGCCATGACGATAGATGACACTTCATCGTCGTATTCTTCCCTTCCATCAATGTTTCTCCACGTCGTTTCGTACAATTTATGAATCCTAAGTCCCTAACTAATCTTCGCTGGTTGTTAACGCTATCATAAATTTCAATTATAATCCTCGTTCACACTAACATTTCATCGTCGTGTTTCTCACCTCACACGTCCCACATATTCTATCAGAGAAACCCATATCTATACTACACAATCAATAAAGATTTCTCATAATTCAATCATCTTCTAACAATCACTTATAAATTAAGGTTACTTAGTAATATTTCTCAAGCATCTACTTGACATAATCAAAACATTAATTAATTAATTAAATCTCTAATTTAATTAATTAATTCTATAATTACAAGTTTAATTAAATGGATCAAATTAAAAGTCCAATAATATTTGATTAATCAAATTAATCATCCACTAATTAGGATTTATTTCCAATTACATATTTTTAGTAATTTACTTAAGGTCCATCTCATTACATAAATAAATCACTTAAAAAGAATAATCCTCAAATTATCCCTTAACATAATTAATTAATTATGATATTCAATTTCTACAATTTAGACTTTATTCAATTATTATATTAGTTCCACTTCTCGATTTAATTATAAGAACTCAATTAAGCCAACTAGTAATTATCAATCAATCTATTGGATTTAAATAACCCAATCTAAATAATTTGTATTTAGATTATAACTTAATTAATTAGGAATTAATCATAAAATTTAATTACTGGAATTAAATCTCACTTTTAACTTAATATAAAATTTTGCCCAATTCTTAACTTAATATAATTGGATCATACATATTAGTTAATTCCAGCCCAATTTAATATAATTCTCGGCCCATTTGATAATTAAAGAAGGAAATAGAAACCGCCCATAACCATTTTAATTCCTCGACCTAATCATTAAAATAAAACTAAGTCCAAATCAATATATTTAGCCCATAGCCCATCTCTTCTTTCGGCCCATTTAACAAATTTATTCTAGAGGCCCTAATGTCAACATTATTCAAGAATCAAGCCCAACACTTATTTAATTTCCAAGGCCCATCTTCCATTTGTTTTCGCCCCATAATCAATTTGATTTCGGCACATTATACCTTTATTAAAAGCCCAGTAGATTTTTCTCTCACAAGGGCCCAACATCTTTTAAACTAGTCCACATCATATAGCCCATATAATTAAACATAAACTAAGCCCATCCCCATGAATTTTCGGCCCAACTCTCAAGGCCCAACATCAAAATAAACAAAACAAAGAAAAAAAGTAAATAAAACTAAACTACCCTAACCCTAGCCGTCCCCCACTCACATCTCCCTCTTTCTTGGCTCTCACTCACTCACGCACACACACGAGACATATACTACACCGTTGTCGCCCTACGTCCGATCGGCCACATCGTCGTCGGTGAGCCGCGCCGCCGCTGAGACCACCGAACCTTCTGTCTTTTCCCTTTCTCACGCGGTGCACACATACACACAAACTGACGCGCACACACACACACACACTTTCTTATTCCACCTGCTACGCTATCGTCGCATTCCCCGTCTCCGACGGATGATCGCCATCGTCGATCGCCATCGCGACTCCAACCCCATCTTTCATCCCTTCTCTCATTTCTTTCTCTCATGAATAGACGCATACCCACACGTTGCCGCCGCCATCTCCGATCGGCCACGTCGCCGGTCGATGTGCTGTGCAGCCGCCGCGACCGCGGCCTCCCCTCTTCTCTTATCTCTTCTCATTTCCTCACTCATACATGCACTCTCACAACATCAATCACAATCCTCTATCTCTCTCCCATCGAATCCACCGTCGACGTTGTGCCTTTTTAGCATCATCGTCCTCGTCGACGAACACTGTCCCCTCCCCCGCTGACCACGGCTCATCTCCCTTCTATTTTTCTCCCCCCGTTCCCTACCAGCAGTCACACAAATAGAGCATCCTTCTCTCTCACTCCGGTCTACCCATGCCGCGTCGAAGATGACCTCGGCCGATGTTGTGGATGTCACGATCTACAACACGCCGGCAAAAGAGCATCACCGCCAGCAGCACGACGACGTGCCCTGCCCTGCTCCAGATGTCATCGCTCTAGACCGTAGACCTCGCCACTCTGCATCGTGCCTCTCCTGCAGTGAACCACCAACGTCGTTGACCACCAGTTCTTCGATTCTAGTCTCTCTCTCTCCACTGGAGGTCGACAGCCGAGCCCTATTGGCTTGGTCCAATCTTAACATGAATACAGAATGTATGCCTTATATTTCTAAGTTTTGTGGTTGCTAAACTTCTATGTACTTAAACGTAGATTGTTTGTTTGTATGTTCTTGTATTAGGTTGAGTTTTGTTGTAGAGGAACTATGTTTTATCGCTTCTCAAATTCTATGTATGAAAGATTGTGCGAGATTGTTTGTTGTTTATTCCTATATAGAATTCTAGTTCAAGGTGTTCATGTTTGGTTTGTATAAGTGAACAAGTTTATTAATTATAAACATACTAAATTTGTAAAACATATGGATTTGAAGTCGCTAACCTCTTGCAAATTTTACTTGAATGTTGTAAGTAATTGTGGTATCAATGAATGGGTGATGTGTTGATTTCTATAATGAAAGCGCTTTGGTTGAGCTTGTATACAATGTTTCTGTTACCACTATTACAATCTCCTATCTCGAATTGTTTACTTGATTGCATATATCTAAGTCCCCTTATCTCATATATAAGTTAGATCATACGAGGTGTAGAAGATCACGTAAGTCTGTATGTAATGAGATATAAAAGTATCACACCGAGACAACTTGATGACGAGTTGTCGATATAGTCGCGTGATATAGATAAGAAGTGACTTGACTTGGTTGCTTGTCTATACCGGCACGCCTCGACGTATTGATGGATCACGATGAAATGAGTTCTTCTATCCGACCGTCGTGAAGAACCTAGATCTCTGAGACTTACGCTGATCTAAATCTCGATAAGTATTAGGTGAGTATGAGTTGTCGACCATCACTTTGACTTGCTATGGGTGAGGTTACATGAGATAACCCAAGATTCTCTCATCTTGGGTGGTGACAATCTTGTATGTCATGCTAGTTACCGTGTCGAGTCACCATATCCGCTTAGGATGATGACATCCCTTAAGAACTCAAAGGTTTATTGTACTAAACCTCGCAGTCGAGTTATCTCAAGTACAATAATAAGGTTGAGTGGTACTACTTAAGGAATTAAAGATATTAATTATTTTAAGCGATCGAACGCTATAAATAATTAATGGACATACGATATCTTAAATACGGGATTCGTGAAGTCTAAGTGCAAGCCGACTCAACTTCTAAATAAAGGGTAAGTCAAGATTTATTCTCTAGTGGCATGAATAAATGTTTATAAATTAATTTATGTTCTATGAACATAAGATAATTAATTTATTTGAGGCTCATCTTTATTCTTTGCATTTGATCCCTGGGCTGGCCCATCCAGGCCTGTGGCTAAGGTGAAAATTGCCCACTCTCTCTCCTAGTCCTACTGGGACTCTGATTTGATCCTCTCTATCCTAAAGGATATTATTATATTTATTAGATATGCATAGATCCTATCTAGATAGGATTTGGGAGTGCATTATAAATATAAGGTGAGAGAGAAAATCAAGGCTAATCCTCATTCCATATTTTCGAGAATTACTATAGCATTATAGTGAGAATTTTCGAAAATTAAGAGAGAAGAAAGAGGGTGATTTTCTATAGCATTCTCCATAGACTGTCCTCACTCGACATTGGAGATTGGGCAATCGGGATACAGTTCAGAAGATCAAAGCACGAGTCTTGATCTATTCATTCCCGACAGATTCACAGGTAAACACGAGAAAACTCATACGTGTTGCAATTAATTATATAGGTGCATGCTAGGCATATAATCAATGTATGGTGAATTAAACATCCAAGATAGATCCTCGGGAGAGGGTTAAAATCAGATTTCCCTACATGATGATGGTTGTTTGAGCTCAAAGATGAAGGTGGCTTCCTTCTTCTCCTTTGTTTGTGAAGTGGTCGAGTGAAGTGGACAGGATGAGAATGAGTAAAAGTGTGATGTTTATCTTGTAATGATGTTGTGAAGGTTATCACTAGGCACATAGGTTATAGGAGTGATGGTAAGGGTTGAAAAAAAGTGGAGTAAAGTAGGGAAAGTTGAGGGATTTGATGTGACGAGACAATTATCACAGTATAATTTATTTGTCTGGATTCCGATTCTGTATTAGTTCTCCGACATTCGTTTAAATTTTCTCGTTCGAAATAAAATCGAAACGTCGACGATTATAAATTTTAATAATCACTCTAATTTCAAATCTCGATTTAGCTAAATAAATTAATAAATAAAGTTTTAATTTCACGGGGTTTTACATCATCAACGCCGAGTCTCTATCAGTTACAATTACATTAGGTAGTATATTTGATGTCATTAAACTCTTTAACTTCTCCATAGCCCATGTATAGTTCTCTTCACGCTCTGTCTCCATGTAGACAAATGCTACGGAAAAAGTGAGATCTGTACATGTCACACCAACTATCTATAGTAATGGGAGACTGTATCTATTAGTTTTATAAGTAGAATCCATGATCAACACTGATGGAAATGCATGCAAAGTATCCACAGATAAAGGATGTGCCCAAAACAAGTCTTTAATCGAATCGGTCAAATAATCGCTTTTGTGCCATTTCGCATATCTGCTTTCGTTCAACTTTCTCATAAGTTCTTGCATTTGTGATCTGCCAGCTTTTTCAATAATTCTGTGTCTACGACGAGCATTGTAGATCGTCTTCATTGTAGACACATTTTCTTTATTTTTCTCTTTTATAGTCATAAGTATGTTTCTTGGCCTGATCATATTCTTTGTCAGGTCAAACAATAAAGTTTCTTCTTTCTTATTTAACCTTCCTGCAAATGAGTGACCCTCAAGTTGTTTGGCAGGTGGATGATTATGGGACTCACATACAACTTTTACACCCCAATCATCATTATTTTTTAATTTCACTCATTGCAACATAAATGGACAACCAATCTTTTTTGTACTAGTCCCACTACGAGATATTGTGTCAGTGTTGGTAATATTCTTAGGAAGCTTATATGCTCTGCTACGCTCACAACCAAGTTGTAGTCTAGCTTTCATTCCTCCCATTTGAGATTGAGAAGATAAAATTATGATAACATATCCTAATCTCTTTCCTGTTTCTCTTGCCCATGCAACTAACTCTTCTTTATTGCTAAAAACTTGCATAATAATATCACTTTATTATATTATACTTGTACTTATAAATATGATTTATTTATTTTTAACTAAATTTTAAACTTTCAATGTCAATAGAAAAAGCACTAGTTGAATCCAAAGGCTTTGCCTGATTTTCAGAAACAACAAACTGGAACTCATAATATTAGTAACAAGACTAAGACATGTTTTATACACATGAAAAACTGAAGTACTATAACACTTTGAAATATAAAAAAATATAGACATGACTTAAAATAGATTCTTTTCCTTATCTTGTTACTTATATATTTGACAACTTCGACATGCATTCTTATAATGATGAAAATACGCTTGATGTTGTATGTGTAGTTTTGATATAAGTATTTTTTTTTATTAATGAGAATATGCACGCTTAAACAATTGTTATTAGGAGTTGTGTTGATTTAAAATCCTTCAAACAAAATCTAAGAAATGAATTAATTTTTAACCTTGTCTTGCTTCTTAATGTCTTCAGATTATTTATATTATGCAATGTCCATTATTTGCTTTAGTTTTTTGATTGATGGAACAATGACTAAATATGTTTGGTTATAACTCGCACCTAGATACAAACTATGTTTATTTTCTCTAAGCTACTCACAGACCGGTTTCATTACTTAATTATACTCAAAACTCCTACTTATACAAATATTCAAAGTCTATAATTT
This sequence comes from Salvia rosmarinus, assembly GCA_036937905.1. Taxonomy (NCBI): domain Eukaryota; kingdom Viridiplantae; phylum Streptophyta; class Magnoliopsida; order Lamiales; family Lamiaceae; genus Salvia; species Salvia rosmarinus. The sequence goes on along the minus strand of CM072822.1, from coordinate 20,152,388 downwards.
ATTTAATTCCATTAATGAACTTGAGCATTCTTTCTACATTTATAATGCAGGTTGCATAGAGATGTTTTGCCTCTTTTTTATATGTTGTGGGAACTTTACTAGGCCAAGTATGAGCATGGAACATCTCTTTAACTGGCTGTACAATTTACAGTTTTAAGCTAGAAGTTATATGTTTCTTTCTTTATGCTAATTTGAATTATTATCTTTCATTGCAGTATTGTCGTATATATATTCTTCTCATCCTTTATTTTTTTCTTTTTCCAAATATGATTTGCCTATTTTTGAATGAATGCCAATCATTTTAACTATCATAAACATATTCTTGCATAATTATTTAACAGTTGCACTGCTTCTCTTCGATAGGAAAAATTTAGTAGCAACAAATTCATAAAAATATATGCTAAACCTGCTTGGGGGATCACATACCTGCAACATATTATCTTCGTTTTCAGAACTTCCATTCATTTTTTGTATTAGAGAACTCATAAAAGATCTTCAAACTACAAGAATAATATGGGAAAGCGTTATTGGAAGACTATATTCTTTCTTGAGTTGGTTTGATTTTGCTCTTATTGTGCTTCTCAGATTTTTTGTTGGTGGCTATGTAGATGTGATCATCATTATTTGTAGGGTTTATTTATCTGCATAATTTGATAGGTGCATAAATGTTTGTTTTATCTCATATATGATGGGGTAATATATGTTCATCTTCATATCACGATGGGTGTATGTTTTAATTCTTACAAATTTGTTTAAAAGAAATTATCAATGTATTAGAAATTTAATTGGGGCTATAGGGGTAATACAGTCTATTTATTAATATTATTATTATTATTTTTAATGGGGGTTATAGTGAGTAAAAGGGGTTCGATAGAATCTCCCATTCGTTAGATCTGTTGTTTGACCAAGAAAGCAATTATTTTAAGGGAGAAAATTTTATATACCCTATATACTAAGTTTGATACTCTTATTGTCCCACATATTAAGTTTGCTACTCTTTCTAACCAATTGTACAATTTTAACCTTCCCAACATAATAAGACAAGTGCGGATTCACATGCTACTACTTTAATTCAATTTTACTCTCTTCTCTCTCACTTTCTCTTGCTCATTCTCTCTCTCACCGCCAATCTCTCTCTCACACGGCCAACCTTGCTCCTCCTCTCTCTCTCACGCCAAACCCTCCCGAGCTCTCTTCACGCCCAACCGTGAACCCAACGGCCAACCTTCCTCCCTATGTTCACCGACCAACAACCCTCCTCCCTTTTCCCGACGGAACCCTCCTCACATGTGAACCCGGCGGCCAATCCTCCTCCTCCCTTTTCCGGCCAACCCTTCCTCCCATTTTCTCGGTCAACCCCTCCTCACACGTGAACCCGACGGCCAACCCTCTTTCTCCGCTTTTCCCGGCGGCCAACCCCCTCACACGTGAACCCGTGACCAACCCTCCCTTTTCCCAACGGCCAACCACTCGCCCGACGGCCGACGCCCTCTCTTCCCGGCCCAACCCTCTCCCCTGCTATGGCTTCTTCTTCACAACAACAGGTACATTTTTTTATTTTTTTGTTTGGTTATATTTTTGTTTGTATATTTTTGTGAATTACGCATGGTTTATATTTAATTCGAATTATTGTTCATTATGTTGATGTATGATTCGAATTGTTCATTATGTGTATGTATGGTCCGGTACTAAATTGTGTTAATATAACCTATCGAAACTGAATTGAGCATTATGTTTTCTATTTGATAATTTTGTATTGTATTTTAGAGCTTCGTAATAACGTGTGCATAGTTAGTGGATTAGTCATAAGACTAAGTTAATTGATTATCTGCTAAGCAATAAGATTATGACCTCGAAGGCATGGAAACTCAAATATAAAATTGTTAAATATCTAACAAATTATATTGTGGAAAACACTTTATTTTCTGCATTTATGGGTTTACAGAAGAAAATAGTAAAATTATATATTTTCGGCGTTCAGATTCTTAATTTGTGAAATGTGTTCTAAAGACATGATGAGGAGAAACACTAATATATTAACTAAATTAATGGAAACGCACTCCACTAAGATGTCGCAGTAAAAGATATAAGAATGTCAAAGTGAATAAAAGTAGGCAGAGTAGCAATATAGGCATATATATATATAGCTACAATCGGCAAAGGAAAATGTTCATTTCCCAAATTACAAAAAGGATTAAATAAATTCATTGAACTAATATGTAATTTTAAAGGGTCTATATACGGTATACCATCTGGAAATCATTTGGGAGCAAGGCAAAAAGTAATATTAGAAACATTGATTACTATAATTTGGGGCAGCAAACTGAATACTGAACAATGTATATTGAATTTTCTCAGAAGATAAAAATAAAAATAAATAATGTACATTGAAGAGGGAAATGAGAAAAATTGTCGATTACACCGTAATATGTGTACAAATAGAATAATAGCCTGCAATAGAGCCTATGGAGGATTTTCAATTGTTGCGGTGTAGGTTATATTAACACATAATATATCTATAGAATAATATATTAACACGTAATGTCATCATTCAGTGATTCCTTATATTATGAGCTTCTAAAATTATAGTGGTGTATGTTTGATCTGACATATTTCTTAATTAAGCATAGTTTAATTTTTTTTAATAAATAGGAAATCATCGAGTTCTTAAGGCCCGAGACCATCAATCGTCCGTCCACAATCAGCACGTACTTCAAACCCAATTATTTCAGAAGGGTCATTATGAAATTGAGAGATATAGGCGGTGAACAGCTGATGGATAGGTTTAAGCAATGGTGTTTCGATCACTTAGTTGGTTGGGAACCTGGATCCAAGTCAAACATGAGTTTGCACCATATGATATCCCGACAGATTAAGCCCCCCAGTGCTGAAGATAATGAGATATGGTTTTTTATCAATGGAAGAAGAATTTGTTTTTCCTTTTTGGATTTTGCGCTCGTGACGGGTTTGAGTTTTGGGACGTCATCTTTCGATCCTACAGTCGAGTACGATCCACGATCTGTTGAGGTTTATCGAAGGTTTGTTGGTGGTGGAAGGACTAGTATAAAGAATCTAGGTGTGAGATTCTTTGATACGGATCGTCCGATTGATGATGATGACGGTCATCTATATCTTCGTGTGGCCCATGTCTTAGTTCTTTACGCATTCGTTCTTGGAATCGACTTGCCACGACCTGTGGATCCGTGGATTTGGGTCATAGTTGACGATCTGGACGTATTTGCCAGATTTCCATGGGCTGCCTATGTATATAAAATTCTCCAATACTACATGTGGAATTTGTTGAAGACCAAGGTCAAATATCACTTCTACGGACCGTCGTGGGCATTATATATTTGGTAACTAGAGATCATTCCGGATCTTGGTGCGACGGTTGCGAAATATGTCCGGGGGGATGCGTATCCTAGATGCATGAGGTGGAAGTTCACGAAGATGATTGACGAGGATACACAGCCCTTGTTCGATCGTGAGGTATTATTATTGTTCAATAATTTTTAATTATTCATTATATTATATGTTTTCTAATCAAATATATAGTAATACGTTTTGGTTTATTGTAGGGGCAACCGTTTTTACAGTTAGTCCCGGATAACTATGAGAGGAGCATGTCGTACTATATGTCATCTCTATATCTGGGTGCACTAGGCGTGAACTACAGGAGACCCGTTCCTGTTGAATTTGTATGCTGAAAGCAGTTTTGGTTGAGCTTGTATACAATGTTTCTGTTACCACTATTACAATCTCCTATCCGAATTGATTACTTGATTGCATATATCTATGTCCCCTTATCTCATATATAAGTTAGATCATACAGTGTGTAGAAGATCACAGAAGTATGTATGATTGGTCAAGCTTAATGAGATATAAAAAAGTATCACAGCTGAGATAACTTGAGGATGAGTTGTCGGTATAGTCATGGTATAGATAAAGTGACTTGACTTGGTTGCTTGTCTATACCGGTGCGTCTCGACGTATTGATGGATCACGATGAGATGAGTTCTTCTATCGACCGTCGTGAAGAACCTAGATCTCGGTGACTTACGATGATCTAAACCTCGATAAGGTATTAGGTGAGTATGAGTTCTCGACCATCACTTTGACTTGTTATGGGTGAGGGTTACATGATTTAACCCAATATTCTCCGCATCTTGGGTGGTGGCGGTGTTTGTATGTCATGCTAGTTATCGTGATCGAGTCACCGTATCCGCTAGGATGATGACGCCCCTTAAGGAGCTCAAAGGTTTATTGTACTAAACCATGCAGTTGAGTTAGCTCAAGTACAATAATAAGGTTGAGTGGTACTACTTAAGGAATTAAAGATATTAATTATTTTAAGCAATGTAATGCTCTAATTAATTAATGGACATGCGATATCTTAAATACGGGATTCGAATGTCTAAGTGCAAGCCCGACTCAACTTCGGTAATAAAGGGTAAGTCAAGATTTATTCTCTAGTGGCATGAATGGATGTTTATAAATTAATTTATGTTCGGGTGAACATAAGATAATTAATTTATTTGAGGCCCATCTTTATTCCTTGCATTTGATCCTTGGTGGCCCATCCAGTTCCCGTAGCTAGGTGGAAATCGCCTCTCTCTCTCTATGGATAATGATTTGATTCTCTTTATCCTAAAAGGATATTATTATATTTATGGGATATGCATAGATCCTTTCCTTGTAGGATTTGGTAGGCATTATAAATATAAGGTAAGAGAAAAATCAGGTTAATGCTCATCCATATTTTCGATAATCATCATAGTATTTTGGTGAGAGGTTTTCGAAAATAATAGAGAGAAAAGGGTGGTTTTCTATAACATTCTCCATAGATTATCCTCACTCGATATTGGAGATTGTGCAACCGGATACGATCCGTAAGATCAAAGCACGAGTCTTGATCCGTTCTACCCGACAGATTCGCAGTAAACACGAGAAAATCCTACGTGTTGCAATTAATTATATAGGTGCATGCTAGGGATATAATCGGTGTATGGTGAATTAAACATCCAAGATATATCATCGGAGAGGTTAAAATAAGATTTCCTACAATTGGTATCGAGCACGGGATCGATATCTTGGCTCTGTGGATTAATTCACTTTTGATTATAACGCGCAATTAATTAATTGTGAATCTGTCGTTCATCGTGGTTCGTTTTTATTTTTGTCGGATTTTGTTTTTCACCGCGAGAAAATCCGTGGTTAGATTAGATTTTTTCCCTGTAAATCTTATTTGTAAAAGAAGAACGAAGACGAAAGCACGAAGAACGAGACCACGGGAGTACATCGAAACCGATCGCCGCGGTGTGCGGGCGATGGCACGCCGGCGTGCACGGCGCTAGTGGACACGCCGTGCGGCGGCAGCGGCGGGGGCGGCAAGCTCGGCAAGGCTCGACACCAGGGCGGGCGCGCCGCGCCGGATGCCTCGACACCACCGGCGCCGAGCGCGCGCTTCGGCGGCGCGGAGCGGTCGCGGCGCGACACGCATTCGCGAGACGCGCGCGCAACGCAGCGGGCGTCGGGCGCGATTTGTCGCGCGAGATCTCGGCGTCCTCGCGAACACCTTCGCGATTGCGGGCGATCCACGGTAGCACGCCGAGCACGGGCGACGTGGGGCGCGCGAATCTCGCGCGAGGCCTGGCGGCGCCGACGGCCTCGGCGAGATTCGCGAAGAAACCTCAAGCCCGCGCGCGAGGTTGGGCTGCGGCGGTGCTGGGCGTGCACATGGGCTGTGCCCTAGCGCCCTCGGCCCATCCCATCTTGGGCCGACCCGACCCAAACCGGCTCGAACCCGATTTTTCGCCCGAATCCGCTTTGACGACCGGTCCGTGCCGTGCATCGCGAGGCCCGTTTTCGAAGTTTATGAAGATCTGTGCTTTGCAATTCTATGTAATAGATTAGGCGGAAAATGTGATCCACGAGTGGGCGCGATGAACGTTTTTTTTTATCGCTCATAGCATGTCGTGGATGTTTAAATTATGAAGTAGCATGCTATGTATGTTTAAATTACGTGAACAAACATGTTATATGTTTTCGTGATTGATCGCATAGTAGGCATGCTAGGTTTATCGCGTTTTCAAGCATATTTTAGAATTCATGAGCATGTTTTACATGTCGAGTTCTATAGAAAAGCATGCTAGATTACGTGATCTGCATGGACAAACCTTTTGAAATAAAAGACTAAGCAAGTAACCCGACATATTAATTTTTAAATTAAAATATCAAGACCTCCACTTTTTGATCTCTAAACAAAGTGATACGCACTGTGAGTAAACGTCCACACGCGTGGCTTGCATGTGCGATTTTCATAAGTTCTCTAGAGATAGATTTAAAATGAGATAACAAAAGAATTTGAATTGGAAGCGGTATGGTCCGAGTGAGTATGTCAATTCTAAGAATTCATTTTCTGCTGTTAAAATTGTGGTCATTACTTAGACATCACCTCAAGTACAACTTCCCACGAAGTCCTTTCTTGTGATAGTGATGTGGTCTAGTAAGGTCCAATCATTAATTTCATTTGTCATAAGGATAAGTTGACATGGATTGAAATTAAACGACTAAAAGGTATATTTTAGTCTGGTCGAGGGGTTCATGTAAACGCCCACACGCGTGGCTCGCATGTGGGATTCCTCGGGCGATTGGAGGTTTTAATTAATATTTTTTATCAAAAGGTTACAATATTATTGTTACGAATTATGTGCGATCGTATGCTTATGTGTTTACATTGTCTTTTCAAATATGTCTCTTACACCGATTATCAATATGCTCGCACAAAATCCCTTATCCGGTCCAAATTTTATCGAGTGGAAACGAAACATGGAATATGTTCTTATCGCTGAAGAACACATGAACCCCTAAACCCGATGCCCTTACTGACGCATCGACTAATGAGCAGCGAGAGTCAAGCAGACTTTGGCATAAGTCAAACAATATGGCCAAATAATATATGATGACTACTATGTCCAAAGGCTTGCAGCTGCAGCATCAATCGATGGTAGACGCGACTGAAATATGGTCAAGTCTCGAGAGTAAGTTTGGGCAATCGGATCGGACAGTCCGCTTCCACACAATGAGAGAAATATTGGCGTGTAAGATGGAAGAAGGAAGTTCGGTCCATGAACATGTCTCCCACATGACTCATCTCATGGATAGTCTTGATCAGTTAGGAGGAGGTATTGACGGCGAAGCCAAGGTCGATATCATTCTCAATACACTGCCCAAGTCTTTTGAGAGTTTTCGCGTGAATGCGATCATGAGAAAGACTGAGTATACACTTAGTCAGTTGCTTAATGATCTCGTGGCCGCGGAAAGAGTCATGGGTAAAGGAGCACATGCTCTTGCTAGCACATCTAGGGGGCCCAAATTTTCCGTTGAAAAATGGAAAAAAGAAAAAGGGGCACCAAAGGTGGTAGAGGCAAGGGAACTAGTGGGAGTAATGGGAGCAAGAACATGTCTGCCACCGGAGGCTTAAAGAAGCCAAATGAGAGGGATAGGTGCTTCAAGTGCGGCAAGACTGGGCATTGGAAGGCCAAGTTTCCTATGCTCAAGGCTCAAGGTACGCCATTTGCTTTAGTAACGGAAACATGTTTAGCGACTTGTTCTACCCATTCTTGGGTAGTAGACACGGGTGCGACTGATCATGTTTGTTACACCTGCAGGGGTTCCTGCGGACAAAGGAGCTAAGTGATGACGAGATAACGATCTCCATGGGCAACGCGGCGAAAGTCGAGGCCGTTGCAGTCGAAGATGTTACTTTATGTTTTGAAACAACAGTTTTAGTTTTGAAAGACGTTTTATATGTGCGGAGTTTCATGTGAACCTTATTTCGCTTTGAAACTACTCTCCGTCCCACCCAAGATGGCTCGCTTCCTTTTAAGTCGTCCCACCCAAGATGGCACGCTTCCATTTTAGGAAATAATTATCTCTTCAAAAGTTGTGGGACCTACCTACTTTTATCACTTTATTCACTTTATACCATTATCCTAAATAACCGCGGAAAGAAAGGAGCCATCTTGGGTGGGACGGAGGAGTATTTATTCATGGATATTCTGTTATTTTTGATAGTGGTGTTTCTATCATAAGAAATGACGGTTATCGTGGTGGCACATTATATAATTCACTTTATACTATTTCTCGCAAACATAATACCTATAACTATGTCAGATCTTCTTCAAACCTTAAAAGAGAAAGTTTTCTTACAAGATGACACCACTTTTCTCCGGCATCTTAGATTAGGTCACATCAATCTAAATAGGATCCAAATCTTGGCTAAGAATGGGCGTTGGGTGATCTCACGATTACTCTGCTCCCGGTCTGCGAATCCTCGTATAGAAGGTAAGATGTCGACCAGAACCTTCAAAGCGAAGGGTTATAGAGCCAAAGAAGTGTTGGAGCTAGTCCATTCTAACCTGTGTGGACCTATGTCCACACAAGCTCGTGGAGGGTACGAGTATTTTGTCACTTTCATCGACGATTACTCAAGTGCGGATCGTATACCGCTTCACCGCAAGTCCGAATGCTTTGAGAAATTCAAAGAGTTTAAGGCGGAAGTGGAGACAAAGCTTGGTAAGAGTATCAAGTCACTGCGGTCTGATCGCGGTGGCGAATACCTCAGTAACGATTTTATGGACTATTTGGTGAAGTGTGGGTTTACCTCATGACTCACTACTACACCGGCACACCACAAAGCAAAATGGTGTGTCAAAGCGAAGAAATATGACTCTTTTGGAAATGGTTAGATCAATGATGAGTTATGCAACATTGTCTATTTCGTTCTGGGGGTATGACTTAGAAACGGCTGCATACTTGCTAAATCTAGTACCATCCAAGTCAATCGAAAAGACTCCATTCGAGTTGTGGTTTGGACGCAAGCCTAGTTTAAGCCACATAAGGATATGGGCGATCCGGCACATGTCTTTGAACAAGAAGGCGACAAGTTGGAGGCTAGATCCGACGCAAGTTGTTTATCGCTATCCTAGAGGACGAAGATGGTTTATTCTATAGTCCTAAGGATCAAAAGGTCATTATTAGCACTAATGCCCGATTCTTAGAAGAGGATTATATGAAAAATCATAAATCCAAAGTTGAAATCATTCTTCAAGAATTAGAAGATGATCGTATTCCACCACCGATTAAACCAAAGGTACGAGATGTCGTGTCCACCGATACTTCAAGAAATTGAAGTGGGTCGAGTTCCACCGAGATACCGACCGTCATAAGTGGTACCTACCAAAGAAGTTGTGCAAGATAGAGAACCACAAGCTACCGCACCCACTGCCGCCATTGTGCTCGTAGCGCTTCGTCAGTAGTGGGAGAGTTGTTCGTCAACCCGAGCGATTTATGTTCGTGGGTGAATCTTGGATTTAGTCCCGTGAAACGAGCAGCAATAATCGACCCATGGACATACAATGAGGCGATACAAGACATTGATGCAAGATCATGGCACACCGCTATGGACTTAGAAATTGAGTCCATAACGACTATGGATGTATACGAAAGACACCTCTACCGGATGGCAAGGAAGCCATAGGTAGTAAGTGGGTATACAAGAGGAAGAGAGATTCAGATGGAGAGGTTTCGGCTTTTAAAGCCAGGCTTGTGGCGAAAGGGTATACTCAGATTGAGGGCATCGATTTCGATGAAACCTTTTCGCTTGTAGCAATGCTCAAGTCCATCGTAATTCTTCCGCCATAAAGCCCACTCAACCTTGAGGTTTGGCAAATGGATGTGAAAACCGCTTTTCTGAGCGGTTACCTTGAGGAAGGTAGAGACATCTATATGCAAAGAACCCAAGGTTATGTGGTGAAGGTGATGAGCATCTAGTGTGGAAGCTTAAGAAGTCCATTTATGGACTTAAGCAGGCCTCCCGATCATGGAACTTACGCTTTGACGAGGTGGAAAAATCCTATGGATTTACCCAGTTGCCTAGCGAGAGTTGTGTGTATCGTTTAGATGTCAACGGTGATGTGGTATTTCTTGCACTTTATGTAGATGACATTCTTCTAGTTGACAACAATGTGAAGTTGTTATCGACGTAAAGAGTTGGTTATCCGATCGGTTCAAATGAAAGACTTAGGAGATGCGCAGATTCTCTGGGATCAAGGTTTACCGAGATCGCAAGAGGAAAATGTTGAGCTTATCTCGGGCGCCTTACATCGACACTATGATTACTCGCTTTAGTATGCAGACCGCCAAGAAAGGATTGCTACCTTTCGGGCATGACGCCCTTTATCTAAGGAGCGATCACCTATGACCGCAGCGAGATAGAGGAATGAGATAAGTTCCTTACGCTTCCGCCGTAGGAAGTCTCATGTATGCAATGCTATGCACGAGGCCCGATATCTCGCTATCACGGTAGGCATAGTAGTTAGATATCTGTCTAACCTCGGACAAGCTCATTGATCGCAAGAAGCATATACTCAAGTACCGAAAAGGACTCGAGATTATAGGCTAGTTTACCATGCGATAGTCTAATGCCTTTGGGTTATTGAGCACTCGATTTCCAAGTGACCGTGATGAGAAAAAGTCTACCTCGGCTATGTGTTTACCTTGGGAGGTGGAGCCGTATCCCGCCGGAGTGCAAAGCAAATGATGCATTGCGGACTCTACCATGGAAGCCGAATATGTAGCCGCCTGTGGCTGCTAAGGAGGCAGATGGTTCAAGAACTACCTCATGGATCTAGGTGTGGTACCGGTTTGCCCAAGAGTATCATAGTTTATTGTGATAACTCGGTGCGATGGCAAACTCGAAGGAACCACGGACCCACAAAACAACCAAACACATAGAGAAAGTACCATGTCATACGAGAAATCGTTAGACGAGGGACATGCTTATTGAAAAGATTGATACGACGGATAACCTAGCGGATCCATTCACGAAGAGCACATCGCAAAAAGTCTACGGTGCACGCTCGAGGACTCGATTGCGCATGATGGCACCCACTTAGAAATGAAACTTTTGTATAAGTGGGAGAAGCAAAGTGATGGTTTTGTTTGTAATAGCTAGTAGAGACACATTGTATACTAAAAGTTTGCTTTAGTATAAGTGGGAGATTGTTGGATTTGTATCTTGAAAGCGCTTTGGTTGAGCTTGTATACAATGTTTCCTCGTTACCACTATTACAATCTCGTATCTGAATTGATTACTTGATTGCATATATCTATGTCCCCTTATCTCATATATAAGTTAGATCATACAGTGTGTAGAAGATCACAGAAGTCTGTATGATTGGTCAAGCTTAATGAGATATAAAAAGTATCACAGCTGAGACAACTTGAGGACGAGTTGTCGGTATAGGCTGCGGTATAGATAAGAAGTGACTTGACTTGGTTGCTTATCTATACTGGTACGTCTCTGACGTATTGATGGATCACAGTGAGATGAGTTCTTCTATCTGACCGTCGTGAAGAACCTAGATCTCGGTGACTTACGATGATCTAAACCTCGATAAGGTATTAGGTGAGTATGAGTTGCTGACCATCACTTTGACTTGTTATGGGTGAGGGTTACATGATTTAACCCAATATTCTCCGCATCTTGGGTGGTGGCAGTGCTTGTATGTCATGCTAGTTATCTGTATCGAGTCACCGTATCCGTTTAGGATGATGACGTCCCCTTAAGGAGCTCAAAAGGTTTATTGTACTAATTAATTAATGGACGTGCGATATCTTAAATACGGGGATTCGTAATGTCTAAGTGCAAGCCCGACTCAACTTCGGTAATAAAGGGGTAAGTCAGCATTTATTCTCTAGTGGCATGAATGAATGTTTATAAATTAATTTATGTTCTGGGCTGAACATAAGATAATTAATTTATTTGAGGCCCATCTTTATTCCTTGCATTTGATCCTGGTCGGCCCATCCAGTTCCCGTAGCTAGGTGGAAATCGCGCCCCTCTCTCTCTCTATGGATAATGATTTGATTCTCTTTATCCTAAAAGGATATTATTATATTTATGGGATATGCATAGATCATTTCCTTGTAGGATTTGGTAGTGCATTATAAATATAAGGTAAGAGAGAAAATCAAGGTTAATGCTCATCCATATTTTCGATAATCATCATAGTATTTTGGTGAGAGGTTTTCGAAAATAATAGAGAGAAAAAGGGTGGTTTTTCTATAGCATTCTCCATAGATTATCCTCACTCGATATTGGAGATTGGGCAATCGGGATACAGTCCAGAAGATCAAAGCACGAGTCTTGATCCGTTCTACCCCGACAGATTCGCAGGTAAACACGAGAAAATCCTACGTGTTGCAATTAATTATATAGGTGCATGCTAGGATATAATCAATGTATGGTGAATTAAACATCCAAGATAGATCCTCGGGAGAGGTTAAAATAAGATTTTCCTACGCTCCTATTTGTGCATGGGGAACAACCCCACCCCAAGACTAGAGCACGCCCCACCGTCGTTCTAGGCGAGCCTTCTCCGATCTTGACATGGGGTTAGTCGGAGATCGACGCAGATGAGGGCACGATTTATATTGTTGAAGAGATTGATACAGAGCCTGAGGAGCCACGAAGTCAGTCTGTGGGGAGAGAGCGTGCGTCGGACGAGGGACGACGATATGATATAGGGGGATGCAGACAGGATACAGGGAAGCGTGCGAGATAGCCACGTTCCTCATCATCTAGCAGTGGCGGTGAGCACCACAGACGTCTGAGTCAACATGATCGTCGTTGGATCACAGACACGATCCATGATGTGGTTAGAGAGAATATTCAAGGACTCAAGACGCGATTTGAGTCTATGCTAGAGAAGACTCGATGTAGATGTTCGTATAGTACTGAGGCATATACGCCATCCCGTCGTGGAACTACCTCACCGTCGATGCAGAGTGACAATCAAGGACGATAACCTTCTACTCGTACTCCTACGTCGGGTTCAGATGTACTCCAGCAGACTCATCTAGCAGATCCGACGTCTCTTGTACCCCAAACAGATTATACACCTCATCGTTAGTCTCTACAGGTCCATGGATCTAGCTTTGGAGGCATCAGCCCATCACATAGTGAGGATCCAGCTCGTCATTCCATGCCAGAGATGCATATGGAACAACCGAGACAATTGGTAAATTATCTTATTTTATATTATTGCATCATATTTGATATGTTTACTTTTTCTAACTCGCTGCTTAAACAAAAATTAGCCAACTCGTGAAGCGAACGAGTAAGGTTTGTTCTTGGTGCATTGAGGTCACCGTGCGTGAATAGTCTTATGCCTCGTCCTATCCCCGATAGTGTATTCGCTTCTTATGAAAATTTTATTGAGGCAAGGACGGGTTCCGTGATTATTAGAGACAGTGGATGCACGCTAACCTACATGGATTTTGTTCGCATCGAAGACCCTTCTGCCGATCTTGATGTGGGGTAAGTATCATTTCTATTTGTATTTTCATATATGAAATCGTTATTTAAAAAACAAATTATTTATTGCAGGATCTTGATTTGTACATGATGCATCTGAGGACGAGATTAATAAATGGGCAGGACTTGTTGGATGAGGTCAATAGTGAGAACACGATTATTTTGGACACCGATTTTTTTGTAAGTATATATTTCGTATTTCTTATAGATGTGAATATATATGTATATATAATATATATATCGAATAAATATTTCTTGCTAAACAAGTTGTACCTCAGTCGATCATGGCGGCATATTTTTGAGAATAATCAATCACAACAATACTAGAGAATGCTATATCTATGTGGGCTCCAAATAATGATTGGTATCGAGCAACCCGTGGCTAGGGGTGAGCATTGGTGATTCGATTCTAAACCGAACCGAACCCGAAAACCGAAAACCGAATTTTTAAAAACCCAAACCGAACCGAACCGAATTATCAGACAAAACCGAACCGAATATTCGGTTCGGTTCGATTCTTCAATTAAAATTAAAATTAATATAAATATTATAATATATATAATATAATATATAAATATAATTATATATATATAAATATATATAATATTAACCAATTTAAATATTAATAATATAAATAACATATATATATATATATATATATAAAAATAAAAATATATATAATAATAATTAATTAATGGTTCGGTTTAAAACCAATTTTTTAACCAAACCAACCCGAACCGAATTAATTTCGCTTTGAAAATTTGAAACCGAACCGAACCGAATTCTCGTTCAAATCGAACTAAACCGCCCATTTCGGTTTGGTCCGTTCGGTTTTTGTCCGTTCGTTTTTGCTCACCCCTACCCGCGGAAGGGTGGGCCAAAGTCATAGACCATGGCTTCATGCTGAACAAGTAACTTATTTATATAGTGACTAATTATAAAATAGATTTTTGTTTGTGTCTTTACAAAATTGAATCTCTTTTTACAGATCATCATCCCTTGTTTTAGTAGAGGTCGCATCATTTTGTGTCGAATGCACATGAGGAGCGGGGTGTGTGAAATTTTCGATTCGATATATTATGTATTAGACCCCCGGGACCAAGAACAACGAATGATGCATTAGTATTGCTTGAAGATGTTATGGCCACAGTTCTTAATCAAATCTCATTGGTTTGAAAATAACTCACTCGGTGTCCGTGGCTTTCCGCATGAGGTGGCGTTTAGAGTGGTCGCTCGATGACCGCTTCAATCAACAAGGCGAGCGGTCTTAACGTTTTTGTGCATGTCGTCGAACGCATCATTTCAGGTTCCTCGAGTATTGAGTGGGGTAATGAGAATGTATATGGCTACCGAAAGAAAATAGTTGCTTTTATTTTGAATTATGTGAGCGACAGTCGTAGAAAGTGGTCAAACATGTTACTAATTATTATATAATAACCTTATTTATATTTGAGTGTATTTTCTTGAATATTCAAAGTTTTTCATCGCTAATCAAACAAACGCACCAAAAAAGAAAATGGAACTAAAAAAGTAGGACGGAGAAGGAAACTTTTACCTTAGATTTCAGGCTGATGGAAACGATCAGTGATTATAAAAAAGTGAAAATATATATTTGTAGTTAAAAGAAATATGGAATACATGTCCCTCATTATGATTGAAATATTTTTAGCTATGAATCATTATTTCCACAATAATCCGTGTTTCTGAAAAATGTGAAATAGTGATATAATTTGAATTTTTGAAATAAAGAAATAGAACAATAGATTAATATTTGATTAAGTTAAAAATCATAGTTCAATTAGAGAAATTAAGCTAGAATTTGCTTGAACATAGTTGGACCAAATCATAGTTCTATAAATTCTTACAAAAAATTGATAGCTAATATGTATATATATATATATTACTTAACAAAATTGATAATATAATCATTTTGATTTTATTTCTAACAACAAAATAAGAGAAACAATGGATCATAAAATTCTAATTATGCCCTCTCCCAGCACACGTTGTACGCATATGTTCAGGCTCACCGCATTGACTGCATTTCTTTGGCGCTCGACGTCTGCTACCAGATGGCTCATCAGTATTGGATCTATGTGCAGGTCGCTCGCTACCACCTCGAAATCGACTCTGTCTTGGCCGCCCAGCCTGTCGACGTACAATAGGAGGCAGTACCATGATCTGAACCACCTCTTCCAGTACATCCCAATGTTCTCGCGGAGGAAGATGATTTATTGAACCAACATATGTATCGACTAAATAATCCCTTATGTAGTAATCATCCACGTATGACTCGATCGATTCACCGGACTCCCTATAACAAATATTTTATTAGTGAGAAAGTCGTTAATTTAACATACACAAATTAAATTATAACATACCTAATTGTTGCGATCGCATGAGAACACGACATTGCATCTAGGTCAAATTCGCGGCATTCACATGTTTTTTCATCTAGATTGACCATGAAGCTTCGTTCGCCAGCTCGCACCTTGTACTTCTTATCACCGCACTCCCAAGCACTATAACGTCAGCTTTTTGTAACTTCTGCGCTAAGCTTTGTAACTGCCACCTTACTCAGATGGGCATCGCTATTTTGTGCAAAGAACCATTCTCTCGCTAAACCATTTCTCGGTTACAAGTCGAATTGCCTCCAGCATCGAGCAAATGGGAAGTCATCTCGCCCACAACAATCGTCCATTCAAAGTCTATGTCGCATTTGATGTGAGAAAACTATAACGCCGCACATGACACATCGATCGAGCCCACTTCTGCGGTCGAATACTAATCAACTTATTATACGCATTAGGACTCAATCTATTGATGATGTTCATAGAATGATTATACTCGACTTTATCGTATGTATATGCAGCTCGTTTTACATCTCTAAAGCTTCGAATTTTTTTTGCCAAAACTCTTAATATGTCCGAGCAAATGGTAATAGCATATAGCGTGAGTGGCATTAGAAACTCACTCCTAACAAAGATTAGCAATGGAGACATCTTTGTCGAAACAATCAAGAGATAATCAATATTACCATACATAAATCGAACCTTCGAGAGGAACCACTTCCATGCTAAATCATTTTCGATCGGTCCAACACCAAATGCCAACGGAAAAACTTGCTCTTTGGCATCTTTCATCATCGCAACGAATAAAATACCCCTAATCTTGCCCTTGAGATGAGTGTCGCCGATCACGATCACAGTGTCTAAGACAAAAATAGAATGGCCCAATAGAAGCTCCGAGAGCAACAAAACACTGCATTTAATCTACCATCACCCCTACTTCAAAATCATAGATAGTGCTCGGATTAAACTTTTTCAACATATAGAGGTATTAAGGAAGTAGGCGAAACGACTCCTCATGTCGACCGTATATAATCTCAATCCCAATATTCCGTGCTCGCATAAGCGACATTGTATTCGATACTAATACCAAATTCACGCTGCAGCTGACTGCCATAATGGACCTCGACCTAGGATCTCACCATCATCTCGTATTTTTCGTGCTACATACGATGCAACCACCTTCGAATGTGCCTTTATCCGTGCAACTCGTCCCAACTCGCGGTCACATGTATGTTCACCAGTAAACTTATGAATTCCCCATATCCCATGAGCACTAGTAGCCCGTAAATCAAAGTTGCACTGTTCGGAGTGCTTGCACTTAAATGTTAAACGTCTTGCATCCGAACGCACTACAACGCACTCCGCACCTTTCTTCATATTTCATAACCCAACGACAATAAAAAGTTCATCTTTACTGTCGTAAAAAGAATTCTGGCACAACTCTCGCTCATCCAGTCCTCGATAGGTCATGTTCACGAGCCTCAATTGACGTTGTCGCGTCCAACGGAATAACTGGAACTAACCAATTAGAAAGTTCCGCAATGCTCGGCATCATGCTCAATTCCAGTGGTCGCTGAGTTAATTACAAAAGTGTGCTCAACCCGCCTTCTCGACGGACCCAACCTGCAAATTCGGTGGTGAAAATTTTATCATCCCATTCTCGGCATATCTTGAGGCGTCCGACCGGCCAAACCTCAGACGAGGGATAGATTGGTCTTCATTTCCATCTTCCTCAGGTCGATCTTCCGGAGTATCATGTGAGGGTGATGTTGTTTGTTCCTCGTGCGCAGCGGGCGATGAGTTGATATTCAATCTCGAATAAACTTCATGAATTCGTTCTGGATCATAATTGTTTAATCCAAGATAATTTAATGGTTCCTTGTCCCATCCAGGGGCATCGCTCCATGCATCATACGACTTACTACCATGATAGGGCGCGTTTCAAGAACTGGCATAGACTTCTTCATGCTGTTGCCCAACGTCACCAAACCAATCAAATCCATCATATCTTTCACTACCTTCCACAGAATATTCGAATTGAGAAGATTGTGCACTATATCCGTGCCCTTCACTCGGAGGAGGATCTAACGTTGGGACATAAAATTCTGGAGATTGTTGAACGTTTGTAGTATTGACGTGAACAACGTATAGGGTAGGACATGATTCCACCACGAACAAACGATCAAATTCTTCTTGACACGTCAATGGATAATTTAATATCCTACCACGTACAGTTTTCGATAAATACCATAATCGATAACTTAAGGTCATTGAATCAGCCAACATGATATGGTTAATTTTGTAGATCAAGCTAAAAATGGACTCATCGTGAACGGGCAAAACCGTGAAGTCCTCCAATGTAGTCACATCCTCAAAATTGCCATTATATCTCAAAGTGATGTATCAAGGTTTTCCATATACATAAAAAAAATCATAATCAGGCATAAAATGACGGCGGCTTTCACAAAAATGGCATGGAATTCAAGCATACTCAATAAATAATATTTTATAGTTTTGAGCCTTATTCTTATTTTATTTGTGTTGCATTAAACAATTAAACCCGATATAATTACGATTTCGCTTAAACTTTGCATTTGTTTCCTTTGCTACCCGAATTTTCATTTCTTGTAATTTATCATTTGAACTTAATTTAATTTTGTATAACTTCAACTAAAATCTTTTCGCCTTTTAAGGGTGAATTTCAAGCAAAACAAAAGATAAAACATGTGCAATTTTTTTTCTTCCTAGGAATTCTTTGTTAGTTACTAGTGAAAACAATTCAGCGACTCACTTATTGAACTCGGATTCGATTGAATTTGGAAGAGGTGAACCTAAGGTTCCTATTTACATACTATAAATTTGTAAGACAACAATTAACATGATAACTATCCTTACAAGGCGTAATACTTGGGTTGGGCAGTTTCGAAATTTAACAGGGCAGCAAATTTGTGTGATTTTTGGAAAATAGTAAACGGTGTCCGATTAAGCTGATAATTGGTGTACTAATTCCTAACATGTTGATATTGTTGTGGTTAAAATTTTAGAGTCATCTGAGATCTACAGATCCTACGGTTTGCTCACGATATGGGTTGTTTTAGGGGGTTAGCTCAATTTTTCTCTTAAGCTCTTATTCCTTAATTCATTGCCTATTCCTTCTAAGTTCAATCTCTAAACATGATAAGTTGGTCTTTGGCAATATTCTTATTCTTATTCTTACATCTTATAGTTCACGTGTAGATTACCAATCCTTAAGTATACCACTAACCATTTGCGTATTTATGCTCAAGTTTTCAGCAACTTCCATTTGGTGGGATTCATTATGCCTAAACTTTCAACACAAAAGATCTCTAATGCCTCTAATGTATTAAAATCTACATTAGCACCTGATGAGGCCACGTAATCGAATTTTGAGATTTTTTTGTAGTTTTATGTTAATTCACTATTTAATTCTCAGTCCTTATATATAACTTAGAATTTTTTTTCTTAAATATCAACAAATCAATATTTAATTATACTTATGCATAGCTCGAAACATTACAATTAAAAGATCAATCATTCAGATACTAAAATTGTAATCTTCACGATCATATATATCCAATTTCATTGTGGAATTCAAGTATACTCAATAAATAATAATTTATAAAATCATAATTAATTAATAATAAATCGTATATTCACAAAACAGAACAACAAAAACCATAATCAAGCATAAAATGACGGCGGCTTTCACCAAAATATGTTGGCCGCCGTCGAAGTCTGTGGAGAGGTTAGCGCGTTGAGTGCTCAGCGGCTAACCTCTCCGGCAAGACTTCGACGGCTAACCCATTTTTCTGAAAGCCGCCGTCATTTTATGCGTGTTTATGGTTTTTGTTTTAAACATGTTAAAATAAATTATTAATATTATTTATATAATTCAATCACAAATTCAATAATTAAAACATAATTCAATAATTAAAACATAATGATAAATTGGTATGATGACAAAAACTAATAATAAACAGATTAAATCAATAATTTATTTACCTTTTTCTGATTCTTGGAGAAAAAATTGCTCCTCAAATAATCGAAAAATTATTTCTCCCGCCCCTCTCAAAACGATTCTCTCTATTTTATGTTGAGTTTGTGTCTGTGTGTGTATTTGTATTGTGTTTGTGTTTATAATTGCATTCAATGTGTCCGTGTGTGTTTGTGTTTGTATTTTAAATTCAAAATAAATAAATAAATAGAAAGATATTTACTACACGTGGCCATCCTCAATAGGGGTGTCTAACGGTTTTGGTTTCGGTTAACCGAACCGAACCGAAACCGACAAATTTTAACCAAAACCGACAAATTTGGTTATCGGTTCGGTTTCGCCCGAGTTGAAAAAAATTAACTTATTGGTTAACCGATAACCGAACAGTTCGAACCAAAAACCGAAAACCGTTTTTATTTTTAATTATTATTTCAATTATTAATTAATTAATTAAAATTATGAAAATCAATTTTAATTATTACTTTATTAATTATTGTTAAATATTTTATCTATTTTAATAAGTTTCGCTTTTAATTATTATTTCATTTATTTTAATTATTATTTTATTTGTTTTATTATTATTTTATTTGTTTTTATTATTAATTAATTTTAATTGTTTTTTCGGTTAATCAAAATCGAACCGCTGAACCGATCGGTTTTCGGTTAACCAAAATTTAAAACAGTTCGGTTTGGTTCCACTTTTGGAGAAATTCGGTTGGGTTAGCAGAAAAATTGATTGATTAGCAAAACCGAACCGCTAGACACCTAATCCTCAACTACACGCATTGAATGCAATTTCGACAGCCAACTTGTTACCCGACGGCCAACCCCTAACCCGCGACCAACAACATTTTTAGCCTTAATTGCCAACTACTTTATCAAAATAATGTAAATCGATGATTTCACGGTCAGTTGGTCAAACTTTTAACGGCTTCTTTCATTTTTCTAAAATGATTAAAGATATAATTTTACTTTAAATTGGATAGAAAGAGTAATAACTTAACATATGAATTAAATTAAGTATTAAAGTTAATATTTAGGGTATTTCTCCCCATTAACAATTATTTTAACACAGTATAATATCTCCGCAGTGAAAATGGCGGGGTGACCGCCAAAACACTATGCCGCCAAAAAGCTAAACTTTAGGGTTTCAGATTTCAAAATCAGACTGAACTATTCTTTCTTTGTAGTGTAAGTTCGTGCGAAGAACGCCGTTCCTGCACTCTGCTCCGATTTCGTTAACGAGGCTGTATTAGGTATGACCTATCGTTTCAAATCAATTTCGTCGCTGAAGTGTTCGGTGATTGAATCTCGTTTGGCGTAGTCGCAAATTGAAATGATTCAGTATTTTATTTACAGATTTAGTCAGAAAGAAAGGATTTATATTCATAAAATTTATTAATTTCGCCGTTTCTAAAGCTGTATATTGTTGAAGTGAGAAATTTTCTTTTACTCCTGATGCATGTGATGCTAGTAGCTCGAAATGGCTTGGTGGGAAGGCGCAGATGAAACTCGAGTTCTCATTGCACAAGGTTTTTTGCTTTTGCCTTTCTTCTTTTAATTTATTTGAAGTTGCGAAACATATTACTTTGTTACATTTTTTGTTACTTGCACATGTGGAATATACTTATCCATTTATTAACCTGTTAATCAATCAAGCTCCTTGGTTGGCCATTTTGTGCAATCTGTTTCTGTTTCATTTGGTTGAATTATTGTAGAAACTTGTTTTTTAATCAATTTTATGAACTTTTTAAAGCTGCAGATCCTTCTACTAGCGGGAAGCATCAGGGTTCATTTTTATCACTTCCGCATCCCAGAACAGGTAACATTATAAATTGTTTAAATGTTTTCTGCATTGTTAATATTTTGAACTGCAATGTATTTTGCTCGTGTCACTGATTTACGAGGCTTGGCCAATCTGCTTTCTGTTGTTTCGATATCTATTAGCTGTTTAAACATTTTATATTTGAGTTACTTTACACTCTCTCGAGTTTATGACTTTGGGATTGTTATGTTGTGTAAACAGGAAACAAAGCGTGCTACCTCTATGTTGATGGGGTTCTTCAAGAGCTTCACTGGTTTAAACAATCGTATGGATCCTGGTTCCTTGGGGATTATGTCTGTGAAGGTAGCTGTCGATGCAATTGGAGTGATTGCAAGTTGGCAACTTATGGGCATCTTAATTACCACAGATAATGAAATTTGAAACGATTCTGTCACATCATGTTAAATGCCAATCACCAAAATCAAGTTGTTTTCTTTTTTAGCTGTTGTCTTCTTACCATTGCTGTGATACCATCCACCTCTATGAAGATATGTTACATGCGATTCTTATCTAGTTTTTTTGTGTTTTGCCCCCAGATGGCCGCTTGTATACTGCCACTCCTGTTGATCCTGTTTTTATTCTTTTGCCAGTCTTTGAGGAAGCTCGAATGAAGGTTTGCATTTGCTGTTGCTGTTCGTTGCCTGTTGGAACAAATTTCCTCTTCCCATACTAATAACAAATTGCTTCGACTTAGATTTGTCAACCCCTCTATACATGAATTTAAATTCATGTCTGGAAAGATTAATTATATTCTATTATCTCTATATGAACACTTTTAGCCTCTTATTACAATTTTAAAATTTTCAACCACTGAGTGGAATTGACATGTTACTTATGTTTCCTAGCCATCATTAGTAACGGTTAACCATAATGAATGCAGAAAGGAGTTGAACCAGGAAGTTTAGGCAACTTGATGAGATTATGTTTATTCATGGGTGTCCTGGATATCAATCTCTTTCATCTGTTGCAGAGAAGGCTATGCAAGTTGTTTGTGATCTTAAAGGTAGTCTACTAGCTGTATATTTCAAGAGTAAATAAACCCTCTTAATATTACATATGTTGAACACAAGTGACAGATCGTTTTTTGGACATGTGTTTTTCTTGACTTGAATAAAGTCAATGGTCATAACTTTTACCTGCAGTCTCTCGACACTTCAATCAAGAAAGTGTCTGGATATGGATAGAAGCTTCACTGGCGCTGTGTAGATTTGATGACACAAATGGATTAAATTAAGATCAATAATTAACTTCTTTCTCAATTTGAACAGAAGTTGGGTCTGCCAAGTTTTTCAGGCTCAATGACTTGAAGGTATTGAAGTGGTTATGTTATAAGGTTAGTCTCGATCTCCTTTCCAAGTTAAGCATTGCCTGTCTGCAAATCATTACACATCGATTTCAAGTCCTGGACTCGTATTCCCCTTTCTTTCCTGATTCCCAGCTATCTAATATGTTTCTATATTTGTATAATATAGGTACAACAACTGAAGCATACACTACC
The DNA here is from genome assembly GCA_036937905.1 of Salvia rosmarinus. Classification (NCBI taxonomy): domain Eukaryota; kingdom Viridiplantae; phylum Streptophyta; class Magnoliopsida; order Lamiales; family Lamiaceae; genus Salvia; species Salvia rosmarinus. The sequence goes on along the minus strand of CM072822.1, from coordinate 20,129,318 downwards.
GACATTGGATAAAAATTATGCTGCCCGAGATGAGAAAGATACACGTATGTTGTCAGTGAATAATTTTATCACTTTCTGCCCAGGATTGCTAAGCTGCCCAAATATAATTTTACCTGAAACTTGTTAAAAAAGAACTTTACCTTGGTAGTGCATTGTCCCCTTAAACATGTCATTTGAACGCATGAAGATCGTACTCGTTTCATGCAACATAAGTTCTGTTAGTTTGCATGGGAAATGCTATATTGTATTTGTTTACCAAATGTCGCATAGCATAAATACGCTTTATTCTTTAACAAACCTACAAATGGTTACTGATTATGAATGTTCTTTTGTTGCAGTGTTTGTGTGATGTCAATCATGCGGAGTACTTGAAGGATGAGCCTTGGATGAATCTTCTATGCAACAAATTGAAGTAATGTGTATTTCTTTTCAGCCAGTAAACATGCTATGCTTTTTTCAAGTTTATATCTGAAGCAAACTGAGGAAATTTAGTTTGCCACTTTTCTTAGATAAGCAGATCTGCAAGGTTCAATTCTTGAATATTGTCAAATTGCACTGAGTTATGACGATTTCCTTTGATTTGGGATGTTAACAACGAATGAGAAAATATGCTGATGCATGCTTTTATTTGTCTGCACCTCTAAGTTCTCAGTGCTTGTTTTTGCAGATTAAGCGTCGAGGACTTGCCAAAGACACAAGATGTCGCAGTGCTTCCGCCTTCCACAGGAAATGATCTTGGATCATTTACTCCGATACAGGTACAAAGTGCACACACAAACAAATTTGTTTCTAGTATGCAATGCAAAGAACTCTGCTGTCTGCTAACTGCATCCATTGCTATGGAAGTCTGAGATCAAAGTTGTTCGTTCCTTTAGGAGAATAACGGAGCGGGGAAGAATGCCTCCAGGACCACGAGGCAGCAAGCTAAGAAGGCTAAAGTGGAGAAAGATTCACAAAATATCAAGGACATGTTCAGCAGGGCTACTAGAAAGAGAGGGTAAAAAGGCTTACCTGTTATACAATGTGATATTTCTTGATTTTGATAGCATTTTTCTATGATCATTCAAAATGTGAAATTGAGGAGCTTAGTTTATCATATATGCAATTGAAAGATCATTAGTTGAGGCCACTTAAGTTTGTGCATTCATTCTTATAAAGTTGGTCATACAATATAAATTGAATTTTAATTTGTTTTTCGTGTTCAATTTGATGAATGAATGTTGACAATATTCAAAACATTAACGTATCGAATTGTAGAATACTGATTATTTATTGAGCTAATGATAACAAATACCCGTTCTGGTATATCGAAGACAAATGAATCTAATCTTTATAGAAACGTATAAAAGCCACTCATGTTTTTGTGCGAATAGACAAAATTTACTCTCTACAAAAATTTAATAAAAACTACGCACTTCTTGCTTCTACTATTCTGGTCATGAGAATATGCGAATGCATGAGTTCACAAACATTTGTGTAATGAAGGGTAATTTCATACCAATGAGCATTTTTATAAAAACTGGTATAATTTGTTTATTTATTTATTTTTTTTGATTAGCTAAAATGAAATTAGGCCAGAAAAGCATGAGTTGCAACAGTAGTTTTATGGCTTGGATAACACATAACAGCTGCAGCTCGTACCGTCTTCTGCATGTGAGTTGATTGATTGGCAAATTCAGTTACGACGTGAGATTCTCTGTTTTTGACAGTAAAAATTCAGTTTTTTTTTAAAGAAAAAAATTACATATTTGGAAAATAGATAATCACTTGACATATTAGAACAGTTTCCTCAAACACAATTCTGCTGAAAATGTAAGTACATTTGTTTCCTTTCACTTGCATCGCAAAATAACGTTAAGGAAAGGAAAAAGAATAAAGAAAATCGATGTCTGGGAGGCAACGACAGCGTAGTGGGGGCCTGCGGAGGAATCTCATGCAGCGCGTCGTACGAGAAATGCGTAGTCCCATCAGCCATCAGGCATCCCGGACTTTGAGTGTCATCTAACGGCTGCACTTAATTATCAAGAGTGATCGACATGATGGACGGATGATGTACACCAGCGGAAAGGAATTTATACGGCGAAAGGAACAATACCCCGTTTCGTGATTGGTAGGGCTGGTATTCTGCAGGAATGGTGAAAATTAGGTCTATATCACAGTATATTACGTCCATATCACGGTATATTACGTTACGTCTATATAATTTCTCTTCACGGTATATATTTCATACGCATGGTAAATTTGTTCCTTTTAATAAACTGTTTTGAGGAACATGTTTTACAACAATTTATAAGTTATTTTAAGAATTTATAAAATATGTTGTATTAGGGCCTTATAAGATCTAAAGTGTTTGAATAATAAGGATAAACATGAAAATAAGAAAATATATCGGGATTATTTTATAGTTTTATTGTAACTTATAGATCATTAAAAATAAGTTGAGTTTTGGAGCTTTTTTAATAGAGTTTATAAGCTCTTAAAGTTTATTTTAAAACTTATAAGCTATCTAATAACTTAATTTGTCAAATATATTGATTGAACTTATGTTTTTAAACATCTTATGCCTTATTTTAAAGAATTTATAAGCTCAATGAGTGTAAACTAACTTTATTTGAGCGTAGGTAGTTCATTTAATACGTTTGCTAGAGAACTAATATGCTAAATAGTGATAACAACAAGTTTAACATGCTTTAGTAAACAAGTTCTTTGGCAGTTCTTCAAGCAGATTTGCTTTCATTCTTTCTCAATTTATTTTATTCTTACTTTAATTTTTTTTTCTAATTTTGTTTCACGCGGAAATAATTCTTTTAAAAAAAACACTTAAAGACTTGAAATTACTTAGTTCTAGATCTGAAACCGAGTTAAATTTATCTGGATTTTAGAATTGAAACTTCACTAATACTTTAGGCCCCAATTTACAATTTACCCTTCTTTCTACACCAATATTTCATTTTACTTTAAAGTGGATATATAGGTTAAAGGTGTGAAATATAGGTTAGCTATCAATCTAAGATCTAAATGATTGATGAAACTGTTAATCTAAGATAATTTTTGTGATTTTAGGCTATTTTTAACAATGATTTTTGATTAAATTTTTGGCATACATTGTAAAACTTCCGTCAACCGAATTGCAGATTGTTCAATTTTCGAATATCCATCCAACTTTTAGTCGAATCGATCAGGTAGAAATAAAAATATTTATAAAAAATAAGAATAAATCTAACGCATTGATCTTAGTAAATCAATGGATAATATTAATTTACAATATGCCACAGTTCGTAACTATATATGCAACAATTTAAATTCGTTGGATTAATTTAAATGTTACTCCCTCCGTCCTAATATTCATGACACGTTTTCCTTTTTTGGCTGTACCATTAAGTTGGTCCGTTTTCAAAAAATGAAATACTTTTTACACTAAAAAGTACCTCGAATTTCGTACCATCCACTACTTTACACACAAAACACAACTCTCCTTAATCTACGTGTAAAAAAGAAACGTGCTATCAATATTGGGATGAAGGGAGTATATTAGTAATTTTATTTTATGTTAAACATTGTTATTTCTTGGATTTTAGGGATTTGTTGTAATCTATCTTATAACTTCTTATTTTAGATAGATTATATTTTTTTGTTGCACTGGTAGAATACATTTGTAGCATTTGTTGTTTGTTGATTCGATTTTGTAATATTACACATATAGTTACTTTCGTTACACATATAGTTTACTTTCGTTGCACATATATAGGGGTGTCTAAACGGTTTCGATTTTCGGTTAGAACAGGACCGAACCGAAACCGACAAATTGATTACCAAAACCGACAAATTTGGTTATCGGTTCGGTTTCGGTTCGAGTTGAAAAAATTCGGTTATTGGTTAACCGATAACCGAACAGTTCGAACCGAAAACCGAAAAACCGTTTTTATTTTTAATTATTATTTCAATTATTAATTAATTAATTAAAATTATGAAAATCAATTTTAATTATTACTTTATTAATTATTGTTAAATATTTTATCTATTTTTAATAAGTTTCAGTTTTAAATTATTATTTTATTTATTTTAATTATTATTTTATTTGTTTTATTATTATTTTATTTGTTTTTATTATTAATTAATTTTAATTCGGTTTTTGGTTAACAAAAACCGAACCGCCGAACCGATCGGTTTTCGGTTAACCAAAATTTAAAACAGTTCGGTTTCGGTTCCACTTTTCCGGAGAAATTCGGTTCGGTTAACCGAAAAATTCGGTTCGATTAACCGAAACCGAACCGTTAGACACCCCTACACATATAGACGTGAAACAAATCAACATTCCACCCTTAATAGAAAAGCGAAAATGGACAATGTTTAATTTCGCAAAATATGCATTGTTTGTATTATATATGTACTGCATAAAGTGTAAGCAATACAATAATAAATTGTGTTGCGTGATGTGTAATGTGTGTCATGTATTTATTAAATGTGCTATAGAATGACAAATATGAAAACAAAAAAATGATGAATTCGCTATGAAAGTTGATGAATCAATCAAGAAAGTTATTAAAAAAAATCGTTCCTCATGAGATTCGAACACATGTGAAAAATGTGAAATTTTTTGATTCAGTAACTTTCCCAGCAAATGCATCAACTTTCATAGCTAAATTTTGTGGTTCTTAATTAGTTCTCACGTTAAAAATGATCTTACTTGAACCTATCTCTCTCTATATATATATATATATATATATATATATATATAGGGATGGTTCACGTGAGAATCTGAATATTGGTGAGAAATGAGAATCGACGTTTAACGTATAAAGTTGTTGCACTAAATGTATAAATTTGTCGCACCAAATTTCGTGCAACAACTTTATATTAAGTGCTACACTTTATATGTTAAATTTGATGCAACAAATTTATACATTTAGTGCAACAACTTTATATCGTTAAATCTTGCATTCTCATTTCTCACCAATATTTGCATTCTCACGTGATCCATCCCTATATATATATATATATATATATATATATATATATATTGTTTATTTGAACCAGAATTTTTATTTTTTATCCCTATTTGAAGTTTACGTTATTCATTTATTTTGGCTGCTTAGTTTATATTTCTTGAACTTTGATGTGTTTTAATCAATCTGTGTAGCATTTTTGTTTCATTAATGTATTCAGCGTTAGATTAAGTTATGTTGCACTATTACTATATACATGTTGCATTTTCTACGTAGTACCTTTGCACATTATTTATAAATAATAATTTTCTTTAAAGTGTTTCTAATAAGCACTTAATAATTTATTTATAAATTTATTACTATGTTAACCGTTACCTACCTATTATTGTGGGATTACATATCTTTTATTTATGGATTGGTTTATCCTAAGGATATATTGTTTTCGACGACAAAACATATTCAATGCAAGACAATCAACGTTATATGCAACACAAATAATACAATGTGCATTAAGTAACTTTATATTGTTATTGTGCAATGATATATATAATCGAATTGAAAATATGTTTGCAAATATAACACAAATGCTACTAAATCATAATTTTGTGCAATACTATTAATGAATGTGCCAAGAATCAAAACATGTTAAGTTTTGACATTATATTATGTCTAAACAGTTAAAAATATACGAGTCATATTCATTGCAATGATATACATAATGTGATGTATTCATGCCTTCCATATGCAATAATATAATTGTGCCAAGACATACAATAATGATATTTAATTATAAGTGCAATTAAAATAGATGCTAAACAATCAACTTTATATGCAACACAAATAATACAATGTGCATTAAGTACCTTTATATTGTTATTGTGCAATGATATATAGAATCGAATTGAAAATATGTTTGCAAATATAACACAAATGCTACGAAATCATAATTTTGCAATACTATTAATGAATGTGCCAAGAATCAAAACATGTTAAGTTTTGAAAGATATTATGTCTAAAGCTTAAAATATACGTAGTCATAATCATGTGCAAGATATAAATAATGTCTGATTCATGCTTCCAATATATATGAGGTGATTCGGGTGAGAATATCTATAAGTAAGAAATAAGAATATATCACATCCACACATCTATCTCATATCAACGATCTAGATTAAAGGTAATATATTAAGTGATTTTAGATTTTTTAAATAAATTCAATAAGGGTAAATTAGGTATAAAAAATTATTTTCTATCACTCCAAACGTAAATCTCACAATTACCTAAAAAGTAGGGATTTATTAATCTACTCAATATAATATTACACAAACTAGCCATTCTATAACTTATATTTAATAAATATGTACACATCACACAACATAATTTATTGTTGTACGATAAATATTACGAATGTATTCTACATGTGCAACAAAAAAAATACAATCTATCTAAAATAATCTATCTAAGCTCATGTTGGACATAATTTTTCACATAAGGTTGAACAAATTTTAATTTATATAACACATGTAATTTTTGTAGCTCAACTGTATATGAATATATGTATATTAATGATTATGCTATATCACATTAATCATTAAATATAGTATATATGATAATATGTAATAATCTTGTTATATATAGTACAATGTGTAGTATATATTCACTAATAATATTGCACAAAACGTAAGGTCGTATTGCATAAATTTTAGCTGGCAAATAATCAAATTAACTAACAATAATTTAAGTAATTTTAGTATACGTGCAAAATGAATAAACTAAATATGTTAAAAAGGTATTCCATCAGTGCAATAAGTGAAAAGTACGTATGGATCAATACATGAATTTTATACCAACATTTTTCATGGATTATGTAGCTTGAATAATAAATTAATTTGTAGAGATAAAGTATTTAAACCTAAATAATCTATCTCGAATTAATAAGTTAAAAGATAGATTATAAGAAAACCTTAAAAAGGATATAATCGTGTGTTTCCTAAAATTAAGGAAAAATTGTTTTAATAAAAATAAAATTACTAATATAACCTTTGCAAAATTCAAATAAACAAAAATATAGCACATATAGATATATATTATAGCACATCGTAAATTAATATTGTCCATTGATTTACTAAAATCTATGATTTAGATTTATTCTTATTTCTTACAAAAAATTCTTAGCTCCCTAAACTACAAGCTATTAAATCATAATGAATTTCTTTATAAAATATGATGAACTAAAAAATGGAATTAATACCCTCATGAGATCGAATCTCTAGGTTTATGAAGTTATTCAACAAGATATGAATATATTATATACCTTAATAATTTAATGAGTGAAAATAATTTTTAGTTTGTATTTTAAATTGAATTTTATTTTATCAAATCCATATGTAGATGTAATGTAAGCCAAGCCAATCCAATCCCTAGGAAGCACATCTAGGTAACAATTGAAGTTTGTACACGATTGGGCCCCTTTGCTTTGCATAGTGCTCTGCGCAGACTGTAAATTTACACAAGAAAACTAGAGACATAATTTGTACCCAAGAAATGAAGTTAATACAAATCATAGGTAGAAAGAGAGAGGGCAGACAAAAAGGAAAATTTGGAAAAAGAGACAAAAGAACGAGTCACAAACTTTGTACACATTTGCTCAAATTCCAAATCTCTTTTTTTGCCTTTTTTTTTCCTTTTGTTTCTTTCTGCCTCACTTTGCTAATTTACTAGTTTTGTTGAACTTGTTCCAAAAAGGGTAAATTCATTTCCATAGAATGAAACCCACGCCCCAATTTTATGAAAATGTAAAAAGTTAAATCACGATGATTTAATGATTAAGAAGCTAGTAGGACTTTATTTAGTATCCACAAGAAACCATCCTAAAGAGGATGGAACTCCAACACTGCGATTACTAGGATTCGATCATTAATCATTGCTTTAAATCTGTTATCTCTTAACCAACTGAACAAATCCTATTTAAAATTCTATAAATAACTGTCAAACTTTTACCACAATTCTCAAGACAACTTTAATCATCTATTCAATTTTCAATGTCGAATTAAAGGTATAAAAAATAAAAAAATTACTCATTCTCTTAGTTTACATTATTTTATAATATAGATTATTATTCGGATCGGAGAAAGTAGGTTGATCGTCCAACTTTCATTCTCTAATTTTATTTTAAAAATAAATAACTTGAGAATTGATATGTAATTTTAGTAAGAAAAAATATCAATTTAAACCCTAAATTATAATTGTTTTATCAAAAATATCCTAGATCATTATATATACTTATTTAAACCAATAACTATTAATATTGTCTAAAGAATATCTAATATCTCTTTTTTTGACCCTTGAATCTTGACATGACCCTTGAATCTTGACATGGTTTGCGGGAGGTCATATAATTTTATTCATCTATATTATTTTTTAATTAAATTTAAAAATATCACATAAATTCATGTAGCCTTAAAGAGTCACGTAAATTCTTGAAGTATCGAAAAATAAACACATAATATTTTGATGCAATACGATAATTAATAATTGAAACAAATATTTTAAATCTAAAATAATTTTAATAAAAGTATAATTTAAAATTTAAAATATCCTCACCACCAAAAACGCAGATCGATTTTGGTAGATGATTTAAAGAAAACTATAATAAGTGTAAAATAAATGCAGATAAAAAGATACGCTATCGGATAATAAATGAATATATTAATGAATCATGAGTGTAGAAAAGACTACGATTGTTTTTTATAAATAAGTGAATAAGTTGAGGGTGAAAATATAAAATTGATATTTAAAAAGAAAGTCTTGACATTTTTATGACCGATATTAAATGCACGTTTGAAAATCGTATAAGGTCAAAAAAAAAAAAATTAAAAGATCTGAAAGAATCGAACGTACAAATGCTCGCAGAGCTATTTAGTCAGACTTTCATTTCTTGCTCAGTCCCAGTTTTGCACATCCCAAAATACCCCTATATTCTATCTCTATCTCTATCTGTATTCTGTTCATTCTTCAATTCTGAGTGTGACTATTCATCTTCCACCAATGACACATTCCCTAATATCTCTCTCTCTTACAGAATGCAGTTATTGACCATTCAAAATTTCTGGTGCTATCCAAAGGATTCTTTTGCCTCAACAGGCTAATTTCTACTGAGAAATTGCATAATATTTGAGCGACAGAGCTCCATAACTCCCCACTGATGTCAACTCAATGATGCTAGGCTTAGTTCCATCCATCCCACTACCATTATTGCCCACTTAATGACAAATTCCCAACTGCATCCATATCCATACAATATTTCTATCCATTTTCTGACATTCTACATGTATTGCATGGAGGGTAATCTCATACATAATTTCATTCATAATACATAATTTTAGTCTAGTAAATTAAATTTGTAATATTTTAATCTAATAAATCAATAATTTTTAATCAAATTTAAATAATTGATTTTGTGATACTTTTAATCTGTAGTGATTTTTGATGTCGAAAACATAATTCGTAAATAACATAAAGTTCGTAAGTCTTTGCAAAAGATTTTTAACTCGTTTATACGTCATTTTCATGTCGAATGCGTTTTTAAGATAAAAATCACTTATAAACTAAAATTATTACAAAATCAATTCATACTGATTGAGACATTATTAATTTATTAGACTAAAATTATAACATAATCAATTTATTATGCTAAAATGGTGTATTTTCCTACTTTTTATCATCAACATTAACCTATTTTTCATTATCCCATTTAACTCCTTCACAAAATTAAAGTTATCTTTATACTATTCCTCCGTCCATCTATGATTCGTTCATTTTTTCTGCATGCTTATTTAAGAAGAAAGTATAAAATGATAAAATATAGGTAGATCCCGTAACTTTTGAAGAGATAATTATTTTCTAAAATGAAACCGCCATTTCGGATGGGATAACTCAAAATGAATACACGTCATCTCTTGGATAATGTAGGAATATATTGTAATATTATTATTTAAAGAAAATTTAATGATGTACTAGATATACATAGGAGAGTTAACGTAAAAATCATTTTTATAATGAGAACGTAAGAACAAAAAAAAGTGATGAATTCACTGTGAATGTTTATGCATCCACCAAAAAAGCTACTGCATAAAAAAAATAGAATTCTCGCTCTTCATGAATTCGAATTCAAGTGAAAATTTTGAATTTTTAGATTCAATAATTTTCCCAACAGATGCATCAACTTTCATAACTAATTCATTTTATTCATAACAAATTTTTGTGATTTACTATTCTCACATTAAAAATGATTTTTATTTGAACCTATATCTCTCTATATATAACTTATATATACATATATGGTTGAATTATAATAAAAATCTATTTTTTCATAATCTAAAAATTAATACATTTTATGTATAAAATTAATGCACTTTATGTATAAACCTAATACACCATTGAATTCTGGTAAAAGACAATGTTATTCATCAATATACCGTAGTGTAATAACTTTATACATAAAATGCATTAACTTTATACTAAAGTGCATTGATTTTTAGATTTTTACAAAAAATAAGTTTTTATTTGAGCTCTTTCCTATATATATATATATATATATATATATATGTGTGTGTGTGTGTGTGTGTGTGTGGTTATTGTGCGTGGACATCCTATAGTGTAAACATAAGGATAATTATCAACCATTGATAAATGATCAACAATAAAGAAAATAAAGGATCAACAAAATGAGTGTTTGTGTATATTTGAGAAGATATAAAGAGATATATCGTGAATGAGAAATCTATGATTTTCTTTTTAAAGCATGCATGTCATTCAGTTTGTCGAAAATTGTTGGGCTATATATGGCAACACCCCATCGCTCCCATGTGAGACCCACGATTCCGCAGCTCTTTCGCTTTCATAAGTTTTCGTAGTTTTAGCTTAGTTCCATATAGTTTCATTCTAGAGTTGTTTTACGGATTGTTCTCCGTTAGTTTACGCTTTGGTTCACGATCCGAACGCTTCGTCCGGACGATCTCGCAATTTTTCACCGAGGTCGATTCAAGCCCAACGTGTTCATCCAACGCCATCACGGGTTTATATATTTAATTTCCGCCTATGGTTAAATCGTATTTCATTTCGCTTATTATGTTCGCTAGTTTTCGCTCTAATCTTGTGGTTTGCATGATTCGATCCTATATGTTGGATTCATATCGCTATTTCCCATATGATTCATGATTCGATTGTGCTTATTTATATGTGTTGGTCGATCAATCTCGATGCATAATTTAGTGCCGCTTAATTACGTAATTGTGTTAATTGTCAATCGATATCGAATCATGATACGAATGAGCCTTCGATGAATAGATAGATATTCGAGAAGCATATTCTTTGTGATCTCGTTTGGAGTTACTCTTTCACTCTAGAGACGAATAGAATAGGGAAAACTAGTAATCTATACGCTTTCTCGTCTAATGTAAATTGCTGTTCATATATGTGATCTTCCAATCTACACTTTGATTAAAATTGTAAAATTAATAGGACAGATAAACATACGCTAGGATAGGATTAAGCACCCTGTTAGTCGCCTTCTCTGCTTTTAATACATCCGAGTGTTTATGCTAATTTACTTCTGCTTTGTTACTTTTGCTTGGATTGAGTTCAAGCCCTAAAATCTTACAAAACCATATTTGTTGCTCGATAATGACCTTGAATCCTGTCGAGTTAGCTCATGATTATATCGATTACAACCTCGTGATACATACTCGCTACCTATATTTCACATTTTCTTGTTAGAAACAATAAGCGATAACAATTTGTGCGGATTGTCTAAGATCATATAGGAATGACTTGACAATTTGGAATAGTATTAATTCAAGAGACTTATTTTTATGATTCCTCGCTAACTGATTTCCTTTTACTCCATGAGTTATGGTTCAGGTCCCGAGGACACAATCCGATCTACACTGTTGATCCAAATCGAAAATTCAAGGGACGAGGCGGTTCAAGACCTTAGAGCGAACAATGGCAATCTAGCATAATTCTGGCGTCTTCAATAAATCGTCAGCGGCATCACGTAAGATCATAGCCAGTATCCATTCCACGCCTTAGGATGAACTCCTATCAGTCGGGCAAGATGGCCATGAATTACATGCATGCGACCTCCTACCGAGCGAATTTCAGAGTGGACGGCCTTAGACAACGCTAGACAATTTGAATAATGTTACACCTAATCAAGATGGTTCAAGGAACAGCTCGAGAGGAGTCACAGAGGATCCAATGCCCATCTCGATGACTATCTCGACATTTGGACACCATCAAGAATGAGATGGGTCACAAGACACAACCGATGCATGTTCGGATTCTCCGAAATCAACGCTGAAGGACTGTTCAAGACCTAGATCCAGAGCATCACCTTATCAGCCAATTTCGAGAAAGTTCTTCAAGTACTTTCTCCGCAAGGCACCGTATAGATCATAGCTCGAGATTTCGAGCTCCGCTTAGAGACGAATCTTTATTCGAGATCGATGGAACAGATCGGCCATCGAGGCGATGCCGCACAACATGGATTCTCGAGAGATGACACGCAAGCTTTACAATGCCGACACCTCACACGAGGAGTATTGTTGACGATCCGGAGGTTGCACCATCGAATGACGTTCAGACGAGGCCAACCGAGTCATAGAGATGATGCGCCAACGCTATCGGTCATGCGAGAGACATCATTGGCTACGACATCGTAAGGTGTTCAATCACGATCAACATCATGGTAAGCAGTTAACTCATTGTTGAATGCCAATTTGAGAAAGAAAGGAGAAAAGGCACGCTGATAAGACGCCGAGTCGGAGATAAGTCGAGAACTGAGGACAATTACATAAATCGAGAACAACCGCTCCCGGGGAATCCGGACAATAATACAGTAAATCACCCAAATTTCGACGCCAACTCCCAATAATTTTCAAAGCTCCGAGTTTCGCCGAACGGAGTGATTCAAGAGACGAGTCGAGATCTAGAGGATATGATGCAGCAGTGGCACGAGCAACCAATCAATGGCAACGAATCGTAATTCGCTTATAAGCAACACCGCGTAAGATTAATCATTGAATCCACGTGACGTGCATGGAGAGCACATGCAAGACGATGGAGAATCAAATAAGTCAAATAGCGACAACCGTAATGGGCGACAATGTCGAGGCCATTGATCCGAGTAATCGGAGGTAATACCCTAAAAATCACCGTAATGCCATTCATTTGCGAGGGACGCAGCTTATGCAAAGTCACGAGGAGACGAACGGGAAAAGGGCACAAGAGAAGAGAACTCATGACGAAGTTCCGCGATCACGAGCCCGGCTCGCGAGTGAATGCAAAGAAGGAGTTCAGCGAGCATCCGCAAGCACAAGTTCAAACGCACCGCCGACATGTCCCGAGGACTTAGCGAGCGACAGCGGTCGCGAGTAATTCAAGCCGCCGCAAGAAATCATGACGAGCTTCAGACGCACCTCAGCGCCCGAAGACGCTTCCACCAAGACGAAAGAAGATATCGATCAGTTTAGCGATCGACACGCCGGTCGCGAGTCGATCGCGGGTCAAGCTATGAAGAATTTCCACGACGGCCTCCAATTCCGCTGTTCCAAGAACGCTTAAGCGCCTCAGCACGAAGTTGACCAGTTCGATGGAGATGTTGCCAAAGCGACATCAATATTCCTTTACTTGATGCACTTCGAGATATGCCGTTACGTGAAGTTTTGACGGACCCGTGGTAATGAACGTACAGAGACTACACAAGATGGAGCTGAAAGAGTTGCCGCATCAACCGCAAGATGCTTACGACGCAGACGTGCCGTGATAATATCTTCGATAGGGGTCACTAGAAATTTGCGATGCTCACCGGATCATACGCTTGACACGGAGAGAACGAATACAGTCTAGAGGTAACCTCAACGCCGATTGAATCCGGAGCAAGAGGTCGCCGTAAAAGAAGTGTTGAAGCTTTGGACGCAGCATGATCTATGCCATATCCGACAAGAGTGGGTTAGCCCTACTCAGTGGTATCCAAGAAAGGGGTATCACGTGATCGAGAGAGACGAACGAGCCAGGCAACAAGACTGTAATCAGATGGCGAGTTTGCATCGACTATCGTGCTCAACACGCCACGAGGAAAGACCATTTCTCCGCCTTTATCTGATCGATGTCGATGACTAGCGGGTATGAGTTTTACCGCTTTCGATGGATACCGGTACAATCGATTGCCATCGCCTCAAGATCAAAGACAAGACGGCGCTCACTTGTCCAGATGGAGTTTTCGCCATAGGCGAATGCCGCTTGGATTGTGCAATGCTCCACCCACGCCCAAAGGTGCATGATGTCCATCTTCCATGGGTTGATCGAGAATATTATGGAAGTCTTTATGGACGATTTTTTCGTGTTGGCTCTTCATTCGACCATTGTCTCCATAACTTGTCCAAGTAGCGCAAAGACGGAGGAGACGAATCTTGTTCTCAACTGGGAGAAGTGCCATTTCATGGTGAAAGAAGGTATCGGCTTGGTCACAAAGTCTCGCCAAGGGTTTGAAGTGGATCGAGCAAAGATAGTCGCTATCGAGAAACCGCCCGCCTACAAATGTCAAATCGGAGGAGTTTTCTCGGCATGCGGTTTTATAGACGGTTCATCAAGGATTTCTGACGATCACGAAACCATTGTGTGGATTGCTCGAGAAAGACATGAAGTTCGTGTTCACGAAGGAGTGTTTGAGCTGCTCGAGAAATTGAAGTTAGCCCCGATCTCGACTCCGCTTTGGTCTCACCCGATTGAGTCAACCATTCGAGCCGATGTGATGAGAGCGATCGGCGCGTCAGTACAGCGTAAACGAGACAAGCTTTTCCGAGTCATCTATTATGCAAGTAAGACTTCGACTCTTCTCAAATGAATTACACCACCACGGAGAAGGAATTACTTGCGTGGTCTATGCTTTCGATAAGTTTAGACCTTATTTAGCGGGCACCCACACCATCGACACATCGATCATGCCGCCATTCGCCATCCGCTCGCCAAGAAAGATTCAAGCCAAGATTAGTAGATGGATCCTCCTTCTTCAAGAGTTCGATATGGAGATCAAAGATAGAAAGGGTTGTGAGAATGTGGTTCGCCACCACTTGTCGCGATTGGAGGTCAACAATGGAGAGGATAAAGATCTGGCATAAAGGAGAACTTCCTGCATGAGCACATCTTGAGCGCCATCGATCACACACCATGGTACGCTGATTTTGTCAATTACTTGGTGATGAGTTTTACCTCCATCGTCAAAGGTCATTCAAAAGAAGTTCCACGATGTTAAGTTCTATTATTGGGACGATCCTCATCTCTACTAGCCATGTGCCGATGGTTTGATACGTCGCTGCTCCCCAAGGAGAATGGGAGAACATAATCCACGAGTGCCATAGTTCGTTGACCGGAGGCCATTTTGCATAGGCCAAGACAGCCGCAAAGATTTCGCCACAAAGGATTCTTTCGCCTTCGATCTTCAAAGATTGCCAATCTTTTATCAAGAGTTGTGATCGTTGTCAAAGAGTGGGAATGTCACTAAGAAAGACGAGTGCCACAGAAAACCATCATGGAGGTGGAACTATTCGACGATGGGGATCGACTTCACGGGTCCGCTCCCAATGTCTTGTGGTTACACGATATTCTTCGCTGTGGAGTACGCTTCCCGTCAAGTAGAGCGATTCCGATCGCCACGAACGACTCCAAGGTAGTGATCAAATTCCTTCACAAGAACATTCCGACTCGATTTGGAGTCCCGAGAGCTTTGATCGCTGATGGGGATCGATCAATAAGTGGCTAGGCAACGTTTCAGCCAAATATGGCGAAGCATCGAGTCACCTCCCCTACCATCCACAAGCAACGGGCAGCCGAGCTCACAACCGAGATCAAGCGATTCTAGAGAAATCGGTTGTTCAACAGTAAGGATTGGGCCAAGCATTGACGATGCCTTTCGGGCTTACCTGACCGCGACATAAAGCTCCCATCGGCTATCTCCATATCAAATGGTATTTGGTAAATCCGCCACTTACCGGGTCGAACTCGAGCACAAAGCATATTGGGCATTTAGGAGAATCAACATGGATTTCAAGGAGGCCGGTATGATGAGAAGTGACCAATCGTTGAGCTCGACGAGTGAAGGAACGAAGCTTTGAATTCTGACATATGCTTAACGAGCTCGTAAATTCCACGACCTCCACATTCGCAGCAAAGATTTTCACGGTAATGAAGTCTTACTTACAATGCTCGACCGCCTATTTCCGGAAAACTCAAGTCAAGATGGTTTGGCCATATACCGCCACTGACGCGCCGCTAATGGGAGTTACGAGCCCTGCATCGGGCAACATTTTAAAGTAAACGCCAAGATCTCAAATCTTACTTCAAGTCACACTCAATCGAGAAGTCAAGGGACCCACTAAACGAGCCATGATACGAGGTACCACGAGCTAGCGACGATAATTCTAGCATCGTGGCGAGGTAACCCAATGCTTTACCCGCTTTTGTTTTTGTTGTTTTCGCTTTTGCTTTTGTCAGTTTCTTTGTTCAGTGTCGTGTTTCGTTGTTTTGTTAGATCCCAAAGTTTAATAGCTTTTTTTTAAAAACAAAAACAAATGTGTCTAGCGACCACCCTAGCGATCATGAGGTCGCGCGTGTGGTCGCGAGATTTGGGCGATACGTTGTTGTCTCGAGCGACCGAGTCAGGCTAAGCTCGCGATCGCGAGCTCGACCGCAGATCCGCCGCGACCCGCCCGACCCGCCGCCCGCCCGGACCTGCTTTACCCTTATTTCTCCCAAAATTGTAACCCACACACACACACACGCTTTTCTCGAAAAGAGCAAAGAACCTCCTCTCAAGCACACAAGCACCTCTCTTCCCAATTTTCTTGATTTCTCCATCAAATCCACCCAAGGTATGCTATATTTGTTTAATTCTTCATGGGTTTACTTTATTGAGCATGATTAGGAAGGATTTGTTCCATTTATCTTCTTAAGGCGGGTTTAATTAACTTTGAGAGACTAGGGCTTATTTTGCTAGATTTGTGGTGTTTGAGCATGATTTGTCCAATGATAGGTTTATTCACGCTTATACACTGATATTGTCTGCTCAATATGCCTACATTGTTGATTTGGGATAATGATTTGTGAAATAGCGCTTGAAATCTTTGTCGATACGCAGACAATGATCACAATAAGGTCACAGGCCATGCGTCTGCGCACACACATGCACGTCCAAGGCCTACGCCGAGCGGTCACGACGGTGTCCATGATCTCCTAGCTGACCGCTAGTTATCGAAGGTGATCGCTAGTTTCGCCTTTAACGCCCAATTTTGAAATTTTTTCGCTATGTGTGTTTTTCCCATCAGGTGTTATCTTGCAAGATCATATGACAATATGGGGAAATAATTTGATTGTTCAAGTTTGGGGATCTATATTGAGCATTTGGGTCGACGTTGTTTTGATTGTTTCATTCATACACGGCTAACTTTGAAATTCTTTTAGGTACAAATATGCCAGACTCACGTCCACAAGTCGAAAGGGCAAGAGCATTGTCTCCACTTCCCACGACGAGACACAAGATGATTTCCACGACTGAGCATCATGATAGCCTCACGACGAGCCACGCACGGCACCACCGTATGAATTCGATCCCAAAATTTTGGGGTAAGACCGCCAAGTGACTCGCCGAGAAGCCGCTGATAGATTCGAGACTACGCATGATGCATTCACGCTTCATGTGCCTCAACACGTGTCAAGAGATGGACATCACCAATGACGTGACGTGGTTAGCCGAGAGGTCCGGCTATACCGCTTATCACATGCCCAATTATCTTACATACCGGATCCCGACACTCAATTTTGTCGACTCTCCATGTTCACAAGATAAATGGCATGCCGGACTACATCATGTTCCAAACCGACAACGAGCCCCGCCAACCTCCGTAGACGAACTTAATGGCATAATCAATGGAGATCCGAGGGCAATTACATAGGGACGCCGAGTACATGTACCCAAAGCATATGGCCAAAGTTCATGGACGCCGACTCGAGCACACCCATATTATGATGCCTCGAGATCAAAGGCAAGCTCGATACGGAATCCAGCTGGTCCACATTTCCACCGCCTCACATTCACCTTGCATGGCCGCTCAACGCGCAACGCCCTCTCACAAGATATGAGCCACCGATTGGAGCCTGTTCAACCAGAGGATGCATGCGTGCATGTTCTTAGCTCAAGACTTCCATATGCATCCACGCCGTAATTCGAGGATATGTATGGGGATTCACCCCATTGCCGATTTCTTTGGGATTACGATTCGAGAGTCCGATCTCTCACGACATCTTCCCGGACAAGGCGCTTTATACGCCCGACGCTCCTCAAGAGGCACCCGACGCTACTTGTGGTCGTTATATGATCAAACGGCCAATCAATCTTCCGCCGCCCAATCCCGAGCTCACAAGTATAAGCCGATACTTTACTCCGGATGCCAACCGAATATGAGCCCTCCGACATTATGCATGGACGCAGCCGCGGAACGCGCAAGGCGAGGCCGAGGGCGAGCAACCGCACGAGGAGCAAGCCGAGCAAGCCGAGCAAGCCGAGCCCGGCGGCTCCCGAGACAGCGGCATATCGCACCCGCCACCCGCTCGAGGCGATCTTCGGATTTATGATCGATTAGATCACATAGATGATCGCCTCAACCATATCGACGGAACCTCGACATCGACATGGAGCAAGAAGAAGCCATCTACACCCAACAACAAGCACATCTCGAGCAACAACGAAAGATGATGGAGATGATGAGAATGGAACTGGCATGGATTTTATCCGCCACCGAGTAGCGGCTTTGTGTAAGTTTTCTCCCAACTACTTTTTTCTCGCAAACCTTATTGTTTCCACATGTTCACAAGTTTGGGGAGTAGACGAGTTTGGTTGGTTGAGAACTCGCTTATGTTTTCTATGCTTTATAGTTTAGTTGTTATGCTTTGGGATCGCTTGTCGTGTTTTTGTTTTGTTTATGCTTTCGTTCGTTCAGATCAACGAGTTAATGAAGTATGTTAATCCATGTGGCCAATGACGATAGAAATTTTGGTGAAATTTAATGATAGTGTGCATGATATGTTAGAAAATGACGCATTTAATGACGCGAGATGGCTTGAGCTTGTTGCTTTTCACCATTTGCTTATCCTGCGGAGACTTGAGCTTCACAGATACATATCTTGATACAGCTTCAAGTTAGTGTGTGATATCGCATGTGATTATCTTCTAGAACTTGCCGTGTTTCGTGTCGAGACCGCAATATGTGTTTCGAATTTGAAAGGATAAAAGGCCATCGTTGTTAACCACTTATCACCCAAACACTAACCCGATGATATATACCATTTGTCGCCTTCTTCGAGCCTTTATTAGACTTTTCTCTTCGATTAACCGCATGATAGGAGGAGGATGGATAGGGAATCAAAAGGTGAAATTTTGATGGTTATGATGAGAATAGTACCTTTGTTGTATAAGATAAACCCTATAAGCTCTAGAAAAGAAAAGAAAAGAAAATGTTAAGTTCACAATGAGTGTTGAGCATAAAGGGTCCTGTAATCAAAGTATAGGTACCTTCCGTGGCATTAAACGCTGATTTAGCACGCTGGAAAGAAGAGGAAATGGACGAAGTCCATATGTATCGAAAAGTATAAATGGGGTGCTTGAATGTTTTCGAGTCACTTAGCCATATTTTATCCTACCTTAACCAATGTGCCTACATTACAACCTATGAAAAGACCTCTTCGATCCTAATTTGAACACAATGACGTGGTGGAGATATTAGAGAAACGGCAAGCTCTATGGTAAGATGTTGCATTGCATTGATCATCGAGTGTATACACGCCCTACATTCCTTTATGAGTCGAGTGTATCCTATATTTTACACATGCCATCGAGGGTGATTTAAATAAGTTTTTGCCACCAATTGTTGTTTGGTTGAGTCACAACGCCGCCATGTGCACTAATGTTTTCGAGCGCTGATATATTTTCGAGGCCTAGAATGGTTGTCATCTGCTACGCTGCTGATCTTTCGCTGTGTCTTCTGCTTTTGGTTTTTGTTGAGGACAAACAATGATTTAAGTTTGGGGTTTGATAAACGCGATTTTACACGCTTATAGTTGATATTTGAAGATGAGTTTAGCTCGCTTAATGTGCGCACGATCGATTCTTAATGTTTTATCTATTTCAGAAGATACCGCTTGCGTGTTCTTTTGCTGTGTGTAGGTCCATATGTTGAAAATCAAGCAGAACCACGCACGAGCCAATATACATTCGACTTGCTCTTAGCGACCAACCTAGCGGTCGCTAGGATGGCCGCTAGGAAACACGCGCAGAACCCAAGAACCAAGCGACCGCGATAACGTGCTCCAGCTGAAGCCCAGCCACGAGAAAGTCACCGACGATTTCGCGACCGATCAGATTTCCTAGCGACCGCTAGCCATGGCCATGAAGCCAACCAAGCGGGCGCAAGAGGCGATCACTGGGCGAGAGGGCCACGAGATTCTACCTCGCGACCGCACTTCCAGCGATCGGGCTGGTGGTCGCGAGACTGCGCATGGCGAAGGGAAAATTAGGTTCATGTGCCTATATACGGCAACACCCCATCGCGCCCCCATGTTGAGACCCACGATTCCAGCCTCTTTCGCTTTTTTCATAAGTTTTCGTAGTTTTAGCTTTAGTTCCATATAGTTTCATTCTAGAGTTGTTTTACGATTGTTCTCCGTTAGTTTACGCTTTGTCTCACGATCCGAACGCTTCGTCCCGGATCTTAGTAGATGCAAGTTATTGTTTTGTAATATGTATATTTTTGTTAGAAAACATACAAGTTTATGTTTTTTAGTAAGCATGTTTATGTTTTATAAAATGCATGTTGACGTTTTTTGGTATGTATTTTTACGTTTTGCAGTATGCATACTTCATTTTCGACAACAAAACTCCTCATTATCCTTCTCCGTCGTTTTGCCATTTTTTCTTCGATTACCAGCGAACTTCACCGTAAACTACCACAATAACCATCATGTCTCTCGATCTTTCAAAATTCACATCTTTCTTTTTCACAAAATCTCTCGAATTTCTTCTCAAAATCTTGTTTTTTCTCTCTTTTTTCTTTCAAAAGCTGTTGTCTTATGCTTCACACTGCTGTTGTCGCACCGCAACCACCGCTACCCGTCGTCGCCGCAGCCGTAAAAAAATTCGAAGAAGATGAAAATCAGAGGAGATGAGAAGAAGAAGAAGAAGAAAGAGGCTAAGTTTTTAATTTTTGCCTAGTATACCCTTGCGAAGATTTAAAGATAAATAAATAAAAAGAGATCACATGTTAGCTTGTGCGTGGCATGTTCAAAATGTGTGGTCTAAATTGAGTACTATATACTATATGGGACCCGGGTTACGAGAATCCAACCCTATATATATGTGTGTGTGTGTGTGTGTGGTTATCCCTATAGTATAAACATGAGAACAAATATCAACCCTCGATAAATCAATACGGACGCTCAGATTCAATGCACAAATTATGATGCAGATATACAAATGTACAATTATATGTAGAAATATATATATAACTAATTTAGATGCATACTTAAAAATAACAATTAGATTTTCAAATCTAATGGACATGATTTGTTCTCATTTATGTATGTTAAAGATTATATGTATATATCTATATATGTATGTATATTATTTGATCTCTTACTTATATATATATGTGGTTATCGCGTGGACATCCTTATAGTGTAAACATGATGATAAATATCAAACCCTTGATAAATCAATATTGACGCTTCAAATATAATGCACAAATTATGATTCAGATGTACATATACATAATTATATGTAGAAATATACATATAATTAATTCAGATGCATATTTAAAAATAACAATTATATTTTCAAATCTAATGAACATGATTTGTTCTCCTTTATGTATATAAGGGTTGTATGTACATGATCCAATTTCTCTCTCTCTCTCTCTCTCTCTCTCTCTATATATATATATATATATATATATATATATATATATATATATATATATATATATATATAGGGATGGATCAAATGAGAACCACATATATTTTGAGAAACAAGAACTCTCGTATGCTTATTTTGCAAAATCATGGTCAAGATTTAAGAGTGATTTTAGGTATTTTAATTTTAGATTTTATTAATAAGGCTATTTCTGTAATATGTGTATATGCTGTAACAAATTCAGTTTTTTAAGGGATTCTTATCTTATATTTTTGAAATTTTGTAATTTGCATATTATTTTTTATTTTCTTTCTCATTTATCTAATTAACATAATCCTCAATTGCTTCAACTATCCTTTTGCAGTACCAGTTTTTTTAGTTCCAATAATAATTGAATAATTAGGTTTGTTATATTGTTTTTATTATTTTTATATTACATTTGTGTTTTATATCCGCTTCTATATTAATATAAGCATTTTGTAGTTTTATTTAGATTTGTTACGCTAAATCTTATATTTGTTTCGTATTTTTTTACCTCTTATTCATTGTTAATTTGTTGCATCATTTTTTTGTTCGGATTCTATCTTACCTTTTGAAATGTTTGTTCATTTATTTTGTTATGTGATCAACGGAACTGATCAAAAAAAATTATAGTCGTGTTCATGCCTTTGTGCATAAAAACAGATTAAATGTGCACACAATAGTGTACGATATTGTCGTATTTACTGATATGCAAACAAACAATACGCTTGTGCATCTTCATCATTATTATCGATTTTGAATATCCATATGATTAGGGAGAATTATGATCTTTATTGTAAGGTAATTATATAGTTTTGATTATATTTTACATTAATATTATTCAATGTAGTTTTATAAATTTGATGCCTTTTTTATGTTAACTATTATTTAAACAAGGATTCTTTATTTTATAAGTTTGATTCTTAATTATTGTTTTATTTCGTATAATACTTACAATTCTATGTACAACCATTACAATCATATGCACATGTACTATCTAGCTATGCACATTACCCAAACTCATAGGAATAATCATATTTGTATATCATCATTTCTTTTCTCACTTACGGATTATGGGATTTGCGGTGCAAAACTCTTGTTTGTGATCTTTATTTTAAGATAATTTTATAAATTCTATTTCTACTAGTATGTCTTGATACTTTTTTTTTTACGTTAATTATTATTCAAATAATGATTCTCAATTTTATAAGTTTGATTTTTAGTTCATGTTTTGTTTCGCATAACTACTAACAATCTTATGCATAATCATTATAATCCTATGCATAACTACTATTTTCAGAAAGAAAATCGAATTGCAGAGAGAGAAAGCGAAAAATCAGGGATATGGTGAATCTTTAAATTGACCTTAATGCCCCTAACGCTTTACAACCATAAACACAAATAAAATAGTCAAACTTATTTTTAAGCATGACTAAATGTAATCCATCAGATCAGATGAAATCTAGGGTGGAGATTAGTTCTTAGTTCTCATCTTAATGATGGTTCTTCCTAGCCAACTGAAACCCACAATCTTGAATTTTCCGTCAAATTGACCAGATTGGATCGGCGTTTAACTGCTTTAATCGAATTGTGCTTGGTTTAATTTTCATTGTTCTTAACTATGCTCACCCTCGATACGACTTATGTAGGAGCGAGCAAAAAGATCGAAAATTGAACGATCAACAAACAAAGGTCGCGATCGCATCGAAAAATCGATTAATCAAACCGATCGTTTAGGTTTTTTTCTTTCCAAATTTTAAAACCGATGTCGGAAAATTTATATCTTAACTCAATGTTTTGATTAGATTTCCAAACCTCCCGATATTTGCATTGTTGATGTAACATAGTCTCGCTCACTGTTGGGAGTTAATTCTTTTATGTTTACGATTTCAAAGAAAAGAACCATCATTATGGACAAGCAATACCGAAGATTCCAAACCAAGATTAAAGCTCATCGTATTAAAAGGAGTTTCATGATCAACAGATTTGAATAGAAGACTCTCGAATGTCGTAGTACTACTAACGATCAAGCACAACGATGTCAAGAACAATACTACCGTGAGTGAAGTTGAAGACTAAAGTCAAGATCAAGGTCAAGATTAAAGACTCAACGCTATCGATGACACGATTGTAAAAAAATGACTAAGTATCGTATCGGTGAAGATGAGAAGAAGGCGTCAAGAATGTCACCAAGCCTTTATAATTGACTCATAGTCCAATTCCATCAAGAAACACGAGTGTCTCCCATCGAAAGAACGTGAGCTAACTCTCAAGCGATCCAAAGTCAACATATTGAAAGCATACTGAGTCGCCCTCATCAAGAAACACAGATATTTAATACTTGAGTGTTTAACTCGCCACATGTCGAAGATATCGTAGAGAATCATACAAAGTCATAGCGAAGTACTTGACCTGCAGACCTACAGTGTACGATGTTACAGGCGCCAAAAATGACATACTAGGATTCAACGGGAAGTTTTCAAACGAAAAATGAAACGAATGTGATTGGTGTTTCTTTCAACAAAACTATTCATCATCTCTTCTATAAATACCTGCGATATCCAACCTTAGAAGGTTACCAAAAATGTTTTTATGCATTCAAACAATTAAAGATATCAAAGCCCATATGTGCAAAACATTCAAACAACAATTTTTCGAAGAAGGAGTTATAACTATAGTAAAAAAAAATACTCAAAGCTTAAATATATATTTGCTCATGATTTCAAAGATACACTCTTAGAGTCTAAGAAATCTCTTTGTAATATCTTTAGCTATGAAAACTTTGAGTTGTTGTCTTGTAATAACTCAAATTTATTTCGACACCCTCATCTATCCAAACACCCCAAGTGTCAAAGTAAAAGTCACAAGAACAATAAAGTGTTCGTTCTTTCGAAAACTTGATTTTTTAGCAATAGTAAGCGTATAAAGATTTGACAAGTTAGTCGGTATACGATAAGGTGAATCAGACTTAGGTTTACTCTCGCACTCGAAAGCAAGACCAAATCCCAAGATGGATCGATCAGTTATCGCACCGTGGACGTAAGAGTCGATCTTCCAACCACGTCAAAACCTAAGTGTGTTATTTACTTTTAGTACTTTACATTTCATATTATTGAACCGAACATCACTCGGCACACTCAGCACAACATTATGTTCAAAACCCTCAATCAGTATCACTTTGAAAACTAAAGAGAAAAACTGAATCTGACTAAGCCAATATCAGACTAAGTATTTTACCAGTATCAATTTTCACTAAAGGTAAAACTTAACCACATCTACTTCCGCACCCAGATTAGTTATCAGTCCAACTGACCACCTATTGAAGCAGTCAGTAGGATTTCTAACTGATTCATTGAATTTACAAAACTTTTCCAAAGTTTGATCAGTAATATTGACATTAGAACTGAACTGTATCAGTAACCTGACATCTACTGACTTGTAGAACATCCACTCTTATTTTAAGAAAAACTTTTGACTTGCCTTAATTGTTGTATTCTCCCATTTCCATGTACCAGTACGATCCCCAAGAGACAATCAATGGGTATTAGAACAGGTTATTTGCAAGAACCATCGACTCTTTCTAAACCTCGCTTAGGTCGCTCGTTTGAACAAGATTAAACCGATATATTTTCTCGCATCGTTGCATATTTCGTGATGGTAACTAAATATAGAAGGTCGACATCACTCCCTACCTTCGTCGTAGATAATTATGAGATTTGAAAGTTCAGACTCAAGAGTATCTTACAGCCCATCATTACCGTATGTGGGGGAACATCACCAAATGACCAATCATCATAAGAGAGAGGATATTGAAGGTTAGCATTGATGTTGGAAAAGACCCATTATACGATTACTAGCCAAATGATCGAGTTGACTTTACATCTGAAGTGAGAAAGCAGGATGAGCTCGACAACCTGGTTAAAAATATCATCTCCAAATGCAGTTCCCATCTCACACATGGGAAGATCATGAAGTGTGAAACAATAAATGAGATGTGGGATGGTCTAGAGTCTATGCTACCGGCTCAAGAGATAAAAGAACAAGTCGATAATAGCTTATCGAAGTTCGACAACTTCAAGCAAAGAAGAGAGAATCCATTGATGATATGGAACCTGATTCGCAACCACCATCAACGAGATCTCAACCTTATGCAAGGACAAATGCATGCAGCATAAATCAACCTGAAAGTCTTATGGGCACTCTCTACTACTAATTGGAAAGTCTATGTAGTAGCACTTTGGTAGAAGATAGACTTCAACGAGATGCCAACTGATAAACTTTTCTCAACTTTAAAAGCTGATAAGTACGACATCAAGCGCATCAAGAGTCATAAAAGTCAAGCTTCAAGAAGAAGCTCACATCAGCACATCCAAAGGTACTGCCCTAAAATCTAACAAGAGCAAGGAACCAAATAAGACAACCGAAGATAAATATTTGTGCAACAACGATGATTTCCTGACTTAGTATATGTTATGGCTGAAAGATTGGGAAAATGAAAGTCCGATCAAGAGGTACAACAAGTACCAGAAGAAAAAAAACGACTACGATAGAAGCGGCAGAGAAAGAACCAACAAGGATCGAACTGATGAGAAGCTATGTCGACCTGAATATGAGGATGATGAGTGTTTCAACTATGGGAAAAAGTTGCACTTTAGACATGATTGCCCTAAACTGAGCCACAAGGAAATGAAAGCACTCAGAGCCAAGCACGACAAAAAGCTGAATGAGCGCAAGGTGATGGTTGCTGAGAAGGCCAGTACTTCAAGCTCATCAAGTAGCTCTTCCAGTATTGACGACGAGAGTCAGTGCTTAACGGTTAGAGAGATAAATAGCTACATGGATAACAGTATGTTCGTAATAGGCAATGATCTCGACGAACCGAAAGTAACTTCTCGATGCTCCACTAAAAATCTATCCCATACTATTATATTATCTAAGCAGGTATCAGAATCTGATGATACCTCAGTCAAGTGGGATAAGATAGAGCAGATCATGGCCGACTATATAACAGTCATGAAAATGTAAGAAGGAGTCATGACTAAGAACTACAAGTTAACTGAGAAGCTTCACCTTACTGAGAAAAGTCAAAAATCAATCGCTTCTACTGAAGCTGAGATGAAGCTCACTACTGAGCTGAAGAAGATAAAAGAAGAACATATTGATAAAGTTAGCATGATTAAGGAATTAAAGGTCAATGATCCCAAGAGGCTGGTAAATAGTTCACCGAGGATCGAACTTTCAAGTCACCAAGTTCTCTACCCTTCAGCAGAGTGAGGCTTCACTGCAAGAGAACGTCAACACTCTGAAACGAGCATCGAATAAACTCGACTCTGTCCAATCAGTTCAGAGCTATCCACTGATAAGAATCGGATAAGTGTATGATCTGAGTTCGGCTGCGAATGATACATAAGTGGCACCAAAATTGTGTTTTGTTAAGTCTACTGAGAAGTTGAGGCTCTAGTAATTGAACAAAAGGACACATGACAGATTGGAAAGAACCAATAGCCTCAGTATAAATTACTCAGAAGAGTTGATACAATCAGATAGCCCCAGATAACTCAATTGAGGCACTCTCAACAAAAGAATTATCGAGAGATAAACATGTGCCGAAAGCATCTCCATCCAGAATCATGCACCTACATATGTTCCAATCTATCATAGATGTCCTAATCGAGTAAAACTTCTTTAGACCTCCACGTAGCACACACGCACAAAATCAGACAAACACGACTCAACCCACCAACAAAACCAAAGACAAGTCCAGGCTTAGTCTCACCACCCATGACATTTTACATAGATTTTCCGAGAGAACGATCCGCTCGATAGCGATGTTAGGATCATCAAACATATCTGGGTTTCCAAAGGAACAACTAATGTGCAAGGACTCAACTCCTACAGGTTACCTAAAATATGATTTTTGTACATCGTGCTGATCAGCCACAAAAAGAAAAAAGACCTTATAGCTCAGAAACATATGTGGTACTTGGACAATGGATATTCAAGACACATGACTGGCTGCAAGATGTATCTTTTTAACTACATGGAGAAAGAATGAACGAAAGTCTCTTTTGGTGATAATTCATAAACCAAAGGATATGGTATTCTTTCGATCGGTAACGCTAAGATTTTTAATGTTAATTATGTTTTTGATTTGAAGCATAATCTCATATCTGTTAGCCAATTATGTGATACAATTTTGTGGTCAAAATTCAAAAGAATATCTTCAGAGTTAAGAACAACTCAAAGCGATCGTCTCGGAGGAACAAGATATGAAAACTTATATGTCGCATCTTAGGAGGATCAATTTTTGAAACGTGTCTTGTGTCAAAGACCTTTACGGGATCAATCGTTGTGGCGGTATGCTAAATCACCTAAACTTCAAGACCATTAACAAATTAGAAAACACTATTTGATCGGGGTTTGAAAATGTAGTATTCCATAAAGAAAAAGTGTGTGAAGCATGCCAGATGGGTAAACAGACCAAAGCGTTATTTAAGAGCAAAACTACCCACTCTATTGATCGCGTCTTCAGCTGCTGCACATGGATCATTTTAGAATAGTAACTTGAGTTAGTTATAACGATCGAAAATACACCCTTGTAGTTATTGATTATTATTCTAGATTTACTTGGGTTGTGTTTTTGTACAAGAAAATCGAAATACTAGAGAAGTTGTACTGAAGAGGTTCAGCATAGAGAAACAGACTAATATAATCACAATCAGATCAGATATAGATGAACTGAATTCCTTAATATTGTCATTCGTAAGTATTATGAGAAGAAAGGTATAAGCCATCAAACGTCTGTTGTTCGAACGCCTCAACAAAATGGAGTAGTTGAACGAAGAAATCATACACTAAAAGAAGCAGCAAGAACTATGCTTGCTAACTCTAAGCTACCTCCAAAAGAAGCAATGAACATAACATGCTACACCCAGAATAGATCATTTCTGACTTAGAGACATAGAAAAATGCCATACAAAATATGGAATAACAGAAAGCCTTCTATCTCTTATTTTCATACTTTTGGTTGTTTGTGTTACATCCATAACAATGATAAAGTGCAGTAAGACTTTTGACAACAAATCTGAACAAGAAATTTTTCATTGGACATTCTTTTGCTGAAGAATCTAGCAAAACCTATCGAGTCTTTAACAATTAATTCTTTATTATGGAAGTAACACCTCATGTTATTTTTGATGAAACTACTACAAAGTTCAGGAATCAGATTGACATGGAAACTGAATCATTCTCTTATAAAACTCTATTCCCATTAGCATCACATACGAAGTACTGATTTTGGGACCAAGAAAATAAGAAGAAATTGAAGATGTTCAACAAGACCATGAAAAGATATCGGTACAGGTGGATATTCCCCAAGTTCGTAACCACCATAAGTCAATGGGGAATTGAACTAGCTGAAACTCATGTTGATAAAGAACAAAATGCTGACAAAGCAACTAGTCAACAACATACACCATCATCAGAAAGTCCTATTGATCCACTTCCCATCGATCAACCTAATACCGACCCGCCCAAAGATCGATGAAGTTCAAAACATCGAAGATGGTTTAAAGATCACCCAACCGACAACATCATACGTGATCCTACTAATAAAGTCAAAACTTCGCAGATCGCCATCGACTCACCAAAGTCCCGAACAACCCACCAACACATAATCAACTCTATTCATTGCTTCTACTCTCGTGTAACCAATGGATGTTCTCAAAGCGCCAATGATGTTAGGCGGACGAATGTCATGCAAGAAGAATCGAACGAGTTCCTAAGCAATGCAAGATGAGAACTAGTGGATGTACTAGACGATCATAAGGTGATCGATTGAAATGGATTTTCAAGAACAAGAAAGATTGAAAATGGAATCACAACATGAATAAGGCAAAGCTAGTGGCTAAAGGGTACAACCAAGAAGAAAGAATAGATTAAAGACGGAACTTTTATACCAGCTGCAAGACCGAAGCTATTCGCCCTTTCTAGCCTATCAAAGATACAAAGGATTCAAGGTCTACCAAATGGACGAGGTGTGCTTTCTTGAATGGAATTCGATCGATGAAATGTATGTGGAACAACCACCGGTTTTAAGATCAAGGTCTTAACAAAGTCCACAAACCCAAGAAAGCCTCTATGGATCAAACAAGCTCCTGAGCTTGGTATAACACTGTCATTGTATCCGAAAGAAAAAGGATTCAAAAGGCTCGAGAGATGGACGTTATTCACCTCAAGGATGAAGATGATATTTTCATGGTCCAGATCACGTTGATGATATTATCTTGGTTTAAAGTCCGAGAAGCTATGAAATATGTTTGTCGACGTTATGACAAAGAAATTTTAGATATCCATGATAAGAGAAATGAACTTCTTCCTAAGATTACAAGTAAAACAGCTTAGTAGATGACATCTTCATAAGTCAACCACCAAGGAACCGATAAGAAAATTCGAGTTCAACAAACTACACCGCCAAGATTCTTATGAACACAAACCGAAAGTGGAATCTGCATCAAGGCAAACCAACGGACCACACCAAATACAGAGGAATCATTGATTGTTGCTCACCTTACGACTAGTAGACGGATATATTTTATGCAAGATGAGTATGTGCAAGATACCAAGCTGATCCAAAGAAAACTCATCTGGAAGCAGCAAAACGGATACTGAGATACCTAAAAGGCATACCAAACACGAGTTTGTGGTATCATGCTAATGATGATTTTGAGCTATCGTGTTACTCGACTCGATTTTGCGGTGCGTATAGATAGAAATCAACTTCAGGGACGTGTCAATTCCTTGGAAGTAAACTAATTTCTTGGTTCTCCAAGAAACAGACATTAGTCGTCACGTCCACAACTGAAAATACATGGATGTTGGAAGCTGTTGTTCTCAAATCCTCTTACTGAAACAACAACTGAGATATTATAAAATCGCAACAAGTGAAGTACTGATCTACTGCGACAGCTCCACTGCCATAGCAATCACTCTTAACCCAGTCCTACAACCAAATGCAAGCACGTTGATGTCCAACATCACTTTATTTGCGATCACATCGAGAAGAATGATTCATTGTTGAGAAAATTATATCGACATTTAGCGAAATGGCATTCTCATGAAGCCACTTGCTAAAGATAGATTCAACATGTTGTGTGGAAAACTAGATTTTTGACCCTAAGGAGTTAACAAACCAAAGTTGATAATGCAACACCGATCAAGGACGACATACTTATTCAAGGGAAAACTATGCTAGAAAGTCTTATCGATGGACATCAACCGACCAATTATCGGTAATACTGATTTGAGGGAAAATCATTACTGATAGGTCAAAACTTACAGACTCAAATCGAATAAAAATACTGATCGACTTTCAGTATCAACATTAATCGCATCGCATGCAGATGCAATCGACATCAACTTTACTAACGAAGTATCAACTGACTACTATGTTCAGCTGACCAGTAACCATACTGACTTACTCTACCGATAAGTGCATACTGATAATATCATATTGATAAGTCTTACTGATGATCATACCGATGTAAATATATTGACTAATAAATTAAAACACTTAGAATTTATTTCAACTCATTTATTGTTAATGATTTGAATTTAATATTCTCGTATTTACCGTGTTCCCCTCTGCGTAAGATATCTTTCTCGTATTTAATGTCATGTCAGAAAAAATAACTTAAAAAGTGTTATAGAAAAAGCACTTTTCACCACTTCAAGACGCGCGGAGAAGATCAAAGGTTTACTCCTCAAATGACACGCGCGTGAAAATCGATATTTCTCATCTATTAAAAAGCTTCTCCCTCACGATCACCATTTTCACACATTCAAATATCCATTACTCTGTATTTTAATCTTTCTGCATTCCAAAATTTTCAAACCGTAATTTCTTTCTCACTTATTCTCAAATTGCAGGAATGATGGCACCCAAGAAAACCACCAAAACCACAGTATTTGAGGAGCCCCAAATACACTACGACAATATTGTCTTCTTCTCAGAAATAATGAACGAGGATGCCTTGTAGATTCTGGAAATGTTTCGAAGCGAAGAATGGAAACATTTCTTCAATCATCAGCCTGCCCTATGCGTAAACAAGCAAGTGGTGGAGTTCTACTCCACCATGACACACGACAAGGAGACCAATGTCGTACATGCCTCCTTCACCATTTTGGATCAGACGAAAACCACCAAAGAGTACAACACGATAGACATTGATGTAGTGTCTCTCGTCTGTCGACTTTTCGTCTACCTCGTGCCACCAAAGAGTACAACACGATAGACATTGATGTAGTGTCTATAGTCTGCCGACTTTTCATCTACCTCGTACCTGCAACCTTCTTTATATAGACTTGGAGATGATAAGCCTCATTTTTACATGATTTATAAAGCTATATTCGCTTCGTTTCTAAGTGATAAGTGATCTTTTGAGTTATCTTTTATATATTTATGTTTACCTTGGAAGATATTATGCCGTGTGTATTTCATGTCATTTTAGCATAGGTTTTGATGTCAAAAAGGTGGATCACGATAAAGAGGAATCACTAGCCCAACGAGATCATGCGAAGAATCGCTTGAAAACGACATTGAATATGAGATAATGGATTTGAAAAGATGGATGTGAAAAGTGTACTATGTTGAAGATCATCTCGATAGGAGTCCTTAGGCGCAAACGGATCGCACCGGAGTCCGGACGAGAGAGAGAGCGAAGCAACAAGTCGTCGCGCAGCCGAGAAAAGATGATTCGCGAGTTTTGCTCGCGACCTAAGGTCGCAAGGGCAAAACTCGCGAAATCATGAATTTTCAGCAATTTGAGACACCTAGTCCATGTATACTTAATCCGAATCGAATAGGATTGAATCAGTCGAATAGGATTGAATCAAAGTCGAATAGATCAAGAATTTATGAAAAATGGAGCTTATGTTTTATTATAAATAGGGAGATAGAGCGATTGCTTATGAACACCATTCCGAGCAGTAACACAAATTCTTCTTTATTTTCTTTTGCAAGTTCTTTTCCCGCTTAATTTAGTTTAGCTTTTTCTTTAAGTATTTTCATTCCAATTTCATAGTTTAGTATTAGAATTGAATTTCTTCCTGATTCAAGTCGCTACAATTGTTCTTCGTGGTTCTTACGGTTTTATCTATCTATCTTAATTTATGTTTTATTTAATTATTTATTGCTTTGGTAATTTAATTATGCGTAGCTAAAATCTCCATCGATCCTGTGGTTTGCATGATTCGATCCTATATGTTGTGATTTGCTATCGCTATTTACCTTCCGCATCGATTCATGATTCTTGGTGCTTATTTATATGTGTTGATTTCGATCAATCTTGATGCATATCTAGTTGTCGGTTAATTACGTAATTGTATTAATTGTCAATCGATCTTGAATGCATGATACGAATAAGTTTCGAGTCGAAATGAGATAGATATTCGTAGGAAGCATATTCTTAGTGATCTTTTGGAGTTACTTGTTTTCACCCAGAATGGTAGGGAAAACTCGTAATCTCATCGCCGCAATTATCATAATTGAAGTTGTTGGTTATATTTGTGATCTTCCATCTTGTCTCGGATTAAAATTGGCTAATAGGAACAGGATAAACATACGTTGTGGATAGGATTAATGCATCCCTAGGGTTAGTCTCTTATCTGCTTTATCTTCCGTGTTTATCGCTTTGTTTATTTTCGCATCGTTACGCGCTTGATTAAATTCAAGCCCTTAAAACCTTTCACCTAATTTTCTCGTGTCAATAATGATGAATTATCGTTGAGCTAGCTTCACGTGTTTCAGATTATAATCCATGTGGATACGATACTCGACTTACCTTCTATATACGCCTTTTACGTGTGAAAAGTGAAATGATCAAATTTTGAACTTATATGGGTAAGCAACTATTTTTATTATTATCACTCTCAACAATTCTTCTTTCCTTTCTTTTCTCAACCTTTCATTCAAGCAACCAAAATCACACTAACAACATAACCCAACCCACGGCTATATGAATGAATAAGGTAGGCTCAAACGGGCTCATCAAAGGATAATAACATAACGAAGTTAGTGTTTGATAGTGTATAGGCTAAGAAAAGAATGCCTAATATCATTTCAAAATTTTAAGCACATCAATGCAATCTCGAAAAGAACCGAGCAAGTTCTAGAAACACATGCTATTTCAAACTATTCACACGAAAAGAAACAAGACGAAAAGATATGACAATGAAAGCTCAAGTCTCACGGGTTTCAAAAATGTGATCAAGTTCTCAAAGGCTCAATACTCATAATAATCATAACATGCTTCGTCTCACAAAATCAATTGCAATCAATTTTTCTAATAAAACAATTCTCATCATCGGTTGCCGTCATTCAACTCAACCCACAAAATGTATACAAAACCCAAACACGAAAAACAAAACAAAAACAAAACCCAAACACGAAAAACAAAACAAAACAAACAAAAGAAAATGTAACAAAAACGAAACAAACAAAAGAAAGAAAAACATCGGGTTACCTCCCAACAAGTGCTAAATTTAAATGTCTTTAGCTGACCATTACTAACCTCGATCAATCGGCTTTTGGCGCAGACTTCTTACCAAACTGCGGCTTGCCTCGATACTTTGATTTACGTTAGACCACCACCGAGTATGGAAGTGGCTTCCAAACTTGAATGAATCACTCGGAGTTCCATGCCGAGTCCTTCTATTCTTTTAGCACCTTGTCACTGGTCGGTTGTCATCCAAGCTCGAGATTCGGCTAGCAATGACAAGTGGTGATTGAATGACACTCTTCATGCTCGCACTATCGTGTCGCGGATGGCGTCATAGATTGAGATTTTCAGCTTCTCATCGTTAACACGAAAAGTTAGATCACCTTCCCGCACGCCAATTAAAGCACGACCACTTCTAGAAAAGGCCTACCCAAGATTAGTGGTTGATTTTTAAATTCAGAATGTCTAAAATAACAAAATCACGGAAAGATAAAATCCGAACTCTTACCAACACATCCTAAACTATCCCTTGTGGTACGCGACCGACCGTCACCATCATTAACGAAATGGAGGTCTTCTTCGCTTGCCCACCCCAAGCGATTGAACACATTTAACGGCATCGTTTATGCTCGCTCCTAAATCACATAACACGTTGGGGAACGTGTGCTTTGCAATCTCGCACTCCAACGTAAAACCGCCGATCCTTCGCTTTAGAGGTAGCTTTCTGCAAGACGGCATCGCATTCTTCTGATAGGGTAATTTTTTCAAATTTCCCCACTTTCTTCTTGCTTGCAAGCGCCTTTTAAAAATTTCATGTATCCCAAGCATGTTTCGCAGACAGCTCAAAGAGAGGCAAATTGATCTCAAATTTTGAAAATCTCTTTAAACGCCAAGAACTCCTCGCCATATTTCGACTTGACTAGTCGACTCGAAAATGGGACCGGAGGAGTGTACGTCGAGAATTGGATTCTGAGGCCCTTCGTCGACCTCGCGACCTCATGCTGCAATCCTCCTTCGCGTCGAAATTGCCGGCCTGGTCGCCGCGAACAAACCGGGGCGGCATAATCGATGGCTCGCGGGCGCGTGCTCGGTCGCGAGCTTCGTGGGCAAATTCGTGACTCGCGATCGGGCTCGTGGTCGCGAGCTCGGTCGCGAAGTTTCGCCTCCGGTTTACTTTCTTGTCTGTATGGCTTAGGTAGCTTGTCCACTTTCGTCTGGATGGCGAAACATTGATTTTTCTAAGTTTACCTCCGACATTACTCGAAATTGGCCCGCCTTTTGTAGTGTATTCAACTG
Organism: Salvia rosmarinus; assembly: GCA_036937905.1. NCBI lineage: Eukaryota > Viridiplantae > Streptophyta > Magnoliopsida > Lamiales > Lamiaceae > Salvia > Salvia rosmarinus. Next base: position 20,093,541 of record CM072822.1, on the reverse strand, counting down.
CACGGCTACTTGACCAACTGATTTTCCAAAATCTTCATATGCTTTCCCATAGCCGTCAAAGGACTCCAAATGATTAATCTTCCGCCTTGTTGCTTATAAATGAGTTCGGTTCGTCGTCAATTGTTGGTTGCTTACAACCAATCACGATCATGTCCTCTAGACTCGGCTTCTTCGCCTCTTGAATCACCCATTCGAATCGAGAAACACAGCGAGGTGTTGAAAATTATTGGGGTCATGCGTCGAAATTTGGATGATTTCGTTATTTGCATCAGATGTCGGATTTCCACATGATTCCTCCGATTGATGTGGTCGACCTCTTCTGCCTCGATCCGACTCTTCAAAAGAGTGAATTGCTTCATCACCGTCAGATTTCAATCGCCTCGATACCGCCGCTTAACCATTGCGCTCTCTCCGCTGGCCATTGATAACTATTTGCCGCCATCTCTTCTATGATGCGACCGCCTCCTCTACACGACGATTTAATAAACATCCACCGCCGACGCATCCACTATGCTCCTCAGATGCCATGTCACCACCAGAACGCGTGATCTGCCGTTCTTTGAGAATCCGTGTTGTGGGCACTTTCTCAATAGGCCCTCGAATCGCCTCCCACGACTCGAACAATGACTCATCTCCTAGCCGGAGAAGTGGGAGATCTCGCGATGATTTTACGGGCTTTGGTCATGGAAAATACTTTGAGAGGAACTTTTCGCAAAGATCCCCCAACTGCTTATGCCCGTGCGGTCCAAACTCTCAACCACTCCTTCGCCGATCGCGCAGAGAGAATCCGAACATGCGATCCAATCGTGTCTTGTGGCACCCCATTCTGCTTTGATGGTGTCACAAATGTCGAGGAATGTCTCAAGATGCGATTCGGGTCCTTTGTGACTCCTCCCCAAACCGCTTCCTCCTTGTACTATGCCGACAGGGCCGGCTTTAACTCAAGTTGTTTGACGACTTCCTTAGCCCCATCCGCCTCCTCGAATTGTTCAAGGGAGGTCGGTACATATAATTCGGAGGTCTCGCTCGAGCGTGGACTAGAGTCCCATATTCGCCATCCGGCTACCGAATCTCTCGAAATCGGCTAACATGCGTGCAACTTGCTTGGGAGGAATGCCCCCATTCTCGTGGATTAGCCGCCATTGCAGCCTGCCTCTTCTCTCGCCCTCTTCTCCTTTGAGAGCTTTCGATCTCGGATCTAGTAATATTTCGTGAGGTCCCCGAGATCTTGACGCATAAACTTCCCGAGAAAGAGAGAATTCACTGTAACAATAAATAATATAATATATAACTTGAATTAATAAATCCAAATCACAAATTATTCCTATCGCATCTTAATAATCCCTAAACGGCGCCAAAATTTGATCGCTCCTTTTTCACACGTAAAAGGCGTATATAGAAGGTAAGTCGAGTATCGTATCCACAGGGATTGTAATACGAAAACACATAAGCTAGCTCAACGATAATTCATCATTATTCGCCACGTAAAATTAGGTGAAAGGTTTTAAGGCTTTAATTTAATCCAAAGCAAAGCGTAACCATGTAGAAAATAAAACAAAGCAATAAACACACGGAAGATAAAATGATAAGAGACTAACCCTAGGGATGATTAATCATATCCACAACGATGTTTATCCTGCTCCTATTAGCCAATTTTAATCCGCATAAGATGGAAGATCACAAATATAACCAACAACTTCAATTATGACAATTATGGCAGAGATTACGAGTTTTCCTACCATTCTAGGTGAAAACAAGTAACTCCAAAAGATCACTAAGAATATGCTTCCTACGAATATCCTATCTCACCTCGACTCAAGCGCTTATTCAGATCATGCATTCAAGATCGATCGACAATTAATACAATTACGTAATTAACCGACAACTAGATATGCATCAAGATTGATCGTAAATCAACACATATAAATAAGCACCAAGAATCATGAATCAATGCCCGAAGGTAAATAGCGATAATGTAAATCACAACATATAGGATCGAATCATGCAAACCCCAGATCAAGACGGAATTTTAGCTACGCATAATTAAATTACCAAAGCAATAAATAATTAAATAAAACATAAATTAAGATAGATAGATAAAACCGTAAGAACCACGAAGAACAATTGTAGCGACTTGAATCCGGAAGAAATTCTGAATTCTAATACTAAACTATGAAATTGGAATGAAAATACTTAAAGAAAAAGCTAAACTAAATTAAACGGGAAAAGAACTTGCAAAAGAAAATAAAGAAGAATTTGTGTTCTGCTCTGGAATGGTGTTCATAAGCAACTGCTCTATCTCCCTATTTATAATAAAACATAAGCTCCATTTTTTCATAAATTCTTCAATCCTATTCTGACTTTGATTCAATCCTATTCTGACTCTGATTCAATCCTATTCGACTCGGATTAGAAGTATACATGGACTAGGTGTCTCAAATTGCTGAAAATTATGATTTCGCGAGTTTTGCCCTTGCGATTTTAGGTCGCGAGCAAAACTCGCGAATCGTCTTTTTCTGGCTGCACGCGACTTGCTTGCCTTCGCCTGTTCTCTCGTCCGGACTCCGAATTGCGATCCGTTTGCACCTACGGACTCCTATCGAGATGCTCTTCAACATAGTACACTTTGAACATCCATATTTTTCAAATCCATTATCTCATATTCAATGTCGTTTTCAAACAGTTCTTCTTCGCATGATCTCGCGACTGGGCTAGTGATTCTCTTTATCGCGATCCACCTTTTGACATCAAAACCTATGCTAAAATGACATGAAATACACACGCATAATATCTTCCAAGGTAAACATAAATATATAAAAGATAACTCAAAAGATCACTTATCACTTAGAAACGAAACGAATATAGCCTTTATAAATCATGTAAAAATGAGGCTTATCAGGAGACATACTTCGTTAAAGAGAGAAACAGAAGGATGATGGAGCCCAACCACCTCAAGCATAAACTCTAAAGCGTACTTGGTTCAAACTCAAGTACAAGCTGATGGTAAGCATCATCTATTGATGTTTTTACGGCTGCTCGGGTCATTTTACCAAGTATCGGTTGTCCAACAACAACTTCTTGCCAGGCTTGCATCAAAAAACAGATCAATTGGGAAAACGTCTTCTTCAGGCTGTTTCTGGCAGATGAGAAGAGTTTTCATAAAGATAAGAGGATTAGCCTTGGAGGTAAGGTGTTCTTTATAATTCTTGAAGTTGTACAAGAGCTGAAATATCAGAGAATCAGTTGGCCTGATGCAGAACAGGTGCCCACCAGACATAGACTTCTTTAGTATGATTTTGCTGCTCTTCAATGATGGGTCTGAGAGTCTTTCCCCTGGTGAAGAAGACGAAATGAGCGGAAATCATGAAGGGAGGTGAACCAAAGAGGCAACAGAAGACTACAACTACTAGTGAAGGGAACCAAGCCCTTATAGTAGAGAAGATGAAGTGAGTAAACAGTTCTTCTAGTTTCAGTACTGATGAATAAGAATCACCAGTGGACAAGTCTCCGGTGAAGAGAAGATGGGGAGTGCTACTAAGATTACGAGGACCCTGGTCTTTGATGAGCCTGAGCCTCAGCCCCAACCTGAAGCCCCACCAGCCCATACATACTCCTCCGCCACACTGATACATCATTCTCAGCCCATATTGACCAACAATCCGCCCCTCCTAAGCAAACTGACATATGTCCCCAACTAACTGATATTAGTTCCTCATCCAAATCGTTTTCTCCATTAGGACAACCCTTAGCCTCACCCCCAGCTCAACCCACTTCTCCCCTCATACACAAACCCTCTAAATCCTCAATCAATGGATTCATTGAAATCAGCTCCCGCACCCAACTACAAAACAACATGAACATCCTCTTAGTCTCCTTCCAAGCCAAAGCCAAAGACTTCATCCTAAACACCTTTCCCATACTCCAGTCCCTACCTGAAACCCTAGCCAAAGCTGAGCGCATGCATGTCTTCCTTCAGCTAAAACTGCCAACTTCTACCAAATGAAAAATCTAGTGAAGCTAGACTCCTCAGAGAAGTACATAAATGAGGAAGCTGAGCTCGAGAACCTATACGACATTGCCATCATTTGGTTCATGATCAAAAACTTTGAAAAGATTGTGAGGGACTTACTTGATTACTGAGGACGTGAAGGTCCGTGCAATGCTGGAGAAAAATGCTGCTGACACCAGGGCTGATGAAGTTGGTCCATCGGCACAAAGGCAACTGAAGTCCCTGCTAACGATTAGAGCTGGCAAAATGGGCCCAGCCCGATGGACTGGCCCAGGGTACCCGGGGTTAGGGCAGGGTTGGGCTTGAAAATTATAGGCCCGAAAAAAACCGGGCCTAAAAAACCCGCCCAGATGGCCTGTCAGCCAACCGCCTGGGCAAAAGCCGGGGTTTCCGCTAAAAGCTCACCAAGATAGTACACTTAGTAGGACACTTTTAAGTGTCTCCATTTTAAAAATCACTATTATTTACTTAATTAGTACATTTAATAGAACACTTTTTAAGTGTCCCCATTTTAAAATCCACTGTTATTTCCTTAATATGACACTTTTAAGTGTCCTAAACAGTAAATATCTTAAGTGTTATATTAAAGGTACTAAAAGGACAAAACAAAATGTCCTATTTTTACCGGGAGGGTTTAGCCCGAAAGCCCGGTGGCCCGGACGTGGCTGGGCTGGCTCTAATTTTTCTGGCCCAGTAGATTTTCAGGCGGGCCAGCCTTATAGTACCCAAAGCTCGATTAGCCCCGATCGGGTTAGCCCGACCCGCTACTTTTGCCACCTCTACTAACGATCAAGAACTGATTGAGCAAGTTGAAGCCCACCCTACTAAAACCCCAACCGAAATCCAAACTAGAGCAGCTCCTCAGCAACCAGTTGCTCCAGAAAAAACTGAAGCGGTCTCTCAGATTGATGAAGTTCTAATCACTGCTAAAGTCGTGGTGCCACAAACTGAAGTTCTCTACATATCAGTCCCAACTCAGACTGATCCAAAACGAGATGTATTGCCTACAACCACGCTATCCGATGTTGTACTGAAGAGGTTGGCCTACCAGCTTGAAGTTGAGGTCGAAAAAGCCAAGAAGCTGATGGGGATAGCTAGCAACTGGTAGAGGAACTATGCAACTAAGGTTTCTGCAGCCAACAAGGCATATGTCAAAGTAGTTGAACAGTTCAATGAACTGCAGGTTGATGCTATAGACTTTCTGAGCTCAATCTCTGCCGAACTGCAGATCGAACTGGACAAGGTGTTGTCCATGGCCAAGAAGCTGATTAGGATCTAGATGGCAAGCTGAACCACTAGACAATTGATCATGAAGCCGTTATCATCACCCTGAAGAAATCACTCAGACGATGGAACGTGTCTTTGTTGAGGATTTTGCAAGGAGGATCCCTACTGCCCTTCAGGATAGATCTAGTCGAAGTCAAGGAAAACATCTCCATCTCTTCTTCAGCTGTTGTTCGCTAGTTATTTTCACAACGCAAGTGTACATGTGCAATTATGTACAGTAGCAAGCGATGTCGTATTCTACAAAGACTGTAACACTATAACCGACTACTATCCCTAGTTGTAATCCTCTATCTAGACTTAAAAATTCAGAGTTATAATTAAAGACCTAAAAAACATGCAATTCAAATAAAATAACAAAAAGAAGAAAAATTGGAGATTAAAACAAATAAAAGAATATCATAGGATTCCGGTTTCAACAAATTCGCATAATGAAACCAACATTAATTAACCAATTACGATTCAATTCTTCCTAAGATAATCACAAAAACAGGTTAAACCTACTCTCGTAGTGAATAAACCATAGATTACATGCAAGACTATTGTGTCTAGATCGTTACTTAAACATGCAACTCCCAACAGAATAATAAAATTATAAATCCTCACACAGATCTCAAGACCTCTCGACTAATATTGAAAAGTATGTTTTATGTTTCCAATCAAATATTAGTTATTATCTCGATATCAAACAAATAGAATAAATCATGCAAAATTGATGATCAACCAATTAAACAGATAATAAATCCAAGAATATAAAAAAGAAGAAAAGAACTAAATTAATTAATCCAAACTGTATCAACAGTCACATTTGTTTACTCTCGAACTTTAGGATAATAGAAAACTAGCTACACATAGACATGTTAACTAGAAAACTAAAATCAAAGAAAAATAAATTCATAAATAATAAAAACTTTAGAGAGATTCGTGAGAATCTCGTTATCTTCAAGCCCTTGATCTTCTCTTATCTCTTTTCATCTTCAAAAGCTCCACAAAAAATATCAAAACTATAAAATATATGATGGAATCCTCTTTTTTCATAGCTTTTCTAGGATATTTGTATATGTAGCAGTAAAATATAACACCGTATCTCCTGAATGGGCTTAAAATATGGTAAAACTCCAAAACTTGGCTTTTTACAAGTGGAAGACCAACGCCACATGCGGTCGCGTCCCTGTGACCGCGCGGGTCTTCTGGATGAAAATTTCTCCCCAGCGGTCATGGCATGTGGTTGCGTGCCCGTGATATCGTGGCCTTTGAGCTTTTAAACACTGATTTTTTTCAGGCTCGTTCTCATTCGTCCAGAGTCCGATTTTCGATCCGTTTGCATCCACGAACTCATGTCGAGATTATTTGAATTCTTATCATGATCATTATCCTTAAATTTTTCCTCATTTTTTTGAAAATTCACCCAAAGTGCAAGCAAGTAACAAGTTCTACACAATAAACTCAAATTAGGTAACAAACACATAAATCCCTACAAAAGTGACATCATATCAACCTTATAAACATGAAAATATGAGTGTTTGTCAGCTACAAACTTTAGAATCACTGCTCTCAAACTGCAAGTCCAATTCTCAACTGATCAACTTGCCAATAACACTGTATCCCAGACTCGCCACACTGAGAGGTTGGACCAGCTTGATCAGACAACATTCGTACTCATTACTAACGTAAGCGATCTCTGTATCTCCCTTCAACCTTTATTGATGATGCCAAAAAAAGAAATGACATGGCGAGAATGAAGAGATGAGTGATTCAGTAAGCAAAAAAAGCTGAAGCTGATGAGATGTAACATAGATGAAGAAATGGTTAAGACCATAGCTGCAAAGGAAGCAAAAGTAGAAGCAATTGGGGCTGTTGAACAAAGAACTAAAAAGGTAGTTGACCTCATCAAAAGAAAACACTCAAACAGCCCCTCTGTTGGCCCTTCCTCCACTGTCACCGCTCCTGCTCAAACTGATGCATTCATCTAAGCCTTCTTTGCTGGTGCACCAGTCGAGTTCCTTTTTGACCAGAAGGACATTGACACCTAGTGGAAATAGAAGAAAGCTAGAGATTATGAAAATTGAAGAAGAACGTGCCGATACAGCGTGATGGAAAAGAGGACCATACGACAAAAGTGATAAACCAAAACTGAATGCATTTTCATTGAATATTTCGACTTGTATGAAAGCAATAAATACATCACTATATATAGAAACCTATCATCTGTAACCCTAATGCTAAGGAATCAAGGAATATGCTATAATGCAGATTTGATGACAAGTGTTCCAATCAAACATCAACAACACTTTAATCTAGATCCTTCTTCTTGAACTCTTCATAGTAAGGTGATGAAGCAGCCACGTTGGATATTCCTTTTGGCTGACTCGAAGCATTCTCTGCTGCATGGCAAACTAAGTGCGCGTTTGCATGAGGTGGTTTGATATCCCCCCGCAATTCGAGCGAACCCAGAGCAAGAACCTGATGTTTGTTGCGAAGGCGAGTGAAGAATTGGAGGCTCAACGGCTTTGTAAAGATGTCTGCAACCTGGTCCAGAGAAGGGACGTGACGAACTTGAAGAACATTTGCAGCAATCTTTTCTCGGATAAAGTGAATATCCAGCTCGATGTGCTTTGTATGAGCATGAAGAATAGGATTCGAGGCTAAAGATATAGCGCTTGAATTGTCAACCCAAATAGTCGGAGTAGTGGAGATGCCAACAAGAAGTTCTTGGAAAAGAGAGGTAAGCCATGTGATTTCAGCAGTGGCATTGGCAAGGCTCCTATACTCAGCCTCAGTGCTTGAACGTGATACTACATGCTGCTTCTTAGATGCCCAGGAAATAAGATTACCCCCGAAGTAAATACACATGCCCGATGTAGAGCGTCTATCATCAATGTCGGAAGCCCAATCGGAATCAGAAAAACCAACGAGAAGAGCTACCAGTCCGAGTCAGATTAATACCGTGATCAAGTGTACCTGCTACATAACGAAGAATCTTTACAGCACGCCAGTGGGAATCAAGAGGGTTAGCCATGAATTGGCTAACTTTATTGACAGCAAAAGAGAGATCCGATCGAGTGATAGTGAGATACTGAAGGCCGCCGACAATGCTTCGATATTCTTTGGGGTTTGAAATAGGACTACCTTGGAACTTAGAGAGTTGAGCTGTGGAAACCATTGGTGTTGGGCAAGAATGGGCATGAATCATACTGACCTTGGAAAGAATATCTGTAGCATATCTTTTCTGGTGGAGATGAAGGCCCTGAGTAGTCGATGAGATTTCGAGACCCAGAAAGTGATGAACAATACCAAGGTTCTTGTGAGATAAAGTTTTCCCCAAAAGATCAACTGTGGACTGAATAGCCGTTGGGGATGATCCAGTGACAATGATGTCATCGACATAAACTAGGAGATGAACAGTGCCTGAAGTTCCTTTTTGAAAGAAAAGAGAATGATCCGATTTGGATTGGATGAAGCCCATTTGAAGCAAGATAGCGCGGAAAGTCATGAACCAAGATCTACAAGCCTGCTTCAGCCCGTAAATTGCTTTGTGAAGCTTGCAAACCAGAGGTACGGGTCCTGCAATTTCAAAGCCGGGAGGTTGTTTCATGTAGATGGTCTCATCCAAGACACCATTAAGAAATGCATTATCAATGTCGAGATGAGTGACATCCCATCCTTATTGAACAGCAAGTGAAAGAACAGTGCGGATAGTTGTGGGTTTAACAACCGGATCAACGTCTCAAAGAAATCAAACCCAGTTCTCTGAGTATAGCCTTGAGCAACAAGGCGAGCTTTATACCTCGCAATACTACCATCAGCATGACGCTTAAGTTTAAAGACCCATTTGCAGCCGATAGTGTTCTTACCTTCAGGTTGAGGACAAAGAGACCACGTATGATTCTTAAAGAGGGCCCTTAATTCCTTGACCATAGCAGCCCTCCATAAGGGGCTGGAGAGAGCATCAGAGACCGTCCGAGGTTCGGTGTGAACAAAAGTATCAACAACAGGCTGAGAGGTGAACAACTTAGGCTTGAAGATGCCAAATTACCTCGGTGTAGCATAGGATGATCAAGTGTGAAGCAGGTCATGTGGGGAAGGTGAAGGAGAGGAAATATCGCCCGCAGGAGTAGGAGGTGGAGAGGGTGGGAGGGAGAGAGATGGAGAGGCAGAAGAGGCAAGAGAGATTGTTGAAGGAGAGTTGGGAGAAGATATAGGAGCAGTATCCGTGGGTAAAGGAGAAGATGGATTTGCAGTAGGTGAGATAGGTGGAGAATGTGGTATGTGAAAGGGAAGAGACTGAGGTATAGGAAACGAATGAGTGGAAAGAGTATCAGTGGAGATGGAAGGAGTAGATGATGTAAGAGAAGGAAAAACGTTTTCATCAAACAAGACATCGCGAGATACAATAATTTTGCCAGAAGGTAGCAAAACCTTATAGCCTTTGTGATGAAGGCTATATCCAAGAAAGATTCCTAAAGCAGAACGTGGCTGAAGCTTATGTTTGTTGTAAGGTTGAACGAAAGGATAACATAGACATCCAAAAACTCGAAGAGAAGAGTAATCGGGTTTTTGATGAAATAGCTTCTCAAGAGGTGAGCTAAAGAGCAAGACCTTAGTGGGAAGTCTATTTATGATGAAGATGGAAGTGGTGAAAGCATCATCCCAGTATTGCATCGAGAGACCTGATTTGAACAGGATGGATAAACCCATTTCTACAATATGCTTATGCTCCCTTTCGGCCAACCCGTTTTGTTGAGGAGTGTAAGGGCAAGATATTTTGTGGTGAATGCCGTTTTGTAGAAAAAATGAGGAAAGGCTTCTGTATTCCCCACCCCAGTCAGTTTGGATTGCTTTGATTTTGTGGTTAAGCTGAGTTTCAACAAGAGTTTTGAATCAGAAAAGACATTGTGCACTTCACTCTTGGCTTTTAACAAGTACAGCCAAACATATCGACTGTAATGGTCAATGAAACTCACGTAGTATGAGAAACCATTCTTGCTACGAATGGGAGCAGGTCCCCATAAGTCACTATGAATTAGTTCCAATGGGGAAGAGTACTGAGTGAGGGAATCATTATAAGGAAGCCTGTGCATTTTTGCAAAACACAAGATTGACATAAGGCTGTTGATTGAACATCATTGTAACGAAGATTACAAGAACGTAAGGCTTTCCTTATGATATCTACATTACAATGACCTAGCCTGTTATGCCAAACATCTAGGTTGAGAGAATTGGAGACAGGTTGCGCCAATGCAAAGAAAGGTCAAGACAAGAGACCCCGTAAATGGCACTGATTGAAATGGAAAATGACTTGAGGCTTGAGTAATGGGACGAGAGTTATGAAGATGAAAGTGATATAGCCCCTTTAAGAGAACCCTCGAGAAGTATGTCCTGGTTTCGATCCTTCACAAGATGTAAATTGGATGAAACTCAAGGAAAACATTATTATCTCGAACAAACCGAGATACACTAAGCAAGTTTTAGTGATGTGTGCACGTGTAGGAGATTATTTAGAACGAAAGGTTTGGATGAGGAGGATCGATAGAATGCTTTTACCTATGTGGGCGATATTAACTCCCCGACCATTACCCATTTGCGCTTTGCATTACCTTGATATTCGGATGCTATGTCGAGATTGGAGAGATCATGTGATACATGGTTTGTTGCTCCCGAAATCGGGTACCAACTGCTTTCACAGCTTATAGTCGAGGGTGATATTGAGATCCACCATAGCTTGGTAGTTGAGTCGCAGAAGGGAGTCAGCAATGTGCACCAGTGCGAAGAGAGACCGATTCCGGCCCGAGAATGCTGTTGAGATTGTTGCTTTGGCACGAAACTTTGATCGAATCTGCATCAAAGATTTGTCCGCAGATGGCCTCAGTGTGAAGCACACTTGGCAAGTGGGTCTGTTTCCCAAATTTCTTCCTCTTCCGCGGCCATCAAACCTCCACGAGAGAAACCAGCTCTTCCTCCTCGATTGAAATTCCCATTAAAACTTCCTCTTCCTTTGTAGTTTGAAAAATTTCCTTTCTGTGAGTATGCATGAGATGCATAGTTGGCAGTAGGTTGTGAGCCATCTGTGTTAAGAGGAGAGGACCTGGTAGTCTCCCAACCTGTTTTCAAAGCTCAAGAGCAAGGAATGTACATCCATGGCAGTCCAAGCTTCAATTCTAGAACTAACCGTTACCACAACAGAATCATACTCATTACCTAGACCATTTAGAATATGCATGACCTGATCTTCATCAGAAATTCTATGTCCAACAAAATTTAGAAGATCACAACATGTTTTGACTTTAGAGAGATACTCAGCCATACTCAGATTTTCCTTCTTAAGAGTTTGAAGCTGAAGTTTAAACTGCATTACCTTAGCTCTAGATTGATTTGAGAAATTTGTCTCAAGTCGCGCCATATGGAGGATGTTGTGAGTCCTACCACCAAAATCATGACGCTTTCAGTTAGAGACGATTGAATCCAGGAAGAAAGAACTTGATCTTGTCTTTCCCATGTTGTGTATACTGGATTTATAGATCTGTTCATCACATCTCCTTCTAGTTCCTCGATCCACCTAGGTGGTGGTTGTGTTGATCCAGTAAGAAAGCCTTCGAGCCCATAGCCACGTGCTGTAGCTAGAATCTGTTGTTTCCATATGAGGTAATTTGTATCCTTGAGTTTAGTAGGGGTAGGTATACCGTGGAGAAAGATAATGTTGTTTGCTATCAATCCATTATCAATGAAGTCTTGTTGTATTTCGCCATAATAGGGACGAAAGAAAAAAACAAGAAAGGGAAAAGAAAAGCTAAAAAAGTAGTGTCGAGCAGAATGGCCACCGCCCGATACCATGATGGAAAAGAGACCATACGAAAAAGTGATAAACCAAAACCGAATGCATTTTCATCAATATTTCGACTTGTATGAAAGCAATAAATACATCACTATATATAGAAACCTATCATCCAGAACCCTAATGCTAAGGAATCAAGGAATATGCTATAATGCGATTTGATGACAAGTGTTCAATCAAACATCAACAACACTTTAATCTAGATCCTTCTTCTTGAACTCTTCATAGTAGGTGATGAAGCGACCACGCTGGATATTCCTTTGGTCGACTCAAGCATTCTTCACGCATGGCAAACTAAGTGTGCGTTTGCATGAGGTGGTTTGATACAATGAACGACGAATGAATGAAAAGTGTATAAGACTCTACTAAAAAATAGTTGTTTGAGGTTGCGAAGGAGATGAAGGAACGGAACATGAAGAACTACCTGTCGATATGAAAAGAAGATATGCAATGAGGAAGAGATAATGACTTAGGTACTATGCGCTATTTTGACAGATAGGTGCCTAAGTACCTCAACAATGAGTGGGAAGAGTTAAAGGACGACTTAGTGGAGTGGTATTACTACTCAATGGGTTTCCGTGAAGATCCATAAGTAGCCACCGACACTTTCCGAAACTATTTTCAAGAATATGATGATGAAGTCTTCATCATGAATGTTGTCAACATGGTGCACCGTAACGTAGTTAACATCTTGGCATCGGCGAAGAAAACTTTTCCAACTCCCAAGCGTAAGAACTTTGTCGACAGAGCGGTGATTGAAGTTGAAGCTCACTAAACCGCAAAAAGTATTCGTTCTTTGAAAGCTTGATTTTCTCGCACCTATAAGTAAGAAGGTTAGGTCGATCACACCGAAGCAATGTAATTTTCCTAGCACCGCTAGCGAGGAAGATTCGACAAGTTAGTCGATACAAATAATGTGACTTCGTACTCTTGCACCCTAAGAAAAACTAAATCCCAAGTAGTGGATCGATCAGACATCGGTCCGTAAACGATGAGTCGATGTCTTTGAACCACCTTAAAAATTAAGTGTGTTGTTTACTTTCAATACTTTACGTTTCATGTTATTGAACTGAACATCACTCAGCACACTCGGTACAACATTCTGTTCAAAACCCTCCATCAGTATCACTTTGAAATCAAGAGAAAACCGATCTTCGACTAAGCCAATATCAAACTAAGTATTTCACCAAGACGCTTTCATTAAAGGCAAAACTTAACCACCACTACTTTCGATCCACATTAGTTATCGAGACAATCGACTAGTTGTCAAGCAATCGAGAGGATTGCTAATCGATTCACTCGCCATAAGACTTTCCCAAACCGAATCGATCATCAAGATTGACATCAAGACTAAACAACATCATAATATGACATCTACTGACCAAGTGTAGTCTTGTTTTAAGAAAAGTTTTAACTTGCTTCAACTGATGTGTTCCCATCTCCCAATACACTAGTACGACATCCAAGGGACTATCAACCAATGATAATGGTCATTTTTTATTTTTAATTATAAAAGAACGCTATATCAAGTGAAGTGAAGCGAAGCGAACCGATATTCATAAATAATTTGAAAAATATTACTTATATACATTAAATAGAATTGATGGATTTAGGTAAATTAATTTGCTTCCAATCATTGTTTAATAATTGTACTTATATAACTTTTGCTATATTTTGCAAAGTATTTTAGTTTATTTTTAAGAAGAAAATCACCCACTTTTCTAGCATTGTTGTTTCATCATAGGTCCATAACCAATTGGAGATGACATTGATTAGAAGGTTATCATTTGAGATTATTTGTTTGAATTACAATTTTTATCTTTTTTTTTGGTAATTTAATACGAAATTTTAAAGGTCGTCACGGTGGACTCGAACCCGAGACCTTTTGATTCGGCGCATTAACCACTCTACCACTGGCCAACTCACACACACAATTTTTTATCTTTTTTATGTTTGAAACTGTTATTTATATGTTTCTACAAAAATATAATAAAAAAATATAACTTTCTTTTGTTTTATGATTAATTGGACCGATTTTAGGTTAATTGATATAATAGTCATTGGTTTTATATTTTATTTTTATAACTGCTAACCTAACAGATAAAAAATGGTATGTGTTTTTTTTTTTTCATAAATGATCTGTTAAACGAACCGTGCTCATTCCTACTCATATAGCTTCGAGTAATCTCTAATATTGCGGCGTTGATTTAGTTTTGATAGGATAGAAGTTGCCACTTCTATCCACAATGAACATTCTTGTGCTTTCATGATGAAGATATAATTCATTCAAACATGATAATTGTTGTTTGAATCAGTCGTTTTCTTCACTGTTTTCAAATTTGTCATGTTATGTTAAAACAGATGTGTTGGCAGTGGTCACTTTTCCAAGAATTTTTTGCACACAATCATGCATACTGAAATGTTCAAGATCTCTTTTTAAAAATTGGCTAGTCATGAAAATGGAAGGTTTTTCACTTCCAGAACCTGTTAAATTTGTAGTAGTGAAGATTTTTACACCACCATAGACCATAGTAGAAAACTGATGGTCATACATACATACTCAAAATTCAATATTTCTTTTGAAATTGGATAAAAATTGATCTTGAATCAAAAATTTCACTTCCAAAATCTGTTAAATTTGTAAGTAGTAGTAGTGAAGAATTATTACACCAACATACTGGCAAACTGATGATCATATATACATACTAAAATTGAAGATTTCTTTTGAATTGCTTAAAATCATGACAACGGAATCAAGATTTTCACTTCCTGTTAAATTTGTAATAATAGTAGTAGTAGTGATGAATTATTACACCAACATAGTAGAAAACTGATTCCCATATACATGCTGTCTGAAAACACTCACAAATCTGATCAAACTATAAGAAGATAAAGATAATATAAAGACCAGTAAGAAAAGTCTGATGATCAAGGTGTAGTTAGACCTAATTTGCTTCTTTTTCAATTATTTGGCACGAAAATCAGCAATAAAACATTAGCTTCCTAATATTCTCACTAAGTTTGGGTAAGGGCATCGCCTGTGGTGGGGAGGACCGCGAGACCGCGGAGCTCGTCGTGCCGGAAGTTGAAAAATCCGAGCGCTCGAGGTACAGCCGCCCCGTAAGCGGCAAGATGCGCGTAGTAGGCGGCGGCACCAACGAGATCGGTTTCGTGCACCTCACAAAAGTGTAGCAGAGGTTGTACACCAGCTTCTGCACCTCGTCAGATGAGAAGCCGCCTCGCCCCACAGCACGTGGTAGTGGATCGGCCGACTCGTCCCCTTCACGCCCAGTGGCTGCACAGGTAGAAGTCGAACTCACGGGGTGCGTGATAACCGTGTCCACAACTGTCCCCGGTGCACATTCTCATCGTTGGATTGGGATGGATCAGCGGCCTCACATGGGAATAGACGAGTATGGTGTCTCTTTGTACCACCATGAACGTGATTGGTGGCTCGTAGTCTGGGAATTTTGAGCAGGCGACACGGATCGCCTCCACCTCGTCGTGCAGTACTTTCTTGAACTGCGTTTCGCTGACTCCGTCATGGAAGAAGATGATCCTCTTTGGGAGTTGGGACAGCTCTTCAAAGAACTCATCCAAGATCTCTTTAACCATTGATGACAAATCTTGGATGATTTCTTGCCTGTGTGTTTGGGATCTCATCCGCGACGTGTACTTGTTCGCAGCAGGCCAATTGATGCTCCCCACGACCGCAGCAATGGAGGGGCTGCAGTCGTCTAATGGGTGGGGGTGAGTTACATCGGCCCCCATGAATATGACCGGGTCGTCGTGTTTAAACAGCCTGGGCATTTGGCAAGGCAAGGAGTTGTACAATGCAACCGTGCATCCCCCAACTTTAGCGTTGATCTTGAGAGCTATGTTGGCCAAGAACTGCGAGCTCGGCTTGCCAAGATTCGAGTAGAGGCAGCACTGGCTCAACACCCCGATTCCCGTCTCAGTGATCCGTTTCAAATCAGCGTAGCCCTTGTGTTTCCTCTCCATCACACATATGAGGAGCTGCAGATTGTTGAAGGCAGCCTTGTGAATCTTCTTAATTTTTGTTTCCAACATTTTAGCATTTGCAAGCAAATGCATTGGCTCAAAGAGAGGGCTAATCACAGTGTTCTTGTTTAGGAAAATCCCCAATTGCTCACACCTTTGACATAACTGGTTTATGAATCGTGGGACGCCAGATTTCTGATCAGTTGAGCCGCCAAAGCTTATGATCGCCCACCTCTCGACGTGCGTGCCCTCAAAAACGTGACTGTCTAGAAGGTTCCATTGGCGGTCATGGCGGGAAGGGTCAGATTCCTCACATGGCCACCGTGACCGAGCTTGAGCTCGGAGGTTGAAGGATTCTCCTTTCAACTGAGTCATCTCGAGCAACATGCAGCTTGAACCCGCTCGCCACGCTCCCACTGTCGAGAAAAGGACAAGTTAAACTAATCGAAAGCATACAATTTTTCACCAAATCAGGGCAAGAAAATGGAAGATAACAACACTACCTTGTTGGTCCGGCCGGTCCATTCATGACTCCATCGATGATGGCTTTGCGTGCTATGACGGGCGTTGGCAGCCTATTTTGAGGAGCTTCACGGTCTGATCATCAGAGAGCTTCCTGAAAAACTTCTGCCCTTCACAAATCACACAAAGCTCCATAGGCAGATAACATGGCTTCCTCCTACTAATCTGCAAACATGGCAGATTTCTATATTCCACATCATAACCATAATGATCTTTGAAATAGTGCAAAGTCTCAAATTTTCCCATCTCTATCAGGAAACCATAAATTCTCAGTAACTTCCTCAGTCAAGCTATGAACTCTATATCGCTGAACCGCTTCCTGTGGCAGACGAAGATACGGATATTCTTGAGGGCCCTCTCGACCTCCTTCCTCTCTTCGCTTGTAAAACACCTTGCCTTCCTCTGGCATACGTCGTGCATGAAGTCGAACCGCTTCTGCAAATACGGGATCACTCCTATGCTCTCATGAAAAGCTGTCACCGAGAAATCCACATTGAGGGCAAGGCCTTGCTGTGTTTGCCTTAGGCTTTGAAAGAACCCTCTATACGCAACGGCTCCTCCTCCGATCTCCTTTGCCCCCGTTAAACTCGAGTAAAATGACCTCCCCGAGGCAATGCACTTCTCTGTTGGCCCCTCCCTCAACACTACATCAAGTGCATGGATGTATTCTTGAGGAAGAGGAGTGGCATCATCTCCTTTGCTATCCAAATAGCTGCTTAGAACCTTCCCATCCAACTTCGACACGAGCTTGATATTCACTCGAAAAATCTTATGCTGCTGCTTCTTCTGTGACAAATCCATTTCTAGAGATGACACAACAGTTTTACCAACAGAGATAGGGAGGCTGATGAAGAACTCAAGCCTATCGTCTTGGAACTCAACAGGGCTGTATAGAGTCCTTCGGCCGTCATAGACTGGGAGGGCACCGGATAGGAGGTGTGGATGCTCCTCAACCATCTTCTTCTTAATTCTACGTGCAATGTCCTTCGAGGGCTCGGAGATATCTCAACATCGTAGTGGAAAACGCAGTTGGGTGGGCTGAATTTGACTAGGAAATGGTTAGCAAGAAGGGTGATGACTCTCCCTTCCACGCCACCAGAGTCTGGCCTTCTTGCTATTGCATATGAAATCGGCTTAGAATTTGAATTCTTTCTTCCATTTTCCTTCTTATTACAGGGAAGAAGGCTAACTGGATTTGAGACTTTTCTACCTGAGCAAAAAATTTCTACTGATCATCAAACTACCAAAAAAAAATAAAAATCCTACAACTTAAGCAAAACTATTGCATCAATCGTCAAATTACAAAAAAGTTCCTATAACCTAAGCAAAAACTATATCATCAATCATCAACTAGCAAAAAAATCATTTAACATAGTACCAATCTTTTTCTTTTTTTTGTCAAAATCATTGATAATAGGACCATTATCAATTTTTATTAAAGAAATAATTACAAGATTTCTTTACAAGACATTGTAAATTCAAGCATATATACAACATTTGAAAAATAAGGTCTTTAATATTGAACTAACCACCAAGATTCCTTTTTTATTTGTTGCTAAGCATAGAATGAGTTAGCATGCTGCAATCAAACATGCAATATGAAATAGCTACACAAACGCAGCAAAGGCAAAGACTGAAAAAAGCCCATATTCACGAAAACAAAAACAAGAAAAGTGTTTAATTTAACCTCAGTAATTTTTCTATTTTTATTTTTACCTGCAGAGAAATCTTGAACATGGTAAGCCGAGGAAGTTGCAAGAGCAGGACTACATAGACCTCTCCGAAGATGGGATTTCTGTCCAAAGATGTGATTTTGAGGGAAAGGTGAGGTAACTGTGAGCTGCAGAGGTATGGTGGGAGGCAGAGGGAGCAAAGCAGGGAAATTTTGATATTGATTTTCGTAGCCAAATCCGAAGCCATAACCAAAGCTGTAGGAATTCTGCAGCAGGTGGTGGTGGTGGTGGTGGTGATAGGTGTAAGCTCTCTCTAAAACTCCTAGTTTTGGGAGTGCATTTTGTGCTGGTATTGATTCGTCTTCTTTTCCATGACTTGTTTACGAGAGGAAGATGAAAGGAGTCAGCCAAAGGGCCTATATTCATGAAACAGAAACAGCAATTTATACAACCAGGAATTAATGGTTGTTGATTCCCTCCTGCTAGAGAGAGAGAGAGAGAGAGGCAGACAGACTGAGAGTTTATTTTGCTCTCTACTTTGCTGCTCAGTGGTTTTAAGATACTGGGAAATGCTAATGGTCAGGAGGTAAAAGGTGGGCCTCATTTGACCTTTGTCAAAAAACAGAAGATTGATTTTTTATTTTTTATTTTTATCTTTTTTTTCAAACTTTCTTGTTTCTAGATTAGATTTTGATGAGGCCCTTTGAAAAAAAGATTAGATTTTGAGGAGAGCATTATTCTATTGGTGGAAACTGGGTTGTTCTTGCATCAAAAGATATGACTCTTTAATGTTTGTATTTATTTTGTCTATGTTTCATTTTGACTTGGAAGAAATATAGTATAATCTTTGGCCTTTTGTCTTTGAAGTCAAGAATTGAGCTTTTTGTTGCATGCTTTTTTGCTTTATCAACTGACTATGACTTGTAATAATCTTGATTTTGATTGAACTTGCAACTGATCATTCCATATTAACTACCTAACCTACTCTTCACAAAAAAATTGAGAAAATGTTTTTAATCATCATTATGTTCAATGAGCATCAAAATAATCGTCGTGGTTGTCATCATCGTTGTTTTTCTTCTTTGTTGCAGATTTTGCCGAAATCATGTTTATGTGTAAGCAATTTTTAAGAATGTAATGAGGGTTTTGAGGGCGTTGATGTTTAGGACAAGAAAGACTAGTTCAATTTAGAGATTTTTTTTGCCTTATTTTGGCAGGCATGAAAAGAAAAGATTCTTCCTTTATATAAATCCAATTCAAATTTTCCAGTGCCCATTTAACTTTATTCGATATGGATCATATATATTGGAAGTTACGTAAATTATTTGAATCTAATAACATGGGTGAGCAATCCTCAACCTCAACCGAAAAATTTAATCGAATCGAATAGAAATTTGTGGTTTAGTATGGTTTTAAAATTGGTGGTTCGGATTCGCGTTAAAAATGAAACCAAATTTTAATTCGTTCCTTCGATTTCCATCTAAATTTTTCGATTTGAAAATAACCCAACCGAATTACATTTATATTGATAGTTTTATTTTATTTTTGTTATTAGAATTTAGAAGTTAAAAAAATATTCGAAAATGTAAAATTTGAATATGGTACTATCAACTATGGTATCTCTCGCAAACCCAAACCCAAACCCAAACCCAAACCCAAACCCAAACCCTTGCCTCCTCGACTCTCCATTCATGTTGCGTTACTGCATTTGTACGTTGCGTCAGCCACACCGCGGCCTTGTGTCAGTAATCACAACAAGAATTCAACTGTTGCATCGGATCTTATCGATCAAAAATAGAAGATAAGAGACGCTAAGAAGAATGGTGATCTCTGTATTAATATTCAAATGGGAATTTTATCATGAATGCGTACAAACTGAGCTATTTCTCATATTTATATCCTGAGCTCGATCCATGAGGTGGTTACAACCGATTAACAAAATCGATTACTTAATCCTTTCAATAATCAAGTAGTTAGTTGAGCTACTGTTATTCTTCCAGCTGCCTTGCCACTTGTCGTCGTCTTATTGGCAGACTTGTATATTTGTAATTCCTCCTCTTCTTAGCTCCCATGCATACGTGACATTACTTTCTTCATTCTGTCCACAAGTCGAAAATAGAGCAGGCAAGCGTGCTTCCATATCCAAAAACGCTTCCCATGTAGCTTCTGCCTCAGGTAAATGAGACCATTGTACGAGGACCTCCGAGCTCGGGCTGTTATTCTTCTTTACCACACGCCGAGCTAATATTTTGATTAGTTGGAGTAGGATTTTTCCCTCCGTATCGAACTCCGGGCAGTGAGTAACGACATCAGCTTGATGGACGCTCTTTTTCAAGAGACTAACATGAAATACCGGGTGGATTTTAGCCGAGTTTCGGAGAGCCGGTTAGAAGCCATCGCGCCTACTCTTGATAACTTTGAATGACCGATAACGAGGACTCGACTTCCAATTCGATGGATACGGGTGAATCTGCTTGTAGGGCTTAAGTTTGAGATACACCCACCATCGATCCGAAATTCTCGATGGACACGCTTTCTTGTCGGCATAACGCTTCATCAAGTCTTGAGCCTTTGCAGAGCCGCTTTACTTGTAATCGAATATCCAACCTTTCCTCGCATTGTGGCTTCCACCCCAACTACCTTTGATCCGAATATGAGGCCGAGCAAGAACAAAGTGGGTTTATACCCATATAGGCTTCAAATGGTGTGCGTGCGGTGAAGAGTGTAAAGAGGTGTTATACTGCAGTCGCCATTGGCAACTGTGAACTCCATTTCTTAGACTCTAGCTACACATACATCAAGATAAGCTTTGACACATTGATTGACCCGCTCGCTTTGCCCATCGGACTAAGGATGGTACGCGGTGCTAAACTGTTGTTGGATGTCAAGCACATGTAATAATTCCTTCCAAAACTGACTAGTGAACACCCTATCTCGATTGGATATTATACTTTTGCGAAGAACATGCAGCCTGTAGATCGAATCCAAGAAGATGTGGGCATAAGTTGAAGTCTGATAGGATGCTTTAGCGCGATGAAATGCACGTATTTGGTGAAGCGATCAACGATCACCCATATTGTATCCTTCTATTGGGAATGTGGTAAGCCTTCGATAAAATCCATAGTCAATTGCTACCATGCTTGGGATGGCGGTGGAATGGGTTGGAGGCACTGTGGCCGTGTACCTTCATGCTTGCCGAAATGACATTGATGACAAGCGAATACTAACTTCGCACTCCGCTCGCATCCACGCCAAGCGAATGTGACTGGACTCTTTGGAATGTGGCATTAACCCTGAATGTCCTCCATAGCACGAAAAGTGCATGAAATGTGGATGTTGTGTCGTAAATTAGTTGTAGTTCCCATATAAATTTTGCCCTCGAATCTTAATAAGCCATCTCTATAAGTGAACAAAGAGAGGTTATAAGGCATGAGAGTGCACTCAACCATCCTTTCTTGAGCTCCTGGATCTTCCTCGTAGCTTTTAAATATCTCCATTATCCGCTAGAGAGCGACTAGTGATAGAATTGAATGTGCCTTCCTCATGCTCGATCATGGAAAGAGCATCGGCCACCTTATTCTCCACACTTTTTATATTCGATTTTGTAATCGAATCCGAAGCTCAAGTGAGATATTTATGCTTTGCACCGGTAGAAATTTTCTAATTCAACAAGTATTTTAAACTTTGATTATCCGTCCGTATAATGAACTGACTGTGAAGTAAGTAGGATCGCCATTTATCAATTGCCAAGATAATGGCTAGAAACTCCTTTTCGTAGGTAGAGAGCCCTCGGTTCTTCGGGGCTAGAGCTTTGCTAAGATAAGCAATAGGATGGTTGACTTGGATCAATAACGCCCCAACCCCATAGTAGCAAGCATCGGTTTCTAGTGTGAAGGGCAACTGAAAATTAGGTAGCTTCAAGACTGGTGCTGTAGTCATGGCCATCTTCAAAGCTTCGAATCCTTTTTCAGCTTCTGTTGTCCATTGAAAATTTCCCATCTTGGTCATGTCGTTCAATGGTCATGCTATTGCTCCATAATTCTTCACGAAATTTCTGTAATACCCAGTCAAGCCAAGGAAACCCCTCAAGGCCTTAAGTTTTCTGGGCTTAGGCCAATTTACCATATCCTTAATCTTGTGTGGGTCTGCTTCAACTCCTTTCGAACTTATAAGGTGACCCAAATACTCGACTTGAGAATGACCAAATATGTATTTAGAAGCTTTGGATAACTTCGAGACAACAAAGTCTGAAACACCACCTCAAGATGCTCATAGTGTTCTGCCATAGTCTTACTATATATCAAAATGTCGTCCAAGAAGACAAGTACAAACTTACTCAGGTAAGGCCGAAATATATCATTCATTAATGCTTGAAATGTTGAGGGAGCATTAGTTAGGCCAAAGGCATAACCTTGAACTTGTATAATCCACTGGAAGTCACAAAAGCTATTTTATAGATGTCACATTCTGCCATCTTGAGCTGATGATATCCGACTCTCAAGTCGACCTTTGAAAATACAAGATGGCGCATAATTCATCCAATAAATCGTCGATGAGTGGAATGGGAAAATTATCCTTCACGGTAATGGAATTCATCGTCTGTAGTCGATACAAAATCTCCGTACCATCCTTCTTTTTGCCAAGAATACCGGGATGAGAATGAGCTATTACTCGGTTGAATTATGCCTCGCTTTCAACATTTCTTGAACCAGCCTTTCTATCTCTCTTCTCAGAATAAGGGTACTTGTAAGGCTTCATTAATTGTGAGGTATCTGCTTTCAAGGAATTCATGATTATGACTCCTATCCGTGGAAGTTGTGTAGAGTTTCAAAATCGATATATACTCAATTAGGGTTGAATTTTTATATGTGCCGCTTTCTTTTCTACTCTTTCGAAAACACCCAAAGAGAGATACCTTGCTCTTCTTGATAGTTCTTTAAAGCTCTTCCCGTAATCATTCTCAAACTGATCTCTTCTTGCTTCAAATCATGCAGCACTACCGATCTTCCTTCTTTATAGAAACTGATATTTTGCTCTTCAAAGTTAAAGGTCAATGGACCTAGTTGTTTCAGTAGGTCGACTCCAATTACCATGTCGCAGCCCCCAAGCTTGAGAATTCTCATGGCAATACTAAACCTGCAATTTCCCATCTCCCACTCTAGCTTTGGACATCTCATATTGCATTCCGGCTTAGCTTCATCGGCTACGGTAACCATTAAGGGATTTGTGCATTCTTTTTCACTTCCCACCCTCTTGGCTGTATTTTCATCTAGAAAACTATGTGTGCTGCCCGTATCAATCAACACAGTGATATTATGTTTCCCCACCTTACCTCTCGAGCCTTATGGTGTCACCGCTACTTGTCCCATGATAGCATTCAATGATATCCGTAAGCTTCTCCTTCACTCTCAACTTCTTGCAGGATGAGTTCGCTTTTCCTCAAGCTTTCCTTCACAAATAATTGTTAATATCTTCTTGCATTTATGCCCTATTTGATAAGGCTCGTCGCAATTGAAGCATAGCTTTTTCTTTCTCCTTTCTTCTATCTAGGTGGGGTCAACATTTTGAAATTAGTGGATCTCGGGTGATTAAGGAACCGCCACTGTGTTGTTTCCTTCGCTTGTTTCTCCATGTATTTTCGCTGAGTTTATTCAGGTTGTTTGGGTCCTCTTCCCAAGTCTAGTAGTCAATCTCCTGCTTTAGCAATCTTGATAGCTTGTTCTAGCTTCATGGTTCAAACATCCCTACTACACTTGATATTTCATCCTTCAAACCCCAACATAGCATTTGATGAAGTACTCCTCCTTAGACTTCTATTTTCAATTACCATATATGCTTTCGGTTCTTGAACTTAGTTGTATAAGATGCCACGTCTGAAGTCTATTTCAGCTTGGTTGAATTGCGACACCATGCTTTTTCCTTCTAAATCGAGAACCTCTCAACCACCATACTCCCAAATTCACCCACGACACTTCTTTGTTCTCCCCACGCACTCAAGATACCATAGATCGGCCGCGCTTTCCATGTACATTCGCCATATGGATTCTATCATTATCCCCATAGATTGACAACGGCACTTGTTGCACTTCCTTATCCATTGCATCGGATTATCCCCATAAAATTTTGGGAAATCTAGTTTAGGCATTCTCAAATGAGAGTTTGCGATTGCGATGACTTACCTCCTTCATTCTCTCGAACGACTTCACTTTGCTTCCACCGCATTCGCCTCTTTCTCTCCGCCTTTCTTCTTCACTTTCTTCGTGATTTCTATTCTTCGATTCGCGCCGCATTTTCTCAAATTGATCTCAGATTGCAATGACATAGATTTAGATAAATCCATCCGCTGTTGTTGCATGGTTCTACTTATCTCTCGCATTGTTGTTGCATTTGCTTGAGCCGCAACTCGATATCATCGACTTTTCCTTCCATCTTGGATTTACGTGGCATACGGTGGCGTGAGTTTTAGGCTCGCTACCAAATGTCAAGAATCACAACAAAAAATCAACTATTGCATCGGATCTTATCGATCAAAAATAGAAGATAAGAGACGCTAAGAAGAATGGTGATCTCTGTATTAATATTCAAATGGGAATTTTATCATGAATGCGTACAAACTGAGCTATCTCTCCTATTTATATCCTGAGCTCGATCCATGAGGTGGTTACAACCGATTAACAAAATCAGTTACTAATCTCTTTCAACAACTGTCAGTTAGTTGAGCTACTATTATTCTTCCAGCTGCCTTGCCACTTGTCGTCGTCTTATCGCGACTTGTATATTTGTAATTCTCATCTTCTTAGCTCCCATGCATACGTGACACCTTGCAACGCCGATGGCCTAACCGCATTACACGCCGACTCACTACACATCTCTATGTCGACTTAAAAGAAAGAAACGCCGCCACCGCCACCCATCTCTCGATTCTCATGACCTAAAACATCATTGTCTCACGCCCGTCTCTGCCACCGCATCACGACCTAAAACGCCACCTTGCCACCCATCTCCATGAGTATTACATTTTGCACCATTGTAATTTTTCTTTTCAAAATCAAAATCTATTTTAAGATTTCTTGTGAATAATTCATTTCCTTCTATTGTCAATATGGTCATATGTCTTCGCCTAACACCACCGAAGGCGCTTATTTCATTAATTGAAGTGGATTAATATCGGTATCGTAAATTCGATTTTATCCAAATTGAAATGAATCAAATCGGTTCGTTTCGGCTCGATTTGAACGATGAAAATGGTTCAATTTGGTTTGGGTTTCAAACAATTTTTAGGTTCCGCTCGATTTGAAACCAAGTCATCGAATGCTCTTCCCTATATTCTACTTTGAGTCTGTGTGATATTTAAATATAATGATGTGAGCGATTAATGTGTCCATCAATATATAGATTAATCATTTCGTATGAAGTGACATTATTAACATATACAATTGATATTGTTGGTATTCGAGTGAGTATGCATATAGTAAGAACATTGAGTATCGACTCAAATTTTTGGATATGTAGATTAAAAAAGTTATGTTATGTGAGTAAAGTAGTGTGATTCGTAAAATTGAAAACACTTTTTATTTTGTGTGTAAAATGATTCATTCTTTAGAATGAGTCAACAATAATGAGATAACCAATAAGAAAAATAAGTCAATATTTTTAGGACGGAGTGAGTATTATTTTAAGACAAGATATCATATGATGACATTCTTATGTAAGGATGTATGAGGACTATACTTAATTAGAAATTTTCTAATTGAGTATGATTCTCAAATTTTGATTAAATTTATTAAGTAAAAGTTATTCCTACACATTCTCACAAGGACGTTTTAGTTGGAGATTAATACATTTTAAAATGAGTAGACCTTCGTTATCTCCTAGTGATAGGATACGCCCAACTACTGTGCCCAAGCATCGTGCCCAATACAATTAAACCCGACATCAAGCTCGGCCCGGACAAGTTCGCCTATGAAGAATCACGAAGCGGTGGGAACGCAGAAAGCTCACCATATCTAAAAGAATCCTAATCCAAGAGGATAGATCTCAATCCTAGTTAGAAGACCCTGATTCGAGATCTAGGTCAATACATTGTGTATAAATAGAGGCTAGATGAGACGACATAGATTCATTCACTCTCTTTGTAATCACTTCTTATACTTTCAATACACTCTCTCTCTCTTGCCCCGTGGACGTAGATCTTATTCACGGATCGAACCACGAAATCTTGGTGTTCTTCTCGCATTTATTTCCCTTACGAATTTAAGATCGATCATCGCGCCGATACGTGGGAAACGAAATTTGTGCTTCGATCAACCACCGCTTACGGAAATAATCATGACCAGTACACCGTGCCATGCATCTAGGACCGCCGGCAACAACAACGCCGACGGCGAAGGGGAACGCCGGCTCAACTCGGAAGAGCCCAATCGTAGAAGAAACCCCGAGGGCATATCCAAAGTCTCGACGAGCGGACACCCGCTCTGCAGGAGGCAAGGTTACCATAGCGAAGGCAATCGTAGTAATAATCCGTGGAACCTCCGCTCCATAGTAAACCTTGACGACGCCGCAAGGGATTTCGAGAAAATAAGGAGAGCTTTCTCCGCCTCAACGGTGAAGCACGGTGGTCGGCCACGCCTGAAGAATGTACATCAAGCCTCATCTAGATACGAGGCATCACAACGAGGTCGGGGCCCAAACCGACCGCGCAAGGAACCAAAGAACGGGAGAGGACGTCGTGATCGCCGGGAAGCCAGCCCGATCGCGAATAAATCCATCCAATAACTCCGCCCGATCTCCGTGGGACGGCAGCGCAGAAAAGGCATCGTGGCCGCCGCGAGCCGGTCCGAGTCACCTAAACGAGTTCGATCGTCAACTCCGTCCCGCCTCGAGGACGGCTTGATGGATACGGAAGATAGCCACCCGCTCAAATAGAATACTAACACTTTCTCCTGATAAATACCGGTACCAAGCATCGCCCCTATGACGGGTGAGGATCCACGTAACTTCCTCTCGCAGCCCAATACAACATGATCAACCAAAAGCTCACTCGGTTCACATGTAAACTCTTCCGGAGTTACTCGTCGACAACGCCCGCAGTGGTTCGACGGTCTACCTCACGGAAGCATCGGCCCTATCGCGACCGATGGTCGCCCACCGGCGGTTCTTCCAAAAGCGAATCAAAACGCCATCGCACACCTCCTCACCATAAGGCAAAGCCAGAATGAGTCCATCACCGACTTCATGACAAGGTTTAACAAGGAGTACCAAGGTCAAGACGTGAACGACTGTTAGTCATCTCGCCTTCCAAACGGCATCTTGCCGGGGCCTTATATCGAGAGATCGCTGGCACGAACCTCGCATCGCAACAGTAGCTGTGGCGATAGCCAATCGGTTCGCCAAAGCGGACGAGGTCGACAAGAGAAAGCGCCAAGCGATAAAGCCGACCGGAAAAAGGAAGAAGAGCGAAGGAAGGGAAGATCGAACCAAGGTCGCCAAGCGCCGGATGATTACATCGCCTAATAAAATCCGTGCTCGGTCCACGCGACGCCTCTAACGACCTCAATACACCCGCTGACGGCCGAGGGCGTAAATCCACGACTCCATATGAACCTGCTCGAGAAGCCTCGACCGATGACAGGAGGAAAGAGGTGCCACCTACGGATAAACATCGCTCATTCCATGATGATTACGGCACGACATCAAGAGTGCAACGAGCTCATGGGTGAAATTGAGATGCTAGTTCAGACGGATCCTCAAGAAATACCGAGGATGTCGTCACAAACCGACCAAAGTCAAAAGAAGAAAAGGTAGAAGAGGGAAATTGTGCCCCACAAAAAACAAAGCGCAAGACCGACGAAGGAGATGACGAGCCTCAATATGACGGGTGGTCTCCACAATTACGGGCTCCCCTGGAGTCACGTAAGTCCTCTCGAGGCCGATGTTCAAGTCCTAGAACCAAATGAACCCACCAATAAGAGGTTCAGAAAGGACGAGGCGATCACCTTCTCCAAGACGACCCGCTTCGCTGACAAGATTCCACCGTGATGCATTGGTGATCCGTAGTGGTCGCAAATAAGTTGGTGAAACGATTTACATCGACAACAAGCATCGGTGAGCATCCTTTTAAGGAATGCTTTGACAAGTTAGAGTGGAAGACGCTACCGCACAAGCCCGCCGCCACTCCGAGCTTCGCCCGTGAAGAGACGCGCCTAAGGAATAATCGAGCTACCCGTCACGGTGGGAAAGCACCAACGACCTCGACCAAGGTGGTGCGTCAGAGGAAGGCCAACTCGCCGATAACATCATACTAGGGCGAGATTGGTGAACGCAAGGGGCGGTATGCTCAACGCACCACCCGACGATAAAAATACCCACCACGAGGGGACAAACCGTGATCCGGGGCGATCGTAAGCAAGCCAGTGAGTGTATGCAAGTTGCCTTTACGAGGTGCCGGACCTCGGTCCAACACCCACGTGCATAGCAATTAAAGAAACCCAAGAGTTGGAGTTCGAAGACATCGCCACTCCCGGTACGGTGAAGAGGTCGATTGTACAAAGACGAGCCATTGAAGGTCGCCCGTGTTGGTTTCACCACGACACCAAGTGAAGGATCGATCATCCAACCCTAAGGGAATTCGAGACGTGTTTGCTTGGTCTCCCTCGACATGACCGAGTCTCGCCGAGTATCATCACCATCGGCTCAACATCGACCAACATAAAGCCGCTTCGATGTATAAAGAATCTTCGCAGCGAACGAAACCAAGTCATTCATGACGAGGTGAACCAATATTAAAAGCACGACATCGCTCGAGGTCAAATATCCGACCGGATAGCCAACCCGGTGATGGTGAAGAAAGGAGGAGGGATGGCTAATGTGTATCGACTACATCGACCTCAACAAGCATTGCCCAAAGGATTGCTATCCCTTCCCAACATCGACAAGAAGGTCGACGCGTTGGTCGGGTACGAAGTCTTCGCTTGACTTATACAAAGGTATCACCAAGTCCTCGATGGACGACGAAGACGCTGCCAAGACAAACCTTCATTACCGACTTGGGTCTTCGTGATATAAAAAGATGCCATTCGCCTTAAAATGCAGGGCTACCTATCAAAGGATGGTGGACAAAATATTTCACCCTACATAGGTCGGAATGTGGAGGTATACGAGACTACATTGTCGCCAAAAGCAAGGAAGAAGTCGCATGTGTGGCCGACCTCCGGATCGCCCTCGCCTTCTTCTAAAATCAACCTAAAGTCAATCCCCGTAAATGCACTTTGCGGTCCGTCCGAAAGTTCTTAGGGTGTTGGGTTTCACAAGAAGAAATAAAGCAAACCCGACCAAGGTCCAAACCATTTTGGAAATGAAGATGCCAAGACCATCCATGACGTACATAAGTCGACAGTGCATAGTCGCACTAAGCCGCTTTCTTCAAAAGTCATGGATAAGCAGCTACCCTTCTTCAAGATACTCAAAAGCCCCAAATTCTCATGGGATGAGGTGCACAGTCCGCCGAAGACCTCAAGAGCTACCGCCAAGCTCCCCACTCTATCCGTCCCAAAAGAGGAGAGGTCCTTTTCTCTACCTCGCCGCCTCTGACGAATCCATAAGTTGCACCCTGCACGAGAAGGAAGGACGCCGACCCGTGTATTTCATCACCGAGCACTAAAAGGCCTTAAACGAGGTATCACCCACGGAGAAGCTTGCCTTAGCATTGGTAAATGCATGAGGAGGCTACGTCCGTTTCCATGCACATCACATACAAGTCCTCATCGACTACCCACTTGCAAGTATTGACGGTTCAAGCATCGGGAGAATCGCGAAATGGGCAATCGAACTCGGGCGAGCACGATATAACCTTCTCGCCTCGCCAGCCATCAAAGGTCAAGCCCCAGCGGATTTCCTTGCGAGTCTAACTTCGCCGAAAACCGAAGCCCACCGAGTCCAGACAGACGATGCCAAGCCGAACCCATGGTTGAAACACCGAAGTCTGGCAACTCTACGCTGACGGGGCTTCGAAACAAAGGAAGGGAGGTATCTTACTCCTAGGCCCTGACGACTAAGAGATCGCCACTCACTTCGGTTCACATTCAAAAATACGAATAACGAAGTGGAGATGAGGCATCGATCGCAGGACTTCGCCTCGCTCAAAGTCTCGAGATACGAGCCGTGAAGTTCACAACTGACTCAAGTCGTCAGAAGCCAAATGTTGGGAAAATACGAGGCAAAAGCGATGTAATGAAGAATCTCGAAAAAGCAAAAGCTCGCAACGGACTTTCTCACACTTCCAGATAGTTCGCATCCCAAGGAGAAAATAGCCGAGTGACATCTTATAAATTGGCCTCGCCATCAACGAGCCCGCCAAGAGAGGAAGTCCAAAGCAGAGCATAAACGATGTCAAGACGGAGCCGAGGTCAACATAGTCTCTACGAAGAACCCAATTGGACGACTCCCATTCGAGAGTACCGGAGAAGGCGAATCGCCCCACGATGTTTGGAGGCTAGGAGGATCTGAACAAATCTGCGATATACAATCGAGGTGCGAAGTCCCAGACTGAAGTCATATCTCCAACCTCTTAAGGTGCTTGGGTCCGAACCGAGCCAATTACGTTTCTACGAGAAATACACGAAGGTTCGTATGGAAGCCACATCGACCCCGAGCCTTGTCAAAGAAAGTCATGCGATGGGGATACTATTGGCCAACAATGTTCCAAGACTCAATGGACCTCGTAAAAGTGTCCGGGTGTCAAATCCATGGAACGCACCAAGGCTACCCTGCACCGACCTCACCTCCGTCAGAGCCCTTGCCGCTTATGCAATGGGGATTGACATTGTGGGCCCCTTTGTAAAGCACCGTGACAGCTCCAATTCTTAATTGTTGCGATCGACTACTTCACGAAGTGGGTAGAAAGTCGAGCCCTCGCGAAAATCACAAGCAAGAACGCCTCAACTTCGTATGGAAGAACATAGTGTCGCCGACATCCCCATATCCTCCTTTCTGATAACGGAACACAATTCACGGATAAGACATTCAAAGATTGGTGTCAAGAGCTCGATCCAACAAAGTTCACCTCGGTGGCCCATCCTCAAGCAAATGGTCGACCGGTTACCAATGTGACCATCGAAAGGGTCTAAAACTCGTCTCGACCGAGCTAAAGGCCTGGGTGGAAAATTTACCGCAGTCCTATGGTCGCATCAACAACGCCTCGGACCTCGAACGGAGAAACACCATACGCTTTGGTGTATGGAACCAAGCGATGATCCCTGCAGATCGGAGTACCGAGTCCTCGTACCATTGACTTTCTCGAAGCAAATGGGGAAAATCTACGAGCTGATCTAGACCTACTGAAGAAAAGAGACCTCGCCACATCAAGGAAGCTCGGTACAAGCAACAAGTAGCTCGGTATTACAACCAACAAAAACCGACAATTCAAGTGGGCGACCTCGCATCTCGACATAATGAAGTCAAGAAAGCCGCAGCTCGGCAAGCTGGAAGCCACATGGGAAGGACCTTCACCGGTCGACGAAGTCCTCGCAAAGGGCCTATAAGCTCGCTCAATTGTTCGGTGAGCAATTACCCAACGACGGCACATCATCCATCCAAGAAATATTATGCATAAGTGTCAAGGGTCGGGTCTTGTTCGGTCATATTTTTAAAGTCTGTTTAGAGTCCGTCTTATTTGGTGGTCGCGTCATCTTTTATCAATAAAATCTTTATTTTTACGAGTTCTACTTGTCACTAATGCATAATTAATCTTAGATTATTTACCCTCACGAGGACAAATTCCTCGACGGAGGTCGATTACATCTGCTTAATACACGTGTAAATCTAACGCGCATGCCTACATACGAGATCGACTACCTTCGCTTATTTTCAAGCGTTCTCTCTATGTAGCGAAGGGACCACCCTCCCGATGACCTCGGCAAAAAGGAACCATTCCTACGTGCGAGATCGACTACCTTCGTTTATTTCAAGCTGCCTCTATGTGAGCGAAGGGACCACCCTCCCGATGACCTCGGCAAAAATGTGAACCATTCCTACGCACGATCGACTACCTTCATTTATTTCAAGCTTCTCTATGTGACGAGGGGACCACCCTCCCGATGACCTCGGCAAAAACAGAACCATTCCCACGTGCGGATCGGACTACCTTCGCTTATTTCAAGCGTTCTCTATGTAGACGAAGGGGACCACCCTCCGATGACCTCGGCAAAAACAGAACCATTCCTACGCACGAGATCGGACTACACCCGCTTATTTCAAGCGTGCTCTCTATGTAGACGAAGGGACCACCCTCCCGACGACCTCGGCAAAACAGAACCATTCCTACGTGCGAGATCGACTACCTTCGCTTATTTCAGCGTTCTCTCTATGTGACGAGGGGACCACCCTCCCGACGACCTCGGCAAAAATGGAACCATTCCTACGCATGCGAACGATTTCTTTCGAAGCGGAATTTCTACGAGGACCTAACTACTTTGCATATTACTCTTGTTCAAGTACAAAGTCAACAAAACCATTCTTATTAAATAGAAGATATAAAGGTTACATTTACATTTCACGAGACGGAGCGGATCGGGAAAAGTGAGCCAATCCCTAGAAAAATCGAATTCAAGAACTCATCTATGCTAATCCTACCTCACCTCGTCCTCGGTCTATACCACGGGCCCGCCCGCAGCGACCTCGGTCACTGACGATGCAGGCTCTGCGAGCTCGGCCTCGCCACTGATGACGCCCGGTCTCGACGCATGGAGGTCCACGACGCTCAAGAGCAATAGCACGCCTCTTGTGCGCGCCACCCGGATCGCCATAATGTGGTTCATTTATTCTAGATCGAGAAGCTCCGTGAAGAAGAGGCCTCGCATCCCGTCAAGTATGTCATCGAGTGGTTGTCGAGCGATAACAGCTTGTATATGCTCCGAGCCTTTTAATTCAACAGATCGCCCGTGAATTGCCGTGAGGTCCGCCATATTCGCGCCTATACCTCGAACAACGGGCCGCAGCCTCGACAACCTCGCTTCTACTTCGGATCGTCATCCCACCATTCCGTGGATAACCTCCTCGTACTCGGCATGCTCCTCGGCTATCACCTGCCTTCCTCCTTGGCGACTCGAACGCCTCTAATTCCAAAAGGCGAGCACGGAGCTCGCCTCCCGAGCTCTCGGCTCTATGCTTGACGCCGATTCACCAGACGTGACCGAGCTGCCTTTATATGGAGGAGTTCGACCTCTTTCAACTCAAGAGTCATGACAGTCTTTGATTTGATTCAACCAAGGAGAAGCATCAAACATTTCGAGAGACAATGAATAAAAAAAAAAAAGAAGAGATAAGTTTCGACATAAACTTGTAATTTTATTAACATGCCTTAGCGAAAAATTGTTGTACATTTACATTCAAAAAAAAAAAAATCAATCGACCCTCCGGAAGCTTCGCCATGTCCACGTTCGCCTCCCGGCTCGGACGGCCTCGGCCTCGGCCTCTTGGAAACTACCGAGTCTCGACGCCGCAAGCATCACCGTCTCCCACCCCCTTTGCATGATCAGCCAATAAAGCCTCGGTCGGGGATCCCGATCCACGGGGCAAAGCGCGCATGCACTCAGCGACAAAGAACGGAGGAGGAGGCAAGAGCTCGCAGCACGGAAGCTCCTTCGTGCCGCGGACGAGCACATCAGCAGGCTGCCTCAGACAAGATCCTCGGCTCCTCGCATCCATACTTGCTTTGTCCAGATCTGGGTAGTCCTCGGCGACCTCTTCGATTGCGTCCCGGGACGGCGCGCTTGTTAAGCACATCACCGCGTCGAGACCATCCAGGAAGCCCGCCGACAGAACAGCCTCTCCGCGGGCCGAGCGTTTCTCCCGAGAGCTCGCCATGTCCGCCTCCCGACGGCGAACCTGCTCCACGGCCTTCATCGAGGCAACCTCGCCCGCCGCCTCGGCTCTTGCCGCCTCCTCACAACCAGTTGCCTCACGACTGCCCTAGCCGCGCCTCAATGGCCGTCGCGTCCGCCGCTTACGCTTGACGAGGTCCGGATCTTAGCCGACCTCGGACATTTCTTGAGCAAGGAGGTATTCACCTCCACCTCCCGAGCATACCGCCACCTCAGCCGCGACACGGCGCCTTCAAGTAATCCGATATAAGATCGGATACTTTGACACCTCGCCGCCACGTCCGCGACCCTCATACAAAATATACATCGGTCGGAAGAACACAATTTGGTTACTATGCACAAAGTATAAGGACGGTACAAACCTCGTGAAAGAGACAGGCTTGGGCTTGAACCGATCTATTCTGCTCGACCTCGGCGAACCGAGGACTCGGGGACCTCATCCTTCCGCCTCTTCAAGCGCTTCGGTGCGGCGAAGGGGATCTCGAAGGTTCCATAGTCATTTCGGCATGTCCTCGAAATCCTTAAAGGTCGGAGACCTTCGGCCAAACCACGAAATCGGTTCGACCACGGAGATCGGCTCCTTCCTTTCTTCTTCCTTTCCTTCAAGAGTTCACTACAAGGAAACACATGGGTCAAGATCAATCGTAACTCATGAAATAAAAAAAAAAGATAAAGAAGAGGCCTCACCCTTCACCGACTCCACCGTGGAGGTAGGATCATAAGTGAGCCCGCCTCGCAAGCTCGGCCTCGGAGAAGACCTCGTCAACAAGGCCAATTTTGTCCGGCCTCCAAGTCACCGCCCTTGTCGACATACACATCGGCGATCTTATCGGATCGCCATGGGAACTCCATATGTCTCAAACCGGCTGTAAGAACTTCTTCCGCCAGTTGGAGATCTTTGATTTAATCTTGGCTTGAATTTCCTACGGGTGATAGATAATACCACCCGGCCGCCTTCAGCTTGCAAAAAGCAAGGACGAGCCCCAAAGTAAGAGGAAAATTATGCTATAGCATGACACCTAGAAGCGCCTATATGCGGAATGAGTTCGGCGAGAGTTGGGCGAGAGATAGCCAAACATCTCTTGAACTCAACATGTACATGAGGGTAAGGAAGACGAAGACCAGCCTTGAGGCTGTCCTCGTGCACGGAATAAAACCATCCGAGGGCACAAGCCCTGTCCTCCTGGACGGGGCAACTAGCTCAATACTAGAGGAATACTATATTGAAAACATATATCCCTAATGTCGAAATACTTAGGATTGAAGAAAAGAAGACTTTGCCGCAATCCCCATCGAGGGAAAGCAGACTACACTCAGCAAGAGGCATATGGACACGAGTAAAGACAGGAAGAGACACTAAATCAGACGGGGAAATAGACACGATTTGACGCCCAGACGACTCGTTAGGAGAAGAGGTAGCCATTACTTACTTTTGTTTATCGATGAACAAGGCGGAAGCTTCAAATCGTCAATGGCGCGGAATAAGGTGTTTCAGTAGGCGAGGGTTTTGAAAATCAGAGAAATGAAGAAAGCAAGTGATAAGAGATATTGCGTATCAAGGAAGACATTCCCCTAATATGCACTTTATCGGGAATCCAACCGTTGCCAATTTAATGCGCATTAAATGCGTATCCCGCGTCGATGCTAGTAACGGCAATAATCCGTCTTGACCTCGGCATAACGCCGTCGGTGAAGCGGTCAAGACCTCGCCTAACGCCGTCGGTGAAGCGGTCCAAGACCTCGGCCTAACGCCTCGTCGGTGAAGCGATCAAGACCTCGCCTAACGCCCGCCGTGAAAAGCTGGTCGAAGACCTCGCCTAGCGCCCGTCGGTGAAGCTGGTCGAAGACCTCGCCCAACGCCCGTCGGTGAAGCCGAAAGAAGACCACTGGTGAACGCCTCCTTAGCGAAGCCCGCCAAGACCTCGGCGACACATCCGCCAAGACAAAGATTCGATATACGACGCCAAAAGCATTGACACACACAAAGTCGACAATGAAAAGAATGTAAGATCGTCCAACCCCGCTTGTCACAACAACCCCAATCCAAAGCATGACCTCGTTTTAAGCGTCTTTTGGGGGTTAGATAGGATACGCCCAACTACTGTGCCCAAGCATCGGGCCCAATACAATTAAACGACATCAAGCTCGGCCGGACAAGTTCGCCTATGAAGAATCTCGAAGCGGTGGGACGCAGAAGCTCAATCGTATCTAAAAGAATCCTAATCCAAGAAGGATAGATCTCGAATCCTAGTTAGAGAAGACTCGATTCGAGATCTAGGTCAATACATTGTGTATAAATAGAGGCTAGATGAGACGACATTAGATTCATTCACCTCTTTGTAATCACTTCATACTTTCAATACACTCTCTCTCTCTTGCCTGCGTGACGTAGATCTTATTCACGATCGAACCACGTAAATCCTTGGTGTTCTTCGCATTTATTTCCCTTACAATTTAAGATCGATCACCGGCATCGTGCCCAATACAATTAAACCCGACATCAAGCTCGGCCCGGACAAGTTCGCCTATGAAGAATCTCGAAGCCGGTGGGAGCAGAAGCTCACCATATCTAAAAGAATCCTAATCCAAGGGATAGGATCTCGAATCCTAGTTAGAAGACTCGGATTCGAGATCTAGGTCAATACATTGTGTATAAATAGAGGCTAGACGAGACGACATAGATTCATTCACTCTTTGTAATCACTTATACTTTCAATACACTCTCTCTCTCGCCCGTGGGCGAGATCTTATTCACGGATCGAACCACGTAAATCCTTGGTGTTCTTCTCGCATTTATTTCCTTACAATTTAAGATCGATCACCTAGTATGGTTCTTGTCTAATTAGTTTCACAAAGTCGACGAAAAAGATTTAAATATTTTCAGCTTTGGTCAAATGGAAAACATCGAAGCCGTCCCTTTTGGACATGTTGGATCTTCTTGTTTGATATTTTGTTTCATCTGTATATCAACGCCTGCAAAATCTGTTTAAAATTATAGATTTTTGGTTCTTTTTTCTCAACTCTTTTGCCCTTTTGAGGGTGGAGGAGCAAAAGATATGTCTTAATGACTTAATTAATGTACATATAAATAAAAATCATTTAAACTTACTAGCCCAACTCTTCACAAAAAAACGCTTGCTACAATTAAACTGGATCGAGTAGGGCCAAGTTGTAGGCTTGATCAATTTGAGGATTTTTCGGTCCAAAAATTCTATTACCTTATTCCTTAAACCATTAGAAAAATTGAACTAGTTTGTCGTAGCCGACCACTTTTGACAAGTTTAGATAGAGGTGGAATCCGCTCCCATTTAGCGTTCATCATCAATCATCATGATGAATACACATAGTAAAAGGTCTAGAGCTAAGATCGTTCAAATTAGTCAATTCTCTTTGTTTCTTTAAATCTTTTTTGGGGTTTGGAAAGTTAAAGTTTTTGTATTTGATTAAGTCTATGAGCATTAATTATTTAAACTATTTAGTTTTTTTCTATAAAATTAATACTTATGCGCAAACTCAAATATAAATATAATAGGAAATCTAAAATAATGCTTATTCGATGGTGTGACTATATTAGCCTATTCATGATTTTTTCATGATCCAAGCAAAGGCAAATCTAAAAAAAAATGAAAAATCACGGACCCACTTGATAATCTTACGATTTGGTTTGGTGGTCCAATTGAGATTGTGAAAAAATCATTTTCATACTTTTGCCAAGTTTCATAATTAAATTGATTTTGAAAGATTTTATTTAAATAAATTTAAATAAAATATATGATGGATATGTTTCTTAATATAAATACGTATGTATGTCAAGATTCATCCTTTTTCTTCAATATAAATAAAGTCAATCTTATTGTAGTTGGAATTTTTTAATAATTATAATTTGTATATTGTAAGTAAGAAATGTAATTTTTATGACTCTAAAATTTAATACCACAATTTAATTAAGTTAAATATGGTGAGTGAATAGAAACATAATATTTGAGAGAGCAAATATACAACATTTATTCAAATTTAATATAGAAAGTAAGAAAATATTATTTGTAATTTAATATTTCGCATCTATTCGTAGTTTTTTCAAGGTCGATTCTAATTTATGTATTTTATTATAAGTTTTTATTTTGTTATTGAGTTTGTGTCTTCTTTTAAGTGTATGGTAGTTTGTATCATTGTGAATTAAAAGTATAAAATAAATTTTATTAATTATAAATTTATTTTAAATAATAACAAGTTTAAAATAAAATAAAAATAAAAATATTTTAGATTGAATTGATGTCATTGATGAATATGAAAATAATAGAATTAAATTAGACTGTAAATTGTATAAGTGGAAGAACGAAAAATAAATATTATATTAAAAAATTGAATTGTTATATATCATCAACCGAATGTAATGATAACTTTTAAAATAAAGAATAGAAGGTGCAGTCCCTGGTTTTAGTTTTAATGCTCAAATATGTCCTACTTTGTGCTTTCTGCCACTTTTTGCCTCAACTTTTATCAACATGTTCATTCTTGTGCTTTGAAATTGGGCCCCTTTTATTTCTATAAGGATTAAAACATTTACCTATATTATAATTTACAAATTGTATTGGACTAATAGAGATGGATTTTAGGGGCCAGTAAACACTTAAGAAAATATTTTTGCTTGAGGAACACTTAAAAAAATGTAATTATTTGCTAGTAAATCCAATTAAACAAACATGAAAATCCCAAATGCGTGATTATTAGCTATTTCTTATTACATGATGAGATTTGATATATTTAAGTAAAATGTATTTTATCATAAAAAAATCATGTCATATTTGTTTAGATATATTAAAGTATTTGTAATATATATAAATGATAGTAGGAATATGAAATTACAGTACTTTTGTCTACAATAGATTAATATATGATGATTGAATACACAAATACGGATAGAGAGAAAGTAGATAGATAAATAAACATCTTTTATTATGAAGCTCTAGTCTATATTTATAAGAAAATATAAAGCTATGGTTAGGTTTGATCATCACCTATATATATGATGAGAATCATTTTTATTATGAGAACGTGAGAACCAAAAAATGATGAATTCGGTGTGAAAGTTTATGAATCCGTTGGAAAAATGACTGAATCCAACAAAATAGAATTTTTCCCTCTCAGGGGATTCGAACCCTGGGTGAAAATTCTGAATTTTTAGATTCATTAACTTTTGTAGCGAATTCATTTTATTCGTAACGAATTTTAGTAGTTCTTAGTTCTCACATTAAAAATGATTTTTATTTGAACCTCAATATATATATATATATATATATAGAGAGAGAGAGAGAGAGTTGGGTTCTCATAGTACTCAATCCTCAGATAGTATGTAATATCCAATTTAAACCACACATTTTGAACATGTGGCCGCATTACAAGTTGACATGTGGTAGTTCCCCTTTTTTTCGTAAGGGACAAAATGAGAAGAAAGCAAATCAACCTTCTTCTTCTTCTTCTCCTTGGCAGCGGCAACGGTAGTTGACTGCGACGACGACGTCGGCAGATAGCAACAACAACATACACGAACAATAATAAATAACAGATTTTGAGAAAAGAAAAAGAAGACAAAAAAATGAGAACAAAATTGATAGATTTTGAGAAAAAATAAAAGATGAATTTGATAGAGGATTAAAGAATCGAGAGAGATGGTGGCTATGGCGGTGGTTCACGGTGAATTTCACCGATAATCGGGTAAAGAGACAGCAGAATTGATGGAGAATGATGGATGAGAGATT
Organism: Salvia rosmarinus; assembly: GCA_036937905.1. Lineage (NCBI taxonomy): Eukaryota > Viridiplantae > Streptophyta > Magnoliopsida > Lamiales > Lamiaceae > Salvia > Salvia rosmarinus. The sequence continues at coordinate 20,053,582 of CM072822.1, read as the reverse complement.
TGCTATCGAAAATCATAAAATTGCATTTAAGAAAGTGTTATTGGTGCATAAATACACCAACTTTGGGTCAATTTTGATTTTTCCCACAACTTTAAAAATTTTCACAAAATACACAAACTTAATGACTTTAGTGTTTTTACCATGATTTTAAATTCATGCCAAATTAGATCTGATTTGACATCTAAAAAATTTACTATAAACTAAATGGTTAGTAATATAAACGATATCATAGAAAGAGGACATAAAACATCGTCGTTCCATCAAAACAAATCAGATTTTTTTATTTATAGGATTCATCACGTCAACCCTTATTACAAAAATCAAGTCTTCTCGTTTGTTTCATCGTCTGGTTCTAGTTGGGATCAAAAGAATCGATATCCTCTCTCTACGATGTCGTTTGTATCACTGGCCCTTTTTTCTATGATAAATTTTCGAGATGTCAAGTCAGATTTAATTCGGCTTAAATTTGAAATCATGATAAAATCACTAAAGTCATTAAGTTTATGTATTTTGTGATAATTTTTAAAGTTCATGGAAAAAATCAAAATTGGCATAAAGTTGGTGTATTTATGCGCCAATAACTCTTTAACAAAACATAAAACTGTATGTTGACACGAAATGGAAACATGCATTTAACAAAACACTTTTATCCATATAATAAAACATATTCATACATTTAACAAAACATAAGAATGCATTGTTGGCAAATGTAAAAATGCATTGTCGCCCAGCGCGCATTTCCAACCTACATGTATTATTTTGTTCAATTATATGTATTTTTGTGTTCATTTAAATGCATAAGTCAGTTCAACTAAATGCATTGTTTGTTTTTCACAATCACATAACAAATCAAATTACTAATCTACACTTACTGTAGCGAAATCAGCAAAATTAAACTTAAAAAATTTGAAAAAATCTCCACCATAGGATCTATTAGATGAGTGGATAAGATTGAGTACTACATACTATCTCATGCTTGGGTACTATTTGATCCACTTTATATATATATATATATATATATATATATATGAAGAGTTAACGTGAGAACCATTTTTATCGTGAGAATATGAGAACCAAAAAATGATAAATTCGATGTGAAAGTTGGTGAATCCGCTGGGAAAGTTACTGAATCTAAAACAATAGAATCTTCACATCTCTTCGAACCCTGGGTGAAAATTTTGAATTTTTGGATTCGAAGGAAAAATAGTACAACGGCTCCTCGAAAACAATCATTTTAGATCTTTGAGTTTAGCGCACGTCGATCTTATTTACCAATTTTTTGAACGTTGATGTTAGTAATGCCTTTGTGAACAAGTTCGACAGATAATCACTTGTTAAGGAATGTACAACGTGTCTTCCTTTAAGATGCATGACACAGACGACATAGTCTTCATACGATAGTCTTCTTTGGACATCATTGTTTTGATGTTCTTGTTTTGCATTAGTTGCCTCGTTAAAAACCTTAACTAAGAAAACTCAATTGGAGAAAAATTTAGTAAAGAAAAAAGAGTACAACCATTTGGTCTTCGGGACCGTTTCACCTTCAAGGTTAAGTCTTCGAGACTGTTTCACCTTCAAGGTCAACTCTTCGGGATTATTTAGAAGGTGTCACTCTCCTTCAGATAACGATCTTCAAAGTCTGCGGATCTCAATATCATAATACATATAACCATTCTTGAAATTTAGCATTAATGGGATCAGAATCAAAATCGAGTAGCCACTAATATAGAATCTTGATTTCTTTCATAAAATAGACCAATATCATTTTTTCCTTGAAGATAACAAAGGTTATGGTTAATTTTATTTCAAAGTATTGCTAACATGTTAATTGAAATTCCATATCAGGCCTGATAAAGTCATGCTCTAATGGCACATAAGTAAGGAACTTCTGGTCCTAAAATAACTTTGTTATCTTCTTTTGGTCTAAATGAGTTCTTATCCACTTCAACTGAGTTCTAAATGAGTCATTAGGTAACTAAATAGATAAAATTGATCTAAAATCTCTTTCAGTTATGTCGATTGATATAAAAATACTCCATTAAGGAGATGCTCAATCTATAGGTCGAGACAATAATTAGTTTTACCTAAATCTTTCAATGCGGCGCTGGAATGAGACAAGCCGCGATGAGCGGAGGAGCCTTGCGGGTGTCAGGTAAGCGCTTGCTGCCTACACTGCCACCTCGAGATCTGCCTGACCAAGCCAAAGGAACTACACTTGGCTCCCAACATAACAACTCCATACACAACATTATTCACATTGGAAAACAACATTCGATGGGGTGGAGGCATCGTCAATTCTTCTCAACTCTCTTTATTTCTCTTGCATTTCATGAAGCGATTAGTGAGGAAGAAACAAGTCCTACGGCAAACAATTTATATTATGTATTTATGACCTCTGCTTGAGCAAGCTTGCAGAGAATGCTTTGATTCGCTTGATTTTATATTCAAGTATGGTTTCGATTATGTTCTTGTTTATTGCTTTTATGTTGATTATGAGTGAGTAGTCGATTCGGTTGGGCTCGGGGTGAAGCACGTTGAGTCAAGGTCATACAAGTCGTGAGGTCTAAATGTCCTTAGAACCTTGAGTGGGTGTTCCAGTGTAGGCCTTTATACCCATGTTATTCCTTTCCTTGAGCGTTAACTCGGCGGTAGCCTTGGGAGAGGGTAGCTACAAGCAATAGCCGGAGTAAGACATCGAATGTCTCTTTGTCCCGGAAGTGGGCTGAGTGGGTGATTGTAGCCTTCGGCCTTGGGCAGGGTGCGAGCCACTCCTTGGACCCGTGGCTAGTTGGGTGTCTAGTGAGTAAAGTCATGGGGCGGACGAACCAATCTTGGAGACCGCTTGCAAGGGCAAGCGAGGAGCCTCGACTTAGTCCTAAAATCTACGGCAAGTTGAGTGGGGCCGTGTACGTGACAACCTAAAAGGGCATCTACCCTTGGTACCTTTAACCAACGACATACACTCTTGATGAAAATCCTTGAACCTATGACCGACGCTTGACCAATATCTCAACGTCAGGAACCTCGCCCAACTACTTGTTATTTAATCTCTTTACTTTGTATTTATGTTTCGCTTTACTTTCGCTCAAGATTTCGTCATTAGGAATGAGTCATTATCACATATCCTCTTGAGGAGGAATTCACTTAATCAATTGTACCATTAGACTATTTCTAAATTGATATGATACATGTTGTGATTTTATTTTTCCTTTGTTTTAGGAATCTTGAGTCATTCAGAGACTTTCATATAAATATCAACATCCAATGACTTATAAAAAATAAGGTTATCAAATAGATATCTATATCTATGATTACTGTCATATTATTAAATAATGGAACATAATATCAATCTATAATAGGAGAATATGTTTGACTAAAATTTATTTCAGGTTTCTGTTTAAACCCTTAAAGCTACTAACCTCGATTGATTTCTCACCACTTTATTGTTCACATTTAGCGAGTTAAGTTACACCTCAATTGCTTACTATATTACCCGATGCTTCTGATACTCAATTATCATTTGTTTTATATCTAGATTATCAATTAAAATTAAACAAACAATTTTGTTGATGCAAAAAGTGTTGTTGATAACTGTGATTATACGTTTCTCCCGTTTTTACAAAGTTCTTAAAACCAGATTTTCATCATTGCCCTTCATATTTTGATATGATCGTTCCGTAATCCCAATGTTATAATTATTTGGTGCACGTGCAAATAAATTGAGATTATCGTCTTCATGATAGTCCTATTTGAGAGGTATTTTGAGAGATATAATTTTTTATTTGATTTTGTATTCCGCGAAACTTTTATCTTTAGCACCAATAGGTAATAAGTCTCTCACGCTTCTGGCATCAAGGAATATCGACAAATATATTTTGTCCACAATGGACTTCAATTCTTTGTGGTGCATAGTGCGTAAGTATATGAGATTTTATCACTCATTTGGAAATCAATAATTTGTTGAACTTCAAGTTCATAGTGTATAAATTTAAATGGTATTTCAAATTTCTCCCTAATGCAATAGATAATTGAGTTGGATTATAAAATCTACGTAAAACACATATAAAAGTTTGAGTGGTGATAAAAAAATTACTCTAATGGGAAAGAGTGATGCTATTCGGTCATAATGTGGTCAGCCATAATCAACTTTATTGAATGAAAAACCCGTTTATTTAATATTTGATCTATTAAAAATTTGGTTTTACATTAAAACCATTTTATGAAATTACAATTTTGCCCTCATCGAATGAAAAATTAAAATTAAATTTAAAATTAATAAACAATAAAGCTATGCGGCCACATTATGGCTGGCCACACGATAATATTTTTGCAATTACCAATATAATTAATTAACAAAATAATAATATTAAATTAAAGTGTTAATTATTTTTACATAAATACCATTTTCCACCTATTTTTTAATAGATGAAATATTAAATAAACTGTTTTTTCATTCAATAAAGTTTATTATGATCGGCCACATTATGGTTGAATAGCATCACTCATTAATAAATTTAGTGCGAAAAGGGTATTTATGTAAAAATGATTAACACATTAATTTAATATTATAATTTTGTTAATTAATTATATTTATAATTATTAAAATATCCTCATGTGGTCAGCCATAATATGGCCGTATAGGTTTATTGAATGAGAAATCCTCTTCTGAAGGTATTATAATCAGATACTAAATTTTTTTTAAAAAGGAATGGACCCAAATATTAATGCCTTAATAATAATTTTGGTACTTGAATTTAAATTCAATGGAACATGATTATTAGATGATAGATCATGTATAATTGATTTGATATCTATGGGAAGAATCAATTAAAGCTCTTCTAGAACTAGTAATAAGAATATTTTTCATTTAAAATTATAGCAATCCAAAAGTGATTGTTTTAATAAGATATTTCTACTCAATTTCAATATTATTTCACAAATAGCAATTGAGTAAATCAATGTCAATATGACATAAAATTATATTTCTCCTTCAAGAATAAACATATATCATCTAAAATATGAATTGTTCATCAAACACATGTAACATGATTTAGAAAATAGATACTGAGGTAAATGAACGTCTATTATTATGAGGCTAGATGCCTCTATTTATAAGGAGACACAAAGCTAGAATTATGATTTGATAATCACCTATAATATATATATACATCGAAGCTCATGATATGGTGGCCAAAAGCCCACAAACATACTATCTCATATCTATAAACAGGGTGTTGGGGTCTTCATAAAGAATAAGTCGAGACAAGTGAAGAGAAGAGAAATGAAGTGAAGAAGAAGTGAAGAAAGGAAAAGCTTAAAGAGCTCGAGCATTTGAAGAATTCTTTACAAAATCTTCTTCAACATTTAAGGCGTTCTTCGTGCAAATCTAGACGTTCTTCGTCGAAATCATCCTCAAAATCAAATTAATTATGGCTTTCAACCCGAAAACAAGGTGAAAATCCTTAGATTTACATTCAAAGTTGAAGATCTCCAAGTTCTTCAATACTTGAATCAAATCCAATATTCGATCGAAAACAAGACCAAAGTCCTTCGATCAATAACATCAAATTCAAACTTCATGTTAAAGGAGATCAAGGAACCACATCCCTCCAAATACTTTAAAGAATATTAAAAGACCGTTCGGAGTAAAATTAGAGTATCTGATAGAGATTGAACTCAAACAAATGTATTTGATTGAAAAAATATTGATTTTATATACAATTTTGTGTTTATAAAATTTAATCTGAAAATTATATTACAAATTTATGGCACGTCGATTGGGACATCTTTACCTCTCATCTCTACTCTTTATCAAAATCTTGAATGATGTTTACCCAAAAATGCAACTACGGTGGCTTCAAAGCTTATTCAGAGAACATCAATGTCATCACACAAAGCAAAACTAAACAAGTCCAAGAGGCTATGAACCGACCATCGTGGTGGAAAAAGCAACGCACGCCACAATAAGCGAAAAGTGTGCTGATTACGGAAAATGGTTCACATCCCCAACTCGACACTTCATTACAAGTTACTCAGCGATGCTCCTATCATGATGACAACCACTTCCACCATGGAAGAACAACTCACAAATCTTACAAGGTTGGTCGAATCTACGAACAAGCATATCCAAGAGCAAGATCTGAAAATTGCCAAGATCAGGGATAAAAATTGAGTCGAAGCCACATAAATGATGGAGAAAGTGAAAGAGCGATAATGAAGAAATATTTGAAAACAACACACACATGAAGAAAGAAAATCGTCGGTAAAAACATTCAAATCTGTTACGATGGCTGTTTGGTATGATTTTGTGATGATTCTTGATATTGTTTTACATATCATTTTCGATGGTTTGTCTATTTATCTTGTTGGTTTGATTAATATTTATTGATTCGGACTTACTTCGTTCGTCTCGATGTTTTGTAGGAAAACAACAGAAAATAGGATGAATTAGATCTACCAAGGATCAGATATAATTGAAGAGCATCTCGACAGGAGTTCATAGGCGAGCGGATCGAAAATCGGTTTCAAGCGATGAAGAAGCGGAAGAACGTCGAGTCGCGCCGACGGCCGCAGCCGCACGCCAGACACGTCCGCGCACAAGCGCGCCGCCACGCAGGCCGCGACCATCGCACGGCCAACCAGCGCAGGCTCACTCCGGCGCGTTGGCAATTGCTCGCGTTGAGTGGCGCTCGCTCACGTCGCCGCCCTCGCCCGCGCGTCGCCTCGCCCTGCGAGTCCGTCCGACGCTGGGAACCTAGCGCCGCTGCGTCCGTGGAAGCCGCCGCTCGCCTCGCTCCGCACACCGCGGATCTTAGCGCCATCTCGCAGAAGCGTGCTCGCCGGCGCTCCATTCCACTCGCTCGCTCACGTGTTTTCCAGCAGCATGGCCGTCCGACGCTGTAAGCCAGCGCCATTGCAGCGCCGTATCGCCTCAATTCCTGCGCTCACATGTCGCCGGCGTTCAGCTCGCCACTCACCTCAATCGGCGTTCCTTCAACGATCGCTCGCCCATATTTCCTCGCGCTCAACCTCGCGGCGTTCGACATTCGTCGAATGAAGCCGCGTCCGGCCGGCGTGATTCTGCAGATATAAATCTTGATTTTCACGTTGGAACCTAACTTCCATTTTATTTTCTTCGTTTTCTTCTCGGGGCGCTCTTTCGTAGTTTTTCTTCCTTTAATTCTTTCTTGCATTTGTTTTGTCATTTTGGATCTTAGCACATTAATTCAGGAGTTCATCTTCATCCATTCCATTTGTAAGGTTTTTCCTTTACGATTTCTACTCTTGAATGCTTAAGATTTATTTTCATTGTTGTTCTTATTTATATGCTTTCTTCAATATTGTATTTCTTGCTTTGATTTATATGCTTGTCTTTAATTCATGCTCTTGATTTATGCTTAGGGTTAATTAAATCTATTTTGTGTTCTTAGTTCAACTAGGATTGACAACCCTTAGTTTATATTTATTTCTTTATTAGTTTAGCTCGGGATTAACAAACCCTAGCTTAGGTTTCTTGTTTAATTCTCGTATTTCAATTCTCGTATGTTTAAAACCCATGTTGGTATTAGAATGTTTAGGATTTACCGCTTTACGTATGCGACACGAACAATCGCCTGTAAGTTTTCCTTGAGGCGACTAGGTTAACTTATCACGCTACAATTACCTAACATGCGATTGTGAGTGAATTTGAGTGTGTTTTAGCATCGATCAATTTTGGTGCCGTCTTGGGGAAAACTTTAGCGTATTATTTGTGTTGTTTGTTTTCGTGTTTCTTTTCTTTATGTTTGGTTATTTTCCCCGTGCGTGTGATCTTGTTTTTGTTGTTGGTGTGCATTATGCGGGGTTACGCGATGCGGATGTGGTCAAACAGGTTGGGGGGTAAAGTTCGTCGCATTGGGCAAATTCTTCTACGAAGACGAGCCCAATTCAATTATTCGAGGATACCCGAACCATTAGTATCAAACCTCAGATCCCTACCATGAGCAACAAGCCTATGATCCCTCTGGGACCAACCACCTCCACCGCAGATGCGAGGATCGAGCCTACAATCATTCTTGGGATCAACCACCTTCGTCGCACTATGAGGATCAATCCTACAATCCATACTTGGGATCAACCACCTCCGCGAGTATCCATACTCACAACAACCACCTCCATCTCGGTATTCATACCCGCACCACCTCCACCTCAAATGCCGACTTGGGATGATAAGTTCGTCAAAAGTTGGATCTTGACGATACCAAAATCAGCGCTGCAAGCAAAATTAGAAATGATGGTGAGAAGTGGACGAGTTGCTGCAACAAGATGCATAGGGAGCCTCAAGCTCCCTATGAGGCTCGAGCGACCATCGACCATCGAGTTCGCCATTGGATGATAGAGCGCAACTCTTGAGCATTTAGAGGAACAAGTGGGACGATTCTTGCGAAGTGGGTTGAGTATCAACAACAACGTGCGGAGGAACTTCCAAACCAATCCGGTCGAGTCGAGTGTCACTTGTTCTTGAAAGTGACCCAATTGTTGAAGATGTGGTGGAGAGACACACGAAGAGCAGCTGACCAAATGAGGTGGAAATTGATGAAGAATGGGCACGTGAGGATGAGGAGCAAAATCGAGCCACGAGGAAGTTGATACCGGAGCGGTGACGAGGAAGAGTGGGCACTCGAAGTTGATGACATGCAAACCCACTCGGAGGTGAAAGAGCTACCCAAACACTTGGAGGAGGATGAAGAAAGGTCAAGGTTGAGGTAGTTTCTATAATTTGTCAACATCTTAATTTACCAAAGTATTGTCTTTGTAGGAGTTGAAGTTATCTATTTTACTTTGGAAAATAGGGTGTTTGATTGAGCTTAATTGATGTATTACTTGATTTCTTTACTATCCTCTGTCTTATATGGTTGCTCTTGATGCTCTGGTGAGATGGTATTCCTGCGGTGAAGGACTATGGATAGTCCGTTGTTGACAAACACGTCGGGCTCACGACGTTAAGCGAAGTCCGTGGGAATTACCCACGATTTTTATTTTCTTTTCTTTCTTTCTCTTTTGCTTGTTTCGTTGTTCTTTGATCATCTTTGTCTTTGTGTTAGTTTTGCTCGAAATTGGGAAGAAGGGTTTGCGTATTTTCATCGGTGAGATAAAGTTGTGATGCTCCAACTCTACAGCGCATCTATCGATTATCATGGAAGTATCATCCTCTATGGTCATTTGAGCTTTTAATGTTTTGAGCCTGGGCGATGCCGATTTAAGTGTGGGGATGTTTACTTAGTTTTTGTGCGTTTCATATATATTTTGTATGCTTAATGATGTGCCCTTGTCTTATTTTGATTGTTTGGACTTAAGTTTGTGTCATGCTGAATAAGTTAGGATTTTGATTTGTCTGTTGAACACTGTGGTATTGATCGGACCTTGATGTATTTCTCGTTTATCTTGATGTCATGTGATTAAAGTGCATGTGAATTGCAGATTGTGTGAATTGATTTTAAATCGGTGGTTATTGGCGTGATTTGTCCGGCTAATGCTAGGGGTAGTGTTAACGTGTGGTTACCTATATACTCGTTTCAATTTAAAAAATAAAAATAAAGAGAAAATGGGTGAAAAGTGTAGAAAACAAGGAGAATTAAAACTCAATGTTGTTGAGATTGTATAAATGGAGGATGGGATTACGTCCTCTTTCTCATAAATTGAGAAATGGACATGGAAACCACGTTAGGAGACTCGAGTTCATCGAGGTTCACCTTCGAACATTGTTCCAAAATCATTAATACCTTCTATGTTATCAAAGGAAACTTGTTGCTAAAGGTAACCATTTTAGTTAATTCACCTCTAGCGGAGAGTTGGGTGCGAGCAAAAATAATCTACTTGTTTATTTGATATTTTCACAATCTTAGATTTGTTTCACGTAGTCTTTGATTATGTATTCATCATGTTTGGGGAATTGCAAAAAGATTTGATTGATTAGAATAAGAGTGAAGTTGTATGAATTATCTTCCATATTCTTATTAGTATAGACTTTGCTTGAGGACAAGCAAATGGATAAGTTGGGGAGTTGTTTGGTATGATTTTGTGATGATTCTTGGTATTGTTTTACATATCATTTTCAGTGGTTTGTCCTATTTATCTGTTGGTTTGATTAATATTTATTGATTCGGACTTACTTGTTCGTCTCGATGTTTTGTAGGAAAACGGTGAAAATAGGATGAATTGGATCTACCAAGGATCAGATATAATTGAAGACATCTCGACAGGAGTTCATAGGCGGCGGATCGAAATCGGAGTTCAACGAGGAAGAAGCAGGCAACGTCGAAGTCAAGACACGAGCGCCCGAGCGCCAGCGGCACCGTCCGCCGCCCCGCGCTCGCGGAGCCCGTCGTCTGACCAACCAGCGCCGGCTCACTCCGAGCACGCGTTGGCAATTTACCTCGTGCGTTGAGTGGCGCTTCGCTCATGTCGCCACGCCTCGCCCGCGATCCGCCCATCGCCCGCGCGTCGAGTCCGTCCGGCGGGAACCGCGCCAGCTGCGTTCGGGCCGGAAGCGGCCGCCCCGCTCGCTCCGCACACCGCGGATCTTCAGCGCCATCTCGCCCGAGCAGCGTGCTCACCGCTAGCGCTCCATTCCACCTCGCTCGCTCACGTGTTTTCCCACGATGGCCCGTCCGTATGTGAAGCCAGTGCCCATTGCGGCGCCGTTGCCTCAATTCCTCGCGCTCACATGTCGGCCGGCGTTGCTCGACCAGCTCGCCTCACGGCGTTCCTTCAACGGCTCGCCAGTATTACCTCCGGCGCTCAACCTTGACCGGCGTTGAACATTCGTCGAGAATGAGCCGCGTCCGTATGCCTTCCGTCCTGGGCGTGATTTTCTGCGATATAAATCTTGATTTTCACTTTGGAACCCTAGCTTCCATTTTATTTTCTTCCATTTTTCTTCTCGGGGACACATCTTCCGTAGTTTTCTTCCTTTAATTCTTTCTTGCATTTGTTTTATCATTTTGGATCTTAGCACATTAATTCAAGGAGTTCATCTTCATCCATTCCATTTGCAAGGTTTTTCCTTATCGATTTCTACTCTTGAATGCTTAAGATTTATTTTCATTGTTGTTCTTATTTATATGCTTTCTTCTATATTGTATTTCTTGCTTTGATTTATATGCTTGTCTTTAATTCATGCTCTTGATTTATGCTTAGGGTTAATTAAATCTATTTTGTGTTCTTAGTTCAACTAGGGATTGACAACCCTAGTTTAGATTTATTCTTTATTAGTTTAGCTCGGGATTGACAAACCCTAGCTTAGATTTCTTGTTTAATTCTCGTATTTCAATTCTCGTATGTTTCAAAACCCATGTTGGTATTAGAATGTTTAAGATTTACCGCTTACGTGTTTGATACGAACAATAAGCCTGTTAAGTTTTCCTTGAGAGCGACTAGGGTTATCTTTCCTACTATAACACCTCATTCGATTATGAGTCAATTAAGAGTACACTTTTGATCGAACAATGGCTTCATCCAAGTAAAAACCAACTTAAGGAGTTCATCGAGGTGATCATGAAGAACAAGTTTGATGGAAGTTCCAATCATCCTTGATTTACTTCAAGTCGTATACCCAAAGAATCGACAACTTGAGAATATCTCATGGTTATCAACCACCCGAATTCCAACAATTTGACTGTAAAGGGAATCCAAGGCAATATGTAGCTCATATCGTTGAAACATGCAACAACATTGGAACATTTGGAGATCATCTGGTCAAGAAATTTGTCTGTTCATTCAAAGAAAAAGCCTTCGACTGGTACACAGATTTGGAGGCAAACTCGCTCAATAGTTGGGAGCAGTTGAAGCATGAGTTCTTCAATCGCTTTTATAGCACTAGAAAAGCAATCAACATGATGGAGCTCATAAGTTCTCGCCAGTTCAAAGAAGAGCCAGTGATTGATTATATAAACAGATGGAGAAACCTATGTCTAAATTACAATGATCGATTGTCTGAATCGTCCATCATCGAAATATGCATTCAAAGAATGCATTGGGACCTGCAATGCATTCTGCGAGGAATCCTGCCCAAGACATTCGAAGAGTTGGCAACAAGAGCTCATGATATGGAACTAAGTATGACAGCAAGTAGAATTGAGGAACCTCCAATCGAAGAACCTCGCAGATTTAAGAAAAAGCAAGAATTCAAAAGGGGGATCAAAACCATTTGAGAAGGCATCGAAGAAAGAATAAATGACGATGAAGGCAACATCTGTCAAGTTTATAAAGAAAGATGTTGACCAAGGAAACAATCAAAATACTTCTTAGGAAATGGGGCAAGAAGGTTGACCCTCAAAGAAATGCAATAAAACAATACCCTTTTTAGACTCGATGTCTTTGGAATCTTCGATGACTTGCTTAGAGAAGGACTCATCGAGTTGCCGAGATGAAGCATCCAAATGAAACATGACGAACGATCAATCTTGCTAAATACCACAGATTGCTTGGACACCCCATACATGATCGTTTCATATTCAAAGATAGAGTCATGCACTTGGCTCGAGAAGAAAATACCTCTTGAAGAAGATGTTATCCTGTAAATGTTCTCATTTATGATGTTAGTGACATAGTAGAAGGTGTTTTGCTTTATATGACACAAAAATCATGTAAAAATCAAGTTGAGTCAAATACTATTGATGATGAAGGTGTTTTGCAATCACATTCTCCAACGATGACTTGGAGCTTGGGTCCAGTGTCATAATAGACCATTGTTCGTGAGTTAATTCACCCACGAGCGAAAATCATTAGGATTATCATCGATGGATGAGCGATAGTCAACATTTTACCATTAATAACATTGAAAGCAATTAGGAATTTAAGTGGATGAGTTATCCAACGTGGTTGATGATTCAAGGATTTAACCATGAAAGACAAAGAGCCCTCGCACCATAAGGTTAAACTTGTTAATGGGCGACATGAGATCAATCGTATTGCTTCATGTAATCGACGCCAAGACGTCTTACAATATGCTTCTTGGTCTCCCATGGCTTCACGAAATGACGTTATCCCTTCTATGTTACATCAATGCTTTAAGTATCATCAAGATGGTGTCTGGGGACAATGGTTGGTGATCAAAATCATTCACGAAATCGAGTCATACTTTGTTGATGCCAAGTATTATATGATGAAAATAGGGACTACAAAAATAAAAATAATGAGCAACATGAAGAATCGAGTCCAGTCACAAGGTAAAGAAAAAAGCACTTCATCCAAAGATAGAATGATTTGTTACGTGTTTGATAAAGATTAACACCAAGAGACCAATTCCTTAACCACTCGGAGGATTTGTTCGATCAAAGCAAATAGTGTAACCGAACATGGGAAATTTTCAAGTAATGAAATTATTAAGCATTTGGGGATAAAACCATACAAGCTCCTCGTCAGTGTTGGATATAATCCTCATGAAAGCTCCATGCCAAAACTCCTTTGAGAAAGAATGACCATACTGTTCAAAACTCTAAAGCAGAGTTGGGGTTCTTCATATAAAGTCTTGTTTGTATCTCTATCAAAAGGGCTAATATCAATTATGCATGCGAAGAGAGAACCAAGGAATCCTCCATCGAAAGAGTGACTCAAAGAGTATCCGTCTTTGAAAGAATAAGTAAAAACAAAGTCCAGCGAGTATCTGTCTTCAAAATACTTGGCAAATGCAAGGGTTTAATACAAAACATAAAAAAGATAATAACAAATCACATATGACTTTGAAGCTAAAAAGTTTGATTCATTCTTGCATGAAGAGATGCACCCCATTACTTATGACGTGTGGGAAAGAATTGAAGGCTAAGATGAGGACTGTCGTCTTTACACAAGTAGCCAAAAATGAAGAAGATGGAGAAAGTGTGGGTTCATCTTACTATACCACCAATGATGAACAAAGAAATGAAGATGTCGTCACTCAAATCACATCACTTCATGTGACGAAATGGCTATTGAAGAAAAAGATGCTAAAATAGCTCCTCAACAATTCAAAGAATGAGTCAAGTCTATTATCAATGAGTTGAAAGAAATTAACACGGCTCGCTGATGATCCACGACCTACTTATATCAGCCCATTTTTTCGTTGATGAAAAATGCTTATATATTGAACTGCTCAAAGAGTTCAAAGACATATTTTCATGGTCATACAAGAAAATGCCAGGATTGAGCCCACAGATAGCGGTTCATCATTTAATTGTTAAAAGATAGGCACATCCTATTAAATTGGCTCACCATCGATTTCAACTAGAGTTGGTTCCCATAATCAAACAAGTGAACAAGCTCATTAATGTTGGATTCACTTGAGAAGTCAAATACCAACATGGATTTCAAGCATTGTTCCGAGGATAAAGAAAATGGATAAATTCATGTATGTGTTGACTTCGTGGATTTGAATGAAGCATGTCCTAAGGATGACTTTCCACTTCGTATCGTCGAATTGATGATTGATCCCATAAGCGGGCATGAAGCATTATATTTCATGGATGGATCCTCCGGCTATAACCAAATCTGTACGTCCCAAGCGATGAAGAATTGACGGTGTTTCATACGCCTAAAGGTATACAATGCTACAAAGTGATGCCATTTGGATTAAAAATGCATCGCTTACTTATCGAGAGTCATATAAAAATATTCGATGATATGCTTCACATGAACATTGAGTGCTATGTGGATGATATGGTGGTAAAGACCAAAAGGAAATGTTCATCGAAGACTTGAGAATGATCTTCGGTGGTGACAAGTTTCTTGGGTTCATTTCGTCATCAGAATAGAAATCGAACATGTAAAGCTCGATGCCATATTAAAGATGCTCGAGCCTCGAAACATCCACGACTTAAAAGTATGCAATAAAAGTTGGCATACCTACGAATGTTCATTTCAAACATAATGGAACATGTCGACCATTTAGCGTAATCATGAAGAAGGGTATACCATTCGAATGGGATGAGTCATGTAGCAACGCTTTCAAATGCATCAAATCTTATTTGATAAGACCTCATGTTTTAGCAGCACATATGGTGAGCCGTCTCTTGATCTTGTACATTGCGGCTCAAGAACGTTCCATGAAGTCATTACTTGCACAAGAAAATGAAAATTGGAGAAAACACATTAAACAATTTGAGCGAGCGATGCGCTAAATAAGTTGAAGTAATCTCCAATTGAGAAGTTGTGCTTGGCTTTGATATTCTCCATCTAGAAGTTTAAGCATTACTTCCAAACTTATACGGTCGATTAATCTCCAATCCAAATCCATTGAATTTGTGATGTCATGCTCGCTTTTGTTAGATAGACTTGTGCGGTGGTATCTCCATTACAACAATTTGAAATTATATATGTTCCTCAAAAGGCCTTCAAAGGGAAAGCATTGGTGATTTCTTAGAAGATCATCTGATCCATATCTCCTAGATAAAGACGCATTTGTAATAGAGATTTTACCTCATTAGATGATTTTTTTGATGGAACAATCTCATAGAGAAGGAACTGGTTCTGGCATTGTGTTTGTGTCACCGAACGAAAAGCATTGCCATATTCTTTACTTTGATTGAGAATTGTTCAAATAATGTAGCATAATATCAAACGCTTATCCTCGGTTTAGAAATAACAATGGATACTAAGTGGCTACACCTTAGGGTATATGGAGATTCCAAGATGTTGGTGAACCAAATACTTGGATTGTATGAAGTCGAAGCTAAATTACTTCCATACATCAAGTACACCCGAAGATCATTGGATGGCAAAGGACGTTGAAATTGAACATGTCCCAAGAAAGCGAAAATAAGCAAGCGGATGCCTGCTCACACTTGCACCCATAATAGCCATGTATGAAAGTGAAATCCACATACCAATATGCCAAAGTTGGGTAGTACCACCTATTTGTGAAAATTAAGATAACAAAGGTAATGAAAGCAATGTCGTCAAAGTCTTTGAAATTGAAAGAAGATTGTCGCCAATTGTTGGTTGACTATTTAAAATATGATAAGTTGCCAATTGATATGCGTCGAAGAATTGACATTCATCGATGTGCTACTCGTTCATATTTTTCAAATAAGTACTTTATATGCGGTCCTTTGAGGGAGCCTTCTTAATATGCTTGAACAACGAAGAAGCTATCAAAGCCATGGAAGAAGCGCATTAGGGTGTGTGGCGTCAATCAATTAGGACCAAAGCTACACTTTCGAATCAAAATGATAGGTTATTACTGGTCAACAATGGTGAAAGGTTGCATGGATTATGCTCAGAGATGTCAAGCTTGTCAATTCCATACAAATCTCATTCATCAACCTCTTAAGCCACTTCATCCCACAATTGCTTTTGGCCATTTGATGCTTGGGCATGGATTTTGTAGGACCTTTGACTAAATCATCAGGAGACATCTATATATCTTGGTTGCAACAAATTACTTCTCAAAGTGGTGAAACTCTTCCCGAGGAGAAGTAAAGAAAGAAATTGTTGTTATTTCATCAAAGCTCATATCATCTATCATTATGGATAAAGCCGATAAAATTGGCCCGACCGTTGCTGCTCGGATACCGAAATTAGGGTCGGGTTTGGCTTGTAAAAATAGTGGCCCAAAAAGGGCCTAAAAGCCTCCCACATAGCCGAGCAGACCTACTAGGCTTTGGGGCTAAAAAGCCCAGGGTTTTCGGGCTAAAAAGCCTACCCAGATTTTGTTAATGTAATACCTATTAGGACGCATATTAAGCGTCTTATTATCTTTTAAGTATCACATTGTAGCACTTAATACAACATATACAAATGTCCTATTATCTTTTATGATTTGTTACAGTTTCTATTAGGACAGTTATATGAATTTTATTAAAGTATCATACTATAATATTTAATAGGACACATAAAAATATCCTATTATATATGGACAGGCTTAGCCCGATGGCTCGGTAGCCTGCATGGGGTTGGACTAGGCTCTGAAATTTTTGGCCCGGTAGTATTGTGTGGGCCGGCCGACTGACCGTATAGTACCCAAAGTTCGATGGGTCGGCCGGCTAGCTTGAGTGGCCCATTTTCCCACCTCTAGTTATAGGATCCTGATATATCATCCGATAATGGAATGTACTTCAAGAATACCTTGATAAATAAACTTAGTGAGAAGTTTGGATTCAAGCAAATGCATCATCCATGTACAATGCATCCATGATAGATTAGCCACAACTTTAAAAAACTACGTGCAACTTGTTGAAGAAAGTCATGGCAAATCAAATGTGACTAGCATGAGTGGATTGGAGAGACATTATGGGCGATCTGAACCACTCATAGGACTCTTACACAAGCAACTCCATATTCTTTGGTGTATGGTGTTGAAGATGTTATCCCTCTCGAGCAACAAATTCCATCACTAAGAATTGTTATCCAAGAAGGCTTAACTGAAGAAAAGAACGTTTGTGTGTGCCTTGAAGAACTAGAAGCTTTAGACGAGAAAAGACTAGAAGCACAACAAAGACTGGAATGCTACCAAGCTCGTCTCTCAAGGGCTTACAACAAAAAATTACGAATGCATTCTTTTCGAGTTGGAAATTTAGTACTTGTTGTAAGAAGGCCAATTGTCACCACATATAGTATTGGGAACAAATTCATATCAAAACAAAATGAGGATTGGGCCGATCAATGGAAAGTTTAAGCGCTACT
The DNA here is from genome assembly GCA_036937905.1 of Salvia rosmarinus. Lineage (NCBI taxonomy): Eukaryota > Viridiplantae > Streptophyta > Magnoliopsida > Lamiales > Lamiaceae > Salvia > Salvia rosmarinus. The sequence continues at coordinate 20,035,945 of CM072822.1, read as the reverse complement.
ATCCTTAAAAGATAGCAGGAAACATGTATATATGTTCGTTAAAAATATATAAAAATTGAGAAAAAATAAATCAAACAAAAACAAGACAACTCCATCACACACGAGCCTAAACGCATGTTACTTTGAAGAAAATAAAAAAGCAAGATAGTTCCACGACGCCTCAGTCTAAAGCGTATGTTACTCGACCGCATGAGTATAAAATGTGCACATCGCTCCTTAAAACACAAGTTGATCATTTGAACTACGTTTTGACTTGATCTCTTTATGAAAAAGGTATGTATGCAGTTAGATACAACCTAAGTTCAATCATGATTTATATTTGTCTCTTTAACTTGAAATTATCGTTGATGGTTCAAGTTGATTATATAAGAAAATTTTCATTTGGTGATTAAAACATAAAAAATATATAAAAAAATCAAATTTGAAACAACTCACATGCATTCAAAGAAAAAGTAATAAACGTCTCACTACAAACCATCACCATAAGAGAATAGAGAATGCAATAAAAGAGCAACAAACTATGTTATGTTTAAGCATAGAGTCTTGATCCTCTATGGCTTTTGAGCAGACTTCAAAACGACTCAAGTCTTCAAGTTTTCTAGTGCTCACCATCAATAGGGCATCCTTAAGTCTGAAAATTTCTCTTTAAACTCCTTGATCTTTCTACGAACAATTTGAAGAGATGCATAATCTTCCTTCAAGGACAATGTCAACTTTTCTTTCCGCTTCTCTAAAGCAACAAGTTCATCCTCAAGGGACACAATATGGTTAACCATCTTTTTTTCCTTTGGATTGGGCATCATGAAAAGAAACCTTTACCTTCTCAAGTTGTTGTGCAGAACTCTCACCATTCTCACGTGACATTGATCACGCCCGATCAAATGCAGTAGCTCAAGAAAAGAATAAGTCAACACTAGCTTCAAGATGATGTATATCTGAACCATAGAGAATCTTTAAAAAAAAATGAAATTTTGTATTTCATCTTCAAGTGACGATAAGGATTCGACTTAAGTCCTTAAAATCTTATCTCGAAACTTGCCCCAAATCTTCAAGACATATCTTAAGTGTTGAATTTGTATCAAGCGTTTGGTTGAGCTTGTATACAATGTTTCCGTCACCACTATTACAATCTCTATCCGAATTGAATACTTGATTGCATATATCGTGTCCCTTATCTCATATATAAGTTAGATCATACGGTGTGTAGAGCGATCACGTAAGTCGTATGATTGGTCAAGCTTAATGAGATATAAAAGTTTCCGACTAAGACAACTTGAGGACGAGTTGTCGGTATAGCTGCGTGTAGATAGAAGTGACTTGACTTAGTTACTTGTCTATGCTTTGACGCGTCTCGGCGTATTGAAGGATCACGGTGAGATGTGTTCTTCTATCGACCGTCGTGAAGAACCAAGATCTCGGTGACTTACGATGATCTAAACCTCGATAAGGTATTAGGTGAGTATGAGTTCTTGACCATCACTTTGACTTGTTATGGGTGAGGTTATATGTTCTAACCAGATTCTCGCATCTTGGGTGGTGGCGATCTTGTATGTCACGCTAGTTATCATGTCAGTCACCGTATCCGTTTAGGATGATGGCGTCCCTTAAGGAGCTCAAAGGTTTATTGTACTAAACCGCAGGTTGAGTTAGCTCAAGTACAATAATAAGGTTGAGTGGTCCGCTTAGAATTAAAGATATTAATTATTTTAAGCGATGATTGCTATAAATAATTAATGGACGTTCGATATCTTAAATACGAGGATTCGTAATGTCTAAGTGCAAGCCCGACTCAACTCGATAATAAAGGGTAAGTCGGCATTTATTCTCTAGTGGCATGAATAAATGTTTATAAATTAATTTATGTTACAGGTGAACATAAGATAATTAATTTATTTGAGACCCATCTTTATTCCTTGCATTTGATCCTTTGGTGGCCCATCCAGGCCCGTACAAGAAGAAAATCGGCGCCCATGTATCTCTCATGGCAAGATTTTATTCTCTTTATCCTGAAGGATGTTATTATATTTATGGTATATGCATAGATCCTTTCCATATAAGATTATGGTAATAATCCTAGGTGTATGGTAATAATCACGGAAGTATGGTAATTTCCATAAAGGCTTATGGTAATTTCCATATAGGATTATGGTAATTTCCATATGGGATTAAGGTAGTGCATTATAAATATAAGGTATGAGATAAAGTCTAGTTAATGCTTCATAATTGAGAGCATAATTTTCGAGCATCACATAGCTCTTGTGAGGATTCTCGAAATTTTCATAGAGTGTATTGGGTGATTTTTCAAGCATTCTCCATAGATCGTCATCACTCGGCGTTGGAGATTGGGCAACGCGGATACTGATCCGGAAGGTCAGCACGAGTCGATCGTTCGTTCCACCGATCCGTTCATCCGTTTGATTCACCTCGGCGGATCAAGGTAAACACGAGAAAACCCCACGTGTTGCAATTTATTATATAGACGCATCTAGGAATATAATCAATGTATAGTGAATTAAATATCAAGATAGATCCTCGGCGAGGCTAAACCTAGTTTTCCTACAATTGGTATCGTAGTCGGATCGTACTTGGCTCGTTAGATTAATTCACGTTTGATTATTACGTGCGTTTAATTAATTGTGGATCATGCGTTCATCGTGACTCGTTTTGTTTTGTTGGGTTTTGTTTTCACCACGAGAAAATCCGTGGTTAGATTAGATTTATTTTCGTAAATCTTATCGTAAAAGAAAACGAAGCGAGCACGAAAGCGAGGCGATGGGGAAAACAGTCTTGGTGTCCCAGGCGGTTTCATGAGCGAGCCTCGATCGTGAGGCGATCGCGAGGCGGCGGCAGGCGGCGTTCGCTGAGATCCTGGCGCCTTGCAATGCTGATCGGAGCGACCGCAAGAAGCGCAGTCGTGAAGCTAGGGCGGCAGGCGCTTGTTCGCGAATACCGGCGCTGAGCGATTCGTGATCGCGAGTTTGCGTTGGCGATGCGACTCTCGGCAGACGTTCGGCGCCGGAGGCCAGAGCAGCGTGCTGTCGTGTCGCGTCGCCTTTAGCGACGCAGGAAGCCGCGAGAACACGCATGCAGGCGGCTTGTAGGCGCCAGACGGCTTGCTTAGCGCCCGCCAAGATTGGGCCGACCCGGCCCGACCGTTTTCTAGCCCAACCATTTTCCGTCCGTGCCCTACGCGAGGCCCATTTGTTGAATCCGATCCGTGCTTGCACGCGAGGCCGTTTTCAGTTTAATTTCATGCTTTGCAAATCTATGTAATAGATTAGATAGGAAAGTGCTGGTTTCACGAATGGGCGCGATGACGTTTTATTTTATTTTTATCGTCATATGCATGTCGTGGATGTTTAAATTATGCAGTAGCATGCTATGTATGTTTAAATTACGTTGACAAACCTTTAAGTATTTTACGAATTGGATGCGCATAGTAAGCATGCTGGTTTATCGCGTTTATCAAGCATATTTTAGAATTTTGCGAGCATGTTTTACATGTTGAGTTCTATAGAAAAGCTCGCTAGATTACGTGATCTGCATGGACAAACCTTTTGAATAAAAAGACTAAGCAAGTAACCCGACAAATTAATTTTTGAATTAAAATGTCAAGACCTCTACTTTTGATCTCTAAACAAAGTGAGGCATTGTGAGTAAACGTCCACAGCGTGGCTTGCTTCACTGTTTATTATAAGTTTGTTAGATGAGATTTCTAAATAATTTTTTAAATCTATTGAGAAGTGGGAGTTTCATGTAGCGCCCACAGCGGCTTAGCTATGTGCGATTTTCATAAGTTCTCTAGAGATAGATATAAAATGAGATAACAAAAGAATTTGAATTGGAGCGGTATGGTCTAGTGGTATGCTAATTCTAAGAATTGTTTCTGCGATTAAAATGTGGTCATTGCTAGACATCACCTCAGTACAACTTCTGAAGTCCCTTCTTGCGATAGTGATGTGGTCTAGTAAGGTCAATCGTTAATTTCATTTGTCATAAGGATAAGTTGACATGGATTGAAATTAACGACTAAAAGGTATATTTTAGTCGGTCGGGGGTTCTGTTACGTCCACGCGTGGCTTGCGTATGGGATTCCTTGGGCGATTGGAGGTTTCAATTAATATTGTTTTATCAAAGGTTACAATATTATTTTACAATTATATGCGATAGTATGCTTATGTGTTTACATTATCGTTTGATATGTCTCTTACGCGATAATCAATATGCTCGCACAAAATCTGTTATCCGTCCAAATTTTATCGAGTGGAAGCGAAACATGGAATATGTTCTTATCATTTGAAGAACACATGTTTGTTCTCACTACTCTAAACCCGATGCCTCTTGACGCATCGACTAATGAGCGGAGAGTCGCGAGACTTTGGAATAAGTCAAACAATATGGCTAAATGCTATATGATGACTACTATGTCCAAAGGCTTGCATGCACATCGATCGATGGTAGACGCGACGATATTTGGTCAAGTCTCGAGAGTAAGTTTGGGCGATCGGATCGGACGATCGCTTCCACACAATGAGAGAAATCTTGGCGTGTAAGATGGAAGAAGGAAGTTCGGTCCATGAACATGTCTCCCACATGACTCGTCTCATGGATAGTCTTGATCGGTTGGGAGGAGGTATTGCGAAGCCAAGGTCGATATCATCCTCAATACACGCCAAGTCTTTTGAGAACTTTCGAATGCGATCATGAGCAAGACCGAGTTTACACTTAGTCGGTTGCTTAATGATCTCGTGGTGCGGAAGGAGTTATGGGAAAAGAGCACATGCTCTTGCTAGCACATCTAAGGGCCCAAATTTTCCGTTGCAAAATGGGAAAAGAAAAGGGCACCAAAGGTGGTAGAGACAAGGGAAATAGTGGGAGTAATGGGAGCAAGAACATGGTGCCACGGAGGCTGAAGAAGCAAGGAGAAGCGAAGTGCTTGAGTGCGTGGAGCGGGCATTGGAAGGCTAAGTGCCCTATGCTCGAGGCTCGAGGTCGCCGTTTGCTTTAGTACGAAACATGTTTAGCAACTTGTTCTAGCCATTCTTGGGTAGTAGACACGGGCGATCGATCATGTTTGTTACACCTTGCGGGGTTCCTGCGACGAAGGAGCTGCAATGTGGAGATAACAATCTCCATAGGCAGCGAAAGTCGAGGCTGTGCGTTGGAGATGTTTCTTTATGTTTTGGGACAAGTTTTAGTTTTGAAAGACATTTTATATGTGCGGATTTTCATGGAACCTTGTTCTGTTTCAAAATTATTTACTCATGGATATTCTGTTATTTTGATAGTGGTGTTTCTATCATAAGAAATGACGAGTTATCGTGTTGGCATGTTATATAATTCGCTTTATACTATTTACGCAAAACATACTACATATAACTATGTTGCATCTTCATCAAACCCTAAAAGAGAGTTTTCTTCAACATGACACTACTTTTTCTCGGCATCTTAGATTAGGTCACATCAATCTAAATAGGATCCAAAGGCGGCTAAGAATGGGCGTTGGGTAATCTCACGGTTACTCAGTTCCCGATCTGCGAATCCTGATAGAAGGTAAGATGTCGACGACCCTTCAAAGTGAAGGGTTATAGAGCCAAAGAAATATTAGAGCTAGTCCATTCGACGTGTGGACCTATGTCCATACTAAGCTCGTGGAGATGCAGTATTTTATCACTTTCATTGATGATTACTCAAGTGCGGATACATATACCGCTTCACCGCAAGTCGAATGTTTTGAGAAATTCAAAAGTTCAAGGCGGAAGTGGAGACGAAGCTTGGTAAGAGTATCAAGTCATGCTTACGATCGCGGTGGCGAATACCTCAAGAACGAGTTCATGGACTATCTAGTGAAGTGTGGGATTACCTCCACAGCTTCACGGGCACACCACAACAAAATGGTGTGTCGAGCGAAGAAATAGAACTCTTTTGGAAATGGTTAGATCGATGATGAGTTATGCAACATTGCCTATTTGTTACGGGGTATGCCTTAGAACGACGGCATACTTGCTAAATCTAGCACCATCAGTCGGTAGAAAAGACCCTTTCGAAGTTGTGGTTTGGGCGCAGCCCGTTTAAGCCACATAAGGATATGGGCGATCCGCATCGTGCTTTGAACAAGAAGGCGACAAGTTGGAGGCTAGATCACGAAGGCTGTTTATTGGCTATCCTAGAGGAGCGAAGGTAGTTTATTCTATAGTCCTAAGGATCGAAGGTCATTATTAGCACTAATGCCCGATTCTTAGAAGAGGAATATATGAAAATCATAAGTCCAAAGTAGAAATCATTCTTGAAGAATTAGAAGATGATTGTATTCCACCACCGATTAGACCAAAGGTGCGAGATGTCGAGTCTAGTGGGAGGATCGACACGATACTTAGAAATTGAAGTGGGTCGAGTTCCACTAGAGATACCGACCGCTCAAGTGGTACCTACCACAAGTTGTGCAAAATAGAGAACCACAAGTTTCGCACTGCAGTGCCATTGTGCCGAGAACCTCGTCGTAGTGGGAGGTTGTTCGTCAACCCAAGCGATTTATGTTGTGGGTGAATCTTGGTTTAGTCCGGAAGCGACAGGCAATAATCGACCCATGGACATACAGGAGGCGATACAAGATATTGATGCAAGATCTGGCACACCGCTATGGACTTAGAAATGGAGTCCATAACGGCTATGGATGTATATGAAAAGACACTCTACCGGATGGCAAAGCCATAGGTAGTAAGTGGATATACGAGAAAGAGATTCGATGGAGAGGTTTCGCTTTTAAAGCCGGCTTGTGGCGAAATGGTACACCTGATTGAGGGCATCGATTTCGATGAGACCTTTTCCTGTAGCAATGCTCAAGTCCATCGAATTCTTCTAGTCATAGCAGCCCACTGAACCAGAGGTTTGGCAAATGGATGTTAAAACCGCTTTTTAAGCGGTTACCTTGAGGAAGGTAGAGACATCTATATGCGACAACCTCGAAGGTTATGTGGTAAAGGGTGAAGAGCATCTAGTATGGAAGCTTAAGAAGTCCATTTATGGACTTAAGCGAACCTCCGATCATGGAACTTACGCTTTGCGGGTAGTAAAGTCCTATGGATTTACCAGTTGCCTAGCGAGAGTTGTGCATGAATGAATGAATGATGAATGTTGTTGGGTCGCTCCGACTTATGAATGAAATCGAATTCGGATCTATCTTAAGAAGAACTTATACAACTAGGATTAACGTGTACACTTAATGGTGATTGTGTCTTTGTAAGGACAATTCACGGCGGTCGCGGCGACGTGAGGAGGCCTCGCTTCTACGGCGTTAAATGATAATGTTATGATGGGATGAAGGGATATGGATCATACATACAAGGAAAATGTCCGGCGCATCAATGTTTATGAAAATGATGAAAATGTTTAGTAAGCACAAGACCTTTCAAGAAAAACCCTTGTGTCTTACCACAATGGGGCAGTGTAATTTAATGACGGTAAAATGTTTTGGCATAAGTCCACTGAGTGCATTATTTGTACTCGACCACATATTGTTTTAAATGTGCGATTGAGTGAGTGATGCGATGGAGCGGTGTTGAGCAATAGGAATGTTGTCGCTGAAAAGTTTATACCTTGATAGTACATCGTCATATGTACATATCACATGTTTTCCTCTGAAAGAACATAAGTTATGTAGTAAAGTCCAAAAGCATAATTGATTTATGTATTACGGTTTGTTGATAAATAGTCTTTATGGTTATTCATCCTGCTTCGATAATAATCCTTTTAAATCGTACTTAGGATTTAGGGTCACATTCTGTGGTATCGAGCGGTTCGCTCTTGAACCCAAATTTTCCTTTGAGGTTAAGTCTAGATTGAGTCACTAGACTTCTAAAGATCGGTGACAATGCTCAACACTCCATCACATCAAGCTCAACCGAAATGAGGTAAATGATTCCTTTTCAAAATTTTGAAATGAAAAGTTGAAAGAGAAAAGAATCGAGATGATTTTTTCAAAGGAATGAAAGATATGAAAGATGAATGATATGAAATGGAAGTTATGAATAATGTTGAGAATGAAAGTTATGCAAAGTGATCAAGTTAGAAATGAATGCTTATGATAGATAATGGGCAAAATGTGCCAAGAATGAAATGTTGAATTTGCAAAATTCAAGTAATACATGCATTCAATAAGTATGTTATGAAATTGAAATTCAAAGAAATGTGCATGTATAAATGAACTATGTTTTCATTATTTGAAACTTTAGTTTCAAATCTCAAGATTTATTATGACAAATGATATGTCATCTCAAAAAACATAGGCGATATAAGAAGCATGATCACTTTTACGAAAGAACATAGAAGTACGAACTTCCTTCCATTACAAGAATGAAGTAAAGATGGATTTGAGAACTTCATTCCATCTTAAGGTCGAAAAGAAAGATTTATACGAAAATGAACGACTTGACCTCGGCATGTGCGACTTCGACTTCGTTCTCGGCATGTGCGACCGACCCGGCATGTGCGACCTCGATTTCGACTTCCACCTCGGCATGTGCGACTTGACCTCGGCATGTGCGACTTCGTCTTCGTTCTCGGCATGTGCGACTCGACTTCGACCTCGGCATGTGCGACGACTTGACCGGCATGTCGACCGTCGACTTTGACTTGGTAATTTTATAACATCGACTTTGACATGCCGACCTTGGTAGTATATACTACATCGACGTCGGCATTACTCTGTGCTACCTCGGCATCGGTAACGGCATGCACGACCTTGGCGTCGGCATCGCTTACGATCTCGGCGCGAGTGAGCGAATTTTTCTGCACTGCGCAGTGATTTTGTTTTGGCTCGTTCTCGTTCGTTTGAACTCCGATTTACGTACGGTTTTCACCTACGTGCCCCTAATGCACTGTAATTTATTTTCTATGAAGGACCGAATCCCTGATTCCTACTCCAGAATTTACGAGAAACAGTTGAATTTGGTTCTATGATTTGTATAGAGTAAGAATGTTATAGTATGATAAGAATCTTAGAATGTTACTAAGAAAGTAAGATTTCTAGTAATACAAGTAGAGCCATGACCTACATGAGAACCTTTGTTGATGACCTATTATGAGTATATAAGGTTTCAAATTATATTCATTACCCAATTTCTGTCATTGAGTTTAACTCTACGACTAGTCCCATTGAAAATCATTTGAGTTTCTCACTTTTTCTCAAGGAAATTTATAACCCAAAGAATTATAAAGTGTCCTTTAAAACCAAGCCTCGTGTGTTGAGAATATAATTGTGGACGGTCCGCCAGCCCATATGACCAAAGAAATCTCGGTGAGTCGTCATTACGGTCTTGGACCTATATCCCAATTATTCAGTCGAAAGAGGATATTGATTCAATCATTAAAAGATGTTATTTTTAAGATAGTACCTCTTGTAAGTAGTCGTGATAAATTCTCCTCGATTCTTGAAACCATCAAGTATGATGAATGTTGACTTGCCTTGTCACCTAAGTGCGAATTAGTAAAGTGATAAACATCAGGCATGAAATAGGTTGACTTATTTCAGTCACCTAAAAGTTTCAGACCAGTAAAGTGATAGACATCAAGAAATTATGATGTAAAAAAAAAAATCTCGATGAGACGAGATATTTTCCCCATGATACACATGGATGTGATGACCCTTGATGGGCTTTACAAAGATTGATAACAGTGAAGTTATACCTTCATATGACTGTTATGATAATAAAGTTATGAATAAGATACTCTTTAGCATTGAATGCAAGAGTAAAAGTAAAGAAAAGTATATGATATCCGTGGGATATAATTTCCCCTCACCATGTCATAACGAGAGAGATTACAACTTATCTTTAAGATAGTTGTTTGTCCCTAAACCCCGCTAGTAGGTTGGACATGTTTAAAAGAATGAAGATGCATGCAAGATATTCTTTTCAAGGAATATATATATAAATGAATGATAGCATCTCGGAAAATAAATCTCTGCTTTATACCTAATCAATGAGATTATGCTTGAGCATAATCGATTCCAAGTAATTGAAACTTGGCTAAACAACGATAATGAGATTGAGGAATCATAATCCTTGAGATTGTGTGAAGGACTAGGATAGCCCTAGTTGTAAATCAAGTATGGAGAAAATATCTCCAAAGCCAAGACATGGTAATAAGATGCTTGGAATTTAAGTCATGGTGTACGAATGTACTACCTCACCAAGTCATACGACAATAATGACGGTTCTAACCCTGAGTGTAAAAACCGAAGTATAACGAAAGTAATATTACTTTCAGATACCATGTTTAAGAAAAGGGAATATTTCGAGAGAACAAATGAAGCGATTCACATGGAAGGATCTTAAAGTGAATCTAATTGGGAAGATTATCCCCATACTTTTGTGACGATCAATAAAATGAGATATTAAGTATCTCGACATGGAAATGAAGTAATCATTGAATGTCGAGAAATGGTGACGCCAAAGCAAAAGTATGATATGTCCTCGATGGATCGAGATTTTATCCTATGCGAAATTGCATGATGGATCGATAAAAATGTTAAGAAATGACGTATATCCTAAAAGGATATTACAAATGATGGCGCTAAATGCCAAGATAAGGATTTCTCCGAAAAGAGTTTAAAGTAAGAATATATGAGAGATATATTCTAAGATCGATAAAGTGAAAAGGAAATTGAATCATTCATACTTGAATTAGGAATGAATGATAGTGATAGAGACATGACGATCTCTACGATAAGATTTAATTATCGAAATAACAATATCAAAGGATAGTGATGTAGACCTAACCACAAAATGCTATTGGTAAAAGTATAACTGCATCGATGCCCAAAAAGGATACGATAAGCGAGGTGATAGAAGACTATAGCAAGGGATCATAATGTCCCAATGGAAAGGACAATGATATATGAAATAGATGTTAAATTGAATAGCGGAACACCGTAGAACTAAGTTTATACTTCACAGAAAACTAATCGAACAAAAATTAAGAGGCTGATAAGTATGAGAAAGATTTCTCGAAGATACCTACAATATTTTGTTCGATATAGGTGCTTCATGTTCTAACATCGCACAAGTATGTGTAGAAGCGATAGAACCTAATTGAATAACCGAATCAAGAAATGAAAATTTCTTCACCTATATGAGAATTATGGCCGTCATAAGTATGGTAAAGGTTTAGAATTGGACCTAGAATCGCCTAAGGTTCTATCAAATGATTTGGATCATTATATCTATGTGGAGCGTAGATATAATTCTAGAAACAAGTTTAGGAGATGGTCATCATTCACGTGATCGATGACACGGGCCTAGTCTCTTCGTTAGAGATCTTACGCGACAAGATTTTAGCACCCACTATTTGCTTATGCGAATAAATTTAGAGCGGTATCGATGATGGTGTAAAGCGTAAAATGAGTGATAAGATAAGTGACATGAGTCGTGTAATGTAAATTGTCTACAAGTTATATATGTCTTAAAGTGTTTAATTCTTTAGGAGATCTTTCTTGTTTAGAATTTTCTCTATTGCTTGATTTAAGTCGACTTATCTAGAAATATCATTTCTACGATGATAGGAAAAGAATGTCTGAGTAAGAAGATAACCACGAGGCTTACAAGCTTAGAACTCACACAGGCGTGTCGGCTCTTTAATATAAACTGGCATGGACTTAGAACAGTTTTGGAAGAATTTCGCACCTTTGGAAGGATGCTCGTAACTATGGAGTTACGGATGAGGATGGTATCCAAAGGCTTATTCGTCGCTTGCCAACAGATGGCAAAAGTTTGCAAAAGAAGTATCGAGAATATCTTACGCATGTAGAAAATTCCAGACTTGAGCGGACTTACGAGATTTGTCAACCGGCTCAAGCACATGTTATGCGTATGGAACAGCACCGATGAGCACTTGTCACGGTCCCCGCAAGTTTCACAAGATTATATAAAGGAATGGTTGTACCACGATGTTCCAAATGCACCCCACGTCACGTGTCGTCAATTATACGAAAGGGGTGAGAATGGCCAAAGGACAGGATCTTACCGCCCTCGCGGATTAGGAGAATTACCGCTACCAACTCAACAATACTTTCTGATAAGAGCAACACAAACTTCTAGTACTGAAGAAGAAACAGGGAGCAGCTTGACCCCTGGCTCTCTGAAGGAGAATGATCATCGGAAGTATGAAGCAAAAACGTACCGAGAGATAGGCAAGTTTCCAAATGAGGAGTACGATTCCGACGAAGGCCACTCAGAGACATAGAATCTTAGGATCATATGAGACTTATATGTAGATAGTGAATATGTTAAAATGGTGTCAAAATTTTGAGTGTAAAAAGGACTAGACGCCTTGTAATCAGTCGGCTTGATAGACCGACCCTTGAAATTAATGTATGAAAAGTCCTCGCTGAGGCATTTTGATGTAATATTATATGGTCTTTGTAAAATGGTATCCGATATACGACAACGAATTGTTCCGAATAAGATATGGCCACTATGAGATAGTAGTTATGCCATTCGGACTAACCAATGCACCAGCCCTGTTCATGAACCTCAAAAAATCGAGTGTTCCACACATACTTGAACAATTTTGTCTTAACCTTTATGAATAACGTTCCTATCCATCGAAGAATGAGAAAGAGCGTAAAGAACGTCGAAGGACTGTCTTACAATTTTAAGAGCCATGCAAATTTTGCGAAAACGAGATTGTGAATTTCGACAAAGAAATATTCCTCGGGCACATAGTGTCTTTAGAAGGAATCAAAGTAGAGTGGCAAAGGATAAAGCAATTAAGAATGAAAGTCGTCGATGACCTAAAATGAGATCGAGAATTTTCTAGATTAATTGGTCGCTATCGAGAACCATGAAGAACTCTCTAAGGTAGTAAGGCCAATAACATAACTAGCCCAAGGAATCAAATTTATATGGATTAATTAAAGTAAAGCTATGTATTAATATGAGAAAGACAATAGCTACGCATCACAATGACTTAAGTCACATGAAGGAATTTCCCATCTCATGACTTGAAATAGTAACAAGGGTATAAGTACCAAAGTCTTGGAGACATCACTCCTATGACAATAAGTTAAGAACCCTTCACAATTTACAAAAGTTTGAATTTACTCTTCGAGCAAAGAAACTTGGATACGGGGTAGAAAAGATGGCTCGAATCAGTAAAAGATTACAATTGTGATATAAATTATCACCTACGGACGGTTAACGTAGAATCTAATGCCCTAAGTTATAAAGATTCAGTCTAAAGTATGGTATGTCCTTATAGAAAAGGAAAACTCATTGGAGAGTTTAAGAAAATGAGAACAGAAATAGTTGGGCAATCAGGGACGAGCGTAAGTTGTTTTCTCACACTCAAGGTGACATACGACTAAAGAAAAAGGATGATAAACGAAAAGAGAAAGGATGAAGATGGGAATAGAATACGAATTAAGATAAGGAATGAAGAGTCAAGGATTTTAAGAAGCGATTGACAATGTCATATTGTCTAAGGAAGGATTATATATATATATATATATATATATATATATATATATATATATTTCAAGCAATAATAAGCTTAGAAATGAAATCATGAATGAAATTCATGACCTTTCTCATACCGCCCAACCAGCAAAGATTAAGAGATATTATGATTTACGAGAAAAGTTAGATAGTAAGGAATAAAATGAGATATAACCATACCGTTGTCGAACAAAGTGTCTCGGTTACCAACAAGTGAAGGCATTGTATCAATGACCTTATAAGAGGTTATAATCTCTAAAGATATCTGATGAAAATGGAATGACATAGCAATGGATTTTATGACGGGTTTTGCCAAAGTCATAAAGAGGTAACATCTTCTATATGGGTAGCGATGGATCGACTCACCAAATATGTTCATCTCGCTATTCGGATGACTCGTAGATCCGAAAAGTTAGCTCGATCGTACATAAAAGGAAATCATATCTTTGCGGGGTACCAAAACCTATCATTTCGGATAGAGACTCTAAGTTTACCCTAGATTTTGAACTAACTCACAAAAGGAGTTAGACATGAGATTGAACCTTAACATAGATGTCCACTCACCGATAGATGGACGGTTAAAAGGACAATATGGATGTTTAAGAATCGATAGACCATTAATGTTAAATCAAGGTGCAAGTGGGAACGTGTTGTACCACTTGTTAAGTTCACGCACCGACCATAGTTGTCAAGCAATGATCAATATAATATTATGAGGCATTATGCGGAAAGAAATATCGATCACCACTTTATTGTGATAAAGTAAGTGAGAGAAAGTATAAGATCGACAATGTGAATGAAATGATTAAGATATCGCCAAATGAGGCAAAGAATAAGAAAAGCTCGGAGACGGACAAAAGTCTTACGACGACACGTAAATCTGAATGCATTTTAAATGCGAATTAAAGTTTCTTAAGATTTCTCCATCGAGGAAAATTATAAAGTTCAGATACAAGAATGTAGAGATCATGTTTTGTAGGACCTTACGAGCTCCTAGTAATGATAGGCCCAAGAGTGGCTTATAGATTGATACTTCCACCAAATTTGGGAAAGACGTAATGTTTTCCACGTGACCCGCTTAAAATACGAAAATGACCCAAATCATGTGATCCGCCATGATGGCGTGATCCTTAACTCAAATATGAATTGTGATGAAAATCAACGACTATTTTGATCGTGCGATTGATGATTAAAGAATCAAGTTTGGGTCTTTAATGAAAGTCGATGAAGGAATCATGGATGAAGGAAATCACGTGGAAAGTTGAAGATATTATGATGTTGAGATACCCATACCTTTGAGGTATGCAAATTTCGTGACGAAATTTCTTTTAAGGGGTAGAATATAATATCCCAAAGAATTAAATGCCTAATTACGATATTTAAAATTAAGTAAATTAGGGTTTCACTAAAATAAATGAATTAGTAATATATCGAATAACGATTTCGATTATTTACTAAGTAATGTAATTCTATTTTATATTCACTAGAATCGTGAATTAAGGAATAGAATTTTATAAAGTGTTTCGGCAGTATAATTTTAACGTCGATTGAGTATCGATAGTTAAGATTTCGTAAAAATTTTCTAAGCAACGAAGCTTAGAATTAAATTCCATTATTAATGGAATAATTTAATAAAGTGATTACGACTTTATTACGACCATTTTGAGATAGTCGATAATTAACGTTTGAGGCGTTTCAAACGTTAACGTTTAGAGATGAATAGAAAAATGAGTTTAATGATCAAGGAATTATAATATTTAAATTCCTATGATTATTAAATGTAATTAGAGTATTATTTAGCATTAAAATAATGCTAGAGCATTAAGATTAATTATTGAACAAATATGAAATTTTGAAAACCCTAATTCAAAATTGGGTTTTCACACATGAGATGATTCTAATAATTTTTTCTATTATATAATTTATCATCTAAGATATATATTATGATATATATCTAAAAATAGCAAGAAAAATCAAATTTTGGCAATTAACTATGGAATTGCCGTGAGCTTACATTAATAGGTTCAATGTTTGATTTTGTTTCCATGTTGCGTCAATGTTGTTTTACTAATATGTAGTAGAATATTTTGTACACTCAAACCAAGACTTTAACTTGGTGATTCAAGTGGGATGTATGGAAATGAAAGAGCGTCTATGTTGACTAATTAAGTAAGGATTTAATTGTTTTGTTCAAGAAAAGCATTGTGTAAGAGATATTTACTTTGGTGATGTATTAATTGGTGAGTCATAAAGCATGATTAAAAAAAGTCTTGCATTTGGTGGAGTGTAAGATATTATGTCATAGCATGAAACAAAATAAATTAAAACTCCTTCATTTGTTATAAGAAGAGATGGCTCTTGAAATTTTAGAGTAAATCATTTTGTTTTGTTCAAGGTGAGTAAGTGTATTTACTATGGCTATGTCATCAAGGTGGAAAGAATTGTCTTGCTTTAGTTGTGTATGTGTGATAGCCGTAGGTTTGTAAGCAAAGGAATAAATTTTTTTTAGTTGTTCAAAAAAAAATTGTGTAAGAGATATTTTACATTATGATGTAATACATGTTGAGTCACAAAGCAACATTTAAAGGCTTGCTTTGTATGTGATTTGAACCGTGAGAATTGTTGGGAGCTTTAAGTGTAATAATTAATTTATTTCTTTAACTTAAGTGTACATAAGTAATAGAACACAATGAAACAAAGCACCCTTTCTCCAAACTTGCTCTCGCCGTAAGCTTTGTGAAGAACAAAGCTTAGGGTTTCTCCTTTAACTCACCAATCCTTGAGATAAGTCCTTTGCACAACAAATCAAAGCCGGTAAAGAGGTTAGTAATCGAACAAGCTTCGATTGTACGTTGGAATTTCCAATTTTTAATGGTTTGATCTTATGTTATAAGTATGGTTCTTAATTAAGAAATAATGTTAGCATGTGAAGTTGTTCATTAATAATACCTATTATGATGAAATAGAAACATATATCATGTTTGAAATTGAATTTAAGCATGTTATGAAATTTTAGAATAGGATCGAAAATCCTTAGAATTTATTTAAGGTTGGATTAATGATCTATGATGTTATAGGAGTTCATATTAATTTATTGAGGATTTTTAAAAAATCCTATGCTATGTTATTCAAAATTGCCGAAAATAAATAAGAATGGTAAGATGATGTGCAATTTTTATTTAAGAAATGCTATAGCATATTATTGATCTAGGACCTTAATTATGTACTACATGATTTTATTAAGAATTTTGGAAATTATTTGCTCCAATTTTCTTAAAGAAACCGAGAGCATTCAAGCTTGATTTAGGATGATTTAGTTGTTTTTGGAAAATGTTGTGTTGTAATATTGTTATATTATAGTATTGGAGCATTGTATAATTTTGTAGAAATTTTACAAAATGTTTAGTGTTTATTGGAAAAAAAAAACATGAACATTGAACAATAATTCTTTGATGTAGAAATTGAAAATGTTGGACTATATGTTATAATTATGATATAGATTAATGTTGAGGCCTTGTATGATTTAATTAGAATTTTAGAAAAATAATTGCTATATAAAGTATGAAAACCGTGAGCTATAGTGATGGAATAATGATGTCCAATTTTCCTATAGCTAATATTAATACATATTAGTGATACTATGATAATATAGTACACTATATGAATTTAGAAGAATTTTTGGAAGATGTTTGGAAACTTAAGCTTAAGGGCCGTGAGCTTAGAATGGTTATATTAAGGATTTAATTCCTTAATATCAAGAAAAATAATACATTATATGTCTAGAAATTATTTTAGACATATTAAGAATTTATGGAATATTATAAACATAGAATACTATGTTTATGGCGAAACGTTATATTAAATAACGTTAGAAATGAAAAATAATGTTTAATGAATAAGTTAATTAATATTTAAGAAAAATATTAATGAAGTTTATCGATTTGCGTGAAAAATCGAGAGTTAGGATTTTATGAAAAGAAATCGATTGAAAATCGATTTATATGGAAATTAGATATTAAAAATAAGAATTATTAAAGAATTTAATAAGAAAAGTCAAAATGTTGACTTTTGAAATTGACGTATGAAATACGTTCGATAAATACGCTAATACGTGTAAAACGTATTAATTATATAAGAAAATCTCATTGGTGAGAAAAGATTTCATAATTGAAATCCTTGTATCGAAAAACGTGTAAATACGTTGAACGTTTAACCTAAAAGGTTAAAATGAAATAGTTGAACATATCTCGAAGTACGAGAAATGTTTAGTTAAGATCTGTGATTGAGCAGTATTAAATTCGTTTAGGAATTCAAATGATATTAGTATAAGTTATCAAAGTTTGTTCTAAACTTTGAAAATCTCGAAAAACGTGACCGACGTCCTGAAAATCGTTTTTACGTAAAGGTGAGACGCGGATGTGATCGATGGCGTGAAAGAAAACAAATTAAGAAAGCTTCACGTGCAGGTGGGCTTTTTTCTTATCCTCGAGGATAAAATGCTCTATTTATGATGCTTTCTTGAAATGAAAAGTAATTATTTATGATGCTTTCTTTTGAGAAATGATTATGAAATGATGATGAAATTACCTGCCCAAAATGTTTATGTTTTATGTATGTATCCTATCCATGAATGAATGAATGATGAATGTTGTTGGGTCGCTCCCGACTTATGAATGAAATCGAATTCGGATCCTATCTTAGGAAGGCTTATACAACTAGGATTAACGTGTACACTTAATGGTGATGTGTCTTTGTAAGGACAATTCACGGCCGGTCACAATGACGTGAGGGAGGCCTCCTTCTACGGCGTTAAATGATAATGTTATGATGGGATGAAGGATATGGATCATACATACAAGGAAAATGTCCGCCGGCGAATGTTTATGAAAATGATGAAAATGTTTAGTAAGCACAAGACCTTTCAAGAAAAACCTCGTGTCTTACCACAATGGGCGATGTAATTTAATGACGGTAAAATGTTTTGGCATAAGTCCACCGAGTGCATTATTTGTACTCACACCGCATATTGTTTTAAATGTGCGATTGAGTGATGATGCGATGGGCGGTGTTGAGCAATAGGAATGTTGTCATTGAAAAGTTTATACCTTGATAGTACATCGTCATATGTACATATCACATGTTTTCATTGAAAGAACATAAGTTATGTAGTAAAGTCCAAAAGCATAATTGATTTATGTATTACGCTTTGTTGATAAATAGTCTTTATGGTTATTCATCCCTGCTTCCAGTAATAATCCCTTTTAAATCGTACTTAGGATTTAGGGGCTGTTACATAAATACTAATTAGTAAAGATAGAAAATAAAATGCTTCTTTCGTCCATCCCTTTCTCTGAGTCTCTGTTCCCTCACTCTAAAACAATTCACAAACCTTAAAACCACCCTACTTTTCTAAATCTCCGTCCAAGTCGCCGTCGACTCGCCGTCCGTTGCCGAACACCAACCACGTCTCCTCAGTCCTCATCGTGTTGCAGCCGTGAAACATGTAAGATTTTTAGGTTCTCATCATTTTAGTAATACAGTGATATCCTATGTTGTTTTTACTGGGATACGGACTCGCATCTCTTCTGAAACTCCACTCTCTCCCATTTCACAAGTATTTGAATCTAGTCGCACTCGCACCACAAATTATACACTGTTCTGTTTCTCGATCGTGATAAATGCGCACTAATAGTTAGCTGGTAGCATTGGGTTACCGAAAGAGGTAGAGAGATGAGAAAGAAATTTTGATAAAAGCGCACTAATATTTAGCTGGTAGCATTGGGTTACCGAAAGAAATTTTCTATGCATTCCTCCATGCCCTCTTAATGCTCTCTGTTGTTGTCCACACTTTATGTATTCGGTTGCAAACTCTGAGGAAAAAAGGTGAAAGCCGCTGTGAATCTGATAGAAAGTTCTAAACTATTTGTTTCTTATTTTTTTGTTCTGCATCTCTTTGCATGCCTCACAGCCCACATAAAAGGTTATGTTTCAATAGATCGATGATGATGGTGATATATGTTTATTTAGTTAGAAGCGTTGCCATCGCCGTTGAACTTGCCCATTGATAAAGTGAAGTAGATAAGTAGAATTGTTCCCATGCATGACCTGCAACAGATACGGCCAAAAGGTGTACAATTTACAAATCATCATATAATAGATTATGCTATATTGATTGTTGAATTGGGAGTAGGTGATTCTTTGTTTTTGGTGTATGTATTTCTTTTTAGGAGTATGATAGACAATTTCTTGAAGAGTCATCAAGTACTGGTAAATCTGAACTTGATCTGTATCTGGAAGAAAATTCAGGTCCTACTTCTATTGTGAGTACTTTAGATGCCATCGAATATTGGAAAGGGAATGCTATTCGATATCCTCGACTTGCAATGATGGCTGCTGATATTTTAAGTATTCCAATCACAACTATTGCTTCTGAATCTACATTTAGTATTGGAGGTCGCATCTTGCACAAGTACAAGAATTGTTTGCTTCCCAAAAATGTACAAGCACTCATTTGTACTCGTAATTGGTTGCATGGTTTTGATGTTGGTGAAAATTACGGTAATGATATTTAATATACTTATTTTTTACTCATGTTTTTTCATTAAGTAATTAATATTTACTCATATTTTTTCATTAATGATATTTAATATACTTATTTTTTTACTCATATTTTTATATTATAATACGAGATCATGAAAGGTGAAGAAGTACAATTGTCCAAGGAAGATTCAAATGTGGTCGATGTTTGATGTTTGATGATATTTGAAACTTTAAGTTTATCTTATTTACGTTGAAATTGATGTTAGACTTGTTAGTAGACTTAATTTATTTTATTTACTTTGGAATTGATGCTATTAGACGTAATTTATCTTATTTACTTTGAAATTGATGTTAGTAGATTTAATTTATTTATTGTTATCATATTTTTTTGAAATAAAAAATAATGTTTTGTTAAATTAAATATTGGACGGGTTTGGCTCGGTGACCCACGATTTGAAATTTGAGCTACCATATTTTCAACCGATAGCATTTCGGTAGACCAACCGACCCGCCCTTTTGCCAACTTTATCCATGAGGAGCAAAATTCAAATATTTTTGTTTAGTGCAATAATTTTCAAGGAGAATGCATTGTTCTCACGTTTGTAGGATAACAAAGGTTTTTATAATCACCCACCCATATATATATATATATATATATATATATATATATATATATATATATATATATATATTCCATATTTATAACAAATACTATGATTTAGATAATAGACACCGACCATTGGCTTTATCAAAATTTTGATGTTGACACAAATAAAACATTAGTCTATTATTGCATCTATCACATCAGTATATAATTAAAATCGTTAGCAAATAATGCATCATGTGTAAATCATGAATTAAATACTCCCTCCGTCTCATCCAAGAAGGCATGTTTTCCTTTTTGGACCGTCCCACCCAAGATGACATGTTTCATTTTTAGGAAATAATTATCTCTTCAAAAGTTGTGGAACCTACCTACTTTTTATCAATTTAATCACTTTATACAATTCTCCTAAATAATCGTGCAGAAAAAAAATGGACCATCTTGGATGGGACGGAATGAGTAATTAATTATATTTTCTATTTTTTATTAATAGAATTTATTTTAAAATTAAATAGATATATGATTAATATTTAATTGTATTAGTTAATAGGAGAAGAACATGTGGCAATGACAACTTGAAAAAGAATAATCATTCAAATTGCACCACATAAGCCCTAAATACCACCTACGTCCGAAACCCATGACATGGTGGACAAAAGCCCACAAACATACTATCTCATATCTATAAACATGGGTGTGGGGTCTTTATAAAGAAGAAGTCAAGACAAGTGAAGAGAAGAGAAATGAAGTGAAGAAGAAGTGAAGAAAGGAAAAGCTTAAAGAGCTCAGAGCATTTGAAAAATTCTATACAAAGTCTTCTTCAATATTTAAGACGTTCTTCGTGCAAATCACAACGTTCTTCGTCGAAATCATCCTCAAAATCAAATTAATTATGGCTTTCAATCCGGAAACAATGTGAAAACCCTTCGCATTGGCATTCAAAGTTGAAGATCTCCAAGTTCTTCAATACTTCGAATCAAATCCAACATTCGATCTGAAAACAAGACCAAAGTCCTTTAGATCAATATCATCAAATTCAAACTTCAAGTTCAAGGAGATCAGGGAACCACATCCCCTCCAAACACTTTAAAGAATATTCAAAAGATCGTTCAAAAGTAAAATTAGAGTATACAATAGAGATTGAACTCAAACAAATGTATTTGATTGAAAAAATATTGATTTTGTATACAATTTTGTGTTTATAAAATTTCATATGAAATTATATTACAAATTTATGGCACGTCCAGTGGGACATCTTTATCTCTCATCTCTACTCTTTATCAAAATCTTGAATGATGTTTACCCAAAAAAATGCAACTACGGTGGCTTCAAAAGCTTACTCGGAGAACATCAATGTCATCACACAAAGCAAAACTAAACAAGTCCAAGAGGCTTATGAACCAGCCATCGTGGTGGAAAAAGAGCAACGCCTTGCCACAATAACTTAAAAGTGTGCTGCTTCTGGAAAAATGGTTCACATCCCCAACTCGACACTTCATTACAAGTTACTCGCTTGATGCTCCTATCATGATGACAACCATTTCCACCATGGAAGAACAACTCACAAATCTTACAAGGTTGGTCGAATCTCTGAACAAGCATATCCAAGAGCAAGATGCGAAAATTGCCAAGATCAAGGGAGAAAAAATTGAGTCAAACCACATAAATGATGGAGAAAATGAAATGAACGATAATGAAGAAATATTTGAAAACAACACACACATGAAGAAAGAAAATCGTCTGGTAAAAACATTCAAATCTCTTCTGATGGCTTTATCCAAGTAAAAACCAACTTAAGGAGTTCATCGAGGTGATCATGAAGAACAAGTTTGATGGAAGTTCCAATCATCCTTGATTTACTTCAAGTCGTATACCCAAAGAATCGACAACTTGAGAATATCTCATGGTTATCAACCCCCCGAATTCCAACAATTTGACTGTAAAGGGAATCCAAGGCAATATATAGCTCACATCGTTGAAGCATGCAACAACATTGGAACATTTGGAGATCATCTGGTCAAGAAATTTGTCTGTTCACTCAAAGAAAATGCCTTCGACTGGTACACAGATTTGGAGGCAAACTCGCTCAATAGTTGAGAGCAGTTGAAGCATGAGTTCTTCAATCGCTTTTATAGCACTAGAAAAGCAATCAACATGGTGGAGCTCATAAGTTCTCGCCAGTTCAAAGAAGAGCCAGTGATTGATTATATCAACAGATGGAGAAACCTATGTCTAAATTATAATGATCGATTGTCTGAATCGTCCATCATCTAAATATGCATTCAAAGAATGCATTGGGACCTGCAATACATTCTGTGAGAAATCCTGCCCAAGACATTCGAAGAGTTGGCAACAAGAGCTCATGATATGGAACTAAGTATGACAGCAAGTATAATTGAGGAACCTCCAATCGAAGAACCTCGCAGATTTAAGAAAAAACAAGAATTCAAAAGGGGGAGCAAAACCATTTGAGAATGCATCGAAGAAAGAATAAATGACGATGAAGGCAACATCTGTCAAGTTTATAAAGAAAGATGTTGACCAAGGAAACAATCAAAATACTTCTTAGGAAATGGGGCAAAGAAGGTTGACCCTGAAAGAAATGCAACAAAAACAATACCATTTTTTAGACTCTGATGTCTTTGGAATCTTCGATGACTTGCTTAGAGAAGGACTCATCGAGTTGCCCGAGATGAAGCAACCAAATGAAACAGGACGAACAGACAATCCGAAGTACGGTAAATACCACAAATTGCTTGGACACCCCATACATGATTGTTTCATATTCAAGGATAGAGTCATGCACTTGGATCTTGAAGAAAAATATCTCTTGAAGAAGATGGTGTCACTGTAAATGTTCTCATTTCTGATGTTAGTGACATAGTAGAAGTTGTTTTGCGGCTTTATATGACACGAAAAATCATGTAAAAAATCAAGTTGAGTCAAATACTATTGATGATGAAGGTGTTTTTGCAATCACATTCTCCAATGATGACTTGGGTCTGAGTGTCATAATAGACCATTGTTCGTGAGTTAATTCACCCACGAGCAGAAAATCATTAAGATTATCATCGATGGATGAACGATAGTCAACATTTTACCATTAAGAACATTGAAAAAAGTTAGGAATTCAAGTGGATGAGTTATCCAACAGTCGGTTGATGATTCAAGGATTTTACCATGAAAGACAAAGAGCCCTTGGCACCATAAGGTTAAACTTGTTAATGGACAACATGAGATCAACTGTATTGCTTCATGTAATTGACGCCAAGACGTCTTACAATATGCTTCTTGGTCACCCATGGCTTCACGAAATTGACGTTATCCCTTCTATGTTACATCAATACTTCAAGTATCATCAAGATGGAGTCGTGTGGACAGTGGTTGGTGATCAAAAATCATTCACAGAAATCGAGTCATACTTTGTTGATGCCAAGTATTATATGATGAAAATAGGGACTACAAAAAATAAAAATAATGAGCAACATGAAGAATCTGAGTCCAGTCACAAGGTAAAGAAAAAAGCACTTCCTCCAAAGATAGAATGATTTGTTACGTGTTTGATAAAGATTAACACTAAGAGACCAATTCCTCAACCACTCGGAGGATTTGTTCGATCAAAGCAAATAGTGCAACCGAACATGGGAAATTTTCAAGTAATGAAATTATTAAGCATTTGGGGATAAAACCATACAAGCTCCTCGTCAGTGTTGGATATCCTCATGAAAGCTCCATGCCAAAACTCCTTTGAGAAAGAATGACCATACTGTTCAAAACTCTAAAACAGATTTGGGGTTCTTCATATAAAGTCTTGTTTATATCTCTATCAAAAGGGCTAATATCAATTATGCGTACGAAGAGAGAACCAAGGAATCCTTCATCGAAAGAAAGACTCAAAGAGTATCCGTCTTTGAAAGAATAAGTAAAAACAAAGTCCAGTGAGTATCTGTCTTCAAAAGACTCGGCAAATGCAAGGGTTTAAGACAAAACATAAAAAAGATAATAATAAATCACATATGAATTTGAAGCTAAAAAGTTTAATTCATTCTCGCATGAAGAGATGCACCACATTACTTATGACGTGTGGGAAAGAATTGAAGGCTAAGATGAGGACTGTCGTTTTTTACACAAGTAGCCAAAAATGAAAAAGATGGAGAAAGTGTGGGTTTATCTTACTATACCACCAATGATGAACAAAGAAATGAAGATGTCGTCACATAAAATCACATCACATCATGTGAAGAAATGGCTATTGAAGAAAAAAGACGCTGAAATAGCTCCTCAACAATTCAAAGAATGAGTCAAGTCTATTATCAATGAGTTGAAAGAAATTAACTTGGGCTCCGTTGATGATCCACGACCTACTTATATCAGCGGATTTTTTACTGTTGATGAAAAATGCTTATATATTGAACTGCTCAAAGATTTCAAAGACATATTTTCATGGTCATACAAGAAAATGCCAGGATTGAGCCCACAGATAGCGGTTCATCATTTAATTGTTAAAAGATAGGCACGACCTATTAAATTGGCTCACCATTGATTTCAACTAGAGTCGGTTCCCTTAATCAAAACTGAAGTGAACAAGCTCATTAATGTTGGATTCACTTGAGAAGTCAAATACCCAACATGGATTTCAAGCATTATTCCAGTGATAAAGAAAAATGGACAAATTCGTGTATGTGTTGACTTCGTGGATTTGAATGAAGCATGTCCTAAGGATGACTTTCCACTTCTTATCGTTGAATTGATGATTGATCCCATAACTGGGCATGAAGCATTATATTTCATGGATGGATCCTCTGGCTATAACCAAATCCGCATGTCCCAATCGATGAAGAATTGACGGTGTTTCATACGCCTAAAGGTATACAATGCTACAAAGTGATGTCATTTGGATTAAAAAATGCTGGCGCTACTTATCACAGAGTCATGCAAAAAATATTCGATGATATGCTTCACATGAAAATTTAGTGCTATGTGGATGATTTGGTGGTAAAGACCAAAAAGGGGAAATGTTCATCTGAAAGACTTGAGAATGATCTTCGAGTGACTGACAAGTTTCTTGGGTTCATTGTCTGTCATCAAGGAATAGAAATCGAACAGGTAAAGCTCGATGCCATATTAAAGATGCTCGAGCCTCGAAACATCCACGACTTAAAAGTATGCAAGAAAAGTTGACATACCTACGAATGTTCATTTCAAACATAGCTGGAAGATGTCAACCATTTAGCGTAATCATGAAGAAGGGTATACCATTCGAATGAGCCATGTAGCAACGCTTTCAAATGCATCAAATCTTATTTGATAAGACCTCATGTTTTAGCATCACATATGGTAGGCCGTCTCTTGATCTTGTACATTGCGGCTCAAGAACGTACCATGAAGTCATTACTTGCACAAGAAAATAAAAATTGGAGAGAAAACACATTAAACAATTTGAGCAGAACGATGATGCTAAATAAGTTGAAGTAATCTCCAATTGAGAAGTTGTGCTTGGCTTTGATATTCTCCATCTAGAAGTTTAAGCATTACTTCCAAACTTATACAGTGCGATTAATCTCCAATTCAAATCCATTGAATTTGTGATGTCATGCTCGTTTTGTTAGATAGACTTGTGCGGTGGTATCTCCAATTACAACAATCTGAAATTATATATGTTCCTCAAAAGGCCTTCAAATGGAAAGCATTGGCTGATTTCTTAGAAGATCATCTGATCCATATCTCCCAGATAAAGACGCATTTCTAAAAGAGATTTTGCCTCATTAGATGATTTTTTTGATGGAACAATCTCATAGAGAAGGAACTGGTTCTGGCATTGTGTTTGTGTCACCTGAACGAAAAGCATTGCCATATTCTTTTACTTTGATTGAGAATTGTTCAAACAGTGTAGCATAATATCAAGCGCTTATTCTCGGTTTAGAAATAACAATGGATACTAAGTGGCTACACCTTAGGGAATATATGGGGATTCCAAGATGATGGTGAACCAAATACTTGGATTGTATGAAGTCAAGAAGCCTAAATTACTTCCATACATCAAGTACACCCAGAAGATCATTGGATGGTTGAGGGACGTTAAAATTGAACATGTCCCAAGAAACGAAAATAAGCAAGCAGGTGCACTGTCTACACTTGCACCCATAATAGCCATGTATGAAAGTGAAATCCACATACCAATATGCCAAAGTTGGGTAGTACCACCTATTTGTGAAAATTAAGATAACAAAGGTAATGAAAGCAATGTCGTCAAATTCTTTGAAATTGAAAGAAGATTGTTGCCAATTGTTGGTTGACTATTTGAAATATGATAAGTCGTCAAGTGACATGCGTCGAAGAATTTGACATTCATCGATGTGCTACTCGTTTCATATTTTTCAAATAAGTACTTTATAGTCGGTCCTTTGAGGGAGTCTTCTTAATATGCTTGAACAACGAATAAGCTATCAAAGCCATGGAAGAAGCGCATTCCGGGGTGTGTGGCGTCAATCAATTAGGACCAAAGCTACACTTTCGAATCAAAATGATAGGTTATTACTGGTCAACAATGGTGAAAGATTGCATGGATTATGCTCAGAGATGTCAAGCTTGTCAATTTCATACAAATCTCATTCATCAACCTCCTAAGCCACTTCATCCCACAATTGCTTTTTGGCCATTTGATGCTTGGGCATGGATTTTGTAGGACCTTTGACGAAATCATCAAGGAGACATCTATATATCTTGGTTGCAACAAATTACTTCTCAAAGTGGGCTGAAACTCTTCCCTTAGGAGAAGTAAAGAAAGAAATTGTTGCTATTTCATCAAAGCTCATATCATCTATCATTATGGATAAAGCCGATAAAATTGGCACGACCCGTTGGGCCGGCCTGGGATACCCGAAATTAGGGTCGGGTTGGGCTTGTAAAAATAGTGGCAAAAAAAAGGGCCTAAAAATCCCTCCCACATAGCCCGACGGGCCTACTGGGCTTTGGGGCTAAAAAGCCCAGGGTTTTCGGGCTAAAAAGCCCACCCAGATTTTGTTAATGTAATACCTATTAGGACGCATATTAGGCGTCTTATTATCTTTTAAGTATCACATTGTAGCACTTAATACAACATATACAAATGTCCTATTATCTTTTATGATTTATTACAGTTTCTATTAGGATAGTTATATGAATTTTATTAAAGTATCATACTATAATATTTAATAGGACACATAAAATATCCTATTATCTTATGGACAGGCTTAGCCCGATGGCTCGGTGGCCTGCATGGGGTTGGACTGGGCTCTGAAATTTTTGGCCCGGTAGTATTTTGCGGGCCGGCCGACCTGACCCGTATAGTACCCAAAGCTCGATGGGTCGGCCCGGGCTAGCTCAAGTGGCCCATTTTCCCACCTCTAGTTATAGGATCCCTTGATATATCATCACTGATAATGGAATGTCCTTCAGCAATACCTTGATAAATAAACTTTGTGAGAAGTTTGGATTCAAGCAAATGCAGTCATCCATGTACAATGCATCCGCCAATAGATTAGCCACAGCTTTAAAAAAAAACTCTGTACAACTTGTTGAAGAAAGTCATGGCCAAATCAAAATGTGACTAGCATGAGTTGATTGGAGAGACATTATGGGCAGTACAGAACCACTCATAGGACTCTTACACAAGCAACTCCATATTCTTTGGTGTATGGTGTTGAAGATGTTATTCCTCTCGAGCAACAAATTCCATCACTAAGAATTGTTATCCAAGAAGGCTTAACTGAAGAAAAGAACGTTTGTGTGTGCCTTGAAGAACTAGAAGTTTTAGACGAGAAAAGACTAGAAGCACAACAAAGACTGGAATGCTACCAAGCTCGTCTCTCAAGAGCTTACAACAAAAAATTACGAATGCGTTCTTTTCAAGTTGGAAATTTAGTACTTGCTGTAAGAAGGCCAATTGTCACCACATATAGTATTGAGAACAAATTCATATCAAAACAAAATGAGGATTGGGCCGATCAACAGAAAGTTTTTAAGCGCTACTATCCTTAAAAGATAGCAGTGGAAGCATGTATATATGTTCGTTAAAAAATATATAAAAAATTGAGAAAAAAATAAATCAAACAAAAAACAAGACAACTCCATCACACACGAGCCTAAACTGCATGTTACTTTGAAGAAGAAAAAAACAAGATAGTTCCATGACGCATGAGCCTAAACTGTATGTTACTCCTGACCCGCATGAGCATAAATTGTGCACATCGCTCCCTTAAAACACAAGTTGATCATTTGAACTACGTTTTGACTTGATCTCTTTTATGAAAAAGGTATGCAGCTTAGATACAACCTAAGTTCAATCATGATTTATATTTGTCTCTTTTAACTTGAAATTATCAGTTGATGGTTCAAGTTGATTATATAAGAAAATTTTCATTTGGTGATTAAAAAAATAAAAAATAAATAAAAATAAAAATCAAAATTGAAACAACTCACATGCATTTAAAGAAAAAGTAATAAACGTCTCACTACAAACCATCAGCCATAAGAGAATAGAGAATGCAACAAAAAGAACAACAAACTATGTTATGCTTAAGCATAGGAGTCTTGATCCTCTATGGCTTTTTGAGCAGACTTCAAAAGCGACTTCGAAGTCTTCAAGTTTTCTAGTACTCACCATCAATAGGGGCATCCTTAAGTCTGAAAATTTCCTCTTTAAACTCCTTGATCTTTCTACAAACAATTTGAAGAGATGCATAATCTTCCTTCAAGGACAATGTCAACTTTTCTTTCTGCTTCTCTAATGCAACAAGTTCATCCTAAAGGGACACAATATGGTTAACCATCTTCTTTTCCTTTGGATTGGGCATCACGAAAAGAAGCCTTGACCTTCTCAAGTTGTTGTGCAGAACTCTCACCATTCTCACGTGACATTGATAACGCCAGATCAAATGCAGTAGCTCTAGAAAAGAATAAGTCAACACTAGCTTCAAGATGATGTATGTCTGAACCATAGAGAATCTTTATAAAAAAAATGAAATTTTGTATTTCATCTTCAAGTGACGATAAGGATTCGACTTAAGTCCTTAAAATCTTATCTCGAAACTTGCCCCAAATCTTCTGAAGACATATCTTAAGCTCGTCATCGATCATGCTCTTCACGTTAAACTTAGAAACAACTCTTGATCGAGGTGCAAACCCAACCTTCACTTCCTTGGCAAGGCGATGACGTTTGAGAGGTGCTTCTTCATGGCCATTTGATCCAATTACTTGGTTCAGAGGTTAGATGATCATTTCATCATGGAGCCGTATAGTCTACACTGTTTTAGTTGCCAATTCGGGTATTATCAGACAACTCCAGACATTCTTAGTCAAAATATCTGGAGAGTTTCTCTAGAAAATAGGCTCAAATATGACCGAATATGTTTGCTACATGAGTCACAATCAACGGCTATTTTTCCAAGTGTGACCTCAAGCATGAAGAAGTTCTTTACTGCTGATTATAAGGATTGATGGGATCGGGCATTTATGAATTCTTTTGAAGGAAAATTCGTAGCTCCAGATCATCCTGCAGGCAATGAATTTCCTGAACAAAACCCGAGTAAAGGTGTTGGCTCTTCAGATGTCAAGCAAAAAGTGACCACAATCCCAATTTCCTTAAATGATTCTATTAGCAGCAGCATAGAGTGTCATTGAAAAAAGAGGAAGCCCGTTGAGCCTTCAGATCTAGCTGAGGATCGTGCTAAATATGTTCATGCTTAGATGGATGCATATGCAAGCGAGGTCTCTTTTGTCTTACTCTCATTTTCTTTTCTTTTTTTGTCATTTCTTATTCTAATGCATATTCTTTCATGTAGTGAAGGAAGTCTTTGGGACTGTAGATGAGACGAGTTCACAAGATAATCATGCCTTATCTTAGTCTGATCACCCCACCAGGTTTTCTCTTCCAATCGAGCAAGGGTTGGGTTTGCACCTCTATCAGGAGATATTTCTGAGTTTAATGTGAGGAGCATGATCGGAGATGAGCTTAAGGTATGTTTTCAGAAGATTTGGGGCAAGCTTCGAGATAAAATTTTGAGGACTCAAGTCGACTCCATATCGTCGTTTGAAGATGAAATATGAAATTATCAGACTCAGATAAGGCATGATTATCTTGTGAACTCGTCTCATCTATAGTCCCAAAGAGTTTCTTCACTACCGAAAGAATATGCATCAAAATAAGAAATGACAAAAAAAGAAAGAAAATGAGAGTAAGACAAAGAGACCTCGCGCATATGATCCATCCGAACACGATCATTTTCCACACAATCCTCACCGGATCTAAAGGCTCAACGAGCTTTCTTTCTAATGACGCCTATGCTATCACTGATAGAATCCTCTAAGAAATAGGGATTGGGGTCACTTTCCGCTTTCTATCCGAAGAGCCAATACCGTTACTTGGATTTTGTTCAGAAAAGTCATTGACTGCAATATGATCTGGAGCTACGAATTTTTCTTCAAAAGAATTCCTAAATACCCGATCCCACCAATCAATATAATCAGCAGTAGAGAACTTCTTCATGCTTGAGGTCACACTTGGGAAAATAGTTGTCGATTGTGACTCATGTAGCAAACATATTCGGTCATATTTGAGCCCATCATCTAGGGAAGCTCTATGGATATTTTGAATAAGAACGTCTGGAGTTATGTGATAATACCGTAATTGATGACTAAAACAGTGTGGACTATATGGCTCCATGATGAAATGGTCATATAACCTCCGGACCAAGTAATTGGATTGAATAGACATGAAGAAGCAAATTTCAGTCACACTCTCCTTTTCATCATCAACATAGGCAACGTCCTTATCCTTGGGAGATAGGGTATAACTCCATGAAATTATATCCCATTGTCAAATCCGTTTACGAACCTCCACATGATCATAATACCTCGCACTACCTACTCCCGAAAATTATACCATTTTGGGAACACAGAAGTTATGTTTAAGAGGGAAATGAGTTTTAAAATAACACGTCATCCACATGCATACAAAATGGAAGTGGAGTGTAGCTCGAACTCGAGAAGGCTCTGTAGAAGTGGAAATAGTGTTGAGACCTTTGAAAGTGCTAGCAAAGACTAAAACTACAAGTGATACTTTCTTTTGGCTGGCCATCTTAAACGTAGAAGGTCTCATCAAATTGGCATCACCATTGGATAAAACAAAGGCGCATATGCAACAAGAAATATGGGCGGCTAAGTGCACCTCTTTCTAATGCTTCTCTTTTATCCCAAGTTGGGTAAAAAGACTTGTCTTCTCAAAAGTCCATGGCTCATGAACTCTAAAAATGTCAGTAGGAGTATGGGTTGTCTTGGAATATGTCGATTTTCCCCTTTACGCAGAGGAGGCTGTTGATATCCCGGGTTTATCTTTGACCAAAACTTAACCCAATCTTCAATCATGACCAAGCGGTTTGAGTTCACATTATTGCTGTTTTTGAGAAAATGATAAGCATGAAACAGATACTTGCAACTCGTGGGAAGAAATAACCTCTCTGTTTGATCTGCGCCAATAAGCTCTTTCGTGCAAGGAACTGTCTCGTCATAAAATACTCCATCTGTTGGAAGATCAGAAATGAAGTGAAGATCTCATAATGAGATTGAGAGTTCGCTTGATAAAGTGATCAAAGTATTGATCGACGAACACCAATCCTCACAGAACGCCTTCACTGCTTCAGTGTTGAGGTCATACATAAACAAGGAAGCAAACATAGGATCTTAAATGCCAATGTTGTGAAGCTCCTCCTGAAAACAGCTCATGATATCTTCACTCCACTCCCAATAGCGTCGAAAGTAGTGAAATTCTACGAGAAATTCCACATTCTTTTCCCATTTGGCATGACCCTCAACAATACATCGATCGAAAGTTAACAACATATCAATTTCTTTATCTAGCCAGTGATGAGCCGATTGTAGAGTCCAAGTTGTAGATGATTTGGCTACGTTAGTCTTGCTAGTCCATAGCGACATGTGAAGAGGATTCGTCAGCTTCGGCCAAGGGCTTGCAAATTGATCTGTTCAACGACTTAAAAATCCTAAGACGCGTCCCTTTCTCGTGCTCTTCATCATGCAAGATCAATAAATAATCTTGCTGTGAAACGATAATGTCTCTAAAGTGAGTCATAGCTTGCTGAAAGAAACAAAGATAAAAATTAAATTTCGTCAAAGCTACAAATAAATTTGGTAAGTTAGCCTTGCAAAGAGATTTAAAAAAAAATTGAAAAGAAAATATAGATGGGTTCATAAAGTCAGCCCAAGTGTTTCTTTACTAAACGAAAATGACGTGCGCAACCCACACTAAATAACCCAAGCCTATATGCTGCTTATTTTTTTTAAGAAGCCCTTCTCTTCATCCACATCATCAAAAGCCATCATCCCTCATTCACAAAAAAAATACTCATGAAGCCCTGCCTCCATTCATCCATTTCTCTTTCTCTATAATTTCTTCCAACCCCAGAAGCTGCCACCATCTCCATCGCATTCTTCTCGGTAAACTCACGACCATCGAAAGTGCGACGACCAAATCAATCACCACACTGTAAATCTGGTGTTGTGCTATGAAATTGGCCTCGCCACTCCACCATGCGCAGTAGCGTCGCCGCACCTCCACGCTACCACGTTCAACCATAGTCGTCGAAACCATGAAGCAGATGAGGCCTCCTCCTGGAAGGTTCTCACCGAAGTCGTGAAGCCTCTGCCATCTCCTTTTTCACGCTGATGGCGCAATCGCTTCAAGCCCGCACATAGACACTGCCTCCGTCCACAGGTTCTAGCATCTCCTTCATGCCCCGCTTCTAGCATCTTCTTCATGGCATCGTCGCCGCCCAGCTACTTATAGCTCGCGTATCCCGCTGCCTTCATCCACCGTTTCTAGCTTCCTCCATGACAACGCCCCACTTCTAGCTCGCCTGCACAGCTTCTAACTTCCTCCATGGCAGCTCCCGCTTCTAGCTCTTCCATGGATCCTCGCTTCTATCTCGCCTGCACAACTTCTAGCTTCCAAAAAAAAAATCCCTGATTCTCTCACTCCTCTCGCCTCAATAAACCAGTTATGGCGAGGACGTTTTGCAGATACAGTTTATAAATACACATATCAAGGGAGAATAAACAGAATGTGTGCCAGTGTCTCTCAATAAGTATATGGATATGTGCAGAAATGGAATAACTCAATTTGCTATGGTGTCTTGTGATCATCAGAAAAGAATATATTAGCTCGGTGGAATCAGTTAATTCACGTTGCTAAATTTCCGTGGCTGAAGTTTTGAAGAGAGTAAACTGATTCGCAGCGCCGTTACGTTGTTGTCGGATCTCCAACGAAGAAAAGCTACACGGCTCCTGCTCTACTGCGATTCACAGAAGCAAGGAATAAAAGAAATGAAGAGAAAAACAGATAATAATCTTTAGCACAAGAAGGTTACTTCGTTCAGAACAAGGCATCAAAACTGCACAAAAGAAACGTCGCTACGATCGAACACCTCTCCCGCTACACTCCGACTCAAAGGTAAGAAATATGATAGAGAAGACTGTCTCTGAATAGGAGAAATAAAATGAAGGGATGAAATAAAAATGAAGTTTACTGCATGTTGCGAAAGAGTTAATAATCCGTCATTTCCTGAAAGGAATGCAAGACATAAAATAAAACGGGAAGCTGTTTAACTAAAGAGCTGATATGTTCATGTCAAAAGAGAGAAATAGTCCAATTTATAGGACGAGATCAAGGCCAAAACCTAGCAGCTGCATCCTGCACATACTTGTGCGAATGAAGATAAAACAAGGAAATGCTCCAGTTACATCCCTGCAAGCTTAATAAATTCAGAGAAAGCAAATTTCCCATTTAATACTTACGGTTATGTTCCCTACAGAGACACAGGTACTGGTTCAAAGAATTTGCCTTCACTTCACAGCAATCTTAACTTGTACAAAAACAAATGGAAAATAAGAAAATAAGCATGAAATTGTTCTACAAATTCATTCAAACTCTGCAGCACCATTTAATGCGACATGTACCTAGGTTGTGCTCAGTGGCAGAATTTCATCCAAGAGCAGATGTGGGCTTTCGGTTGCTAAAGAAAAGTGGGCTCAGCCACACGAAACTTTTGCCAAAATTATGGTTTGTGGTATTTGGGCCATTTTTTTAATCACACCATGATTGGGCCGAAAATGAACATTTCGTGTGATATAAGGTCACACCTTGTGCTAAGCTATGTATATGAAATTCATATAAGTATGCTTGGTGCTATTGTGTATCACATAAAGGAAGTGAAAAAATATATATATAGAAAAGAAAAGGGTATCGTAGATGTTAATGGCATAAAAATAGTGGAAATACATATATATAGTCATCCAAGTTAAGAAATATCAATTATAGCAACAAAAATGTCAAATTATAATCAAGATGTTGGTACTATTGGAACTATTATCATCAAATAGTACCAATAGGATAACTATTTTGTTGGTCCTATTAGTACTATTTGGTGATAATAGTCCAATAGGCCAACAACTTGGCTATAATTTGACATTTTATTGATATTATAATTAACATTCTTTAACTTGGATATATATAACTGTCATGCCTAAAAATACCCAAGTTAAAGCCCAAATTCTATGTGGACCAAGAATTTTGGGACTCCCAAGTTATTATCCAATCTTTTTATGTAAGCCTAAGTTTAAAATTTGTGTTACATTGGTCACTCTTGTGAAATTTGGGTTGCCAAATGTAAAGTAAGAATATATAGGCCCAGTTTTGGGGCAAAAATTCTGAAGCCCAAACGTACAAAATCAAATTCAAATTGAAGAACTTATTGAAACGATTATAAACTTTATAATAAAGCTAAAACTGAAGAACTCATAAATACGAGTATAAACTATTTACATATTCAAATTTCATAAATGAATTTCGAGACTCATCTATTTCCAAGATAACTCGTCCATGAACAAGTCTTGATGGGGCAATTTTTAACACAAATTTTCGTATTTAATTTGATAAACAAGAAATTGTATACAAAATCAATATTTTTTCAATCGAATACATTTGTGTGAGTTCGATCTCTATTGTATCATCTAATTCTACTCTTCAATTTGAACTCTTGAACGATCTTTGAATATTCTTCAAAGTGTTTGGAATGGATGTGGTTCATTGATCTCCTTGAACTTGAAGTTTAAATTTGATTATTTGATCCGAAATACTTTGGTCTTGTTTTCGATTGAATCTGGATTTGATTTGAAGTGTTGAAGAACTCCTTAGAGATCTTCAACTTTGAATGTCAATGCGGAGGGTTTTCACCTTGTTTCCGGATTGAACATCATATTTGATTTGATTTGGAGGATGATTTCAATGAAGAATGTGGTGATTTGCACGAAGAACGCCTTAAATATTGAAGAAGATTTTATATAAAATTCTTAAAATGCTCTGAGCTCTTTATACTTTCCCTTTCTTCACTTCTTCTTCACTTCATTTCTCTTCTCTTCACTTCATTTCACTTCTCTTCACTTGTCTTGACTTCTTCTTTATGAAAGCCCCAACACCTCTATTTATAGATATGAGATAGTGGACTTGTGGGCTTTGGGCCACCATATCATGGTCTTAGGTGACATTTAGGGCTTACATTATAATTAAGGCTGATGTGATGCAATTTGAATGGTTCTTCTTCTCAAGTTGTCATTGTCATGTGTTTTCTCCTGTTGGTAGATAAAATTAAAATATTAATCATATGTCTATTTAATTTTAGAATAAATTTCATTAATAAAATAAAAAATAATTAATTATTTAATTCATGATTTACACATAACGAAATATTATTTACTAATAATTTTAATTATCTAAACACATTTTATCACGTGTAGCAAACAAGCCCCGTAGTATTTAGATAAAATAGCGTTTAAATATTAGAAATAGTCGAGCCAAATGTTGTGCCAATACCATATCACTCACGGCAAATTTCGCCACCTTTTTATTCTACAGAAATCTGTTAACTAGATTTGATGGGATAAAACATGTTATGTTTAGCTAGGATATATCTTTTCATATAAGTATCAATGTCCAATTGCACTAAAATATCTCAACTAGGGTCTATTAATATTAAAAACTATTATATTGGCTTTTGGATTACATATCACATAAACCATAGATTGGTGCCGGGTGATCAACTATTCTTTCTCGAGCAATCTGATTTTTCAAGCAAATAAAATATTAGATTATTGTATATATCTATCAACAATGTAAAATATTGATGATGATATATGGACCAACTACAATCAATCATCAATGTAATGATAATGTATTGATTGATATTTGGATGATTGGGCCTATTTGAATTTGATGTGATTGGCTTGTCATGGGCTTTCCACACCTGGGCAAAATAATGGGCCTATTTTTGCGTTACGCATATATTTAATCTTTTACTTTATTCTGCTCTCTTTTAGCTTTCAATTGATTCCTTTCATCTCCAAACTAAGCCATTCATGTCACGTCATGATTTTTCGTTTGTATAATCTTTTTCCTTTCTTTTTCTAAATCATGGATATGGTGATTATTGAAATAGTTAAAGGTGTCTAAGATAAAACTTATCTATTCAGAACATGAATTAACACATTGTTGAAACTATTAACTTAAAGCTAACCAAAAATTGACGTGTTATTGCTTTTTGTTTTTTTAATATTTAATGAATTACTTCATTTGTTCCGCCAGACATGATTCATTTCTTTACGACACAGTTACTTAAGAAAAAAATATAAAGTGGTTAAATGAATAAAAAATAAGTAAAGTCCATACCTTCTGAAGAGATAATTATATATTAAAAGGATTTAAGCTATAGTGGATAGGACAACTCGAAAATGAATATGAGCCAAATTCGATGGGACAGAGAGAGTATTTATTAAACAAATAGAACATTCATGTAGTAAATTTATATAAAAAACTAAAAATAAAAGTTAATATCTATAGAGTTCGAGTTAATTGCATCTAAATACATGAACTTTAACCATGTACACGAACATCAATTATTATAATTTTTCATATGGCAAACATTTCCGATGATTTTGAATCCGTGTGTGCTTGCAATTTGTGCGATATATATAGGTGAGAATTGAGAACCACGAAAATTTGTTATGAATAAAATGAATTCATACAAAAATTAATGCATCCACTGAAAAAGTTACTCACACTTAAGTTCGAATCCCATGAGGGGTTAAAAATCCTTTTTAGGTTCAATAATTTTTTCAACGAATTCATTACTTTTTTATTTTCATTTTCTCAAAATAAAAATGATTCTCACGTTAAATATATACGAGTAATATAGTCAAAGTGCACCGAAGTGCATATCAATTTTGGTCGGAGCAAGGAGGGGCTAACGCCATTACCAAGCATTAAAATATAGACTGGAGTTGGTGTGTAGAGAAGAGAACCTGTGGATATGGGTGATCAAACGGGCATTGGATATCGGTTATTACCGAACCGAACCGATACCAATAGGTTATCAGTATCCAATAACCGATTAATTCGGTTATTGGATCGGTATCGGTTAGTGGTTTAAGATTAATTATACTCGAATAACCAAAATTATAATAATTATTAATTTATTATTATTATCAAATTAAAAATCAGTTTAATTAGATTCAAATAATTATTATTATTAATTATTATTAAATTAAAATTAGTTAAATTAGCCAAATAAGTAAATAAAGAAATTTAATTTGGATAATTTCGATTATCCAATAATCGAACCGAGTAACCGATCGGTTAATTGGATAATCGATTAACCGATTGGTTTCGGTATCGGTTATTGAATTTGGAGAATTTCGATTTCGATTAACCGAAATTTCGATTTCGATTAATCGAAACCGATCCAATACGCACCCCTACCTGTGGAGATTCTTTTATACGAAAAAAAACAAAGTGAAAAGATTGAGATGTGATGAAAGAAGAAGATGGGGGTGAGAGAAAGTAGATATAAGTAAGGGTGTCCAAATGGTTTTCGGTTTTCGGTTAGAACTGGAACAAATCTATTTGGGTTAACCGAAAATCGATAATTATGTTATCGACTCGATTTCGATTCCAGAGTTGAATTTTTTTTTTTGCTATTGGTTATTCGGAACCAAAAACCCTTTTTATTTTTAATTATTATTTTAATTATTAATTAATTACATAATTAAAATTTTTGAAAATTAGTTTTTCATTATTACTTTATTAATTATTTTAATTATTTTAAGTATTTGTTAAATATTTTATTTATTTTTAATAAGTTTCAATTTTCTTAATTATTATTTATTTATTTTAATTATTAATTAATTTTAATTCAATTTTTTGGTTAATCGAAAACCAAACCAATCGATTTACGGTTAACCGAAAATTTAAAATGGTTCAATTTCAATTCTTGAGAAATTCGTTTCGGTTATCCTAAAAATTCGATTCGATTAATCGAGACCGAACCATTTACCACCCCTACTACTTACATCATTCTTTAAATAAAATCTTTTCTAAAGAATTTTTTTTGACTTCGCTCCCGATTAGAGCCCTTCAATGATGAAAAATTCTGGCCCAATGTTGCTGGAATTGTTCGAAATTGAAAGTTCTTATATTGGGAGTCATAAAATATGTTCATACTCAAAACCAAAATTAAATTAAAGAATGTATTTAGGGTTCATCCCGAGTTTAATAATTTTCTTTTTCTTTAGGTCGGATAATGACCTAGATAAATACATTCATCACAAAAAGAAAAGAAAAAAATAACTACGATTCATGCGTCTACAAATTCTGGTAAAATAGTAGTCAAAATCCCAAGTTAATTTAGATGTTTTACTGAATGAATTCAGCAACTCTACCAGAATGAATTCGCCCCTTTCTCCTACCAACGTATCCATGTAACCATCCTAATTTAGGTTTTCTTCCGTCGATTATGGCTTATTTCGCGCCTAAATTTTCCATCACGCCAAGCCCCATCTGCACATCCAACTACAAAACTTCCATTTTCCTTCACAACTCAACTTTCGGATTTCGGAAACCCCATTCGCATCAGCTGCTGGATTTCAGTAGAGTAAATGTCGGCGGAGATGGCGAAAATGGAGTTAGAGAGATGGAGAGGCCGAGGGTTAAGCGGGTTAAGGTGATCCCCAAGTTGAGCGACGAGCAGAAGCTTGCTATCTCTCAGCTGCCGCTGAAGATGACGAATCGGTGTAAGGCGTTGATGAAGCAAATCATTTGCTTCTCAGCTGAAAATGGGAGCGTTCCTAGAATGTTGGCGGCTTGGGTAAGGAACACGAAGCCGCAGAGAGCTGATTGGCTTGCTGTTCTTAAAGAATTGGAGCGGTTGAATCATTTCCTCTATTTTGAGGTTGAGTATTTTTTTTTACTGTGATTATTCATTATCTATTTATTCTGTGGTTGATAATTCTCTATTTATGACTTACCATTTACTGTTAAGAGAATTTTAATGTGTGAAACTTGATATTTTTCTGGTTTGTGGGGTTATTGGTGCAATGTGTAAGAGATTGGCTATATTCATTGATTGGAAATGTCTGTTGAATGCTGGTGAATGTGAATTGGTTGTATCCAGAATGGTTAGGGTTGTCCAAAGATTCGCAATGTGTTTGTATAATAGCTCAATTGTATATGGTTTAGCAGAGCATAAAGACTTTGATTTTGAACATCTTTGTGAATCTCATAGGATATGCAACTTGGTGGTTTTAAGCGGCGTCTTATTTGGAGAAAGACGTAATAGGCATAGCCAGAGTTTGAGGGACGTGGTTATTGTTCTTGTTTAGCTCGACTTTTGTTTTGAGTCGTGTCTATTCCCCATTGGCCCTTCCCTGCACATTGTCTTGTCGTGACAAGGAACAACATAACCGGAGTTTGAGGGGACGGGTAATTATAGTTCTTGTTTGCTCGTCTTTAGTTGGGAGTCTGGTTTATCCCCCATTGGCCCTTTCCCTGCACATTGTCTTGTTGTGACGAGGAAGGCATACTAGCAGCGTCTCCTCCAAGATTCGACACTCTGATCTTCCACTGCATGATGCATTCTTGTTTCCATACATAATCTTAGTGCTCACTTTCTGTTTCAGGTGAAGTTGTAACAAGTTTTAATTTAACTTTATTTGCTGTTTCTTAGGTTGCTGAATATGCTTTTACAGAACAATCTTTTGAAGCTAACATTCGCGATTATACCAAGATAATTCACGGTTATGCAAAGCGAGACAAGTTGGGAGAAGCTGAACGCGCTTTGGAGGCCATGAAGAGCCGAGGTTTTATGTGTGATCAGGTGACCCTAACTGCTTTAGTGCACATGTACAGCAAGGCCGGTAATCTCAAGCTGGCCGAAGACACATTTGAAGAGATGAAGTTGCTTGGTGTGCCACTGGACAAGAGATCGTATGGTTCGATTGTTATGGCCTACATCAGAGCCAGGAAACTAACCTCTGCAGAGAGCGCACTGAGAGAGATGGAGGCTCAAGAAATCTATGCGCCTCGAGAAGTTTACAAGGCATTGCTGAGAACATACTCTATGATAGGTGACAGCGAAGGCGCTCAGAGGGTCTTTGATGCTATCCAAGTTGCAGGCATTATCCCTGATGCCAAGGTCTGCGGGCTTCT
Organism: Salvia rosmarinus; assembly: GCA_036937905.1. NCBI lineage: Eukaryota > Viridiplantae > Streptophyta > Magnoliopsida > Lamiales > Lamiaceae > Salvia > Salvia rosmarinus. The sequence goes on along the minus strand of CM072822.1, from coordinate 19,994,724 downwards.
GATAAACGCATATGTTGCATCAGGGCAGACCCATGAAGCTCGTATTGCATTTGAGAATATGAGGAGATCGGGTCTCGAACCTAATGACAAATGCACTGCCTTGGTGCTAGCCGCGTATGAGAAGGAGGATAGACTAAAAGAGGCATTAGATCTGCTGATAGAGTTAGAAAGAGACAATTTGATGCTTGTAGGAAAGGAGTCTTCGAGTTTGCTCGTGCAATGGTTCCGTAGGCTTGGGGTCGTGGAAGAGGTCGAGCACGTGCTGAGGGATTTTGCTTCGAGGATGCACGAGCCCGTTTTATAGTTCACCATCTCGACCCCTTACTACTTGTGGAGTCTGCACCGTCTTACTCAAAACACTTCGGGAGCTGTCTGCTCTTTGGGTTGATTGAGCTCAAGAAGTGCAGTTATCGTTCTTTGTTTCAGCCGTCCATATTTGTCTTGCTTCAATCTTGATATCTGCATCACATTTGAGAGTGGTTGTTGCATTGAGTAATGCAAGACTGTATTCTTCGTGTTGCAGATATATGTATATACACCTAAAACTAAAAAAATCGAGTAGAATTCAGCTTACAATTATGTAGTTAAATTGTCAGGGTCGATTTTTTTTTTTTTTGAGTCGACTAATACAAGTTTCAATCCGACTCAAAATCAGTCAACTTCTCTATGTATGATTCGGCACGAGAACTAACAATATAAAAGTGCTCATAAATCACAATAAAAGCTTTTAAAAATACCATAAAAAGGATCTTGCCATTTGTGCCGTGTTATTCGTGTATAATACTCGACATTTTATTTTATTGGACTTCACAAATTATGTGTGAACATGGGCAAGTAAGAGGACGACAACGTTCCCTTGTTCATTTCTGAGAGGATATTACTTATTTTTATAATTATGCTTCACGTTTCGAAATAAATAAAATAAAATAAAATAATATAAGTGCAGTGTAGAAATAAATGTAAATCGCTCTAGAACTATCTCAAAATGAAATTACACAAGATGCGGCAAAATCTCCTTTTTGCCCTTGTATTTTCCGCGAGACTGTGAGAGCTAGTGCGACACGTGGAGCGTCGTTTCCTCGGAATTCAAAGTTTTGGGGGCTCCGACTTTGACCCGCGAGCCGTGTCCAATTTTCGTTTTTCATCTCTGCCGATCCGACCCGACCCGACCTGACGCGAGCGCAGACCGGAAAATATCTGAAGGTTCTCATTCATGTACAGAAACGTGAATCTCCAGACTCCATTTTTTCCAATCTAACTATCTGAGCTCCACTATTTCTGCAGATTCGGTCACAACATACATACAAAATACCGTATAGAAAGAAAGATAAATTTATATAAACCTTGATACCGTGGATTATGGATTCCCTGTCATCGGTCTCACCATCCATCGTGCTCCCGCTCCGCCGCCATCACCACTACCACCGGCGGCGGCCGAAGGCTGTATCGTTTACATGCAGCAAATCCGTTGGCGGATTTGGAATGCCCTATGATTTTCGTGGAAGAAATCAGAACATGCGAGTTTACTCTAAATTGGCGGGGGAAGGTGAACAGGAAGGAGAAAATCAAGAGCGAGATGAGGAGTTGGAGAGAGCGCTGCGGATGGACGGTACTATCCCTGGAACTTCCGATGAGTTTGTGAAGCAGGTGTCGTCACGCGCTTATGATATGCGTCGGCATCTCCAGCAGAGTTTTGATAGCAGTAGCTACGATGGTAAGTTTGCTCTAATAATGTTGAAATTTTTGCTTGAGCTAATGTTAATTGTTTGTTTGTGCATTCTTTATTGTCAAAAGTGATCTGCTGCTGGGTTACATATTTATATCGGATCATATTGTAAAAAGCAATTGTTGGAGATGATTATTTAAGTTTAGACACCTCTTCAGATTAAACATTTAGATGAGTAGGTCTAATCATGCTGATGATGTGCTAGTGTTATCTAAACAGCATTTTAATTCAGCTAGAGGTTGAATTCGTGTTTGATTACCATTTTATGCAGCCGCTTGAGATACAGTGAATACATAAACTATGAAAATGTCTATCCCTGATTATGAACATTGATAATTTTGGTTTTAGCTGATTAGGAACAATTAACCATATGGCTAAGATCCTCGTGATCTTTGGATAAATGCAACTTATTTATGCTATGTATAGCCTATTGGAAATATTCATCATCTTCACCCTTCTAGACCAGTCGTTTTAGCTGCGTGAATGACTGCAAGCATGGTCCAAGAGTTTAGATGGTGCTTAGTTTGTGAACTGGTTAGGCTACTGCAACTTTCAGATAGACTAATTTTCATCGGACTAGCCTACTACTATATGTCCCTTTTATCGACTCTGCTTTGACTGGATGTGGTTGCGGTGACAAACTCTTTTTGCAAACTTGTCTTTGAATGCCATACGTGCAGTATTGGAGGCAAATCCTTGGCGAGAAACTTCAAAATCTGTCTATGTTCTCACTCACCAAGAAAACCAACTATGTACAATGAAAACTCGAAGAAACCGCAGGTGATTTAGGTCTCAATTTCCAGGTCTTGTATTTCTATACGTTTGTTCTGTGTCACAACTTGCCTCCGATGTTCCTCAGAGCTTATTCTCGATGCAGTGAAGTTGAGAAAGAGCTTGGACTTCTATTTTCTAAAGGAGGGAAGCAGAGAAACCAGTCAAAGCAGTCAGGAACCAGTACCAAATTTTTCAGATGCTCGTTGAGGATGTACAAGAGGGTGTACTGGTGAGCTGCTTTACTTATTGTTCGTTTGTCTTGTTTCAATCTCTGCCTATCTTTAGGACATTAGACACATCCAAGAAAATCAAACGAAGCTTTTCTTGTGATATAAGAACAGGTGACTAGAAGTGCCTCGGATTTGAGCATTTTGACACTTGGTCATCATAAATTCATAATGATTCTTAATTTCTAGAGGATTGTGGTATATCATTTTTGCAATATTTTGGGATTGGCTTGTTATACAAATAAAGACATTCATACTTCTCATCCTTCTTCGTCGACTGTGTTATTCCCTTATTTATACGAAAAAATCTGCAGTTTGGATATTTTTCTTCTAAAGGGAAAGGTACCAGATGATCTAAGCTGAAAATTATGCTATTATTAGGCCTTAAGGTCTGAACTGATTACTTCATTCTACGATTTAATCATCGTGCCACATAAATAAATGAAAAGCAAGTCTCTGGAGCTTAGCTCCTACCTGACATGACTTTGGGTACCAGGAGAGAGCTGCATTGAATTGCTAGTTATTTCCGAAGCAAAATAAAAAAGGTAGATTACAATGAAATTGATAATCTAAGGGGTTTCCTATTATTGATAGGATTCTGTATCTGTAGATAAGTACCACATAAAAATTGTATAAGTCCTAGAAAGTTGTTAGCACGGTGACCAGTTTGTCAGAAATATTGCAAGAATGGCACCACAATAGAGTAAAAGTAACTAGAATAATAACCTCATCACTATTTCTGGAATCAGTCTATTTTCTGAATATGGTACTTGGCTTCTAAAAGCTTTCTGCTCGTTCAAAGGTATTTGAAGATCAAAATGAAGCTGCAAGGTACTGTGATTTGCTTCAAGGAGGAGGGCAAGAATGCGAAGGTGTTGCAGAGATAGAAGCCTCATCAGTAAGCGGCTCAATCGATCCCATGTCAAACCGACTCTACATTGTATGCATTTATGAATATTAACCAAAATCTGGTTGCAGGTCTTTGATCTTTGCCAAAAGAACAGAGCTCTCGCTGTCTTGTTCCGTCGAGGTAGAACGCCGCCTCTGCCAGAGAGCCTTAAGCTTAACCTCGGGGCACGTAAACACTCCCTCGAAGATGAAGAGGACTTGGCTTGAAGGCTTTGGAGGGTTGGCATATGGCAGAAATGGGTACATACATACATGCATACATAGATACAGTTCTATAACTCTTGTGAAGCTAATGTTGACATATATTGATTAATCTGTATATAGTGGAAATTACATCCAAAATGTAGTGGAACTTGATTCTATCTGATTAATTTGCTATTTTATTTGATTGGCAAAGCAGCAATCTGGGCCATGTTGAATCATTTATTAATAATTAGTGGTTTAGAGTTTTTGTATATTCAAGGAACTCATTCGAGCATTATAACTCAATAGTTCTTTTTGTGAGAATGAGTGACCAAGATATGAATCTCAATCCCTTGATCCCCAACTAAAAAAAAAGGAAAGTGAGATGTCAATAATATTGTGCTCGTGACATTCTTTTATGGGAGTTTCTTACTACTCGAAATGCAGACTATGAACCTCGATTGCTCGGGAGTTTTTTACCACTCAAAATGTAAATTATGAACCTCGATTGCTCGAAAGGCGAAAATGGAGTACGTACTCCCTCGAAATATACTGTATCCATGCGATCCCAAGGTCATTTTAATATGTAAAATAATACTATAAAATAGTGAAATATGACGGATGATAGTGCCCCATTTTTCTTAAGATTCTGTCCAGAAAAAATGAGAGAAAATTGCCGATGGCTTCTTTCATTGCCGAATACATTTTAATTTCCTACATTCATACGCAACGTCAGATGAGAAACAGATTCTACAACTCTAATCACACGGTGACTATCGATATATTTCTTTCGTTACTAATTTTCCTATTTTAATTTCCTAAGACAAAAACTAATATGATCAAATAACCTTCATTCTTTTGGCCTTTTATTAGAAACTCTAATACATCATAAAATTGGACTATTTAAACCAACTTCTTCGTATTTATCAATTTCTCGTTACTATGAAGTCAAGGTACTCTCTTAACAAAAGCTAGTAAATTTCTTATCCCATCATTTTATTTTGAGGGGTTATTTCGTCGTTTTACCGTTATATCTATTGGGAAGGGTTAACGTGAGAATCATTTTTATTGTGAGAACATGATAAATGAATATGCTATGAAAGTGAATGAATCTGTTGCGAAAGTTAATGAATAAAAAAAAAGAATTTTCACCTCTCATGGGATTCGAACCCGGTGAAAATTCAATTTTGGATTCATTAACTTTCAGCAGATTCATTAACTTTCATAAGATATTCATTTTGTTTGTAAAGAATTTTCATAGTTCTTGGCTTACACGTTAAAATTGGTTCTTATTTGAACCTCACTCTATATCTATTTTTAGTCATTTAAAAAAAATGTACCTATGACCAAAAAATAAACAAATTGAAATTCAAGTCTGATTTAGTCATCATAATTGCATAAAGCTCAAAGTCAACCGACTGTTTTTGGCAAATTGAATGCAACAAAAATACCTCCAAAATGGAGTAGAACTATTTTGACCACAATCTCTTTTAAAGTCAATACGTAGTAATATAAAAAAGTGAAAATTTGCAGGTTAAATAAAAACGAATCTGGGAGTGTGAGAAACCAAACAAGACGGTTACTGATTGCGGGTTAATAAGTCACAGAGAACGAACTGATCCAAATACAAACGATTTCCGAACTCGGATCCATGAGCGGAAGCGAGGGCAGCTCAGGGAACTCTGCCGCCGGAGACACCGCGGTGGCCGATAGAGAAAAGAAGAAGGAGAAGGCTCGCGTGAGCCGGACGTCGCTGATTCTGTGGCACGCGCACCAGAACGATACCGCGGCGGTGCGGAAGTTGCTTGAGGAGGACCCTTCGCTGGTGTCCGCTAGGGACTACGACGATCGCACGCCACTGCACGTGGCGGCGATCCACGGCTGGATCGATGTCGCCAAGTGCCTTATTGAGTACAAAGCAGATGTCAACGCACAAGATCGCTGGAAGAACACTGTAAAATTCTCTCATTTTTCCTTCGGTATAAGTTGCTTGTGCAATTGTGAACTCTGTTTGTGTTGTGATGATGTTTGATTATGAGTTTTTGTCGGCAATTGACGAATTGGATCGGTAATTTGATATCTTGAGCTCTACTGCGTGAATCAGTACCATTTTCTGAGAAGTGGTAAAGTAGGCCTATTAGAGTTCACTTTGTTGCTATCTGGATTGAGAATGATGATGTATTTTATAGCTACTTTGTTTCTTCTCACTTCTTGATAACATGTTTGCAATACCCACATAAACAACGGTCCAGTTCAACTAATTAGGATCAAAAGAAATCTAACTGGTACTTCGTAAATTTCAAACAAGTACCAATGAGACAGCCGGAAATTTTGTTTGTATTCCTACCACAATGCAAGTTCACACTGAATTGTAGTATAGTGTTGTTTAGTCAAAATTTTGACGTTTGTTGACATCATCAGCAGTGAGAACGAGATAGGACATGTTTTTGGTTTTTTGCTTGTTTGTTTATGAATTCAAGGTTCATTTGCGTGTGGATGACACAACTAGAGAGCACTGTGAAATGTGTGTAGATAGATAACCATCTGCAGCAATGTTAGCTAGTTCTATTATCAGAGTTCTTGCCCAACTATCTTTCGTTTTGCTACTTTTCATTTGGAATGATAAGAGTTGTCGATGATTACATGATGTAACTGTAGTGTTCGTGCTGAGGCAAGTTCCTATTCATGGTATGCTTATATGTGCCGAAGGACTTTGCCTAGATAGACCCTGCAAAACATTTCTTCTTTATTATATCTATTACTTGTTAACATGAAATAGACAGTAGTACTTGTTCTAAACTTATAAAGCTGCTCGTTTATCTCGACTTTTTATCCTGAAACAGCCTCTAGCTGATGCCGAAGGTGCGAAAAGATCTGTCATTATTGAGTTATTAAAATCCCATGGCGGAGAATCTTATGTAAGTCTCATGCTTCTGAATCGCATGTAGCACTGGAATGCTTTTTCTACTTGGATCACAAAAATCCTTCTCATTTCTCATATTTCCTTTCCTTGTGCTTTAACCTTTTCTTATTTCCTATGTAATAAGTCTCTTTCTATAAGTATCATTTTCCATATTGCAGGGCCAAAATGGAAGTCATTTTGAACCAAGACCTGTAGCACCCCCTCTGCCCAACAAGTGCGACTGGGAGATAGACCCTGAAGAACTGGACTTCTCTAACTCAACTCTTGTAGGGAAGGTCAGATATATATTCAACTTAAATGTAGACTTGTGACCTCTGAGTTCGATTCATTGCACCTCTTATGAATCACAATCAAATTTTGGGATTGTGATAGTACATTTAGGGGTGCTTTTTTCTGTTTCCACTATTTAGAATATTTACTCTTGCCATCAACTGTAAATGAAACAAAATTAGATTTGATTCCATTAAACTTTTGTTTGTCTTGTTATACCATCTGTATTAAGGTCTGCCCTCCTAGAATTTTTGTAAGTTGTCTGTGGATTTTGTTACTGCTATCTTCTAATTCTCTTTGTGATATATATTTCATATATACATGATGCAAAGTCGAAGAAAATATTTTGTGTTTGTGCTTGTGTTCAATCAACCCCTCCACCCCCAATGTATGATTTTCTCCTTTATCTTCTGGAAGTGGAGTATGTAAGGGCGGCAGTGGCTGGGGTGAGAAACCAAGACTGTAGTTTGCCTTGGATTGGATTTCCGTTTTGTTTATGGATGTGCTTATCCTAATAATTCCTGACAAGTTTTTGTGTTTCTTCTTTCCCTTTAATAAAATCTGTCTGTGTTATGACTTGGCTACATGTAATTTATCTCTGTTTTTCTATTTTCAAAACTCGTTTTTTTTGCTGATGACACTTGATATTGATAGGGTTCTTTTGGTGAGATACTAAAAGCTAGTTGGCGGGGAACACCTGTAGCTGTCAAGCGAATTCTTCCGAGCCTTTCAGACGACAGATTAGTGATGTATGGTTTTTCACATAACTTTTTCCTACTTCCATTGTCCATATGTTAGTATGTATTAATGTGCCCCTTGCATGCCTAATTGGCACCTGCACCAAATCTATTTTAAAATTTTAAGATTGTTCGAAAATGTCTGTTTGGTTTGCCTCAATCCATATGCTGAACTTAAATTTTAACTGTTTTGACTTCATTGGAGTTCTACTAATTAAGCTTCATTAGTCACTTATATAGTATCTGTAACACCTATTTACTCCAGTATCTTTTCCTCCTATTTATTTACCCGGTCTCCTGATCATAATACAGTCAGGACTTCAGACATGAAGTCAATTTGCTGGTGAAGCTTCGTCATCCAAATATTGTCCAGTTTCTAGGTGCCGTTACTGACAAGAAGCCCTTAATGTTAGTTACAGAGTACTTGAGAGGGGTGAGTAATATGTTTTCTATGAACGATAAAGTACTCCATTTCACTTCAAAATTTCCTACCCTTACTTTAGTATCTTTTTTTGTAGGGTGATCTGCATCAACATCTAAAGGGAAAAGGGTCCTTGAGTCCAGCAACTGCAATCAATTTTGCAATGGACATTGCTAGGTAAAGTGGGTCTGTTGTTCGTTTTGGTTTACCAGAGATCCCGAACTTATAGTATATCAGTTATTTATCACCGACCTCAATCCTCTCTTTCACAGTACTATATAATGTGTTTTATGCTCCTCTGATTGTTTTAATCTTTTTTGGACAGAGGCATGGCATGCCTCCACAGTGAGCCAAATGTTATAATACACAGAGATCTTAAACCAAGGTTAGTTGGTGGTTTCATGTATGTTGAGAATAGAATACAGATTAATTTCCTTAAAACCATTGTACTACTGCCTCTCGCGTTTTGGCTCGCAATGGAGACTGTGTTGACTGACTATATAGATTCTCTGCTCTGTCGCTGTATGACTATAAATACTGTGTTGCTCAGGAATGTTCTACTTGTCAATAGCAGTGCCGACCATCTAAAAGTGGGAGATTTCGGGTTAAGCAAGCTCATCAGGGTGAAACACTCTCATGATGTTTATAAAATGACTGGCGAGACTGGAAGCTGTGAGTAGTCATATCTAATACAGATCTACTAATTGCATCTGGGAGTTGAAACGTTTTTCAATACTGTATAGTCTTTCATATGACCTCAACAGACCGTTACATGGCACCTGAAGTCTTCAAGCACAGGAAATATGACAAGAAAGTCGATGTTTTTTCTTTCGGGATGATATTGTATGAGGTAAGCTCTACTTTCATAATGGCATATGATATGACAAACCAGTGTCTGTTGAAACACAAGTTAAAGAGAGTTTTAACCTATTGCAGATGCTCGAGGGAGAACCTCCATTGTCGCATTATGAACCATATGAAGCAGCCAGATATATAGCAGAAGGACACAGGCCAATATTTAGGTCAACAAAAGTTATTCCTGAACTAAAAGAGTACGTATCGATTTGAATGTTGACTTTTTTGAAATACCATTTCCTCATTATCTGCATAAACTTGAAAGGGGTCATAATCTGAGTTAATTGTACAGGTTAACTGCACAGTGCTGGTCTGCAGACATGAACCAGAGACCACCTTTCTTGGAGATTTTGAAGACACTTGAGAAGTTAAAGGAAGTAGTACCTCCTGATAACCACTGGCACCTGTTCGCGTCGTGAAGCACGAGATCTCGACACTTTCAATCTCCATTGGCCTTTGACATTACTGGACGAGGTAATGTTTACGGGGAATTTGGCAGAACAAGTTTCGTTTATGAACTCTCCATTATCATGCAGTTATGTTCAAATTAGTGTTAATGTGTTGTGAGTGCTCTGTGAATTTGTTTTGCCATTCATTCGCTTTTCCAACCGTGATGCAGTGCAGCGCAAGCTGAGAAAACTCGACACACAAATGAAAAATATGTTTGCTACTATCAGTTTTGCTTTTTGCTTAGAAGATTATGACACTGTTTCTCTAGGATCCTTCTCTCTAAAGATGAATGTTGCAAGTTCAAACTATCAGCTAAGAGTTTACCATAACCATACTCAAGCCATCTCTTCTCTGCCAAATTGTTCGAATACAAATAAATGGGTTCAAATAAGCTTCTTCTTTTGAAAGAATGACTTCAAATGCCAGAGCTGCAGTCCTGTCACAGATAAGGAAACAAGAAGTGACAGAAAACTCAACCACGCCATTTTTGAGTTGGTAGATACATTTAGCTGCTGCATTTCTCTTTCCCTGTACACGACAAATCTCAAACATCTCGATGTGAAGTGAATCTATGTTGTTCGAGAGAAAAAAATTGTTAGAGAAATTTACCTTTCGCGCAGATAATATATCTCGTCGTGAATAGATTGGACTGTATCATACATTCTCTTCAACTCAAGTTCCATTGCCTGGTGACAAGGAAGTAGTAAAACATACATCATTTGAACAAATCACATGAATTTCATATGTTCTTTAACATGAAAATCCAAGAAGGAAGCAATTAATACATAAAACAACGACTCTTATAATAGGAAAATGTAGGAATAATTAAAAGACGAGCAATAAGATGATGAAAACCAAGGATAAAAAGAGAGTAAGCAGTTACCGCAACGGAACCTTTCTTGGCAATGTTGCTCCAGTCCTTGGCAGCAACACCGGACTTCCATTCAAAGTCTACTGTCATAAAACTCGAGGGTTTGGTTTCAGCAGCGAAGAAGCAAGCCATGTAATCACCGGCATCCGTTGCCTGAAACGCAAAATGCCCCCAAACCACATTTTCTGCGTAGTGATAGTTGTTCCCATATGCGGATGTAACCTATGAGTTCAATACAAATTCAGGTTACTTTACATCATTTTCGCATGTAAACTCAAAATATATAAAATAACTCATGAGGATACATGTACAAAATCTATAGCAAATTACTCCCTTGAAATAAATCTCAGTCAGAAGCCATTACCCCCATTATTTATTTTTTCCTATATGGACAAAAAATAAACAACCCCAGCCAAACAAACCAGTAAATCAGAGAAACAGCATAAATAAAACAGCTTCCAAATGCAACAACACATAGATTTTGGCCAATGTTATGTAATTAGATCAATTGTTCACAGAATAGGAAAGACTACCAACATTTACAATCGAGAAAATATGGATCAGTGACACCATACTTATTATTCACTTCAGCATTGTGGAAACAGAATCTAGCAAATACAACACTGATTATGAAGAATAAATTAATTGTTGTCATTTCAACAAATCATACACTTGTGCAAAAAACAGTACTCAATATTATTATGGAATCAATTATTCTTATTAAATCATTGATCGTCATGACACGTGCATTTTTTTATATAAAAAAAGTTGAATATTAGCAACGCAACATCAGCAAATTAAGCCACAATACGTCGAAAATAATCCAAAAAAAGAAACACAATAGAGTACCCGAATAGTGATTTTATGGGAATCGGGCAAAGGCAAGCCCTCATTATAGTTGACGACTTGGTATTTTCCACTGTCATTGAATTGCTCTTTATATCCTCCGCTATGCATTTGGTGTGCCCGTTTCCAGATCGAATCGGATCGATTCGACCAGCGTTGATAACAAAAGTCGCAGCCCAAACGACGAAAATATCCCGTCTTTGGATTTGAACTCGAGATTCATGGTAACAAACATAAACAAAACAAATTCCGATGATCTGCTCTCCTCTTTCTAGGTTAGCGGCATCAGATTTCAGACGTATGCTTTTGTGCTAAAACATGAATGATGTTTCCGATATTTGTGTACCTGTTGGAGATGAAACTGGAAATCTCTTAGGGGTCTTTCTTCCTGCTGAAATCATAATAATATTATGAATTTCTTGATTTTCAAGGCCCGGAATATTTGTTGGATTGCATCAATGCCTGCCGCGTGACAATTGTAATTTATTCTTTATGGAATTATTTAATTCTTATTAATCATTAATAATTGATCGTCATGAAACATGCCAGTTCCAGTTCAGTTATGAAACTTAGGAATCCAAATAGACACATGAAATAAATATTTCTCCTAATCAAAAATAGGCTCACACACCTAATAAATATGTGTGAAAGATTTAATTTACAACGGCCGTTGATACTATATATATGTGATTGTATGTGATTTTTTAGATTTAAATAGTGTTAGTTATTTTTACTATTTTTTATTTAGTTTAAGGATTGAAATTTTTACCATAATCTCGCGCCCTTATAGAAAATTAAAAAAAGAAATGTGTTTAAGCTACCATGTCCGTGGTTAATTTGCTACTATGTTTAAAGCTTAGGTTGTCTATCACTTAAGACTTAAAGTTGAAATCATCAATTTAAATATAAAAATAATTAATAGCAATAAGAACCAAAACAAAAGTTACATACCATATATGAAATTATGTAGCATTTAGTGCCAATTACATTTGTAAATGTGGTTAAATTTTCCCTTTTTGTGTATGTGACATATAAGAAGTGAGAAATTTTTCTGATAAATTATTTTCCAGGATGCACATACTCACTAATCAAGACATGAATTCATGATATACAGACGAAAAATGCAGTCTGGTTTCTTGATTTTAAAATGATGCTACACGGTGCGGTAGGCGTGAAATGGAGGATCTCGTCTGCATTAATTTATGGCTCTGTCACACAACGACTAATAAATAAGTGAAACCGAAGATCTTGTAGATGTAAAAACACAGATTTTTCCAACCAGGATAGACAGTTTATAGAGCAGAACATCACAAAGATTAAATGTAACATTAATATCAGCATTCCCAAAGAATTTCCCAGAAAAAAAATCAATGCATTTTAATCAAGAGAGAACAATTTTCCTATCATAAAAAAAAACCCAGAAATTCCCAAAATAAATTACCGCGACCAAAAAATTGAAATCAATCGCAAATCGTATAGTCAAAATTCAAGACGCCGCCTTTCTCTCAGAACCATCCGATTTCTCTTCCGCCGCCTGATCGGTCGATCTCTCCTTCTTAACCGCCGCCTCCTCCGCCTCCAGCAGCGGCGCATAGTAATCGGAGTGCGCCTCCATACATTTCCTCAGAGCGGAAGTCGCCTGAAAGCATTTCTCCACAATATCCTCTTTATTCTTCTCCCCTTCCTCCACGCACTTCTCCCAATCCGTGAACGTCTCTCTGCAACCCCCTGCTTTCATGAACAAGCAGAATCCGCACTCGCCCTCCTCCTCCTCTCCTTCTCCATCGCCGCCGCCCCCTTCTTCGGTCGAATTTTCTGGAACTTTCTCTGGTTTTGGTGGATCAGGGGATTCGCAAATTGGGATTTCGGGATGGTGGGCCGGATCGAATTCGGGTTTGGGTTGGTCGATTTGGGATGAATTTGAAAGAGATAAGCCGCGGGTTGAAGCGGTGGAGGTGTAGGTAGGGTTCGCTTGTGAAAGCGTTGGTACCATGGCTGCCGATCTTAAATCTCTCGCCTTAAACCCATCTCTCTCTCTCTAATCTCTCTAGAATAAGAAATTAAGAATAATTTAATGGTAGTTAATCAAACACAAAATTATTATGTGAACTGAGATTCGTCTCGGGGGACAAGCCAACTTTTATATTTATGTTAATTATATTTTTGATTAACATGTGTAACTTACATATTTTTTTGCTGCAAGAACACTAAGTTATATTTTAATTAAAGAACTAGATTCCTTCGGATCACCAAGCCTTTTGTTAAGGATCGATTGACTAATCTCTTGTATCTAAATTATGTTTATTTTAATCTCCAATACTTTGAGGTCTTTAGACGTTTTCTTGATATATGTCTCACAATTTGATATCTCATTTTCTTTTCCCACTTCTTAATCCTCATCCCAAGTAACAGTCACTGCTAATCCGTCCTTATGGATAGTGGACTGTTATATATCCGCTGCTACAGCCTTCAGATATGTATAAGTCTCATCAGCAGCCACATGTAAGGTCTGAAAGACCTATATACACACTCGTCCAGTGGGACTCTCTCATGTGATGCCTATTATCAAAATGTAATTCAAAACAAATATTAGCAACTGTCAATACATAAGAATTTATTTTTATATAAAATTGATCACCATCTCTTGGGCCATCAGCGCAACAGACTTAGAATCGCCACGATTCTTGCTAATCCCAGTGTCAAGTCCATCTGGCTCAGACATCCTAGACCTCCTCGTCGCCTCGAAACTCTGAATCACGTCAGGTCTATCCCAGTAAGCACATAAACCCGCTCATAACTCATCAGAAATATATCTCGGTTTCCCTTTAATATTGGATAGCCAACAAAACCTTCACATCATGTAGATGGTCGAAAAATCTGACGCGCGCCCTCTGCCCCCATAAGGTGCGCACTTCATGCTCCCACACCTCAAGCCATGAATATACTTTCTAAAAAACATACAATTTTTATATGTTAATTTAGCAAAAAACAATTCAAATATAACAAAAAACTCAAATTTAACACAAAATTATTCACCCGAAACTCATCAAAGTACATATCATTCACCTCTTGAGGAGTACACTTCCAGTTATATCCTGTCAGGTTCGAAATCCTCCTAAAAGATGAAGTAATAACCCTCGAAAAACGCCGATGAAGTGCTATCGTCCTATTAAACAATCACATGAAAAATATGTTATTTTTACTTTTACAATGAAAATAAATAATAAATATAAAAATAAATAACGAACTCGCGAGGAGTCCTCTCAAGTGGAATCCTCGGTACTTCCTCGTCATGGCGACTGGACGGCAAAGGCGGCTCGACGAACGCCGACGACGGTGGCTGCTGCTGCTACAAAATTAAAAAAAACATGAAATAGAGAGATGAGAGCAGGAGAGAGGAGAGCAAGAGAAGATAGACACATGGGGCGGTGGCGGCAACGGCACGACAAGGCAGGACGGACATACGCTCGCGGGACGGACGAAAGAGAAAGACAACGCGGTGTAAGGACGTCGGACGACAACAGAGACGGAGGCGGCAAGCTGGACGGACGGACAGACGCACGACGGAGGCAGGAGGAGGCTAGGGTTCAGTTTGGATAAGAAAGAAAATGACACACGATCTGATATATTTAATTAGTTTTACCAACGGATGTAGTCCATCGGTAAATAATTCACAATTAAAATAAAAACGAATATTATAAAAATTTTACCGACGGACAATATTCGTCGGCAAGTTCGATATAATGAATTAATTATTATTTTTTAAGTATTAAAAAATTTACTGATGGATCGTCATCCGTCGGTAATTTTTTTAATTTTAAAAAAATTAATGATTTTCTCCAATATATAAAAAAATTAAAACTTACCGACGGACGTCATCCGTCAGTAAATTTTTTAATAATTAAAAAATAATAATTAATTCATTATATCGAACTGTCCGTCGGTAACTTTATCGACCTTGTTTACGTCAGTACATCCGTCGGTATATTTCTAATGTTCAAGATCATCGATAATCTGTCGGGTATTACTGATGGTTTTATGTTCGTCGGTAATTTCGTGTTTTTTGTAGTGTATATATTTACTTTTAAATTAGTTTAGATTTTGTATTTAGGGTACAAATAACAAATACAATACATATATTGGCCTAGCTAGCATGTTGTATTCGCATTGATAAATAAATATGAATAGGTTGCGCTTGGTTGGCAGAGGGAAGCCCACAACCGTTATTCGATGTAGGGATGTCAACGGGCGGTCTTTACCCGGACCGATCCGGAACCGTTCAAAGCCATTAAATTTTAAAGCAGCGGTTTGGTTCGGTTACGGTTCTAGAACCGCTTGGACCCGGACCGATTCGGATCCGGCCCATTTTGTCGGTTCGGTCCGACCGGTCAGTTTTTTTTTTTTTAATTTGAGTTCAGGCACTTAAGCTTGTTGCTCCACTATGTTTATTTATTCTCAATTATATTGAAGGCTATCTTAAATTGTTTATCTTGTTTAGTTCTCAGGAACTACTTGTCACTTGATGCAGTGGATGAAGCTACTTTGATGCAATTATTATAATCAATTGTTCAAGTAAAAATATTCTTATACTGAAAACTATATAAACACTGCATTGGATGAGTAAAGTTAATACATTATGATAATAATAACTTTATACATTTAATACAATGTTCGTAAGTTCTCAATATAGGAAAATTTTCATTTGAACCCTTATATACATCCCTAAGGGCGTAGCCAAGTAAGGTGAAGGGAGGCTCCAGGCTCCACCAATAATTTTTAAATTCTCTAGTCTTATAAAATTATCAAATTATAAATATATCGTGTGAATTGTTGTGTATAAAAGACAACTTTGTCAAATTAAATCGTAGGAAAACTTAAACTTTCGAAATAATACGTAAGTACTTGTATACACCAATGTATGTGATAGTTATGGATACATAAAAAAATATTACATTTAACTAACTAGTCATTTCAATGACCCAAACAACAGTAATCTCGGTTGTAATATTTTATATTTAAATATTTTCTCGTAATCTATACAGTGTTCTCAAAATTGCACAAATCGAATCCTCTATTTTTCAATACGAAATACGATACGATACAAGGACGAAAATACGTTAATTTTTCAAAAATCAAAATACGACTATGTTCAAAATACGTTTATATTTATTTATAATATATTTTACATTTTAGTCCAATAAAGATTTTTCCTTTGTTGAAATTTGAAATATGAAATTAAAAATTTTGAGGATTTGAGTGTCTGCCCAACGGGTAACCGGGTTAGCGATGGGTATCCCCGATCCGGAACCATAACGATGGTCCGGATCCGGTCCGGATCCGATGTTTCTTGGGCGGTTCAACCAAACCAATCTTAATTTATTGGTTACGGTCCAGAAAGCTCGCCCGTTGACATCCCTAATTCGATGGATGCAATTCGTGATTGGATAAACTAGACTCATATGTACTAGCAAAAAAGGTAAATCAAAAGCTCGACTTAATTATCTTGATGGATTCAAAGTGAGATATTTTGACCATAGGCGATTGCAGTTCACCAATAGATCATTTCTAGAAGGTTAGGGTCGAATAGGCTGTGTTTAATTAATTAGAATCCTAATTTTATGAATTTAGAGTTAACAATGTTAAGATTCTTCATCATGACATATATTTACAAGGCAACTTTAGAAATAGTATTTTTGCTGTAATGTAAAGTTAAATTCTTAATTGTTTTACAATGCAAAAACTAATCATTGTATCTAATGGTTCAAAACTAATACAGGGGTTTGTCATGGCTTCGAATTAGGTCTTTCAGGAGTTGTTATTATGAAAATCATCCTTAATCTAAAATCTACGAACTCTTGGAATCGTTTAAATTAATCGTGAAATTATGCGATTAATCGTGTAAGTGTATCGAATTGAGAAGAAGAAAAATTAGTCCTCATAAGATTGAACCCGGGTGTTTGAATCCATCAAATAATTAAATGATGAATTCAGCATAGATCTTTACGAATCAAAGATTAAAAATAATTCATATTTATACTTTAAAATTAGTTTATATTTGATCTCATTCCTAAATCTATCAATTTATTTAATTAAATTTTTAGCCTCAGCTAATAATAATTTGACCAATAACAATTGCATAAACACGTGGTGTTTTACTTTTATATTACATATGTCCCTATTTTTTCGAATTATGAGCTATAAGTAAAATCTTCCACGTAATCACTTGTGTGGTGACTTCTTGTTTCAAAAGAGAAGCTCTTTACTCGAGAGCTCTCACACTGTGGCCCATAAGAATATATATGAGGGAATAAATCATGATGATCGACGATTAAGAAACTATGAGGACTTTGTCTAGTGTTCATAAGGAGCCACCCTAAAAAATGTGAAATTCTCATACAACGGCTGCTAAAATTCGATCATTGGTCTTGTTAAAATCATTTATTCTTAACCAACTGAAATTTAAGCTATTTTAGGGACTTGTGTCTTGACTTCTAAATAAGCGTAAAATGGTAGATCATACTTTCAATGCACTTAAATCGAGACTATTAGTATCGGACGTTAATCATTTAACACTAAACCAATACACATAATTCCTAAAAATTTATGATGCCATAGTGTTAAAGATGAAGTGATGATAATTGAATACGAATTATAGAAAGTGAAATGAATTTAAATTTCAATATTGCACCTCATTATCATATGGCATCGATCACATCAGTCGATGTTTAATACTAATAGTAAATGGTCTTATCAGGTTTGTGTATATTTACTAGATTTGATGATGCTGAGTTGTCAAAATGGACTTCAACTAATTAAATCTATGTTCGCATATATTTAATTATTAAGTAGTTTAGATTGTTTTAGGTTTATATATTACCACATATAATTAGCCTAGTATAATGTGTTCGCAATATTGATGAATATGAATAGGTTGCGTCTGAATGATAAGGGAAGCTCAGAATCGTTACTCGACGGGTATATTATATGACTGGGAAAATTTTTGCTTCTATGCACTAACAGAAAGGTGAATCACATTATGTAAAATATATTCGATCTTTTGATTTTTCTAAAAGACAAAAACTTGGGTATTTCCAGCGCCATAGTAACATTGTATGCTTGTTTTTGTTAAAATAATTATATATTAATTATGGTGAGTAATGATAATTAGATTTTATTAATTTATTATTAAATTAATTAATTTTAATTCAAAATTAGAATTTATTAATTCACAATTAGGGTTTTTATTCAAAATTAGGATTTATTATTTCCAATTAGGGTTTATTAATTCAAAATTAGAGTTTATTATTCAAAATTATGGTTTATTAATTCCAAATAGGGTTTATTAATTCAAAATTAGGATTTATTAATTCATAATTAGGGTTTATTAATTTAAAATTAGGATTTATTAATTCACGATTATGGTTTATTAATTCATAATTACAATTTATTAATTCAAAATTAAGATATATTAATTCAAAATTATTATTTATTAATTTACAATTAAAATTTATTAAATTAATTAATTTTAATTAAAATTAATTTAATTAATTAATTAAGATTAATTAATTACTTAATTAGGATTGGTCTCACTGTGCGCGCGCACACAGGAGACCATCCTTTTCTAGAATATGTTCGATCTATATTAATAGATATTTTAACCACAGATGGGAAAAGGCAGAGTCATTAGATCGAACCGGCATATTAATTTATTTTGTTGAGTGAGGAGGGAACCGTACACGAGGAAGAGTTTCTTATTTTTTGAGGAGGGTTGATATTACTATTATATGTTTTTATTTGGATATCACGATCTACACATATTATAAAATCATTGATTTTGAGTTAAATTCTACTCTTATTTGACGGATTAACTATTAATCTGTTATATTTGACATGTATTAATCAAACTTGGTACATTATTACAAATTCAGATACTAGAGAATATTATTAGAAACTAACTAAATCCACTTGTCAGGAGGTTGGAAGAAAATATTATATCTTTTCAGGCTTAATTAATTTAAGGTTGGTGGTTATATCGTTACAATTAAATCATTATTGCAGAATCATATAGAATTGGTGATTATCAAATAACGTACTTCTCATTTTCAAAACATTTTTTAAAATTTTCCGAAGTTGTTGACAATGTGTAAATTTTGAAATATTTCATTCTATTCTTTTTAAAACTTTTGTGTGTACTTTATCCCATTACACGGGACAAATTAACATAATGATTTCATTAAAAGGTTGGATCTCATCCATAGTAAAAATAGTTTGGGTCGCAAATATTATGCATCAAATTGCTACTTATACCGAATATTTTTAGTTATGTAAACTTAAAACAAATATTCATGACCCGATACCATACATATTACTTTGATTTCAAGACTTTATATCTATGAAAAATAATAAGTTTCTCTTCTAAGGTCATCCCCTCTAAAAGGGTCGAATTTAGAATCATCAAGCATTTGATGAGATTCATTTAACATCCATCAATATGACTCAAACTAATAAGTACTCCATAGTTAAAGAGCAATTAATATCCATTGTATAATACTCCTCCGTCCCATCCAAGAATAATTTCTTTCTTTTCAATGCGATTATTTATGAGAATGGTATAAATTGAATAAAGTGATAAAAAGTAGGTAGGTCACAACTTTGAAGAGATAATTATTTCCTAAAAGGAAGCGTCTTGTCTTGGGTGAGACAATTTCAAAAAGGAAATGGTAATCTTGGGTGGGACGGAGGCGGAGGAGTATTTATTGTTATTATTTTATTGAAATAACGTATGTAGCATCCATCAATTTAAGTAGACTCCAAGGGGCCATTTGGTTAGGAAACTAGGAAGAGAACAGAAATCAGGATATAAGATTCCCATTATTGCTAATGTTAATTGATTCCATTTCCTCATTTTAGAGTTTTGGATTTATATATCCATCTGAGGGTTTGCCCACCATCCCTCCACCACCACCACTACAATCATCCGTCATCCACCACCACCGCCCTCCACCTCCGTGGCCACCTTCATAGCCATCCTCTTCACTTTGTCACCAGAACTTTTATTTGAGGCCCCAATAAATTATAATTTCATAAATCTATAAGAACTTTAAAAATAAAATTATACAATACTATTATTTTTAAAATTATATTATGATGAAAAATAAAATCTAAACACAATCACGTCATAACATTTCTCTTATATTTTTTATATCATGACATGTTGCATTATAGTTTTATTTGTAACATTCACAAACACATCATTCAATACGAAGAACCAAACAATTAAAATATTTTTTTTAATTCTAATTAAAAATATAAATTTACTAAAATAACCCTAAGTTTTTTGAAAATTGCCCCACACCGTAGCTCAGTATCTAACGCCACCGCAACCCACGCCTCCTCCGCCGCCGCTACCATTGCCACTACCACCGCCTCATCCACCGACACCTCCTCCATCACCACCGTCGCCCCTCTACCATCGCCGCCACATCAGCTATCGCCAAGTCCACCATCGCCTCTCTCACCCCATCACCGCCGCCAAAGGTGGTTCTCTAAAGTGATAGTATACTAGTAGAATAGGTGAACTGTTGATTAAACCAAATGTCACAATTTTAAATTCCACTAATATTTTTAGATTTAGTATGTGAAACCAAATTAATGCTGTATAATTTTTTATCCTGTATAGATTATTTACAAGGAGTGTGTTTACTTAAAGCGCATCCAAGAATAGTAGTTCTTCTAATCACAAAAAAAAAATATTAGGAAATTGTAAGTGGTCCAGTTTATGAGTGGTGGCCCAAATAATTAACTGTGATAGATACAAATGAGAAATTTCTAACAATCACATTTATTGGTTTGATCCAAATCGATATTATAGAGGTCCAACTACTTCTACTTCTGGGCTTATTAAATTGTCAATGAAACAACAATCTCTTGGAATAAATAAAACTGAAATCTGAGTGTGGTGTAAAATACTACATCTAGATACGGGCATATATCATACTCTAACTTTACTTTTAAGATCATTTTCCAAAATATTCTGATCTTTACAAAATAATACCACCTTCTTTCCATCTAAGATTATTTATTTTTTTCAATACAATTATTTAAGAGAAGAGTATAAAGTGATTAAATGGATAAAAAGTAAAGTGATAAGAAAGTAGATAAGATTCACATCTTTTGAATAAATAATTATTTCTTAAAAATAAAATATAGCAATTTAAATATGAAAATTCAAAAAGAAATACAAGTCATTTTTATGGAGCGGAAGAGTAATATTTTATCCGCATATTTTGACTATTTACCAATGTAATATTGAATCCAATTTGAGTACACGAAAATGATGTGAGGAGTCGGACGTCCACTATGAAAGAAATGCAAAGGATATTCCCATAGATTTCTATTAAATTAATGGTTCTTTACAATACTATTATTTGAAAATGATCCTAAAAGTTAGGTTAGCTCTCTAGTTCATGAAAAATGTTCATTTAATTACATTTCATTTAGTCTACGAAAACATTTATTTTTCATTTTGGACATAATCTCATAATTTCTACCCACAATCTACACACTTATTTGTAAAAACACACTTATGTTCACTTTTGTATTACTCACATAATACATTTTATAATATGGATCACGATAGGATGCGGACCCAACTCTAGGGCTGAGCAACGAGCCCAATCTGAGTAAGCGACATCAAGCTCGGCCTGGCAAGTTCGGCCCAAGAAGACTCCTAAATCGGTGTGAGCGCAG
Organism: Salvia rosmarinus; assembly: GCA_036937905.1. Classification (NCBI taxonomy): domain Eukaryota; kingdom Viridiplantae; phylum Streptophyta; class Magnoliopsida; order Lamiales; family Lamiaceae; genus Salvia; species Salvia rosmarinus. The sequence goes on along the minus strand of CM072822.1, from coordinate 19,972,783 downwards.
AAGATTCGACCATATATAGAAGAATCCTAATTTGAAGAGAGATAGGAGAAAGATCCGGTCAGGAGGAGATCTCGGATTGAAGATCTAGGTCGATATATTTGTGTATAAATAGAGACTAGATTAGGCGAGAAAGATCATCTACACTTTTGTAATCACCTCGCATTATCAATACGAATACTCTCTCCCACGTGGACGTAGATCTTATTCATAGATCGAACCACGTAAATCTTTGGTGTTCTTGTGCGTTTAATTCCCTTACGAAAATAAGATCGATCAGGCGCGATGCGTGGGAAGCGAAATTTTGTGTTTCGATCAACCATCATTTCTGAGGAATCAATCACAACAATGCATACGAAGTCACGCATCAGTCGCGCCGGCAACAACGATGGCGGACACGGCGAGCTCGGCTCGGGAAAAACCGGTCGAGAACTAACCCCGAAGGTCGTGTCCAAGCGATTCGACGAGCGAGGCGATCGATCTGCATGAAGAAGGGGATATCAAAGTGAAGGAGATCGCAATAGTAACCAGGAGCACCTCGGCTCGGTGGATAAGCAACGGCGTCGTCGAGGGTTCGCTGAGAAAACAAGGAGAGTTTTCTCGATACCTCGACCACGCACAAGGTCGGCCGTTTCCGAAGAGGGCGCGAAGCTTCGTCTAAACACGAGGCACCGCGACGGGTGGATCCCGACATTCAGTCGTGGGCGCTCATACCTCTGCACGCGTTGGGGCCCAAACCAATCACGCAAGGCGAGCGGTAGCGGAAGGGGCGTCGCGATCGCCGCGAGGCGGTCACAGTTACCAAAGCGAATTGGTCGGCGAACTCCACCCCACTCTCCGAGGCGGTTTCGGCGATGCAGGAGGATAGTCGCCCGTTCTCAAACTAAATACTCGACACCCCACTCCCGGACAAATATCGGTGCCGAGCATCACCCCACTGACGGACTAAGGGACCCGCAGAACTTCCTCTCGCAGATTACAGTACAATATGATCAACCAGCGCCTCGACACAATTCACATGTGCAAGCTCTTCACGGAGTTACTAGTCGACAACGCCCGGGTGGTTCGACGATCTACCTCCCGGAGCATTGGCTCTACCGCGATCGATGAAGGCCTTCCATGAAGGTTCTTCCGGAAGGCGAGTCGAATGACTTGACACATCTTCTCACCCGAGCGAGGCGGAACAAGTCCATCGGCGACTTTATGACCGGGTTCATAAGGAGAGCACGAAGGTCGCGAGATGTGAACGATCTCCTCATCATCTCGGCCTTCGAGCGGCATCACCGCACGGAGCCTTATATAAAGAGATCGTCAATCTGAACCCGTCTTTAGCGGATCTATGGCGCATAGTGACCGGTTCGCCAAGCGGACGAGGCGATGAAGGAAGCGCGAGGTGGAGAAAGGCGAGCCCTACGAGAAAGGGAGAAGAGCGAAGGATGAGGGGACCGAGGCGAGGCCGATGAAGCGCGCTTAGAGAATCGTCGCCCATAGAGTCCGAGCTCGGACCGCGTGACACCTGGGCGATCTCAATATACCCGTTAGCGAAACCGAGGCGAAATCTATGCACTCCACACGAACATGTTCGAAGCCTCGACCAATGACGGGGAGGGCAAAGCGCGATTCGAGGATAAATCTTGCTCATTCCATGAGGATTACGAGCCTGAAACCGAGGATTGCGGTACTAATGGGAGAAATTGAGATGTTGGTTCGGGATGGAACCTTAAGGAAGTCTGAGGGCAGGGCCGCCGGCGGCGGTGTGAAACTCCCAGGGAGCGAATGAAGAGGAAGCGAGAAAGGAAATTGCGCCCCACAAGAAAGCAGGCGCGACACCGAAGAAGAGGCGACGAACCGCGGTGTGGAGTCATCTCCACTATTACAGGGCTCTCATGAGTCACGAAGTCCTCCTTGAAAGCCGGCCAGAAGTCCACACACCGTGAACACGCCAACAAGAGGCTCGGAAGGGACGGCGATCACCTTCTCAAAGGCGACCCGTGCACGTGGTAGTGCCTACCGGGATCTGGCGGTAATCCGGTAGTGGTCGCAAACAAGTTGGTGAAGCGCGTATACATCGACAGTGGTGCGTCGGTAAGCATCCTTTTCAAAGAATGCTTTGATAAGTTAGGAGTAGAGGAGGCGCGCCTCGCGCAGGCACCGTTGCCGCTCCGAAGCTTCGTTCAGGAAGAGACACGCCGGAAGGGATAATCGAGCTACACATCACGGTGAGGAAAGCTCAAGCGAGCTCCTCCAGGTGGTACACTTCCGTGGTGAAGACCTACTCGCAGTATAACATCATCTTGGGCGAGATTGGCTGAGCATTGTAAAGCGGTATGCTCGACATACCACCGACGATGAAGATCCCCAAGGGGGATGGCCGTGATCAGGAGATCGAAAGCAGGCGAGGAATGCTTACAGTCACCCTACGAGGTGCGGGGGCTCCAGCCCGGCACCAGGCATAGCAATTAAAGAAACCCGAGGAGTTGGAAGTAAGAGGCGTCGCCTATCACAGACGGCCGGTGGAGGAGGTCACACTATACAAAGGCAGCCACTCAAGGTCGTCAAGATTAGCTTACCGAGGCACCTAAATTAAGGGAGCAGGTTATCGACTCCGAGGGAATTTCGAGGCGTGTTTGCTTGGTCGCCTCGACATGACCGAGGTCTCCCGAATATCATCACCCACAGGCTTAACATTGACACGAGCACAAAACTAGTTCGGCGAGCAGCGAATTTTGCGGCGAGCGGAACCAAGTCATCCATGGCGAGGTAAATCAATTGTTAAAAGCTCGCATATTGTTTGAAGTCGAATATCCGACTGGATAGCCAACCGGTGATGGTGAAGAAAGGAGGAGGGATGGCGAATGTGTATTACTGACCTCAACAAGCATTGCCCAAAGGATTGCTATCCCTTCCCAACATCGATAAGAAGGTCGACGCATTGATTGGGTACAAAGTCTTGATTTCTTGGACTTGTATAAAGGGTATCACCAAGTCTTGATAGATGGCGAAGACGCGCCAAGACAGCCTTCATTCTGAGACTTGGTCTTCGCATATAGGAAGATGCCATTCGGACTTAAGAATGCGGGAGCTACCTATCAAAGAATGGTAGACAAAATATTTCACCCTACATAGGCGGAATGTGGAGGTATCGTCGGCGACATCGTAGTCAAAAGCAAGGAGGAAGCCGCGTGTGTCGCCGACCTCGGATCGTCCTCGACTTACTTGAAAAGTCGACCTCAAGCTGAATCCCCGAGTGCACGTTCGCGATTCGGTCCGGAAAATTCTTAGGGTCTTGGGTTTCACAAGAAGGGTTAAAAGCCACCCATCCAAAGTTCAACCATTCTAGAAATGAAGATGCGAAGACCATTCACGACGTACACAAACCGACGGGCTGCATAGCCGCACTAAGCCACTTTCTTTCAAAGGCCACGGACAAGCACTACCCTTCTTCCGGTACTCAAAAGGTTAGAATTCTCACGGAATGATATACACAAGTCCGTCTTTGAAGATCTCAAGAACTACCTTGCCAAACTCCCCACTCTATCCGTTCGAAAGAAGGAGGTCCTTTCCTATACCTCGCCGCCTCGGACGAAACCATAAGTGCGATCTTGATGCGAGAGGAAGGACGTCGGCTCCGGTATATTTCATCGGATGAGCATTAAAGGCCCGAAGCGAGGTATCGACCTTTGGAGAAGCTCGCCTAGCATTAGTAAATCTTTGCGAGGCTGTGTCCATACTTCCATGCACATTCCATACAAGTCCTCATGACCATCCACTTGGCAAGTGTTGACAAAGCCGGAAGCTTCGGGAGAATTGCGAAGTGGGCAATTGAACTAAGCGAACATGATATATCTTTACGCCCGTCGAGCCATCAAAGGTCGAGCTTAGCGGACTTTCTTACCGAGGCTCACTTGCGAGAAACCGAAACCCACCGAGTCCGTGTCGGACAAAGCCGAAGCCGAACCAAGTGGAGAAAACACCGGAGGATTCTTTGGCAAGTCTACGTTGATGGGCTTGGGAAAAAGCAGTAGCGGAGCTGGTATCTTGCTCCTCGGACCGGATGGCGAGAGATCACGTCGCGCCGGTTCTCGTTCAAAATACGAACAACAGTAGAGTATGAGGCCTTGATCGCGGGGACTTCGCTGGCTCAAAGTCTTGAATCTGACGATAAAGTTCATAGTGACTCTCAAGTCATCGTAAGCCACATGTTGGGGAAGTGCGAGGCAAAAGGCGATGGGATGAAGAAATACCTCGAGAAAGCCAAAAGCCTACAACAAACTTTCTCCCACTTCCGGATAATTCGCATCGAGGGAGCAAAATGGCGGCGGACATCTTAAGCAAATTGGCCTTGTCGTCAACAAGCCCACCAAAGAGAAATCCACACGAAGCATAGGCGATCTTGATGAAGGAGCCAGTCAACGTGGTCTCGGATGAAGAGCAAATGGATTACTCCCATTCGAGATTATCCGGAGAAAGGCGGTGCCCGAACAAGCTCGAGGCGGGAGGATCTTGAGCAAATCATTGCGATATATACTTGAGCGGGGTATTCTCTGAGAAAGTCATACCTCTAGCCTCTCTAAGGTGCTTGGGCCCGAACCGAGCTGATTCGTGCTACGGGAAGTACGAAGGATCGTCGGAAGTCACATCGGACCCGAGCCTTGTCAAAAAGGTCGTGCGGTGGGGATACTATTGGCCAACAATGTTCGAAGACTCACTTAACCTTGTAAAAGGTGTCCGAAGTGTCAAATTCACGGGGCGTGCCAGGCTACCGCAAACCGACCTCGCCTCCGTGACAAAGCCCTTGGCCATTTATGCGATGGGGATCGACATCGTAGGCCCTTTACGCAGCAAGGGCGACTCCAATTCACGATTGTTACGATTGACTACTTCACGAAGTGGGTGGAAGCGAGCCCTTGGCGAAGATCACAAGCAAAACCCTCAACTTTATGCGGAAAAACATAGTGTGTCGATTCGGCATCCTCATATCCTTCTTTCGGATAATGGGACGCAGTTCACTAATAAGATATTGAAAGCGGTGTCAAGAGCTTGGATCGACAAAGTTCACCTCGGTGGCCCATCCTCAAGCAAATGGTCGACCGAGGTCACCAACAGACGATCGTGAAGGGTCTCAAACCCGTCTTGACCGAGCTAAGGGTCTTTGGGTGGAGAATTTACCACAAGTCTTATGGTCATACCGAACAACACCTCGGACGACGAGCGGAGAAATGCCTACGATGCGGTGTATGGAACCAAGGCGGTGATCCTGCGAAATCGAATACGAGCCCCATACTATTCACTTCTCCGCAAGCAAATGGGGAAAATCTACGAACCGATCTAGATGCGCTCGAGAAAAGAGAGACCTCGCCTACATCGAGGAAGCTCGGTGCAAACAACAAGTAGCTCGGTATTACAACCGATGTGTCGAGTTAAGACGGTTAAGTGTGCGACCTCGTGCTCAAAATAATGAAGTCGATAAAGCCGCAAAGCTCGGCAAGCTGGAAGCCACATGGGAAGGACCTTACGGGTCGAAGAAGTCCTCGGAAAAAAGCTGTATAAGCTCGCCCATTTGTCCGGTGGCGAATACCCAACACATGGCACATCATTCATTTGAAGAGATATTTTGCATAAGTGTCAAAAGTTGAGTCTTGTTCGTCTTTGAGTCCTGTTAGGTCGATTCCGAGTCTTGTCGTCTTGTTCCGTCATCTTTTATCAATAAAAATCTTTTCTTTTCTCTATCTATTTTTTGTCTTGCATGTTTTCATTTGTCACTTATGCATATGACTCTTCTAAAAATTACTATACCCTCGACGGAGGACAGACTACCTTCGTTTAATACGAAGACGAACTATAAACGCGCGTAAGGGGACCACCCCTCCCGATAAAACTTGGCAAAACAGGAACCCATACCTTCGTACGAGGACGGATACCTTCGTTTATTTCGAGGACGGATACCTTCATACTAGGACGAATTACCCTCGTTTATTTCGAGGAAGCTTCGTACGAGGAAGAATACTTCGTTTATTTCGAGGACGGATACCTTCGTACGAGGACGAACTACCCCCGTTTATTTCGAGGAAGCTTCGTACGAGGACGAAATACATTCATTTATTTCAAGGACGGATACCTTCATATGAAGACAAACTACCTTTGTTTATGGGAAGGACGAGCTACCATCGCCTAAACAAGGGCGACCTACCTTCTTGTTGGTTACGGTAATTAAAGGCAGTGTTCTCAAAGAGTTAACACAAAGCAAAATAATTTTATTTGAAGTATACGGTTTGTACATCACGAGGGCGAAGAGGTCGAAAGACCGGAAAAGTGAGCGATCCCAACAAAATCGGAATCGAACATGCCGCATTAAATGCACATTAAATGCATATCCGATGCATGACATCGGCGAGAAAATCCGTGTTCGACTTGGCGGGGCGTTCGCATTCAAGATAAGAACGCCGTATATCCGACCTACAACTTCGGCATAACGCCTCGCCAGGTGAAGCCATCCCGAATGACTTCGGCGTAACGCCTCGTCAGCACGCGAAGCCAAGTGACAGAACTTCGGCAAAACACCCCGGCAAATGATACAAATAGCGTCACGAATTTGTCATAACACCTCGAGAGGTAAGCCAAACGATGTACAACCTCGGCATAACGCCTCGGTAAGACGAAGCCAGCGATGCGCGACCTCGGCATTGCGACAAAGTCAACCCAACGGCGTGCGATCTCTGCACAACACCTCGAAAAAGTGAACCACTCAATAGGCGACCTCGGAACATTGTCTCGGTAAGGCGATCCAGATTACACGAAGTCGGCACCGAAAGGGCCCCGATTCTTCACACACGTACATCGGCAAACCACAAACCCCAAACCCGTTACGACCTCGCTTCTGCGTTTTTTTTTTGGGGGGGGGATGTGATAGGATACGGCCCAACTACCGGGCCCAAGCAATGGGCCCAATACAAGTAAGCTCGACATCAAGCTCGGCCCGAGCAAGTTCGGCCCAAGAGACTCCTAAATCGGTGTGAGCGGAAGATTGACCATATATGAAGAATCCTAATTTGAAGAGATAGGAGGAAGATCCGATCCGAGAGGAGATCTCGGATTGAAGATCTAGGTCGATATATTTGTGTATAAATAGAGACTAGATTAGGCGAGAAAGATCATCTACACTTTTGTAATCACTCCTCACATTATCAATACGAATACTCTCTCTCTCCGTGGGCGTAGATCTTATTCATAGATCGAACCACGTAAATCTTTGGTGTTCTTGTGCATTTAATTCCCTTACGAAAATAAGATCGATCAGATCCCATTCTCCACTCACTTTACACTCATTAAATTTACCATGCAATAATAGTTTATATTTCGTGTTTGTTGGAGGTAATTTGGAATAGTAAAATATGTCCACTTAAATTTCTTCTTTCGGAAACATATAAATTTAATTTTCTTTTCTCTGCCTTTTTTTTGAAGTCCTCTTAATGTTCTCTGCCTATGATGTACAGAACTTGACAAAAAGATTTAGCTATGACTACTTGTGCAGAAGTTTAGTTATGAAAGAATTAATAGGTGGCTAAAACGAACTTTTACGTGGAGTTCACTAAATTGTTTAAATCCGACAGAAAATATATGACCGGCCAGATTTTCTATTTTAGAATGCTATTATAGTTTTTATTTAACTGTGGAATTAACAATAATACAAAAGTCGAAATGAAATATAAACTATCATTCTCTAACGAGTGATTATTTTTCTAGGTTTAACAAATTATTGATTACTATATGTTTGAAATTTAAATTCTTTTTTTGGGGGGGTTATTCACCGTCACGAGAAATGTCAATCTAGCTCGAAACTCATAAATTGACTGAATAGACCAACAATCCGACGAGTTTGAGCAGAAATTTCTAACCCAAAAATACCAACCAAAATGATCCGAACTGAATATCCCGACAATCCGAGTGGGTTGGCCAAAAATAGCTCGAATCCGAATGAGCTAACCATAAAATCGAGTAGGTTGACCTGATTAACTGAATTTTTTCTCGTTACATGGTTTTCAAACTTCATTACTTGCTTTTGAAAGTGAGTATAATAAGATTCATTATCAAATTTTTGTGAAATATGTTTTTATTAATATTTAAAGTTATCATATCACTATTTGGTCTTTTTTACATTAACATTTAATATACAATATTTATTAACAAATATATGATTATCAAGAAAAAATATATTGAAGCTATTTTCCCTTAAGCAAACTGACCTGATTAGTCCGAATAGTTAGTCCAAAACCTAAAAATTGAGGGTTAAGTTTGAAAATTTCTAAGCTGAAAAATTGGTAATTCGAATGACCTAAATCGAATAACCCGACAATTCGAGTGGATTGATTCAGTTGACATTCATAATTGTCACCTAACAGATGAGTGTTAGTTGTGGAATTATTATTTTCAAGTGAAAAATTGTCCAATTTCATAGCCTTATTTATTTTTCGGTACAATTTAATGAACCAGTTAATTCCCAAACCTACTAGCAGATAAAACAATTAGGTGTCGGCTGGAATGAGAGAATGGAATGGTGATTCTTGTGTTCATACCTAATCCTATGGTTGGTAAGATTTTTACGGTAAGAATCACCATTCTCGAATGAATGCTTATTCTTATGAGCATGAGATTAGTCATTCCCCCCATGGTATTAGCTATTCCCATAAACATGGGATTAGCCAATTTTTTTTATTTTTCTAACAAAACTATTCTTATTTATTTTTATCTTATAAAATTATTAATAATAATAATAATAAAATAATAATATTTATGGTAATAAATAAATAGTACTCCCTCTGTCCTATTTAAAATGTCTCACTTTCCTTTTTGGTTTATCTCATTACAAATTTCTCATTCCATTTTAGGAAATAATTATCCCTTCAAAAAGTGTGGACCCTACCCACTTTTAATACTTTAACTACTTTATACATTTCTCATAAATACCCGTGCCCAAAAGAAATTAGACATTTTAAGCGGGACGGATGGAGTAATTATTAACAATTAATAAGTAGTAATAACTAATTGATTATTATTACAGTAATAATAACATAAATTATAAAAATAATGTTTATTTTATTTATTTAATTTTATTCGTATTCCTTCATTTCTTGTATATCTGAAATTTATAGAAATCGCGTATTTTATTTCATTTCATTCCTATCTCGTTTCATTCCAAAATTCATTTCATACGTAACAACCATCAGCTTAATACGTATATATACTATTCTCTGTTCACTGCAAAAAAACTCTCAAATTCCATCTGAATTATATGATTTGAAAATAATGCACACGTCTGCAAAATATATTTTATTCCAACCCTTTATTTATAGTTTATTTTATTTATTATTTCGAGATAGAGCCATTCTTTAATGCTATAAATACTTCACTTTTTTGTTTTGAAAATATTATTTACAGTAGACTCTGTTCATGTGAAGATTTTAACTTTGTATTTGTATACTGAAAATAAAATGATTGAATTTGTATATAATATTTTCTGTTATCAATATTACAATCTCTTATTTGAATTGTTTACTTGATTGTATATGTTGTTTCATTATCTTATATAAAAATTAGATCATACAGTGTGTAGAAGATCACAGAAGTCTGTATGATTGGTTAAACTAGTTGAGATATAAAAATTATCACAGCTGAGACAACTTGAGGACGAGTTATGCAGTATAAAATGCGATATAGATAAGTGAGTGACTTAACTTGGTACGCTTGTCATGCTAATGCGTCTTGACGTATTGATGGATCACGGTGATATGAGTTCTTATATCTGACCGTCGTGAAAAACGTAGATTTCGATGATTTTACGTTGATCTAAACCTCGATAAAGTTTCAGGTGAGTATGAGTTATTGACCATCACTTTGACTTGTTATGGGTGAGTGTTACATGAGATAACCCAATATTATCCATATCTTGGGTGGTGACAGTGCTTGTATGGCATGCTGGTTACCTGTATCGACTATCGAGTCACCATATCCGTTTAGGATGATGACGTCTTCTTAATGAGATCAAAATATTTATTGTACTAAACCTTGCAGGTTGAGTTAGTTCAAGTACCAAATAGGAAAGCTCTTCTTTGTGGTGATAATACCAAAATATCAAGTCGGCTCAACCGTCTTTATTTTGATTCTTACGGACCTCTTGAAGCCGAGCCCCTTTTCTCCTCGGCCCACGGAGACAAAATGTAGGACTGGTGCTAACAGTTCATCACATAAGAGATTAATTATTTTAAGTAGTTAGAATGCTATAAATAATTAATGGACTTGCAATATTTTAAATACGAGGATTCGTAAGTCTAATTGCAAGTCCGACTCAACTTCGGTGATAAAGGGGTAAGTCAACATTTATTCTCTAGTAGAATAAATAAATGTTTATGAATTAATGTATGTTTTGGGCTGAACATAAGATAATTAATTCATTTTAGGTCCATTTTATTCCTTCAGATTGATCGTTGGTGGCCATCAAGACATGTAGTCTTGAGAATTTCGCCCACTATCTATGAAGAGTCCTTTGAGACTACATTACGATTATATATTATTTTAATACATCTTGATATCTAGATATATATTATCCGATCTATTAGATATTAAGAGATATTATCGATATTATTAGATATCAAGAGATCTATTTGATATTATTAGATATCAAGAGATAATTATTCTAGATATAATTTATCTTCAAAGATATTATTGTATTTATTAGATATGCAAGGATCCTATCTAAATAGGATTCTAGGAATGCATTATAAATAAAGGTGAGAGAAAATAAGGGAAAAAAAATCATATTCATTTTGTTGTGATTTTTGAAAATCACATAATAGAAGGTAAAATTTTACAGTGTTCTCCATGGATTGCTCTCACTCAATATTGGAGAATATGCGTCTGGGATACAGTCCATAAGATCAAAACTGGAGTCTTCCATTGATCTCATATCCCATAAATTCACAGGTAAACACGATTAAATACATATATATTGTAATTAATTATATAGATGTGTGCTAGGTATATAATCAATATATGGTGAATCAAACATCCAAGATTCATTTCGTTAATGGTGAACTATGATAAATGGAAACAAAAATCATAGTATTTCGTATATTTCCTTATTTAATTTCTATAACGTTTTGGAAAGAGAACTATTCTGTAAAACAAATCAACTATTGATTAATTCAATTACAACCTATGTCTTGTCACTAATATCAGTTAGAAAAAGGGAAATTTTCATAACATTTGCACTTTTTTTATAGTAACACGTTAATTTTTTATCAAATTAGTAAACAATGTTTTAATATTTTTTCAATAATTTTACAAGGTCTGTTTTTCAACATATAAATGTCAGCATAACTGTTTATGTTTGAATTGGATGTGGAACACATGTTCTCGCCCCACATGCATGAACAACACCATTTCTTTCATGAGCATATGACCATGACATATGTTCCACGTCACATTCAAACGGTCACATAAACATTCAAATACTCGTGATATTATTGAAAAAAGATATAAAGACATTGAGTAGTAATTTGATAAAAATTGAAGGGCATGAAATTATTAAAAAAATAAAATTAAACATTGTGATATTGTCTAGTATTTGTCAAAAGTTAATTATAGGTTCAACCGCCAACTATTCAATTTGAAAATTTTCTCTCTTTGGTATGGCCTTTACAACTTGACACATTATTTGGTCAGGAAAATCAAAAACTCATACTCCTAAAATCGATCAGCGATCGTCGATTTTGGTGGCGAGTTTTAAGAAAATTGTAATGAGTGTAAAGTAAATGTGTATAAAAATGTATGTCGTTGGGATAATAAATGAATATATTAATGGATTATGAGTGTAAAAGGTGGTAGTGAGTGTTTTTGTAAATAAGTGGATAAGTTGAGGGTAAAAATGTAAAGTTGGTGTTTAAAAAGGAAAGTGTACATTTTTATGGACCAGATGAAAATGAATTAAATCTTGCGTTTTTGTGGACGGATGGAGTATAATTTAAAATTTCCATTCACTTTAATGACATCATCACATGAAATGATATGACGCATTGTTTCACGTGTTGACAGATGGGCTGACGTGGCTGACGTTTCATTCTGAATACACCAGCCATAATTGAAATGGGCCTAATATTTTTGCGGGCCATGTTTTAAATAGGCCAACTTTTTATCTGATAGAAATTTATTTGCTACGCCCAAATTTCCTTTTAGGCGAATTTAGTCTCATTTTGCCATTTATTTTAGGCGAATTTAGTCTCATTTTGCCATTTATATATATATATATATATATGGGGATGGATCAAATGAGAACCATATAAAATTTAGGAACTAAGAACTAATCATCACCTTTCATTTGATCTAATCTTGTGGTTGACAATACATATCCATATTTAATACTTTATAATAACCGAAAATGGCTGAAGGTTAAATTAGTAAATTATCCAAAAGGTATTAACGTTTCTATTCCTTAAATCATGGGATTTGATATCTATTAAATTCGGTATCCTTTATTTGTATATGTAATATTATTATTACCGTAATCTTCATCCCGTCCAACCTCGTATACAGACTAACAATGGAAGCAACATGTTTCTTTCGTTCTTTGTTGTTTAGTATTTCTTATATCGTCATAAAATTAGTCTTCCGATTTCGTATGCATAATAAGCGTATTTCATATGCATAATAAGCGTATTTCATATGCATAACCATTTATCGAGAGAAAATGAATACAATCGTCATCCGATTTCAGTATGCATAATAGGCGTATTTCATATGCATAATAAGCGTATTTCATATGCATAAAAATTGGAATGGAGGCCGATAGAGAAAAATTTTCAGACCGATGTTTTGCGATTAATAATGGGCGTGAATAGTTAGGGCAAATTTACCATTAGGAGATGAGAGGAGATGAAGCAGTTCGAGTAAATTTCGGAGGAGAGAGAGTTACGTTTACGTGTACTAAATTTACTAAAACACCCTTATTCAAAGGTAAAAACTAAAAGGCGTGTATTAATAATTAAATTGAGTAGATTTACTTTATTTACTGATTATTAATCTCAACCATTAAATCTACTAATCTTGATGGTGTAGATTAGTTCCTATTTTCTACATAGGGTGGTTCCTCTATAACCACCCCTATATATATATATATTAAGAAAAATTATTTAATATATTTACTTAGCAAAGTAAAACCAACGCTTGATTTTCTATAATATAATTTTTTATTGGATTTATAAATTTTTTAAAACCATGTGATTGTAGATCAAATCTGAAATCTTTGGCATCAAACATTAACTATTTTACTACTAGATCAATACACGTATATTATTATATGATTTTTTATTCATTAAAAGAGTAGATTGTTATTTTTTTATTGGTAAATAAATAATTTTAAAAGACCATGTGACGGTGAGTTGAATCTGAGAAATTTGTCTAAAACATAAACAACTCTACTATTGAGCCAATACTCATACACACACATGATATTGTTAATTTATTTGAACATTAAGCGGACTATTAAGAAAAAATGGTTTCATGCATATGTCTCAATTATCATGTGTCTGTATAATAATAGTAATGCCTTGTGTAAAAATAAATATACAAAACTGATGGTTGGTTGTGAACGAGTGTTTCAGGTGTATGGGAGAAGAGGGAAATATACATTAATAACTCTTTTAGGAACTTGCAAGTTTTTAGTAGCCTAACGACAGTTTGACCAAGTCAAGTTCCAATCTATCTGATGATCAGAACAATCAATCAGCAAGACAGTTTTGACTCATTATGTGTGCATGTAATATGGTGGAACTGAAGCTTTATTGCTCTTATACTTAGAAACATTATCACAAAGACAAAACATAAATTAGATGCAAGCAGCCATCATATTGATGCAGGTCTATTAGATTGAGTTTGAGTCGATGAATGTTGTTAGTCAGATATGCAATGCGGAAAGTAAACAACAAGACAGTAAACGACATTAAGATTTTAATGTGATTTGGAGAAACTCCTCTTACATCCATGAACCTATTGAACAAGTAAATTCTTTTTTTATACTTCTAAGGGAAGTGACTCCAGATCTTAATTTTCTTAGAGATCATCTATCCTTAAACTATCAGGTCAGAACCTCTCACCTATACTTAACTCATTTTTTAAAGTGCACATATCTTATTTTACTTCTGGGGTTACTTGCGACCTTCTTTGCTTTCAGATAGCTAAACCTTGTTTCTTACGCGCGGCTTCACCATATCTTTTACACTTACAACATATGTCAGGGTGTGGTATGGATTACATATTTCCAACTATTCAAGTGAGCTTTTAATACATTAAAGAACTATGCTAAGTCTAGGCTCACTTGTCTAAGATGAGTTATATATATTGCAATGATTGTGGTTTAGATGGTTTGCAAGATTAGATTTAGATAGGTTCGATGTAAACGAAGTGGTGATACAATTTGGCTTGGATAGCTCGGAATCCATCCAAGTCTTGCTCGAGTTGGAGGTTTGGAGTTGTGTCATCTTCCTTCTAGGACATCCAAATTCCCAACTCTTCTCCAGTTGAGTAAGTCTCATATTTATAGATACTTGAATTTAAACTAGCCGTTAGAGTTCCCATTTATCAAAATATTTAGAAAAATCAATACTTAGGATTAGTTCTCATTTCTCAAAATATTTAGAGTTCTCATTTGATCCATCCCTAGGAATAAATCTTTGTCTTTCATCATAAAAAATCGATGGTCCAGATTAGATATTTATGTACTGAATTAATAACTGAATATGCTACGTTTTTAATACACATGAAAAATTAAGAGGTCAGATTAGTAATAATGTTCTTATGAGATTTGATTTTTTTTTTGTGGGACATCTTAGATAGATATTATTCTTTCAAATGTTTATCTTTTTTCACATTTATTTAGTTGCACTGGTAATGTAATTTCTTTGCTTTGCCAATTGATTTCGTTGCACTGGTAATGTAATTCTAATTCGTCGTTTAATTTCCTTAGTATCTACAACAATAAAATTATGCAAAGTAAATGTTAAGCGTGTGCTGCATAACATTTTTATATGTGCTACAAATATATTTCATAAAATAATATTAATGTTTTTTGCAACACTTTGATGCAATGTTAGTTACGATATGTGCTACATATTACACAACTTTTGTAACAAAAATAAGTGTCATATTACGGTAGATGAAAGATTTGGAGAGTGAATATTTTTGTGGACCATATTTATCCTCACATGATTTTAGGTGAATAGAAGGGTGATGATGTCATCAATCTTGTTTAAAATGAAACATGAAATCTGAAACGTTAATTACATATTAGTTAATGATTATGATTTATTCTTATTTTTTACACATAATAGCATTCCTACCCTAACCACCCCCTAATATGAGAGTAGATTCAAATAAAAACCTTAGTTAACGTGAGAACGTGAGAACCATTTTCAGCCATTAGATTGAAAAATTTACGGTGATGCATCACTTTGCCGGATGAGTGCATTGTGCACCACCCTGGTTCGAATCCCATGAGGAACGAAAATTCAAATATTTCTGTTTAGTGCAGTAATTTTTATGGAAAATGCATTGTTCTCACGTTGTAGGATAGCAAAGGTTTTTATAATAACTCACCCCCTATATATATTGAGGTTCAAATAAAAGCCAATTTTAACATGAGAACTAAGAACCACGAAAATTATTTACTTATGGAAAATTTGCTATGAAAGTTAATGAATCCAAGGAAAGTTACTGAATCCAAAAATTTGGAATTTTCAACCAGGGTTCGAATCCCATGAGAGGCAAAAATTCTATTTATTTTGGATTGAGTAACTTTTCCAGCGGATTCATCAATTTCACACCGAATTCATCATTTTTTGGTTCTCATGTTCTCACGATAAAAATGGTTCCCACGGTTAATTTGAGAACCAAAAAATGATGAATTCATTGTGAAAGTTGATGAATCCGCTGGAAAAGTTACTGAATCCAAAAAAATGAAATTTTCGCCCCTCATGATATTCGAACCCGGGTGCAAATTTTCAAAGTTTTGAATTCAGTAACTTTTCCAAAGGATTCATCAATTTTCATAGCGAATTCATTTGGTTTTTAGTTTTTAGGATAAAAATGATTCACATTTGAACCTAACTCTCTCTCTCTCTCTATATATATATATATATATACATATATATAACCTATTTCTACGTAAAAACCTAAAATCAAATACATTTTACGTATAAAGTTAATGCACTTTATGTATAAAACTAATGCACCATTGAGTTCTGGTAAAAGACAATTATTCATCAATATTTCGTAGTGCAGTAACTTTATACATAAAATGCATTATCTTTAAACTTAAAGTGCATTGATTTTTAGCTTTCTGAAAAATAGGATTTTTATTTAAACTCTTTCATATATATATATATATAATATATATATATATATATATATATATATATATATATATATATATATATATATATATATGGTTGGGTTCACGTAGTATCCGGTCCCGGATAATATGTAGTACTCAATCTAGACCACATTTGAACATGTGGTTGCACCACGGTGACTTGTGGCCCCTTTTTGGTTCTTTTTTTTTTTCCTAAGGGCAAAATGGGAAGAAATCAAACCGCTTCTTCTTCTTCTTCTTCTTCTTCTTCTTCTTCTCCTCCTTGGTGGCAACGGACGGAGCCGGAGACGACGATGGTGGCAACGACAGCGGACGACACCGGTGATGATAGCGAAAGCACCGACGAACGAGCAGCAATATAAACAAACAACAACAAACAATAGATTTTAAAAGAAAGAAAAAGAAGAAAAAAATTTGAGAAAAAAAATTGATGGATTTTGAGAAAAAAATAGAAGATAAATTTGATAGATGATTGAAGAATCGAGAAATATGGTGGCTATGGCGGTGTTTCACGGTGAATTCGTCGGTAATCAGGGAAAGAGACGACATAATTGACAGAGAATGATGGATGAGAGATTTGCTGTCGAAAACATAAAAACACATTGAACAAAACATGAAACTGCATTGAACAAAACATAAAACTGCATGTTTCCACAAAACCCAAACATACATTGAACAAATCACGTCCATGCATTGATCAAAACATTTCAATGTATTGAACAAAACAATAAACTGCATGTTTCCACGAAACACAAACATGCATTTAACAAAGCACGTTCATGCATTGAACAAAGCATGTCCATGCATTGATCAAAACATGTCAATGCATTTAATAAAATGTAAAAATGCATTGTTGGCCAACGAAGCCATGAAGCGGCGCCGGCGACATGAGCATGGCGCACTGGCGCGAGCTTCCAACCACATGCATTATTGTGTTCAATTACATATATTTTTACTCATTTGAATGCATTATTCAGTTTAACAAAATGCATAGTTTTTTTTGCAATCACATAACAAATCAAATTACTAATCTACCCTTACTATAGCGAAAATCAGCGAAATTAAGCTTAAAAGTCGAAAAATCTCAATCATAGGATCTATGAGATGAATGGATGAGATTGAGTACTACATATTATCTACGGCTCGAGAACTATTTGATCTATCATATATATATATATATATATATATATATATATATATATATATATATATATATATAGGAGATGGATCGGTAGGAATGGATAATTTGGTAGGAAATAGGAATGAATCTGAGCCTTTGATTATTTGGATCAATGGTTGAGATTTAATTTCGGTTGTCTACTGATTTTGTGTTGTGTGTGCTACGCGGATTCTTGTGCAACACTAGAACCCTTCTTGTCTTCTGTTGCAATGAAAGATGTGCTAAACTAATATATCTAGCTTATGTGCTACGAAGAGATGAAATATGTGCTAAACTAATATGTGCAACATAGTAATTACGATTGTCTACACAAATATGAAAGATATCTTAGACTTACATATCTATTCCTATTTCTACACTTATTTCCATTCTCATGGAACTATCCCCTATATATATATATATATATATATATATATATATATATATATATATATATATATAATACCCCCGACCGTCTAAACTTTGTTTAGAATTAACCTAATTAATGAAATTAGGATTTTGCATCGATAATAATAATAAATTTCTTTTTATAAGAAAATGATTAGAAGCTCCCTATGTGAATTACATGTTACAACTTGCACTATGTCAAATATTAAGTGACAATTTTGATTAATTATATAACCTAATTAAATAACTAAATACATACATATATATATATATATAAGTGTGCGTATGTGTGATATATATATATATAGATGCCAATGTGTACAATATGTACCTATATAAATATAAAAGTGTGTAAGTGTAGTGCCTGTGTGTGTCGTGTAAATTGCATGGAGTATGCATGTGGGTGATGTAGTGTGTTGGGTGTGTATTTGCATGCAAGTGACATTTTTCACAAGACCATGCTTATGGTCTTCCATTCCCAATCCCCAACCCAATTCCCGTAGGCAACTCACCACCCATCATTTCTCTCATATTCTTCCTACACAACTCAATAACATTTTACTCTCTCTAATATACCCGAAGACGTCCATCCCCTTTTCTTCTTTCAAGTTTAATTCTTACAATCCTAAAGGAAACCATCTTTCCAACGCTCCCATTCTCTCGTCTCCCTCGACGTCTCTTTCTCGGCTAGGCACAAGAGTGCCTACAGATTGGTGTATCTTAAGGTGAGGCTCTATTCCATCTCTTTTTCTTTTTTTAAAATAAGAATCTCACCCTTATTATATTCCTTTGGGACAGTCCCTATGCCTTATTTCTATGGTGAGGAATCAAACTCTTAGCTCGCATATGGATGGCCGAACTCATGTTGAACTACTGCTCCATCCATTCTCCACTTCTCTTAACTCTTAGCTAGCTTTGTACATAAGGTATACCACCTCCTTAAATCCTTGGGATGACGAAATCATACACATGCATACATGTTTATATGCTTGAATGCGTTGAGTGTGTATATAGGTGATTGCATGTTGATTTATCTGGACAAACAGCAACTTCACGAAATTAATAGACTAAGTTAAAGTGGTCCTATGATTGTGAATTTTTAATATGTTGAAATTATATGTGTCTAGTATGCCTCTGTAAAATTTCAAGTCCATCCAACTTGATTTGATATTTTAATTGTATTTATCAAAAACACTGCGCAAAACTGTGAAATTGCCGTGTTCATCACCCATAGTACGTGGCTTTCGTTTTAAGTTTGGATAATGATAAAACTCTAAAATTTGGCAGAAATATAATTCAGCATGTCTAGAAGATTCCTGTAAATTTTCAGAATTTTCTAAAATCTTTACTATTTATTCCAGATTTTACAAGATAACTGCACAAAATTGTCACAGGAGTGATAGCTTGTGGTAAAATATTTTATCTCCCAATCTATTGTGAATCATTGAGGAGGATTTTCTGGATTAAACTAGACTTAAGTGGCTTTTCAATATGATTGGTTTCATTCCAAGATTCCTTATAATGAACTCTCGGTGAATTTTTAAAGTTGACGCATTGCAGTAAGCCTTTTGGACAAACTGCCTTAGTAAATTTCTATGTTAAATAAGCTGTTCGAGTATGACTTTTACGTGAGATGTTCAAGCCATTTTAGTCCGATTTGGACTTGGGTTTCTTCATAAGAAATGTTCCTCACCATGTCTAGTTATGATCTGGAAAGTTTGATCCCAAACCAAGTTTTATAGGTATACCTTTCATCGACCCAAAGTCACCTACTGGAAACTGTTCATTTCCAACTAGTCAACTTTGGACTTATGTATTTCTCGATGAGCTAGATATTTTCCAGTATGGTCTTCATGACATATGTATTACTTGTTACAAGGTTTCTAAATTGGTAGCCTGCAGCCATTTTGGCATTGTGAGTCAAAAGTTACGAGCCTCATAAAACCCTCGTCGTTAAGATAAAACTGAAAATTCTGAAAAATTTCTAAGTATAGAAGTCAGTTTGAGTTGCCCACTTTGAGACCCTATATCTTCAGAACCACGACTCTTTTGGATTTAATTCCTTCTTAGAACTTGTAGTACATGTTTAGAGGTTTCCAGAATGTATCTTTGTGCGCCATACGTATTCTAACTCGAGAGTTATGAATCGTCAAAGTTTGCCACTTGGGTTATTTCAAGCTGTTTTGCTGAAATTCAACACTTGAAATTTGACTAAGTGTTGGAAACCCTATGTGAAGTATGTCTTATGTGACTAACATGCTATTAATCGATGCATTCATTATGTCATATCGCATGAGTGCGATAGAAATTAATAAGATGTACGGTTGTAATAAAACAACACAACATGATATTTTTACGGGGCATGCCTAACGTGAACCATTTGAATAGGTCTTCCTACATGCTCAATTGAGTGTATATCATACCTTGATATACACTATAGTGAAATATGGATTCTAAGACTCAATGGATAGTTTCTACTCCAAAACTTCAGGCCGAAATAGATAGGCTAAGTGGGACTTACGATCTGAAAATCGATTTAGACAATCGATAGTCGGTGGGCTTTACTCTACTCAAAAATAAAATGCTTTTGAAATATTTATTTACGATGCTTATTTCAACTGTTGATAAAATGTTTACATGATTACACCGCCAAAATGTTTATGTTTTGTGTATGTATCCTATCCATGAGATGTTATGAGATGTTATGAAATGTTATGAATGTTGTTGGGTCGCTCCCAACTTATGAATGAAAATCGATATCGGATCTGTCTTGGAAGGACAATACACGCTAGGAATAACGTGTACACCTAAGGTGACGTGTCTTTGTAAGGACAATTCACGGCCGGTCACGGCGTCGTAGAGGAGCCTCGCTTCACGACGTTCGACTATGATGATATGACGAAAGGATGTTAAGGGATATGGATCATACACACGGAAAAATGCACAGCGAGCGATGATTTTATGAAATGATGAAAATATTTTAGTAAGCACTGAGGCATTTTCAACTAAAACCCTTGTGTCTTACCATGATGTTGGCGATGTAATTCAAAGAAAATAAAATGTTTTGGCATGAGTCCACCGAGTGCATTCTTGTACTCGACCGCATGTTGTTTTAAATGTGCGGGTTGAGCGGATGATGGATGTAGCAAAGTGTTGAGCAATAGGGATGTTGTCATTGAAATGTTTTATACCTTGATTGTACATCGTCATATGTACATATCACATGTCTTCATTGCAAGAACCTTAAATTATGTAATATAGTCGAGAATATAAATGGCATATGTATTACGTTCTTGTTAAAAGAGTCTCCTTGTATTTTTATCCATGTTTAGAGTTATAGTCCTGTTAATCCGCACATAGGATTGAGGGGTCGTGACAGAGTGGTATCGAGCGGTTCGCTCTTGAACTAAAATCTCCTTTAGGGTTAAGTCAGTTGAGTCATTAGATTTCTAGAGATCGGTGACAATGCTCAACACTCCATCACATCAAGCTCAACCGAAATGAGGTAAATGACTCTTTTTTCAAAGTTTTGAAAATTAGCCTGGCCAAGACGAATGTTTATGAAATTATTTTTCTCGGTTTTGAAAACGAAAAGTTGAAAGTGAAATAAATTTTTAAGTGAAATGAATGTTATGTGAATTTATTTAAAGTGGAATTTATTGCAAAAGTTACAAATGAAATATTATGTTGTGAAGTGAATGATAATTGATATATTCTTTCAAAAGAAATGAAAGTTATGAGAAAGGTTGAGAATTAATGTTATGACAAATGATTTGTCAAAAAAAAAAAGTTATGAAAAGAAGGAGGATATAAGAAAGATGATGACAATGATATGAGAAAGTTTTGGTATGATGTGCCAAAGATGAAATGTTTGAATTTCTGGAATGTAATAAGGGTTCATTATTATGAACAAAGTTATGATTATTCATGTTTAAGATGATTGAGATTGGACATTAAATTGTCAAATATGATATGTTGAATTCTTTAAATTCAACGAAATACGTGCGTACAAATGAGCTACGTAGGAATATTCGAAGTTTTACTTCAAACCACAAAGTTGATTATGATGATGAGCATGCTAGTTCAAATAGAACATAGACTTTATAGGACACATGATCCCTTTTACGAAAGAACACATAGAAATAAGAATTTCCTTCAATTACAAGAACAAGATTAGTGATGGATTTGAGAACTTCATTCCATCTTGAGTGAAGAAAAGTGAAAGATTTATACGAAATTGTTCGACCTCGGCATGTGCGACTGTCGACTTCGAAATCGGCATTTATAACATCGAATTTGACATGTCGACTTTAGTAGCCTGTACGACCTCAGTGTCAGCAGTACCCTGTACTACCTCGGTATCGGTAACGGCATGCACGACCTTGGTGTCGGCATCGCTTATGACCTCGGCGCGAACGCGTGTAAATTTTCCTGCACTGCGCAGTGATTCTGTTTTGACTCGTTCTCGGTCGTGTGAACTCCGATTTACGTCGGTTTTCGTCTCGTGCTCCTAATGCACTGTACTTCATTTCTTATGAAGGACCAAATCCTGATTCCTACTCCAGAATTCATGAGAATCAGTTGAAGTTAGTTCTATGATTTGAAAAGAGTAAGAATGTTATAGTATGATACGGACCTTAGAATTTTATAAAGAAAGTAAGATTTCTAGTAACACAAGTAGAACCTTGACATACATGAGAATTTTGTTGATGACCTACTACGGGTATATAAGCTTTCAAATTATATCCATTACCCAATTTACGTCATTGAGTTTAACTCTACGACCTAGTTCAATTGAGAATTCATTCGAGTTTCTCACTTCTTACAAGAAAACTTCCAACTCAAAATTTATAAAGTGTCCTTTTGAACCCAAAGCCTTGTGTGGTGAGAGTATAATTGTGACGGGTCCGCCACCCATATGACCAAAGAAATCTCGATGAGTCGTCATTCGGTCTTGGACCCTAGAGCCCCATTTATTCATCCAGGAACATATCGATTCAATCATTGAAAAGATGTTATCTTGATGGATGAGACAATACCTTTTGTAGGTAATCGTGATAATTTCTCCTTGATTCTTGAAACCATCAAGTATGATGAATGTTGACTTACCTTGTCACCTAAGTACAATTAGTAAAGCGATAAATGTCGGGCATGAAATAGGTTGACTTATCTCGATCACCTAAAAGTTTCGCACCGATAAAGTGATAGACATCAAGAAATTATGATGTAAAGAAAATCTCGATGAGATGAGATATTTATTTTCCTATGGCACACATGATGTGATGACCATGATGGGCTTAACAAAGAATGATAACAAATGAAGTTATACCATCATCGATGTTATGATAACAAAGTTATGAATAAGATACTCTTTAGCATTGAATGCAAAGAGTAAAAGTAAAGAAAAGTATATGATATTTGTGGGATATTAATTTCCCTCATTATGTCATGACGAGAGCGATTACAACTTATCTTTAAGATAGTTGGATGTCCTTGAAACCTCGTTAGTAGGTTGGACATGTTTAAAAAGAATGAAGATGCATATGAGATATTCTTTTCAAAGAATATATATATATATAAAAAGTGATAGCATCCTAGAAAATAGATCTTTAGCCTTTATACCTCAATCAATGAAATTATGCTTGAGCATAATCGATTCGAGTAATTAAAACTTAGTTAAACAAAAGATAATGAGATTGAAGAATCATAATCCTCAAGATTGTGTGAGCAGCGAGGATAGCCAGTATGTGAACTAAGTATGGAGAAATAACTCCAAAGCCAAGACATGGAAATAAGATGCTTAGAATTTAAGTTATAGATGCAGAATGTACTACCTACCAAGCCATATGACAATGATAACGATTCTAGTCACGAAAGTGGGAACCAGAGTATAACGAAGTAAGATTAATTTCGGATACCATGCTCAAGAAAATGAACAAAAGTCGAAAATAGCGAGAAGAAATTATGAGCTATACAATTAGATAGATCATGATATGATATAAGCTTGAGAGATGTTATGACTTGATAAGCAAGGTAATTCCTTGGAAGTAAAGAACGGATTAAGAAATAGATTCATTATTTTGAAATGAATCTTAATACCTAAGTTATAATGACACAAAACGCATCTCGTGTAACTTAATAGTTAACAAGCAAGATAGTTTCTATAGATCTTGCAAAGGAAATACATCGAGAAACATAGGAAAAGATTCACATGGAAGGATCTTAAGGTGGACCTAATTGTAAATCTTACCCCGTATTTTGTGACGATCAATAAAGTGAGGTATTAAGTATCTCGACATGGAAATGAAGAAATCATTGAATGTCGAGAAATGGTAAAGATATTTGACGTCAAGCAAAAGTATAATACATCCCCAATGGACAAAGAATTTTGTCTTATGCGAAATGCATGATGAATTAATAAAAGATTAAGAAGAAATGGCGTATATCCAAAGGGATATTACAAACGATGGCGCTAAAGGCCAATACAAGGACTTCTCTGGAAAAGAGTTTAAAGTAGGGGTATATGAGAAATATATTCCCAAGATCGATAAAGTGAAAAGGGAATTAAATCATTCATCTTGGATTAGGAATGAATGATAGTGACAGAGACATGTGATCTCTACGATAAGATTTAATTATAAAAATATCGATATCGAAAGGATAGGTTGATGTAAACTAACCATGAATCTATTAGTAAAAGCATAACGATACTAATACCGAGAAGTATAGGGTGAATGAGGCAACGAAGACCATAGCAAGGAACATAATGTCCCGATGGAAAGGACAATGACATATGAAATAGACATTTACTTGAATAAGCAGAACACCGTAGACCAAAGCCTATATCTTGCATCGAAATGTAACAAACAGTAACCAAAAGGCATAATAGGTATGAGAAAAAAAATTCTCGAATACCCATAAGATTTTGTTCAATTTAGGTGCTTGCTTTTAACATCGCACAAGTATGCGTGAAGCGATAGAACCCAACTCGAGGTGGCGAATCAAGAAAATGAAAATCCCTTACCTATCACGAATTTTGACCATCGCAAGTGTTGCTCAAGCTCGAATTGAAGTTTGAATCGCCTAAAGTGCTATCCAATGATTTGGATCATTATATTTAGGTGGAGCGAGATATAATTTTAGACAAGAAGTTTTGGAAATGGTGTCATTCATGTGATTAGTGACACAGGCTAGCCTTTCCGTTAGAGGTTTCACACGACGTAATATCGGTACCCAATTTGTTCGCCTATGCGAATATCTTTAAAGCAACATACGTTGAAGATGTAAAACATAAAATGAGTATTAAGATAAGTGTCATGAGTCGTGTCACAAGTAGTCTACAGGTTATATACGTCTTAAGGTGTATAATTCATTAAGAGATCCTTCTTGTTTAGAAATCCCCTCCATTGCTTAAATTAAGTCGGATTTATCTAAAATATCCGTTCTGAGATGACAAGAAAAGGGAGTTTAACGGGTGAGAGTTAACCCAAGGCCTACAAGGTTATAACTCACACGAGCGTATCGGCTCTTTTAATATGAATTAGGAATGAATTTAGAAACAGTTTTGGGAAAATTTTTGCACCTCATTTGGATACTCGTAACTATAGAGTGTCAAATGAGGATGGTACCCAACGACGTATCAGTCAGTTGCCAATAGATTAGAAGAATTTTTGCAAAAGGAATATCAATAGAATATTTTCTCCATGAGAAAAGTTCCAAAGTCTGGGTAGACTTACGAGTTTGTCAATATACCCAGTATACATATAATGCGTATGGAGCGACACCTCACGAGTACTTGTCACGGACCTCGGCAAGTTACACCACACAAGATAAAGGAATGGTTGTACCACGATGTTCGAGCATGCCCGTCTGTGCCATCAATGGTACCGAGAAAGAGGCGAGAAGGGCAAAAGGACAAATCTTATCGTCCTCATGGATTAAGAGAATTACCGCTACCAACTCAACCATACTTTACGATAAAGGTAACACCAATTTACGGTATTGAAGAAGAAACGGGAGTAGCTGGACCCGGCTCTACGAAGAGAACGATCATCAAGTATGAAAACAAAACGTGCTTGGAAATGCAAGTTTCGAGGGAGAATCGACTCGACGAAGGTCACTCGAGACCTAGAATCCTAGGATCCTATAAGACTTATATGTAAATAATGGTTTATGATGAAAATGATGTGATTATAATATGTAAAATAAGCGTAGTTTGGAAGAGTTTATGAATATGGTGAAGAAGTGTCAAAGTTTTGAGTGTAAAAAGAGCTGACGCCTTGAATCGGTCATTTCGGTGAGACCGACCCTAAATAAGTAATGTATGAAAAGTCCTCACCGAGGCATTATGACGTAATATTATATGGTCTTAAAGAATGGTATCCAAATACGGAAATGAACTTACGAATAAGATATGGTCACTATAAGATAATAGTTAAGCCATTCGGATGACAAATGCACCAATACGATCATGAACCTCAAAAATCGAGTGTTTCACACATACCTAGATAATTTTATCTCAATCCTCATGGATGATGTTCTTATCTATTCAAAGGACGAGAAAGAACATAAAGAAAATCGAAGGGTCATCTTACGACTTTTAAGAGCCGGCAAATTTTACGAAAACAGCTTTGTAAATTTCGACAAAAAGAAATATTCCTCGAGCACATAGTGTCTTTAGAAGAAAACAATGTAGATCGACAAAGGACAAAACAACTAAAGATGAAAGGCGTCAATGACCTAAAATAAGATCATGAATTTTATAGATTAATTGACTTACATTAGAGATCCATTAAGAACTCTCTAAGGTAACAAGACCAATAAGATAGTTACCCCAAAATAGAGTCACAATTCTCACGGATTAATAAAGGTAAGGCTATGTATTAATATGAGATAAATAATAACTTATGTGTCACGATGACTTAGGCCACATGAGCGAATTTCCCAACTCATGACTTGAAATAGTGGCGAGAATCGAGTTAAGAAAAAAGATCGTCGAGAGACAAAGGATGGAGGAAAAGTTAGAAAAGATCAGAAAGGGTAAGGTTGGAGGATCTAAGAACTTCCAGGAGGCGTCGGACAACGCCTTATCGTCTGAAGGAAGAATATGTGTTCCAGACGACGCAAAACTTCAAAATGAAATAATGATTGAGGCTCACGATACACCCTACACCGCCCACCCAGATAGTACTAAGATGTACCAAGACCTGAAAGAAAAGTTTTGGTGGGAAGGCATGAAACTAGACATAGCTTCTTTCGTAGAACACTGTCTTGTTTGCCAGCAGATGAAAGCGTTACACCAACGTCCATACGGAAAGTTACAGCCGTTAGAAATACCCGAGTGGAAATGGGATGAAATAACAATAGACTTCGTTACGAACTTACCCAAATCAAAAAGAGGGAACACCGCCATATGGGTAATTGTTGATAGACTCACCAAGAGTGCTCACTTCCTACCAATCCAAAGTACTTATGGATCGACAAGTTAGCCGAGTGTATGTAAAGAAGATTATACGACTTCACGGTGCCAAAATCTATTACCTCGATAGTGACGATGAGTATAAATACCAAAGTCGCGAGGACATCACTCCTATAACAATAAGTTAAGAAACCTTCACAATTCACAAAAGTTGAAATTATTAGTCGAGCAAAGAAACTTGGATACAGGATAGAAAAGATGGCTCGAATCAGTAAAAGATTATAATTATGATAAATAATCACCTAAGGAAGGATAATGTAGAATCTAATGCCTAAGATATAAAATTCAGTCTAAATCATGGTATGTCCTTATAGAAAATGAAAACTCATCAGAAAGGTTAAGAAAACGAGAACAGTAATAGTCGGGCAATCAGGGACGAATGTAAGTAGTATTCTCACAACCAAGGTGAAATATGACTAAAAGAAAATGAAAATGGAAACGAGATCACAATTAAAATAAGGAATGAAGAACTAAAGGATATTTTAAGGAATACCGGATGGTGTTATATTGTCTAAGAGAGATATATACATATATTTCAAGCAATAATAAGCTTAGAAATGAAACCAAGAATGAATTTCATGATCCTTCTCATACCGCCAACCGGCATTATTAAGATGTATTATGATTTACGAGAAAAGTTAGATAGCAAGGAATGAAATAAGATATAACCATATTGTCGAAAGTGTCTCGGTTACCAATAAGTAAAGGCATTGTATCAAAGGCCTTATAAGAGAGTATAATCTCTAGAACTACGAATGAAAATAGAATGATATAGAAATAGATCTTATGACAAATTTTACCAAAGTCATAAAGAAGTCGCACTACTATATGGCTAGTAGTGGATTGACTCGCCAATTATGTTTTGTCTCGCTCATTCGGATGACTCATAGATCCGATAAGTTAGCTCGATCGTACATAAAGGAAATCGTATATTTACAAGGAGTACCAAAACCTATCGCCTGGATAGAGACTTGAGAGTACCCTAGATTTTAAACTAACTCACAAAAGGAGTTAGATACGAGGTTAAGCCTTAACATAGATGTCCACTCACGAGAGATAGACAATCAGAAAGGACAGTATGATCGTTTAAGGATACGATAGAACATAAGTGTTAAACCAAGATGCAAGTAAGAACGTATTGTACCACTTGATAATTTTACGTACGACCATAGCTACCAAATAACGATTAATGTAGCCTTATGAGGCGTATTACGAAAAGAAGTATTGACCACCACTTTATTGTAACAAAGTAGGTGAGAAAAGGTATAAAGTCCTGACGTTGTAAATGAAACGATTAAGATATTTACCAACGAGGCAAGGAATAAGAAGAGCTCAGGACAGACAAAAGTCTTACGCTGGTACGCGTAAACCCGAACTGCATTCTTGAATGCGGAATTAAAGTTTCTTAAGATTTCTCCATCTAGAGGAATTATAAGTTTAGATACAAGAATGTTGATATCACGTTTTATAGGACCTTACGAGCTCCTAGCAATGATAGGCCTAGTAGCCTATAGCTTGGTACTTCCACCACATTTGGGGGAAAGTACGAAATGTTTTTTCACGTGTCGCAGTTAAGGAAATACGAAAATGACCCAATTCTCGTAAACCAACATGATGACGTGACCTTTGACTCAGATGAGTTATGTTGAAAGTCTACGACTAATTTGATCGTACGATTCAACGATTAAAGAATCAAGTTTGGGTTTTTAATGAAAATCCAATGAAGGAACCATGGACAAAAAAGAAAGCACGTGGAAAGTTATGATGTTATGACGTTAAGATACACATACTTTATGAGGTATGCAAATTTCGGGACGAAATTTCTTTAAGGAGGGTAGAATGTAATACCCCGACCGTCTAAACTTTGTTTAGAATTAACCTAATTGTGAAATTAGGATTTTGCATCAGTAATAATAATAAATTTCTTTTTATAAGAAAATGATTAGAAGCTCCCTATGTGAATTACATGTTACAACTTGCACTATGTCAAATATTAAGTGACAATTTTGATTAATTATATAACCTAATTAAATAACTAAATACATACATATATATATATATATAAGTGTGCGTATGTGTGATATATATATATATAGATGCCAATGTGTACAATATGTACCTATATAAATATAAAAGTGTGTAAGTGTAGTGCCTGTGTGTGTCGTGTAAATTGCATGGAGTATGCATGTGGGTGATGTAGTGTGTTGGGTGTGTATTTGCATGCAAGTGACATTTGTCACAAGACCATGCTTATGGTCTTCCATTCCCAATCCCCAACCCAATTCCGTGGCAACTCACCACCCATCATTTCTCTCATATTCTTCCTACACAACTCAATAACATTTACTCTCTCTAATATACCAAGACGTCCATCCCTTTTCTTCTTTCAAGTTTAATTCTTACAATCCTAAAGGAAACCATCTTTCCAACGCCCCATTCTCTCGTCTCCCTCGGCGTCTCTTTCTCGGCTAGGCACAAGAGTGCCTACAGATTGGTGTATCTTAAGGTGAGGCTCTATTCCATCTCTTTTCTTTTTAAAATAAGAATCTCACCCTTATTATATTCCTTTGGGACAGTCCTATGCCTTATTTCTATGGTGAGGAATCAAACTCTTAGCTCGCATATGGATGGCGAACTCATGTTGAACTACTGCTCCATCCATTCTCCACTTCTCTTAACTCTTAGCTAGCTTTGTACATAAGGTATACCACCTCCTTAAATCCTTGGGATGACGAAATCATACACATGCATACATGTTTATATGCTTGAATCGTTGAGTGTGTATATAGGTGATTGCATGTTGATTTATCTGGACAAACAGCAACTTCACGAAATTAATAGACTAAGTTAAAGTGGTCCTATGATTGTGAATTTTTAATATGTTGAAATTATATGTGTCTAGTATGCCTCTGTAAAATTTCAAGTCCATCCAACTTGATTTGATATTTTAATTGTATTTATCAAAAACACTGCGCAAAACTGTGAAATTGCCGTGTTCATCACCCATAGTACGTGGCTTTCGTTTTAAGTTTGGATAATGATAAAACTCTAAAATTTGGCAGAAATATAATTCAGCATGTCTAGAAGATTCCTGTAAATTTTCAGAATTTTCTAAAAATCTTTACTATTTATTCCAGATTTTACAAGATAACTGCACAAAATTGTCACGGGAGTGATAGCTTGTGGTAAAATATTTTTATCTCCCAATCTATTGTGAATCATTGAGGGAGGATTTTTCTGGATTAAACTAGACTTAAGTGGCTTTTCAATATGATTGGTTTCATTCCAAGATTCCTTATAATGAACTCTCGGTGAATTTTTAAAGTTGACGCATTGCAGTAAGCCTTTTGGACAAACTGCCTTAGTAAATTTCTATGTTAAATAAGCTGTTCGAGTATGACTTTTACGTGAGATGTTCAAGCCATTTTTAGTCCGATTTGGACTTGGGTTTCTTCATAAGAAATGTTCCTCACCATGTCTAGTTATGATCTGGAAAGTTTGATCCCAAACCAAGTTTTATAGGTATACCTTTCATCGACCCAAAGTCACCTACTGGAAACTGTTCATTTCCAACTAGTCAACTTTGGACTTATGTATTTCTCGATGAGCTAGATATTTTCCAGTATGGTCTTCATGACATATGTATTACTTGTTACAAGGTTTCTAAATTGGTAGCCTGCAGCCATTTTGGCATTGTGAGTCAAAAGTTACGAGCCTCGCAAAACCCCTCGTCGTTAAGATAAAACTGAAAATTCTGAAAAAATTTCTAAGTATAGAAGTCAGTTTGAGTTGCCCACTTTGAGACCCTATATCTTCAGAACCACGACTCTTTTGGATTTAATTCCTTCTTAGAACTTGTAGTACATGTTTAGAGGTTTCCAGAATGTATCTTTGTGCGGCCATACGTATTCTAACTCGAGAGTTATGAATCGTCAAAGTTTGCCACTTGGGTTATTTCAAGCTGTTTTGCTGAAATTCAACACTTGAAATTTGACTAAGTGTTGGAAACCCCTATGTGAAGTATGTCTTATGTGACTAACATGCTATTAATCGATGCATTCATTATGTCATATCGCAAGGTACGATAGAGAATTAATAAGATGTACGGTTGTAATAAAACAACACAACATGATATTTTTACGGGAGCATGCCCTAACGTGAACCATTTGAATAGGTGCTTCCTACATGCTCAATTGAGTGTATATCATACCTTGATATACACTATAGTGAAATATGGATTCTAAGACTCAATGGATAGTTTCTACCCAAAACTTCAAGGCGTAAATAGATAGGCTAAGTGCGGGACTTACGATCTAAGAAATCGATTTAGACAATCGATAGTCCAGGTGGGCTTTACTCTACTCAAAAATAAAATGCTTTTGAAATATTTATTTACGATGCTTATTTCAACTGTTGATAAAATGTTTACATGATTACCTGCCAAAAATGTTTATGTTTTGTGTATGTATCCTATCCATGAGATGTTATGAGATGTTATGAAATGTTATGAATGTTGTTGGGTCGCTCCCAACTTATGAATGAAAATCGATATCGGATCTGTGCTGGGAAGGACAATACACGCTAGGAATAACGTGTACACCTAAGGTGACGTGTCTTTGTAAGGACAATTCCGGCGGTCACGGCGTCGTAGAGGGAGGCCTCCTTCACGACGTTCGACTATGATGATATGACGAAAGGATGTTAAGGGATATGGATCATACACACCAGAAAAATGCCTGGCCAGGCGATGATTTTATGAAATGATGAAAATATTTTAGTAAGCACAAGGCATTTTTCAACTAAAACCCTTGTGTCTTACCATGATGTTGGCAGTGTAATTCAAAGAAAATAAAATGTTTTTGGCATGAGTCCACTGAGTGCATTCTTGTACTCAGCCCTGCATGTTTGTTTTTAAATGTGCAGGTTGAGCAGATGATGGATGTAGCAGTGTTGAGCAATAGGGATGTTGTCGCTGAAATGTTTTATACCTTGATTGTACATCGTCATATGTACATATCACATGTCTTCCGCTGCAAGAACCTTAAATTATGTAATATAGTCCAAGAATATAAATGGCATATGTATTACGTTTACTGTTAAAAAGAGTCTCCTTGTATTTTTATCCATGTTTAGAGTTATAGTCCCTGTTAATCCGTACATAGGATTGAGGGGCTGTGACATATATAGATCCAGTGAGAACTCATCTTTTTTTGAGAACTTGAGAACTATGCACAAACATATAAAGTCGATGAATAAAATGTATAAAGTTGTGCATAACGAAAACATTCTAAAAACATTGATCAACAAAACAATTTTAGAAAGTTTTGGTTGTGCACAACTTTAGAGTTTGTAAAAAATGTAGTTCTCATTTGATCTATTCCATATATATATATATATATATATATATATATATATATATAGTTAGGTTCAAATTAGAATCAATTTTATCCTAAAACTAAGAACAAAATGAATTCGGTATGAAAATCGATAAACCGTTGGAAATGTTCTTGAATTTAAAATTCATAATTTTCACACGGGTTCGAGACTTCATGAGGCGAAATTTCTATTTCTTTTTGGATTCAATAACTTTAATTTCCCAACGGATTAATTAACTTTCACAGTGAATTCATCATTTTTTGTTCTCACGTTCTCACGATAAAAATATGTTAACCCTTTCATATATATATATATATGAGAGATCAAATAGTACCTGAACCTGAGATAGTATGTAGTACTCAATCCCATCCACTCATCTCATAGATCTTATGGTTCAGATTTTTTCGGACTTTTTAAGTTTAATTTCGCTGATTTTCGCTACAGTAAGGGTATATTAATAATTTGATTTGTTATGTGATTGCGAAAAATAAACTATGCATTTAGTTGAACTGAATAATGCATTCAAATGAACAAAAAATACATGCAGTTGGAAGCTCGCGCCCGCCGCTGATCGCGTAAACATGCGCTTCGTGTTCTTGTCGCTCCGCGCCGCCGCGCCTCCCGTTGGCTTTCATTTTTATGTTTTGTTAAATGCATGGACATGTTTTGATCAATGCATGAATGTGTTTTGTTAAATGAATGTTTGTGTTTCGTGGCAACATGCATTTTTATGTTTTTTTCAATGCATTTTTATGGTTTTCGACAGCAAATCTCTCATCCATCATTCTCTGTCAATTCTGTCACCTCTTTCCCTGATTACCGGCAAATTCATCGTGAACCACCGCCATAACCACCATGTTTCTCGATTCTTCAATCATCTATCAAATTCATCTTCTATTTTTTCTCAAAATCCATCAATTTTGTTCTCAAATTTTTTTGTTCTTTTTCTTTCTTTCAAATTCTGTTGTTTGTAGTTGTTTGTGTATCTTGCTGCTGTTGTTCGCCGGTGTTGTCGCCACCGTTGTCCGTCTTCGGTACCGCCACCGTCGTCTCCGACGCCGTCCGCTGCCGCCAATGCGGAGAAGAAGAAGGCCGATTTGTTTCTTCCCATTTCACCCCTTTCGAAAATTGAAAAAAAGAAAAAAAGAAAAGAAAATGAGCTACCACATATCGACGTGGTGTGTGCGTGTTCAAAATGTGTGGTCAGATTATGTACTACATACTACTATTTGGGGACCGGTTATTACGGAATCTAACCCGGATAGTATGTAGTACCCAAGCTAGACCACACATTTCAACAAGTGGCCACACCACGTTGACACGCGACAACTCATTTTCTTTTATTTCATTTATTTTTCGCAAGGGGCGAAATGGGAAGAAACAAATCAGTTTTTCTTCTTCTCCTCCCTTGCAGCAGGGACGGCATCGGAGAGGACACCGGTGGTGACGGCGGCAACACCGTGAATAGCAGCGAGAAGATACACAAACAACTACAAACAACAAATTTTGAAAGAAAGAAAAGAAGAAAAAATTGAGAACAAAATTGATAGATTTTGAGAAAAATAAGATTTAATTTGATAGATGATTGAAAATCGAAAAGATGGTGGTTATAACGGTGGTTCACGCGGATTCGCCGTAATCGTGGAAAGACGACGAAATTGACAGAGAAGGATGGATGAGAGATTTCTTCGTCGAAAACCATAAAATACATCAACAAACACATGAAATCAGCATGTTGCCACGAAACACAAACATGCATTTAACAAAGCACGTTCATGCATTGATCAAAATATGTCCTTGTATTTAACAAAACATGTTCATGCATTTAACAAAACGTAAAAATGCAAGCAAACGAGCGCGCGAGTGAGTGTCGGAACGACGCGCGAGCACGAGCGCACGCTGGGCGCGAGCTTCCAACAGCATGCATTATTGTGTTCAACTGCATGCATTTTTTGTTCATTTGAATGCATTATTCAGTTCAACTAAATGCATAGTTTGTTTTTCGCAATCACATAAGAAATCAAATTACTAATCTACCATTACTGTAACGAAAATCAACGAAATTAAGCTTTAAAAGTCCGAAAAAATCTGAACCATAGGATCTATGAGATGAGTGGATGAGATTGACTATTACATACTATCTCAGGTTCGGGTACTATTTGATCCCTCCTCTATATATGGGGATGGATCAATTGAGAACTACAAATAAATTAGGAACTAGGAACTAATCCTTTTGTTAATTAGTGGTAATCTAACGCCACATTAAAACACTACTTTACGGTAAAAAAAATTACATAGTGATTAGGAGGACAATTAAGTAATTTAGCTTTGAATATGTAATCGATTTCGGCTATATTCATGGGATTTAATTGCCATGAAGATTATTTCCTCCATCCATTGTAATTAATCGTGATAATATTCCCTAACATTAAGTGATACTCATCGTCCTCAACCTTCTACACGTATTCTCGTGATAA
The DNA here is from genome assembly GCA_036937905.1 of Salvia rosmarinus. Lineage (NCBI taxonomy): Eukaryota > Viridiplantae > Streptophyta > Magnoliopsida > Lamiales > Lamiaceae > Salvia > Salvia rosmarinus. The sequence goes on along the minus strand of CM072822.1, from coordinate 19,937,471 downwards.
TGGCGGTGAAGGTAAGGTTTTATTCTGCTTTAATTTTATTTATTATCGTATATTATTGATATTGATTTTGAAACTGTTTTAATATTACGATAATGAATATATTAGGTTCAATTTTACATTGTTTAAACATCATGAGTGGGTGTGCATAATTTAAGTTATTATGTAGTTTATCAAATTTTATCTTAGAAATCGTAAACAACTTCAATATGAATTAATATATTTACGAGACATGCACAAACATTAAAGCATACATGCATTGTATATTTATTATGAGAAGGATTTTATATCGTCTTGACAAAGATATTACTACAATATGCATAGGGGATGAGTTCTCTATGCACTTGAGTATATATCTTCATAAATATTAATAACAGTTCAAGTGAAACTATAATTGTAACTCATTCAGATTGAAAAAACACTCATTATAACTATCGACGCTATATTATGAACCCACATATATAATATTTATGTGCATACAATAATCCGGATCATTTTTTTTAAAAAACACGAGTAATTGAAATAATTGAAGCTATTATGTAGTCTATAAATTTTTCCTTATAAATAATATAAATATGAATAATTACATGGTAAGTCATGCACAAACTTAAAATCCGACATGAATTGTCTTTTTATTGTGAGCAGGTATTGAAATCTCAATATATTCCTGAATATGAAATTTAGCCTGAATATGTAACCGATTTCAGGCTATATTCATGGGATTTAACTGCCATGAAGATTATTTCCTCCATTATATTCATTGTAATTAATCGGCAGTAATATTCCCTAACATTAAGTGATACTCATCGTCCTCAACCTTCTCTACACAGATTATGTGATAATGGGATTTAACGTCGATAGTAAACTCAATATGCATAGTATGAACATATTGCATGCATAACAGTTCATACTTACATGAACATCAGAATATCAGACTACGTGAACTTAATGCTATATCAGTACCATAAACGTCACTATATTTTGACCCCACATATACAATGTTTTAACGTCACTATATTTTTGACCCCACATATACAATGTTTTATCTTAGAAATCGTAAACAACTTCAATATGAATTAATATATTTACGAGACATGCACAAACATTAAAGCATACATGCATTGTATATTTATTATGAGAAGGATCAGATATCGAATGAACAACATATTACTACAATATGCATAGTATCGTAGTATTATATGCACTTCAGTATATATCTTCATAAAATATTAATAACAGTTCAAGTGAAACTATAATTGTAACTCATTCAGATTGAAAAACACTCATTATAACTATCGACGCTATATTATGAACCCACATATATAATATTTATGTGCATACAATAATCCGGATCATTTTTTTTTAAACAGCACGAGTAATTGAAATAATTGAAGCTATTATGTAGTCTATAAATTTTTCCTTATAAATAATATGAATAATTACATGGTAAGTCATGCACAAACTTAAAATCCGACATGAATTGTCTTCTTATTGTGAGCAGGTATTGAAATCTCAAATGAAGTATTGCAGTCAAGTGAATATATTGTCCCTTCTTGCGATGAACTAATAAAGCCGAAATTACAAATGGCTTTCAGTAGCTTACTGAAGCGAGAGGAATTTTATACGCTTATGCACCGCCAGGGATTTGAGACGAAAAGCTCTATAAAACGCTCGAGTGACAATAAAGTAATTTTATTTCGGTCCATTCTTTGTACTCGTGAGGGTTCTAACGTTGGATACAATCTTCCTAGTGATGGTAGTTCAACAAATCAGAAACATAATAGATTGTCTTGCGAGAGTTGGTTGTATGGCCCGGTTGTGTTTCGCTCGTCGGGTTATGGATATAAGATTCATAAGTTTATTGAGGTCACACACATCAAATGGTTCACGATGCTTATCGCCGTCTCATGAAAAGTAATCGTAAGATCGATTACATGCATCAAATGTTCATTGAGAAAGGTATAAAAGCCAACATTGGTCCGAGCAAGAGTTTTCGCATATTCAGGAGATTGTTGGTAGCTATCAAGACGTTGGTTGTACTATTGTCGACTTCAAGAACTACAAGCGTGACTTAAGGATGTCATTCTTCGGTGTTGACGCTCAAATGCTTTTAGATAATTTTAAATGGAAACGTGAGAATTGCAATGGATTTATGTTTAGCTACGATGTTGATGATGCAAGTAGTTTACACGCTTATTCTGGTGATTCCACATCCATTCGTAATTTTAAGTTATTTGGTGATGTTTTTCTTTTGATCGACATACCGTATTTAACAGGTATTCTATGTTTTTTCGATCATGAATATTTTTGTGAAGTATGTTATTTTATGCATGAGTATTATGATATTGTGCACTAGAACACCGCTTTATATGCATGATTAACTATGCACAGTGTATACTATGTAGTTGTAAATAATATGTATTTTTATCATCGACGTAGTCACATGGGATGATTACACATCCATTCGTAATTTTAAGTTATTATGTTATTATGGGCTAACATATCTATTAGTGCGCACGATATCATTCATATATATGCATGAGTTTCTACTAACGCTGCATACTATGTATTTGTTATAATTTGAAATTTGGAAATCGCGTGTTGTTTTAATAGTTTAATTCTAATGTTAAGTTATTATATGATAAAAGAATTAATGCTATTAGTTGTTTGTTATTTTATAGGTATAAAAGATTTTACACCCTTCACCGGTAGAGACAATTATGGTAGATGTGTTACATTTGTTTGCAATATAATTTCTAATGAAGATGTTCAATCATACTCTTGGGTGTTGTCCAAATTTTATGATTGCATGGAAAACATCCAAATGTAATCACAATGATCAAGACCCATACGAAAATTGCAATCGCTAATGTATGGCCAAAGTCCACATAGGTTTTGTATGTGGCATATAATGATGAAGGTTGTGGAGAAGTTGCCTCCTTCTTTAAGGGATAGTATGTAATTCAAACAAGATTTTGATGATGTTGTTTGGATGATTTGGATGAACCTTCAGTTTTTGATTCTAAATGGCAGCAAGTTATGGAGAAATATGACATTGTTGGTCATAAGTGGTTTATCGACATGTTTAATGTGCGTATGTACTGGATTCCAGCATGTTTTCGCGACATATGTATGAGTGGTCTGTTCAGGACAACATCATCATCGGAGAGCCGAGCGCTTTTTGGACTTTTTGAATAGTGATTCTAACCTTGTCGATTTGTATTTACACTTCAATAATTCCATGGAGGCTCAACGAAGTGGTTACGATCAATTGACATATGCTGACCATACCCATTCTGCTGATATGAAAACTGATCTCGATTTTGAGAGACATGCGGCGTCGATTTATACTAACAAGATTTTTGTTGAAGTTCAAAATGCAATTGTTGAAGCGGATAGAAGGTGTGTTATGAATGATATGTCACGGGATGCTGATGCTAGGTATTTTGAGGTTGATGACAGGTCTGATGGGGTTTTTACAGTTTGCCACAATTTTACGTCCGACGATATTTATTGTTCATGCAAGTCGTTCGTCCGAAAGGTTTGTTGTGCAAACACTTGTTCTTCGTTATGAAGTCTCTCAAAATGAAGCATATTCCGAAAAGTATATTATGCGGCGTTGATGAAGACCGATACATACATTGGTGGTAATGTGATCAAGAAAGGATCTCTTGAAACGATCGTTTTTTTCGAGCTATGCAAAATTATTGGTCATGTTGAAGGAAATAATGATCTTAAGGATCAATTATATAAGGAGCTGAAAGATATGAACGATAAGTATTCAAAAATGGGAGAAACACTATGCTCGAGTAAGGACAAAGAGAAGGCAATTGAGGAATTTTATGGTATGCCTATACCTACTGAGATTGAGATTTTGTCGCCTGAAGTTTCTAAAACGAAGGGTAGCGGGCGTGGTGGTCGTAGGTTGAAGTCAAACAAAGAGCAAGCAATTGAACAACATCAAAAACCCAAAAGAAAATGCAAGAAATGTAACCAGCTTGGTTATCATGATTCAAGGAATTGTCCAAACGCAGCTGATGATAAAGAGTGATATTTTAGTATTGAACCATCTAGTATAATTGTTTAAATTATGTCTTTTCAAACTAATTTGACAATTCATAATGTTTTTTTTATTTTTGTTTAAATCATACAGTCGATTTTACATATATTTAAGTTTGAATATCTATTAATAAGTTTTTTAGGTGGTTTAAACTATGATATTTTACTTTAAATCATAATATTGTAAGTGCACAATTATCAAAATCAGATGCATCGCTATGGGCGTAAATCTACTTACCAACATGGTATATTTTGCACATACCGGAATTTCCTTATAATTTGAGGTTGATGATTCGGTTTCTTTTGATGGGACGATCGATTAAGCAATGTATTATATGTTTTTAATTATGTTTGTGGATTATGTTTATCATAATTATTATGATTGCATGATATATTGTGCATGATTATACGATATATTCCATAAATAAACGAAAACCAAGGTGTAAATATTTTGTATACTAATATCATATATTTTTTAAAGTATTATATTTTATGCATAAGTAACGAATATATTGTGCAATAGAACATACTTATATATGCATGTTTAACTACGCACTAGTGCATAATACGAAGTTGTTATAATATGAAGTTTTTATCTTTGATGCATGCTTTTTTAGTAGTTTAATTTTAATGATAAGTTATAATGTATTATGGGCTGATTACACAACCAATCAGAATTTTAGTTTATGTTGGTGAGGCTTTATACTTTGATGCGACATACCGTATGAACAGGTATTCAATGTTTTCATATATATTTGTGGCTTATGTTTTTCACTATTATTGTGATTGCATTATATATTGTGCATGAATATATGTACATACTCATAATTTTATGAATAGTGTGCATGTAAATTTTGATTGTGGATATTTTTTATACGTATTCGATTTTATGCATATATAATATTGATATGTGCACGAGATCATACATATATATGCATGATTAACTACTAACGCGTGCATATATATACGCTGTTTAATCATAGGTAGAATAAGTATATCACAATAATATATATGCGCTGTATAATCAAAATATATGATCGCATGATATATTGTGCATCAATATATGCGGCTTATGTTTATCACTATTATTATTATCGCATGATATATTGTGCATGAATATATGTACATACTCATAATTTTATGAATAGTGTGCATGTAAATTTTGATTGTGGATATTTTTTATACGTATTATATTTTATGCATATGTAATATTGATATGTGCACGAGATTAGACATATATATGCATGATTAACTACTAACGCGTGCATACTATGTAGTTATAATATGGAATTTGTTTAACTCACGCTGCGCTTTAATGGTGTAATTTCAATGCTAAGTTATTCTATGGTACACTTACAATATCGCATGCCACTTGCATATAACAATAACAATATCGAATGCCACTTACTCATATTTTCATACATGGAGATATAAACATCATAATATGAAATACATTGGTTTAATACGTGGATACGTAAACATCATAATACATGAGATAAAGAACAAATTTAAAACAATCATAATGTAAAAAATAAAACCAATATACGTAAAATTAAGAGGCCAATGTTTACATTATCAAGTCTAAGGAATTTGAAAACAAAAAAAACATCACCGTATGTAATGCATTTAACTCAATAAAAGATACGTGTTATCTAATATTATTCAACCCAATAAAACAAGGTTCGATTAAACTTGGATCTATACACATTTCCCGATAAAAGCGTAAGCTCCACGAGACGCCTTCTTTCACAACGCTCACCGAGAATTCAATATTGATGCACAATAACGCACGCAAGATACGCATAAGATGACGTTTATCTCTTTGCCGACAACCACACTTCCAACCTGGCCGATCCATCACCCATAAACGCTTCCAAATGTCTCATTAAATAAACACCAGATCTATTTTGTTCCTACGATCAGCCCATTTAAGATTCACAAAATGTGTCTTCGATTTGGATATTGCGTTAGCCTTCTTTTGTTCTTCCCGATCGCCTACAAACTCCGTTAGCATAAATCTCACATTGCATAAAATTTATGCGTGTAATGTAGTTGTGATCATTATATGTGCAAAGATTTGTTACAATATGAATCAATTAAGAAATTATGTGTCACGATAATTAATGGTACACTTACAATATCGCATGCCAATTGCTCATATTTTTGCAAATCTGCATAAATATTCCAAAGAATAAGTTCGTTGTAATCAACAATTCACCATGTCAATTTGATTTATTTGGTTATGTTGGTACTCGATTAACTCGATGTCATTAAACCAAAGAAAGCCTCTTCGCCTTTCATATGACCGCTCTTTACGATCAATGGATTCAAGTCGTTTAATAACATTAGTAAATTAATTTGAACAATTCATAACAATGTCAAGATCACCAAAACACGCTTAGATAATGTTTAAGAAGAAAGTACTCATAAAACAGCTTTATTATAATAAGATAATGCGTTATTTTAACTTACAAATATATTCGTTGTTCCAAAAAAGCGAATGTGATGCATCGAACGGTATTGCTCCATGTCATTTAGTACCACGCCCATGCATTTACAACGAATATACTTATGTTTCGTCCCTTCTTCAAGGAATACGTGTCATACCTTCTTAGCTCTAATGACTGTATGAAAACATTACTTCATCTCTATTAAAACCAAGGTTAGTATAATAAATAATAAAAAATGTAACACAAGTATGCATTTTATAAACATAATGAAAACATACTCTTCGCCTTCCGCTTTTGTACATTGCGTACACACAAGTTCCTTCTCCGATTTGTTTAGTTGTTTGATGCACAAATATCTCGTCGAATAAAAGGTGAACGAAATTTGATCGGTTTCACCATTGATACCTTCTTGTATGCGAACCGATCACATCTTTTGAATTTTCACGCTTCAAACCAACAAATAATATTAAGATTTTATAAAATTTAAATTACAAATACATAACACTCACAAATCATAGAGACATATGATTAATAGTCAAATAATATTAACAAAATGATTATATACATTCACAACACATACGCTTGGATCCATACTCCTCAAAACAATACGCTTGGTTCCATCCCACCGAGTCTTGTTTAACAACCTAATTCAATTATTTAATTAGTTTACAATTACAACCATATCGAATTATTTTTCTTAGACCTCACGACATATTTGTTTACCAATTGTTTTCCTTTATCCTCCACAGCCACACCAACCTGTTGAATCAGAAAAAAATAAAACAACATAATTCAAAGATAAATAGAATGTTAACAAGTTATTGTATGCATAAAAAAAAACATGCACGACAAACATCTTGAACATATAACATAATTTATTACTACACGCATATAATTGAACAACCTCTTCCCATGAGCATACTTTCTTTTGTCTATTCAAATCGGACATCTCATCGCTTTTTTCGCATCATTGCTTCTTCACCACAATCTATTTCAATGAAATTTATTATGTTACAACTAGCACAAATAAAATTTTTATCAAATATAATCAAATTGCGATTCTATGCACAAGATGTTAATAGGATATGCATATCGTAATTAAAAGCATGCATAAATTATGTTCAATATAACAATTTACAAAATCTCCCAAATATCGTTATTTAATATCTGCGATTTACAAAACTTTTATCTCAAGATTACACTTTACAAACACAAATATCGTGATTTAATCTCAAGAACGATATTTCATTTATGTAGTAATAGATTAAATTCTATGGAATAAAAATTTTATGTCCAGATATATTCGAAATTGTATAATATATGCACAAGATGTTAATAGGATATGCATATCGTAACGACTAAGCATGCATAAATGAGGCTCGATATACAAACACACATGGAACAGATAACATGACATGTACAATTTCGACTCATTTTGCGTGTTCAAACCGCAAGATAGAATGCCTTCGCACTTTTGTGTTCACACGATCGATACTACATCTCCGGTTTTAACCTAACAAAACAACATTCCCAAGTTAACAAGTAACTAATTAAACCAACGTAATACATCATACATACGGATAAAATATAATAAAGGATATAATATAATTATTAATTTTTAGTACCGTTTGTGTTAATCCCAAGTCGAAACTTGAACATCCATCGGGCTATCGTCTCCCGAGTCCAGATCCGGATGCTCGCCCACGCTTTCAAGAACATCATCTCTCAGAGAAGAATATATCTTCCTCCATAGGAATTGTGACCGATGGTCGATTACTTTTGGTGCGTTAATATCTATGGTTATGCCTAGAATCTTGCATGCGGTGACAACACTCTCCTTAAATTCATTATTTCTCAACTCGTAAATTGGTGCATCTTCAATCATTCTCTTCAACTTATTGATTCGCTCAGAATATCAATCGCTTCACGATAACTTGTTTTCCCAAACCGCTCACTTGATCTCCCCGCCAATTCATTGTTGTTGTGTTGATCGAATGAATCATCCCTACGCTTCCTTTGGAATGTCTATTGGACGCACAAGGATCCACCCCAAAATATCCATCATCTAGCTCTCTAATTTATCTCTTTCGATTTTTCGTATTCAGACACTAATTAACTGCACACCCTAGATTCGTGCCTCCTGTTAATTTCAAATCTATCCACATAAAACAACCGCATATTCACGAAGAGTAGATTAGATGAATGATCACTTGATTAATGCATTCAATTAATCATAATAAATTTACTTATTTTAACATAAATAACTTACCACAGAAATAGAGTTGGGCCTACAAACATTCTTGATTTACAGACGCCGGTGACCTCTTGTTATCTACCAAAGAATTCATAAGTACTTAGCCTAATTCCAATGTCCTAAACCCTAACTTCGCCTAGGCAATCCATTATGAATGGATGCACAGACCACCGCAAGTGCTCTCTATTAGTGAGAATGCCAAGGCAATCAAAAATGCCTCCCGAACCACGAACCTCCGTCCACACATTCCAACATAGTTGTGCATACAGCCCTTATTTTTATCTCTTCTCACTTGATACCACCAAGAAACTCAGCCATTGCTCAAACAATTCACTTGTTGTCGCCCTCTCAAATAATTTTATTTCATTTTGCCGTATGGAAAACCAAACACACGGTAAACGCCATCTTGCTATTCTAACACTACAACCATTTACATTTCCAACTCACAGCTATGTGAGTTGAAGTGGTCTAATACCCGAGACACCATGTGACCCGGTAACTCTTTGACGCTTATGTCCAGATTCTTTCGAATCCAATCGACTAACAACTTCCATCCGGAAGTCGCTCATTGTTTAATGGTTGTAGTAAAAGTTGTTGGTGTGACCGTGTCAACAACCTTGGTAGTGAGTCATCGTCGTTATGTTCTCTTGATTTGAGCCTCGTTTAATTTCTACGACGACATCTAACATCAATGGGATTCCTAACTCGGATATGTGGTACATTTTGTTCACGTATATTATCAACTCCTTTTTGTTAACGAACTTCTTTTGCTTTCCTACACAACACAAATAAAAGTTAGGACTAAATATATACATCACAAAATTAAAGTTTAATACCGCATCAACAATAGCTTTTCCTTGTCTTTCTTCTTTGACAATCTTTTTTGTCGAGATGAATCTACTGTGAACTAAATGTAAAATTAAGTATTCACACAATTTATATCAATAATGTCATTGAAACCGAAATAAGTTTTACACATGTAATATTACCAAGAACATCAACACCAACCCCAACATCTTTGCTCACATCATGTGAGACGCCTTTACTTTAATTAACAAACAAAAACATATCAACACGATTATATAATACATAAAAACACCGATGCTCAATAATTCTCACAACAACATTGATGATGCATAATAAATTTGGTTTCATAATGCATAGCAAAAAAAAGCTTTGTTACAATAACATAAGTAATGAGTAATCACAACATACGTGGAGGTTAAACATAATGCATAACATGCATAATACTAAATCACAAGGTGCATAACCAAACATATGATGTGCATCAACATATCATATGAATTTTATGATCAAAATAAAATTACAAAACATATGCGATGTATAATCAAAATAGAATAAGTATACCACAATAATATAAAGTGAGTATAACAATAGGTAAAACAAATGTCAAGCGTTGTATGAAACAATAGTTAGATATGATTGTAAATGTTAAATAAGTTTAATACCTTCATAAGCAATGATTTTCCCTTGTCCTTTTGTGGGTTTCCATTTTTTTGTGAGTAGGTAGTCTCCAAGAACTTAATTGAAATATTAAATATGAACAAAAGTTTAATTGAATAACTTAAAAATCTAGATAAATAAAAAAAATTACACAAATGAAATCTTACCAAGAGCCTCAATACCACCCCCAACATCCGTGCTCACATCATGTGATATATTGTCTACTTTAATGAACAAAAAATTCATATCAATAAGATTATCTCACATAAAAATACACTATGAACAAATTAAAATACCATTTTCTCCTTCATGCATATCAATAAGATTCAGCAGTATATAATACCATTCATATTGCTTACTTATATTTAGCAATATACGAAAAAATTCAAGACTTATGACAAGAATATAACTAGTGCATAATCATAACATACGATGTTCATACAAACAATTAAAATATGAATAATATTAAACAAAATATTGTATAACAATATATTACGATGTGCAAAGCTTGAAGATGCAAAGGGCATATATATATATATATATATAATTTTAAAAAACATATGCGATGAATAACAATAATAATCATTATGTACAACAATAATATATAGTGTGCATACAAATTTGTACAAACATATGTCAGGAGTCGTACGAAACAATAGTTAGACATGGTTGTAAATGTTATATATTTTAATACTTATAGTAGGTATAATAAAATGATACAATTTATTTATATTACCCGCATCAACATCGATTTCTTCTCTTGTTATGTTGGTCTCTTTTTTTTTTTCATAGGTGAGTCTCTAAGTACTAAATCTAAATATTAAATATGAAAAAATGTTAAATTACAAAATTGTTATTTTTTTTGAAGAGAGGTTCACAAATGAAATCATACCAGCTTCATCAACAGCTACTCCAACATCGTGGTTCAACTCTTGTGATAAATTGTCTTCTTTTAAAAAGAATAAAGAAACATGTCAATAAGATATTATGCATATCAAATTGGCATTATGTGCATAATATAACATATTGTATGCACAACAAGATATACACAATTATTATGACAACGTAATATTTGCACATCGTATCATACAATATTACAATAACATTCAATGTGCATGACAATAAAATCCAGCAGATACATTAAAAAAACAAAGTTCATTAAAAAACAGGTAACATGCATAAGAGTTCAATTCAATGTGCACGAGATCATACATATATATGCATGAGTTTCTACTAACGCGTGCATACTATGTATATGTTATAATTTGAAATTTGTAAAACACGCGCATACAATATATATGCTAGCATCTTATACCATGTAAACACAGATAGCAATATATATAATAAAATTCATCATTGACTAAATCATGACAATAAAAATGCAAAGGTATAAACATAACAATTACAAAAATATCTAAAAATGTTAACATGTACACCACGTTAATAAAAGTTAATGTGTACCTTGAATATCGCTTGTAAACGAGGTGGTATCCTGGTTCGCTTCCCAATCATTGTAGTGTTTTCACCCATACCTTTGCTAAACATAATATGTCCATATGCGAGTTATATAAAAGATCTATGCATATATTTAGTGTTTATAAAATTTCATTTGTTTGTTATTATACAATTTTGTTAATTAAATAATCGCAACTTGTTATCTATTTTTTTCAAATGTTTCAACACTATGTACTTTATGATTGTATGTATACATAGTAAGACAATAAAATGGTAAGCACAATCATAAACATACCACTCGCCATCGCCTTTTTCGTTAGTTTTAATAGACCGATGGTCTTTTTGAGGCGCTTGTTGACCTTAGTAATCTACTAACTGCAACAAACGAATTTAATTCCATAAAAAAACAATCATTTGATCAATGATATTATTTTATAATATAACAGTATTTGGATAAATCTCAAATTTGAAATATATTATTTAGTATACCTGGCATAATCGATACAACCTCCGTGTCATCCGATGTTTTCTACATTAAAACAAGCCGTTGCAATGCATCCTTTATGTTACCGCTTTTAAATGAATTTCCTTTATCCAGAAATATATGGGAATATAAGTATACAATTAAATGCATAGGAAATATTCCTATTATGTTTTATATAATAACAAAATGGCTAAAAAATTAGACAAATGTTACCTTTGGAAGTTGGTGAATATCACTAGTAGTCGCAAATATAAATTAACATTACAAATAGAATTTGATGTGCATTACGAATATTATGTACATAAGGGACATTTAAAATAGATGAGACTATAAATACCTTTCATACGGTTTTCTTTTCTTGCATAGATCTAACGATTTGTGTTTTCTTCAGATCTTGATCATGTGCATGCCGGGATTCTCAGAATATAACCATATTCGATCAATGGTATATAATATGAAATATTAATATTACAAAAATAAAGACGAAGACTTACTCAAATCGCACTCTTCTTCGATCCATCTATTTTACTTAAAAAAGATGAAACATATATAAAAATTAATATCGTTATATATATGTAAAATAATGTTTTATGTGCATATATACAATGCACACATTTAAAACCAACAACAAAACGTCATACAATAAGTATTCTCCAATATTCGAGATAAAATCAATATGCATAGTATCGATTTTGTATGCAATATGAGTTATACGTATATGAACACCAACATAACAGATTATCATAAGAAATATACTACGCACACATTATAACAGTTACATTAAAAACCAACAACAAAACTGTCATACAAAAATTATTTTACAATATTCGATAGTAAATTTAATATGCATAGTATCGGTATATTGTCTGCACAACAGTCATAAGTACACTAACATCAAAATAACAGATTATCATAAGAAATATACTACGCACACATTATAACAGTTACATTAAAAAACAACACCGTAATCACATACAAAAATTATTCTTCAATTTTCGATAGTAAACTCAATATGCATAGTATGAACATATCAGATGCATAACGCTCATACTTACATGAACATCGAATATCGATTACGTGAACTTAATGCTATATCGCACTATAAACGCTACTATATTTTGACCCCATATACAATGTTTTAACGCTATTCAACAAGAACATATTATTAAAACAACGAGTTAACAATTGAAAAAGGCGAATATATGAAGTCAAACAGATGTTAATAAAGTACTTCAAATGTTGGGACCATTTGTTCGACAAACATAAAACATGTGGTGCGGATTATTCTTTAAACAATCTTTTTTCGCATTGATTCTCATGAACACCCTTTTGTCCTTAAAATAGATTTGTTCATTGTACTTTACAATCAAACAAATGAAATCAAAATATATAATACTATAATGATTAAAGACCAAAAAAAGTAACCTAAATTTTTACCGATTAACTCGAACCCTTTTCAACAATGGAAACTTTTGGAAGAAGGACGTCCGTATCCAATATGAATGACAAAGTTTCACATCAAGAATTCGGTCTCGCTAGCTTAACATCTACCAAATGAATGCCCAGTTCGATCGAATGCGAATGTTCTATACGGCGAGGCAAATAGGCGAGGAGGCCAAGAGGCAAGAGTCATTAACAAGAATTAGGTTAGGAATTTACAAAGGACGCTGTAATTTCGATCGCTATCGTCACACGCGCTAATGCATTTTGTAAATGACTCTTTGACCTTATATGCATAAAATACAAAGTGAATCCGTGTTTAATCAATTGAAACAAATAAAACGGATCTCAATTATTTATGCACACCGAACCGTTAGATTGAGTATATTGGAGGGTGTGGATTGGTTCCTAGTTCTCATTCTAGAGATGGTTTGATCGATCTTAATTTCGTAAGGGAAATAAATGCGCAAGAACACCAAAGATTTACGTGGTTCGATCGGTGAATAAGATCTACGTCCACGGGGCAAGAGAGAGGGAGTATGTGTATTGAGAGTGTAAGAAGCGATTACAAAGAGAGTGAATGACTTATTTCGTCTAATCTAGCCTCTATTTATACACAATGTATTGACCTAGATCTTGAATCCAAGTCTTCTAACTAGGATTCAGATCCTATCCCTTCGAATTAGATTCTTTAGATACGGCCGAGCTCGCGTTCCCACCGACTTTAGGAGTCTTCATGGGTCGAACTTGTCCAGCCGAGCTTGATGTCGTGGTTACTTGTATTGGGCCCGATGCTTGGGCTCGGTAGTTGGTCAGATCCTATCACAACCCCCAAAAGACGCTAAACGAGGTCATGCGCGGATTGGGGGTTGTTTGTAATTAAGCGGGGTTTGACGATCTTTGACATTCTTTTCATTGTCTCGACTTTGTGTGTGTCAATGCTTCGACGTCAGATATCAGATCTTTGTGCTTTCGCAGAGGCGTCACGAGGTCTTGTTTGTTGTTTGTATCTCGGCGAGGTGTCCCGCTTCGCAACGCAGGCGCTATGTCGAGGTCTTCCGACCGGCTTCACCGACGAGGCGCGTCGAGGTATCCCGACCGGCTTCACCCGACGGGCGTTGCCGAGGTCTTTGACCGCTTCACCCGACGGCGCGTGTCGAGGTCTCGACCGCTTCACCCGACGAGGCGCGCCGAGGTCTCCGACCGCTTCACCCGACGAGGCGTTGCGAGGTCTCCGACCGCTTCACCCGACGGGCGTTATGCCGAGGTCTTCGACCGCTTCACCGACGAGGCGTTGTCGAGGTATCCCGACCGGTTTCACCCGACGAGGCGCGTCGAGGTCTTCGACCGCTTCACCCGACGAGGCGCGTCGAGGTCTCCGACCGGCTTCACCCGACGGGCGTTGTCGTCAAGACGGATTTTCCGCCGTTGTTGAGCATCGACGCCGATACGCACTTAATGCGCATTAAATGTGGCAGCGGTTCGATTCCCGATAAAGTGCATATCGTAACGTCTTCCTCGATACGCAATATCTCCTATCACTTTGCCTTCCACATTATTTCAATATTCAAAACTCCTTGCTTCATGAAGACGGTTATTCTTCGCCATCGACGCCCGAAGCTTCGCCTTCTACATTGATAAGCAAAAGTAAGTAATGGCTACTTTTATAGCGAGTCGCCTCGAGCATCAAATTGTGTCTGCTCTGCCCGATTCATAGTGAATATGCATGTTTTCACCGCGTTAAGGTTCCTCCTTCAGATGTATGCGTTATTATTCCCCTATGTGGGATTGTGGCAGTGTCTTCTTTTCTTCGATTTTGAACATTTCGATATAAGGAATATTTGTCATCAATATTTTATTTCTTCCGATGTTGATCTTGTTGCCTCCCGTCCTGAGGATAGGGCTTGTGCCCTCCGGAGGGTTTATTGTTGTATGAAGACAAATCAAGGCCGGTCTCAAGCCTTCCCTTTCCTCACGACACGCCGAGTTCCAAGAAATGTTTGGATATCTCTCGCCTCAACTCACGCCAATTCATTTCGCATTTGACCGGCCTAGGGTCTATGCCTATAGCATAATTTTCCTTCGACCTGGGGTCTCTCCGATTTTGCAATCAAGGCCACTTCGGTGGTATTATCTCGTCACCGTAGAAAATTTAAAGTGAAGACAAATCTAAGATCTCGAACCGCGTAGAAGTTTTTCTTCCGCTTGTTCGGCGGGCTCGTGAGTCTGCCCGCGATCCGATAAGATCGCCGATGTGATCGCTGACATCGCTACGGTGACCGGAGGAGGCGTTGGACAAAATTGGCCGTGTTGACGAGGTCTTCTCCGAGGCCGACTTTGCAGCGGCGGGCTTAGCCCTTATGATCCCGCCTCCAGGGGTGGAGTCGGTGAAGGTGAGGCCCCTTTTTCTTTTCTTTATTCCATGATTATACGTGTTGATGCTGACCTATGTATTTCCTGGTAGTGAACCTTCTAAGAGAAAAGAAGAAAAGGAAGGAGCCGATCTCTGCGGCCGAGCCGCCATCTCTGACCTTGAAGGATGTCGAGGACAAGCCCGAAATGAGTGTGGAGCCTTCGAGATCCCCTTCACCGCAGCCACTCAAGCGCTTGAAGAGGCGGAAGCATGTAATCCCTGAGTCCTCGGTTGCCGCCGAGGTCGAAAAAGAGATCATTGGTTCCAAGTCACTGCCTGCCTCTTTCCCGAGGTTTTGTACTTGTCCTTATACTTTGTGTAGTAGTATAAAATTGTGTTCTTCCGACCGATGTATAAATTGTATAGGGGTCGAGGACGGGCGGCCGAGGTGTTCAAAGTTTCCGATCTTATATCGGATTACTTGAAAGGCGCCACACGCAGCTTTGACGGGTGGCCCGGATGCTCGGGAGATGGAGGAGAGAAGATCCTCCTCGCTCAAGAACTTTCCGAGGCCGAGGCTAAGATCCGTGACCTCGCCAGCGTAAGACGGATGGACGCGACAGCCATCGAGGCACGGCGGCAAGGCCTGTGTCGCGGAGGCACCGAGGCAACAGAGGCGGCAAGGGCTGTATGGCGGAGGCCAAGGTTGCCTTTGATGAAGGTTGAGATGGAACAAGTTCGCCGTCGAGGCGGACATGGCGAGCTCATAGGAAAACGCTCGCCTTTGCGGAGACCGTCATGTCGGGCGGGCTTCCAGATGGTATCCGACGCGCCGAGGTCCTTAATAAGCGTCGCCCTTGATGCAATTGAAGAGGTCGCCGAGGACTACCCAAACTCGATAAAGCCAAGTATGGGTACGGCGAGACCGAGGATGATGTCCTTAGGCGTGTTTATTTTGATGTGCTTGTCCGCTGCCTCGGCGAGCTTCCCGTGTTGCGAGCCTTGTCTCTTCCTCGGTTCTTCCGTCTGCTGAGTCTGCTCGCTCTCGCCCCGTGATCGGGATCCCGACCGACGCTTATGGCTGATCATGCAGGGGGTTGGGAAGGCACCGAGGCTTCAAGGCCATCGGTGCTCCTAAGTTCTCAAGAGGCCGAACCCGAATAAGTCAAGACAGGTGGACGAGGCCGAGGCTATCCAGCCGGAGGCGGCCGACGTGACATGGCGGAAGCTTCGAGGGGCCGCTGATCCCTATTTTTTTTTTTATTTTTTTTTTGAATGTAAATGTACACTTTTTCTCGCTTAAGGGCATATTAATAAACCACAAGTTTATATGAAAACACTTATCTTTTATTCGCTTGTCGCTCGAAATGCTTGATGCTTCTCCTGGTTGAATCAATCAAAGACCGTCATGGGCTCTCGAGTTGAAAGAGGTCGAACTCCTCCATATAAAGTGGGCAGCTTGGTCACGACAAAGTGAGTCTCGATGTCACATAGAGCCGCCAGAGAGCCGCGACGAGCTCCGTGCTCGCTTTTGAATTGGAGGAGGCGCTCGAGGTCGCCAAGAGAAGGCCAAGGTGATAGCCGAGGAGCATGCCGAGTACGAGGAGGTTATCCACCAAATGGTGGGATGACGATCCCGGTTGAAGCTGTTGTCGAGGTCGCCGCCTGTCACAGCGAGGTACCGCGCCAATATGGTCGGACCTCCGCCGCAATTCACGGAGCAAGACGCCAATTAAAAGGCTCGAGCATATACAAAACTGCCATCGCCGACAACCACAAATGATGAAATGTTTCGACGGATGCAAAGGCCTCTTCTTCTCGCTTGAGCTTCTCGCCTAGAATAAATGAACCGAATTATGACGATCCGGAGTGGCGCGCTCAAGAGAGGCGTGCTATTACCCTTGAACGACGTGGATCCTCGCGGGTCGAAACCAAAGCCCTCGAGTGTCCGAGGTCGAGTTCGCAGAGCGGCATCTTCGCGACCGAGGTCGCCCGCCGGGCCCGTAATGTAGACCGAGGACGAGTAGAGGCAGATTAGTATAGATGAGTCAATCCGCATTTTCTAGGATTGGCTCGCCTTTTCCCGATCCGCCTGCCCTCGTAAAATGTAACTCGTACATCTTTTATTTAATAAGAATGATTTCTTTTCGACTTTGTATCAACAAGAGTAATATGCGAAGGTAGGTCGTCCTCGAGAGAATTCGCTCAAATAAACGGCGAAATCGCCTCGCACGGGCGGTAGGGTTCCTGCTTTTTGCCGAGGTCGCCGAGGGTGGTCCCTTCATCTACATAGAGAACGGCTCAAATAGACGAGGTAATCTGATCTCGTATGTAGGAATGGTTCTGCTTTTGCGAGGTCGTCGGGAGGGTGGTCCCTTCATCTACATAGAGAGAACCGTCAAATAAACGAAGGTAACTCGATCTCGTATGTAGGAATGGTTCTCGCTTTTCGAGGTTATCGGAGGGTGGTCCTTCATCTACATAGAGAATCGCTCAAATAAACGGGTAACTGATCTCGTATGTAGGAATGGTTCCTGCTGCCGAGGTTATCGGGAGGGGTGGTCCCTTCATCTACATAGAGAGAACCGCTCAAATAAACGAAGGTAATCGATCTCGTATGTAGGCATGCTGCTTAAATTTACATTCGTATGAAACGAATGTAATCGACCTCCGTCGAGGGAATTCGCCTCCGTAGAGGATAATGTGAAGATTAATTACGCATTAGTGACAAGTAGAACTCGAAAAATAATATTTTATTGATAAGAGACGACGCGACCACCAACAAGACTCGTGACTCTAAACAGACGAACAAGACCCGACCGACACTTATGCATAATATCTCTTCGTATTTAACGATGTGCCATGCGCTGGGTAATTGCTCACCGGATAATTGAGCGAGCTTATAGCCCTTTGCCGAGGACTTCCGACCCTGTAAGGTCCTTCCCATGTGGCTTCCACCTGCCGAGCCGCGCGGCTTTGTCGACTTCATTATTTCGAGTACGAGGTCGCCCACTGAATTGTCGGGTTTAACACCGGGTTGTAATACCGAGCTACTTGTTGCTTGTACCGAGCTTCCTTGATGTAGGCGAGGTCTCTTTTCTCTCGAGTAGGTCTAGATCAGTTCGTAGATTTTCCCCATTTGCTTCGGCAGAGAAGTCAATCAGACGGGACTCTGCATCTGATCTCGCAGTGATCATCGCTTCGTTCCATACACCAAACCGTAGGTGTTTCTCCGCTCGAGGTCCGAGGTGTTGTTCGCACGACCATAAGACCTGTGGTAAATTTTCCACCTGAGGCCTTTAGCTCGGTCGAGACGAGTTTTTAGACCTTTACGATGGTCCTGCTGGTAACTTCGGTCCGACCATTTGCTTGAGGATGGGCCACCGAGGTGAACTTTGTCGATCCAAGCTCTCGACACCAACTCAATGTCTTATCCGTGAATTGTGTTCCGCTATCCGAAAGGAGGATATGAGGATGCCGAGCGACACACTATGTTCTTCCGCACGGTTGAGGCGTTTCGCTTGTGATTTTCGCCAAGGGCTCGCCTTCCACCCACTTCGTGAAGTAGTCGATCGCAACAATTAAAAATTGAGCTGCCCCGGTGCTTTACAAAAGGGCCCACAATGTCGATCCCCATTGCATAAACGGCCAAGGGCTCTGTATGGAGGCGAGGTCGGTCTTCGTAGCCTTGGTACGCTCCCATGGATTTGACACTTCTGACACTTTTTACGAGGTCCATCGAGTCTTGGAACATTGTCGCCAATAGTATCCCCATCGCATGACTTTTCGACAAGGCTCGGGGTCCATGTGGCTTCCGCACCATCCTTCGTGTATTTCTCGAGAACGTAATTAGCTCGGTTCGACCCAAGCACCTTAAGAGAGGTCGAGATATGACTTTCAGATAGACCCCCGCTCAATTGTATATCGTAGAGATTTGTTCAGATCCTCCTAGCTTCCAAATTGTCATGGGCAGTACGCCTTCTCCGTGTACTCGAATGGGAGTCATCCAATCGGGTTCTTCATCCGAGACTACGCCGACCTTGGTCCGCTATCGCATCGCCTATGCTTCGCTCGACTTCCTCATCATCGGGCTCGCTGATGACGAGGCCAATTTACTTAAGATGTCACCGCTATTTTGCTCCCTCGATGCGAACTATCCGGAAGTGTGAGAAAGTCCGCTGCAGGCTTTTGCTTTTCAAGATACTTCTTCATTCCGCCGCTTTTTGCCTCGTATTTTCCCAACACTGGCTCACGACGACTGAGAGTCGCCGCGAACTTTCACGGCTCGTCTCGAGACTTTGAGCGAGGCGAAGTCCCGCGATCAGTGCTTCATACTCCACTTCGTTGTTCGATTAATGTGAACCGGGCGAGTAGGCGATCTCTTGGTCGTCCGGCCTAGGAGTAAGATACCGCTCCGCGCTGCTTTTCCCCCCGCCCCGCCAACGAGTTGCCAAAGACCTTTGGTGTTTCATCCATCGTCTGCTTCGCATTGTCTCGACGCGGACTCAGCTGGCTTCGTTTCGACCAAATTTGCCTCGGCCAGAAATCCGCTAGGCTCGACCCTTGATGGTCTGGGCGGGGCGTAGGATATATCGTGCTCGCCCACCTCGATTGCCCATTTCGCGATTCTCCCCGAGGCTTGGGTTTCGTCAATACTTGCCAAGTGGGTAGTCATGAGGACTTGTATGCGATGTGCATGAAAGTATGGACGTAGTCTCCTCGCTGCATTTACCAACGCTAAGGCAAGCTTCTCCGTGGGTCGACACTGCTTCCGGCCTTTTAGTGCTCGGCCGATAAAATATACCGGAGTCGACGTCCTTCTTCCGCACTAAGACTGTACTTATAGACTCGTCCGAGGTGGCAAGGTAGAGAAAAGGACCTCCTCTTCTGGACTGATAGAGTGGGGAGTTTGGCGAGTAGCTCTTGAGATCTTCAAAGCGGACTTGTGTACATCATCCCATGAGAATTTCGGGCTTTTTTAGTATCTGAAGAAGGTAGCTTTATCCGCTGCTTTTGAAAGAAAGCGGCTCAAGGCGGCTATGCAGCTGTTAGCTTGTGTACGCTATGGATGGTCTTTGGCATCTTCATTTCCAAAATGGTTTGACCTTGGACGGGTTTGCTTTTAGCCCTTCTTGTGAAACCCAACACCCTAAGAACTTTCCGCATCGATCGCAAACGTGCATTCGGGATTCAGCTTTTAGGTTGATTTTCCGAAGAAGGCCGAGGACGATCCGTGAGGTCGGCAACACATGCTTCTTCTTCCTGCTCTCGACGACGATGTCGCCCACGATACCTCCACATTCTCGACCTATGTAGGCTAAAATATTTTGTCCACCATCCTTTGATAGGTAGCCCTCGATTTTTAAGGTCGAATGGCATCTTTTATATGCAAAGACCAAGTCGGTAATGAAGGTCGCCGGCTCGCCTTCGTCAGTCCATCGTGACTTGGTGATACCTTCAGATAAGTCCAAGAACCAAGACTTCAGATCCGACCGGCCGACCTTCTTGTCAATGTTGGGAAGGGATAGCAACTTTGGGCAATGTTTATTGAGGTCTGTTATCAATACACATTCGCCATCCCTCCTCCTTTCTTCACCATCACCGGTTCGCTATCCGTGTCGGATATTTGACCTCGAACAAGATGCGTGCTTTTAACAATGGTTCACCTCGCCATGAATGACTTGATTCCGCTCGCCGCAAAATTCTTTGCTTCACCGAACCGCTTTATGTTCGGTCGATGTTGAGTCGGTGAGTGATGATACTCGCGAGACTCCGGTCATGTCGGGGAGACCAAGCAAACACGTCCCGAATTCCTTAGGAGTTGGATGATCCGATCCTTCACTTCGTGTACCGTGGTGAAACCAACTGACGACCTTTAATGGCTCATCTTTGTACAATGCGACCTCTTCCACCGACCGCCGTGAGTGACGATGTATTTCCCGACCCAACTCCTCGGTTTCTTTAATCGCTATGCCTGGGGCCGGACCGAGGTCCCGCACCGTAAGGCAACTTGCATACATTCGCTTGCTTCGATCACCTCGATCACGGCCGTTCCCCTGTGGTGGTATCTTCATTGTTAGGTGGTATGTCAACATACCGCCTACAACGCTCGACCAATCTCGCCTAGTATGATGTTATACGGTGAGCGGGCCTTCACTACTAAGAACCGCACCACCTGGTCGAGGTCGCTGGTGCTTTCCCCACCGTGACGGTAGCTCGATTATCCTCCGGCGATCTCTTCCTAGACGAAGCTTCGAGCGGCAGCGTGCTCGTAGGTGCGCTTTCTATTCCTAGCTTGTCAAAGCATTCCGAAAAGCGATGCTCACCGATGCGTCATTGTCAATGTAAACGCTTTATCAACTTATTTGGCGATTACTACCGGATCACCAACGATCCCGGTGGCATCGTCGCGGGCACGGGTCGCCCCTGAGAAGGTGATCGCCGTCCTTTCTCGAACCTCTGCGGTAGGTTCGCGGTTTTAGGACTTCGGCATCGGCTCGGGAGGACTGTGACTCACGGGAGCCCCGTAATAGTGGAGATCACCCCGTCATATGGGGCTCGCCTCTCCTTCCTCGCCGGTGTTGCTGCTTTATTGTAGGGGCGCAATTTCCTCTTCCTCTCGCTTTTCTTCTTTTGACCTAGTCGGCTTGGCGACTGCCCCGGTATTTCTTCGTGATCCGTCCTGAACTAGCATCTCTATTTCACCCATGAGCTCTTTTGCACTCTTCGATGTCGCGCCTGTAATCCTCATGGAACGAGCAATATTTATCCACGGGTCGGCACCTCTTCCTCCCCGCCATCGGTCGAGGCTTCGAACAGTTCATATGGAGTGCGAGATTTCGCCTCGGCTTTGTCAACGGGTGTATTGAGGTCGCCCGAGGCGCCGCGATCGAGCCCGACCTTATCGGGAGATAATCTTCCAAGGCGCCACGGCCTCGTTCCGATCTTCCTTCCTTCGCCTCTTCTTCCTTTTCCGGGGTCCCGCCTTGCTCGCTCAAGGCTTTCTTGCCGCCCGCCCGCTGGCGAACCGGGTTGGCGCGCCACAGCTCTGTGCAAGACGGGTTCGTGATTGACGATCTCTCAGATAAGGCCCCGACAAGATGCCGCTTGAAGGCCGAGATGACCAACAGTCGTTCACGCTTCGACCTTCAAACACCCTTGTTAAACCTTGTCATGAAGTCACCGATGGACTCATTACGGCTTTGCCTTATGCGGAGGAGGCAAGGCACGACGTTGACTCACCTGAAGAACCTCATGGAAGGCCGCCATCAGTCGCGATAGAGCCGATGCTTCCAGAGGTAGATCGTCGAACCACCGCGGCGTTGTCGACGAGTAACTCCGGAAGAGTTTACACATACGAACCGAAATGAGACGCTGGTTGATCATGTTGTATCGAACCGAGAGGAAGTTCGTGGATCCTCACCATTATAGGGGCGATGCTTGGCACCCGGTATTTATCCGGGAGAGAAGTGTTGAGTATTCTATTTGAGAACGGGTGACTATCTTCCCGTATCCATCGGGCCGCCCTCGAGATCGGGACGGAGTTCGACGATCGAACTCGCGAGGTGACTGACCGACTTCACGCGCGCCCGATGTTTTTCCGCGCCGCCGTCCCGAGATCGGGCGAGTTCGCTGGATGGATTTATTCTCGCGATCGAGGCCGGCCATGGCGATCACGACGCCCTCTCCGCTGCTGCTCGCTCGCGCGCTGTCGGTTTGGGCCCCACCTCGCCAGATGCCTCGATCTAGACGAGGCTCGCTGCCCGCTCGTGACGTGGTCGACCCCGTGTTTCACCGAGGTACCTGAGAAAGCTCTCCTTATTTTCTCGAGAAACCTCGACGGGCCGCTGGGTTTACTTATGGAGCCGGATGTTCCCTCGATTATTGCTACGATTTCTTCGCTATGGTAACCGCCTCCCGCAGGCGGGGGGTGTCCGTGCTCGTCGAGACTTCGATATGTCCTTCGGGGTTTCTTCTCCGACAGCTCTTCCCGAGTCGAGCTCGGCGTCCCCTTCGCCGCCGCGTTGTTGCCGCACGACGGTCCCGGATGCATGGCTTCCGTGTACCGGTCATGATTATTTCCAGAACGGTGGTTGATCGAAACACAAAATTTCGCTTCCCACGCATCGGCGCCAAAGGATCGATCTTAATTTCGTAAGGAAATAAATGCTAAGAACACCAAAGATTTACGTGGTTCGATCGGTGAATAAGATCTACGCCCACGGGCAAGAGAGAGTATGTGTATCGAGAGTGTAAGAAGCGATTACAAAGAGAGTGAATGACTTATTTCGCCTAATCTAGCCTCTATTTATACACAATGTATCGACTCAGATCTTGAATCCAAGTCTTCTAACTAGGATTCGAGATCCTATCCTTCTCGAATTAGGATTCTTTAGATATGGTGAGCTTTTCTGCTCCCACCGACTTTAGGAGTCTTCATGGGCGAACTTGTCCAGCCGAGCTTGATGTCGTGGTTACTTGTATTGGGCCCGATGCTTGGGCCCAGTAGTCAGGCCGTATCCTATCATGGTTCCTCCTATAACCATCCCCTATATATATATATATATATATATATATATATATATATATATATTAATTGAAAAGTTAACATTGTCTCGTTTGTCTTACTTTTAGCATTTAATTGGTCTGGCAGGAAAAGGGAAAATAGATCATCACCTTATGTTGGAGCAACAATTCGAGGTCCTTAAATGGACATTTTCTATCCCTTTCAAAATCTTAATTACAAATAACAAAACAAAGTATTTTTGCTACCTAAAATATAACATATTGACAGATCTAGGTCAAGAAGTAACATGAATGTCATCTCCCACTTTTATTATAAACTTCATTACACGATTAAAAAATTACACTTTATATTTGTTCCTAATTCGAAGGAAATAACAATCAAATATTTGAATCATCAAACTTTTAACCATTACATATTGGGATTTGATTTCCGAACTCGCGTACATCAAAAATTGAGTTGGATTTCAATAGAAATTGAAAATGAGTAGGCATCGTTTTGACATCTAAATCACCTCCATGGGTTTGATGCCAGCTCATTTGGCATCAAAACGATGTAGTTTTGACTCCAAATCATTTTTCGTTTCTTATAAAAATCCAGTTCAGTTTCACACGTGTCACATAGGATTTTCATCATCAGGAATTGAACCTTAAGACCTACTTGTTGAATTAGGTTTGATAGTTTAGTTATTTAGTTGCCATTTAGATTGTGAGGTAATTATAAAATAAATTCAATAATTTAGATATTAAAGTACAATCTTCCAAAAAAAAGAGCTCCATTAATTAAGAGTCGCAACTCGAAGTATTAATGTTGCGGTAAGAAAAGTAGTAGTTCTAATTATAATCAAGTACAAATAAGGCAAGTCATACCTTACTATCACGTACGCTAAATACAACTTAACTTGTCATATATAATTGTCTACAAATCGCTATTAGCCAATCAAATGACAAGCTTTAATATGCTTAATTATAACCTGGATTAGCCTAAGCTACATCCAATAATTAATCTAGAATCAACACTAAAAGACAGGTGATTCCACCGGCGAACTCACTAAATTAAGTAACTCATTCCAATAACTCTTGTTGTCTTCGAACTCTACGGCGTAAGAACTCGTCGAACTGTTGTAGCAATCGGAGCTCAACAAAGCAGGATCCATCGAACCTTCTAGATTATGCATAGAATACACACAACTCTCCTGCACCAAATTGTCGAATCTGCCCCTCTCCTGCACGTACCCGTGCATTTTTCCGACGCCGCCGATGGCAACATCGGCCGTGGGGACGACGATGCTATTGACAGCGAAGTTAAGTGTTGAAGTCGGCGAGTCAAGGGCGAGGAGGCCGCCGCCGTTGTGAGCGTTGGTGGCTTGCCACGCTTTGAGCACGTCGGGGTAGGGCGGCGGCGGAGGCTGAGGCGGCGGGGGAGCGGCGATCTTGTGGAGTAGCTGAAGCTTCGACTTCGACTCCGGACAAGGCGGGCCTCGGCCTCGAGGCGAGCAGTCTCCCACTGAGCCTTGTGGCTCACAACGGCCGCCTGCCTCGACTGGGCCGAACCGCCCGGATTCTCCTTCGGCTTGTGGGTGGCGGGGTCAATCCCCATCCGTGTCAGCCGTTTCTTGAGCCGGGTATTCCAGTAGTTCTTGATCTCGTTGTCAGTCCGCTTTGGTAGATGGGTTGCTATAGCTGACCACCTAAGAGTACTATGTAAAAACTAAATCAATATTCGTATGAAATCGGCCTAATATCTAATTTTTTGTATTATACAGAAATGAAATACTATTTTGGAAAAGTCAGTGGCGGAGACCGAGGGTTTTGGTGTAGGATGGAGCTCCCATCAACTTTTAGCTAAAAAATTTATGTGGTCTAGATTTTTATTATTTTTCCTCTATACTTATACATGAATTTTCGAACGATAGATCCTGACCTGTTGCCTAGAAGTGCATGGAGTCGAATAATGGCTTTCTCCTCTTGGGAGCTAAATTTGCCTCTCTTGATATCAGGTCTTAGATAGTTAGTCCATCTCAATCTGCAGCTCTTCCCACATCTTTGCAACCCTAAAAATTTACACAGTCAAAAATCATATATTTCTGCATACAAAATAGTAAAATTCCAAAAATATTTGTGTAAATATATATATTAATAGTTACCAGCTTTTGAAGGGAGGGCACTCCAGCTTCCATGGCCATGTTCTTCAATATAAGCAAGAAGCTTCTGATCTTCCTCACGCGTCCATGGACCTTTCTTCAACTCATCTTTTTTCTCGTGGCAGTTGGATCTGACCATTTTTGAGTTATTTTCCAAAAAGGGTGGTGAATAACAAACTGTAAAACCCTAGTCAATCTAGTTTGCAACCTAGTAAAGGAGGTTTTGCAGGAGAAATATTTGGTGATGGGGTTTTGGGAAATGTGATGACATGCATATATAGTGTGACAAGAATTAAATAGGGTTAGTATGCCAAAAGTAGTATGTGGGTCATATAATTTGAGAAAATAAGACGTGTTTTTACGTTGATTTAATTGAATCATATAATAACTAACTGAATTCTCAATATTAATTAGATATTGCATGCTTTGCTTTGTAGTGTTGTGTCTGCGCAAAGAAAAAACTGAAATTTTTTTTGGATAAAATTAAATTGGTGTCCATTATACTGTCGGAGAAATTAATGTGTCATGACGTCAGGATGAGAGCAGACTCGTAAGTGGAATTTAATGATGAGTAGTACATATGGCTTCGTAAATAATTTGTGTGCAGTTGTCATTTTCAGTATTTTAAATGGCAGGGCGACTAAGATTTTGTAGTGGGATTTTGAGCAGTGTGTGTTGTGTGTATGTGTGTGTGTACTTTCAGAGAGAGTGAGGAAGGAAAAAAGAGTGACGAGGTTAGAGGGAAGGCATAAATGTCAGTGTGTAGTAGAAAACATTAGCTAAAAATAGATGTGTTGACGGGCGGAACCGCCGGTTTAGGGTCGGGCCCGGCCAAAAGTCATAACGCATTAGTGCCCAGCGGTCCGGTTGGCTCAACCGCCGGTTTAGAAAGACGATTTTGTATCGATTCTCTCTCGCTCGAGCCCGATATCCGTTTACGCCACGAACTCGTATCGCGATATACTTCAACTCTTATGAAGGGTAAAATCTCCAATTCTATCTCAATTTTTCTGAAAATTCAATCAAATATGCAACAAGTATCAAAGTCCAAGATTTTAACAAACTTTTAAGTTTTAACTTTTAACTTTTAAGTCTAAAGCTTAATAAACTTGTAAATATTTTAAATTTGTAAAATTTGTAAACTACTAAACTTGTAAATATTTTTAAATTTGTAAGTGATTTTTTTATGTTTGAACTTGTAAATACTTTGCATTTGTTAAAATACGATAAATATAAAATATGTGTCAACACTTTGCATTTTTAATAAATGATGAGTAAAATTACATAAATCCGCTTATGACTTTTACATAGGGATGAAAAATAATAATAATAAAGGACTTGAGCTCAATTTAATTTCTAAAATTGAGTTGCCTACATATCCTCATAATCATAGAGGAATCAAAGTCCATGTAGTTCTTTTAATTTCTAAATGCTCTACTCCGCCTCCGCACCCTATTCCGATCGATCCGCTTTGTGAAGGCCTCGTCTTCGCCTCGCTACCATCTTCCCATTGTGGTTCTTGAGCTCTAAGGTCGGCCCTACACCAATCATCGAGCAACATTGTAGCTTCAATGTTCGCTTCGGCTTCATGTTGCTTCTTCTTTGATCAAGCATTAGTCCTCCAATGCTAAATGCTTGTTCAACGGATATGCCGGACGGCAAATAACTCATTTGCCATGATTGAGAGGATTGGGTACCTCTTCTTCGACCACCACTTCAAGACATCGATCGAAGGACCGCTATCTTCAACACCAAAGACAAAAGGAGTTTGCAAATATATATATAATTCACTATTACCTTGTCCTCTCGGCTTTCAAATGTTCTATTTGGTACATCGAAGTCATTTGTTGCACCAAAGGATCAAACTCATTCATATCAAAAGGAAAATTAATCAAGACATCATAGAAGGAGGTGGAGTTTGAATATCATCATCACTACCATATTTCACCTATATTCTTGAAAAGACTTCTTAAATTCTTTTCAAGATTATATTTGATTTGATCTACATCCGGAGATCAAAATAAACTAATTCTCCTTCTATACTAGCACCTTGAAAATCCATTCACTAAAAGCATCATAATAAACATTAAGCATTCGACAAGTACCATCATATTTCCATTTAGGATCTAAACACTTAGCAAGCAAAAAATTGTAGTATCTCCCTAAAATATTTTAGACATGGCAATATGCATGCAATGTTCTAAAACCATAACGGAAGTGCAATAATAAACTCCCGATAATTGTTTCATTGCACCATGAAATACCTTTAACAATCGATATAACCATGCAAGCATCCCAATGAGACTCATTAAGATGTAATTGAATAGATGTAAACTCTTTATAAAAAATCACATAAATGACCCTTATATGAAATAGTACTATTAAGCATTTCATAAGTAGAATTCAACGATGAGAAACATCAAATTTGAAACATGTATAAGCAATATTTTTATACGACAATATTTTTGCCATTTCTTCCCACAAGTTTTGAAGCATGCAAACATTTGATAGCATCTCTAATAGACTAACGGAATCTTGAAAATACTAAGTGCATCTTGAACACATAAATTTAAAATATGACAAATGCATCTAGAATGAAAGTATTTTCCTTCAAGAAGAAGCGCGATGCTTCAATAAGTTGAGGAATACTAGCGTGTTTGTCAAGCATTATCAAAACCAACGGAAAAAATTTATTAATCAAAGAATACTCATTTAACACACCAATTATAATATTAGCAATACCTAAAGCATTATGAGGCTCTTCAAACTCTCTAAAAGCAATTAAACGTTTTGCATAACCCATTTCGAATCAATCCAATGACAAGTAATACCCATATAAGAATTCTTATTATAAGCATCCGTCCAAACATCGGCACAAATAGAAACTTTATGACCTAAACGAACCAAATATTTCTTTAAATCATGTTTTTTCCATGCATTGTCTCCTAATCTTCTTAAGCATAATACTTCTACTAACTTTGTACGCATTAGACCAAGTCCTCTTTATAACATTCTTCATACGTAACTCTATCGGCATAATTAAAGGGAGTTTTTCCATAGCACAATATCTAGCCATCGCATCTTCATATTTTCCTTATCAAATTTAAATAAAGTGGACGTGCAGTTGTAGAATATTGAGAAGGGGTTTTAATTTGAGCTTGGTTCGTTGATATTCCATACTCATGAGGATGAGAACCTCCATGTGCCTATTGAGCGCTCCGTAACCTCCTTTCTCGATCCATTTGTAGTTTTCGTGCAATAGTTGCAATAAGCAACGATCTCTTTCGACCGTCGGGAAGAGGTGTTCGCCTAAGACTTCCACTTTTCTAAAGAAAATATAACAAGATATTGTAAGAACTATGAACATGAAATTAAAATTGTGAAACTAATTTGTAAGAAACGTAAAATTTACGTACTAAAGTGATTCACAAAACGCTGGACTTAAGTTCCTTTGATTTTGGTGGTTGTGGCGGTAGGAAAAGTCGCCATATTCTTCGTCGCTTCTTCATCGAGTGTCGTTCGATGAGGTTTCTTTCCATTCGATGCACCATTTCATAAAATCGAGCATCTTCTTCGGCCAGGCAACTAAAGGCCCTTCGTGTCCTCCTCACTGTGTGTTCCTTTCCCTTGTTTAGAAAGACATTGATGATTGATGAAGGAGAAAGTTTGAGAGTTTAGAATAAGAATGAGAGATCGAGAGCTAGAAACCGATTATTGGTATATGGATGTCAATATGTAGGATGATGGATATATTTATAGAGTGATTTTGGGGTGAAAATCAGATTATTGCCTGAAAAGTTTTACTATCTTCCATTTTTAGCACGACTTCTTCTATATTTGTCTATGTGGTTATAGATATGGGCCGGGCCATGTTAGGCCCATTTATCGAGTGTTATAATACGCATCTTCCATTTTTAGCACGACTTCTTCTACCGTAATAATACACATAATTTCTTACCGTAAGAATTCCTTCCCTTTTGGATAATTGTTACTCCATATTCGAATATGAATTTTATACCCAAATAAGTATGGAATTTCCATACAGTGATTACAGACAATAAGAGAAAAAAATGCTTATTTAATTGGTATATGAATTTTGACAACTGGATACACTTTTGTAAAGACGGAAATAGTATATGATAGAGAAGAAATTTAAGAATTTAAGTTGAGGAAAAAAAATACTCCCTCCATCCTATTTAAAGTGTCTCTTTTCTTTTGGACACGAGTATTTAGGAGATAGATATAAAGTAGTTAAAGTGATAAAAAATTGATAGGGTCTTCAAAAAGGGATAATTACTTCCTAAATTAGAATGAGATATTTGTAATGGGACAACTCAAAAAGGAAAGTGTGATATTTTAAATGGGACAGAGGGAGTACCATTTTATGCTTCCATGTTTGAAGTCTTTCACACATTTCTAACCCAATGTATGTACAATTACAAATTAATACTCTTACTATAATTGTTGTTAACATATATTTCCTACCAATAAAAAACTAACTTTTTTCTCATGGAATCAAGTTTCGATGGATCCAATCATCATTCGCTAAAATCAAGACCACAACCGAAATTCCTTTAACAACAAAATCTCCTAATCAATTTTCAATCCGATATCGATTTAATGTTGGAATTCCACCTCAAATAGTCATGGAACCCTAACTCCACAATGCCAAATCCACATCAACCCAGAAATATCTTCTTCTTTTTTGCATCAAAATGACGTTATTTTAATACCGACTCATTTTAATTTTTTTTTGTTAAAATTCAGCCAAACTTTCGGCGTGCCACGTAGGTTTTTTGTCCCAAAAGTTCAACACCATCAGAAGGTGATTGTTAAAAATTAGATGTTTGAGTATTATTATTATTGTTATTATTATTTTTTTGATATCTTGGGGAACTTGTAACCGCTACATATGGTGCGTATAGGGTAAAACTCACGTTCCTATGCAATATAGTCTATAAACCACACATGACGGATAAATCACACTTGAAAAACCAGGTGTGACAGACTCAGATCCAAAGGGAAAATATTATATTATTATTATTTTTAGATTAAAATTGTAATAGTAAAAAAGTTAAAATATTGAATATTAGAGTGTAATTCTCCCCCAAAATATAACTATGTCAATTATATGTAAACATCTATACTTTATATTTCGAAACATAATCGAGAAATCGATATTGCAAGAGTGAATACTGAATAGGGCAAATTAAGTATGTGTGTGTTGGCTTAGTGGTAGAGTAGTTAATACCCGATGCCAAGATCTCGGATTCGAGTCCACAATGATGCAACCTTCAAAAATTATGCATTAAAAAAAATAGGGAAAATTAAAACGCATATGCCATCGTCATGTGCAACTAGTTGGGGGGAGGGGTTGGCATTTTGGGTAGTCCGTTTGTTGTTCCCTCATTATTATGACATTATAAGGTACAAAAAGAGAAATAAATAAAAGGAACAAATAAAAGGGTTCACTGTCTCCAATGAAGCTGGCCTCTCAAAGTGCAATATATTACTCCTCCGTCCATCAAAAACGTGCATCGTTTTTTGTGGCACGTGTTTTAAGAAAACTGTAATGAGTGTAAAGTAAATATGTATAAAAAGATGTGTCATTGGGATAATAAATGAATATATTAATGGATTGTGAGTGTAAAAGGTGGGCCATGAGTGTTTTTTGTAAATAAGTGGATAAGTTGAGGGTAAAATGTAAAGTTTGTGTTTCTAAAAAGGAAAGTGTACATTTTGGTGACGAGACCGAAAAGGAATTAAACGCACGCCATGACGGATGAATAATATTTAATATAAATAAGGTACAAAGAGAGAAATAAAAAAAATAACAAATAAAAAGATTCACCGTCTCTAATAAGCTGACTTTCTCAAAGTGCAAAACTAAATAATAATAATAATGTGATAATAGGAGAAATACACAAAACTCATAATTTGAAGAAAATTGAATCTTGGAGTTATAAATGGCATCAACTACTCGGCAGGTTTTCTGAGTAGAAGAGAATAAATTTTGCCAGCAGCTGTCACATGTCATCATGAGAGCCTTCTCTAAATGCCTAGCATTCAGTTTTTAACCGATCACACACAATTATGTGTGCTCTTATTTAAATCTTAATTATTAGACCAATTATGTCGCAAATAAATGATTTTGATACTGCTTCTGCCCTCTCTCTAAATGTCAACGGACGGCGCAAAGAGGTTGAGCCATTTATTGAAAATCGGCGTACTACCATTTTGATCAGATATACTCCTTCCTAATTATATAGGTTAGTTGAAATTTTTATAAAAATTAAAATAATTTACTAAAAAGAAAATTATATAAGTAACTTTTTAATATGTTCATATTTATTCTTTGATATGCATGAATAAATCAAAGAATTAAATAGAAATATATTAGTAAATGAGCTAAAAAAATATTACTTCCTTCATTCGTCCACAAAATTTGTTTAATTATTTCCTCTTTGGACCGTAAATGAAAAACGTTTACTTTCCTCTTATAGACATGGACCCTATATGACCCTCTTAACTTTCAATCCTATACTATCCACTTATTTTAAAAACAAACTTTGACCGACCTTTTTAATTTCACTTAACATTAATTTAATCAAGTTATGGATCTAAACGGTCCGGGTCTAAAGCTGTTTTAAAATTTAATGGGTTTTGAACGGTTCTGAATTGGTCCGGATAAAATCTACTCATTGACATCCATATTGTAATATATTTTAAACAATATTATTTATTTTTATTTTTATTATAAAATTTCTTTTTAGGCCCCCAGTGTATATATATATATATAAGAGATGGAGAGATTTTGTAGTGGGGTGGAGGGAGTAAATTTTAGGGAATACTAGTGTAATAAATTCGTAGAAAATGACTTTTTTATTCTGGAGCCATCATTCTGTTATTGCGTCACCATATTACTTAATTTACTGCTTCTTCACAGAAGGAGAGATATTACTCTTTTTTGTGTGTGTGTGAGAGAGAGAGAGAAGTGAAAATGAGTGGACATTCTTTTTCCAGTATTCTTCAAGTTGAAGCTGCTGCCCCTTACAATAAGTAGTACTCAAAGATTACGTTTCATGACAAGTTACAGAATGAATTCAATAGTAAAAGTATATATGCTTTTTCGTTTACCGTTTTCGGAATTAAATATCTCAAGTATTAGATTTCCTTTTTCTTTTCGAATAACAGTTTACTTTTCACAAAAGTTTATTAGAAAATCGAAATCGAACATGATTTTTATTTAGGATATAGTTTAGGTCTAATTCGATTTCACCATAATATTTTGAAAGCTCGTTTCATTATCATGTGTTGCGGTTTTACTTAGGATGAGTTGATGAAACTTTGAATCTATAATCTTTGAATCGTGAATTTATCCATATAATCAATTAAGCAGCCCAAAAATTTATTTATGATTTTGAATTGGTTATTAAAGACAAGGCATGCCAATCCGAATATGCAATAATATTTTGGCTGCACAGACCGGTCCGCCAAATCGCAATTATGCACAATTATTTGTAAGTTCACATTAAATTCAATTAAGTTCAGATAACATACGTGGTACATTAATTTTTTTTGTTTTATTTATTACTTTTAAAACTTAGCCAGGTGTATTTTTATTTTATTCTTCAAAAACTTGTATGATTTTGAAGCTAGTTAGGTTAATATATATTCTTTCCATTTTTTAAGTGTCATGTCCTCATTTTTTTCTTGTTTTTAATAACTGTCATAGTTCATAATTTGAGAATATAATTATAATATATTTTTATCTTACCCTTATTTAATATTTAAGTATATATGCATTTATTATGGTAATTAATACGATCACAAAAATAAACTTATATATTTTAAATGATTGAATGAATAAGATACAAAGCTGAAGTTTCTTTTTCTATTTGTTAATTATAATCTCTTTATCATAACTTGGGGTACTGTAAGGTATTTGGACAAATTAAGAACATTGATTTTGAGAAAAAAACTAAATTATTATGTTCAAATAACTCCGATAAATTCAATCAGATTGTTCTGGAATTATGTAATCTAGTAGTACCATATTAATAATTTATTGAAAAAAAAATATAGGACTTTATTTTCCAAGGACATTCATAATGATATACATAACCGACCTCAATTTCTTGGTTCAAATATTTTGTCCATGCCTTTCTGCTGTTCATACATGAAGTCTAATACGTACAGTACGTACGTTCAGTCATTTCATGTTTTTATTAATAAATAAAAATTTGATATTCGAGGAAACCAATCAAAATTTATATCATTCTTAGTAAATAAAGGTTTATTTTAACGTTCAGTCATTTCATGTTTTTATTAGTAAATAATATGATATTCGAGGAAACCAATCAAAATTTATATCATTCTTATTAAATAAAGGTTTATTTTATATAAAATTTATATCATTCTTAGTAAATAAAGGTTTTTTTATAGGGGTGGTCTCCAGTGCGCGCCCGCGCACACCATCCCTAATTAATTAATAATTAATCTTAATTAATTAATTAATTTTAATTAAATTTAATTACTTAAATTAATTCTAATTAAAATTAATTAGTTTAATAAATTTTAATTGTAAATTAATAAATAATAATTTTGAATTAATATATCTTAATTATGAATTAATAAACTCTAATTGTGAATTAATAAATCCTAATCGTGAATTAATAAACCTTAATTTTGAATTAATAAACCCTAATTGTGAATTAATAAACCCTATTTATAATTAATAAACCCTAATTTTGAATTAATAAAATAAACCCTAATTTTGAATAATAAACTCTAATTGTGAATTAATAAACCCTAACTTTAAATTAATAAATTTTAATTATGAATTAATAAATCCTAATTATGAATTAATAAACAAAATATAAAATAATAAAATAACACACTAATTACACTTAGAAAAACACAAAAAACTTGTGCGCGCGCGTGCGCACACAAGTTTTTGTGTTTTTTATATTAAAAAATAACAAAAGGCTGAGGGAAAAGACAAAATGCGTAGGATAAACTTCAAATTCCCCACTCAAAGAGATTACTTAAATTAGTTATACATAAGTTAAATTAGAAGAAGGAAAATGATTATTTTGTGTTTGGAAAATACTCTCCACCACTATCGACGATTGCACACAAAATATTTCGATCCATAAAACTAACTAATATATATATATATATATATATATATGGGTGAGTTACGGTCGGAAAGATTATTAGTGTAGGAAATAGGAATAGTAGCACATCCTTCATGTTTGTGTAGCACAATCAGAATTACTATGTTACACATGTTAGTTTAGTACATATTTTATCCCTTCGTAGCATATGTTAAATATATTAGTTTAGCACATCTTTCATCATAACAGAACATAAGAGGGTTCTAGTCTTTGCACAAGAATCCGCAGAAGATACAAAACACAAAACTCTAACACAACCGAAAATTAAATCTCAACCATTGATCCACCAAATCAAAGGTCCAGATTCATTTTCATTTTCTACCAAATTATCATTTCCTACATGAATCATCTCATATATATATATATATATATATATATATATATATATATATATATATAGTTTGGTTCAAATAAGAACCATTCTTATTCTAAAACTAAGAACCAAATGAATTCATTATGAAAGTTGATGAATCCGTTGAGAAAGTTAATGAATTCAAAATTCGTAATTTTTCACCGCGTTCGAATCCCATGAGGCGAAAATTCTATTTTTTGGATTCAAGAATTTTCCCAAAGGATTCATCAACTTTCACCGTGAATTCATCAATTTTGGTTCTCACGCTCTCACAATAAAAATGGTTCTCGTTAACCTCCCCTATATATATATATATATATATATATATTGGATTGAACATAAATCAATTTTAAAGTATAAAATATAAATTATTTGAAGTCTTTTGTTCGTGAATATCTACAGTGAATTTATCACTTTACTTGATTAATTCAAATACCTAAGTTCGAATCCCATAAAGATAAAATATTATTTTTTAGAATTTAATATCGACTCATCAAACAGTTGAAACATATATCATCTTATAAAACGTTGGTGACATTTGATATGAAAGTGGAGATAAAGAAATAATTAATTAGGGTTGGAGGGTGTAAATGAAAGCGGGGTGTGGGGTTACGATTAGGTGAGATTTGGGATGATGCAATTGAGAGGTAAGCTCGATGGCGTTATAAAGGCTGAAATCCTATTTCTATCTTCCATCCTGCCATGAAATTAATTATTTGGTCTGCTACATCAACATGCACACTTAATTATCAGTGCCCCCTCATCAATTTACAAAATCACTAACGCCAAGCAATGTTACACGCACTAGCACACGCATGTATTAAGTACTATTATATACAACCTAGACAGCCAACAACCAATATTAAAGATTATATCCTCCCTTTTGTTTTTTGTTTTTTTTTTTAAATTTCTGCATCATGCATGGGTTAATAATCATGTCTTGTGTGTTGTGTTTTTACCTTATTTCAGGGAGAACAAATTTACAAAACTTGGTCTAATTTAATTGTAATGACGATCTCAAGTAATGTCATTTTTTGTTTATTGAAATTACATTTTTTCTTAAATTCGGCCACAATTTTGTTTCTTAACTCTCAACAACCGCCGAGAGGCGACCGTAGACCCACCTTGGATCCCATGTAAGAAAATTTACAATAAAGTAGAATAAAATAACAATCAAAGCTCGTGAATGACATTGAAAAAGTTAAAATATCATATTTAAACTGAAATTCTGTCCAATGTTCTTGATTTTTTTTTATTTTTTTTTTCAGAAAACAGCTTATAGTAAATATGTACATCAATAATATAATTTAGAGAGAAGATATATACTGACTTTTGTAGGAAAATGTACAGAACATTACAAAACTTGTCGAACGTATTACAACTCGAAAACAGAAATGTAGGAGATCAAACTAACAATGAATTTGAAATGTAAATACAATAGAAACTGAAAAAACCGTGAGATCGATGCCGAGTCGAGGAGGCCTCTTTCCGCAAGACGAGATATGCCCCGGTAGTGCTCTCGGTTCTAGCATATCGTCCCCAAAGATGAAACGGCAACGTCTCGTAGTGACAAAGACCGAGACCAACGAGCTCCGTGAACCTGGACGGAGGCGGGATGAGCTTGGACACGAAGTATATATGCAGGGTGCTCTTAGGAATGCCGGAATGCTTTAGACAGTGGGTTGCTTATGCCGGGATACATGTCCTATTTATAGGCGTCGCCCCTCATGGGGAGCATCTTTGAGTCAACACCGCATTGATATC
Organism: Salvia rosmarinus; assembly: GCA_036937905.1. Taxonomy (NCBI): domain Eukaryota; kingdom Viridiplantae; phylum Streptophyta; class Magnoliopsida; order Lamiales; family Lamiaceae; genus Salvia; species Salvia rosmarinus. Next base: position 19,899,553 of record CM072822.1, on the reverse strand, counting down.
GGGTGTTACGGGTTATGTCCCCATTGAGTGCGAGGGGTTACGCGGTTTCGGAGACAATGAGGAAAGAACACCCACGCTTCCGCAGAGCCATCATTTCGGACGTTACCGATTCCACGATGAATCTGGACAATGCGTCCGTCCAGGTTCATTGGACGTATCCATACGTCTCTTCAAGTGCACAACAGGCCCAACGGATTGGGTCACACGAGTTGGGCCTCAGACCAACTCCATCTTTGGGCTCGATCAAATATTGATCCAAAATATACGGGCAATGGGACACGGAACCAGGCCCACGAATATGCCCAAAGACCAAGATCCACGATCCACTGACCACGGAACCGGGCCGGGTCCGGGCCGGGCCTGGACCTGGGCCCGAGCCCGGCGGCGTGCGTTTGGACTTTCCCAGCCCATCACTTGTGCACATAATTATACTAAGTGTTCAATGAACCACTTATATACACATTTAATGAAGGTACATTAATCAATGTGGGATAAGGATTAATTAATCCATGCATATCCCCTTAAGCACATAATGTTTGGACTGAAAAGATCACTAACAAAGTCCCTCGCAATCTAACGAGGTCGTCCTAGCGAGCAAGTTAATCCGAGTCGTCTCTCAAGGAAAACTTAACAGAGCGTTACTAAGTTACCACATGAAAGCAATTAAATTCCTAAACACTCTAATCACAAAGGGTTGTTTGATTACCTAGGCGAGGAATTATTAAAGAAAGAAAGACGAATTAACTAGGCGAAAATTGACAAAGCAAAGAAATTATCTAAACAAGAATTAAACCATAGATTAAAGAACATAGAATCAACGTGATGAACCCTAGGCATAAATCGAATAGATTAAATGGAAGACAAGAATAATTAAGCAATACCAATATGAATCAACACCAAAGCATATAAATCAATATTAAAGAAATACGAGAACACGAAAGAAAGCGATAAAGAAATCTTACGAATAAGAACGAACAATGAAATTGAATTTAAGATCTTTCGGAGCAGAAATCCAATAATAATTACCCTTATAATAATCTTGAATCACAAATATAAAGAAATACTTAGGAAATTGAAGAAAGAAAATCGTCCGGAGAGGAGGCGCTCTAACCGAAAGAAAGAAAAATTGAATAATGAAAAAAAGGGTGGCTAGGGTTTTCAACGTGTAATCTGTATTTATAACGTAGAAAATTCCGTACCTAGCGCCGGACGCGTCAAGTCTCTGGACGACTTGCACAGCGCCGGATGCGGCGCCGGACGCGACGAGTTTCTGGAGGAATTTCCAGCACGCGCGCAGCGCCGAACGCGGATGAGGCGAGCGCTGGGGGCAAAGCGCGCGCGGGGGGGAACAGGTGAGCGCTGAGGAGGGCACTGGGCTTGAGGAGGGTGCTGGGCTTGAGGATGATGTTGAGTGCACGCTGGAGAGAGCTCAGCGCCGCGTGAAACGCGCACGCGCGTGCGCGACTTCGGTGTTTCACTCCGAATTACGATCCGGTTGTGCCTATAGATTCCTATCGAGATTCTCTTAAATATAGGATAGCTCCTAAAAAATATATTTCATCATATGTTATGCCATCTTTCCAAGAATAAGCACGCGCGGAATGCACATGGGCGACATTGAAGAAATGATCTGTTTTCCCTCGTCCGAAGTCCGAATTGCGATCCGTTTGTGCCTATGAACTCCTATCGAAATGCTCTTCAATTATAAATGATCCTTGGCAGATCCATTTCATCCTATTTTATGCCGTTTTTCTAGAAAACATCAAGACAAACCAAGTAAGTCTGAATCGATAAATACTAATCAAACCAACGGCATAAATAGGACAAACCACTGAAAACAACATACAAAACAATACCAAGGATAAGCACAAAATGAGACTAAACAACTCCCCCACATTTATCCATTTGCTTGTCCTCAAGCAAAGTCTATACTAATAAGAGTAGAAAAATAACTATGCAACATAACTCTTAGTCCAATCAATCAAACCTCTTTTTGCAATTCCCCCAAACATGATGAATACATAATCAAAGTTAACGTGAAACAAATCTAAGATTGTGAAAATATCAAACAAACAAGTAAGTTATTTTTGCTCAGACCCAACTCTCCGCTAGGAGTGAATTAACTAAAGTGGCCATCTTTAGCAACAAGTTTTCGTTTAGAAAACAAGGAAAGTATTAATAGATTTTGGGACAATGTTCGAAAGGTGAACTCTCGATGAACTCCAGTCTCCTATCGTGGTTTTCCATGTCCATTTCTCAATTTACGAGAAAGAAGGACAAAATCCCATCCTCCATTTCAACAATCTCAATCTTTTTCTTTTTCTTTTTATATAAATTGAAACAAGTATATAGGTGACCACAATGTTAACACTACCTTTGGCATTAGCTGGACAAATCACGTCAATAACCCCCGATTTAAGATCAATCCACACAATCTCGTCAATTCACATTGTACTTTAACACATGTCAACAAGAGAAACGAAATCACATCAAGGTCTGATCAATACCACAGAGTTCAGTTGCACAAATTAAAATCCTAACTTACTCGCATATACAATACTATATTCTAAGAGATCAAAATAAGCACAAAGGCACATCACCAAGCATACAAATAGATAAGATATGCACACAAAACCAAGTAATCATCCCCCACACTAAATTCGAGCACTGTCCCCAGTGCTCAAAACATTAATAGCACAAAAAGGCCAATAGAGGATGAGACTTCCCTGATAATAGATGAGTGTGCGCTGCAGAGTTGGAGTATCACAGCTTCACCACACTGCTAAAAATGTCCCAATACTCAAGAATAAACGACACCGAAACCTGCACCACACAAAACCAAAACAAAGACGAAAGCACAAACACAAACAAAACCCAAAAGAAAACAAGAACAAAACATAAAAGAAATCAAAGGGAACAACGAAAAAAACAAAGAGAAAGAAAGAAAAGAGAATAAAAACGTGGTAAACTCCCACGTAGTACTCGGCTTAACGTCGTGAGTCCGACGTAATCCACCAACAACGGACTATCCATAGTCCTTTACCTGCAGGAATACCATCTCAGCCAGAGCATTAGTAGTAACCATATAAGCACAAAGGACAGTTAAGGAAGCAAATAATAAATTATTTAAGCTCAAATCGAACATCCTATTCTCCAAAGAAAAATAGATAATTTCAACTCCCAAAGCACAATACTTTGATGAATTAGGATGTTGACAAATTATGGATGCTATCTCAACATTTGTCCTCTCTTCATCCTCCTCCAAGTGTTGGGGTAGTTCTTTCATTTCCAGAGTGGGCTTTGGCATGCTATCAACTTCATGTGCCCACTCTTTCTCATTTTCCATCTCCTCTGGCTGCAGCGGCTCGTCTGGTGTCTCTCCCACCCCATTCTCAACAATTGGGTCACTTTCAAGAATAATGACCGTCTGAGCTTGATCGGGTTGGTGTGGGAAAGGTATGACTTCAGTCACTTTCTTGTTTTCCACCTCCTGTGGCAGCAGCGGCTCTTCTGGTGTCTCTCCCACCCCATTCTCAACAATTAGAAGTTCACTCTCTGCACGTTGCTGCAACAGCTCCTTAAGCATGCTATTAAGCTGTCCCATTTTCGTCTCTAAACGCTCAAGTGTGGAGTTTTGAGCATCCATTCTTTGAGTGGACAACTTCCTTCTTTAGGCGAACACATCCTCCAAAGCTGGTTTATGAGGTGGAGGCAGCTGCTGCGGGTACTGTTGCGGTGGAGGCGGAGGCAGCTATGGATATGGATACTGAGGTGGAGGTGGTTGTTGTGGGTATGAATACTGAGGTGGAGACGGCTGCTGCGGGTATGAATACTGAGGTGGAGGTGGTTGTTGTGGGTATAAATACTGAGGTGGAGGGGTTTGTTGTGGGTATGGATACTGCGGCGGAGGTGGTTGCTCCCAGTATGGATTGTAGGCTTGATCCTCATACTGCGGTGGAGGTGGTTGGTCCCAGTAGGGATTGTAGGACTGATGCTCATGGTAGGGATCATAGGCTTGATGCCCATAGCTTGACGGATATCCCTCAGAATAGTTGAATTGGGATCCTTCTTCATAAGAAGAAGTTGCCCAATACGACGACCTTTCCTCCCCACAGCCTGTTTGCCCATATTCGCATTGCTGGTAACCATGCATTAACAGACACCAACTACGAAAACAGGATCACACGCATCGGGGGGAGAAAAACAACAGCGGTACAAAATAAGAAAGGCAAAGAGAAGAATAAAAACGAAAAAACATGCAACATTACAAAACGCCTAAAGTTTTACCTGGCAACGGCGCCAAAATTTGTTTGGACTGAAAAGATCACTAACAAAGTCCCTCGCAATCTAACGAGGTCGTCCTAGCGAGCAAGTTAATCCAAGTCGTCTCTCAAGGAAAACTTAACAGGGCGTTACTAAGTTACCACATGAAAGCAATTAAATTCCAAAACACTCTAATCACAAAGGGTTGTTTGATTACCTATGCGGGGAATTAAACCCTAGATTGAAGAACATAGAATCAACGTGATGAACCCTAGGCATAAATCGAATAGATTAAATGGAAGACAAGAATAATTAAGCAATACCAATATGAATCAACACCAAAGCATATAAATAAATATTAAAGAAATACGAGAACACGAAAGAAAGCGATAAAGAAATCTTACGAATAAGAACGAACAATGAAATTGAATTTAAGATCTTTCGGAGCAGAAATCCAATAATAATTATCCTTACAATAATCTTGAATCAAAAATATAAAGAAATACTTAGGAAATTGAAGAAAGAAAATCGTCCGGAGAGGAGGCGCTCTAAACGAAAGAACGAAAAATTGAATAATGAAAAAAAGGGTGGCTAGAGTTTTCAGCGTGTAATCTATATTTATAGCGCAGAAAATTCCATACCCAGCGCCGGACGCGTCAAGTCTCTGGACGACTTGAGCAGCGCCGGACGCGACGCGGCGCCGGACGCGACGAGTTTCTGGAGGAATTTCCAGCACGCGCGCAGCGCCGGATGCGGATGAGGCGAGCGCTGGGGGCAAAGCGCACGCGGGGGGGAACAGGTGAGCGCTGAGGATGGCACTGGGCTTGAGGAGGGCGCTGGGCTTGAGGATGATGTTGAGCGCACGCTGGAGAGAGCTCAGCGCCGCGTGAAACGTGCGCTCGGGCGTGTGCAGCGCCGTGCGCGTGCGCGACTTCGGTGTTTCGCTCTGTTCTCTCTCGTCCGAACTCTGAATTACGATCCGTTTGTCCCTATGGATTCCTATCGAGATTATCTTCAATATAGGATAGATCCTAAAAAATATATTTCATCCTATGTTATGCCATCTTTCCAGGAATAAGCACGCACGGAATGCACGTGGGCGACATTGAAGAAATGATCCGTTCTCCTCGTCCGAAGTCCGAATTGCGATCCGTTTACGCCTATGAACTTCTATCGAAATGATCTTCAATTATACATGATCCTTGGCATATCCATTTCATCCTATTTGATGCCGTTTTTCTATAAAACATCGAGATAAACCAAGTAAGTCTGAATCGATAAATACTAATCAAACCAACAGCATAAATAGGACAAACCACTGAAAACTGTTGGATTTGTATACTGAGAGCAGTTTTTGTTGAGCTTGTATACAATGTTTCCTGTTACGACTATTACAATCTCCTATCTGAATTGATTACTTGATTGCATATATCTATGTCCCCTTATCTCATATATAAGTTAGATCATACAGTGTGTAGAAGATCACGGAAGTCCGTATGATCGGTCAAACTTAATGAGATATAAAAGTATCATAGCCGAGACAACTTGAGGACGAGTTGTCGGTATAGAGCTCAGTATAGATAAGAAGTGACTTGACTTGGTTGCTTGTCTATACCGGCACGCCTCGACGTATTGATGGATCACAAATGAGACGAGTTCTTCTATCCGACCGTCGTGAAGAACCCAGATCTCGGTGACTTACGATGATCTAAACCTCGATAAGGTATTAGGTGAGTATAAGTTGTCACCATCACTTTGACTTGTTATGGGTGAGGGTTACATGTTTTAACCCAAGACTCTCTCGCATCTTGGGTGGTGGCGGTCTTGTATGTCATGCTAGTTATCTCAGACGAGTCACCGTATCCGCTAGGATGATGACGCCACCTTAAGGAGCTCAAAGGTTTATTGTACTAAACCCCGCAGTTGAGTTATCTCAAGTACAATAATAAGGTTGAGTGGTACTACTTAAGAATTAAAGATATTAATTATTTTAAGCAATGAGCAGCGTAAATAATTAATGGACGACGATATCTTAAATACGTGATTCAGAAAGTCTAAGTGCAAGCCGACTCAACTTTGGTAATAAATGGGTAAGTCAACATTTATTCTCTAGTAGCATGAATGAATGTTTATGAATTAATTTATGTTCTGGGCTGAACATAAGATAATTAATTTATTTGATGTCCATCTTTATTCCTCGATTTGATCCTCGGGTGGCCCATCCAGGCCTGTAGCTTAGTGATTTTCGCCATCTCTCTCACCCCTCTGGGACTCTAACTTGATCCTCTCTATCCTAAAGGATATTATTATATTTATTAGATATGCATAAATCCTATCTAGATAGGATTTGGGAGTGCATTATAAATATAAGGTGAGAGAAAAATCAAGGCTAATCCTCATTCCATATTTTCGAGAATTCTATTTCCATATAGAGAGATTTTCAAAATCTTGAGAGAAGAAAGAGGGTGATTTTCTATAGCATTCTCCATAGACCGCCCTCACTCGACATTGGAGATTAGGCAACCGGGATACAATCCAGAAGATCAAAGCACGAGTCTTGATCCGTTCTACGCCGACAGATTCGCAGGTAAACACGAGAAAACTCCTACGTGTTACAATTAATTATATAGGTGCATACTAGGCATATAATCAATGTATGGTGAATTAAACATCCAAGATAGATCCTCGGAGAGGTTAAAATCGATTTCCCTACAATTGGTATCGAGCACGGGATCGATTCGCTCGCTGGATTAATTCACGCTTGATTAAACGCGCGCAATTAATTAATTGTGAATCATCGCTCATCGTGGCTCGCTTTATTTTTGTCGGATTTTGTTTTCACCACGAGAAAATCCGTGGTTAGATTAGATTTTTTCCTGTAAATCTTATCTGTAAAAGAAGAACGAAGACGACAAAGGCTCGTCGGGAGAAACCGGACACACGGTGCGAGGGCGTGCGGGCGACGGCACGCGAGGCGTGCTCAGTGCTCGTAGCATGCCCCTCGGCTGCTGCGCACGTTTCTCGGCAACATCGGAAAAAGCGGGCGGATGGGGCGGCGCACGCCGGCGGCGGCGGGCCGGAGCGCTCGAGCGATCGTGAGGCGGCGCGATCGCACCCGCAGACAGCGCCGGCAGCAGCGCGCGATCGCGCCGAGGGCGCCGGCAGCGCACGCTTGCGCCAGTGCTCGCCACGGCGCCAGAAACCTCAACGCGCTTCTACACGCGGGCGACGCGGGCGTGTTACTCTCGCAGACGGAAGCCTCGCCGGCGCCGGCGCTGGTCGTCTTGGCAGCGCAGCGCGCGCGCGTGGCGCCCGGGCGGCGCCGGTGAATGCGCGCGGGCGTGCGCTGCAGACGCCTCGCGGCTCACGACGAGAGTAAAGCCCGGCGATGGACCTCGGTAGCATCCGACAGGGGCCCTCGACACCTGGGCGAGCTTCCTGGCGGTGGCTCGGCCGATGACGGCGAGGCCGGGCGCGTGCATGGGTTGTGCCCTAGCGCGCGGCCCAGCCCATTTTGGACCGACCCGGCCCAAATCCGGCCCGAACCCAGATTTTCGGCCCGAATTAGATTTTTCGTCGATTTCAAATTTTGGCCCGATCCGCCCGATCCATCGCTCCGCCCGCTTTGATTTTGGCCCAAATCCGCTTTTGAATCCGTCCGTGCCTGCACTCGAGACCCGTTGAAGTTTCAAGATCTCAGACTTTGCAAATTTATATTATAAATTAGGCAGGAAGTACAGTGATCCACGAAGTGCCGCGATGAACGATTTTATTTTATTTTTATCGCTCAAAGCATGTCGTGGATGTTTAAATTATGCGTAGCATGCTATGTATGTTTAATTACGAGATAAACATGTTATATGTTTTCGTGATTGATAAGCATAGTAAGCTCGCTAGGTTTATCGCGTTTTCAAGTATATTTTAGAATTTCATGAGCATGTTTTACATGTTGAGTTCTATAGAAAACATGCTAGGATTACGTGATCTGCATGGACAAACCTTTTGAAACAAAAGACTAAGCAAGTAACCCGACATATTAATTTTAAATTAAAATGTCAAGACCTCCACTTTTGATCTCTAAACAAAGTGATACGCACCGTGAGTAAACGCCCACACGCTGGGCTTGCATATATGCGATTTTCATAAGTTCTCTAGAGATAGATTTAAAATGAGATAACAAAGGATTTTGGATTGGAAGCGGTATGGTCCTAGTGAGTATGCTAATTCTAAGAATTCATTTTCTGCTGTTAAAATTGTGGTCATTACTTAGACATCACCTCAAGTACAACTTCCCGCGAAGTCCCTTCTTGCGATAGTGATGTGGTCTAGTAAGGTCCAATCATTAATTTCATTTGTCATAAGGATAAGTTGACATGGATTGAAATTAAACGACTAAAAAGTTTATTTTAGTATGGTCGAGGGGTTCATGTGTAAACGTCCACACGCGTGGCTTGCATGTGGGATTCCTTGGGCGATTGGAGGTTTCAATTAATATTGTTTTATCAAAAGGTTACAATATTATTGTTACGAATTATGTGCGATCGTATGCTTATGTGTTTACATTACTTTTCGATATGTGTCTCTTACATCGATTATCAACATGCTCGCACAAAATCCTTTATCCAAATTCAAATTTTATCGAGTGGAAACGAAACATTTAGAATGTTCTTACTGTCAAGAAAATTTATTTGTACTCACTACACCCCGTCCCAAGCCTCTAGACGATTCATCTATCGATGAGGAGCGCATGAGAGCATGAGAAATGAGACAAATCAAATAGAATGGCAAAGTGCCTTCTTTGGTCACCATGTGCGAGTCCCTCAACTCCAAAGATCAAGAGATGGAAGATGCAGACCACTATATGGCTAAGTCTTATGAAATCGTATGAGAGTCGGACAGAATCGCTTGTCATAATTTGACAAAATCAATAATGTCAAGTTCAATGAAGGAAAGCGATTCAAGGCATGACCATGTAGAGCAAATGATCAATCTCTTCTGAGAGCTCGAATTGGTTGGAGGATATGTTGATGACATAGTCGAATTGATATGATCTCAACACTTTGCCCAAGTCTTTTGATGACTTCCGTTATAAAGTAGTCCTTTATGATAAGAGTTATACTCTAGATTCATTGCAAGAGGATCTAGTAACGGAAGAATAAAATGGGCAAAGGTGCACGCTTTAGTACGCACCTCAAAGAAAACCACCGCATCATCGAAAGATGAAAAGGAAAGTGGAATTCAAGAGATGCTAAGGCTAAAGAAAAGAGTGGGAGTATACAGAAGGCTCTACCAATGGTTTGAAAAGCCAAAGGAGAGGGCAAATGCTTCAAGTGCGCGAGACTGGCATTGGAAGGCTAAGTTCCCCAAGCTCAAGGCTCAAGTACGCCATTTGCCTTAGTAACGAAACATGTTTAGCGACTTGTTCTACTCATTCATGGGTAGTAGATACGGGTGAGACCGATCATGTTTGTTACACCTGTGGGTTCCCGCGACAAGGGAGTCGTGTGATGGCGAGATAACAATCTCCATGGGCAACGCGCGAAAGTCGAGGCCGTTGCAATGGAGATGCCACTTTATGTTTTGATAGGTCGGTTTAGTTTTGAAAGACGCTTTATATGTGCCGGAGTTTCATGAACCTTATTTCCGCTTCCAAACTATTTATTCATGGATATTCGCTATTTTTGATAGTGGTGTTTCTATCATAAGAAATGACGGTTATCTCGTGGTGGCATTTTATATAATTCGCTTTATACTATTTCGCCAAACATAATACCTATAACTATGTTGCATCTTCTTCAAACCTTAAAAGAGAAAGTTTTCTCCAAGATGACACCACATTTCTCCGGCATCTTAGATTAGGTCACATCAATCTAAATAGGATCCAAAGACGGCTAAGAATGGAGAGTGGGTAATCTAACAATTACTGCTGCCCCGATCTGCGAATCTCGTGATAAGGCAAGATGTCGACTAGACCCATCAAAGCGAAGCGTTACTGAGCCAAAGAAGTGTTGAGCTAGTCCATTTCGACTGTGTGGACCTATGTCCACACAAGCTCGTGGAGGGTACGAGTATTTTGTCACTTTCATTGACGATTACTCAAGGTACGAATACATATACCTGCTTCACCGCAAGTCTGAATGTTTTGAGAAATTCAAAGAGTTTAAGGCGGAAGTGGAGACGAAGCTTGGTAAGAGTATCAAGTCACTACGGTCTGATCGCGGTGGCGAATACCTCAGTAACGAGTTTATGGACTATTTGGTGCAATGTGGGATTACCTCTCACCACCACACCCGCACACCACAAAGAAATGGTGTGTCAGAGCGAAGAAATATGACTCTTTTAGAAATGGTTAGATCGATGATGAGTTATGCAACATTGCCTATTTCGTTCTGGGGGTATGCCTTAGAAACGGCGGCATACTTGCTAAATCTAGTACCATCCAAGTCACCGAAAAGACCCTTCGAGTTGAGGTTTGGGCAAGCTTTAGTTTAAGCCACATAAGATATGGGCGCCAAAACATGTCTTTGAACAACAAAAGGTCGACAAGTTGGAGGCTAGATCCGACGCAAGGCTATTTATTGGCTATCCTAGAGGGACGAAAGGTGGTTTATTCTATAGTCCTAAGGATCGAAGGTCATTATTAGACTAATGTCCGATTCTTAGAAGAGGATTATATGAAACACCATAAATCCAAAGTTGAAATCATTCTTCGTGAATTAGAAAATGATCGATTCCACCACCGATTAAGCCAAAGGTACGAGATGTCTGCCTAGTGGGAGGATCGACACCGATACTTCAAGAAATTAAAGTGGGTCGAGTTCCACCGAGATACCGACCGTATGTGGCTCCTATCCAAAGAACTTGTGCAAGATAGAGAACCACAAGTTATCGCACCCACCGCCATTCAGCGATGAACGCCTCGTCGTAGTGGGAGGTTGTTCGTCAACCCGAGCGATTTATGTTCGTGGGTGAATCTTCGGATTTAGTCCCGTGAAACGAGCGCACAATAATCGACCCATGGACAAACAAATGGTGCGATACAAGATATTGATGCAAGATCATGGCACACCGCTATGGACTTAGAAATCGAGTCCATAACAGCTATGGATGTATACGAAAGACATCTCTACCGGATGGCAAGGAAGCCATAGGTAGCAGTGGGTATACAAGAGGAAGAGATTCAGATGGAGAGGTTTCGCTTTTAAAGCCGTGCTTGGGCGAAAGGGTACACTCAGATTGAGGGCATCGATTTCGATGAGACCTTTCACTGAAGCAATGCTCAAGTCCATCGTAATTCTTTTGGCCATATCAGCCCACTTAAACCTCGAGGTTTGGCAATGGATGTGAAAACCGCTTTTCTAACCGGTTACCTTGAGGAAGGTAGGGACATCTATATGCAGCAACCCGAAGGTTATTGTAGGGAAAACTAGGTTTAGCCCTCGCCCCGAGGATCTATCTTGGATATTTAATTCACCATACATTGATTATATACCTAGCATGCATCTATATAATTAATTTCAACACGTAGGGGTTTTCTCGTGTTTACCTTTGAATCTATCGAGGTGGATCGGGATGAACGGATCGAGACTCGTGCTTTGACCTTCTGGACTGTATCCCGGTTACCCAATCTCCAACGTCGAGTGAGGACGATCTATGGAGAATGCACCGGAAAAACACCCAAGCTCTCACAATTTTCGAGAATATCACTATGATGATGGACAAAAATTATGCTCTCTATAATGAAGCATTAACCTAGACTTTATCTCTTACCTTATATTTATAATGCATTACCATAATCCCACAAGGAAAGGATTTATGCATATCCCATAAATATAATAATATCCTTATAGGATAAAGAGAATAAAATCTTTCCTTTGAGAGCTATGGGGCGCCGATTTCCTTAGTGCTACGGGCCTGGATGGGCCAGCCCAGGGATCAAATGCAAGGAATAAAGATGGGCCTCAAATAAATTAATTATCTTATGTTCAGCCCAGAACATAAATTAATTTATAAACATTCGATCATGCCACTAGAGAAAGAATGCTGACTTACCCCTTTATTACCGAAGTTGAGTCGGGCTTGCACTTAGACATTACGAATCCCCGTATTTAAGATATCGAACGTCCATTAATTATTTATAGCATTCTGACTGCTTAAAATAATTAATATCTTTAATTCCTTAAGTAGTACCACTCAACCTTATTATTGTACTTGAGCTAACTCAACCTGCGGGGTTTAGTACAATAAACCTTTGAGCTCCTTAAGGGCGCCATCATCCTAAACGGATACGGTGACTCGTCTGGATAACTAGCATGACATACAAGCACACCACCACCCAAGATGCGGAGAATATTGGGTTAGAACATATAACCTCACCCATAACAAGTCAAAGTGATGGTCAACAACTCATACTCATCTAATACCTTATCGAGGTTTAGATCATCGTAAGTCACCGAGATCTTGGTTCTTCACGACGGTCGATAGAAGAACTCATCTCACCGTGATCCTTTAATACGCCGAGACGCACCAAAGATAGACAAGCAACCAAGTCAAGTCACTTCTTATCTATACAGCAGCCTATACCGACAACTCGTCCTCAAGTTGTCTCACCGTGAAACTTTTATATCTCATTAAGCTTGACCAATCATACGGACTTACGTGATCTTCTACACACCGTATGATCTAACTTATATATGAGATAAGGGACACGATATATGCAATCAAGTATTCAATTCAGATAGGAGATTGTAATAGTGGTAACAGGAAACATTGTATACAAGCTCAACCAAACTGCTTTCAGTATACAAATCCAACAGTTATGTGGTGAAGGGTGAATAGCATCTAGTTTGGAAGCTTAAGAAGTCCATTTATGGACTTAAGCAGGCTTCACGAACCTGGAACTTACGCTTTGACGAGGTTGTAAAGTCCTATGGATTTACCCAGTTGCCTAGCGAAAGTTGTGTGTATCGTTTAGATGTCAACGGTGATGTGGTATTTCTTGCACTTTACGTAGATGACATTCTTCTAGTTGGCAACAATGTGAAGTTGTTATCGGGGCGTAAAGAGTTGGTTATCCGATCGCCAAATGAAAGACTTAGGAGATGCAGCAGTACATTCTTGGGATCAAGGTTTACCGAGATCGCAAGAGGAAAATGTTGAGCATATCTCGGCGCCTTACATTAATACCGTGATTACTCGTTTTAGTATGCGGACCGCCAAGAAAGGATTGCTACCTTTCGGCATGGTGTTCCTTTATCTAAGGAGCGATCACCTATGACCGCAAAGGAGATAGAGGAATGAGACAAGTTCCTTACGCTCGCCTTAGGAAGTCTCATGTACGCAATGCTTATGTACGAGACCGATATCTCCTATGCGGTGGCATAGTAGCTAGATATCGCCTAACCTGGACAAGCTCATTGATTGCGAAGAAGCATATACTCAAGTACCTCAAAAGGACTCGAGATTATAGGCTAGTTTACCATGGAGATAGTCTAATGCGTTTGGGTTATTCGGACTTCGGTTTCAAGTGACCGTGATGTGAAAAAGTCACCTCGGCTATGTGTTTACCTTGGGAGGTGGAGCCGTATCTGGCGGAGTGCAAAGCAAATATGCATTGCGGTCTCTACCATGGAAGCCGAATATGTAGCCGCTCGAGGTATGGTTCAAGAACTACCTCATGGATCTAGGTGTGGTACTGGTTTGCCCAAGAGTATCATAGTTTCTTGTGATAACTCGGTGCGATGGCAAACTCGAAGGAACCACGGACCCACAAGGTAACCAAACACATAGAGAGAAAGTACCATGTCATACGCGAAATCGTTAGACGAGGGGACGTGCTGATCGAAATGATTGATACGACGGATAACCTAGCGGATCCATTCACGAAAAGCATGCATAAAAGTCTACGAAGTTCACATTCGAGGACTTGGATTACAAGAAGACGGCACCCACTCGAAGGAAACTTTTGTATAAGTGGGAAAAGCAAAGTGATGGTTTTGTTTTGTAATAGCTAGAAGAGACACATTGTATACTAAAAGTTTGCTTTAGTATAAGTGGGAGATTGTTGGATTTGTATACTGAAAGCAGTTTTGGTTGAGCTTGTATACAATGTTTCCTGTTACCACTATTACAATCTCCAATCTGAATTGATTACTTGATTGCATATATCTATGTCCCCTTATCTCATATATAAGTTAGATCATACAGTGTGTGGAAGATCACAGAAGTCTGTATGATTGGTCAAGCTTAATGAGATATAATAAGTATCACACCGAGACAACTTGAGGACGAGTTGTCGGTATAGCTGCGGTATAGATAAGTGACTTGACTTGGTTGCTTGTCTATACCGGTGCGTCTCTGACGTATTGATGGATCACAGTGAGATGAGTTCTTCTATCTGACCGTCGTGAAGAACCTAGATCTCGGTGACTTACGATGATCTAAACCTCGATAAGGTATTAGGTGAGTATGAGTTGTTGACCATTACTTTGACTTGTTATGGGTGAGGGTTACATGTTTTAACCCAAGACTCTCTGCATCTTGGGTGGTGGCAGTGCTTGTATGTCATGCTAGTTATCTGTATCGAGTCACCGTATCCGTTTAGGATGATGACGTCACCTTAAGGAGCTCAAAAGGTTTATTGTACTAAACCCTGCAGGTTGAATTATCTCAAGTACAATAATAAGGTTGAGTGGTACTACTTAAAGAATTAAAGATATTAATTATTTTAAGCGATCGAACGTCAGAATAATTAATGGACGTCGATATCTTAAATACGGGGATTCAGAAAGTCTAAGTGCAAGCCCGACTCAACTTTGGTAATAAAGGGTAAGTCAAGATTTATTCTCTAGTGGCATGAATGAATGTTTATGAATTAATTTATATTCGGTGAACATAAGATAATTAATTTATTTGAGGCTCATCTTTATTCCTTGCATTTGATCCCTGGGCTGGCCCATCCAGGCCTGTAGCTTAGTGATTTTCGCCCATCTCTCTCTCAGTCCTACTGGGACTCTAACTTGATCCTCTCTATCCTAAAGGATATTATTATATTTATTAGATATGCATAAATCCTATCTAGATAGGATTTGGGAGTGCATTATAAATATAAGGTGAGAGAGAAAATCAAGGCTAATCCTCATTCCATATTTTCGAGAATTCTATTTCCATATAGAGAGATTTTCGAAAATCTTGAGAGAAGAAAGAGGGTGATTTTCTATAGCATTCTCCATAGACTGTCCTCACTCGACATTGGAGATTAGGCAACCGGGATACAGTCCAGAAGATCAAAGCACGAGTCTTGATCCGTTCTACGCCGACAGATTCGCAGGTAAACACGAGAAAACTCCTACATGTTGCAATTAATTATATAGGTGCATGCTATGCATATAATCAATGTATGGTAAATTAAACATCCAAGATAGATCCTCGGGAGAGGGTTAAAATCAGATTTCCCTACAAAAACAACATACAAAACAATACCAAAGATAAGCACAAAATGAGACTAAACACATAACTTCATGTTTAAGTGACCAACTTTGATCCATTATTTCTCACTCACCGGAAATCGGATTTGAGAATATGAATACACCACGATCATCTACTCGAAACGTAGATCGATCATATGTCGTTTAATTTCTTCAAATTAAACGTTATGTCACTCAAAAGCTTGGTCAGAGTAGCTTCCTGGCAACTTGACCACATATTTAATAAATATATATATAATCGTTGATTTCAACAATCCCCCACATGAGTGGAAATAGCCATATGCATGTATGCAGACACAGCTCAGTCCTCAAGAGATGTTAAAATATTTGGACAGGTGGTTTATGGCCTTGAACCTTCCATATTTAGTACCATCGAGTACACAGACGGATTAGTGGACACGATGCCTTGAACTATTCCCCCACAACGTGCACTGAGACAATGATATTAACACTTTAATACCTCAATCTCATCCATTCTCACGTTTGATTCCATTTTGGCCATGGACATCCATTTTGGATTCATAAGTGTTTTGTTTGAAGCGGCCCCACTTCGCACTTACATAGGTGATTCTTTACCGAGAATCTTGCCATACTCAACTTCCGCGAGGTATCTTTGGAATCATTCAGAGTCAACGACTCAACCTCACCACTAGGCAAGTTTTTCAACACTCGTTTACTTTCTAGGGAACAGACTAACTTGAGAGTTTACACACGAACTCCTATAGCTTAGTTCTCCCATTGAACCAAGTTCTTGGGATCTCCAGTCATCATGGTTGGGTTAGCACTATGATTGTTCTTAAGATGTGGATTTTAATCTCATTCCCACTAGCAACTTTATCATTTGATCCCGGTTTAACCCTTTGATTAACGGATCTGCTAGATTATCTATTGACTTGACATAGTCAACTGAGATAACCCCACTTGAGATCAAATGCCTCACGGTATTATGTCGCCGACTTATATGTCGAGACTTACCATTATACAAACCACTTTTCGCTCTTCTAATAGCCGCTTGGCTATCACAGTGAATCATCACCGGTGGCACAGGTTTAGACCAACATGGAATATCTTCCAAAATTACGAAGCCACTCGAACCTCACCGCCTTTATCCAAAGCTATGAATTACGATTCCATGGTGGATCGGGCTATACACGTCTGTTTCGTGGATCTCCAAGAAACAACACCTCCCACAATTGTGAACACGTACCCACTTGTAGAAAGTGAATCTTTCGTGTCAGATATCCAATTGGCATCACAGTACCCTTCAAGTACTGGGGGATATCTCGTAAAATACAGCCTATGATTTTAAGTATACTTCAAGTACCTCAAAACTCTCACTAGAGCCTTCCAATGCTCCTTGCTTGGATTGCTCGTATAACGACTCAATTTGTTCACGGCGCAAGTTATGTCGGGTCGGTGCAATTAGTAAGATACATCAAACACCCGATGACCTTAGCATAGTCTTCTTGCCCAACAGTTCACCCTGTTCTTACTCAAGTGAACATTGAGCTCCATGGGGTCTTAGCAGGCAAACTATCAAACGCGTTGAATTTCTTAAGCACTTTCTCGACGTAGTGAGATTGTGTCAAGACAATTCCATCTGATCTTCTTAGAATCTTGATTCCAAGAATCACATCAGCTAATCCCATGTCCTTCATGTCAAAATTTCTATTTAACATGCGCTTTTATCATTAATGACTTAAGTATTGCTACCCATGATCAACATGTCATCTACATACAGATACACTATAACATAACCATTATCAGTGTTCTTAACGTAGACACATTTATCACACTCGTTGATCTTGAAACCATTTGCCAACATTACATTGTCAAATTTCAAATGCCATTGCAACGACGCTTGTTTCAAACCATACAGAGACTTCACGAGTTTGCATACCTTGCCCTCTTGACCAGGTACTACAAACCCTTTGGGTTGCTCTATATATACCTCATCCTCGAGGTCACCATTTAAAAATACAGTCTTAACGTCCATTTGATGAATCTCAAGATTATGCAAAGCAGCAATTGTGAGAAGCACCCTAATAGACGTAATCCTCGTCACATGTGAATAGGTATCGAAGAAATCGTATCCCTCTCTTTGTTTAAACCCTTTGAAAACCAAACGGGCCTTATACATTTCAATTGATCCATCTGCCTTGTACTTTCTTTTAAGGATCCATTTGCATCCTAAGGGCCTTCCGACAAATCAACCAGCATCCAAGTGTGGTTTTGCAGAATGGAATCAATCTCACTTTGAACAGCCTCTCGCCAGAGCATCCCGTCTGGCCGAGCATAGGCTACTTTGATCGAAGTTGGTTCTTCGTCCAATATGAACACAATATAGTCAGGACCAAAATCCTTTGGCGTTCTGACTCTACTGCCACGTCTCGGTTCCGACCCCTCTGGATCAGACCTCGATCGCTTATGCGATATCGGTTCTTCCTCCAAAGGTTTAGAACTCGAAGCTTCACCATCAGTTCTATTGCTAGTTTTGGCTTCACTTTTATCATTGTCTTTACAGGGATAAACACTTTCAAAGAATATAGCATTCCTTGACTCAATCGTCGTCTCCACAGTCATATCCGGTACCTGTGACCTGTGGATCAGAAAACGATAGGCGCTGCTGTTCAGTGCATACCTAATAAAGATACAATCGACTGTTTTAGGTCCAATTGTAACTTGTTTAGGAAGAGGCACTTCAACCTTCGCCAAACACCCCCACACTTTGAGATATTTGTATAATGGCTTTCTTCCTTTCCACAACTCGTAAGGATTGACATCCTTACTTTTAAGTGGAATTTTGTTCAGTATGTAGTTGGCTATCAAAAAAGCTTTCCCCTGAAGTTAAGGGGCAACCTCGAACTAATCAACAAAGCATTCATCATCTCCTTAAGTGTTCGATTTTGCGTTCAACAACACCATTAGACGAGGTGAATAAGGGCGTCGTTTGATGTATTATACCACTTTTGTTGCATAATGCTTCAAACGAGCTACATATTCTCCCCTCTATCACTTGAGCAGTCTTAATTGACGACTTAGTTGATTCTCGGCTTCGTTCTTGAAGTTTTAAAAGCTTCAATTGCCTCGTCTTTACTTCTTAGAAGATAAAGATAACAATATCTTGTCTGGTCATCAATAAGCGTGATGAAGTACTTTTACCACCTCTAGTTTGTACAAACTTTAAATCACACACATCGGTGTGAATAAGTTCTAGAGGTTTAGTGCTCTGCCTCTACCGAATGAAGCGGTAACTTAGCCATTTTGGCTTCCACACAAACCTCACATTTCGTTTGTGTATTAACTTCATTTAACTTTAGTAAATCTAAATTTACTAATCTCTTTATTGCATTTAGATTAACATGTCCTAATCTACAATGCCATAAATCAGAGCACTCAATCAAGTAAGAGGGAGTAGATGCATTTTCATTCATCACAATTTTGGGTACACGGCGCACAACCATTACATTTAGTTTGAAAAGACCCCCAGTGAGATAACCCCTACTAAGGAACTTTCCAAACTTAGTCAAGACAAACTTGTCCGACTCAAAAACTAGTCTAAAACCCTTATTAACTAGAATAGAGGCGACACTAAGTTCTTGCGAATGTCGGGACATGCAAAGATATCCTTCAACGTGATCTCAATGCCGGACGACATCTTGAGCACCACATCACCAACTCCGGCAACCTCGGACGAAGCTTGGTTTCCCATGTTGAGCTTCCTCCTGTAATACCCCGGATATTTAAAACACCAATTTTAGAAATTTTGAAGGAATTTGATTACGATGAATTCAAAAATGAAAATGAACGCCGATAATTTTCGATTTTGAGTAAATGGAAAATTATTAATTTTTTTCGCATAAAGTGAATCTTAATAATGAATAATTATGTTTTTAAATATATGTGGAATATTATTTAGACAATGATTTCACTAAGGAAGAAAAAGAAATATCTTCTCTTATTAATCTCATTATTTTCAAAAATAATGAAGTACTCATATGATTAAATTGTGATCAAATGTAGGATCACTTTATTAATGTGATAAGATATTATTTTGTTTGTATATGAAAGATATTTAATTTATGTGATAAGGTTTGATAATGACATTAAAGAGATAAGATATGGTTGAAAATGACATTATTCCTTAAGATAAGATTTGCTAAGATATTTTATTAAAAGATAAGATAAGGTCATTAATTATATTTGAGTAGGAGATGATATTTATCTCTTAATAATGTGTAATAAAGTAATAATATCATAGTAGATAAAATTTTGTCTCTAGTTTGTGAAGTTTTCGAAAATGGTGAATATGTGTTGATATTTTTACCAAATAATTTAATTAATTGCACAAGCTTTAATACTTGATAAATATCATGAAATCAAGGTCAATCTTATCTCCTAAATATCATAAGATTTTAGAAATTAGAGATTAATGGAAGAATTGAAGAAAAATTGTTATTTAAGTTCTAAGCTTATAATTTTCAAAAAATGGGATATTATGCTAGAATTGTTCAAGAAATTTATTTTATGATACAAGAGAATTATTTATACATAATCCTACAATAAAATAATATTAGTTATTAAAAGAATAAAGAATAGATAATTTAATCTTATCTTCTAATTAATAATCGATAACTTCACTTTAGTACATAGAATTATTCTTAATTATTTTTTCCTATGATTTATTTTATCATCTAAGACTTATATTATGTCACATAGCTATTAATTAGAAGAAAATAAAATATGTAGCACATATTCATACATAAGTGCCGAAAATTGCATGATATGGTGTGAAAAGAAGAATATTTTCATATCTTATGATAATGATTTATAATTATTATGATGTAGAGATATTATTAATGATAACATAAGGTGAATTATTAAATTTACAAGTGGATGTAGTATTTTGTTTGTTATGGCCGAAATTGTTGACTAGAATTAAGAAAGAAATAATTTTGAAACTCTTTGATAGTGATGTTTAATCTTTGATAATGATATATATTAATTAATAAAGTATAAGATAAGATAATATTTTGTCTCATATTGCAACTTGGAGGGACCGAAAATTAAGAGATAAATGAGAGTTGAAAATGTTGACTTTATATTAAGATATTTTCATAAAGTATGATTAAAATATCTTATAAACCTCTATAAATAAAGATCACCCCTCCTACACTTCATTATGACCGAAAATCCTAGAGAAAAATAGAGAGAGTATTCTCCAAAAATCCTCTTCAATCCTAGGTAGAAAAACGTTATCGTCGCCGATCAATCCCGATTAAAATGTTAGAAATCGTACATGCTTCTTATATATGCAAAAATATTAGAAATTCATACATGATATGTTAAGTTATATGCTTTTAATATTTATGTGAAATATGAGAAATTTTGTTAAATGTTTAAGTTGTTAATTAAATATGTTTATATGATGTTTATAAGCATGTATTATGAATTTAGTACAAAGTTGAGCATGTTATAATTTTTCTTATAAAAACCGAAAACATGTAAGAAATATATGTTGATGAAAATGAATTTTACTTTTTGTTTTGATCATGGATTGATGATAGTTAATATTGTTAAAGTATGTATGATTTAAATCATAATTTTTGGAAAAATATTGAAGATTATGTCATGATAATTTTGAAAACTATAAGGAATGAGATATTGATATATAAGTTGTGTATGATGAATATTATGGCATATTAATGATATATGATAATAATAATAATGTGTTGTGTGAATTAATTAGAATTCCTGAAAAATGTTTATGTAATTCTCAAGATTTTCGAAAACTATGGTGAAAAGGGTTATGATGTCAAATTTTCCTATGCCTAATGTTATTTGATATTATGGATCCTATGTTAATATAGTATGATATGTGAAAATATAGGAATTTATGGATAAGTTTTGTATATATATTGAAAAGGACCGAAAATGTTAAGGTTGGAAAGATAAAGTTTCAAATTTGATTTATTACATGTGATGACATATCTAGATCCAAAATTATGTTTGAAGTATGTTATGAATTTACGAGGATTTTTAAAAATGAAGTATAATATGTTCACGTTGAAATATTTGTTAAGTGACGTAAGACTTTGAAGAAATAAAGTGTTATGATTAATTAGTTTCATGTGTAATTGGACATGATTAATTGTTAAAATAAATTTATGAGATTTATTGGGATATGTTTAATAATAAATTGGAAATTAGAGAATATTATGCAATATTAATTGTTTTATATGATATAGTTTGAAGTTGAAATAACTTGATTGAAATATGAAAGCATGAAATATGTTAGTACGTGAGAAAAGTTATGTTGTTTCCATAGTTAAATGTGAGTGTCTCTGATAGAATGGATAAGACGAGTAAGGTGGGAAATGAAACAAGAAAATATAGCTAATAAACAAGAATTTTTGAAAATTCGTATGAAGAAAATACGTTAGTACGCGACGAATTTAGTTATGAAATTAAGATTCGTGATCTACACGAAAAGATGTGGACTAAAGGAAAGAATGAAAAGATGTAGTATCATCTCTCTTCGATACGCGACGAATCTAATGACATAATATAGTTGTTAAGTGCGATAAAAGAATCCTTTGATGTTGATAAAGTTGATGTTAGTAAGTTTGTTGCTTCGGATCGATGATTTTTGGAAAAGCATAGTGATGTGCTAAATCTCGTTTCTTACGTTGATAGGTTCGGCTCAAAGGTGAAAGAAGACGACAAGTAATCTCTAGTGATATAAGAACAATAAGTTCCTGAGGTGGGCTTTCTTATCAAAACAAATTATGAGCTTTCTTGGAAAATGAGATTTCGAAAATAATTACTGTTATTACCTTACTGTTTTTCTTATTCTGCAAATGTTGAAGTACAATATTGTTTGCCAAAATATTTTATGTTTTGTATATATCCATTCGGGTTGGCCGGGCCAACAGGAGATTACGAATTCGGATCCTACTAGCGAGAGACTAGTTAGGATTGTGTACACTTAAGCCTCTGAACCGTCGGTTGCGGTCAGTCGTGCGTCCGGGTGAAGGGAGGCCTCCCTCCCGGCACGTTCCATAGCCGACTTGGAATATACGTTGTAAGAAAATGATTGGCCAGTCGACTTTGAGAAAATGATGAAAATGTTTTAGTAAGCACAAGACCTTTTCAAATAAAACCCTTGTGTCTTACTGTGATGGTGGCAGTACAATATTTCGTAAAGGAAATGAAAAATATTTTTGGCATGTGTCCATTGAGTGCTTTGTACTCGTCCCTGCATATTTGTTTTTAAATGTACAGGTTGAGCTGGTGACGGAACGGAGCGAAGTTGAGCGGGAATCTTTTTGTCAATCTAGTATGGAACATCTTTTTGGTTCGCCTTGAGAATGCATCTTCACATGCATGTCTCACACGTTTATTCCGCTGCAAACTCTTGAAACTCTTTCAAATTCTATAACTATGTTAAGTTCTTAAATGTCCTGTTGGAAACCTTGTAAAAGTAGATGTTGTCTGAATCTTCATATTAACTCTTTATGTAAATGATTTCCCTCCATCCTTAATCTCGTATATGCTTGGCAACACCTATGCTTCTTCGCAAGATGAAATGAGTTGAAAACCTCATTCTTTTATATTTACTTAATCCAACCCCAAGTCGCGGTCTGATAAGGCGGTCCTTCGGGATTAGCCGAATTGGGCTGTGACACCTCCCCTCAACAGGCTTATAGGTGGAGAAACGCCTCTTTTCGGCACAGACGTGCGCAGTTGCGCCAGTGTCGATGAACCATCCACCTTGATTCTCGACGTGATTGACTTCTTCGGTCACCACAGCAGCCAAGTCATCCTTATCCTATTTGTCGAAGTCCTTCTCGACAACGTTGACAACTTGCTTAGCCTTCTTCTTCTTAGGCTGACGGCAGTCCTTCATCGTGTGGCCATGCTTGCCACAATTGTAACAGTCCTCGTCAAACTTACGGGCAACCATCTTCCCTTTACCTTTCTCTTTGACATTGGGATGAACAAGTTTGTTGGAGGGACCACCTCTCTCCAACATGTTGGCTCTAGCATCGATCAAGCCTTTCGCTTTTAATTCTTGCTTCTTCACGTCAGACTCGATGCGCAGTTTGACGATCAAGTCTTCAAGCGTCATATCCTTTCGCTTGTGCTTAAGGTAGACCTTAAAGTCTCTCCATCCTGGGGGTAGCTTCTCAATCACTGTAGCGACGACAAAGCCGTCTAGAAACAGTATGCCCTTCGTCTTGAACCTCGTGTACAATGAGTTGAAACTCTTGCACTTGGTCCATGATCGGTCGGGAATCGACTATCTTGTAGTCCAAATATTTGGCTACAATGAACTTCTTAGTACCTGCATCATCACTACGGTACTTCTTTTCTAACGCATCCCACATACATTTGGATGTCGTTACAACAACATAAACACTATACAAACTATCTTCTAAACTACCAAGTATACAGTTTTTACAAAGATAGTCGCCAGTGCGCCAGTTATCATATGCTGATCGGACGTGAAAGTCCGTCACTTCAGCCCCCGGTACGGCGGGCTCATCTTCCACCAAGAAGTTGGCGAAGCCCAACGTCGTGAGGTAGAACAGCATCTTCTGCTGCCATCTCTTGAAGTCGGATCCTCCAAACTTCAGCGGCTTCTCGACGGACGGCATCATCCTTGCGGTATGAACAGGCGCCGAGATCGATCCATAACCGATCCACCAAAGACCACTGAAGTGTCTTTGAAACATGGAACTCGAATGAGAACCACCGGTTAGATCACATGGATCCAACAGTTGACCCACTGAAAAGTGCAGTCGTCGAACCAAAGGAACCACTAAAAGTGGAACCGATCGTTGAACCACTAAAAGTGGAACCAACAGTCGACCCAAATGGCCCAATGGTTGATCCTGAATGCATCGAACCAAACATGACTGTAGCTATAGTGCCAGAAGTGGCAGCAGCAGCAGCAGCGGCGGAGGCGGCGGCAACGGCAGAAGCAGAGTCGGTGGTAGGAACAGTCGACATCTCTAAGCAAAGGTATTAGTTTCGAAAGTTTTAAGTTAATTAAAAGTCTGAACTCCTTGTGGAAAGTTTATCTCATCTTGCGATTGTAGGAAAATGTACAGAACAGTACAAAACTTGCCGGGCGTATTACATCTCGAAAACATAAATGTAGGAGATCAAACTAACACATGAATTTGAAACAGAAGTAAATACAATAGAAACTGGAAAAACCGTAGACTGATACCGAGTCGAGAAGACCTCTTTCCGCAAGACGAGATACGCCCCGGTAGTGCTCTCGGTTCTAGCGTATCATCCCCAAAGATGAAACAGCAGCATCTCGTAGGTGGCAACACCGCAGACCAACGAGCTCCGACGAATTGGATGGAGGCAATGACAGAGCTTGGACACGAAGTATGTATGCAGGGAGTGCTCTTAGGAATGCTGGAATGCTTTAGACAGTAGGTTGCTTATGCTGGGGAGACATGTCCTATTTATAGGCATCGTCCCCCTCATGGGGAGCATGCTAGAGTCAACACCCGTATTGATGTTGGGTGTTACGAAGTTATGTCCCTCATTGAGTGCAGAGGGGTTACGCGGTGGTTTCTGGAGACAAGGTGAAAGTTACACCCACGTTTTCCGCAGAGCCATCATTTCGGGATGTTACCGACAGTTACGATGAATCTGGACAACGCGTACGTTCAGGTTCATTGGACGTATCCAGACATCTCTTCAAGTGCACAGCAGGCCCAACGGATTAGGCCACACGAGTTGGGCCTCAGACCAACTCCATCTTTGGGCTCGATCAAACATTGATCCAAAATATACGGACAATGGACCACGGAACCAGGCCCACGAAACAAGCCCAAAGACCAAGATCCACGATCCATGGACCACGAAATCGGGCCAGGCTCGGTCGGGCTGGGTCCGGGTTCGGGTTCGGGTCGGGTCGGTCCGGCTCGACCAGGCCGGGCCCGACGGCGCGCGTGTGGGCTTTCCCAGCCCATCACTTGTGCACATAATTATACTAAGTGTTCAATGAACCACTTATATACACAATTAATGAAGGTACTTAATCAATGTGGGATAATGATTAATTAATCCATGCTTATCCCCTTAAACACATAACTTCATGTTTAAGTGACCAACTTTGATCCATTATTTCTCACTCACCGGAAATCGGATTTGAGAATATGAATACACCACGATCATCTACTCGAAACGCAGATCGATCATATGTCGTTTAATTTCACAAAATTAAACGCTACGTCACTTAAAATCTTGATCAAAGTAGCTTCCTGACAACTTGACCACATATATAATAAATATATATATAATCGTTGATTTCAACAACTTTTGATAGTGAAAGAGAAATTATAACCACCAACTTAAGAATTTAAGTTCTAATCTTACCAAAATAATATTACTAACAACTTCTTCATCAATTATTCTCTCCAAAAAGTCCGACGGTCATGCTACACACCATTCCAGCATAGGGTGATGTCGTGCACAACACTATAATGGTGCATGCTCTTCTGTATGTCTCACGCGCATTGCGAAGGGCACTTTATTTTTTAATTCAAAATTTTGATAAACGTTTTTCTATGATTTTAATTTGATATTAAATGCTTGTGCACAACGATTCAACAAAATATCGATAATTTGATAATGTTGATTGACGATCCTTTCTAGCTTCGCCTTCCGGGGGGGAGAGGGGGTCAGTCCCACCGCTTATCGTGATTAAAGAGCCGGTCACCGGTAGGCTAGCATAGAGGCTATAGGGTGAAAGAGAACCCCAGCTTCACCATTGCTGATGTGATGACCCCTCGGCTTCCTTAATTGCACTAGCGCACTCACCCCGGCCCGATTACCAAATTGGGGTCGGGTTGGGCTCGAAAATAGTGGTTCGTGATGACCTATTAAAAACTCATCATTTCGCCCATCCCTCTCTATTACATTTCTTTAAGGTCGATGTTTAATGTTTGATGATATTTGTAACTTTAAGTTTATCTTATTTATGTTGAAATTGATATTAGACTTGTTAGTAGATTTAATTTATTTTATTTATTTTGGAATTGGTTTTATTAGCACTAAATTGCGAAATTAAAATAATATCTTATTAAATTAAATATTAGGCTCCATATTTTCAACCGATAGCATTTTCGCCCCAGGGCCGTAACCTCAAAAACCACAAGGGGCGGGCCGGCCAACCCGCAACAAGCCGTGCATGTGTGAAATAAGTGAATTTATCTAATTGAGGCCGGAAAGGCAAATATCTAAACTAAATTCCGAGAAAAGCAAAGAACGAAAGAAGCAATAGAAACTTCAACAACAGGATCGGGCACCCTGATGTGAGACACTAGAAAAGGACTTCACCAACGGTTGTGATATATATGTTGTTAGGCAAATTGAACTGTTTGGGTGTCGGCCATGAGAGCGGTCTATAGTCTCTAATTGTAGCTAAGTAAATGAGGTAGTTACTTTAGTTCGAATACCGCTGAGAAAAGACGGGAAGACAAACATAAAGTACCACTTTTCTTAAGTTAAGATGAATCTATTGAAGAGTCAAGGTTTTCAATGAGCACGGATGACAGTATTCAAGGGGACAGAGAGCGAGATAGCAGGAGAGGGGTCTGATCTTCTTGCAATTTTGGAGCAAAGGTAGGCTCTTGTACACGCCGACTTTTTTTTTATTCTTCGAATATCAATAATCGTCGAAATTATGACCGTCAGTCCATGATAACTGTAATGAACGAAAGGAATAATCATGCAATAAAACCCCCCTCTTGGAAAATCTTGACTACGCCACGGGGGAGTTTGAGTGAGGGGCAATAGTAAGGTGGGGTTGGTGGATTAGGGTTTCATATTTTAATTTATTGCTCTGCGATTCTTTGTTTTCATTTTATTAAGAATATGATTTATATATTTTAAAGTTTGTGAAAAATTTTGTCGTTCCCCAAAAAGACAAAGTGTGTGGTTAATTTTCTTTACACACTGTACTCTCATGTGTTATAGAAAATAGTTTTCTCTCATAGTTGTATTATTATTTTTTCTTTCATTGTATATCTATCAAATCAAGATCTAGTTGACGTAATTTATATCAGAGTTGAAAATCGTTTTGCGGATTAATTTTGGAGCTGGTATGATGTAGTCAAACTATGACGTCAAAATTAAGCAGCGAAAAAGGTTGAGGAAACTGAAAAACTGACAATAGTATTTCATTACTTCTACTATAGAGATATTATTACGGTAGGACTTTAGCGCTTCCTAGATTGATTATGAGTGGATCTCATTAATAAGCACATCATTACTTAGTTGAATATTGATCCGTAACATTGATAAATAAACACCATTGTCTTATTTGCAAAAGAGATAATTTTCAAGCATGATTTACTGGTTTTCGTGATTTATTGGTTATTGTACAAGAATGTGGAATTTAATCAATGTGCATCGAAGGTAATGGTTGTGAACTTTCCATGAATTTTAAAAACAAAAAAGATTATTTTCATATGAGTTATACCACAACCCAACTTTTTGCATTTATAACATTTTCAAATTTTCAACAAATATCATCGTTTTATGACTTGTTTGTGTTTACTGTTAAGCAACGTCATTTGACTAGACATGTTGGTATAGTTGTGGAGTGGGTGTGATGGCGGGCGACGTGGTCCGGGACCTGCGCCGTAGCTGTGGCGAGAGGGTAGGCCTGTTTACACGCGGTGGTGGAGGGCATACCGTTATTCCACTGGAGAAGTAGGGAGGAATATTTGAGAAGATCGAAAGTCATTTTTTTTAGAGTTTGATTGATAAATTTGGTTTTGAGTTTGTTGATTCAACTGTGTTGGATGTATGGGAAATTAGTGGGGTTGAGTTGGAAATTAGTTTACATATCAGGGCTAGAGAGGGAAAGGGGCAGTCTTCAGTTCTTCTGACTTGTGTAATACCACCAGAAGATGGGCTAAGTAGAGAGAAGACTCATGTGAGGGCAATATAACATTTATGAGAAAAAAAATGAAAAATTTATTAACATAGTTAAAGGGCTCCCTGAGTCATGAGAGCTATTTGCACTTATTTTTGATACATTAAGAAGGAAATTGTACTAAACATAACGACAATATTTAATTTTTGTTAAAACATTCAGGGGTGAAATTTCACCTTATCCGAGTTATTGATGTTGACTAATTAATACCCAAGGTGAGTAGATTGTTGAGAATTTTCGCCGTTATCGCAAAAATTTAATTCCAAGATTTATTGTGTACATCTTTTTTAAATTTACATTAAATTTGCAATGCTTTTACCCGATGTTCCAGTACCCACAATTTATTCGGGTTTAGATTTGCATGGTGTCTCATAGTTTAATTGGTCAAAATTAATAGTTTAAATTAGAATTTAAAATGGTGATACTTTGGGGAGATAATTATAGTTTGTATCTCCAACTTTGACGAGATTTTGAAAAATGTCATCAACTACAGTTAATACATTAAAATATCCTCAACTATGAAGGAATTTTAAAAAAAAATGTCCCCAACTTAAGTTAATATGTTAAATGTCCCTAATTTTGACAATATTTTGAAAAATATCTCGATTCTAAGTTTTCAGTTCGTTGGATTCTCATGTGGGTTATAGCTCAAATGACACATCATTCGGCCTCATGTGGATTATAGCTCAAATCACTCAGTATTCCGTCGTTAAAAATTCTGGAATCGGGATATTTTCAAAATATCGTCAAAGTTTGGGACATTTAATTTATTAATTAAAGTTCAGGATATTTCTCAAAATCTCATCAAAGTTTGAGAAATTTAAATGTATTAACTAAAGTTAGGGACATTTTCAAAATCTTGTCAAAATTGGGGACACAAACTGTAATTATACATATTTTGGGTATATTTGATTATTTAGCATATATCTTGTGTGCAATTTTTTGTAAATGCTCAATAAAAGAAGGATTAACTGCCAATTATGCACAAACTTTCACTCATTTTCTAATTTGAGCACAATCTTTGAAACGTTACAATAATGTCATCACCTTTTAGTAATTGCAAAATTAGCATCCCCAATTTTTATTGATCATCAGGGGTTCAAATGTCGAGCCTAATACTAATCAAATCGAAAATATCTACTTTTTATCGTCACACTTAACAACATCAACTCTAGTCAAATATGTCACGTCAATTGTCTGATGACCAAAAAATGGAGGTGTTAATTTTACAATTAAAACGGTAATATTATTGCAATATTTCAAAAATCATATTAACATTATAAAATATGAGAGAATCCATATAATAGTTCACGATTAACCCTTAAAAAGAACATGCATGGTAACCACGTATATATCGGTGACCTTTCAATTGGAATACCAAATTAACAACTCATGCTAAATTGGAAGTAGTAAATGTTGAAATTTTTTGTGTTAAAATAAAAGCAACTTGTCTCACATCTTTTTTGTGAGCAAAGTGAGGAGCTTTTTAGTGCTATTTAAGAAGTATAAGGTTCTTTGTTACAAGTGCATCAATAACTAAATTATAGTCTTGTGATTAAATTCTAGTTTAAATTCATTTCTTAGTTTCTCTTTGCGAAAATCTTGAAGAAGTGTGAAAGTTTGTCAAATGCTTGTAATAGTGTAGGGGCTCGAGAGAGAGGTATATTGTATGATTGTAGAAATTTATCATATGGTGTTTTTTCCTCTGTGGATCGTGGTTATTCATTTAGATGTCGAGATGTCAAGGGCTTCAAGTTTAATGAAGTTTGACGTGGAGAAATTTGATGGAAGAATGAATTTTGGCTTGTGGCAAGTGCAAGTCAAAGATGTGTAGATGCAATCTAGTGTGCGCAAGGCTTTGAGAGGAAGGTCGGGTTCACCTGGAGATAGAAACAAAAGTTCTGGTATTAGTGATGAAGATTGAGAGGATCTGGATCTGGGGGGCAAGTACAATTCGTCTATGCTTGGCCAAGAATGTTTTTGCAAATGTACATGGGATTTCAAACTCCAAGGAGTTGTGGGAAAAGTTGGAAGCTATGTACCAAACAAAGGGCATTTCGAATCGGTAGTACCTGAAGGAATAATTTCACATCTTGAGGAAGGATGAAGGTATGAAAATTTTAAATCATTTGAGTACTCTTAATGGTATTATCTCTGAATTATAAGCAATTGGAGTGAAAATTGAAGATGAAGATAAGACATTAAAGCCCATCTTCTCGCTTCCTCATTCCTATGAACAAATGAAATTAATCTTGATGTATAGGAAGGAATTTTGATTTTTGCTGAAGTCACGGAAAAACTTCTCTCCGAGGAGAGAAGGCTGGCGAGTGAAAGACTAACTTCAATGAAAAATCTAGCAATGGTGACTTTTAGCAAATGGAGGAAGAAGAACTTCAAATGTGTTGTTTGTTGGAAGTGTGGAAGAACCAAGCATACGAAACGAAACTGTCCATCTGGAGCTAATCAAGGTGGAGCGGATCTGGCAAATAGCTCCGACCATGAAGCTAACATCGTGATAGAGGATCTCATTTGAAGAGTTGAACATCCTTATGACATGTCCAACTGTCATAAACGAGGATGTGATGATGTTAGTTGAAATTGCATTGGTTTGGCATGGATGCAAGGTGTGTGGTGAAAGTTATGTCGATGACTTAAGAACTTCTAGGAGGACCAAAAGCTATAAGTTGCACCATAATATTTTCAGCAAGTTTTGACATGTGCCGAAGGAAATCTTAGAATAGTTGATTCTAAGTGTTCTACTCATATGGTGGAGTAGGTTTATTCTCTCTTTTGAGGATGATGGTTCTTTGGGTTAAGAATTGTCGGTGAAGACAATAAAGTATTCTTTTATTCTAACAAGGTGTAGATTGTTGAAATTTTTTATATTAAAATAAAAACAACTTGTCCCATATCTTTTTTTGTGAGCAAAGTGAGGAGCTTCTTAGTTTAAGAAGCATAATGTTTTTTATTACAAGTGCATCAATCACTATATTACAATCTTGTGATAAAATTTAGTTTAAATTTATTTCTTATTTTCTCTTGTGAGAATCTTAATAGAAGGGTGAGAGTTTGTCAAATGTGTGTAATAGTGTGAATGGTCGAGATGGAGATGTATACTGTGTGATTATAGAAATTTATCATATAGTGATTTTCCTCTATAGGTCGTGGTTTTTCTTCGATTTTTGAATTTTTCACGTTAAATTCTTATGTTGAGATTGTTGTTCTATTTCTTCATATTTTTCATTTCTTTCTTTAAGTATGAATGGACCTAATATCCAAACAGTGAATTTACCAAAAACAATGATGATAAAATCTGCAAAAGATTTAAAGATATTTCGTTTCATCGACTTTCCATACATGGGGAGTAAATTGCATTTGAAATATGACGACCAAACTATGATGAGTATTTAGGTGGGGCAGTTTCATTATTGAAATACTGTTCAATATAAATAAATAAATGGTAACCAAATTGATTATTTGCGGGTCGGAAAGCCAAGCATTTATTTTGCGAAGCGGTTGACTCATGATTATGGATCGGGTTTATAAATTTTATCTTGTAAAATCATGATATGCATATAATGGCATTCATTTGCACAAAAATTCAGCGAGAGTAGCGGCTGAATCAGGTCGGTTTCAATTTTTTCGGTTGGTATTGATTTATTTTAAAGAGGTGGTTCATATGAGAATACGACCACACAATTTAAATTTTAATTAGAATGTGATCTTTACATAGAATCACAATTAGTATGTGAATGCAATATATCATCACATAAGAACGTTTTCACATGAAATTTTGTCTATCTGGCAAGGGGTCGTTATTATTTTCGATTTCATCAATATTTAGGATTTGTTAAATGTAAATCTATGATATCATTAAAATTACATGATATTCATGAATGATATAAAGATACAAGCCTTATTCTTTTTTTTTCTTTTAATTTATGGAAACCCATAATCGTTAAATCCTACGTCCTTGTACAATGATTGCAAATCACACAGAACAAATAAACCATATTTGAAAAATCAAATAAGACAAATACAAAACTATAGAAACGTTAATAGGTTCAAACATATGACCTACAGGTCTTATTCTTGAATGGTATGCTTATGCGGGTTGCGACCATAATTTATCAAACACTATGCCGGCATACAGAAAATTCAACTTTCAAATTGTATGGAGCATAAACCCTATTTCCCCTTTTCTCTTCCCATTCAACTTCAAAATTCAAAAAATTCACACAATCCTATCTTGCAAATTTGCTGCAAAATGCGAAGTTCGTGTGCAGCACTCTCAAATGCATGAAAATTTCGAGAAAAAAAAAAAAAAGGTTCGTGTGCAGCACTCTCAGCGCTGAAATTAATTACATCGTACCATATAATAATTATTAAATTTTTGACAGAAGGCTACGTTTGTATACCAAAACCGAAACACAATCATTTCTAAGTCTGTGAAATAAGTGGGGTTTTGTATCAAGGCCCATAACCATAAGTATACGCAATCACACCCTACACATTTAGGGCTCGTTTGGTAGCCCATAAAGGCATAGATAGCTTAGCTATCTTATGTTAACCAATTGTTTGGTATCATGTATTCCTATATTCGCTGGCCGTTTTGATGCTCGGCCGCACATAAAACACTATTCACCGAGTATAACACATCTTAACCTAAACAACGATAGGTAATCGGACACTTTGAGCAAGACAAATCTACCCTTCGAGCATCACAAACATTCCGGACCCTAGCGCCCAATTTGTAATCTGCGTCGCTCGACGCGATTGAACTCAAGAAGCTCAAATCCAAACAAGCTGCGTCGGACTATCACAAACGTTCACGCCACGGCCTCCCAATTTATTTACCGCTTACGTGTCCGGCTTTACGCCTTTTGTCGATTGAAGGGTGGTCGACGCGATTCAACTCGAAGACGAAGCATCAAATCGAAACATACACTTGGATCGGTAATTTTTGAAGCGGGTTCGTAACATCTCTTACAAATCGAAGCAATATTTCTATTTTCCACCCTTTCTTGAGGCGAATCTAACTACAATTTTCATTGCTTGTTATGCTCAAATGCAAGGTAAAAGAAAACCTTTCAAAGTTCGAGACAAACTCATGTGTGCGTATGAAAGAAGAAGAACATCGCTTTCTCGTCTCCCGCTTTTCTCGTAGATGGTTGCCTCTTCCCTCACTTCCAAATGCGCCCAACTTGATATGTAAGAGGCGTAGATGGGCTACATAATTGATAGGGTATAATTGTCATTTTTTTGGTAATAAGGTTAAATTGGTCATTTGTAACTTAATCTATGTTTTTATCTAATGTACTAAACAAACAAGGTTTGTTATCTATATTTTATATCTTATCTATCAAACAACAATATACGATACCAATCTCACATTATCTACGATACATATCTATGTCTTATCTATCTCGATATATCTAAACTTGTCTACCAAACGAGCCCTTAAGAGTTCCATCAAATTATTGGACTGGATTTCAATTGCCATATTAGGATATGCTTTCCAAGTATTGATAGACGTATTTAAAAAACTTAGGAATTACATATTAGTTAATTATCAACACATAATTTTTACATATTCAAACTTCTTCTTTTTTTCTTTTTAATACTTAAAGCCTAAGTATGGC
This sequence comes from Salvia rosmarinus, assembly GCA_036937905.1. Taxonomy (NCBI): domain Eukaryota; kingdom Viridiplantae; phylum Streptophyta; class Magnoliopsida; order Lamiales; family Lamiaceae; genus Salvia; species Salvia rosmarinus. The sequence continues at coordinate 19,865,192 of CM072822.1, read as the reverse complement.
CTCCATTAATACAACGATAGATTTTTAACATATTTTGATGCAATGCCAACATATTTTACCTTATTCATTTCTCTACCTTTTAGCTCTATTTTTAATTATATCGGTTATAAAAATATATATATAACCTGTAATTTCTTTCATTAAGGATCCCAATGTAATTATGATAAATGTTGGTCGGGTTCCTTTTTTAAAAGTGTAAATATTGGCAAGAAGTGACGGTTTCAAAAGATTTAAGATATTTATGTTGAAAACATGAAAGACCACTAAAAATGAAAGAAGTAACAAATTAAGATCGTATTTGCAAAAATAGTTATTTCAGAAAAAAATCAGTAAAAAAAATGTGTGACGGGTCAAGTCTTATTATCTGAGCCGCCCCACGGGTAGGCAACCCCAAGCGATCGCCGGGGCCCATCATTTCAATGGTCCAAATTTTTTTATACCTATATATATCTATATATTCATTGGGCTTCAAAAAATTAATTTTGTTTACAGATTTAAGTTCATTTGGGCTTAAAACATTTTTAAGTTGGGTCTAAAATAAACTCAAGTTTAATTTATATCCTATTCATGTATATATATATATATATATATATATATATATAGGATTTAGTTGAAATAAAACACAATAAACATCGGCCTTTGTATGATTTTTACGCCTTGAATTTTGATTCATTGAAATAAATTTCAACAATTTTCTTTGTAAATCAACAAGGTTTTGAGGAAATCCTTGTAAAACTTTTGTAGAAATAATTTCCTCAAGGTCGAACAATTTCGAGATCGTTCCATTGTTTCTCCAAGGAATATCAAGAATTCTAGTTTTAAAATTTTCAAAACTTCGGAGGTGGAACATAATGGATTTTTGTTTTCAAAAATCAATTTTTGATTTAACTTTGTAATGGTTGATTCCATGACCGAGATCGTCGATCTTTGTAATTACAATCATTTTGTAAACTTTTCAATTGATTGTTTAGATCGAAATTTTCTTTCAAAATCCACAAGTTGTGATTCATAATTTTTAGCAAAGAAGACGATGTTGAATCACATTACTTGGGTTTTCAGTCAACTGAGCAAAACTTTTGACTTCCTCCGTTCAATAAAAATTCTTGTATACCAAAGGCTTCTCCGGCATTTGACAATGCTTCAAAAACTGTAGTAACCTTCCAAAGAGGTTTAGACAATTAATATATTTTCTAACAAGATAAAGTTATGAAAACTCCAATTTTTGTTCCTCGAAAATAACATAATGTAAAACTTCTTTTGGGGTTGCTCAGTTTTTGATTTTAGTCGAAAAATAAAATGCCGAGCATTTAAAACTGAACTTTGAAGGTCGTAGCTTTGGCAATGTTTGAATATGCCATAGATTATCAAGGATAACTGTTGTCTCTGTAACCTTTGTAATTGCTCTAAATCAGCGTGGTGATTTGAGCATTTTGTAAAGTTACTGTTCCAAATTGAATTTCATCTTTGTAATCTTTGGATTCTCTTAGTCTGGAGAACTGTGTAACACTTTTAGTTTCCTCGTCTGAAGAGATATCCATTGGATAATGTCTCTCGAACACCCTTCTGTCGAATCAGATAATTTTTCTTCCTTACGGTCTTAGAGACTTCGGGCTGTGTAACTTTCTCTTTTCCTTTTGAAGGCTTTATAATTTTTCTATCCATTTCCTGCATAAAAAAGACGATTTATCTTTCTAGATAAGAGGTCGACAATATTATTATCTTTACCTTTATATGTTCAAATTTTACTCTATAATTATTTCCTTGAATTATTTGTTGTAAATTTATCCATCTTGTCTTATTAACTTTTTACTATTAGCATTATTAATAAATTTTACAATAGCTTCACAACTGCTCTAACAAAGGAATTCATTTTTAGCCATATTTTAAATTTTTCTAAAGAATTTATTAATGCTTGTATTTCATAATCTAAAGATGTCCAATTTAAACTGTTTTATTAAAGTTTCCACTAGCATAAGCGACTATTCTTTCTTCATTTTTGACTTTGAATTTATGGGGTTTACAAATTAATATTGCTCCCATCCTTCTTTACATCCATCACATTGAATAATTATATAACTATCACTTGTAGGTAATTCTAAAGGTTTAATATTTTTATTTCATTTTTAATTTTTGAATAAGTTTTCATCTTCTATATTAAAATGTCGTTGACCATTTTTAGTAGTTTTACTATATAATGGACCCACTAATTTACTAAGATTTGGAACAAATTTCCTAGCATAATTTACTAATCCTAAAAATGATTGTATTTGTTTTAAATTTGTTAATTTATTTGGAAATTCTAAAATTTTAGTAGCAATATGAGGTTGTAATTCTATTTTTCCATTTCCAATCTCTAATCCTAAAAATGAAATTTTTCTTTTAAATAATTTCATTTTCCTTTTACTAATTACTATACCATTCTTTTCGATTTCCTTAAATATAATGTTTAAATGTTCTTCATGTTCTTTTAAATTATTACTTGCTACAAGAATATCATCAATATATACTAGACAAAATTTATATTTTAAAAATATATTATCCATAAATCTTTGAAAGATAGCAGGCGCATTTTTTAACCCAAAACTTAATACATTCCATTCAAATTGTCCTTCTGGACAAGTAAAAGCAGTCCATGGTTTAAACCATTCTTCTAATTTTAACTGATTATATCCACTTTTTAAATCAAATTTACTAAATATCTTTTTATTTTGTATAAGTGCTATTAAAGTTTCTTTATTTGGTATGTTATAACCATCATCTTCACAATTATCATTTAATCTTTTATAATTGTATACTATCCTAGGTTTTCCTTTTTATTTCGAATGATTTCTTACTATAAAAGTCAGAGATCTATGAGGACTTTCTGAATGTCTAATTAATCCTGTTTTAACATTTCATTAACTGCTTTCTAAATTCTTCTACATCTTCTCGCACTATACTCCATTTTTGTTCTAATTGTAATTTCGATAATTTTATTTTTATTTTACAAACATAATTCACTTTTGCTTTTGTAATATCGTCTCCTATTAATCCTAGTTTTTCTAATCTTAATATTATAGGATAGTGCAAAATAAGAAATGAGAACAAATTTGAACCATTCCAAACTAAAACTTCATCTCCCATAATTGCGGCTTTGTTCTTCTATATATAACATATCTCCACTATATAATTTTCCTATTGGAGCTCTTTTTCCTTTTCCAATTATTCGAGATTCTCCTTCATATTGGGCTTGTGGTATCCAATTTTGTCTACCTTGTCTCGTTGTACTACCCTCTCTTGTTGTATAAATTCGTTTAGGTCTTTTGTTACTAGGAGTCATAGAAACGTCCATAAAATTAGTTTCTCTATTATTATTTTTATAGAAATCACTAATCATAATTTTTCCTTGTTCAATTTCTGAAACTAATGGTAGGTTAAAATATTTTTCTAATTCTTTATAAGCTTGATTAGAATCCATTCCTAACTCTGTAATACATTCTATTAACATATCATCTACTTGATCTTGCAAATTTATTTCAGTAAATTTTTTATTAATTATTTCATCTATCGTTGTTTTTGTTTCTTCAAATTTGAATCCTGTTTCTAATTCTATATCACTTTCTAAATTATTATTATAATCTTCGTTATTGAATTGACAATATCCTATCATTTCTGTTTCAGTTAATTCTAATGTGTCTATTTCTTCAGAATCTGTATCATAAATTGGTTCTGTATCATAATATTCATTCATTAAGTTATAGTTTATTTCCATATCATCATCATCTTCACTTTCCTCATTTTTATTATTTCTTTTTATAAAATTTGTAAATCTTAAATTGGCTTGTCCATTATTATCATAAATAATACTTTTTTGTGGGACTAAAACTTCATTAGATTTCTTTTTAAATCTTCTAAATTCCATTCTAACTCGCTAATTCAAGGGATCAATTTTTGTGGTTCTATCATTTTAATTCCTTTTGAAGCAATAACTTTTATCATTTTTCAATATTAACTTTATATTTCATACTTGAAGATGTACTCATTTTTCCTAATACTCCAATACTTATTACTAAATTATTTCCTTCATAATTTGTATATCCTTTAGTTTGTATTGCAATTTTTATGATTTTTGAAGATGTGTGGTTGTGATTAAATCAAATTAGGATATAATGGTAATTAACCATTGATTTTGAAGATGTGTGGTTGTGATTAAATCAAATTAGGATATAATGGTAATTACGAATATTACGAAAATAACCGTCCCTTAATTATAGGGAATGTGATAACTTAATCTTCAACCATTGATTAATGGCAAATGGATGATCAAGATGAATTCTTATTTCTTATTTTAAGGGGGTTTGTATTATAACTCATCCCTATATATATATATATATATATATATATATATGCTTGTTCAGGAGAAGAAAATGTGTGAGAATTATAAAAAAAATATGGGGGCCCTATATTTTTTATTTTGCCTAGGGCCCACAAAATATCAAGAACGGGGCTGGTTATCTAGAATAATTATATAGATCCATGCCTATGTTTAATGACATATATAACCGAATCTAGACCTTCAAAAATCTAGATATGATTCTTTTGATGGTTTGTATTAGTTTAATTGTTATAGATTGGAATAACTCTGGAGAAATCGAACAAATGAGTGTTTTTGTTAGTTTTAGATAGTTTGCATTACTATCATTGTTGCTATCAATAGTTCGTTAATTATTGTTAGCCTTTAGATAATTTTCCCTTTATATTATATCTGAACAATAATATATTGAGATATGATTTTTTTTTTATCGATTAACATAAAAATTTTAAAGGTAATGTTACAATGAATTCAAACCCCAGATCTATAACCTCATATATTCACTACAAAAATACAGCCGATCAGCGACGGATTAGCAACGGATAAAATGCGGGTCGTGAATCAGCGACGGATAAAATGCGGATCGTGAATCAGCGACGGATTGACGACGAAAGTTTTTTTGCGACGGATCAGCGACGTATCATGGCGGGGAATTCTCGCGCGAAGTTTTAACGACGTCATTTCCGTCTCTATTCCGTCGTTAAATTTAACGAAGGATAGTGTCCGTCGTTAAAATTAATTTTTTTGTTATTTTTTAATTGAATTAACCAATTCCGTCGCTAAACAGTCGCTAAAAAATCGGATTATTTCTAAATTTTTTTAAATTTATTTTAACGACGGATAGAATCCGTCGTTAATTCTAATTCTGATTTTTTTATTTATTCACAATAATAATAGCGACGGAATGTCCGTCGTAAAATAGTCTCTAATTTAACGACGGAATTCATTCCGTCGTTAATGTAAAATCTTTTTTATTTTTTTATATTCTGTACGTTAATTAACGACGGATACGTGTCCGTCGTTAAATTATTTCGTCGTTAAATCCATTATTCCGTCGTTAATCCGTCGTTACAGTATTTTAAATATAACGACGGACTATTCCGCCGCTAATCCGCCGCTAAAAGTTTTATAACAGACGGATTTCTTCCCATTTCATATCGATCCCTAAACCTCCCTCCTCCCCAACCCAACCTCGCCGCCACCACGCTGCGTCGACCCCTGCCGGCTGATCTCCTTGCCACACCAGCCCGCCCCTAGCCCTCGCTGACACCCACCCCAACCAACCCCACCCCACCCATGCCCCCACCCCACCCTCACCGTGCCTCGCCATCCTCGCCACCGTCGCCCATCCCCGACCCCACCCGTGCCTAGCCCCGCCCCACCCCACCCCACCCCCCCCCACCCCACCCCACCCCACCCCTATTGACCAGTACCCCACCCTTATTGACCAGCTGCCAGTGTCCCTGTCCCCTCCCTCCTCCTGCCTCCGCCTCTTGCCGCCGCCCGCCTCCCGCCGTCGTCCGTCTGTGTTGGTTTGTTTGGGTTTTATTTATATTTTATTTTTTTATTTTTGTTATATATTTGTTGATTTTATTGAAAATATTGTATATGATGTATTGAATTGATAGTGAAAATATTATATATGATGCATTGAATTGATAGTGAAAATTGAATTGAGTTTACCGAATTGATAGTGAAAATGATACATCAATGTTAGTCTTGTGATTTGGGCTTGTGAAATTGATAAGTTTGGATGTGAATTGGGATGATAAATTCATCATTTCGTGAGATGTTTTGAGTTGTTAAGTGTATAATTAGGCATATGGTGATGATTTGGTGAAATTTGAATGAGTTTGATTGAATTGGGAATCAAATGGCGATTAATTTTATAAAACTTACTCTGCGAAATTTTGTTAGAATTGTTATATGAATAAGATGTTTTATAAGTTTCAAAATTGTATGAGTTTGCTTGTTGCTATAATTTGTAAAATCAAAATGCACCCACTTTTATTTATAACCCATGAAAATGAGGAAAAATTGTATCACATGAAGTTCTCTTAGTGGAAGATTGGGTATAAGTAAAAGGTATATGTGGTGTTTGAATTAAGTGAATTAAGATGTTTTAAGTTATTAAGTGTATAATTATGCATATGTGGTGTTTGATAAAATGTCATGATCTTAATCTTGATCATTTCATTTCTAATTGTTACGTAGAAAAATCAAATAGCAATCAAAATAAGGATAAAATGAAAATTTTGACATTATTTTACTATAAAATCGAGAATGGGTCTAGTCTCTGCGAGACATCGATGAAATCCATCCTTTTGTTTATCGTTTTTCTCTAGATTCTTGACTACACTCGTATGCGAACTCAAAGCTCCTTCGTATTGAATGGCAACACTCAAACCAGACTTCAGTATTCAATTACATGCGAGTTGTCATGTTCCTTCAATTTTGCTAAGATAAGCATATAATGAGGATCATCCTCCTCCTCGAAATAGAAATTGTAATGATAGTCTTCATTATTATATCTTAGCTTTTCATTCGACTTGGTCCTTTTACGCTCATCACATATTCTTGGCGATGGCACGTGTACTCCTTGTCCATCTTTGTTGTCAAGCATTTTTTATATTATCCGATTCATCGCAGGATAATGATTGTGATTATGAGCAGCATTAAGAGCATCCTCACTTCTTTTTCAAGCGGTCAGAGCATCCTTACTTCTTGTTCAAGCAGTAAGGATGAGTTTGATGTCGCTCATAATCACAATCATTATCCCGCGATGAATCATGTAATATCAAAAGAATGTCGCTTGTTCACGATGGACAAACAAAGATAATGTCATATGCCAAGAATATGTGATGAGCGTAAGAGGACTAAGTCGAATGAAAAGCTAAGATACAATAATGAAGACTATCATTACAATTTCGCTTCCAAGAGGAGGATGATCCACATTATATGCTTATCTTAGCAAAATTGAAGGAACATGACAACTCGTGCATGTAATTTAATACGAGGAAGATGGTTTGAGTGTCATCATTCAATACGAAGGAGCTTTGAGTTCGATACGAGTGTAGTCAAGAATCTAGAGAAAAACGATAAACAAAAGGATGGACTTTCGTGACGATATCTCGCAAGAGACTAGACCCATTCTTGATTTTATAGTAAAATAATGTCAAAATTTTCATTTTATCCTTATTTTGATTGCAAAAGGCTGCACATAAAGGAGTTCATCCGAGCAGTTGACTCTACAATAGCTTATCATCAACAGCTATTGGAGATGGAGGCCAGATTGCAAGCTGAGCGCGAGCAATACGAGGCCAGATTGATAGAGCGAGCGCAGCGGCGCGAGGCATACGAGGCGGATTGCAAGTCGAGCGCGAGCAACACGAGGCCGATTGATAGTCGAGGCGGCGCAGAAGAACGCGAGGCATACGAGGTCAGATTGCAAGCTGAGCGCGAGCAATACGAGGCCAGATTGCAAGTTGAGCTGAGAGCACGAGATGACGTTCAACGATTCGAGGCTCGATTCTTGCCAAGAAGAGGCCTTGGGCGCTTCATGGCCAGCTCCGCTTCCCCACCCTCGTGATATCGCCTCCGCTTCCCCACCATCGTCATATTTGGGTTGTATTATGAATTTATGAAGAAACAAAACATTTTGTTTGTAAACTTATCGTATGATTTAGAATTATTTGGTTTGTTTGATATTATGACGTGAAATTGTTTTGTTTTAATTGTGTCGCTTTGATTTAGAATGATAATGTTTATCATTTAGAATTGGTTTGTTTGGATTGTGTTTGTTTGAAAACAGGTTTGTTGTTTGTTGTAAACGGCCGTCCGAAATAAAAATTGAATCTCTATACAGTTTGTACATTTAGCGACGGACTCAAGACGCTTCAACGACGGATTTACGATTTAGCGACGGACCGAGACGTTTCAACGACGGATTGGTTACGTGAAATAAAAAAAATCATAATTTTAACGACGGACTGTGTCCGTCGCTATATAACAACGGATCAGCGACGGATTGTCGTCCAATTAACGACGGATTTGCGACGGTATTTTTAACTACGACGTCATTCCGTCGTTAATCCGTCGATATTAACGACGACTTAGAGTCGTATTAACGACGGATTGTAAATCAGACGACCGTTCGGAGGTTGTCGATTAGCGACTGAAACTTCCGTCGTTAATCCGTCGCTAATTTTTAACGACGGACTTAAATCCGTCGTTAAAAGATTGCCTACCAGGTTTCCAGCGACCCCTTTATTCCGTCGCTAATCCGTCGCTGATACAAACTAATGACGGATCCGACATGATTAGCGACGGAATTTTTCGTCGCTATTCGCGTGTTTTTTTGTAGTGATTAAACAATCTACCAATAGACCAAGATAAATATGATTCTTTTGATAAATAGCAATGTGATTTATAGAATCAAAATCTTTGTAATGCACAATAGAATACAAATTAATATTAAAATCTGACAGAGAAATAATTGGTTGATGTTTTGTTTGAAGATAAGCTCAAAAGGAGCCACCAATGAATGCAGATGCTTAATATGGCGATGGAGTAAGGTAGCCCAAAGTCAATGAAATTCTCCTCTCTCTCTATTTTCTTTCTTTTTTTAATTAATTCCTGCAATCTGATTTGTTTATATTAGATGCAATTTCTATTTCTTTTCCAAATCGGGAGAAGTTGAAGAAATATATAATAGATTTGAATTTTGACAATTAAAGGATAAGAATTAGGTCCGAAAAAGAAACATGCATGAACTCGAGATGTCGCCTTCCCAGGTATGTATCTTTATATAATGTAAAATTTTATTTTATTGCAATTCTAACCTTCCCAGGTATGTATCTTTATATAATGTAAAATTTTATTTTATACAATTCTAACCTTCCCAGGTTAATGTAAAATTTTATTTTATTGCAATTCTAATGTCCGTCAACTATTACGTGTTATTAAACTCGACTTGTTTTAATCAATTACTTTATCAAGAAAAATATAATTTGAATCCAAAGTATTAGCCCAATTTGAACTCTAGACCGAACTTTAGGATTAATTTCTCAAAAGGTTATCAGATTATAAGGTTTGTATAAAAAATGGTACAAAACAAAAATTTGCATCAAAATGAGTATTGAATATTTATTTTCTTTCAAATAAGGTATCTCTTTTTTTTACACTTATAATGTCCTGAAAATTATTTTCTTCTATAATTTTATCATCTAACGTTCTCAAATGAATAAAAATATTATTATTATTATTCACTATACACCCAATAACATAAATTAAGGGTTTTTTTTCTTCCCAAAAAAAATCTAAAGTATTTAAAATATTCAAAAAATGAATGTCCAAAGAATTTATATTGTTAAAATATTTGAAATTGGATAAATATTATTATAGTTATAATTATTTTTATTACTTTTTATTGTTGTTGTTGTTGTTATTAGTGATAATTAGCAAATAATAATAATTATCTAACTTTAAAAATCTAATAATATATACATTTTATGCACATTCACTTCATGTTAAATTAAACTTTTGGAAAAAACTAAATTTTGAGTGTATAGTGAATAAAATAATATTTTATTCATTACAGAACATTACTAATAAAATTATATAAAACAATAATTTCAGGGCATTATAAGCATAAAGAAAATTAGATAAATATTTTATTTGAAAAAAATGAAAGTTTAGTACCTATTTTGATACAAATCTTTGTTTAATACTCTTTTTGATACAAATCTTATAGTCTGATAACCTTGTGAGAAATTAACCCCACATCTTAAGGTGGTGATTGATACGCATGGATGAAATGAAAATTGAATGATGATTCATTCGTTCATTCTCAAATTTATGTCTGGTAAGATTTCTATAGCATGAATCATCATTATCGAATTATTCACATGAACATGAGATTAGTCATTCCACATCTCTTATGATATTACATATTCTCATAAGCATGAGATTAGCCAATTTAATTATTTTTTATCTAACAAAATTATTCTTTTTTTATAAAATGAATAATAGTAATAATGATAATAAATAATAATAAAATAATATTATTTTATAACAATAAATAAATAAGATTAACATTATTAATAATAATAATAATAATAACAATAATAATAAGAATAATAATAATAATAATAATAATATTATTATTATTATTATTATTATTTTCTTGTATTGTCACTATATTCATTATTAGTAATTATTGTTTTATTTTTGTTATTGTTACTATTTTTGTTATTATTATTATAGTAATAATAACATAAAGTATAGAAATAATAGTTACTTCATTCATTTCATATCTATTCATTTTTTCATTATATATATATATATATATATAATCATAATAATTACATATTTATTCTATTATATTATATTCCTAACATCATTCCATTACAAAATCGACTTCATTCCTATCTAATTTCACCATGTATATCAGTCATCATCTAAATATTAACAATAAAGAACCTCACATATAAAAAAAAAATGGAATTCGCAAGTCTAACACGGTTCAAATTTAGAACTGACGTAGTATTCCTAGTTCCTACTCACTCAAGGAAAACAGTGGTCCAAATGATGGTGGAGGTGAAAATAGCACGTAACTTTTATTTAATTTTCAAAAAATAAATAGAAACGAAAATATCGAATCGGTCCTATATTTGTCTAAACGAATAAACTCTCTCTTTCAGAAATAATTATATATTCGAAATCCTATATTTGGATTTCGAGTGTATTTGTGGCATAAGTATAAAATTAATTAGTTTGAATTTATTATTTAAGGAATTTCGATTTGACCTTTAATTTTTTATTTTATTTTTTCTCTTACTAACAGTACAACTGTTCCCCAATAACATGACAGCTGCTACTGTGGCTTTAATTTCTCAAAATAGGAATTAAATTTTATGTACGTAGTCATACTAGCCCACAAAAATTACCCGAAATAAATAAATATATATTCTCTGCGTCATGTTAACAGCAGCCGTGGCTAGGGGTGAGTATTCGGTTATTCGGTTGGTTTGGACGAAAAAATAACCGAACCGAATTAACGAATGTTTTAAAAATAACCGAACCAACAATTTTATTCGGAAACGAACAAATAACCGAAATATATTTCGGTTATTTCGGTTAAACCGAATTTTTAACAAAAAATATATATTTTCAAACAAATAATAAATAATATTATATATTGATATATGTTATATATATAAAATATTCTGTAAAAAATAATCAATAGTATTATATAATAAATAAATAATATTATATTTTACAAATATTATATATTGATATAATAGGGAGAGAGAGAGAAATAAATAGGATTAATGATATTGATATATTAAAATTATATTTTAAATAAATAAATAAATAATATTATATATATAAAATTAGGTTTCGGTTATTCGGTTAAAAATTTGAACCGAATCGAAACCGAATTAACGAATTTTAATTTGGTTTTAACCGAATTAACCGAACCAAATTTGATTTTTCGGTTTGGTTCGGTTCGATTATTCGATTTTCGGATATTTTGCTCACCCCTAGCCGTGGCCTCATCGCTAGTTAACTCTCCACCACTAACTTTTTCTTCAAAAAGATGGGCATCAATATAAGTATAGTGTATCCATCTCATTTCCATACATCAAATCATTTTTTACTCATATTTTAGTAGAAATTTTTTATTAAAATTGAAATACTTCTTCAGTCCCCTACAAATGACACGATACTTTTCGACATATAGACTAAGGAAAGTTGTATTTTATGTGTGTAAACTAATGACTCATGAAATTCGAGATACTTTTATATGTAAAAATGAATCTTTTTTTAGAATAAACCACTTTTAGTGGGACGACCTACAAAGGAAAACAAACAATTTTTAATGGGACGAAAGGAGTAATATTTATATTTAATTTAAATGATGGTGGGTTGGCCAGAGTGTTATTTTTGTAAATTAATGCAGTAATAAATTTAAAATTCTCATTTTAATTGTGAATGTTCAGGGTACGAAATAGAGATTGTTACAATCATCGTTGATGTATTAAAAAAATTCCAAAAATACATTCGATTTAATACTTAGAAAAAATAAACGTATTGGCCAACAAGATCATGAACAATGTCCTCGAAATTGGACCAGACTACTAACGCTAAAAATTGGTAGCCAATTAAATCCCAACAATAATAAAAAAAATTAAATAGAGAATCAAAATCGGCATTAAGTTATAACGTGTCCAAGTAGAGTCACATGTGATTTATATAATTGATAAGATATGGCCTAACCGCTAGCGTCAAGATCGTCCCAATACAAGAAATTGACATCGTTCTAAACAAGTTCGTACCAAGAAGACCCCTAAAACCAAGTGGGAGCAGTAAGACTTACCATATCTAAAAGAATTTAATTCGAAGGGATAGGATTAAGATCCTATCCAAGATCTCGAATCCTAGTTAGAGAAGACCTCGAATTTAAGATCTAGGTCAAAATAATTGTGTATAAATAGATGTTAGATTAGACGAAATAGATCATCTACACTTTTTGTAATCACTCCTCACATTATCAATACACGAATACTCTCTCTTGCTCCATGGACGAGATCTAATTCAAAGATCGAACCACGAAATCCTCAGTGTTCTTCTCGCATTTATTTCCTTAACGAAATTAAGATCGATCATCGGCGCGTCTGTGGGAACGAAAATTTTATGTTTTCGATCAACTTTCATTTACTGAGGAATCAATCACGACGATGTATACCGAAGTCACGATCCGCAGTCGCCACGCAACAACAAAGAACAACGGCGGTCGGACACGCCGAGCTCGGCTGAAAAAGCCGGTCCCGAATCGACCGAAGCGGCATGTCCACACCTCGACGAACAAGGGAATCCCATCCCGCATGAAGCGGATACAAGCGAAGGAGATCGCAAAGAAGAACCAAAGAGAACCTCCTCCTCGGATAAACCTCGACGACGCCTCGAGGGTTTCTCGAGAAAAACAAGGAGAGCTTCCTCCAATACCTCGCCACACAAGGTCGACCGCGTCCCAAGAAAGGAATGCGAAGCCTCGCCTAAACACGAGGCACCGCGACGAGGTGGATCCCCTAGCATCCAAATCATGGGCGCTCACACCTCTGCACAAGTCGGGGCCCAAACCGACCGCGGGAGGGGCGAACAGCGCGGGAAAGGACATCGTGACCGCCGCGAGGTCAGCCCTCACTACCAAAACGAGTTCGGTCGACGAACTCCGCCTCACTCTCCAGGAGGCGGTTTCGACGGTGCGGAGGATAGTCACCCTATTCTCAAACGAAATACTCGACACCCCGCTCCCAGACAAATATCGGGTGCCGAGCATCACCCCCTATGACGGACTGAGGGACCCGCAGAACTTTCTCTCGCAGTTCCAGTACAATATGATCAACCAACGCCTCGGCACAATTCATATGTGCAAGCTCTTCCCGGAATTACTAGTCGACAACGCCCATCGGTGGTTCGACAGTCTACCTCCTGGGAGCATTGGTTCCTACCGCGATCTGATGAAGGCCTTCCATCGAAGGTTCTTCCAGAAGGTCGAGTCAAAAATGACTTCGGCACATCTCCTCACTTTGAGGCAAGACCGAAACGAGTCCATCAGCGACTTTATGATCAGGTTCAACAAAGAAAGCCTGAAGGTCGCAGACGTGAACGACCTCCTCATTATCTCGACCTTCCGTAACGGTATCCACCCGGGCTTTATATAAAGAGATCGCTGGCACGAACCCCGATCGCCACTTGAGCTATGGCGATAGTCGATCGGTTCGCCAAGGCGGACGAGGCCGATAGAATGAGCGCGAGGCGTAAAAAGGCGGATCCTCCGAAAAGGAAGAGAGAGAGGGACGAGGAGATCGTGGCCAAGGCGCGACGGCGCGCTGGAAAGAATACGCCGCCCATAGAGTCGTGCTCGGACCGCAACACCTCGAACGACCTCAATACACTCCTTTGACGAAGCCAAGGGCAGAAATCTACGAACTCCACATGGATAAGTTCGAGAAACCTCGACCAATGACAGGTGGGTCAAAACGCCGAACAAAGGACAAGTACTGCTCCTTCCATGAAGATTACGGGCACGACACGGAGGAGTGCCGAGACCTCATGGAGGATATCGAGGTGTTAGTACAGGACGGGGTCCTGAGAAAATACAAAGGTCGTGACAGACGCGCTGGACAGTACGAGGCTCCTCATCGAAGCTAGAAAAGGAGGAAACAGGCAAGAAGGGGGAATTGTGCCCCTAACAAGAAGACGAAGCGTGGTGAAGACGAAGAAGGAGACGACGAACCGAAATATGACGGAGTCATCTCCACTATTACGGGGCTCCCCCGCGGAGTCACTAAGTCCTCCTTGAAAGCCGAAGCCCGAAGTCCACAAACCGGCGAACCGGTCAATAAGAGGCTCAGAAGGGACGAAGCGATCACCTTCTCCGAAGATGACCCCGTACCTGCGATAGTGGCCCACCAGGATGCGATGGTAATCTAGGCAGTGGTCGCAAACAAGTTGGTGAAGCGCGTATACATCGACAGTGGCGCATCGGTAAGCATCCTTTTTAAGGAATGCTTCGATAAGTTAGGAGTAGAGGTGGCGTGCCTCGCGCAGGCACCGCTGCCACTCCGAAGCTTCGTTCAGGAGAAAACACGCCCGGAAGGGATAATCGAGCTACCTACCACGGTAGGGAAAGCTCCGACGAGCTCCACCAAGGTAGTACACTTCTTCGTAATGAAGGCCCACTCGCCGTATAACATCATACTGGGGCGAGATTGGCTGAACGCTGTAAGGGCGGTATGCTCAACATACCACCTGACGATGAAGATCCCCACAAAAGGGGGTGTAGCCGTGATCCGGGGATCGAAGCGAGCGAGGAATGCTTACAAGTCGCCTACGAGGTGCAGGGCTCCAACCCAAGACCCATGTGCATAGCAACTAAAGAAACCCGAGGAGTTGGAAGTAAAGAGACAACGCCTATCTCGGCAGCCCGGTGGAAGAGGTCACGCTATACAAAGACGAGCCACTCAAGGTCGTCAAGATTGGCTTTACCGAGGCATCTGAATTGAGAGAACAGGTTATCCAACTCCTGAGGGAATTCCGAGACGTGTTTGTTTGGTCGCCGACATGACCGGGTCTCCCGGGTATCATCACCCATAAGCTTAACATCGACCCGAAAGACAAAACCGCTTCGGCGTATAATGAATTTTTGCAAATTAACGAACCAAGTCATCCATGACGAGGTAAATCAATTATTAAAAGCTCGCATATTGTTCGGGTTAAATATCCGATATGGATAGCCAACCCGTGATGGTGAAGAAAGGAGGAGGGATGGCGAATGTGCATCGACTACATCGACCTCAATAAACATTGCCCAAAGGATTGCTATCCCTTCCCAATATCGATAAGAAGGTCGACGATTGGTCGGGTTCAAGTCTTCGCTTGACCTATATAAAGGGTATCATCAAGTCTTGATGGATGACGAAGATGCGCCAAGACAGCCTTCATTACGACTTGAGTCTTCGCATACGGAAGATGCCATTCGGACTTAAGAATGCAGGAGCTACCTATCAAAGAATGGTAGACAAAATATTCCACCCCTACATAGGTCGGAATGTAGAGGTGTCGTCGGCGACATCGTAGTAAAAGTATGGAGGAAGTCGCATATGTCGCCGACCTCCTGATCGCCCTCGCTTACTACGAAAAGTCAACCTCAAACCGAACCACCGTAGTGCACGCTTGCGGTTCGTCCGGAAAATTCTTAGATGTTGGGTTTCACAAGAAGGGTTAAAACCAACCCATCCAAGGTTCAAACCATTCTAGAAATGAAGATGCCAAGACCATTCACGACGACACAAACTAACGGGTGCATATAGCCGTATTAAGCCGCTTTCTTTCAAAGGTCATGACAAGCAACTACCCTTCTTCAAGGTACTCAAAAGGCTCCTGAGTTCTTCTCGAATGATACACATAAGTCCGCTTTTGAAGATCTCAAAACTACCTCGCCAAACTTCCTACTCGTCTGCTCCGAAAGAAGGAGAGGTCCTTTCATTGGATTTGTATCTTGAAAGCGCTTTGGTTGAGCTTGTATACAATGTTTCTGTTACCACTATTACAATCTCCTATCTGAATTGAATACTTGATTACATATATCATGTCCCTTATCTCATATATAAGTTAGATCATACGAAGGTGTAGAAGATCACGTAAGTCCGTATGATTGGTCAAGCTTAATGAGATATAAAAGTTTCACAAACCGAGACAACTTGAGGACGAGTTGTCGGTATAGTCATGGTATAGATAAGAAGTGACTTGACTTGGTTGCTTGTCTATGCCGGTACGCGTCTCGACGTATTGAAGGATCACAGTGAGATGAGTTCTTCTATCCGACCGTCGTGAAGAACTAAGATCTCGGTGACTTACGTTGATCTAAACCTCGATAAGGTATTAGATGAGTATGAGTTCTTGACCATCACTTTGACTTGTTATGGGTGAGGTTATATGTTCTAACCCAAGATTCTCCGCGATCTTGGGTGGTGGCGGTCTTGTATGTCATGCTAGTTATCTCAGACGAGTCACCGTATCCGCTTAGGATGATGACGCCCCTTAAGGAGTTCAAAGGTTTATTGTACTAAACCCCGCAGTTGAGTTAGCTCAAGTACAATAATAAGGTTGAGTGGTACTTGCTAAGGAATTGAAGATATTAATTATTTTAAGCAATGATTGCTATAAATGATTAATGGACGTTCGATATCTTAAATACGGGATTCTTAATGTCTAAGTGCAAGCCCGACTCAACTTCGATAATAAAGGGTAAGTCAAGATTTATTCTCTAGTGGCATGAATAAATGTTTATAAATTAATTTATGTTCGGGTGAACATAAGATAATTAATTTATTTGAGGCCCATCTTTATTCCTTGATTTGATCCACAGGTCGGCCCATCCAGCCCGTTACTCTTGGAAGAAATCGGCGCCCTCATTGCTCTAAAAGGAAAGATTTTATTCTCTTTATCCTACAAGGATATAATTATATTTATGGTATATGCATAGATCCTTTCCTTATGGGATTAAGGTAGGCATTATAAATATAAGGTAAGAGATAGAATCAAGGCTAATCCTCATAATTTGGAGCATTATTTTCGTCCACCATCACTGTGTGATTCTCGAAAATAAGCTAGGGTTTGAGGGTGATTTCTTGTAGTATTCTCCATAGATCGTCCTCACTCCACGTTGGAGATTGGGCATCCGGACACATCCCGTAAGGTCAAAGCACGAGTCTCGACTGCTCGATCCGCTCATCCCGTTCGATCCACCTCGACAGATCAAAAGGTAATCACGAGAAAACCCCTACGTGTTGCAATTAATTATATAGACGCATGCTAGGAATATAATCAATGTATGGTGAATTAAATATCCAAGATAGATCCTCGGGGCGAGGGCTTAACATATGTTTTCCCTACACTTTCCCTATACCTCGCCGCTTCGGACGAAACAATAAGTGCGATCTTGACGAGAGGAAGGACGTCGGCCCGGTATACTTCATCACCAAGCATTAAAGGCCCGTAAACAAGGTATCAACCTTTGAGAAGCTCGCCTAGCATTAGTAATGCTGCAGGAGACTACGTCCATACTTCCATGCACATCCCATACAAGTCCTCATCGACCATCCACTTGCAGAAGTGTTGACGGCCGAAGCTTCGGGAGAATTGCGAAGTGGGCAATTGAACCGGGCGAACATGATATATCTTTCGCCTCGTCAAGCCATCAAAGGTCGTTTTAGCGAACTTTCTTGCGAGGCCCACTACCGAGAAACCGAAGCCCCGAGTCCGTGACGACAAAGCCAAGTCGAACCAAAGGAGAAAACACCGAGGATTGCCGGCAAATCTACGCTGACGGGCTTTGGGAAAACGGGTAGCGGAGTCGGCATCTTGCTACTTGGATCGGATGGCCAAGAGATCACATACGCACTTCTGTTCTCGCTCAAAATACGAACAACGGCAGAGTATGAGGCCTTGATCGCAGGACTTCGCCTAGCTCAAAGTCTTCAGACACGAGCGATAAAGTTCATAGTGACTCTCAAGTCGTCGTAAGCCACATGTTGGGGAAGTACAAGGCAAAAGGCAGTAGGATGAAGAAATACCTCGAGAAAGCCAAAAGCCTACAACAAACTTTCTCCCACTTCCAGATAATTCGCATCCCAAGGGAGCAAAACGGACGAGCTGACATCTTAAGCAAATTGGCCTCGTCGTCAACAAGCCCGCCAGTAGAGGAAGTTCAAAACCGAAGCATAGACGATGCTGATAAAGGAGCCGAGGTCAACGTGGTATCAGATGAAGAGTCAAATTGGATGACTCCCATTCGAGATTATCTGGAGAAAGGCGAACTGCCCCATGACAAGCTCGAAGCTAGAAGGATCCTGAACAAATCTCTGCGATATGTACTTGAGCAGGGGGTCCTATACAGAAAGTCATATCTCCAGCCTCTCCTAAAGTGCTTAGGCCCGAACCGAGCTGATTACGTACTACGGGAAGTACACGAAGGATCGTGCGGAAGTCACATCGGACCCCGAGCCTTGTCAAAAGGTCGTGCGATGGGATACTATTGGCCAACAATGTTCAAGACTCACTCAACCTTGTGAAAAGGTGTCCGTGTCAAATTCACTGAACGTGCTAAGGCTACCGCAGACCGACCTCGCCCGCATAAAGCCCTCGGCCATTTATGCGATGGGGATCGACATCGAGGCCCTTTCTCGCAAAGCGCCGGGGCAACTCCAATTCCTGATTGTCGCGATTGACTACTTCACGAAGTGGGTAGAAGCTGAACCCTTAGCAAAGATCACAAGCAAAAACGCCCTCAACTTCGTCTGGAAGAACATAGTATGTCGATTCGGCATCCCTCATATCCTTCTTTCGGATAATGGGACACAATTCACTGATAAGATATTCAAAGATTGGTGTCAAGAGCTTGGATCCAACAAAGTTCACCTCGGCCGCCCATCCTCAAGCAAATGGTCGATCAAGTCACCAACAGACGATTGTGAAGGGTCTCAAACCCGCCTCGACCGGCTAAGGGTCTTTGGGTGGAAAATTTACCACAAGTCTTATGGTCATACCGAACAACACCTCGGACGTCGAATCGAGAAACGCCTACAATCGGGCGTATGGAACCAAGCGGTGATCCCTACAAATCGAAATACCGAGCCCCGCACCATTCACTTCTCCGCCAAGCAAATGGGAAAATCTACGAGCCGATCTAGATGCGCTCGAAGAAAAGAGACCTCGCCACATCAAGGAAGCTCGATACAAACAACAAGTAGCTCGGTATTACAACCAGCGCCTCGTGTCCCGGCAGGCCCGAGTAGGCGACCTCGTGCTCAAATAATGAAGTCGATAAAGCCGCAAAGCTCGCAAACCGGAAGCCACATGGGAAGGACCTTACCGTCAAGAAGTCCTCGGAAAATGAGCCTATAAGCTCGCCCATTTGTCCGATGAGCAAATACCCAACACATGGCACATCATTCATTTGAAGAGATATTTTATATAAGTGTCGAAAGTTGAGTCTTGTTCGCTTTGAGTCCTGTTAGGTCGAGTCCTAGTCTTGTCGCCTTGTTCCATTACCTCTTATCAATAAAAATCTTTTCTTTTCTATCTATTTTTTGTCTCGCATGTTTTCATTTGTCACTTATGCACATAACTCTTATAAAAATACCCTCTTCTGAGGACGAACAATACCCTAGATTTGAGGATGACTACCTTCGCTTAATACGAAGACGAACTTCAAACGCGCGTAAGGGAACCACCCCTCCCGATAAAACTTGGCAAAACAGGAACCCATACCTTCGTACGAGGAAGGATACCCTCGTTTATTTCGAGGACGGATACCTTCGTGCGAGGACGAACTACCCTCGCTTTATTTCGAGGAAGCTTCGTATGAGGATGGATACCTTCGCTTATTTCGAGGCGGATACCTTCATACGAGGACGAACTACCCTCGTTTATTTCGAGGAAGCTTCGTACGAGGACGGATACCTTCGTTTATTTCGAGGACGGATACCTTCGTACGAAGACAAACTACCTTAGTTTATGGCAAGAACGAGCTATCTTCGCCTAAACAAGGACGACCTACCTTCTTATTGGTTACGGTGATTGTAGACAAGTGCTCTCGAAGAGTTAACGCAAAAGCAAAAATAATTTTTATTTCAAATTATACGCTTTGTACATCACGAGGCCAAGAGGTCCAGAGGCGGGAAAGCTTAGCCAATCCCTAGCAAAATCGGGTTCAACAGAGCATCTATACTAATCCTACCTCTACCTCGCCCTCGATCTACACTATGAGCCCCGCCACCGACCGGCCACTTGACGATGCAGCCTGCTAGATCGACCTCGGCCGCTCGATGACGCCCGGCCACCTCCTTGAGGATCCACATCGCTCTTGGGCCATAGCGCGTCTCTCTTGAGCTCGCCACTCCGGATCATCAAAATTGAACATTTATTGTAGTCCCGGCAGGCAGAAAAGCCCGTGCGAAGAAGAGGCCTCAGATCCGATCGGCGCTTCTTGAGCTGCGGTTGTCGAGCAATGATAGTCTTGTATATACCTCCGAGTCTTTTCAATTCGGCGAACTGCTCCGTGAACTGCCAGGATTTCTTGCCGTGCTCACGCCTGTACCTCGCACAGCGAGCAGCAGCCTCAACAACCTTAGCTTCGACCTCAGGTATGGTCATCCCACCACTTCGGTGGATGACTTCCTCGTACTCGGAGTGCTCCTCAGCTACTGTTCTAGCCTCCTCCTTGGCAATCTCGAACTTCTCCTCCAACTCCAAAAGGCGAGCCTGGAGCTCGCCATGCCTCTCTGGCAGCTCTATACTTAATATCGCCCTCCACCGCACATGGCTCAGCTGTCCCTTTATATGGAGGAGTTCGACCTCTTTCAATTCAAGAGCCCGCGACAAGTCTTCGATTTGGTTCAACCAACGGGAAGCATCAAGCATTTCAGGGGAAAGCTGAATAAAAAGATAAGTTTCTTCACATAAACTTGTGATTTTATTATGCCTTCAGGCAGAAACCAATGTACATGTACATTCAAAAAAAAAAAAAAAGGGGATCAATCGACCCTCCGTGCTTCGAACTATCTACCTCGGCCGCCTCCTGAGCTTGGGAAGCCTCGACCTCATCCGCCCTAACTTCGGCTTCTTTGGCTTCGGCTTCCTCAGGAACTCCCGGGGTCTCGACGCCCTTAAAAGCTTCAGCTGCTGCCTTCCCCGACCCCTTAGCTAGATCGGCAATCAAAGCGTCGGTCAGGGGATCTCGGTCCACTGGGCAGGCACGGACTGACTCCGCCGTCAGCAGAGTCGAGGACGAGGTCAGGCTCTGCAGCACGGGCGGTTCTTCTGCATCATGGACAAGGACCTCGAAATAGACCCGCCAAGATAGCATCTTCCTCCGTCTCCTCATACCCATACTTGGACTTATCCAATTCTGGGTAATCCTCGGCGACTTCTTCGATGGCATCTGAAATGGCGCGCTTATTCAGGACCTCGGCCACGTCAGAGACCATCCCGGAGAAGCCCGCAGACAGGAACAGCCTCTCCGCAAAAGCACGAAGCATTTCCCCCTGCGAGCTCGCCACGTCGGTCTCCCGACGGCGAACTTCCTCCACCTCGGCCTTCATCAAGGCAACCTCGGCCTCCGCCCACGGTCCTCGCCGCCTCGCCCCCTCGACTACCTTCGCCTCCTCAGCGGCCCGCGTCCGCCGCTTCTGCTTGACTAGGTCCGGATCTTTGCCTCGGATCGCAAATATCTTGGACGAGGAGATTCTTCTTCCCACCATCTCACGAGCATACCGGCAACCTCACAAACCGTGTAATGCGCGCCTTTCAAGTAACCCGTTATAAGATCGGACACTTTGGCCATCTCGCAGACACACCCTCCGACATCTTGGCCATCTCGGCAGACATGCCCACGCCACCTTCGCCACCTCTACCAAACATCCTCACTTCTATACAAAACCCATCAGTCGGAAGAACACATTCTTTATATTACTTCACAAAGTATAAGAATAAGTACGCTACCTCGGAAAGATACGAGGCGGTCATTGGAACCGACAATCACACATTCGGGTCGGCATCAACCGAGGCCCCGGGATTGCATGTTTCAGCTTCTTCAAGCGCTTAAGTGGCTGCGGTGAAGGGACTTCAAGCCTCTCCGCCATTTCGTGCATGTCCCGACATCCTTCAAGGTCGAGACGGAGCTCGACATCGAGCTCGACTCCTTCCTCTTGTTCTTTCCCCGAACAAGTTCACTACAAATACAACAAGTCGCGTGACACGGATAAAAAAAAAAAAAGGGAGGGCCTCACCTTCACCGACTCCACCTCGGTGGCGGGATCATAAGGGCTAAGCCCCGCAGCTGCAAGCTCGGCCTCGGTAAAGGCCTCGTCCACGAGACCAACTTTGTCCAGTGTCTCCTCCAGGCCACCGTCGTGTAGGGAAAACATATGTTAACCCTCGCCCCGAGGATCTATCTTGGATATTTAATTCACCATACATTGATTATAAACCTAGCATGCGTCTATATAATTAATCGCAGCACGTAGGGGTTTTCACGTGTTTACCTTTGGATCTGTCGAGGTGGATCGAACGGGATGAACGGATCGAACGGTCGAGACTCGTGCTTTGACCTTCTGGACTGTATCCCGGATGCCCAATCTCCAACGTCGAGTGAGGACGATCTATGGAGAATGCTTCGGAAAATCACTCAATGCTCTCTCACCAAAACTCACGAAAATCTCTCTCAAACACTATGAGATGTTCGAAAATATTGTGTGGATTATGTGAGCATTAACCTAGACTTTATCTCATACCTTATATTTATAATGCACTACCTTAATCCCATATGGAAATTATCATAATCCTATATGTAAATTACCATAATCCTATATGGAAAAAAAACCATAATCTTAGGATTATTTCCATACTCTCAGGATTATTTCCATACTCTCAGGATTATTACCATAATCTAATATGGAAAGGATCTATGCATATACCATAAATATAATAATATCCTTGTGGGATAAAGAGAAAAAAATCTTGCCAATGGAGCAATAGGGGCGCCGATTTCCAAGAGCTTACGGGCCTGGATGGGCCAGCCCAGGGATCAAATGCAAGGAATAAAGATGGGCCTCAAATAAATTAATTATCTTATGTTCAGCCCAGAACATAAATTAATTTATAAACATTCGATCATGCCACTAGAGAAGAATGTTGACTTACCCTTTATTATCGAAGTTGAGTCGGGCTTGCACTTAGACATTACGAATCCCGTATTTAAGATATCGAACGTCCATTAATCATTTATAGCAATCGATTGCTTAAACGATTAATAACTTCATTTCCTTAAGTAGTACCACTCAACCTTATTATTATACTTGAGCTAACTCAACCTCGCGGGTTTAGTACAATAAACCTTTGAGCTCCTTAAGGGACGCCATCATCCTAAACGGATACGGTGACTGACATGATAACTAGCGTGACATACAAGATCGCCACCACCCAAGATGCGGAGAATCTGGTTAGAACATATAACCCTCACCCATAACAAGTCAAAGTGATGGACAACAACTCATACTCACCTAATACCTTATCGAGGTTTAGATCATCGTAAGTCACCGAGATCTTGGTTCTTCACGACGGTCGAAAGAAGAACTCATCTCATCGTGATCCTTCAATACGCCGAGACGCACAAAGATAGACAAGCAACTAAGTCAAGTCACTTCTTATCTATATCGCAGCTCAAACCGACAACTCGTCCTTAAGTTGTCTCACCAGTGAAACTTTTATATCTCATTAAGCTTGACCAATCATACAGACTTCTGTGATCTTCTACACACTGTATGATCTAACTTATATATGAGATAAGGGGACACAGATATATGCAATCAAGTATTCAATTCAGATAGGAGATTGTAATAGTGGTAACAGGAAACATTGTATACAAGCTCAACCAAATTGCTTTCAGTATACAAATCCAACAATCTCCCACTTATACTAAAGCAAACTTTTAGTATACAATGTGTCTTTCTACTAGCTATTACAAACAACCATCACTTTGCTTCTCCCACTTATACAAAAGTTTCCTTTCTAAGTGGGTGCCATCAAGCGCAATCCAAGTCCTCTAACGTGTCCATCGTAGACTTTTGCGGCAGCTCTTCGTGAATCGATCCGCTAGATTTTCCGTCAGATCAATCTTTTCAATCAAGACGCCACCTCGTCGAACGATTTCTCGTATGACATGGTACTTTCTCTCTATGTGTTTGGTCGCCTTGTGGGTCCGTGGTTCCTTCGAGTTTACCATCGCACCGAGTTATCACCGAAACTATGATACACTTGGGCAAACCAGTACCACATCTAGATCCATGAGGTAGTTCTTGAACCATATGCCTCCTTAGAAGCCTCCGCCGGCTACATATTCGCTTCCATGGTAGAGTCCGCATGATGCATCGCCGCTTTGCACTCCGCCGATACGGCTCCACCTCCCAAGGTAAACACATAGCCCGAGGTCGACTTTTCTCATCACGGTCGACTTGAAATCCGAGTCTGTATAACCCAAAGGCATTAGACTATCTCGCATGGTAAACCAGCCTATAATCTCGAGTCCTTTTCGGTACTTGAGTATATGCTTCTTCGCAATCAATGAGCTTGTCCAGGTTAGATCGATATCTAGCTACTATGCTACCGCATAGCGTATATCGTGCCTCGTGCATAGCATTGCGTACATGAGACTTCCTACGGCGAGCGTAACTTGTCTCATTTCCTCTATCTCCTTTGCAGTCATAGGTGACTGCGTCTTAGATAAAGGAACGCCATGTCTGAAAGGTAGCAATCCTTTCTTGGCGGTCTGCATACTAAAACGAGTAATCACAGTATCAATGTAAGATGCCTGAGATAAGCTCAACATTTTCTTCTTGCGATCTCGGTAAACCTTGATCCCAAGAATGTACGCTGCATCTCCTAAGTCTTTCATTTGAAACTGATCGGATAGCCAACTCTTTACGTCTGATAACAGCTTCACGTTGTTGCCAACTAGAAGGATGTCATCTACATAAAGTGCAAGAAAAACCACATCACCGTTGACATCTAACCGATACACACAACTCTCGCTAGGCAACTGGGTAAATCCATAGGACTTTACTACCTCGTCAAAGCGTAAGTTCCATGATCGGGAGGCCTGCTTAAGTCCATAAATGGACTTCTTAAGCTTCCATACTAGATGCTCTTCACCCTTTACCACATAACCTTCAGGTTGCTGCATATAGATGTCTCTACCTTCCTCAAGGTAACCGTTTAGAAAAGCGGTTTTAACATCCATTTGCCAAACCTCTAGGTTCAAGTGGGCTGCTATGGCTAGAAGAATTCTGATGGACTTGAGCATTGCTACAGGCGAAAAGGTCTCATCGAAATCGATGCCCTCAATCTGAGTGTACCCTTTCGCCACAAGCCTGGCTTTAAAAGCCGAAACCTCTCCATCGGAATCTCTCTCCCTTGTATATCCACTTACTACCTATGGCTTTCTTGCCATCCGGTAGAGGTGTCTTTCATATACATCCATAGCCGTTATGGACTCCATTTCTAAGTCCATAGCGGTGTGCCATGATCTTGCATCAATATCTTGTATCGCCTCCTTGTATGTCCATGGGTCGATTATTGCTGCTCGCCTCCTCGACTAAACCAAGATTCACCCACGAACATAAATCGCTCGGGTTGACGAACAACCTCCCACTACGACGAGGTTCTACAGCACAATGGCAACGGTGGGTGCGAAACTTGTGGTTCTCTAACTTGCACAACTTGCGTGTAGGTACCACTTGACGGTTGGTATCTCCTGTGAACTCGACCCACTTCAATTTCTTGAAGTATCCGTGTCGATCCTCCCACTAGACTCGATATCTCGCACCTTTGGCCTATTC
This sequence comes from Salvia rosmarinus, assembly GCA_036937905.1. NCBI lineage: Eukaryota > Viridiplantae > Streptophyta > Magnoliopsida > Lamiales > Lamiaceae > Salvia > Salvia rosmarinus. Next base: position 19,838,876 of record CM072822.1, on the reverse strand, counting down.
GGTGGTGGAATACGATCATCTTCTAATTCTTGAAGAATGATTTCAACTTTGGATTTATGATTTTCATGTAGTCCTCTTCTAAGAATCGAGCATTAGTGCTAATAATGACCTTCCGATCCTTATAGAATAAACCACCTTCGCTCCTCTAGGATAGCCAATAAACGCCTTTGCGTCGGATCTAGCCTCCAACTTGTCGCCCTTCTTGTTCAAGACGTGTCCGGATCGCCCATATCCTTATGTGGCTTAAACTAGGCTTCGCCCAAACCACAACTCGAAAGGGTCTTTTCGACCGACTTGACGGTACTAGATTTAGAAAGTATGCCACCGCCTCTAAGGCATACCCCGTAACGAAATAGGCAATGTAGCATAACTCATCATAGATCTAACCATTTCCAAAAGAGTCCTATTTCTTCGCCCGACACACCATTTTGTCAGTGGTGTGCCCGGTGAAATCTTGCGTGGGATGTAATCCCACACTTCACTAGATAGTCCATAAACTCACATTCTTGAGGTATTCGCCACCACGATCGGACCGCAGTGACTTGATACTCTTACCTAGCTTCGCCTCCACTTCCGCCTTAAACTCTTTGAATTTCTCAAAGCATTCGACTTGCATGCGTGAATGATCGCCCTTTTCACACGAAAAGTGTAATGATAGGGTGTTTAAGCATCGTATCCACGAGATTGTATCACGAAACATAGAAGCTAGCTCAACGATTATTCATCATTATTCAAGCACGTATAAAGTCGGTTTTAGGACTTGAATTTAATCCAAAGCAAAGGTAACCAAACAAATATAAATAACGCAATAAAAACACGATAGAAAACTATAAAGAAAGACTAACCCTGGGATGCACCAATCCTATCCACAACGATGTTTATCCTGCTTATTACTAACCGCTTTAATCCGCATAAAACGGAAGATCACATATATAACCAACAACTTCGCCATTTACAATCATGGGCGATTGATTACTAATTTTCCCTATCACGCTTACGCCTCTAGAGGAAAATAAACAACTCCAAACGGATCACTAAGAATATGCTTCCTACGAATGTCCTATCTCGCCATTTACTCAAAGGCTTATTCGTATCATGCATTCAAGATCGACGACAATTAAAACAATTACGTAATTAATCGCAACTATGATATGCATCAAAATTGATTAGAAATCAATACATATAAATAAGCACCAAGAATCATGAATCAATGCCCGAAGGTAAATAACAATAGCAGAATCACAACATATAGGATTGGATCATGCAAACCCTAGATTAGAACATGTAAACTAGCCGTACATAATAAATGTAATGAAATACGATTTAACCATAAAATGTAAATTAAATATATAAACCCGTAGGGAAGCGTCGGATGAACAAAGGTTGGTCTTGAATCCAATCCCAGTGAACGAACGGAAAACAACGGAAAACGATCGGACAAAACGCTCCGATCGATAACGAACGATAAACTAAACTAGAATAACGTAAAACAATACTAGAATTAAACTAAACGAAGATTAAAGACTAAAAGCTATAAAACCGAGAAAACCGCAGAAAAACGATCTGGGGCGTGTTAGGGTCCTTGGAGGCACGGATGGCTTGCCTATTTATAGAAAAGGGTGGAAACCCCAATTTTTGCTTCTGTCGGCGCCATGACCGGTCCTCGCGATCGCTAGGGCGATCGCTAGGTAATCTCGCTACGACTTCTCGCTCGCGCTCGCTTTCTTGCTTTTTGAACTCGCGACCGCTAGCGGTCGCTAGCCATTATGAACCGGTCGCGAGAAATCGTCCGCGAGTTCTCGACGCTAGGCTTTCGCTGGGCACGAGGTCGCGCCGCTGCTCTTCCGGTGCTCACGGTTTGCTCATGACAACCTAGCGACCGCTAGGTCGGTCGCTAGAAATAGGTCGCTTGCTCGCGTGCTTGCTTCCTTGCTCGATTTTCAATACATAACCCTACAAAACACCAAAATAACACCCAAGAGCAATATCTTCTAAGTAGATAAAACATTAAGAATCGATACATAAACGCACATTAAACGAGCTAAACACATCTTCAAATATCAACTATAACGTAAAATGCGCTGTTTATCAAACCCCCAAACTTAAAGCATTGTTTGTCCTCAAACAAAATAGAACAGAAAGACAAACGAAAGATCAACGAGCATAGCAAAGAGGATAACCATTCTAGCCTCCAAACATATCAACGCTCAAAAACATTAGTGCACATGATTTACGTTAGTCCACTCAACACAAACAACAATTTACGGCAAAACTCATTTATTTCACCTCACCAAGGCATGTGTGTAAAATATATAGGATACACTCAAACTCATAAAGAAATTAAGGACGGTATACACTCAAAGATCAATGCAATGCAACATCTTACCATAGGCTTGCTGCTTTCTCTAACATCTCCACCACACAAATGTGTTCAAATAAGGATCAAAGAGGTCTTTAATAGGTTATAATGTAGGCACATTGGTTAAGGTAGGATAATATATGGCTAAGTGACTCAATTATACCCAAGCACCACCGCTATACGTCTCGACATATATGGACTTTGTCCATTTTCCTCTTCTCTCCCAACGTATAAATCGACGCTTAATGCCACGTATGTACCTATACTTTGATTAAAGACCCTTTATGCTCAACACTCATAGTGAACTTATCATTTTTCTTTTCTTTTCTTTTCTTTTCGGAGCTTATAGGGTTTAATTTTCACGAACAAGGTACTATTCTTCACCACGTATGTATTTTTCTAAAATAAACTTTTCTCTCATACTACATCAAAATTTCAACCCCTTTGATTCCCATATCCATCCTCACCTCCTATCATCCGGTTAATCGAAAGAAAAGTCTAATAAAGGCTCAAAGAAGGCGACAAATGGTATATATCATCGGGTTAGTGTTTGGGTGAAATGTGGTTAACAAAGATGGCCTTTATCCTTTCCAAATTAAACACCTATCATAGCCTCGATACGTAAACACGGCAAGTTCTAGAAGATAATCACATGCACGATATCACACAATCAAGAGAAACTTGTATCAAGATGTTTATACGATGAAGCTCAAGTCTCACCAAGTTAAGCAAAATGGTGAAAACAACAAGTTTAAGCCATCTCACGTCATTCATGCGCCATTTTCTAACATATCATGCGCACTATCATTAAATTCCACAAAAATTTCTATCGTCATCGGCCACATGGATTAACACACTTCACTTAACTCGTTGATCGACGCATACAAAACGAAAAGAAAACTAAACACGACAAAAGCAACACAAACGAAAACAAAACAAAACACGAAAACAAAATAAAGAAAACGCTGGGTTACCTCCCAACAAGTGCTTAATTTAACATCTTAGCGCACCATCACTAACCTCGCTAATCCGGCGCTTTGGTAGCAATACACATCTTTCCCGACTTGTGGAACCTCCTAAATTTCGCATTTACGGATGACCACCATCGACTATGGAAGTGGCCCCAAACTCGAATGATACACTCGAGTTCCATGCCGAGTCCACTTCTTCCTTCTCACGCTTCTTCGACGGTCGAGTACCCTCTAAACGCGAGACGTGAGCGGCAGTGCAGCCATGATCGAGCAACAATCTTCCGGCTTTCCAACGTCGTGTTGCTTGATGGCGTCGATATGGAAATTTTGAGCTCCTCATCGTTAACACGAAACGTGAGGTTTCCTTCCCGCACATCAATCAACGCATCACCGGTTGCATAGAAAAGGTCTACCAAGGATTAGTGGTTGTTGTTTGAATTCGGAATATCAAGAATAACAAAGTCGCCAGGAAAACAAAACCCAATTCTTACCAACACATCTTCGACGATACCTTTTGGATATGTGATCGACCGTCACCATCATCGATGAGATCTTCGCCGGCTTCATCTTTCCTAGGTGTAGCCGGTTGAAAACGCTCAATGGCATCGATTGATGCTCGCCTCAAATCGCATAAGACATTTGGGAAAATCGCTCGGCGATCTCGCACTCTAACGTGAAACCGCCGATCCTTCGCTTCAAAGGAGCTTTTGCAAGACGGCATCAAGATTTTGGGATAGGGAAATTTTCTCAAATTTCCCAAGTTTCTTCTTGCTTGCAAGCGCGTCTTTAAGAACTTCATGTAGCCTCGGCATGTTTCGCAACGCTCAAAGAGAGGTAAATTTATTTCAACTTTTGAAACACCTCTTTGAAACGAGCAAACTCCTCGTCATATTTCGACTTGACAAGTCGACTCGAAACGGGACCGAGGAATGTACGTGCGGATTAGCCTGCAGGGGTGCTGCGGTCGACCGCGCGATCACTGGATGGTCGCGAGGTATCTGCCGCTACCGACTCCTTCCTCGCGGCGAAGCTATGGCGCTGCTCGCCACCGATTTCGCCATGTGCTCGATCGATTGCTCGCGGTCGGGTTTATGAAGACCGGGTCGCCGCGAACAACTCGCGCGCTGATACTCGGATGGCTCGCGGTCGGATCTTGTGGCGGCGCGCCGCGAGCGTCGTGGACAAAATTCGGGATGGCTCGCGATCGGGCTCGCGATCGCGAGCTCGGTCGCGAAGCTGCGCCGTAATGTTTTCTTGCTCTTCTTTCTCGGTAGGGCTCGGGTAGGCTCGTCCGCCTCGTCTCGAATGGCGGCATCGACTCTTCGGTTCACCTCCGACATTACTCGGAAATTGGCCCGTCTTCAGAAGCGCATTCACTTGCACGGCTATTCGACCAACTGATTTTCCAACATCTTTATGTGTTTCCACAGCCGCCACAATGACCCATATCTACTACCCAAGAATGGGTAGAACAAGTCGCTAAACATGTTTCACATTACTAAGCAAACGGCGTACCTTGAGCCTTGAGCATAGGGCACTTGGCCTTCCAATGCCCAGTCTTACACGCACTTGAAGCACTTACCTTCTCCTTTGGCTTCTTCAAGCCTCCGTGGCAACCATGTTCTTGTTCCCATTACTCCCACTATTTGCCTTGCCTCTTCCACCTTTGGTACCCTTTTCTATTTCCATTTTGCAACGAAAATTTTGGGCCCTTAGATGTGCTAACAAGAGCATGTGCTCCTTTTCCCATAACTCCTTCCTCACCACGAGATCATTAAGCAACCGACTAAGTGTAAACTCGGTCTTGCTCATGATCGCATTCTGTAAGTTCTCAAAAGACTTGGGCGGTGTATTGAGGATGATATCGACCTTGCTCCGCCGTCAATACCTCCTCCCAACCGATCAAGACTATCCATGAGATGAGTCATGTGGAGACATGTTCATGGACCGAACTTCCTTCTTCCATCTTACACGCCAAGATTTCTCTCATTGTGTGGAAGCGATCGTCCGATCCGACCGCCCAAACTTACTCTCGAGACTTGACCAAATATCGATCGCGTCTACCATCGATCGATGTCAGCAATGCAAGCCTTTGGACATAGTAGTCATCATATAGCATTTAGCCATATTGTTTGACTTATTCCAAAGTCCGCTTGACTCGCTTGCTCATTAGTCGATCGTCGATAAGGGCATCGGGTTTAGGAGTAGTGAGAACAAACATGTGTTCTTCAATATAAGAACATATTCCATGTTTCGTTTCCACTCGATAAAATTTGGACGGATAACGGATTTTGTGCGAGCATATTGATAATCGGCGTAAGAGACATATCTCAAAACGATAATGTAAAACACATAAGCATACGATCGCAAATAATTAAGTAACAATAATATTGTAACCTTTTGATAAAACAATATTAATTGAAACCTCCAATCGCCCAAGGAATCCCACATGCAAGCCACGCGTGTGGGCGTTACACATGAACCCCTCGACCGGACTAAAATATACCTTTTAGTCGTTTAATTTCAATCCATGTCAAGTTATCCTTATGACAAATGAAATTAACGATTGGACCTTACTGACCACATCACTATCGCAAGAAGGGACTTGGCGGGAAGTTGTACTTGAGGTGATGTCTAAGCATTGACCACAATTTTAACAATGAAAATGAATTCTTAGAATTGGCATACTCACCGGACCATACCGCTTCAATTCAAATTCTTTTTTATCTCTTTTATATCTATCTCTAGAGAACTTATGAAAATCGCACATCTGAGCCACGCGTGTGGGCGTTTACATGAAACTCCCACTTCTCAATAGATTTAAAAGTTTTATTTAGAAATCTCATCTAACAAACTTATGATAAGCAAAGTGCAAGCAAGCCACGCGGGTGGACGTTTACTCACAATCGTCTCACTTTGTTTAGAGATCAAAAGGTGGAGGTCTTGACATTTTAATTTGAAAATTAATTTGTCGGGTTGCTTAGTCTTTTTATTCAAAAGGTTTGTCCATGCAGATCACGTAATCCTAGCATGCTTTTCTATAGAACTCAACATGTAAAACATGCTCATGAGAATTCTAAAATATGCTTGATAAACGCGATAAACCTAGCATGCTTACTCTGCGCGTCCAATTACGTAAAACACTTAAAGGTTTGTCAACGTAAAATAAACATACATAGCATGCTATCGCATAATTTAAACATCCACGACATGCATATGAAAGATAAAAATAAAATAAAACGCGTTCATCGCGCCCAATCGTGAAACTGCACATTTAAATCTAATCTATTACATAGATTTACAAAGTGCAATTAAACTTGACGGGCCTCGCGTGCGGGCACGGACGGATTCAACAAATTGGGCCTCGCGCACGGGCACGGATCGGAAAATCTGGGTTGGGCTGGAAAAAGCGGGTGCGGGCCGGGTCGGCCTCATCATCGGGCGCGCTGAAGCAAAGCCCGCCGCCGCCCGACCTTTCGCCCGCCGCCGCCGCTCGCGTGTCCTCGCGGGCTACCACGCGATCGCTAACGCGACCGCGACCCGTCAACTGCAGCGTCTTGTGCCACGCCCGAGCGCCGAACATCCGCCGAGATGTCGCCCCGCCGCCGAAACTTCGCGACCGCGATGCACGCGTGGCCGCCGGGTTTCGCGCGTGACCGCGCCCGCCGCTAGCTCGCTCGCTCGCTTTGCTTCGCGGCCGTATCTCGCGACCACTTGCTCGCTCGCATGGCGCCAGGGATCTCGTGCGCGAACGCATGCCCCGTCGCCCGCGCCCCTCGCGATCGCCCTCGCGACCGCGAGGCTCGCCATGAAACCGTCGAGGGACCGCCGAGACCTATTTTTCCGTCGTTTCGCTTCTTCGTTCTTTCGCCTTCGTTCTTCTTTTACGGATAAGATTTACGAATAAAATCTAATCTAACCACGGATTTTCTCGGTGAAACAACAAAATCCGACAAAATAATAAACGAGCCACGATGAGCAGCGGATCCACAATTAATAAACGCACGTAATAATCAAACGTGAATTAATCCAACAGAGCCAAGATTCGATCCCGTGCTCGATACCAATGTAGGAAAACATATGTTAACCTCGCCCGAGGATCTATCTTGGATATTTAATTCACCATACATTGATTATAAACCTAGCATGCGTCTATATAATTAATCGCGACACGTAGGGGTTTTCACGTGTTTACCTTTGGATCCGCCGAGGTGGATCGAGCGGATGAACAGATCGAACGGTCGAGACTCGTGCTTTGACCTTCGGGATCCGTATCTCGGATTAGACATGCACGGTTTTTGAGCCGGCGGTTCGGCCCAGTTCGCCCGGCGGTCAACTGTTCGGCCCGAACCGCGATCAACGGCCCGAACCGAAACCGTGAGCTGGGGCTCTAGGGCGGGCTCGGTTCACGCGAATCGGACCGAACCGACGGGCTGGGCCGAACCAAGGGCCTAGGGTCAATCCGTGCCTAGGCCGTGGGCCAACCGGGCTTTAGAGCCGTTGGAACCGGCGGTCCGGCCCTAAACCGCGGTTCCAACGGCTAGAAAACGGCTATTTTCGATTTTCACCCCAAAATCACTCCTATAAATATATCCATCATCCTAACTCTATCCTCACTTCAATCTCTCATTTCTCAACCTTAATTCACTCATTTACATCTAATTTTCAAGCTTTCAAGCTCTCATTCTCACTCTCAAACTCAATCTCTCAAGTTCTCAAGCTCTCTCAATCTCTCATTCTTATTCTAAACTCTCAAACTTTCTCACTCATCAATCATCATGTCTTTCTTTAAACGATTAAACAAGGGAAGGGAAAGGCCGCGATGAAGGAGCTCCAGTGAGGGAGGAAACATTCCAACTCAACGTTCACGAAGGGCCTTAGCGGCGGAGGAAATCTCAGGCAAGTTGCGAAGGTTACAGTCAAGAAGATGCTCGATTTTATGAAATGGTGCATCGAATGGAAAGAAGTCCCAATTTCGGTGACGTGAGGCTCGAACGACCAAGACGACGATGAAGAAGGCAACGAAGGCGACGAAGAATATGACGACTTTGACCAAGATATCGCGCCACAACCACCAAAATCAAAGGAACTTAAGTCCGACGCTTTTGTGAAGCACTTTAGTACGTAAATTTTACGTTTCTTACAAATTAGTTTCACAATTTTAATTTCATGTTCATAGTTCTTACAATATCTTGTTATATTTTCTTTAGAAAAGTGGAAGTGCTAAGCGAAGCACCTCTTCCCGACGGTCGAAAGAGATCGTTGCTTATTGCAACTATTGCACGAAAACTACAAATGGATCGAGAAAGGAGGTTACGGAACGCTCAATAGGCACATGGAGGTTCTCATCCTCATGAGTATGGAATATCAACGAACCAAGCTCAAATTAAAACTCCTTCTCAATATTCTACAACGGCGCCCACTTTATTTAAATTTGATAAGGGAAAATATGAAGATGCGATGGCTAGATATTGTGCTATGGAAAACTCCTTTAATTATGCCGATAGAGTTACGTATGAAGAATGTTATAAAGAGGACTTGGTCCTAATGCATGCAAAGTTAGTAGAAGTATTATGCTTAAGAAGATTAGGAGACAATGCATGGAAAAAAACATGATTTAAAGAAATATTTGGTTCGTTTAGGTCATAAAGTTTCTATTTGTGCCGACGTTTGACGGATGCTTATAATAAGAATTCTTATATGGGTATTACTTGTCATTGGATTGATTCGAAATGGGTTATGCAAAAACGTTTAATTGCTTTTAGAGAGTTTGAAGAGCCTCATAATGCTTTAGGTATTGCTAATATTATAATTGGTGTGTTAAATGAGTATTCTTTGATTAATAAAATTTTTTCCGTTGGTTTTGATAATGCTTCGGCAAACACCGCTAGTATTCCTCAACTTATTGAAGCATGCGCACCTTCTTTTGAAGGAAAATACTTTCATTCTAGATGCATTTGTCATATTTTAAATCTATGTGTTCAAGATGCACTTAGTATTTTCAAGAATCCGTTAGTCCTATTAGAGATGCTATCAAATGTTTGCATGCTTCAAAACTTATGGGAAGAAATGGCAAAAATATTGTCGTATAAAAATATTGCTTATACATGTTTCAAATTGGATGTTTCATCGTTGGAATTCTACTTATGAAATGCTTAATAGTACTATTTCATATAAGGGTCATTTATGTGATTTTTTAGAAAAGAGTTTACATCTATTCAATTACATCTTAATGAGTCTCATTGGGATGCTTGCATGGATTTATATCGATTGTTAAAGGTATTTCATGGTGCAACGAAACAATTATCGGGAGTTTATTATCACTTCTACATGGTTTTAGAACATTGCATGCATATTGCCATGTCTTTTCGTAGTTGTTTTAGTAAACCATCTTTATGTGGTGTAATTTATTTTATGGTTCAAAAGTGGCTAAAATATTTTAGGAGATACCTACAATTTTTTGCATGCTAAGTGTTTAGATCCTAAATGGAAATATGATGGTACTTGTCAAATGCTTAATGTTTATTATGATGCTTTTAGGCAAATGGATTTTCAAGGTGCTAGTATAGAAGGAGAATTAGTTTATTTTGATCTCCCGGATGTAGATCAAATCAAATATAATCTTGAAAAGAATTTAAGAAGTCTTTTTCAAGAATATAGGTCGAAATATGGTAGTGATGATGATATTCAAACTCCACCTCCTTCTTCTATGATGTCTTCGATTAATTTTCCTTTTGATATGAATGAGTTTGATCCTTTGGTGCAACAAATGACTTCGATGTACCAAAATAGAACATTCAAATGCCTAGAGGACAAGGTAATAGTGAATTAGATATATATTTGCAAACTCCTTTTGTCTTTGGTGTTGAAGATAGCGGTCCTTCGATCGATGTCTTGAAGTGGTGGTCGAAGAAAGAGGAGTACCCAATCCTCTCAATCATGGCAAAGGAGTTATTTGCCGTCCCGGCATCCACCGTATCCGTTGAACAAGCATTTAGCATTGGAGGACTAATGCTTGATCAAAGAAGAAGCAACATGAAGCCGCGAACATCAAGCTACAATGTTGCTCGATGATTGGTGTAGGGCCGACCTTAGAGCTCAAGAACCACAATGGGAAGATGGTAACGAGAGCGAAGACGAGGCCTTCACCGAAACGGATCGATCGGAATCGGGTGCGGAGACGGAGTAGAGCATTTAGAAATTAAAAAGAACTACATGGACTTTGATTCCTCTATGATTATGAGGATATGTAGGCAACTCAATTTTAGAAATTAAATTGAGCTCAAGTCCTTTATTATTATTATTTTTTCATCCCTATGTAAAAGTCATAAACGGATTTATGTAATTTTACTCATCATTTATTAAAAAATGCAAAGTGTTGACACATATTTTATATTTATACGTATTTTAACAAATGCAAAAATGCAAAGTATTTACAAGTTCAAACATAAAAAAAATCACTTACAAATTTAAAAATATTTACAAGTTTAGTAGTTTACAAATTTTTACAACTTTAAAAATATTTACAAGTTTATTAAACTTTAGACTTAAAAGTTAAAAGTTAAAACTTAAAAGTTTGTTAAAATCTTGGACTTTGATACTTGTTGCATATTTGATTGAATTTTCAGAAAAATTGAGATAGAATTGGAGATTTTAACCTTCATAAGAGTTGAAGTATATCGCGATACGAGTTCGTGAGCGCAAACGGATCGAAAATTGGAGCTCGTACGAGAGAGAACGGATCGATACAAAATCGCTGCGCGCGAACAGGCCGAACCGCCGGGCTCGGCCCTAAACCGGCGGTTCGAGCTCGAACCGGACCGCCGGCTCAGGCCCGCCCTAAACCGCCAACTAGTATGTAGGGCCGGCTAGGCCGTCACATTTGGAACCGCCGGACCACGGTCCCGGCCCTAAACCGGCGGTTCCGGCCCGTCAACATGTCTATCTCGGATGCTCAATCTCCAACGTCGAGTGAGGACGATCTATGGAGAATGCTTCGGAAAATCACCCAATGCTCTCTCACCAAAACTCACGAAAATCTCTCTCAAACACTATGAGATGTCCGAAAATATTGTGTGGATTATGTGAGCATTAACCTAGACTTTATCTCATACCTTATATTTATAATGCACTACCTTAATCCCATATGGAAATTACCATAATCCTATATGGAAATTACCATAATCCTATATGGAAAAAATACCATAATCTTAGGATTATTTCCATACTCTCAGGATTATTTCCATACTCTCAGGATTATTACCATAATCTTATATGGAAAGGATCTATGCATATACCATAAATATAATAATATCCTTGTGGGATAAAGAGAATAAAATCTTGCCAATGGAGCAATAGGGGCACCGATTTCCAAGAGCTTACGGGCCTGGATGGGCCAGCCCAGGGATCAAATGCAAGGAATAAAGATGGGCCTCAAATAAATTAATTATCTTATGTTCAGCCCAGAACATAAATTAATTTATAAACATTCGATCATGCCACTAGAGAAAGAATGCGACTTACCCTTTATTATCGAAGTTGAGTCGGGTTTGCACTTAGACATTACGAATCCCGTATTTAAGATATCGAACGTTCATTAATCATTTATAGCAATCGATCGCTTAAAACGATTAATAACTTCATTTCCTTAAGTAGTACCACTCAACCTTATTATTGTACTGAGCTAACTCAACTGCGGGTTTAGTACAATAAACCTTTGAGCTCCTTAAGGGACGTCATCATCCTAAACGGATACGGTGACTCGACAGATAACTAGCGTGACATACAAGACCGCCACCACCCAAGATGCGGAGAATCTTGGGTTAGAACATATAACCTCACCCATAACAAGTCAAAGTGATGGATGACAACTCATACTCACCTAATACCTTATCGAGGTTTAGATCATCGTAAGTCACCGAGATCTTGGTTCTTCACGACGGTCGAAAGAAGAACTCATCTCATCCGTGATCCTTCAATACGCCGAGACGCACCAAGATAGACAAGCAACTAAGTCAAGTCACTTCTTATCTATATCGCGCCTAAACCGACAACTCGTCCTTAAGTTGTCTCACTGTGAAACTTTTATATCTCATTAAGCTTGACCAATCATACGACTTCGTGATCTTCTACACATCGTATGATCTAACTTATATATGAGATAAGGGACACGATATATGCAATCAAATATTCAATTCGGATAGGAGATTGTAATAGTGGTAACAGGAAACATTGTATACAAGCTCAACCAAACTGCTTTCAGTATACAAATCCAACACGTCGATCTCGTCAACAATCACATCTGCGATCTTCTCCGATCGCCATACGAACTCCAAGGTTCCCTCGAACCGACAGAAGAAAAACTTCTTCTGCCAGTTCGAGATCTTCGATTTTATCTTCGCTTTGAATTTGCGACGTGGTGATAAATAATACCACCCTGAGCCACCCTTCAGTTGCAAAAAGCGGAGAACAAGCCCCAAGGAGAAAGGAAAATTATGCCGATGGGCATAGACACCTAGGCCCGTCAGATGCCGGAAAGAATTTGGCGTAAGTTGGGCAAGAGATATGCCGAACATCTGTTGAAGTTCGACATTTACACGGGGATAAGGAAGACGAAGACCGGCTCGGAGGCTGTCTTCGTACAGGGTGATAAACCCTTCCGGAGGGGCACAAGCCCTATTCTCCGGATGGGGGGCAACATACACAATATCAGACGAAATACAATATTGGGAGACAATCTCCCTTATATCGGAGGCGGCACAGACATAATACGACGCTCAGAGGATTTACTAGAAGAAGAAGAAGCCATAACTTACTTTTGTTTTATCGAAGATGATGGTGATGAACTCCGAGACAACAATGGCGACGGTTACACTCTTTTTTTTTCTTCAGAATATCAAAAGTTTGAAAGTCCGAAATTTTGGAAATGGCAAAGTGATATGAGAAATGGCGTATCAGGAAGATATTCCCCATTATGCGCTTTATCGGGAATCCAACCGCCACATTAAATGCGCATTAAATGCGTATCATATGTCCCGTGACTCGACGACGGCGTAAAAATCTCGTGTTCGGCCTCGCTTAACGCCTCGGTGAAGCGGTCGAAGACCTCGCTTAACGCCTCGTCGGTGAAGTCACCAAAGACCTCGACGCGCCTCGTCGGTGAAGCGATCGAAGACCACGGCTAACGCCCGTCGGTGAAGCGGTCGAAGACCCGGCTTAACGCCCGTCGGTGAAGCGGTCGAAGACCTCGCTTAACGCCGTCGGTGAAGTCGGCAGAGACCTCGCTTAACGCCGTCGTCCGTGAAGCCATCGAAAACCTCGACTTAACGCCTCGGCAAGAGATACTAACAGCGCACACGACCTCGGCAGACGCCTCTGCAAACGCGGCATTCGATATATGACTTCGGAAACATTGACACACACCAAGTCAGATCCCGAGAAAAATGCCAACAGATCGTTCGCGCCCCGCCTCGACATAAACAACCCCAAACCAACACGACCTCGCTTCTGCGTCTTTTTTTGGGGGATTGTGATAGGATATGGCCCAACCGCTGCGCCCAAGATCGCGCCCAATACAAGAAAGTGACATCAAGCTCGACCGACAAGTTCGGCCCAAGACCCCCCTAAAACCGGTGGGAACGCAGAAGCTCGACCATATCTAAAGAATCCTAATTCGAGAGGGATAGGATTAAGATCCTATCCAAGATCTCGAATCCTAGTTAGAGAAGACATCGGATTTAATATCTAGGTCAAAATAATTATGTATAAATAGAGGTTAGATTAGACGAAATAGATCATCTACACTTTTTGTAATCACTCATCACATTATCAATACACGAATACTCTCTCTTGCTCCGTGGACGTAGATCTAATTCAAAGATCGAACCACGTAAATCCCTTGTGTTCTTCTCGCATTTATTTCCTTAACGAAATTAAGATCGATCAATAATATATACATGGTTTATTCTTTCTTATGTTACTTAATTAAATAAAAATATTAAGAGAATATAGAATCGAGCTAAGGTAATAACGATAAATCGACGGAAGTCACTGTAGAGTATATTTGACCAAAAACAAAGAAGATTGTGATACTAGTTAAGGAATCTAAGTTAAAATTTCACAAAAGAGTCAATAAAGACGAAGCCCACTAAGAATTGAGCAGTGCGCGTGGTAATTAAATATTGAATGAACACCAAAATTATGAGCCAATAAAAATCCATCACTTTACCTTTAAAAAAAAGAATCCCTCATTTTATTTATTTTATTTTCCTGTACTTTTTCCAATAAAAGAATACCTTTAAAAATAGAAGGATCAATTGACAATTAAAACCTTTTTTGGTTATGAATTGTAGTCAAAATATGATTAATTCACGACTAATGAATTTCATGGTTGTAAATTATTAGATCAATTCACAATTAAGGAGATTTTTGCTTGTGAATTGTAGGAGAAATATGACAATTCATGACTAAAAAAATTCATCGCTTGCGGATATTATAATAATAAAATTGAAAGAGCGATTTATTTTAGTTAGCGTCTATATTTTAGTTTTACAATGAACAAAAAGACTATAGTTCACCTACATAATTTAACCTAACTAAACTAGAATTCTTTCGGTTAATAACAATAATCCGATTCAGTTACGAAAATTTGAAGTCTGTCTTTAATTTATTTATTTTTAATTGAAAACAAATTCTTCATTTTCCTTTTTCTTGAATATACCATTTTCTTTCATTTAGAGCACAATTCAGCCACGACACGTGTTGATAAGATATATTAATCGAGTGGTCAAATCATTACCACGTGGAATCATCAAGATTAGCCATAATAATTATTTAAAAAGATTATATTTTGCTGTTAACGTTGAAAAGAAGCTGATCTGCTTCAATAAGAAGCCTAATATTGACGTGGCTGGATATGTGCCACATGTATAAAATTCAGTGTTATTAGAATATCATATCTGTTTTTGATGCTTATCTTTTTCTAATCCCTTTTGAGGAAATTAAGGACACCAGTCACCTTGTAAACGACTTAGTACTCCAAACTTTAAGCTCAAAAGTTGAGTTATATGCAAAGAATTGATAAAGGTGAAATGTGAAAGAATTTGTCCTTGTTTATTTTTGTTATTTTATTATATTTTGAAATATTGGTAAAATCATTAATGATCTTCCAATTTAACCCCTCCATCTTTATATTTGTTTATTTAATTTCATTTCAACACATTCACAAATTCGTCCACTTCCCTTTTTTACATATGAACCACATCCAAATGTCAACACTTTTATCTATATTTAATCCACTTATTTACAAAAAATCATTAATGACCCATCTTTTTCACTCATGTAATATATTTTATTATATGAATTTCATTCACCACTCACTTTACATTCATTGTATTTATTAAAACTCGTCCAAGAAAAATTAAGAACATATATAATGGACGAATGTGTATTTCATTTTTATACATGACTCTCTATATCAACGAGATTAAACATAAAATAATGAGATTTGATGTTTATAGTATGTGAAAGCATAGGATTCAGAAAAGGCACAATCCTAATTCTGATTTCAATTTTAGTTAAATTAAGTCAAAAGTGTTAATTATAGAAGCCAGAAAAGGTAATATTGTAGGTAATCTTCTATATGAAGTGAAAACATAATTCAAAAGTTTCAATCGCAAATCATCTTACGAAATTCCGTCGTGGATAAATTATTGGAGCTTTAAGATATCTTTCACAAAAAAAGAAAAATAATATTTTAATAGGCTTACCCGTAATCTGCAAATAACGGGCGCAAATGTAAGACTTTACGAATGCATATATATTCCTTTTATTTTCACGAAATATTCGTCGCCTAATTTGCACTGGTTTTGCATGAAGCGATTATTAAATACTTTCACTACATTTTCTAGGAAGAAACCAGATGAAGTAGGCAATAACAGTTATGCCACCAATTTAATAGCACCAATACCATGTAGTCTTATGTCAATATTCTTATTATATTACTTTATTTGATTATTATTTCATATATGAAATGCAGTCAACTGTAAACTTAAAACTTTTTTGTTCTCAAATCGAGTTGGAGCAGTCGAGTCTAAACAAAAATTTTAGCAATATATTTAAAAGTATATAATTGTCATTTTCCTTTTCAAAGGGGTAAATTATTTAATTCAAAAAATATATTTAAAAAAATTTATTATTTTTTATAACAATTGATGTTGAATTAACTATTAATATATTTATAACTAATTAAAGTATAAAAAATGAGATCAAATTAATAATTATATATTTTCAAACCAATTCGCTTAATAAGTTTGCTCACAAATTAACAAATCGAGTAGCGCCTAGCTCAAATTTGACTACGGGCCTCATTAAGTAAAACTCAAACAAGTTTTTATCGAGCTAAATAAATATAATAATATCCTTGTGGGATAAAGAGAATAAAATCTTGCCAATGGAGCAATAGGGCACCGATTTCCAAGAGCTTACGGCCTGGATGGGCCACCATGGATCAAATGCAAGGAATAAAGATGGGCCTCAAATAAATTAATTATCTTATGTTCACCTGAACATAAATTAATTTATAAACATTCGATCATGCCACTAGAGAAAGAATGCGACTTACCCTTTATTATCGGTTGAGTCGGTTTGCACTTAGACATTACGAATCCCGATTTAAGAT
Organism: Salvia rosmarinus; assembly: GCA_036937905.1. NCBI lineage: Eukaryota > Viridiplantae > Streptophyta > Magnoliopsida > Lamiales > Lamiaceae > Salvia > Salvia rosmarinus. The sequence goes on along the minus strand of CM072822.1, from coordinate 19,821,868 downwards.
ATCGAACGTCATTAATCATTTATAGCAATCGATCGCTTAAAACGATTAATAACTTCATTTCCTTAAGTAGTACCACTCAACCTTATTATTGTACTGAGCTAACTCAACCGGGTTTAGTACAATAAACCTTTGAGCTCCTTAAGGGACGCCATCATCCTAAACGGATACGGTGACTGACATGATAACTAGCGTGACATACAAGACGCCACCACCCAAGATGCGGAGAATCTTGGGTTAGAACATATAACCCTCACCCATAACAAGTCAAAGTGATGGATGCAGAACTCATACTCACCTAATACCTTATCGAGGTTTAGATCATCGAAGTCACCGAGATCTTGGTTCTTCACGACGGTCGAAAGAAGAACTCATCTCATCCGTGATCCTTCAATACGCCGAGACGCATCAAGATAGACAAGCAACTAAGTCAAGTCACTTCTTATCTATATCGCAGCTCAAACCGACAACTCGCCCTTAAGTTGTCTCACCGGAAACTTTTATATCTCATTAAGCTTCGACCAATCATACGACTTCGTGATCTTCTACACATCGTATGATCTAACTTATATATGAGATAAGGGACACGATATATGCAATCAAATATTCAATTCGGATAGAGATTGTAATAGTGGTAACAGAAACATCAGATACAAGCTCAACCAAACCGCTTCAAGATACAAATCCAACACGTCGATCTCGTCAACAATCACATCTCGCGATCTTCTCCGATCGCCATACGAACTCAGTTCCTCGAACCGCGTAAGAAAACTTCTTCGCCGTCGAGATCTTCGATTTATCTTCGCTTGAATTTGCGACGTGGTGATAAATAATACCACCCCGAGCCACCCTTCGCTGCAAAAGGAGAACAAGCCCCAAGGAGAAAGGAAAATTATGCCGATGGGCATAGACACCTAGCCGCGCGATGCGGAAAGAATTTGGCGTAAGTTGAAGAGATATGCCGAACATCCGTTGAAGTTCGACATTTACACGGGATAAGGAAGACGAAGACCGGCTCGGAGGCGTCTTCGCAGTGATAAACCCTTCCGGAGGCACAAGCCCTATTCTCCGGATGGGGCAACATACACAATATCGTTACAATACATGATTGGGAGACAATCTCCTTATATCGAGGCGCAGATACAATACGACGCTCGGAGGATTTACTAGAAGAAGAAGAAGCCATAACTTACTTTTGTTTTATCAAGATGATGGTGATGAACTCCGAGACAACAATGGCGACGTTACACTCTTTTTTTCTTCGAATATCAAAAGTTTGAAAGTCTGAAATTTTGGAAATGGCAAAGTGATATGAGAAATGGCGTATCAGGAAGATATTCCCCATTATGCGCTTTATCGGAATCCAACCGCCACATTAAATGCGCATTAAATGCGTATCATATGTCCCGTACTCGACGACGGCGAAAAATCGGTTCGGCCTCGCTAACGCCTCGTGAAGCGGTCCAAGACCTCGCTAACGCCTCGCGGTGAAGTCACCAAGACCTCGGCTTAACGCCCGCGGTGAAGCGTCAAGACCACGGCTTAACGCCCGCGTGAAGCGGTCAAGACCCGCTAACGCCGCCGGTGAAGCTGAAGACCTCACGCTAACGCCGCGTGAAGTCGGCCAGAGACCTCGCTTAACGCCCGCGTGAAGCATCGAAAACCTCGACTTAACGCTCGGCAAGAGATACTAACAGCAGACACGACCTCGGCAGACGCCTCGCAAACGCGGCATTCGATATATGACTTGAAACATTGACACACACAAGTCGATCCCAGAAAATGCCACAGATCGCTCGCGCCGCCGACATAAACAACCCCAAACCAACACGACCTCACTGCGCTTTTTTGGGGGATTGTGATAGGATAGCCTCAACCGCTGCCCAAGATCGGCCCAATACAAGAAGTCGACATCAAGCTCGACCGACAAGTTCGGCCCAAGACCCCTAAAACCGTGGGAAGCGCAGAGCTCGACCATATCTAAAGAATCCTAATTCGAGAAGGGATAGGATTAAGATCCTATCCAAGATCTCGAATCCTAGTTAGAAGACATCGGATTTAATATCTAGGTCAAAATAATTATGTATAAATAGAGGTTAGATTAGACGAAATAGATCATCTACACTTTTGTAATCACTCATCACATTATCAATACACGAATACTCTCTCGCTCCGTGACGTAGATCTAATTCAAAGATCGAACCACGTAAATCCTGTGTTCTTCTCGCATTTATTTCCTTAACGAAATTAAGATCGATCAATAATATATACATGGTTTATTCTTTCTTATGTTACTTAATTAAATAAAAATATTAAGAGAATATAGAATCGAGCTAAGGTAATAACGATAAATCGACGGAAGTCACTGTAGAGTATATTTGACCAAAAACAAAGAAGATTGTGATACTAGTTAAGGAATCTAAGTTAAAATTTCACAAAAGAGTCAATAAAGACGAAGCCCACTAAGAATTGAGCAGTGCGCGTGGTAATTAAATATTGAATGAACACCAAAATTATGAGCCAATAAAAATCCATCACTTTACCTTTAAAAAAAAGAATCCCTCATTTTATTTATTTTATTTTCCTGTACTTTTTCCAATAAAAGAATACCTTTAAAAATAGAAGGATCAATTGACAATTAAAACCTTTTTGGTTATGAATTGTAGTCAAAATATGATTAATTCACGACTAATGAATTTCATGGTTGTAAATTATTAGATCAATTCACAATTAAGGAGATTTTGCTTGTGAATTGTAGGAGAAATATGACAATTCATGACTAAAAATTCATCGCTTGCGGATATTATAATAATAAAATTGAAAGAGCGATTTATTTTAGTTAGCGTCTATATTTTAGTTTTACAATGAACAAAAAGACTATAGTTCACCTACATAATTTAACCTAACTAAACTAGAATTCTTTCGGTTAATAACAATAATCCGATTCAGTTACGAAAATTTGAAGTCTGTCTTTAATTTATTTATTTTTAATTGAAAACAAATTCTTCATTTTCCTTTTTCTTGAATATACCATTTTCTTTCATTTAGAGCACAATTCAGCCACGACACGTGTTGATAAGATATATTAATCGAGTGGTCAAATCATTACCACGTGGAATCATCAAGATTAGCCATAATAATTATTTAAAAAGATTATATTTTGCTGTTAACGTTGAAAAGAAGCTGATCTGCTTCAATAAGAAGCCTAATATTGACGTGGCTGGATATGTGCCACATGTATAAAATTCAGTGTTATTAGAATATCATATCTGTTTTTGATGCTTATCTTTTTCTAATCCCTTTTGAGGAAATTAAGGACACCAGTCACCTTGTAAACGACTTAGTACTCCAAACTTTAAGCTCAAAAGTTGAGTTATATGCAAAGAATTGATAAAGGTGAAATGTGAAAGAATTTGTCCTTGTTTATTTTTGTTATTTTATTATATTTTGAAATATTGGTAAAATCATTAATGATCTTCCAATTTAACCCCTCCATCTTTATATTTGTTTATTTAATTTCATTTCAACACATTCACAAATTCGTCCACTTCCCTTTTTTACATATGAACCACATCCAAACGTCAACACTTTTATCTATATTTAATCCACTTATTTACAAAAATCATTAATGACCCATCTTTTCACTCATGTAATATATTTTATTATATGAATTTCATTCACCACTCACTTTACATTCATCAGATTTATTAAAACTCGCAAAGAAAAATTAAGAACATATTATATATAAGAATGGATCTGAGCCTTTGATTTGTTGGATCAATGGTTGAGATTTTAATTTCAGTTGTGCTACAGTTTTGTGTTTTGTGTGTTACGCGGATTACTGTACAACACTACAACTCTTCTTGTGCTACGCTATAATGAAAGATATGATAAACTAATATATTTAGCATATATGATACGGATGGATTAAATATGTGTTAAACTAATATGTGCAATATAATAATTCTGATTGTGCTATATAAATATGAGAAATGTGCTATATAAATATAAGAAATGTGCTACTATTTCCATTTTCTACACTAAAAAGCTTTCTCACCGTAACCCATCTATATATGCGAAAATGATTGAAATATAATCTGCCTTGCAGCAGGCAAAACTCCCACTGATCGCGGCGCAGCCATCACCTTAAAGTCGTGTGTGCAGCCACACGTGTTTCGCGACAATGGCCAAATATCATATAAAGCGCTTTTGTTGCCTTAAATTAATGATTTAACGCTGCTATACATCGTAGTGTTTGATGAGAATTTGATCTCTTTAATAAATTTTATTGATCGTCTCATTTATTCCCATTGAACTCCGAGCCAGAACTCAAGATCACTTGGAGTCTTTCTTTCTAAAAAGACACTCTGGGTATGAGTATTGTGTCAAATTAGGCCATGACTATACTTATATTTGGATCCAACGTAATCAAATATTAAGAATTACAAGTAATAAGCTTGAATTGAAGAATATTAGAAGCTTGAATAGACATAGTTTGATACATCTCGACCGTCAAACCGTTTTACCTCAGCTATCATTTTTTATTTGTTGTCATTGTTGTAACTACAATTGAAGCTAAATTTGTCAAAGGGGTGTTGCTGAAGATTTCGGGTATGGGTTGAGAAATTTTAAGTATATTTGGACACACCCTTACATTATTTTCATAAAATTCAACTTCCCGGAGAAAGTAAATCTTCAATAGATAATTTACACCATTAGATATTATTTTTGGTGAATATTTCGACACTTATTTTTCATTTTTATGGTGGACAACCCAAAATTTGTCTTCTCCAGCAGAAAATGGTATTGAAGTCAGAGCAAAATTACTGATGTTGCGCATTTTAAAAAATTGAATGTAAGGACTAATCTTTTGTCATACAATCATATATTATGTGGCTAAAATAAAAAGATTATTGTCACCCAAATATATAAACTTCGGATGTATTTTAGTTTTGTAAACGAATTTTGAAAGTTGTAAAAAAAAATGCACAAACTTAAACATTATTGTACTTTTTACACTATTTAAATTTTAGGCCAAATTAAATATGATATGACAATCTGTTGATACAATTTGAGTGAAATGACATCGACAATGTACCACTCCAATCAAAACGATATCATTTTTTGATAAACAATATTACATTTTTTTTGTATAAAATGAAATGCATCTCATCAACTCCCCCATGATGTTGTTTTGATTGGAATGGTGTCACGTTGCAGATATCTCACTCAAATTATGTTAGCCGATTGATATTTCATATTTAATAAAAATTACAATTTTCAAGGTTCGTGTATTTATTCAAAACTTCCAATGTTCGTGTAGAAAACCAAAATATCCTCAAAGTTCGTGTATTTAAGAATAAAATAACAAGACTAAAATAAATTTTGCCCTTACTTTTATACTTTGAATTGTTGTTGGGGAATTATGACTTTTGTTTGAGTTGTAGTTATGCAATCCTATGATTTTTCATGATAGTGCTACTTACTGTCTCTTAAATAATAGTACACAAACCTAACATTTTTAGAGAAAACCAACGAATCTTTTAAATAATCCAGTTCAAGCAAACTTAATGTACAATTATTTGCAGTATTTTTTTATGATTAACATGGATGAACTTATACGTTAGCATCGCAAAACCGGGAAATTTTAGAAATAAAAATTACTCCCTCCGTCCACTATCTTTCTTTACAGTTTGACCTGGCACGGGTTTTAATAATTTGTATTGACTTTGAGTAGAGATATGTAGTTAGTGGAATTTGGGTCCCACTTTTATTTTGTTTGTTATTGATTTAATGTAGACAAATTGATGATCATTAAATTTTTGATTAATTAAATTTATTAATCATTAATTAAAAATCTGGCAGAATTAATTTTGATTATTAATCATTAATCATTAATTAAAAATTTATCTGTAAGAGCTCGGGTTTGAAACAAATGAATTAAAATTACAGAATTAAAAAACAAAACAAAACTGGAACAAAATGAACACAAGTGTACGAAAATGATTAAATAAACTTGATTAATTAGCTACAATAGTCACTTACAAATGATGTGATCCAAAAAAAATGGAGGGAGTTTTCTAATATCCATTTTTCCAATTACAAAGGCGCCAACTATGATGGAGAAACTGCATAACCTTATCTATAAATACAAGGAACTTAAATGCTCCACAGTAGCCGTAAAAATAATAGCATCTACAAAAACACCATAAATGTAGCTGCATTGAAGACACAAAATGACAGCTTCAAGAGGTGGAAAGAAGCTGACAGACATTGAGCGGAATAGTCTCGCAAAGGGTTGATGCGAACATGGTGAATGGTAAGTTACGTGGAGCAATAACTCAAGCTACAACATTATTCTCCTTAAGTAGGCAATCAACACAAATTGGTGGAATGATGCAAAGGACAACTGCACTAGGGCAGCCTGTTCTCCTGCAAGGTAAACAAAAAGGTTGTAAGCACAAAGATAAAATGAAAGTTGATGTGGATGCAGTTAAGGCACTTACAATGCTTGAAAGGTCTTCAATTAGGAGAATGGCAAGTAAACTAAATATGAGTAAGAGCTTACTAGGAGTAGGGGTGTCTAACGATTCGGTTTCGGTTAATCGAATCAATTTTTCTGCTAACCGAACCGAATTTCTCTCAAAAAGTGGAACCGAAACCGAACTGCTTTAAATTTTCGGTTAACCGAAACCGATCGTTTCGACGGTTCGGTTTTCGATTAACCGAAAACCGAATTAAAATTAATTAATAATAAAACAAATAAAATAATAATTAAAATAAATAAAATAATAATTAAAACTGAAACTTATTAAAATAGATAAAATATTTAACAATAATTAATAAAGTAATAATTAAAATTGATTTTCATAATTTTTAATTAATTAATTAGTAATTGAAATAATAATTAAAATTAAAAAATGGTTTTTCGGTTTTTCGGTTCGAACTGTTCGGTTATCGGTTAACCAATAACCGAATTTTTTTCAACTCGAACCGAAACCGAACCGATAACCAAATTTGTCGGTTTTGGTTAACCGATTTGTTTCGGTTCGGTTTCGATTCTAACCGAAACTGCTTAGACACCCCTAACTAGGAGTGTGGATAAACAAGATGTTGAGAGCACATACTAGTGCAATGAAGCTCATTAACATCTCGTAATGTAATTGCAAGATTGAAACAATTAAGTATCAAAGCATGCACAATGTGATCCATATAGATCAAAAATGGTTCTACATGACTAAGACCAGTGATAGATACTACCTGCTGCCCGAGGAGACAGATCCATATAGGAGTTGCAAGTCTAAAAGATTCATTACCAAGGTAATGTTTATGTCTGCAGTAAGTAGGCCACAATTTGGAGAAGATGGAGGCATCATTTTTGATGGAAAATTTGGGATATTTCCATTCACATTTCAAGAGCAGGCAAAAAGAAACTCAAAGAATAGAAGCAAAGGCACATTGAAGAACAAGCACATCCAATCCATCACAAAGGATGTTATCAAGGAGTGCATCATAAACAAGGTCATATTTTTTGCATTATTTTTTCACTATCAGACAAACTATTGTCATCATTTAGATAATTGGTTCTATTTCATTGCATATTATACCATCAATCAAGGCTAAATGGCCACCTAATGCAAGTAAACAACTCATCATTCAACAAGATAATGCTAAACCCCATATAGCACACACTGATCCGTAGTTCATCAAGGCAAAGAACTCGGATGGTTTCAATATAAAGCTAGTATGTCACCACCAAATTCTCCGTTTGTAATGTCAATGATTTGAGCTTTTTAGAGCAATTCGAGTTTACAAGTGGCCAAGTATGCAAATGGTGTGGATGATTTATTGCAAAATATTCAGTCGCATATCAAGAACACACAGTGATCAAATTAAACAATAATTTTCTGACTCTACAATGATGCTACACAGAGATCATGATGATTAAGGGATGCAACAACTACAAAATCCCACACATGGGAAAGAAAGCCCAGATTAGAGCAGAACACTACCAAAATGCTTAGAGGTAAATGAATCACTAGTAAGAGAATGCTTGGAATTTCTGGCATTAGATGAAAACAATGGAAGTGAAGCATACAACATTAGTCAACTATAAGATGCATTTGGTTTGTGACAAACCAAGTGTAGGATAGTTTTTGGGTGTGTTTACGATAAGCATCTCGGTTTGATGTTGTTTAGCATGTAAACACTTTTTGTCATGTAGGTCTCAACTTGGGTATGTTAAATATTTTGCATCATAGACCTATTTTGTTCAAAGAACAAGTGCATCATCACATTTATTTCCAACCTTAAACAAACCTCCATTGGGTTTCACAATGGTGGCTTAAATCTGACAACTTTCGACTAAAGGTGAGTATCAGATTCACCATCACAAATGAATCATCACACAAATCACACAAATCAGATTGCAAAAACCCAAAATCAGATTTTGTACTCACAGTGGTGGCTTTAGACATCGAAAAAGGGACATGCAGTGAGAATCAAATAATCAATGGCCAACTACGCCCACAACTCAATTAATCAAGGGCCAACTACGCCCACAAATCAATTAATCACAGGCCAACTAGCCCACAAATCAGAATATCAAGGGCCAACTACGCCTCCAAATATAGATCTTTGACAAGAAACACAAACCTCCATCATCGAGAAACAAGAAGGGCACAACCGAGGGAAACCAGATGCCAACCATTTGTCGGAACCAAGCTTTCCTTTCGTCGGACCACGCGAGTTTTGGAAGTAAGAAAGGTGAGTCAACATTCGAAAATGCTTCTCCTCCACTGACCCCATCAAAAAACGGCGTTTCCGCAACCACCGTTTCGAATTCCTCCGATGGGTAACGATACACAGAATCGGTAGAACGTCTGAACATGAATCTTGGACGAATCCAGAGTGTGGCGACAAGGATTCGCCCATTTGTTGAAGAAGAGACCAATATTCTAGGGTTTTCTCAGTTTGGGGAGAAATGGGGGCGTGAAAGACGAGCCAGACAATAGGGTTCCAATTTTATTGTTTAGGTTTAGTCGTTTAGGTTTTATGGGGTGGGTGGGAGAATAGGTTTAATTATATCTAATGGTTTAATTAGAATATTTGATTAAGTTTAGTTTTAATTAAATGATGGCAATTTTGAAAATAAGGGATAAATTTGAGGGTAAAGGTATAATTTTTTTCCTTCATAAAATGGCAAAATTAAAATGTAAAGAAAGGTTGTGGACGGACCAAAATGGCAAAATGTAAAGAAAATTCGTGGACGGAGGGAGTATAATACTTGCGGTGTGAAAATAAATAGCGAATAAAATAACAAACATTGTATTATGCGTGTAAAAGCACAAGAAATAGAGAAAATATTGTTCTGTTTTATACATAAAAAAAATATTGAGAAAGCATCATCTTATATTTAATAAAACATATCATTTTGTAAAATCAATTTGGATCATTCTTCAATCACGAACACGAGCCATATTGGTTTATAGTTACTAGTTTATGATTGATTTCTAGCAGATCTTATATATATATATATATATATATATATATATATATATATATATATATATATATATATATATATATATATATATATATATGGAGTGTTAACGTGAGAACTATTTTTATTGTGAGAACATGAGAACTAAAACCATGAATTCATTGAAAGTTGATGAATCCATCGGAAAATTATCAATCCAAAAAATAGAATTTTCGCCTCATGGGATTTGAACCCGGTGAAAAAATCAATTTTGAATTCATTAACTTTCTCAACGGATTCATCAACTTTTATAATGAATTCATTTGGTTCTTAGTTTTAGGATAAGAATGGTTCTTATTTGAACCAAACTCTATATATATATATATAGATAAGGTATAAATTTAAATTAGAATCTTATTTTTAAGGTGAAAACCGAGAATCATTTTCAATCATTTGATTGTGAGAATTTACGGTTAATGCATCACTTTTAGGATGAATGCATGACCTAGATTTGAATCCCATGATGGACTATTTTTTTAATGCATTAACTTTTACGGTGAATGCAATGACTTTATATGTTTAATGCAATGTTCTCACGTTCTTACAAAAGATGTAATTCTCATGTTAACCAATCCCTATATTATATATGTTTTAATGTAACATGCAATGCTTTGACCCCGTAATAGGTCACACGGTCGTAATGATTTAGTATATTTATGTAAACAAAAACTATAATATATATTTCGAGAGTTTGAATCTGAACGATATTTAATAGATTGGAACCATTCTATATATTATATTTTTATATGATCTTGTTTTTCTTTGTGACTATTAGTCTATTACGCAACAATAGAGTTCTATTATGCAGAGTTGGAAAATGATGGAACAAAGACAATATACGTAAGATTAGATAAGTTGTAGGTGAAATGCATACTTCTAAGCTTTTTTTAAGAAGATGGCTTTTTCAAATTATAAATTTTCAAAACATTTATTCCATTTACCGTTTGGAATTATTGCTTAACTTCTGATTTATGTTCTTTACCTACAATATTTTATTAGCTGTTTCAAAGCTTACAATTATGTATATAATTGTTCCGAAGTCAAACCATAATAGTAATCCACCTAAGAATTAGTATATGCAATAACGTTGGTTGAAAACAAAAAGATATATACTTTATGCTAGTAGAATTTGTTATTATATTTCATGTAAAACAAAATTAATGCATGTTGTTGGCTATAAATGTATGCAACACAATGTTACGCAAGTGCACGTAATCAACAAGTAATATACGGAAATATTCCGAGATCGAATCCACAGGAACGCACTTTTTAAACCACGTCAAGACAAATTGTTTGTGATTATGAGGTGAGGAACAATTCTAAATCTATTAACAAAAGAACTATTAAAATACCATTGGATTATAAATAACTAAAGAATACAAATTTGAATTTGAATATTAATATTATTTAATTAGATTTTGATCCGTTAAATAATCTAATAGTAAAAGTAGAATGAGTTTTTCGACAAAATTCACCGATGGTTTTAGCTACTGCAACGTTTGGCGTTCTCAACAGACCTGCAAAGACATGCTGGCCGTTACTTTAGTAAGGTATATATATTTGAGCGTGAAATAGAGGAATAATAGTTATTTAGAAATATTTCATTCGTCCTATTATTATTGACTTATTTTTATTGATATGTTCTAAAAAATGAAATAATTTTCTACTAAAAATATCTCAAATTTTGTATCAAACTACTTTACTCCTTTACACATAAAACATAACTCTTCTTAATCTACGTGCAAAAAGAAATACAATAATAATATCGGACAAGAGGAGTATTAAATTAAGGAAGAGCAATGTGTTTTGTGGTCCGAATTTATCTTATCAAAATTTGTTATCGTAATGTTAATTAACTTATGAAAATAAATATTAATATAACGTAATGAACCCTAATTAATCAACATTTTAACATTTATATATCAAAATTATGGTACACTCAACCTTAATTATCTTTATTAAATAATAAATTGAAATTAAACAGAGTAAGAAATCGGAAATCGTAAATGAGTGTAACCAACTCAAATTAACGTCTAACGATTGTAAATTAAATTAAAATGCTAAAAAATGAAACTGAAGCAAAAGAACGAATATCGAGTTATGCGTAAAGTATGGGACAATGAATCTGAGAAGCTAATTTAATCAGTAAGCCTATACAAATGTGCATCTTAATAACTGTATCGATTGTTAATTAATGTTGCGAAAGCTTCTTACACTCTCTAGTCTCTACAACACATTATCTTTAACCACTCGAAAAATTCCAGATATTATTATATACAGAAAAAGTCCAGATATTATCATATACAGAAAAATTCTTATCATATAACATTTACAAGTATTACATAATCTTTCTTGGTTTTCGAGTTTCGATGCACATAAATTGTTCATTACACTTAAAAACTTAATCTAAGACCTTCAGGAATGGCATCCATATTTCTTGGGAAAAAAAGGGATGTGTAACTTTTGTATTATTATTCACCGTTAAATTTCGAATTCGATTATTCAAAAAGTAGAATACACCCTCTCTATCTCTGTGATTTTTCGAGTCAACCAAAACATGCGTATTTCCAATGCGTAAAACAGAAACTCTGTAACACACGCAGCTTTTTCTCCTTTCTCGGACTACGCTGCATTTATAAATCAAAGACATCCTTTTGTCCGAATTTCAAATATTGCATTAATTTTATCCTATACACTATCTTAAAAATTTGCAATTTGGCTGTATTATTTCAAGAAATGTTTACGTTGCTATAAGATAGAGAGATAAAGTGGTGTGTATTGGTGGTGACTTCATTCTGATATAAGTCTGGAAATATGTAATACAAAATACAACACGAATTGTACTCATCATCTACAGAATGTGCAATAACCAAATTTGAAGAACTAAAGGCCAAATCTGTCGAGGGCTACTAATTGCTTTCAACTCGAATAATTTACAATAGGTTTAGAAAACCATACCAATAACCAAATTCAACTCCATAAATTTAAACACAACCAAAATAGTAACAGGGAAGATATATATAAAATGGACCATATTGACACAAAGACTTAATTTGGGCCTATATAATTGAAATTAATATCCAATAGCAAAAGCCCAATGTATTGGAGTTTTAGCCCATTAATTTAATCAAATGGGCTCAAATTCCGAAGATTGAGAAATTTATGGATTTTGCCCAAATGAAAATCAAAATCCAAACGAAAAAATGATCCTCCACCTGCAAATCCCATCCCAGCCTAAACTCCCAACCGCCACAACCACCGCTACCATCCGCCTCTGCAACCGCTCCGCCGCCACAGATTCCGGCCTCAATTTCCACCGGAAGATACTCTACCTTCAATCCCTCAATGTAAACCACAAGAAGGCCCTTGACCTAAACCCTAATCTCCGCTCCACCCCTCTCGCGTCTCTCCACTCCATCACTCAATGCCTCTCCTCCATGGGCCTCGATAGCGCCGCCATCGGCCGCATTCTCGACATGTACCCTAAGCTCCTCACCGTCGATCCATACGCCGACATTTATCCCATATTCGATTTCCTGCTCCACACCGTCGAAATCCCCTTCCCCGAGATCAGGAAATCGATCACCCGGTGCCCTAGAATCCTCGTCTCCGATCCGGAATCCCAATTGAGGCCCGCATTTGAGTTTCTAACTGAATTAGGCTTCGTAGGCCCGAACAAATTGACGTCGCAGACCACACTGCTCCTGGTCTCGAGCGTGGAGCGCACACTGATGCCGAAGATCGAGTTTCTGATCAGATTGGGGATTGAGTATGCCGCTGTAAGGATTATGGTGCTGCGATCTCCGGGGCTTCTGACGTTCAGCGTGGAGAGGAATTACGCTCCGAAATTGGAGTATTTTCTGAAAGAGATGAATGGGGATTTGGAGGAGATCAAGAGATTTCCGCAGTATTTCTCGTTCAGTTTGGAGAGGAAGATCAAACAGCGACATCGGCTTTTGATGGAGCACGGTGTTTCAATGTCGTTGCCGGAGATGTTGAAGGTCAGTGACGGCGAATTCAACGTTCAATTGATCGAGAAACGTCTCCGAATGGCAGAGGATCGGCGCTTGTAGCTTCTCCTTTGTAAGTAGTAATCGTCTAAATTCTGTATATTGCTGTCATTGGATGATAATGAGATTGTGTTTGTGTACATGTTTATATTGGAATGCAAAAGATTTAAGTTTTTGGATGTGAATTTATGTCTGTTACCAATTCTTGCACCTTATTTGGTGAGTATTTGTTTGATTTTAGTGTAAGATGAGATGAACGTGATGCAGATTGTTGGCTTTGTTGTTGACATAACATTATTGAAACGAGATTTTTTCAAAAGTAATTTGCACTTGTTAATTATAGAGAAGTAAGCTTTTCAATAAGCTCTTGTTCTGACTCATGATTCATTTATCTTGATATGCTTCATTATACACTAAATGCTGATTTTTTGGGGGGTTAACTTATTACACAGCTGCAATTAAGACATGTTTAGTATAGAGGCCGATACTTCCCATATTTTGGTATGTGTTGGGAAAACTGAAGAAACAAAACATTAATGCCTAGATTTTGACTACATTGTTGTTTCCATCTCTATCTAGTGAGATTTTATTGATTAGGGATTAGGACAGCATATGCTAGGATTTGTGCCTTTTGCAGCTCATTGTCTTGTCTTAGCTGCGGGGGTTGCTTTGGTTGCTTCCAATTCGACCATGGCAATTACAAACCGGGCCAAGTTTTCATCTCCTGAGCCAATTTGCAGTTTAAATATTCGAGCGTGGACTATGTAGGCAATTAAGGGTATAATGCAATGCTGATTGTTGTGCACTTGTGCTTATCTCAAAACTCGATAGAGCATCAGCCATGGCCATCCCTGTATCCTTCCTTGCTATGATAATTATGTAAGTTTGCTCCCTCTTTCTCTCTCTCTCTCTCTCTAGTCAAAGGTGGCTTTAGTTTTGCTGATCAGAAATCAGGTAGATGATATTTGATACACAAACACAATAAGAAGTGGGTAGGGTGGCCAGTAACAGAGTTAGTTTCTGTGCGCATTGCTTTCATTGCTTGGATTATAGGGTTACACCTAAAATCAGCCTCCATTTTCATTTGTACGATAGGACAAATCCCTAATTTCATTTGCTGGAGAGGAGATTGTGCGAGACGATCCAAATCCAAAGTATATTATGGATTGGTCACACATATTTGTAAGTACAAATACCACCAAAATTATAAATATATAATTGGAATATGTGCTTGAATTCAAATACTGATATGTTTTAAGGACAAAACTGTCTCACATAAGTTTTGTGATTTCAATGGGAAGGGAGTTAAAGATTTTGATCTTTTATCTTTATATCCTCATTAAGAGATGCAAATTGCAATGCTTACTCGAGTGGAGATTTGACAACTGCTCCTGATTTAATTCTATTTCTTTTCTTGGAAATGATCGACTGGATTTTACTTTTGCTTGTATAATCTTCCATTGAAAACGAAAAGTAATAACAGAATCCATTATCTACTTGATGAAACTGTAAGGTTGCATGGAAAATGCCAAGATTGCCCCTACAAGTGATAGGGAGAGTGGATGGAACTAGGAGTACTATTGACGTCAACATTCTAAATCAGAAGGATAAATGAAAAAAATGGGCAAAGAGTTGAAATGTAATATCAGATAGGGGGTCCTCTCATTTTTTTGTTACCAAAATTAAAAAATATTTACAATTTTAACTATCCCCATTCATGACACCGATCTATCCTTTTAGAAAAAGGAAAAATTGTTCTCATGATTTTAGCTCAATTGAACTAATAGGTTTGAGATAAAGATCAAAGATCGAGTCCTAACCGCTATAGTGTATGAGTTTAATTATCTTTAGGATGGTTTCTTGTTGGACTATACAAAAATCCTCCTTCATTTTTAACTTCTTGAGTTATCGTGATTTATTCTCTCGTATTCTCATAAAACTAAAATATGGGGCTCCTGGGAGAATTTTGCCTTTTGAGACAAGGAAATGACAAAACTTAAAAAAAGGTCATGTTTAATTGGTGACATTGGATGGTCAACCAATTTAATGTACACTTACATATTCTATGAAATTTCTAGTCATCCATTATTAGTGTTAATAGTGTGTTGAGAAATAGCATTAGATAATATGTAGTTAAAAATAATGTAAAAAAAATATGATTTAAGTTGGATTATAAGTTAGGATATGTATTGTATTGTAATATAAAGTTGAGAGAAATGTATATGTTATTTTAAGATAGTGTTGGGATTGAATATGGATGTAGATAGTCTTACGTAACCACAGCACCTGCTAATATATAAGGGTCCAATTGCCACACTGACTTGTTTAAATCATGGGAAACTGTGAAAAAACCAACCTCTACTTGCCACTTTTAGTATATCAAGAACTTTCACACACACTCTCTCCATCAAATGTGGGCACTGATGAGCGACTGTTAAAACATTAGAGGACAATTTAACTTCCTTTATATTATCCATATTTGGTATTGGGTGAATCTCCTTCTTTGGATTTGGATTGAGTCAGTAAAAAATACTTCATGCTGTCTTTTTACTAGTCCTCTTTGCTACTGTCTACTCTAATTCTAATTCTGCAACTTCCACTACCACTACCACTACCTAACTGCATCACCAGTATCGTTTTTGTTTCTTAGAATTCATTCTCTCTCTCTCTCTCTATCAATTACCACCTAGCAAAACAATGCATAATGTGTTGTTCTTTCGGGGGTTAATTGTATTTTAAATCACCATATTTGGACAAATTTGTAATTATAATACCAATTTTAAAAGTGTTAATGGAGAGAATTGCCCCAAATGTTAACAGTGCTACTTAAATTAACTCATATGTTAAATTGTTACTCTTTTTACCCAATTTAAAGTAAAATTACAAAATATCATTCATTTGTAAAAAAAAAACAGACGAAAGAAATGGGGGCGTTGGCCACGGAAGCCGAGGGAAGGGAGGTGGCAGCGGCAAAGGGAGGAGGGATGGTTGGCCGCCGGGAAAAGAGAGAGGGAGGGAGGTTGGCCGTCGGGAAAGAGGGTTGGCCGCTGGGAGTTGGCTGGGGAGGTTGGTCACTGGGAGTTGGCCGCTGGGAGGGTTAAATTGTACAATTGGTTAAAAAGAGTAGCAACTTAATATATGAGATAAAAAGAATATCAAATTTAACATATAAGTTATATAAAATTTTCGGCCATTTTAAAATGTGGCAAACATATACACAATCTTTGTGTATTTTTGCAATTAGAATCATTACCACATTTTTAGATCACCGTAATTTCTAGGGGTGACTAATCGGGTCGGGTCGGGTACCCTACCCGAAAAAATCGGGTACCCGACCCCGGTTTAGAAGACAAAACGCGACCCGACCCCGACCCGAAATTTTTAGTCGGTGCAGAATACTCGACTCGGTGCCGGGTCGAGTATTCGGTGCCAATTACCTATTATTTATATAATTTTCGCATAGCAATATTTAATGTAGTTGCCCAGCCCATTGGTAACAATGTTGGACTTGCCCCTTAAGATTTCGTAGGTCGTGTGTTCGAATCCCAAGCTTGTTTCTGATTGTTTTTTTTTTTTTACTTTTGTGTTGATCCTTTTCGCTGAACTATATTTCGTTGAAGGATATATGGTATCCTTTACCATGTGTTCTTATTTACTAATTACTGGCCCTCTAGAATTATAAAATTGAAAGAAAGTTTACAAAATAGATTTTCTTTTTCGTTTTTAAGTTAAAGTATTCTGAATCTTTATATACTACTGTTTGACATTTCTTCCATTTCTCATTTTCTTTAGTCCATACTATGTATATATTTTGCTTTTTACTAAGAAGAGAAATATAAGTTATATTTATTTTAGGCAAACCTTGCGCTCTTCAATAATAACTTTTAGGAGTATATTTATTTTGGGTGATATATTAGATTAGGAGTAATACATAATATTAGATATTTGAAGGATTATACGAAATATAAGTTAATAAATGTTCAATTCATTAATGTTTGTGGTAAATTAGTCTTTTATCTACTTAAATTATCACTCGAAATAGCATGAATATAAGTTATTCAAGCAACAACAGACGGAAAAAATATTGTTTACATTCTTTTCTTGTTATGTTTTACCCAACTATAAAAAAGATTGTTGATTCTTTCAAGATGCATTTTTTCTGTTACGATTTTAATGTTTTTTTATATACGTATGTAACTTAGTCAGCTAAAAACTTAAGTTATTTAATAACTAATGTACTTCCATTTACTTCCCAATTCCCATCACACAATCGCATTTAATTCACCCAGCTAGTTCATATAAGGGAGCCCAACTTATATACCCAACTTTCAAAATATATGTACCACTCATATCCACTCTAAAATTAACTACACCCCATACCCAAATCTATTAAAAACTATATTTTGATTCAAAATTCGCAAATTGCAGACGGCGTGATGTGAGATGAGAGAATTGATTCTTTTTTTTCTTTTTACGTACAACGTTTAATATGTATATATTGGAAAATTTTATGTAATTTAAGATTTAATTTTATGTTTCGGTCAATACTTAATTTTATGTTTCGGTCAAGATTTAATTCATATTAAATTTTATGTTTCAGTCAAGATTTAATTTTATGTTTCCAAAATTTTATGATTCGGTCAAGATTTAATTTTATGTTTCGGTCAAGATTTAATTCATATTAAATTTTATGTTTCCGGAAATTTAATATATCAACATAATACTAATTTAATATGAATGGATGGAATTAATATGTTTCGGAGTTTAATTAACATAATATGTTTCCGGAAATTTAAAGAATTAATATGTTTCGAAAATTTAATTATATGTTTCGGAAATTTAATTAATTACTAAAGAATTAATATGTTTCGGAAATTTAATATATCAACATAATACTAATTTAATATGATCGAACAACAAATTAATTCAATTTCTTGAATTAATTTGTTGTTTCGGTTGAATAAACCAACTTTCGGTCGGTGAAGCCTTCTGAAGGCTTCATTTATCGAAAATAATTTATTCATCGGAGACAACAAATTAATTCAAGAAATTGAATTAATTTGTTGTTCCGATGAATAAACCAACTTTCGGTCGGTGAAGCCTTCTCTTTCTTGAATTAATTTGTTGTCTCGATTGAAGCTTATCGATCGAAAGTTGGTTTATTCATCGAACAACAAATTAATTCAATTTCTTGAATTAATTTGTTGTCTCGGTTGAATAAACCAACTTTCCGGTCGGTGAAGCCTTCTCTTCTTGAATTAATTTGTTGTCTCCGATTGAATAAACCAACTTTCCGTCGTGAAGCCTTCTCTCCGGTCATATTAATATATCAACATAATACTAATTTAATATGAATGGATGGAATTAATATGTTTCGGAGTTTAATTAACATAATATGTTTCGAAAATTTAAAGAATTAATATGTTTCGGAAATTTAATTATATGTTTTCGGAAATTTAATTAATTATTAAAGAATTAATATGTTTCCGGAAATTTAATATATCAACATAATACTAATTTAATATGTTTCGGAGTTTAATACTAAGTTAATATGTTTAGGAGTTAAATATGTTTCGGAGTTTAATTAATTTTCGGTCAAACATAAATGAATGGATGGAATTAATATGTTTCGAGTTGTACCATTCATTTCGCAATCATTTCTTGATTTCTTGTTTTGTCAATGTCACAATTGACATCGAAACTAACGAACTCGTAGATATATATTAAAAAAAAGAAATGGGTATCTGATGTATCAATTTTTCAAAATGGTTATGTCCTGTACACACTTTTACAAAAGTGTGTACTTGTATATATTTCGCCTTCATATAATGGAGTAATCTTTTTCTCCTCCTACTATAATAAATATAATAGAATACAGAAAACGTTAATTTTGCAGTGTAAAATGATCGGGTATTCGGGTATACCCGATTACCCGACGGGTATACCCGATACCCGAGAATATACTATGAGAAATACCAAACCCGACCCCTAAACCCGATTTTCGGGTAATCGGGTACTCGATACCCGAGAAATTTCAGTCGGGTATCGGATACCCGACTACCCGATACCCAAATAGCCACCCCTAATAATTTCTACGTTCGGCCATGTTATTTTGCAAGTCACCAAGAACACTGCCGTTTATGATCGATTTGTTGACTGTATGAATATTGGCTGAATCATAAAAGATAATGTACGTGGAATATTACGCTTTCTACTCTGAACCGACATCATTTCTGTTCCCCTTGGAAAATAACATTGTCAAACTTTTGCCATGTAACAATTCCAATTGCTTAAGAATTTAACTATTTAAGAATCAACCGAATTGCAAAGATTGAGCATATATTTTCTATACTTTGAAAATTGGTGTTATAATTGCAAATTTGACAAAATTTTGTGATTTAAAATACAATTCCTTCTTTTTATATATATACACGAATAGTACATGCAATCTCGTGACATATGGTTGGTTTATATTCACAATATTACCAGATGCATATATTCTCTCTGTTCCATCCAAGATGGCATGTATTTCTTTTTGCACTGTTCCACCTAAGATAGTCTTTTTTTTCTAAGAAATAATTATATCTTCAAAAATTATAAAATCTATCTATTTTTTATCACTTTAATCAATTTATATCTTCTTATTAAATAACCGTATTTGAAAAAAATGGATTATCTTGAATTGAACGGAGCGAGAATAAATTAGTAAAAAAAAAAGAATAGATCTCTGCAGAGATAGAAAAACTACCATTTGTGCTTAGGGCTGACAATTCGTGCGTGTCGGGTCGTTATCGTGTCGACACGACCTGATAAAATCAAACATGAACACGATTCGTTAAGGATCTGTCCGACACGAACACGAACATGACACGAAATGTACTGACACGGACACGAACACGAATATGACACGATTTTTTTCGTGTTGACACGACACGAAACAATAAATTTAAATCAAAATTAAAAAATAAAAAATAAAAATATATAAAATATAATTAAATTAATATTAAATATATATAAATATTATCGAATTATACGAAAACGATACGATCCGATACGAACACGAATACAATATAAAAATTATCGGGTTACACGAACACGATACGGATTCGACATGAACACGACACAAAATTATCGTGTCCTTATCGTGTCGACACGATAAATACACAAATACGATAAGACTGAATATTAATCCATTAATTTCGCACGTATTCGTGTCGTGTCGAAAATTGCAGCCTTAATTTGTGCAATGCATATGCATATTTCGTGGAATGTGACCGATTTGACATCTGAGTTGCGACCCAAAAATTAGAAATCCCCATAAAAGAAATTTAGGAAAGAGAAAAATAATTAAAAGAGGTTGTTGGAAGTGGGCATCCACAAATGTCCTTTGATAAGATGGAAGCAATTACATGGGGTGTAATTGGTAATTTTGCACTACTTTTTCTTTCTACTTTCTCATCACTTAGGTTTCTTCCCAGCTCGTTCTTCCATGTCTCTGCTTTTTGAATAAAAACTACTGTTTCACCGCAGGGATTTCACGTGCAACTGTAGCTCCATCACTTATTCTAACTGTAACCACTACACTTACTAATTCAATCATTAATCACACGAATTTTAATAAAATTATTATTGATCTCGTTTCAATCAAAAAAATAGATTATGTATTAGATTAGGAACGGTATAAATAATTTTTTGATAAATAATAAGTGATTATGAGATTGAATAATAAAAAGTAATATCCTAAAAAAAGTGATATATTTTTCATATATATCGAATAAAATAATTATGATATATTTATCGTGAATAGAGGAAGAGGAAGTATTATTTTTTTGATAAAAAGTTGTTGAACACTTCTTTTGTTCATGAATAACTTTCATATTTCAAAATAAAGCATATCATATTATTTCAAAATTCTATACATATTGATGTCAAAGTTTCTATTTTACTCATAGACGAATGCACATTCTTTAATTATATGATTTTTCATGCAACCGTTAAAGATAAAAGGATTAATTTTATCCACTGTTCTTGTATATGATTTTTGACGGCATGAGATACTTATTTATGAACGAAGGCATGAGATACTTTTGTTTTGGACGAAGGGAGACAATATGGTTCTAGCCATTAGGGTCGATCTTAGCCCAATCCCATAAATTTTATAACTTAAGCTTTAATTTTTAAGAAAATTAAGTTAAGTTTTACTTTGCGATTGAATTTGATTTACAATAAATTAGACTGAAAGATTATAGTATAATCCTATATGTTTAAAATTGTTGGTTCCATCGTACTATGTGGTAGACTAAGTAAATTATATATTCATATTAAACTTATATTTTACAGCACTGTTTGTCTACGTTAATGTACAATGATGGACAATTCAATCTTTTTTATATTTATTTTTATAATTGATTTGTATTTATTTTAAATAAAAATCTAACCTAAGCTTCACTCAATCAATACAAAAAGAGAAAAAGGAAAACAAGGGTTCTGACTCCCACTGTGATCGTTTTTAACAATTTTGAATTTTGCCTTTACGTGTTTCACTCATTTGTTTAAGAGCTAACATATTTGAAACAATGATCAATAATCGAGTCTCAACAGTCGTAATATAGGAGTTTCACTCTCTTGAGGGTAACTTCTTGTAGGTACCAGGTAAAATTCTCTAAATTTCTTAATTACGGAATCATTGTGATTTATCATCTCATATTCTCATGTGATTGGGATTAGGATTGGAATTGGGATACGAGGGCTATTGGGAAAAGGCTTCCCCTTTTGGAAAAAGAAAAAGGAAAGCAAAGTTAGGCGGACGTTGCTTGACTCTCTGTGTCTCTGGAGCTAGTTAAGGCTAGACCTAAATTTTTTCAGGACTTCATAGTTTTGGCAGAAAATGCATATAACTCTCCTGTGTTTGGCCTATAAATAAATAAATAAAAATATATAATGTTTCCAATCATATTTAAATACTCTACTGTCCAAATTTATGTACTCCCTTCGTCCCAATAATGATACCTTTTTTTTTTACACGTATATTAAGGAGAGTTATGTTTTGTGTGTAAAGTAGTGGGTGACACAAAATTCGAGGCACTTTTTAGTGTAAAAAGTTTTTCCTTTTTTGAAAACGGACCAACTTAATGGGACAGTCTAAAAAGAAAAACGTGCCAACAATAATGAGACAGATGGAGTATTAGTTACACAAAATTTCTGATTTCCAATTAAATAATGTGGAAGTTTGGTAGCAACTTGATTGGATTAGCCAAGAAGATGCAAGTTGGACAATATGACTGCATGGGTTGGCCCTATGTTTGCCACTTGCCAGGACAGCCCTAACTGACTTTGATGCACACTTGATTTTCTGTTTGTTTTCCAAATTTTTCTACTGTGAAAAATTAATGATGTTTTCTTGCTGTGTGATATGGCTGCCATGTTTACTGGTTATATTTTGTCTTGTTAAAGAGTGATGGAACCCTAATTGGCCACAATGAGGGAACAACCCCCAACAGAATCTCATGGGGAGCACTGCAGCACTACCTTTTTGTGGTGAGTCTCTCTTAGTTATCCATTCTTGATAATTGTTTCTAGCTCACGAAGAGAAATTTTGATGTCGTTGTTTGGAGTACTCTTATCATACAGTACTAATAAATATCTAGTATTGTCGTTGATCAGCCACAGAGAAAAAGTCGATTGTAATTGGAGAACCGTGCGATTGAGTCGACCGTGTAAGAGTTTTGTAAGATTAATTTAAATTTGTAACATTCGACCGTGTAAGAGTTTTTACACACTTCATCACTAAAACACCCTAAATGGAAGGATCATATCTATCTATACTTAGATATCGATGAAGGTATGTATATAATTCTTTTTTATTTTCTCTATCAATTCCAATTTTTTGTGTTTTGGTTTAATTTCTAAAATATTAATTATGACGGGCTATATTCAACTGGATATTACAATTTTTTTAGCAATTTTTTTTCAATATTTTGTTAATAATTACTTTTTAGGACCGGTTATTTCATGATTAGATTTTTTTAATATGATAAATATTAATTAGGATCCATTATAGTGTAATAATATTTATTAATAATCAATATTATTAAAATAATTAATATAACAACCGGACACAAGTAAAATATAAAAAAATATTGAGGTAGAGGATACAGAGCAGAAGAAACACATTAAACAATGACTATAACAATTAATACCATTCGCATAAGTTCGTTGGAATAAGGGATGTTAATTGGTGGGTTTTACTCGAACCAAAACCAATAAATAAGTAATGGTTCTGGTTCTGGAATCGATCCATTAGACACTGGATCCGGATCGGACCCGGACTATCAACTATGGGTCTTAAACGGTCCGGATCTGAACGGGTCTGGAATCAGAACCGGACAAGAACCAGAACCAGAACTGAAACCATGCTTTATAATTTAATGTGTTATAAGTGATTTTGAATCGATATGGATAAAACTAGTTCATTGACAAACATATTAAACTTAGGCTTGTCAATAGATGAGTTTTATTCGGACCAGAACCAACAAATAAGTATTGGTTCTGATTCTGAAACCAGAACCAGATTCGGACCGGACCATCAAACTATGGATCTAAACGGTCCGGGTCAAAAGCGGATCTGGAACCAAAACCGGAACCAGAACCGCTGCTTTAAAATTTAATGGGTTTTGAACGATTCTGGATCGATCCTAATACAACTCATACATTGACATCCCTAGTTGAAATGATATACGTGAACGACCGAGGTCGTCTGAAATAGAAACTACCTAAAATTAAGACGAGGATTTAATGTGCGAATGTCCACCGAAATTAGAATCAGCCTAGCTTAAGACAAACATCATTTTGTTAAAATTCAAAAAGGGAAAGCTATTTAGACATATATGTCTTAAGACATAGAGAGATATTCATGTAAAAATATATTATTTATAAAAATTAATTATTTAATGTATTAATTAAAAATTGTTAATAGACTCATATACACTTACATCTATTTTTGTTATAGTTGACTTTTTGAATTCAAATATCTTTTCAAACTAATTAAATTTTGTATTACATAATTTAGTAATTAATACTATTATTAAAAATCAATTAATTAATACTATTATTAAGAATCAATGCTAATAATTGATTTTTTTCTTTCTCTCCATTGAAAATATCCTTCATTCCATGTACAATCCGAGACAAAGCTTTATAGGTTGTATTTCCAGGTACAATATTTCATAATACTTTTTTCGTCGTTCTTTATGTAATCTTGCGATAATTTTTCACATGGTAATTCAGATCATTTTTTATCAAGTTATTGCTAGAAGTTTGGAGCTTTTCATATTTACAGAAGCATTAGCTTATTTCATAGCTTGATGTTAAAGATTAAAAATTCAAGATTTTCTTTGTTATTGTTTCTTTTGGCGGCAGCACAACTATTGTAATATATTACTTGAAATAAATAAATCCAACCTAGTAATCAAGTATCTTCAAAATCTTTTTGTCTAACTACATGAAATGTAGGTAGGTCCATTTCATTTAAATTATGTTTCACCATGGTACGTGTTAGTGTTAGGATAATATTTTGTGGATATACATGTTTTTAAATGTTTTTCCGTCAAAATATGCATTAAAAAAATATATGCCCCAATTTATTTGGTAGATGGACTAACAAACTAACTTGTTTGGTACGGACTAAACAATAAGCCCTTATCGTATAAATTATTACTCTCTCCGTCCCATTTCTTTTGAAAACGAGTATTTAGAAGAAATATATAAAGTAATTAAAGTGTTAAAAAATAGGTGGGGTCTATGTTTTTTTGAAGAGATAATTACTTTTTAAATGGAATGAGACATTTGTAATGAGACATTTGTAATGAGATAATTCAAAAAAATGAGACATTTTAAATAGGACGGTTTGAGTATCAGTTAATATCCTCAGCTCTTTACGTTGAAATATCATTTACGTTGAAAATAAATATCATTTATTTTTTTTATTGAAAAAAATATTATTTATAACAAAGAAATACCATTTTCTATAAATACATGAGCAATCACCTCAATGCATTAAATAAACAATGGACAAATCAACACGTGCGATAACTGTTGGTGATCAGATCCCAAAAGGCTGTTACACGTGGGTCAGTCAACGAGGGCCCGAATTTATTCATGAAGATCCGAACCGTTGATAATTTGGTCACGAAAATTAAAGGATGGAATTTTTCGAATGCAGCCCCCCAAATAAGGGATGAGAAAATATTCGAAATTCGAATATCAGATCCGAATTAAATCGAAATTTAAAATTCATTTTGGATTTTTTGGATTTTCGGTTCGGATTGAATTGACATTTTTTAAAATTTTGAATTTTCGTATCAGATCGGATTGGATTTTTTTAATCCAAAAAAATCCAAAAATCTGAATTATATATAATAATAATATTTTATTTAAATATTTTTAAATATAATATAAATATATATAAGAATTAACAAAAATTGGTTTCGAATTTTCAGATTTTTCATAATTTCGGATTTTTTGATTCGATTCTGATATTTTTATAAAATTTTCTGATTTTCGGTTCGGATTGGATTGTTTTCCTCTCAAAATTTGGATTTTCGGATCGGTTCGGATTAGGTAAAAATTCGAACCGAAGTACGAATGATCACCCCTACCCCAAATGGTTGGGTTATTTCAAAGAATTTTCAAATTCTTACTTACATCCTATGTATTTTTTCAGGGTTAATAATATGTATACTCCATCCATCTTCAAAATATATTCTTGAAAATTGCTAGTTCATGTTTTAATAAAGTAGTATTATTGAGGATAACAAATAAGGCTAGTGTGAGCCATAGAGGATAAATGATGTTATTAGAATAATAAATAAGGAGTATTTTATAAGATAATTTTCATAAATAAAAAATAAACAAATTTGAGGGACAACTTACTTTAAAAATATATTATATACTGTTTGGATATTAATGAGTCCTGCGACAATAGTGTAATGTATCATGTGATGAAAATATAAATTATTAAATCTAAGTTTTTAGGTAGGGCTGATAATATTTTTCTGTCACATTCTATTGCTGCAAATTAACAATCCAAATAGTAAGAGTTGAAAAGCTTTTTGCAAGCAAACAGTACTGACAATATATGTGTAATGAGATGAGGGGGTTGAAACCTATGTATAGGATTATATGTATAGGAGTATGATGGGTCAGACCATCTACAGTTGTTTTGCATCACGTCTCACCATGTTGTTAGGCACAATACAGATGTATGTATAGTTTTCTATTAAATTTATAAGTTCAATTATCCAGTTTGTGTTTTTTTTTTCAAGAAGAGTTCCCATAGTAGGATTTGCAAATAGCATTGATAGTATTCGGCCCAATTATTAGGCCCAAGTATCAGGTCCAATATAAATGGGCACTGACATTAAGCTCGGCTTATGTCAGTTCGACCCAAGAAGACTCCTCAACCAACTACAACTCAAATCGCAAGGGGAGACGTAGAAGATTCGGATGCATATCTAAAAGAATCCTTATAAGAGAAGACTTTGTATTAGAGTCAAACTCGATATGATAGTGTATAAATAGAGGCTAGATTAGACGAAAGAATATCATCTACACTCTTTATAATCGCTTCTTACATACTCAATACACATATACTCTCTTGCTCCGTGGACGTAGATCTATTTCAATAGATCGAACCACGTTATTTCCTTGTGTTCCTTGCGTATTTATTACCCTATGAAATTAAGATCGATCACTGGCGCCGTCTGTGGGAACCGAAATTTTGTGTTTTCGATCAACTTTTTCTCAGGTAACACTCACAACGATGAGGAACACAAGAAGCGCTACATCCAGGGCTATTACCGGCAAGAACAACGGCGGCAGGACACGCCAAACACGGCCTGGGAAAAGCCCGATAAGAATCGACCCCGAAGGACACGTTCAAAGTTTGGATGAGAGAGGCTATCCTATCATCGTGAAGAAGAAGATCACCGCGAAGGAGGGCGAATGCGACAACGAGAGAGAAGCCCAAGCATCGCGATTGAATCTCGGCGAGGCGATTAAAGGTTTCCTCGAAAGAATAAGGAGAGCTTCCTCCAAGACCTCGGTGAGAATAAGGTCGGCCGCCGTGAGGAAAGAATCTTTGAAGTCTCGTCAAAGCGCGAGATAGCGCGTGAAATGAATCCCGACCTTCGGATGGTAGGCACTCGTCTGCGAATAATACCTCTACGAGTTGGTATCCAAACCGATCGTACTGAGGATGAGCGCGTGGGTGATAAACGCGCATTTTACACGTTTATAGTTGATATTTGAATATGAGTTTAGCTCGTTTAATGTGCGTTTATGTATCGATTCTTAATGTTTTATCTATTTCTAGAAGATCTTGCTCTTGGGTGTTCCTTTGACGTTTTGTAGGTATATATGTTGATAATCGAAGCAAGGAACGGCGCTTGCGAAAGTAATACATCTGCCGTGATTCTAGCGACGATCTAGCGGTCGCTAGGCTGGCCGCTAGGAAACACGCGTGAGAACCCAGCGAGCGACCGCAACCTCGTGCGAGGCGAAGCTGGCGCAGAGAACTCAGCTGGGCGATTTCGCGACCGGTGCGTAATTGCTAGCGACCGCTAGCCGGTCGCGGTACCATGCGGCGCAAGGAGGACCGCGGCGAAGAAGCGCGGGGAGATGGCTCGCGAGTCGAGCTAGCGATCATGAGAAGCGATCATGAGGCGGCGCCAGCGAGGCGCAAATTAGGGTTTCCACCCTTTTCTATAAATAGGGCAAGAGCCCTTGCGCCCCAAGAGACCCCAGACGCCCCAGACTCGTTTTTATTCAGTTTTCCTCAGTTTTTACAGCTTTTAGTCTTTAATCTTCTTTTAGTTTAATTCTAGTATTGTTTTTACGTTGTTCTAGTTTAGTTTATCGTTTCGTTATCGATCGGAACGTTTTGTCCGATCGTTTTCCGTTGTTTTCCGTTCGTTCGCTTGGGATTGGATTCAAGACCAACCATTGTTCATCCAACGCTTCCCTACGGGTTTTATATATTTAATTTCCGTTTTTATGGTTAAATCGTATTTCATTCCGTTTATTATATGCGCTAGTTTTCCGTTCTAATCCTAGGGTTTGCATGATTCGATCCTATATGTTGTGAGTTCTGCTATTGTTATTTACCTTCCAGGCATTGATTCATGATTCATGGTGCTTATTTATATGTGTTGATTTCTGATCAATATTGATGCATATCTAGTTGCCGATTAATGGCGTAAGCGTATTAATTGTCAATCGATCTTGAATGCATGATCTGAATAAGCGCTTGAGTCGTGGCGAGATAGGACATTCGTAGGAAGCATATTCTTAGTGATCCTTTTGGGTTGCTTATTTTCTTCTAGAGGCGTAATCGTGATAGGGAAAATTAGTAATCAATGCCGCAATTGTCGTGCTTCGGGTTGTTGGTTATATATGTGATCTTAGTCTTATGCGGATTAAAGCGGTTAGTAATAAGCGGGATAAACATCGTTGTGGATAGGATTGGTGCATCCTAGGGTTAGTCTTTCTTCTTAGTTATCTTTCGTGTTTTTATTGCTTTATTTATATTTACGCATGGTTACCTTTGCTTTGGATTAAATTCAAGCCCTAAACCTATCACCCAAATTACATACTTGGATAATGATGAATTGTCGTTGAGCTAGCTTCTATGTTTTCGTGATACAATCTCGTGGATACGATGCTTAACTTACCCATACTTACACTTTTCGTGTGAAAAGGAGCGATCAAATTTTGGCGCCATTCTTAGGGATTGTTAAGATCACATAGGAATAATTTGACGATTTGTATTTATTAATTCAAGTTATATATTATACTTATTTATTTTTGTCGATGCTAAATTCTCTCTTTTCTCGGTGGTTTATGCGTACAAGATCTCGGGGACCTCACGAGTATTATTAGATCCGAGATCGAAAGCTCTCAAAGGAGAAGAGGACGAGAGAAGAGGCGAGCTGCAATGGCGCCCAATCCATGAGCAGGGGCATTCCTCCCGAGCAAGTTGCACGCATGCTAGGCGACTTTGCGAGATGCGACTTCGGATGGCGAATATGGGAATCATTGTCCACGCCCGGAGGAAAGACCTCGAATCACATGTACCGACATCCCACGAGCAGTTCAAGGAGGCGGTTGGGGCCCATGCGTAGATCAAACAATTTGAGCTCAAGCCGTACGATCGGTATGGTCTAAGGAGAGCGGTTTGGGGAGGAGTCACGGAAGACCAGAATGCGCATCTCGAAACTTTTCTCGATATTTGTGACACCATCAAGCGGAATGGGGTGCCACAAGACACGATCCGGATCGCATGTTCGACTTCATTGCTGACCGGCGAAAGATTGGTTCAAGAGTTTGGACCGGTGGCATCGACACTTGGGGAAACTTTGCGAGAAGTTTCTTTCGAAATACTTTCCGTCGTGACGAAGATCATCGCGAAATCTCTCATTTTGCCAAAACCACGACGAATCATTATTCGAGGCATGGGAGAGATTGAGGTCTATTGAGACGATGTCCACAACATGGGTTCTCCAAGAGCAACAGATCACACAGTTCTCGGTGGTGACATGGCGACGAGGAGCATGGTAGATCGTCGGCGGGGGCTGTTATTGAACCGACAAGTAGAGCGAGGCGAGCCGTATTTTAGAAGAGATGGTGCCAACAGCTATCAATGGCCAACGGAGAGAACGCCATCGTTCAAAGCATTTCTTGTTGAGTGATTCAAAATATGACGATCTCATGAAGAAGTTCACTCTTTTGAAAAGTCGATTGAGACGAAACGTCGACCACATCAATCAGAGGAATCATTCGAATTTCCAACAACCTTCAGAAGGCTTCAATGTTCAGAATTCGATTCAAGAGCCGAGGAAGCCAAGTCTCGAAGACATGATGCAGCAGTTGGTTGTAAGCAACCAACAATTGGCAACGAATCAGAATTCGTTCATAAGCAACACCGGGCAAAAGATAAATCATTTGGAGTCCATTGTGACGGCTATGGGGAAGCATATGAAGATGTTGGAAAATCAAATTGGTCAAATAGCCGTACAAGTGAATCGGCCAATTTCCGAAATGTCTGAGGTGAACCCAAGAATCGGTGCTTCGCCATTCGGGGCGAGTGGGCGAGCCTGCCCGAGCCCTACCGAGGAAGAAGAGCAAGAAAGCATTCGGCGGAAACTCGCGACCGAGCTCGCGACCGCGATCCATCCGAAAATTGTCCACGAAGCCCGCGACCGAGCGCGCCAGCGTGCACCGACCGCGAGCCGTCGAGTATCGCGGCGCCAGATTGTTCATGAGCAACCCAGCGCTCAGCAAGCCACCCATGAGCAATCAAGTCGCGCGTGCGGTAAAGAAATCAGTGTGACTCGCGCATAAGCTCGCCGCGAACACGAGATCGTAGCAATGCATTCCTGCGACCTTCCCAATGATCGCGAGGTCAACCGCGAGGCGCCCCAAGCTAATCGTCGCGTACACTCCTCGGTCCGTTTACGAGTCGACTTGTCAAGTCGAAATATGACGAGGTTTGCTCGTTTCAAAGAGGTTTTCAAAAGTTGAGATAAATTTGCCTCTCTTTGAAATGCCTGCGAAACATGCCGGGTTACATGAAATTCTTAAAACGCTTGCTAGCAAGAAGAAACTTGGGAAATTTGAGAAAATTTCCTATCCGAAGAATGCAATGTCGTCTTGCAAAGAAAGCTCCTCTCGAGCGAAGGATCCGCGGTTTCACGTTAGAGTGCGAGATCGCCGAGCGGACTTTCAAATGTTTTGTGCGACTTGGGGCAAGCATCAATCTGATGCCATTGAGCGTTTTCAACCGGCTACACCTAGGAAAGATGAAGTCGACGAAGATTTCACGATGATGGCTGACCGTCGGTCACATATCAAAAAGGTATCGTCGAAGGCGTGTTGGTAAGAATCGGGTTTTGTTTTTTCGCGACTTTGTTATTTTTAGATATTCCGAATTCAAACAACAACCACTAATCTTAGGTAGACCTTTTCTAGCAATCGGTGCGTGCGTTGATTGATGTGCGGGAAGGAAATCTCACGTTTCGTGTTAACGATGAGAGCTCAAGATTTCCATATCTGACGCCATCAAGCAACACGGCGTTGAAAGCGGAAGATTGCTGCTCGATCATGACCGCCTGCCGCACACGTCGGCGCTTAGAGGTACTCGACCAATCGAGGAATCTGTGAGAAGAAAGAAGTGGACTCGGCATGGAACTCCGAGTGTATCGTTGAGTTTGGGGAGGCCACTTCCATAGTCGGTGGTGGTCATCCGTGAATGCTAAGTTCAAAGGGTCCACAAGTTGGGAAGATGTCTATTGCCACAAAACGCCGGATTGACAAGGTTAGTGATGGTCTAGCTAAAGGCGTTAAATTAAGCACTTATTGGGAGGTAACCCAGCGTTTTCCTTGTTTTTGTTTTCGTGTTTTGTCGTGTTTACTTTTTTCTTTTCGTTGTTGTGTGCATCGATCAACGAGTTAAGTGAAGTGTGTTAATCCATGTGGCGATGACGATAGAAAATTTTGTGGAATTTCAATGATAGTCGCATGATATGTTAGAAAATGACGCATGAATGACGTGAGATGGCTTAGAGCATTTGTTTTCACCATTTGCTTAACTAGTGAGACTTGAGCTTCCTTTGTATAAACATCTTGATCTGATTTCTTTTAATTGTGTGATATCATGCATGTGATTATCTTCTAGAACTTGCCGTTCTTACGTGTCGAGACCGCAATATGTGTTTCAAATTTGGAAAGGATAAAGGCCATCTTTGTTAACCACATATTCACCCAAACACTAACCCGATGTTATATACCATTTGTCGCCTTCTTTGAGCCTTGATTAGAATTTTCTTTCGATTAACCGGATGATAGGAGGTGAGGATGGATATGGGAATCAAAAGGGTGAAATTTTGATGTAAGTTATGACGAGAAAAGTTTCTTGTGAAAAATACATACGTGGTGAAGAATAGTACCTTTGTTGTGAAAGTTAAACCCTATAAGCTCTAGAAAAGAAAAGAAAAGAAAATGTTAAGTTCACTATGAGTGTTGAGCATAAAGGGTCTTTAATCAAAGTATAGGTACCGTGGCATTAAACGTTGATTTAGCACGTTGGGAGAGAAGAGAAAATGGACAAAGTCCATATGTGTCGAAATGTATAAATGATGGTGCTTGAAATATTCTTGAGTCACTTAGCCATATATTATCTTACCTTAACCAATGTGCTACATTATAACCTATCAAAGACCTCTTTGATCCTTATTTGAACACATTTGACGCGGTGGAGATGTTAGAAAGCGGCAAGCCTATGGTAAGATGTTGCATTGCATTGATCGTTGAGTGTATACCGTCCTTAATTTCTTTATGAGTTTAAGTGTATCCTATATATTTTACGCACATGCCTTTGTGAGGGTTGAATTAAATGAGTTTTTGCCGTAAATTGTTGTTTGTGTTGAGTGGACTAACGTCGTCATGTGCACTAATGTTTTTGTCATCGTGATCACCGCGAGGTCGACCACCACAATTATAACGAGTCATGCCGACGAACTCGGAATCGATCTCCGGGAGACGGGTTCGATGGATACGGGAAGATTATTACCCTTTTTTCCAACGAGATACTCGATACCCCTCTTCCCGACAAGTCTGGTGCTGTTGGATTTGTATCTTGAAAGCGGTTTGGTTGAGCTTGTATACAATGTTTCTGTTACCACTATTACAATCTCCTATCGATTTGAATACTTGATTGCATATATCGTGTCCCTTATCTCATATATAAGTTAGATCATACGGTGTGTAGAAGATCACGTAAGTGCGTATGATTGGTCGAAGCTTAATGAGATATAAAAGTTTCACTGGTGAGGCGACTTAAGGGCGAGTTGTCGGTTTAGTTGCGATATAGATAAGAAGTGACTTGACTTGGTTGCTTGTCTATCTTTGATGCGTCTCGACGTATTGAAGGATCACGATGAGATGTGTTCTTCTATCGGACCGTCGTGAAGAACCAAGATCTCGGTGACTTACGATGATCTAAACCTCGATAAGGTATTAGGTGAGTATGAGTTCTTGACCATCACTTTGACTTGTTATGGGTGAGGTTATATGTTCTAACCAATTCTCGCATCTTGGGTGGTGGCGATCTTGTATGTCACGCTAGTTATACATGTCAGTCAAGTATCCGTTTAGGATGATGGCGTCCCTAAGGAGCTCAAAAGGTTTATTGTACTAAACCTGCGGGTTGAGTTAGCTCAAGTACAATAATAAGGTTGAGTGGTACTACTTAAGGAATTTAAAGATATTAATTATTTTAGCGATCAGTGCTATAAGTAATTAATGGACGTTCGATATCTTAAATACGGGATTCGTAATGTCTAAGTGCAAGCCCGACTCACCATCGGTAATAAAGGGGTAAGTCGACATTCTTTCTCTAGTGGCATGATCGAATGTTTATAAATTAATTTATGTTCTGGTGAACATAAGATAATTAATTTATTTGAGGCCCATCTTTATTCCTTGCATTTGATCCTGGGGTGGCCCATCCAGGCCCGTTAGGGAGGAAAATCGGTCCCCATGCTCTCTTATGGAAAGGATTTTATTCTCTTTATCCTCTGAGGATATAATTATATTTATGGGATATCGTGGATCCTTTCCTTATGGAATTATGGTAATGCATTATAAATATAAGGAAGAGATAGAATCAAGGTTAATCTTTTATTAATCATGCGAGATTTTCGTGAATCACTAAGAGTATTATTAGTGGGATATTCTCAAAAAGCTTATGTAATTAAGCTAAGTTTTCGTGAATCACTATTAATAAATATTAGTGGGATATTCTC
Organism: Salvia rosmarinus; assembly: GCA_036937905.1. Classification (NCBI taxonomy): domain Eukaryota; kingdom Viridiplantae; phylum Streptophyta; class Magnoliopsida; order Lamiales; family Lamiaceae; genus Salvia; species Salvia rosmarinus. Next base: position 19,787,462 of record CM072822.1, on the reverse strand, counting down.
AAATAAGCAAGATAAAATTGAGATATGTTTTCGTGTATCCTTAATCAATAAAACCATTATTTTCGTGAATCACTAAGTAGAGATTAGTGTGATAATTCTCGAAGATTTTGGAATTGGTTTTTTTTTTTTGATACATTATTTTCGTGCATCACTATTTGTACTATAGTGAGGATTCTCGAAAATAGTGTAGAGAGTAGAGGGCGTTTTTCCAAAGCATTCTCCATAGATCGTCCTCACTCGACGTTGGAGATTGGGCAACCGGGATACAGTCCAGAAGGTCAAAGCACGAGTCGATCGTTCCGTTCCAACCGATCCGTTCATCCCGTTCGATCCACCTCGACAGATCCAAAGGTAAACACGAGAAAACCCCTACGTGTTGCAATTAATTATATAGACGCATGCTAGGAATATAATCAATGTATGGTGAATTAAACACCCAAGATGGATCCTCGGGCGAGGGTTAATATCGTTTCCTACAATTGGTATCGAGCACGGGATCGAATCTTGGCTCATTGGATTAATCACGTTTGATTATTACGTGCGTTATTATAATTGTGGATTTGTCGTTCATCGTGGCTCGTTTGTTTTGTTGGTTTTGTTTTACACCACGAGAAAATCCGTGGTTAGATTAGATTTTATTATGTAAATCTTATACGTAAAAGAAGAACGAAGACGAGCGAGCGAAGAAGCGAAACGACGGAAGAAAGGGTTCTCGGCTGTCTGGGTGGTTTCATGGCGAGTCTCGCGGTCGCTAGGCGATCGCGAGGGCTGCGGCGGACGGGGCAGCGTTCGCCGCGGATCCTGGCGCTAGCGGCGAACTTCATGATCGCGAGGATTACCCATGACGGCGCGCCGTGCGAGCTAGCGGGCGGCGGGCGCGCTGCGCGAAACCCGGCGCCAGCGGCGGACTCGCTGATCGCGAGGTATGGCGGCTGGCGACGATGTCTCTTGCGAGCGTTCGGCGCTTGGGCGTGGCGGCACAGCGCGCGTGCTCGACGGGTCGCGGTCGCGTTAGCGACCGCGAAACGCAGGCGGAGCGAGGCGGCGGCCTTGGTGGGCGCGCGGTGGGCTTTGCCCGGCCCCGGCACATTTTGGGCCGACCCGGCCCGCACCCGTTTTCGATTTTCCGGCCCGTGCCCGTGCGCGAGGCCCAGTGTTGAATCCGGTCCGTGCCGTGCACGCGAGGCCCGTTTTGAAGTTTAAATTTACGTACTTTGTAAATCTATGTAATAGATTAGATTTAAATGTCGAGTTTCACGATTAGGCGCGATGAGCGTTTTATTTTATTTTATATCGTTCATATGCATGTGGTGGATGTTTAAATTATGCAAGAGCATGCTATGTATGTTTATATTACGTTGACAAACCTTTAAGTGTTTTACGTAATTGGATGCGCATAGTAAGCATGCTAGGTTTATCGCGTTTATCAAGCATATTTTAGAATTACTGCGAGCATGTTTTACATGTTGAGTTCTATAGAAAAGCATGCTGGGATTACGTGATCTGCATGGACAAACCTTTTGAATAAAAGACTAAGCAAGCAACCCGACAAATTAATTTTTCAAATTAAAATGTCGAGACCTCCACTTTTGATCTCTAAACAAAGTGAGGCGCTTGCTGAGTGGCGTCCACACGCGTGGCTTGCTTGCCTTGCTTTATCATAAGTTTGTTAGATGAGATTTCTAAATAAAACATTTTAAATCTATTGAGAGTGGGAGTTTCATGTGGCGATCCACAGCGTAGCTTCATGTGCGATTTTCATAAGTTCTCTGAGATAGATATAAAATGAGATAACAAAAGAATTTGAATTGGAAGTGGTATGGTCCGGTGAGTATACCAATTCTAAGAATTCATCTTCTGTTTGTTAAAATTGTGGTCATTGCTTAGACATCACCTCAGTACAACTTCCCTTGAAGTCCTTCTTGTGATAGTGATGTGGTCTAGTAAGGTCCAATCATTAATTTCATTTGTCATAAGGATAAGTTGACATGGATTGAAATTAAGCGACTAAAAGGTATATTTTAGTGCAGTGGGGGTTCATGTATGGCGATCCACAGCGTGGCTTGCATGTGGAATTCCTTGGGCGATTGGAGGTTTCAATTAATATTGTTTTATCAAAGGTTACAATATTATTGTTACGAATTATTTGCGATCGTATGCTTATGTGTTTACATTATCGTTTGAGATATGTCTCTTCGCCGATTATCAATATGCTGCACAAAATCCGTTATCCGGTCCAAATTTTATCGAGTGGAAGCGAAACATGGAATATGTTCTTATCATTGAAGAACACATGTTTGTTCTCACTACTCCTAAACCCGATGCCTTCTTGACGCGTCGACTAATGAGCGGCGAGTCAGCGGACTTTGGAATAAGTCAAACAATATGGCTAAATGCTATATGATGACTACGATGTCCAAGGCTTGCATTATGACATCGATCGATGGTGAGCGCGACGACATTTGGTCAAGTCTCGAGAGTAAGTTTGGGCGATCGGATCGGACGATCGACTTCCACACAATGAGAGAAATCTTGGCGTGTAAGATGGAAGAAGGTAGTTCGGTCCATGAACATGTCCCACATGACTCATCTCATGGATAGTCTTGATCGGTTGGGAGGTATTGGCGTTGACGCCAAGGTCGATATCATCCTCAATACACCGCCCAAGTCTTTTGAGAACTTTCGGCGTGAATGCGATCATGAGCAAGACCGAGTTTACACTTGGTCGGTTGCTTAATGATCTCGTTCTGCGGAAGGAGTTATGGGAAAAGAGACATGCTTTTGCTAGCACATCTAAGGGCCCAAAATTTTCATCGCAAAATGGAAATAGAAAAGGGGTGCCAAAGGTGGTAGAGGCAAGGCAAATAGTGGGAGTAATGGGAACAAGAACATGGTTGCCACGGAGGCAGAAGAAGCCAAGGAGAAGGGCAAGTGCTTCAAGTGCGGTAAGGCGGGCGTTGGAAGGCCAGTGCCCTATGCTCAAGGCTCAAGTCGTGTTTGCTTTAATGTGAAACATGTTTAGCGACTTGTTCTACCCATTCTTGGGTAGTAGATCTGGCATAGTGATCATGTTTGTTACACCTTGCGGGTTCTGCGGATAAGGAGGCTGTTTGATGGCGAGATAACGATCTCCATAGACAGCGCGAAAGTCGAAGCTGTGCGAGTTGGAGATGTTCTTTATGTTTTAGGACAGCAGTTTTAGTTTTGAAAGCGTTTTATATGTGCCGAATTTTCAGTGAACCTTGTTTCTGTTTGAAATTATTTACTCATGGATATTACATTATTTTTGATAGTGGTGTTTCTATCATAAGAAATGGCGAAGTTATCTCGTGTTGGCCGCTATATAATTAAGCTTTATCTATTTACGCAAAACATAATACCTATAACTATGTTGCATCTTCATCAAACCCTAAAAGAAAGTTTTCTTGCAAGATGACTCTACTTTTCTCGGCATCTTAGATTAGGTCACATCAATCTAAATAGGATCAAGGCGGCTAAGAATGGGCATTGGGTGATCTCACGGTTACTCCGTTCGATCTGCGAATCATATAGAAGGTAAGATGTCGACCAAACCCTTCAAAGCGAAGGGTTATAGAGCGAAAGAAATGTTGGAGTTAGTCCATTCGACACTGTGTGGACCTATGTCACACAAGCTCGTGGAGAATGCAGTATTTTGTCACTTTCATTGTGATTACTCAAGTGCGGATACATATACCGCTTCACCGCAAGTCCGAATGCTTTGAGAAATTCAAAGAGTTTAAGGCGGAAGTGGAGCGAAGCTAGGTAAAGTATCAAGTCATCATGGTCGATCGCGGTGGCGAATACCTCGATAACAAGTTTATGGACTATCTAGTGAAATGGGATTACGTCCCGGTAAGCTTCACAAGACACACCACAAAGACAAAATGGTGTGTCGGGCGAAGAAATAGGACTCTTTTGGAAATGGTTAGATCTATGATGAGTTATGCTATATTGCCTATTTCGTTACGGGGATATGCCTTAGAGGCGGTGACATACTTGCTAAATCTAGTACCGTCCAAGTCGTCGAAAAGACCGCTTTCGAGGTTGTGGTTTGGGCATGAGCCGGTTTAAACCACATAAGGATATGGGGCGATCCAACACACGCGTCTTTGAACAAGAAAGGCGACAAGTTGGAGGCTAGATCCGACGCAAGGCTGTTTATTGGCTATCCTAGAGGAGCGAAGGTGGTTTATTCTATAGTCTAAGGATCGGAAGGTCGTTATTAGCACTAATGCCGATTCTTAGAAGAGGATTCTATGAAAATCATAAGTCCAAAGTTGAAATCATTCTTCAAGAATTAGAAGATGATCGTATTCCACCACCGATTAGGCGAAGGTGCGAGATGTCGAGTCTAGTGGGAGGATCGACACCGAGATACTTCAAGAAATTGAAGTGGGTGGAGTTCATTGGAGATACCGAACCGTCATGTGGTACCTACACACAAGTTGTGCAAGATAGAGAACCACAAGTTCTTGCACCCACGTTGTCATTATGTCTATAGCACCTCGTCGTAGTGGGAGGTTGTTCGTCAACCCGGCGATTTATGTTCGTGGGTGAATCGTCGGTTTAGTCGAAAAGCGAGCGAGCGATAATCGACCCATGGTTGTATGCAAATGAGGCGATACAAGACAATGATGCAAATCATGAAACTTACGTTTGGGCGAGGTGGTAAAGTCCTATGGATTTACCAGGTTGCCTAGCGAGAGTTGTGTGTATCGGTTAGATGTCGGCGGTAATGTGGTATTTCTTGCACTTTACGTGATGACATTCTTCTATTGGCAACAATGTGAAGTTGTTATCGGGCGTAAAGAGTTGTTTATCGATCGGTTTCAAATGAAAGACTTAGGAGATGAAGCGTACATTCTTGGGATCAAGGTTTACCGAGATCGCAAGAGGAAAATATTGAGCTTATCTCGGGCGTCTTACATTGATCTTGTGATTACTCGTTTTAGTATGCACCGCCAAGAAAGGATTGCTACCTTCGAGACATGGCGTTCTTTATCTAAAGGCGATCACCTATGATTGCAAAGGAGATCGAGAAATGAGACAAGTTCCTACGTTTCGCCGTGGGAAGTCTCATGTACGCAATGCTATGCTGCGAGGCGGATATCTGGCATGCGATGGGCATAGTAGCTAGATATCGATCTAACCACAGACAAGCACATTGGGCTGCGATGAGCATATACTCAAGTACACGAAAGGACTCGAGATTATAGGCTAGTTTACCATGCAGATAGTCTAATACCCTTGGGTTATTCGGACTCGGATTTTAAAGGCGACCGTGATGAGAAAAAGTCACCTCGGTATGTGTTTACCTTGAGAGGTGGGCGTATCTGGCGGAGTGCAAGCGGCGATGCATTGCGGACTCTACCATGGAAGCGAATATGTAGCCGGAGGAGGCGCTAAGGAGGCTGTATGGTTCAAGAACTACCTCATGGATCTAGATGTGGTACTGGTTTACCCATGAGTATCATGGTTTCTTGTGATAACTCGGTGCGATAGCAAACTCGAAGGAACCACGGATCCACAAGGCAAGCAAACACATAGAGAAAGTACCATGTCATACGAAAATCGTTAGATGAGGGGCGTCTTGATTGCAAAGATTGATCGATGGATAACCTAGCGGATCCATTCACTAAAGCACCGCCAAATAAGTCTACGTCGGGGACGTTAGAGGGCTTGAATTGCGCTAGATGGCACCCACTTAGAAAGGAAACTTTTGTATAAGTGGGAGAAGCAAAGTGATGGTTGTGTAATAGCTAGTAGAGACACATTGTATACTAAAAGTTTGCTTTAGTATAAGTGGGAGATTGTTGGATTTGTATCTTGAAAGCGGTTTGGTTGAGCTTGTATACAATGTTTCTGTTACCACTATTACAATCTCTATCGATTTGAATACTTGATTGCATATATCGTGTCCCCTTATCTCGTATATAAGTTAGATCATACGGTGTGTAGAAGATCACGAAGTGCGTATGATTGGTCGGCTTAATGAGATATAAAAGTTTCACGGTGAGGCGACTTAAGGGCGAGTTGTCGGTTTAGGCTGCAGTATAGATAAGTGACTTGACTTAGTTGCTTGTCTATGCTTTGATGCGTCTACGACGTATTGAAGGATCACGATGAGATGTGTTCTTCTATCGACCGTCGTGAAGAACCAAGATCTCGGTGACTTACGATGATCTAAACCTCGATAAGGTATTAGGTGAGTATGAGTTCTTGACCATCACTTTGACTTGTTATGGGTGAGGGTATATGTTCTAACCCAGATTCTCCGCATCTTGGGTGGTGGCGATCTTGTATGTCACGCTAGTTATACATGTCAGTCACCGTATCCCTTTAGGATGATGGCGTCCATAAGGAGCTCAAAGGTTTATTGTACTAAACCTGCAGTTGAGTTAGCTCAAGTACAATAATAAGGTTGAGTGGTACTACTTAAGGAATTTAAAGATATTAATTATTTTAAGCGATCAGTGCTATAAGTAATTAATGGACGTTCGATATCTTAAATACGGGGATTCGTAATGTCTAAGTGCAAGCCCGACTCACCATCGGTAATAAAGGGGTAAGTCAACATTCTTTCTCTAGTGGCATGATCGAATGTTTATAAATTAATTTATGTTACGGGTGAACATAAGATAATTAATTTATTTGAGGCCCATCTTTATTCCTTGCATTTGATCCACAAATTTGGCCCATCCAGGCCCGTTGCTTAGGAGGAAAATCGGTCCCTATGCTCTCTTATGGAAAGGATTTTATTCTCTTTATCCTACAAGGATATAATTATATTTATGGGATATGCGTGGATCCTTTCCTTATGGAATTATGGTAATGCATTATAAATATAAGGAAAGAGATAGAATCAAGGTTAATCTTTTATTAATCATGCCAAGATTTTCGTGAATCACTAAGAGTATTATTAGTGGGATATTCTCAAAAAAAGCTTATGTAATTAAGCTAAGTTTTAGTGAATCACTATTAATAAATATTAGTGGGATATTCTCAAATAAGCGAAGATAAAATTGAGATATGTTTTCGTGTATCCTTAATCAATAAAACCATTATTTTAGTGAATCACTAAGTAGAGATTAGTGTGATAATTCTCGAAGATTTTGGAATTGGTTTTTTTGATACATTATTTTAGGTGCATCACTATTTGTACTATAGTGAGGATTCTAGAAAATAGTGTAGAGAGTAGAAGGCGTTTTCAAAGCATTCTCCATAGATCGTCCTCGCTCGGCGTTGGAGATTGAAGCGGCCGGGATACAGTCCGAAGGTCAAAGCACGAGTCGATCGTTCGTTCCAACCGATCCGTTCATCCCGTTCGATCCACCTCGGCGGATCCAAAGGTAAACACGAGAAACCCTACGTGTTGCAATTAATTATATAGGCGCGTGCTAGGAATATAATCAATGTATGGTGAATTAAACACCAAGATGGATCCCTGGGCGAGGTTAATATCGTTTTCCCTACGGTGCCAGTATCGCCCTTATGATGGTGCGGGATCCACAAAACTTCTGCCTCGGTTCGATACAACATGATTAATCGGTAGCCTCAACACCGTCCACATGTGCAAATTGTTCCGGAGTTCTTGATCGACAACGCCCGCGGTGGTGGTTCGATAGTTTACCTCCCGATAGTATTGGATCTTCACAGGACTGATGGAAGCCTTTCGTCAAGGTTCTTCAAAAGGCGAGTCGAAAACCACATCGGCTCGTCTACTCACCATGAGGCAAGGCCGGGGTGAGTCCATCAACGATTTAATGACTAGGTTCAATAAGGAGAGCCTAAAAGTCGAGGATGTAAGCGACCTCCTCATTATCTCGACTTTCAAAACACCATCTTGCTTGGGCCCTATCTGAGGAGATCGTCAATCACGAGCCCCATGTTGCATCGGGCTGTGGCGCATGCATGGATCGGTTCGCCAAGGCGGACGAGGCGGACGGGGAGAAAGCGTGAAGGCGAAAGGTGGAACCCTCGACAAGAAGAAGAAAGAGGAGGGTCGAGGGCCGAGACCAAAGTCGACAAGTGCTTGGAAAGGATACAACGTGGCCCTATAGAGTCAGGCTCGGGCCACGTCATAACCAGAATGACCTCGAGTACACACCCCGACGAAGGCGGGAGGCGGAGATCTACGAGCTCCATACGGACATGTTCGAGACCTCGGCCCATGATAGGGGATCGAAACCGATCAAGAAAAGTATTGCTCCTTCCATGAGGATCATGGACCACGACACGGAGGAATGAGGAATCTCATGGTAGATATCGAAAAGTTGGTGCATGGCGGGTTCTTAAGTACCAAGGTCATGGCCGACTTAACCTGTCAATCTGAGGCTCGTAGGAGGTCGGGAAAGGAAAGCAAGAGAAAACTATCGCCTCGCACGGCAAGAAGGCGGGCCGACAGCGATGAAGAGGGTGATGATGAGCCTCGACGATGGAATCATATCCACTATCACGGGGCTCCTCAGCGGTCTATGAAGTCCTCCCTCAAAGCCGAGGCCGAAGTCCCCAGACGGTGAACCCTTAAACAAGAGGTTGAGGGAAGAGGCCATCACTTTTTCGAGGGCGACCACTGCCGCACCGTAGTACCTCGCGGGGCCGATGATAATCCAAGTGGTCGCCAACAAGCTAGTTCGGCGTGTATCGTCGATAGTTTTTAGTTTTGAAGGCGTTTTATATGTGCCGAATTTTCGTGGAACCTTGTTTCTGTTTGAAATTATTTACTCATGGATATTACATTATTTTTGATAGTGGTGTTTCTATCATAAGAAATGGCGAAGTTATCTCGTGTTGGCCCTATATAATTAAGCTTTATACTATTTACGCAAAACATAATACCTATAACTATGTTGCATCTTCATCAAACCCTAAAAGAGAAAGTTTTCTTAGCAAGATGACTCTACTTTTCTACGGCATCTTAGATTAGGTCACATCAATCTAAATAGGATCCAAGGCGGCTAAGAATGGGCATTGGGTGATCTCACGGTTACTCCGTTCGATCTGCGAATCACATATAGAAGGTAAGATGTCGACCAAACCCTTCAAAGCGAAGGGTTATAGAGCGAAAGAAATGTTGGAGTTAGTCCATTCGACTGTGGACCTATGTCCACACAAGCTCGTGGAGAATGCAGTATTTTGTCACTTTCATTGGCGATTACTCGAGGTGCGGATACATATACCGCTTCACATGAAGTCGAATGCTTTGAGAAATTCAAAGAGTTTAAAGCGGAGTGGAGGCGAAGCTAGGTAAGAGTATCAAGTCCTTTGGGTCTGATCGCGGTGGCGAATACCTCGATAACAAGTTTATGGACTATCTAGTGAAATGTGGGATTACATCCCGGTAGCACTTCACAAGACACACCACAAACAAAATGGTGTCGGGCGAAGAAATAGGACTCTTTTGGAAATGGTTAGATCTATGATGAGTTATGCTATATTGCCTATTTAGATTGCGGGATATGCCTTAGAGCGGCGGCATACTTGCTAAATCTAGTATCGTCCAGTCGATCGAAAAGACCCGCTTTCGAGTTGTGGTTTGGGCATGAAGCCGGTTTAAACCACATAAGGATATGGGGCGATCCAACACGTCTTTGAACAAGAAAGGCGACAAGTTGGAGGCTAGATCAAGCGCAAGAAACGTTTATTGGCTATCCTAGAGGAGCGAAGGTGGTTTATTCTATAGTCTAAGGATCGGAAGGTCATTATTAGCACTAATGCCCGATTCTTGAAGAGGATTCTATGAAAATCATAAGTCCAAAGTTGAAATCATTCTTGAGAATTAGAAGATGATCGTATTCCACCACCGATTAGGCGAAGGTGCGAGATGTCGAGTCTAGTGGGAGGATCGACACGGATACTTGAAGAAATTGAAGTGGGTCGAGTTCATTGGAGATACCGACCGTACAGTGGTACCTACACTAAGTTGTGCAAGATAGAGAACCACAAGTTCTTGCACCCACGTTGTCATTATGTCTATAGCACCTCGTCGTAGTGGGAGGTTGTTCGTCAACCCGGCGATTTATGTTCGTGGGTGAATCGTCGGTTTAGTCGAGAAAACGAGCGAGCGATAATCGACCCATGGTTGTACAATGAGGCGATACAAGACAATGATGCGAGATCATGAAACTTACGTTTGGGCGAGGTGGTAAAGTCTATGGATTTACCGGTTGCTAGCGAGTTGTGTGTATCGGTTAGATGTCGGCGGTAATGTGGTATTTCTTGCACTTTACGTGAATGACATTCTTCTATTCGGCAACAATGTGAAGTTGTTATCGGGCGTAAAGAGTTGTTTATCGATCGTTTCAAATGAAAGACTTAGGGAGATGAAGCGTACATTCTTGGGATCAAGGTTTACCGAGATCATGAGAGGAAAATATTGAGCTTATCTCGGGCGTCTTACATTGATACCGTGATTACTCGTTTAGTATGCGGACCGCCAAGAAAGGATTGCTACCTTCGGACATGGCGTTCCTTTATCTAAAGGGCGATCACCTATGATTGCAAAGGAGATCGAGAAATGAGACAAGTTCCTACGTTTCCGCCGTGGGAAGTCTCATGTACGCAATCTATGCTGCGAGGCGGATATCTGGCATGCGATGGGCATAGTAGCTAGATATCGATCTAACCACGGACAAGCACATTGAATTGCGATGGAGCATATACTCAAGTACACGAAAAGGACTCGAGATTATAGGCTAGTTTACCATGCGAGATAGTCTAATACCCTTGGGTTATTCGGACTCGGATTTTAAAGGCGACCGTGATGAGAAAAAGTCACCTCGGTATGTGTTTACCTTGAGAGGTGGGCGTATCACGGCGGTGCAAGCGGCGATGCATTGCGGACTACCATGGGCGAATATGTAGCCACCGGAGGGCGCTAAGGTGTATGGTTGAAGAACTACCATGGATCTAGATGTGGTACTGGTTTACCCATGAGTATCATGGTTTCTTGTGATAACTTTCGGTGCAATGGCAAACTCGAAGGAACCACGGATCCACAAGGCAAGCAAACACATAGAGAAAGTACCATGTCATCAGAAATCGTTAGATGAGGGGCGTCTTGATTGCAAAGATTGATCGATGGATAACCTAGCGGATCCATTCACTAAAGCTGCCGCAAATAAGTCTACGTCGGGGACGTTAGAGGCTTGAATTGCGCTAGATGGCACCCACTTAGAAAACTTTTGTATAAGTGGGAGAAGCAAAGTGATGGTTGTGTAATAGCTAGTAGAGACACATTGTATACTAAAAGTTTGCTTTAGTATAAGTGGGAGATTGTTGGATTTGTATCTTGAAAGCGGTTTGGTTGAGCTTGTATACAATGTTTCTGTTACCACTATTACAATCTCTATCGATTTGAATACTTGATTGCATATATCGTGTCCCTTATCTCGTATATAAGTTAGATCATACGGTGTGTAGAAGATCACGAGTGCAGTATGATTGGTCGAAACAATGAGATATAAAAAGTTTCACGGTGGAGACGACTTAAGGCGAGTTGTCGGTTTAGGGCTGCAGTATAGATAAGTGACTTGACTTAGTTGCTTGTCTATCTTTGATGCGTCTACGGCGTATTGAAGGATCACGATGAGATGTGTTCTTCTATCGACCGTCGTGAAGAACGAAGATCTCGGTGACTTACGATGATCTAAACCTCGATAAGGTATTAGGTGAGTATGAGTTCGACCATCACTTTGACTTGTTATGGGTGAGGGTTATATGTTCTAACCAATTCTCCGCATCTTGGGTGGTGGCGATCTTGTATGTCACGCTAGTTATCATGTCAGTCACCGTATCCCTTTAGGATGATGGCGTCCCTTAAGGAGCTCAAAGGTTTATTGTACTAAACCTGCGGTTGAGTTAGCTCAGTACAATAATAAGGTTGAGTGGTACTACTTAAGGAATTTAAAGATATTAATTATTTTAAGCGATCAGTGCTATAAGTAATTAATGGACGTTCGATATCTTAAATCTGGGATTCGTAATGTCTAAGTGCAAGCCCGACTCACCATCGGTAATAAAGGGTAAGTCGACATTCTTTCTCTAGTGGCATGATCGAATGTTTATAAATTAATTTATGTTACGACCGAACATAAGATAATTAATTTATTTGAGGCCCATCTTTATTCCTTGCATTTGATCCACAGGTGGCCCGTCCAGCCCGTTGCTTAGGAGGAAAATCGTCCCCATGCTCTCTTATGGAAAGGATTTTATTCTCTTTATCCTACAAGGATATAATTATATTTATGGGATATCGTGGATCCTTTCCTTATGGAATTATGGTAATGCATTATAAATATAAGGAAAGAGATAGAATCAAGGTTAATCTTTTATTAATCATGCCAAGATTTTCGTGAATCACTAAGAGTATTATTAGTGGGATATTCTCAAAAAAAGCTTATGTAATTAAGCTAAGTTTTCGTGAATCACTATTAATAAATATTAGTGGGATATTCTCAAATAGGCAAGATAAAATTGAGATATGTTTTCGTGTATCCTTAATCAATAAAACCATTATTTTCGTGAATCACTAAGTAGAGATTAGTGTGATAATTCTCGAAGATTTTGGAATTGGTTTTTTTTTTTGATACATTATTTTCGTGCATCACTATTTGTACTATAGTGAGGATTCTCGAAAATAGTGTAGAGAAGTGAGGCGTTTTCAAAGCATTCTCCATAGATCGTCCTCGCTCGGCGTTGGAGATTGAGGCGGCGGGATCGATCCAGAAGGTCAGCACGAGTCGATCGTTCGGTTCCAACCGATCCGTTCATCCCGTTCGATCCGCCTCGATGGATCGAAAGGTAAACACGAAAACCCCTACGTGTTGCGATTAATTATATAGGCGCATGCTGAATATAATCAATGTATGGTGAATTAAACACCCAAGATGGATCCTCGGGCGAGGGTTAATATCGTTTTCCCTACGATTGCAGTATCGCCCTTATGATGGTGCGGGATCCACAAAACTTCTGTCTTAGTTCCAATACAACATGATTAATCAGCGCCTCAACACCACCCACATGTGCAAGCTGTTCCCGGAATTACTGATCGACAACGCCCGTCGGTGGTTCGATAGTTTATCTCCCGATAGTATTGGATCTTACCGAGACCTGATGGAAGCCTTTCATCAAAGGTTCTTCCAAAAGGCCGAGTCCAAAACCACATCGGCTCATCTACTCACTGTGAGGCAAGGCCGAGGTGAGTCCATCAACGATTTAATGACTAGGTTCAATAAGGAGAGCCTAAAAGTCGAGGATGTAAACGACCTCCTCATTATCTCGGCTTTCCAAAACGGCATCTTGCTTGGGGCCCTATACAAGGAGATCGTCAATCTGAGCCCCAAGACCGCTGCATCGGGCGTGGCGCATAGCGGATCGGTTCGCCAAGGCGGACCAGACGGACGAGAGAAAGCGTGAAGGCGAAAAGGTGGAACCCTCGACAAGAAGAAGAAGAGGAGGTCGAGGGACCGAGGCCAAAGTCGACGAAGTGCCTTGGAAAGGATACAACGTGGCCTATAGAGTCTAGGCTCGGGCCACGTCATAACCCAGAACGACCTCAGTACACACCCTTGACGAAGACGAGAGCGGAGATCTACGAGCTCCATACGGACATGTTCGAGAGACCTCGGCCCATGATAGGGGATCGAAACGCCGATCCAAAGACAAGTATTGCTCCTTCCATGAGGATCATGGACACGACACGGAGGAATGCAGGAATCTCATGGCAGATATCGAAAAGTTGGTGCATGACGGGGTTCTTAAGAAGTACCAAGGTCATGGCCGAGCTAACCATCTGAGGCTCCCAAATGAGGTCGAGAAAGCGAAGCAAGAGAGAGAAAACTATCGCCCTCACACCGGCAAGAAGGCGAGGCACGACACTGATGAAGAGGGTGATGATGAGCCTCAGTACGATGGAATCATATCCACTATCACGGGGCTCCCTCGCGGTACTATGAAGTCCTCCCTCAAAGCTGAGGCCCGAAGTCCCCGAACCAGTGAACCCTTAAACAAGAGGTTCAAAAGGGAAGAGGCCATCACTTTTTCCGAGGACGATCCTGTACCAGCCGTAGTACCTCACCAGGACGCGATGATAATCCAAGAAGTGGTCGACAACAAACTAGTTCGGCGTGTATACGTCGATAGTGGTGCGTCGGTAAGTATCCTCTTCAAGGAGTGTTTCGACAAATTGGGGATTGAGGAGGCACGTCTCACACCGGCACCACTACCACTTCGAAGCTTCATGCAAGAAGAGACACGCCCCGAGGGGATCATTGGACTACCTGTCACGGTGGGAAGAGCACCGACGAGCTTCACCAAGGTGGTACAGTTCTTCGTGGTAAATGCCTACTCACCGTATAACATTATACTAGAACGGGACTGGTTAAATGCAGTGAGGGCGGTATGCTCAACGTATCATTTAACCATGAAGATCCCCACAAAAGGAGGGGTAGCTGTGATCCGAGGAGATCAAAAACAAGCTAAAGAATGTATGCAGGTCGCCTCAGCACCCACAGGCATAGCAATAAAGGAAGCCTAAGGAGTTGGAACTGGAAAGAACGTCGTCTGCTCTCGACAGCTAGGTAGAGGAGGTCACGCTGTATGAGGACGATCCCCTCAAGGTCGTCAAAGTAGGTTTTACCGAAGTACCTCAACTGAGAAAGCAGATTATACAACTTCTAAGGGAATTCAGAGACGTCTTCGCTTGGTCATCCCTCGACATGACCGGGGTCTCACCAAATGGTATTACTCACCGGCTCAACATTGACCCCAGTGTCAAACCGGTTCGGCAAAAGCAACGGATCTTTGCGGCGGAACGGAACCAGGTCATACATGGCGGTGAACCAACTATTGAAAGCACGATATTGTTGAAGTCAGTATCCGACACGGATAGCCAACCCGGTGATGGTCAAGAAATGAGGAGGGGGGTGGCGAATGTGTATCGATTACATCGATCTCAACAAACATTGCCCTAAGGACTGCTACCCCCTTCCCAATATCGACAAAAAAGTTGACGCTTTGGTCGGATATGAAGTCTTCAGCTTCTTGGATCTATACAAGGGGTATCACCAAGTCTTGATGAGTGACGAGGACGTATCTAAAACAGCCTTCATTACAGACTTTGGCGTCTTTGCATATAAGAAGATGCCATTCGGACTCAAGAATGCAGGGGCCACCTATCAAAGAATGGTGGATAAGATATTTCAGCCCTATATCGGTCAAAATATGGAGGTGTATGTAGATGAAATCATCGTCAAAAGTAAGGAGAAAGTCACATGTGTTGCCGACCTCCGGATCGTCCTCGGCTTACTTCGTAACGTAAGCCTAAAGCTAAACCTCCAAAAGTGTACATTTGCAGTTCGGTCTGGGAAATTTTTGGGGTGCTGGGTTTCCCAAGAAGGATTAAAAGCCAACCCATCCAAGGTTCAAACCGTTTTGGAGATGAAGGTACCGAAGACCATCCACGACGTTCATAAGTTGACGGGCTGCATAGCTGCACTGAGCCGCTTTCTTTCAAAAGCCGCGGAGAAGCAACTCCCATTTTTAAAGATTCTCAAAAAGGCCCCGGAGTTCAGTTGGGATGATAAACACAAGTTGGCGTTTGAAGATCTCAAAAACTACCTCGCCAAACTCCCCACTTTGTCTGTCCCGAAAGAAGGAGAAGTCCTTTCCCTATACCTCGCAACTTCGGATGAAACCATAAGTCTAGTTTTGGTACGAAAGGACCGTCGTCGTCAACTCCCTGTGTATTTCATCAGCCGAGCACTCAAAGGGCCAGAAACGAGATATCAACCACTCGAGAAGCTCGCTTTGGCATTAGTAAATGCTGCAAGGAGACTACGTCCCTATTTCCACGCACATCCCATACAAGTTCTCACCGATCATCCACTTCGGCAAGTGTTGACAAAGCCAGAAGCTTCGGGGAGAGTGGCGAAGTAGGCAATTGAATTGGGCGAACACGCTATCTCTTTTGCCCTCGTCAAGCCATCAAGGTCGCCCAGCGGACTTTCTTATAGAGGCTAACTTCACAGAGAAGCCGAAGCCAACCGAGCCTATCTCAAACGGTGCCGAAGCCGAACCCATAAAGGAAGCATCTGAGAATTGTTGGCAGATATATATGGATGGAGCTTGGAAAACGGAAACAAGGTGCATTTTACTTATAGGACCAGATGGCCAAGATATTACCTACGCACTTCGGTTTACATTCAAAACTACGAATAACGAAGTGGAGTACGAAGCCTTATTTGCAGGACTTCGCCTAGCTCAAAGTCTTCAGGTACGAGCTGTGCAAGTTCACAGTGATTCTCAGGTCATAGTAAGCCACATGCTGGGAAAGTACGAAGCTAAAGGCAACATGATGAAGAAATACCTTGAAAAAGCCAAAAGCCTACAACAGTCTTTCTCATACTTCCAGTTGGTTCGAATCCCAAGAGAGTATAATAGCCGAGCTGACACCTTAAGCAAACTAGCTTCGTCATCAGCGAGCCCGCCAGTAGAAGAAGTTCAAAATAGAAGCATAGACGATGTCAATGTCGAAGTCAACATAGTCTCTGATGAAGAGCCTAATTGGATGACTCCCATTCAAGGATATTTGGAGAGGGGCGAATTACCTCACGACAGACTCGAGGCTAGGAAAATCTTGAGCAAATCTTTGAGATACATACTTGAGCAGGGAATTCTCTACAGAAAATCATATCTCCAGCCTCTCCTAAGGTGTTTGGGTCCGAACCGAGCTGAATACGTACTACGAGAGATACATGAGGGAGCGCTATCAAAGAAGGTCATGCGATGGGGATACTATTGGCCAACAATGTTCCAAGACTCAATTGACCTCGTAAAAAAGTGTCCGAAGTGCCAAATTCATGGAAATGTGCCGAGGCTACCTCAAACCGACCTCGTCAGCATACAAAGCCCTCGCCATTCATGCAATGGGGATTGACATTGTGGGCCCTTCAGAAAGCTCCGTGGCGCCCAGCTTCACGATTGTCGCTATCGACTACTTCACAAAGTGGGTGGAAGCGAACCTTGGTGAAAATCACAAGCAAAACGCCTCAACTTTATCTCGAAAAATATTGTGTGTCGCCGCATCCCCATATCCTCGTTTCGGATAATGGGATGCAGTTCACAGATAAGGACTTCAAAGAGTGGTGTCAAGAGCTTCAGATTCAAAAAAAATTCACCTTCGAGGCCTATCCTCAAGCAAATGGTCTAACCGAAGTCACCAATAGGACAATTGTGAAGGGACTCAAAACTAGCCTCGACCGAGCAAAGGGCAATTTGGTGGAAAATTTACCACAAGTCTTATGGTCATACTTTACAACACCTCGGACATCGAATGGAGAAACACCCTATAGTTTGGTGTATGGAACCGAGGCAGTAATCCCGTAAAAATCGGTATGCTGAGCCCCCGTACCATCCATTTCTCAGCTGAAGCAAATGGGTAGAATCTACGAACTGACTTGGATCTGCTAGAAGAGAAGAGAGACCTCGCCTACATTAGAGAAGCTCGGTACAAGCAACAAGTAGCTCGGTATTATAACCGCCTGTCAAATCCCGAGTTCAAGTAGGCGACCTCGTGCTTCGAAATAACAAAGTCAGTAAAGCTGCAAAGCTCGGCAAGTTAGAAGCTACATGGGAAGGACCATACCGTGTTGAAGAAGTCCTCGAAAAAGGGTCATATAAGCTCGCCCATTTATCCGGTGAGCAAATACCTCATACGTGACACATCATTCATCTCAAGAGATATTTTGCATAAGTGTCAAAAGAAAAAATTGTTCATTTAGTCTTGTTAGGTCGTGTCTTCAAGTCCTTTTCTGTTGTCACGTCGTGTTTCATTAATAAAATCTTTTCTTTATTTACTTCATCTGCTCAGTCTTGCATATTTCATTTGTCACTTATGCATACAACCTCTTCCCCAATATAAAATACCCTCTAAGGAGGATGATAAATACCCTCAAAGAGGATGATAAATAAACACGCGTGAGGGGACCACCCCTATCGACACTTCTCGACAAATAAGGAACTTTTACCTTCGTTTATTTCGAGGATGAATTACCTTCGTTTATTTCGAGGATGAACTACCTTCGTTTAATACGAGGACGAACTACCTTCGTTTATTTCGAGGATGAATTACTTTCGTTTAATACGAGGACGATCTACCTTCGTTTGATTATGAGGATGAAATGTATACAGCGTTTGATAAAAAGGAAGAATCAACACAAGGCAAAGAAAAATTTGTTCTTATTTCCAAAATATACAACGCATGCAGCATTACGAGGACGATGAAGAACCAGGGGGCTGGGAAAAGCAAAGCCAATCTCTAGCAAAGTCAGGGTTGAGCAGTTCATCTATGCTAACTCTACCCCTACCTTTACCTCGTCCTCGATCGACACCGGGAGCTCGACCAGCTCGACCTCTATGTCTTGCCGTCCGACCCCGGCCACTCCATAACTGCCGTCTCTCGCGGGCATAAAACTCCGGAGAAAACCTATCTACAATCATAGTACTTGAAGGAGAAGCCTCAGCAGTAGGAGAAGCCTCGGCAGTCGACCAAAGCACCCGCTCGAGCTGTGGATGACGAGCTACAACAGTCTTGTACAGACCTTCTATTTTTCTCAGGTCGGCAAGTCTGCTCCTGAAATTGTCAGGAGTCCCGACCGTACTCATGTCTGTAGCTCGAACAACGGGCTGCGATCTCCAAGACTTTGGCTTCGGTCTCGGAGATAGTCATTCAACCACATCGGCGAATAACTGCCTCGTATTCGGTGTGCTCCTCGGTGACCGATTTGGCATCATCCTTCGCGATCTCGAGCTTCTCCTCCAACTCCAAAAAATCGAGCTTGAACCTCGTCAAATTTCTCTTGAGCAGCTAAGAACATCACATCAGCTTCTTCCTGCACATGGCCCAGCTTGCCTTCCAAGTGAAGGACCTCAACCTCTTTTGCTTGAGCTCGGTTCAAAATTTTGATCGGTCCACCAGGAGATATATCAATGTGTTCGAGAATGATCAAGACAAAAACAAAGGGAATCATTCTTCAATAAAATTGGGAGATTTTATTCAATCCTTTAAGGCAATGTCAAAACCGACATCCTAATGATGTCGTAAGTCCATTTTATCTACAAAAAAAAGGAAGAGGATCAACTGACCCCTCCAGCAGCTTCAGGCTGCACCTCCTCGGCCTCCTCCCTAACCTCCACAGCTTCAACCTGCACCTCCTCGGCCTCCTTACGAACTTCCGTAGCTTCAGCCTCGGCAGTCGCCGCCCTCGGCTCCTTAGCCAGATCGGCCATAATAGCTTCGAGCACGACGTCCCGGTCCACCGAGCAAGCACGGACTGACTCGGCAGTCAGCAAGGTCGAAGAGGAGGCCAGCCTCTCCACAACGGGCAAGTTCTTTAGGCCGTCAGCAAGGACCTCGGCATACGCCCGCAGCAGGGCCTCATTCTCCATCACCTCATACCCATACTTGGACTTATCCAAATCCGGGTAATCCTCGGCAACTTCATCGAGAGTGGCCGCTGCCACGCGCGTATTAAGGACCTCGGTCAACTCGCCGGCCAGCCCGGAGAACCTCCCGGACAAAAATAGCCTCTCCGCAAAGGCGAGGAGAAGATCTCCTTGCGAGGCCGCCGCCTCAACCTCTCTACACCTGGCCGCCTCCACCTCCGCCTTCAGCAGGCCGACCTCGGCCGCCTTCACCGCCTCCGCCGCCGCCAGAGCCGTGGTCTCCCTCTTGGTCGTATCCCGAGCCTTCGCCTCGGCCTCGGCCACCTCGTGGACGAGGAGGGTCTTCTCCTCCTCCAAATCCCTGGTGACGTGAGCCACCCGGTCGAACTGGACGACAACGTCATTTAGATATTCCATCAATTGGGTGGACGTCGTCGCCATCCTAGATAGCTCGGCCGCATGTACTCGGTCCCCTGCACAAAAGATAACCATGTCAAACAAATACATCAAATACTTAAATTTGTGACGTGCAAAACAATTGCATTACCTCGGGAAAGACCGACGTGCGACCTGGGTACCAACGATCTCACAGTCAACATCGTCGGCAGGAGCGGGTATAAGCCTCTCCTTATCGGGGCGTGAGATGCGCAAAGGCGAGGGCGACTTCACCACCTCTTCGGCCCTCTCAGAAGAGGCCTCAGCCATAACCTTCGGTGCCACGGTGGAGGGCTCGAGATCAGACCGCGACCTCTTCCTCTTCTTCGAGGTAAGGAAGTTCACTGCAGAGTTAAAATAATACAAAGTCAGAACATAAAACAGAAGATCAATTCACAGCCGAAGTAAAAGAAGCAAGGCCTCACCCTTCACTGGTTCTACCGCGGTAGCAGGATCATAAGGGCTCAGCCCCGCAGCGACGAGCTCGGCCTCGGAAAAAGCTTCGTCAACAAGGCCAGCCCTGTCCAAAGACTCCTCTAGGCCACCGAAGCTGTCATCGGTGGCCACATCCGCCAACTTCCCTGTATTCCAAGCGAACTGGAGGGACTCATCGAACCGGCAAAAGAAGAACTTCTTCTGCCAGTTCGGGATTTTTGACTTCGTTTTTATTTTAAAACTACGACGAGGTGATATATAATACCACCCCGCGCTAGATTTAAGTTGGAAAAACCTAAGGACAAGCCCTAGGGTAAGAGAAAAATTATGCCGATGGGCATAGACACCAAGGTCCGTCAACTGCCGAAAAGAATTTGGCATTATTTGGGCAAGAGGTATGCCGAACATTTATTGCAGTTCGACATACACAGAAGGAAAAGGAAGACGAAGACCACACTTAAGGCTGTCCTCGTATACTGTAACAAAACCCTCCGGAGGGGCGCAGGCCCTATCCTCCGGTCGGGGAGCAACCAACCCAAAAGATTTCGGAATAAAAAATCTAGAGGCAAGCTCTATTATGGCGGGGCTTCTAGATATGAAGGAAAAGAAAAAACCCTACCAAAATCCCTCAAAGGCGGGAAACCTACTCTACACGCAGAAGGAAGGGAGGAATCGAGAGTGAAAACTTATAAAACCACCGGCGAGTCCGGTGGCGACATTGACACATCACGGCCTTCATAGCCGTGAGGCTCCTCCTCCTCCTCAGAAGAAGCCATAAATAACTTACTTGTTTTATGTGGAATATCGAAGAAGATGGCACTGATGCTCTAGCAAGACGACAATGGCGAAATGTACAAACACTCAGTGTTTTCAGAAAGACAAAGAGTTTTTTTTAGTTTGAAAGTTGGAGGCGGATAAAGTGAAATTGGAAAAGGCGTATTGTGGAAGTTATTCCCCCAACGTGCACTTTATCGGGACCCCAACCACCGTACGCATTAAATGGATGTGACGTGTTCCGTGTTCGACATCGGCATAGCATCCCGTGTTCGACCTCGGCACGACGTTACACATTCAACCTCAGCAAGGCGTTACACATTCGACCTCGGCAGGGCAAAGAGTGTTCAACTTCGGTCAATTTATGGCGAAGCGACATACAACTTCGCCGGACTACGAATTTCAGCGAGGCAATGTCAGAACCACTGTACCCAATCCATCACAACCTCACTTCTACGTCTTTTGGGGGGAGGGATGTGATAGGATACGGCCCAACTACTAGGCCCAAGCATCAGGCCCAATACAAATGGGCCCCGACATTAAGCTTGGCCTATGTGAGTTCGGCCCAAGAATACTCCTCAACCAACTACAACTCAAATCTCAATGGGAGACGTAGAAGATTCGGATGCATATCTAAAAGAATCCTTATAAGAGAAGACTTTGTATTAGAGTCAAACTCGATATGATAGTGTATAAATAGAGGCTAAATTAGACGAAAGAAGATCATCTACACTCTTTGTAATCGTTTCTTACACACTCAATACACATATACTCTCTTGCTCCGTGGACGTAGATCTATTTCAATAGATCGAACCACGTTATTTCCTTGTGTTCCTTACGCATTTATTACCCTATGAAATTAAGATCGATCAGGCATACTATCAATTTGATAGAATTTGGTTGATTTTATATCAAGAATGGAGTACAAAAGGAGGCAAACTAAGAATACATGTTGTAGATATTTCGTCCAAGTCTTGGACCTGAGAGTGACTAGTAGCAATTCAAGCAGTTGTTATGCAAAACAGAGTACAATTTTGACGTCCAAGTGAATTCCAAGAAAATTAGGGATTTTACTCTAATATTAGTGTGATGTGAGATTGAGAGTAACAACTGAATTGTAATTAACACGTTCTCATTTGGCTCGGTTTTAAATGTCAATGTATATATGTTTGTAGTGTTAAAAAATTTATCATCACTCATATTATCGTCACTAAAAGAAGTTCTTCTTGTAATGTTTTGGTTTGGTATCATAGAATCGTCAAACTGCATTTTGCAATTTGATTTGATTTTGGTGTAAAATTGTATAAAAATGGCACCGTGAACACTAGGGCTGACTATTCGGTACGGGTTAGGTACCCTACCCGAAAAAATCGGGTACCCGATCCCGATTTTTCATAAAATGTGATACCCGATCCCGACCCGATTTTGTAAATAGGGTACCCGAATACCCGACCATTTTTTTAAAAAATTTTATATATAAATCTATATATTTATTGTAAGTATTAGTTTATTAGAATTAATAATATTAAATAATAATAAAAGTTCTTCCTAGATGTACTTTTTGTTTTTTTTTTTTTTTTGTATTTATTTATTTTATTTTTATATTTGTATATAAATCTATATATATGTTGTAATGTTACTAATAACTATGTTAGCTATATATTTGGATATTCCCAGGGTATTATTATAGCATTTTTTTTCTTTGTATTTATTTATTTTGTTTTTATTTTTGTACATAATTTTAAATATATAATGTTAGTTATATACTTCCATTTGCCAAGATATGATAGCATATCACGTATTTATAAGGTATATTCTATTTTTAATATTAAGATATCATTTATAAATTTCACATATTAAAATTAAGAATAATAAAACTATATTACAATATATTAATTTCAATATATTAATTATATATTTAAATATATAAAAATATATAAAATATAAATATTTTAAAAAATCGGGTATCGAGTATACCCGATACCGATCTCACCTAAATAGCTATACCCGACCCCGACCCCGACCCCGACACCCGATTTTCGGGTAATCTCGGTCGAATATCGGGTACCGACTACCCGATATCCAAATAATCACCCCTAGTGAACACTCCCACTTACATGAACGTTATTTAACTAATTTATTATATGTTAAGCTTATCATATGATTTTTTAATTAAATATAGAAATTTAATGATGGACTAGCTTGAACCCGAGACATTTGACCTTAGATATTAATCACTCCACTACTAGCCTAATATACGCACACTTGATTATAATTTTTAATCTCATTTATATTAAAATATTTTTTTAATTTTTAAGATGTACTATAGATAGAGTCAGGGTGAATTGAAGCTCTCAATTTTTTTTCTCATCGCCAACTTATTGGAAAACTTAGGCGATAGCCCCAGTTGCCGCCGAAAGCAAGAAGAGGACGAATGCGAATCGAACTTGTAAGTAACAAAGATGACATAATTTGGAAAAGGGGAGAATATGCAAGAGTTGGAGTCCCTTATATTTTTTTCAACATCACGCCTAGTTTGATGAAATCTTATTCAAAAATTATTTTAACAATCATCAACTACTAACACATAATTATTTATATGATAGCTACATGTTATTATCTTTCTAATCATATATTTCAAATAGATCGAAATGTAACACCTTAAATTTATAATTTAAAAAAATACTATATTTTCTTAAATAGCTAAAGCGGAAACATGTCAAAGTGATTTTATTTTTTTATTTTTATTGAATAAAATATTTAAATAACATGTATAAAATCTGTCAAATAAAATTTGAAAATAATAAGTTCAATAAACTCAAGTCTAAACTTTGTACGACAGAATTGACGTCAACCAACGACTCAAAGCAAACTACGCAAGACCTAATAGCATGAGATCAATTGAAGTCCTAATAACTCAAATCCATCAACGATAATAAAGAAAAAGAAATTAAACAAAATAGCAAAAGCTTCGGAAGGAACTAAAAGTGACATAACACCACTAGCCACACTCATACCGTTACGTCGCTCCACAATCACTGACTTGAAAATATTTTAGATAAAAATGGGTGAGCACAAAAACGTACTCAATGGTGGAAAACATGGAATATCATTATTTTTGTCCAAACGTGTATACATCGCAGGAAAGTAAAGTCAATCATATTCAGCCTCACCGGCATAAAATTCTGCCTTACCAGCATGTCCACTTGCATACTCACCGCATGCAATCAATATCATATCTAGCCTCACTGATCTAGAAATCTAGTCTCACCGACATAGGATATACACGTAGTCAATGACTCGTCGTCAAGAAGCATCACCGGCTTAAAATCATGTGTTACCGGCATAGGACCCACCGTCAAGGCTCAGCCTCACCGATTTAAAATCATGCATCATCGATATAGGATATACACATGGTCAATGACTCAGCGTCACAACTTTCCACTTGCATACTCACCTCATGCAATAAATATCGTATCACAATCCAAACCACGATATAAACGTTGAACATAAAGGAATATTTATCAAACCAATTTCATTTTCACAATAATATGTTTATTCCAAATCACATATTTGAAACTTAAAAAAGATTTCACCCACCTTTTTTGTCGAGTACAACAAATCAAAATCAACTCAATTCAGAAATGAGGGTCCTAGTTGCGCCGTACCAACTTGCAGAGAAATCAAGTGATGGAAAAAAAATATGCTTCCGTCGATTGAGCACTGAAGTGAAATATTTGTGTGTGTGTGTGTGCGCGCGCGTATGAGTGCTGTGTGTTTATGCGTGTGAAAGTGTATGTGCGTCTGAGTGTGTGTATGTGTGTGCGCATGCATGTGATGTGTGTGTGTGTGTGTGTGTTTGCGTGTGCTGTGTGTATGGAGTGTGTGTGCATGTGGTCGTGAATATATATATATATATATATATATATATATATATATATATATATAGGGTTAACGTGAGAACCATTTTATTGTGAGAATGTGAGAACCAAAAATGATGAATTCACGGTGAAAGTTGATGAATCCATTGGAAAAGTTCTCAATCCAAAAATAAAATTTTGTCCTCATGGGATTCGAACCGGGTGAAAAATTACGAATTGTTGAATTCATTAAGTTTCTCAACGGATTCATCAACTTTCATAACTAATTCATTTGGTTCTTAGTTTTAGGATAAGAATGGTTCTCATTTGAACCAAACTCTCTATATATATATAACCTTAATAAACTCTTAATCCTAGAACTCTTGTTAAGTAAATCTTAATCCTAGATAAATATAAAATAAAACTTAGGTTCAATAAATTAATGTTCTACAAAATCTAATTTGAGGATAAATAATATAATTTGATAATTATATAAGCCCAAAACTTATTAATATAATTTGATAATTACATGAGCCCAAAACTTATTTTATTACTTAATCAATTTTTTTAATATATATTTGTAAAATAATTTCTGAAGGTATTAAATAAATTCTGAAGATCCTTTTCTAGCTAGGAGCACAATTACGGACCCCCTCAAGTCCAACCCAAAATCGAGCATGACAAATATTCACAAATCAAACCTAAATTATTTAAAATTTAAAATAAATTAAATCAAACAAAAAATGAGACGTTACATCGAACATGCTTCATATTTTTTAGTAAATAATTACAAGTAGTGATAATTATAAGGGGGCGGTTGTATGTCCAATGTGTGTGTAGAAATGAAGAAGCAAAGAAGCAGAAATCACGTCGATGTTGGATTCTTTATTATCATAGTTGAGATAGACAACCTAAACCTCTAAAAACCCAAACTCACACACATGATATACTCACGATCGCAACGGGCTGAACTCTCTTATTATTAACGAATTAGAGGATGTTTGGCTGAGCTTATAAGCTCCCACAAAACAGCTTATAAGCTGTTTTTTAAGCTTAAAAACAGCTTATAAACTATTTTGGGGGAGCTTATAAGCTCAGCCAAACACCCTCTTAGTCTAAACTATCTCGCTCTCCACTTATATCGATTTCAATTCCATTAGAGATGTCAAAATGGTCCAAGTGACCCAACTATTTTTGAATCACCAAACATGTCCACCAAGTATGTCTAAATACGGATGAGTTCGCATTAAGTCTGTCTGATTTGTATACTGAAATCAGATTGGTTGAGCTTATGTACAATATTTTTGTTATCACTATTTCGATCTTCTATCTGAATTGTTTACTTGATTGTATATGATGTCTTATTATCTTATACAAAAGTTAGGTCATACAGTATGTAGAAGATCACAGAAGTCTGTGTGATTGGTCAAGCTAGTTGAGCTATAAAAAGGATTACAGTTGAGACAAATTGAGGATGAGTTGTTGGTATAAGTTGCAGTATAGATAAGAAGTAACTTGACTTGGTTGCTTGTCTATGTTTGTACGTCTTGATATATTGATGGATCACAGTGAGATGAGTTCTTTATCTGACCGTCGTGAAGAACCTAAATCTCGGTGACATAACGTTGATCTAAACCTCGATAAGATTTCAGATGAGTATAGTTACTAACCATCACTTTGACTTGTTATGGGTGAGAATTATATGAGATAACCTAATATTTTTCGCATCTTGAGTGATGACAGTGCTTGTATGTTATGCTGGTTATCTGTATCGAGTTTCTGTTTCTGTTTAGGATGATGACGTCCCCTTAAGGAGCTTAAAAAGTTTATTATACTAAACCCTACAGGTTGAGCTAACTCAAGTACAATAATAAGGTTGAGTGGTACTACTTAAAAAATTATTAAATAGATTAATTATTTTAAGTAGTCAGAGTGTTATAAATAATTAATGAACGTGCGATATCTTAAATACCGATATTCGTGAGTCTAAGTACAAGTCTGACTCAACTTCGATAATAAAGGGGTAAGTCAATATTTATTTTCTAATTGAATGAATAAATATTTATGAATTAATTTATATTCTAAGTTGAAAATAAGATAATTAATTTATTTTAGATCCATCTTAGTTTCTTGTATTTGATCTATGGATTGATCCATTAAGGTCTTGAGCCTAGTAATTTTCGATCACCCCTATTACAGTCCCACTTGGAGGTTCTGATTATTGTATTATTTATTTAATACATCTCATACTTTAGATATATATTATCTGATATTAAAAGATATTAAGAGATAATTATTCTAAAATTGATTTATTTTCAAAGAAGAATATAATTATTGTATTTATTAGATGTGTTACAATCCTATCACATTAAGATTATAGAAAAAATAATATAAATACATGGTAGAAGAAAATCAGTATCATCCTCACAATCATTACTGTGATTTTCGAAAATCACAAGCTAGGGGGTGAAAATTAATGTTCTCCATATATTATTCTCACGTGTTATTGGAAATCAGGCATCCGATATATTGTCTAGAAGATCAAAATTAGAGTCAATCATTGATCCAATTTGTTAGAAATTCATAAGTAAACATAGAAAAAAAAAACCCATGTATTATAATTAATATATGATAAATTAAATATTCATGATAGATGTATGGAAATACGAGAAAATCAGAGCCAAAATTTCGTACCAATCAGACCAAGTCCGAAGTCATCGGGCCAATTAATCTTCCCAACCAAATCAATCTTATATTGGGTCTACAAGTCCGACCCAGTCAACTCGAGTCGATCGGATGGGTCAATTAATCTATCCCCGAACCAAATCAATTTAAAATTCTTATTTTTGGATTGGGATCGATTGAAATTTTTGAAAATTTTGGATTTTCGGATTCGGATCGGAGCCAAAAAATCAACCCAAAAATTAGTTTGATTTTCGGTTTTTTCATAATTTCATCGGATTTTTATAAAAATCGGATTTTGATTTCGTTTTCATATTCGATCGGTTGTTATCTCTCAATTGGTCATCGATTCGATTGATAAAATCCCGAATCCGATTGGGCAACTCTAGTCCCAATTGCTTTATTTCTCCCAACTCAAAAAATAAAATAAAACAACAGCTACCCTCATTTCCAATGTGTTTATTGCTGCCTCATTCCCTATGCTACTTCTCTTTTTCTCATATATAGAAAAAAAATTAAATCCCATCCTAGCTAAGGCTTGGGTAGTTTTTAGTGTTCTCCAAAGAAGATAAATTAGTAAGTGTCTTTTAGCAGATGAAGGTTCGAAATCTTTCAATATACATTAAAATATTTATTTTTTCGATTTTTTATTTACAAGATTACATATATAAAATAATATAGAAATAAAATTATCGAATAATATTATAAAATAAATGAATATGATTATATGTTAACGTTACTGCACATTATCCAGAGAGAAGTGAGAAGGTCATCCATCATCATCATCACAACCCTTTATATCTATTAATCTGAACTCCTTTCTGTTACGAAATTTACTATTCTGCAACTTATTTTCTTCTCTCTCTCTCTCTCTCTCCCAAAATCCATTTTCCTTCTCATCATCTGCTCGTCAAAGATGATCCTGACAGTGCAAGCAGTAGCACTGTAGCAGGCCCGTTTGTCTCTGTCAGAAACCCC
The DNA here is from genome assembly GCA_036937905.1 of Salvia rosmarinus. Taxonomy (NCBI): domain Eukaryota; kingdom Viridiplantae; phylum Streptophyta; class Magnoliopsida; order Lamiales; family Lamiaceae; genus Salvia; species Salvia rosmarinus. Next base: position 19,758,834 of record CM072822.1, on the reverse strand, counting down.
AAGTGAAAACAAAAAATAATACAACAAATTCTTCTGCTCTTTCTTTTTCTTAATCGAATTATGGCCAGCCAGAGCTCGAGCGCTATATATGGCGATTCGAATTACTACTCATCACTATTATCTTCTTCAATGGCGTTTCCCGACTTGAGGAGCCTCTCCATGGACCACCACAATGCTGGCTTCCCGGCGCCTGAAAACTGGGGTTTCAGCTGCTCCGACGAGACTCGCGGCGGCGCCGGGGAAGGTCTCCGACCCCGGCGATCATCTGATCGATCTCAACGCGGCGTTGGAATCGGACGATCAAGATTACTCCGACATGCATGGATCCAACTCTACCGGCGGAAAGGTTTCCGGCAATGGCAGCGGCCAATCCAAGCTCTGCGCCAGAGGCCATTGGCGCCCCGCCGAAGACACCAAGCTAAAGGAACTCGTTGCCCTCTACGGCCCCCAGAATTGGAACCTCATCGCAGAGAAATTGGAGGGAAGATCAGGTAATTAATCGCCATTGAGCTGCGGTTTGTCGCCTCTCTCGTATGGTTTTTATTTTATTTTATTTTGTGTGTGTTTGAAGGTAAGAGTTGCAGGCTGCGGTGGTTCAACCAGCTGGATCCGAGGATAAACCGGCGGGCGTTCACGGAGGAGGAGGAGGAGAGGTTAATGGCGGCCCACAGATTGTACGGCAACAAATGGGCGATGATCGCGCGCCTCTTTCCGGGGAGAACCGACAACGCGGTGAAGAACCATTGGCATGTTGTGATGGCGAGGAAATACAGAGAGCAATCCACCGCCCATCGCCGCCGGAAGATGGGCCAGTTCACCTTCAAAAGGATCGACGCCGCCGCCGCCAAGGTTGCCGAATCGCCGATTTTCCCCGCCGCTGGTTATTGGGCACCCCCAACATCTCTGGATTTCTTTCAAGGTCTTCTTTGAACTTTTTCTAATGTTACATTTTATTTTACAAGTAGGAAACAATCATTTATTCCTGGTCGAAATTTGTTAATGGTTGGGTTTGAATGTCTGCAGGCGGTGAGAGCAGTGGCCAGTGGGAGGTGGTGAACGGCTTCCAAGTGTCACACTATGATTTCCCAGTATCACAGGTGGCTTCGTCTTCGTCTTCGTCGACAGAGAGTGGTGCAGCAGAGGCGCCATTTATAGACTTTCTTGGTGTTGGAGCTTTGTAAGAGCGCAGACCACCGTGGTTTGTTGTGTTGAGAATTTTGTTACAGTTATGACTTGCTTTTTGGTTGCAAGATCGCTGTCTTCAAATGGGAACTGTTTTGGAATGCGTATGCCTCTCTCTCTAATCACCATTATTCAATGATGCTAACAATCTCTTGGCACACAATACTCACAAGGTATTACGATTAACATTGTTACATAAGATTGCAGGCCAATAATTGAAAATTATCTCAAGAGAGGTTCACACTTCGACAATGATGAATATTAATTAGGTTTAGTATTAGTTTATTTGTATGTTGTATTTTAATTTGTTAGATTTAAATTGTCTTTTATATCGTATAAGTTCTTTTTAAAAGTTTCCATGTTATTGTGCAAATTTAATATGTACTAATATTTATATAATAATTAAGTTATTTGATATTAATTTTAAATAATATTAAAATTAATTTTTATCAAGTTAGAATAATAAATATAAAATTTAAATAAAATTGTGAATAGATAATGAATGAGTTGAAAGTGAGTGAAAAGTGGGTCCATAATGATGATTGTTATAATGTCAAGAAAACCGAATTTGGGGATATGGTTGGAGTTGCTCTAATGCAACACAGTGTCATCATCTATATATATACATTCTTAATATCCATAATTCCCATATTGCCGGATTGATTCAAGCGAGTAGCTTGGTTTTCGTGTAACTTTCTCGATTCTAGAATAAGTGTTCTCTATTTTTTTAATCAAAATTAAGTTTCATCTCTGAATGAGTGTTCATCACAGAATCAATTTCGCAAACTTTCCATATTTCTGACAATAATTAGAGATAAACGGAGAGAAGTACACACCGCATCACCATCGTCTATTTTGGCCCATGTATTTCCCATGTTGTTGAGTGGTTTGGCGTTGATTTGGATTGGATTGGTGGTTAAAAGTCATAAGTTCGATTATGCTAATATATTTTGTGATGATCTCGTTATTTGGTTTTTGATGGATGGATTTGTTGGGAAATAATGACGATGACGATTTTGAAGATTGATAACCTCATTAATTATCCGTCTTAGAATAAGTGTTTTATTAAGCGACAATAGGTATCTTATTTTAATATTATATTGTTTAAATTTTCATGATTACTATAATTATATAAAATTTTCATATTCCTCACAATAGGTAGAGAGCGTGGTTTGTCGGTTGGGGCTAGAGAGCATTGAGCAATTAGCAAGACAAACCAAGATTACTAGTGATTATAACTTTTTTAATGAATAAGTGTTAGTATTACATTAATATATTGATAGAAGTACTTCAAAACATATAGTCTAGGATGGCCTAGGTCTTAATGTCTTATGTTGTGAGTGGGCTCCCTTATTATAAAAAAGCCCATGAATAATTCCTAATGCCTCATATTTTATGGAGTAGTTCCAATCTCAATCCATATAGACATTCATCTCAACAGACCTTAAAGTAGTCGAAATATTATTTGTGAAGTAAACGTTTTTTCTTTTTAATTTAAAAATTTAGAAAGTGTAATTTATCCCATCTCAACATGGGATAACTTTGGACCCTAAGAATATAATAGTGTTAAAAACTATATATTTTTTCAATGGGCCTGCAAAAATTCTAGTCACAACTCCACTAAGAAAACGGATGGGGTTCACGACCAACTTCACAAATGAGGTAAATTGCACGATTTGGATGAGTAGTGGTTATTACGATTTTCACCTCCAAACTATTGAACGTTCAAATTGCGACTCATATCCAATTACCGTGGTCAGCCTTAGCAACTAAGAGACTATTTCTATCTGCTCTTCATATCAAATGAAATATCTTCTACTCGACAATTGAAGTATTTTTTACATTGAAAAATAATTCTCGACTTATCAAAACATGGGACGATAAATCTAACCAAATACCAAGTTTGAATTCAAACCCAAATGCACTATGTATATCATCTCAATCGACAATTTTGTAAGTTTTGTTGTATACAAGACTCGTGTAAACATATTGGTAAGCCAATAATTTTAATATGGGATATGAGCCACACTCAAAATTTTGGAGTGTAAGATTTTAATAAAACAAAGGTTTATTGTATAACGATAAGACTTATAAAGGAATAACGCCTTCACAATAGAAATATTATCATCGTACATAAATACCGATGAAACGAAACACATGATATAATATTTTAACGACCGATGGAGGATTCACAAAGACCTAGCAGAAGCATCTCTCCATGAAACTCACAAATTCTTGGAAATCAATCAAACCATCTCCATTAACATCAAAACGTTCGATCATCTCCCTGCATTCATTCAAACTGCAACCTTCCTTCAAACCTAAGCTACGCACAACTCTCTGCAAATCTGCGGCACCCACAAAACCATCCTTGTCCACGTCAAACACCTTGAAAGTTTCCTTAATCTCCTCGAAACTAGGCTCCTCCTCGTCAAACAACCCCACTAAATCTTCCTCACCTAAATTACTTTTATTCTCGCAATCATCCAATCCCACTACTCCTACTCTATTCAACATCGAGTTGATTTCTGCAAAAGGGATTTTTCTTTTTTCACCCCCTGCAGAATTTTCTATGCAGCTGTGGATTGACACTGAAGCATTGGATTTTTCAATACTTTGCCCCAGAAAATATTCCATTTTCCTGATAAAAACTTTGGAAAAACATGGAGGAAGAAATGGATTCTTGAAAACAAATCCTCGAGGTCAGTCAGAAAAATCTTGAACCCGAAAACCAGCAAATTTGAAAAAATGTTTGCCAGTCTCAACTCCATTGAACTGATTTTTATTTTTAAAATTTTTCTTTGTTTTTTGGTGGGTTTGGGGGGGGGGGGGGGGTAATTTGCTATTGATATATGATCCTAAGTTGTGTTGGGTATTTATAAACAGAAAGATGGCTAGTGTTTGAAGTTGAAGGTCACATTAAATTCTCAGAAGTGTCGTGTGGTGTGAAACAAATGCAATATTTAATATTGAAGAAATTTTGGATTTTATTCTGCACAATTTCCAAGAAATTTTGGGGCTAAATAAGCTTGAATGGGGTTGTTAAGAGTGTAGAGGCAATGTGAAAATGAACTGAGCAATTTGTTCAATTGTATTTTTATTTTATATAGTCGAAATACTTATTAATATATGTGTGTTAGGCGTTCAGAAATAATTAGTTTATTTGACTTGAGCCGACGTGAGATGCACTTGTATTGTATTTTAATTATGGGAACAAAAATAAAACTATTAGTTGCAGTAGTAGAGGAGTGAAAGGTACATGAGGGTTGTGGAACTGCTGTAGAAATTTCCTCGAAATTATTACGACGATAATGAATTAAATTCGAAGATTCCAAGAAACTTCTGTGTCGATTCCGTTTCGTAGACATTTGTGTTTAGAAAGTAGAAAATCACACTGTCCACACACGTCTTGAAATTTTACTTTTATTTTTTTATTTTTTTGGTTATGATTTGAGTTACGAGATGAAGAGATTTGAGGATTGAACATTAATTGTAAGGTTTGATAGTATGATTTATTATTCATTTTGAATTTTCTACAAAAACTCATTAATCGTATATGAATTGTAACATTTTGTTGATTCTTCTTAATTTAGTTTTACGATAAGTGACAGAAAAGTTAATCAAATATCCAAACTAACATTTTTAATGAGAGGATTAGTTAATTACACTTAGGGATGTTAATGGATAGGTTTTATCCGAACCAGAACCAATAAATAAGTAATGATTCTGGTTCTGGAACCGATCCATTAGACATTGGATCCGAACCGGACCCGACCCGGACCATCAACTATGGGTCTTAAACGGTCCGGATCTGAGCGGGTCTGGAATCAGAACCGGATCAGAATCAGAATTAGAACTGGAACCGTTGCTTTATAATTTAATGTGTTATGAGTGATTTTGAATCGATATGGATAAAACTAGCTCATTGACAATCCTATTTAAACTTAGGCTTGTCAATAGACGGGTTTTACTTGGACCATAACCAATAAATAAGTATTGGTTCTGGTTCTGGAATCAGATTCGGACCGGATCGGACCATCAAACTATGGATCTAAATGGTCCGGGTCTAAAGTGGATCTTAAACCGGAATCAAAATCAGAACCGCTGCTTTAAAATTTAATGGATTTTGAGCGGTTCCGGATCAATTCGGATAAAATTCACCTATGAACATCCCTAATTACAGTTATATCCGTAAGAAAGAGGGGGTATAAATATAATTTGGGATGAATAAAAAAATTACGTGTGTCATAGTGCGATAGATATAGAATAATATTTAACAATTGAAATGTTTGTCAACAAAATTATTATCTTCTATTTGATCACGGCATCTAGGATGACGTCCATGAAATTACTAGAGCACTGGATTTTACACTCAACCTTTTCCCTTAAATTTAGGAGGAAACAAGTAATCATTTTTTAAGTATTACAAAGAGTTGATTAAGAGAACTGAGTTCATATTTTATTTTCTTTTTCAGTCAACTATATATTTTTTTTGATGATTTATTGATTTAGTATGTACATAGTTTTTCTATACGTCTTAGAGGGTGTTTAACTGAGCTTATAAGCTCTTTAAAAAGCTTATAAGCTGTTTAGGAGCTTATAAATTGTTGCAAAGTGTTTGGCAAAATAAGCTCCTAAACGACTTATAAGCTGTGAAAATAAGCTCCAACAGTTTATAAGCTCCCCTAAAAATAAGTTGGTCATCCCTAACTTATTTTTTTATAAACTTATAAACAATCATGAATTTATCAAAATAACATTTTTATAGTTTGTTATTTTATACACATATACTATCAACTTTACCTCTCGTCAATTTTATTTCTCTAACTATGATTTTCTCTCTTTAACTCACAATTTTTTCTCTAGCTTATAAGATCAATTATCCAAACACTTCAACAACTTATAAGGTCTTCAAATATTATGTCTTATAAGCTATTGAAACATCTTATAAACTCTCTAAAATAATCTTAGCCAAACACCCCCTTAATCTTCCAGGAGTTAGCAGGCTCAAGTTTGGGCTATTTTTATTTTTTTGGGGCTGAGTAAAATTCGTATGATCCCGAAACAGAGGCCCAAAACCTTAAACACAACGTGAAAATGTGTGATCGAGTTGAGTCTATATAATTATTTATATTAAAATATTTCGATATTTGTGTTGAGTAATATATTGATGAAAATTTCAATAATTTAATAAAGAATTAAAACTTCCCCTCAGAGAAAATAAAATAAAAATTTAAAATTATAAGATACTCAAAAATCTCTTCCTTATTGAAAAAAAAGCAAGATAATTTGAACTGCTTTAAAAGAGAGTGACATAATTGGTGGTAGGCGTAATCGCATTCAAGTAGTAGTAGGCTAGCAGTGGTGGAGGCAAAAACATTCATAGATTAGTTATTATTCGAATTTCATAAATGAATACAAAAGAATAGATCAAATGCTGAAGAAAAATAATACTAATTTGGAGGAAACTTCAGCTTACACCAACCCCTGACAGTAGTAGTTACTAGTTATATTCACTCTTCCGTAATATTCTAAGTAAAGTGAATAACATTCTTTACACAAAGAAATCAACTACTTTAAGCAATACATTATTTTATGACAGAAACTCACACGGCTCTCTACTATGGTGCGTGTGGGTCAGCTCGGGTTGGTTTTGACCTTGATATCCGAGTCATGATCCCTCATATATATAAATGTTGTTCTGAATTAAAAGTTACAATTCTTAAAGATAAAAATAACATTCTTGTGGTTTCTCGTCTCATGTGGTTTGGTGTTTCATTGCATGGGACCAGTGGGTTTATCCAAATTGTCTCTAAGGTAGCGGTTGCGGATTCCCCATGATACAAAATAAAAACATTCTTCTGATAAAAGTGACAATTATTTTGAATAAAAGTTATAGTTATTACAACAAAAATTACTATTCTTATGTTTAAATTAAATAGATAGGTGTTCTGGATCTTATAAATAAAACAGATAAATGTTTTTTTAAAATAACAAATTTTCTTACCAATTATTTAATAAATAAGTGATATTTATCATGAATAAAAGTGATATATGTTATGAAAAAATATGACAGTTATGATTACGAAAAATGATAGTAGTTTTTCAATCCTATTAAAAACAAACAAAATTAGGGACTAAATAATTCACCAAACATAGTTTAGTAAATATAATTTTTGTAAGATACAAAGAATTTTGGAATCCATTAAAAGCATCTCCAATGAAGGTATATATTGAAAATGCATCCTCAATATTTACCATAGGGGGAGATAAATGAGTCGGGGTGAGAGGAGATAGGAAAGGTGGTTTCATCTCCTGAGAAGTATGATCATTAATTTTCTAACAATAAAATATTATAACAAAACGATGTATATTGTAGTCAATTAGCGAATTGTTATTTAATCATATCCACTTTTAACTCTTTAATTCGTTCTCCACTTTTCTTGAGAAAATGAAAAAAGTTACCTAAGAGTGTCAATTCTTCAAAATAATGTAAAACTAAGCAAATACTATCTACAAACATGATTTTCAAAATCAAATACGACTAAAATAAGCATTATAAATCATTGAAAATCCATGTTTGTCAACGTACCCAAAAAATTGACCCTTATTTTTTTTTCTTTTTTGTTTTCTTTCTTTTTCTTCTTTGATTGCCAAATATTTTTTTTCTTCCTTTTATTTTCTTTTTCTCTTCCTTTTTTCTTCTCTTTTCATCAACTTACCGTAAATCAAATTAGAAGCATTTAATAGGCTAAGAATATCTATATTATTTGCAATTTGTGAAAAATATATCAATATTATTTGCGATTTTCAAAAATTGTGAGGAAAAAATTAATTGTTGAGAATTTAACGGGAAAATTAATTTATTTTCTTTTCTTTTTCGTGTTGTATACTGTTCTTTAAAAAAATATCTATATCATTTTTGTCAATTTTATTGTATAATATTTACATAACAATTAATTTATTTTTATATTAATTGAAAGTAATTATGAAATTAATAAATGTAAAATTTAAATAAAATGTGAATAAGTATTGAGTGAGTTGAAAGTGTGTGGAACGTGAAGTGTATAATTATGACAGTAAAAATTTGAGTTTGATGAAATATTATTATGGGTGAAAATAAGAGGGAGAGATTATGATGATGTGTTTGTGATTATATCAATAAAAACCTATAGATTGTCAGATGATAAGGTATTGTTGGAAATACTCACATATCTAAAAAAAGATAACATAAAGATTTGTGATGCAATCTACGCCCCAACCCTTGCCTCTTTATGCCTTTCCCATTGCAACTAATCTCACATTGATTAATTTAATCCAACCCTTAAACAAATCATCCAACTCCAGTGCCATTTTTTCAGGTTGAAACAATGGAGTAATGATCACAGTTTCTCTCTTCTCTGTCTCTCAGTAGCAGCATATATCTTTTCATTTTTGGCCGACAAAAACGCACTAATTAGCATTTGGACAAAGTGGTACATTTGTTGTGTTGGCTTTTCTTTACAGCGCTATAGCTACAAAAACTATTGCAACTTTTTTGAGATACATTTGTTGTTGATTTTTGTAAATTTTCCAAAATAAAAAATTATATCTATCTATCTATCTATCATTAAATTTATTGGAACGTGTGATTAAATCAATACCAAATATGAATAAGCTGAAAATAATTGATCATAGCAATACATAAATCACATATTTATTTAGTAGAAACATGAATTAAAAAATTGTATGATCAAAGTAAGTTTTAGTGATTTATAGATTTTATAAATAACCACATCCAATGAAAATGAACAATCATGAATAGTAATTACCAACAAAATTAATCCTGATACAAACTTAGTTCAATTATCCACTAACGTAACACTTACTTGTGCTTAATCATGGTACTAACACCAACAACTAGATATGTCAGTCAATGGGTGAGTTTTATCCGAACCTGAAATCGTTCAAAACTCATTAAATTTTAAAACAACGGTTCTGATTCTTGTTCCGGACCCGCTTTAGACCCGGACCGTTTAGATCCATAGTTTGATGGTCCGGTCCGGTCTGGATCCGATTGTGGTTCCAGAATCAGAACCAATACTTATTTATTGATTCTGGTCCGAGTAAAACCCATCTATTGACAAACCTAAGTTTAAATAGGCTTGTCAATGAGATAGTTCTATCCATACAGATCCGAAATCATTCATTTTCCATTAAATTATAAAGCACAGTTCGGTTCTAGTTTTGGTTCTGATCCGGTTCTGGTTCTAGACCCGCTCAGATCCGGATCGCATAAGACCCATAGTTGATGGTTCGGGTCCGATCCGGATCCAATAACTAATGGGTCGATTCCAGAACTAGAACTATTGATTAATTATTGATTTTGATCTAGATAAAAGACATCAATTGACATCCCTATCAACAACTACAGAGACAATAATACATCCAAAATCTTCAATTTGGTATCACCAGTCAATCTCCGCCTTTTTGGTGGGATCTAATTTCTTATTGCATTCTTCAAACCATTGACTTGATCTATTTCTCAGCAAGTGCTCCATTATTTTATAATCCATTATTTAATAATCCATTTTTGAGATCCTACTAAATCCCACATTATATATGCACCAAAAAGCAGACAGCCCACATTTTTTCCAAACAGGTGTAATTAAAAGGTTAGGTACACCTCCATAACAGGATTCTTTTCCAACTTTTGGAACACTAAAATTTTCTTGTATAAATATGGAACAGGTTTTCCATACATTAAACATATCAAATGCTGCTGTGCTCAAAAATGGCACCCAATTCCCTTCTCTCTTTACTAGTTTTCTCTCTCCTCATTTCCTTCCTCAATCTCCCCACTGGCACCACAAGTACATTTATTTCAACCTTCTGCTCTTAATTTCTCATTAATATTAATTCTTTCGCTTATGCTCATTTTTTCTTCTTTTTAATTACTTGTTATGTGAACTTAGGGGCAATAAACATGATCCATGAAACACAAGGTGTTACGTCAGGGGTGGATGCACTGCAGGTATAGTACGCCTTGATTGACGAGTCTGACTAAACGAACTCGAATATCATCTTATCATTTAAACATTCTTTGTTTGTTTGTTCTTTTTGTTTCTTGTTTCTAAAATTAGGAAGATGAGATGGTGGAGGGAAGAATGAATTTCGAGATCAATAGGGATTATCCTGGATCGGGAGCAAACAATCGACACACTCCAAATCCACCGGTCAAAACATAAAATATGAAGTTGTTTGGCTTATATATTGTGCTTCTTGCATTGTACGTAGTGTAATATGTGTAGCACATTTTATTAGTACCTGAGTTGTACCTTAAGTTCCCTGACCTAAACCTATAAGTAAACCTCGTACAACATGTGTTGCATGTTGTACTACCTCTCTGTGTGTAGATCATTTATGAATGAAACTAGCAATAAAAGGTTTTTTAAAGAGACAGGATAGTGGGAGTCCTCTCATATATAGGGGGTTCGTCTTTTATTATTTTTTTTTTTTTGATATCATGGGGAACCCGCAGTTTTTTTTTTGATATCATGGGGAACCCGCAACCGCTACCTTACGTTCCTGTGCAATAGCATGCAAATCACATAGGACAGGTAAACCACACTTGAAAAACCAGGTGTGACAGGCTCAAACCCATAAAGACGTTTGGTGGGGTTCAACCTTGTGACCTCTGTAACACGAACCCACCTTAACCATCGGTCCCAGGGGACATGGGGTTCGCTCTTTTATTAGTAGATCACCTTGTTAAACACCGAGATTTCCAAGAATAAATTCTCATAATTGGTTTTAATTTGAGGATTTTACATGTTTTAATGTCAAGTATCTGCTTCCCAAAACTATGATCAATTATGTTGCTCAAGTTTGGAAAACAATATCTCTACATAAGTGACCATGTGTTTGCCAGTTCTGTTAATGAATAAAACAGTATAATGAATTAAGCATTGACCCTTAATCATCCATTAATGTTTCTTGGAACTATCGCATTAATTTAAAGGAAACTATATTGCAAAAACCATTAATCTATACAATTTACTCTCTGATAAATAATATTTTTTAATTTAAGGAAAACCCATAGTCGCTACCTTCAGTTAACACTAGGTAAAACTTATGTTCTATGTAATAGCATGCAAATCACATAGAACGGGTAAACAACACTTGAAAATTAAGTGTGACTGACTTAGATCTATAGAGGCATTATATAAAAGGGTAAATATCACTTTAAACCCTAAACTATACTCATTTTATCAAAAATATCCCGAACTTTAAAAATATCATTTTAAACCCCAAATTATTAACATTTTATCAAAAAAAATCCTAAACTTTGAGAATTATCACTTTAAACCTCAAACTATTATATTTTTTTATCAAAAATACCCTACATCAATTTTTCAGCTCCCGAAATTGGACGAGAGATATCTTCTTATTGGCTCATCGGATATATCGAGCGTTCATTTCTTGCCTTCGAAATTTTGATGTGGCTCATCGAACGAGAAGAAGATATTTCTCGTCCAATTTCGGGAGTTGAAAAATTGATGTATTGTATTTTTGATATAAAAAAATTAATAGTTTGAGGTTTAAAGTGATACTTCTCAAAGTTTATGATTTTTTTGATAAAATGTTAATAGTTTGGGGTTTAAATGATATTTTTTAAAGTTCATGATATATTTGATAAAATGGGTATAATTTAGGTTTAAAGTGATATTTACCCTATATAAAATTACATTTCACATCCAAAATTAGTTTAAGCAAATTCAAGATACTTGGTTATATAAAAGTAGAAGACAAATGTGACGACCCGACTTTCCAATAAAGTACGGATCATATAGATCGTCACCGGTATGATAAAGCACCGATATAAACATAGCTAATCAAGGCAATCAATCATTCAATTACTCAATAACGCATAGGCAAAAGGGATAAGCAATTAATACGCACTCAAGTCGCGGAAGGACTTGTCAAAAGGGTTCAAGATTCAAACATAACCCAATCGGGCAAAATTCAAAGTGAGGTACAACCTCCAGGTTAATCTGACATAAAAGTAGTTATGATCAAAGCATCGAAAATTATCGAGTTAGGCGGAAATAACGTGTGGACATGCATATGACGATGCATGCCCAAGGTTCTAGAAACCTTCCTAATAAAGCATCAAAATAATCGCCACTCTGCACCACCGCATCCATCATCGATCCTTGCTCAACCCGCACATCAAAAGCGAGGCGCAGTGGCTAAGTACAAAAGTACTCGGTGGACTCATTGCCGAAAACATTTTCTTCATAAAAGTTATTGAACTGCCCACAATAGCACATGAGGATTTTAGTTGAAAAGGCTCATGCCTATCAAATATTTTATCATTTTCCAAAAGTGTCCGACCGGACTATTTCATCCACGTTTTTCCATATCTGGTAATTCATTCATCAATCATACGTTCATTCATTCGCGCACTATGGAGGTGGCCACCTACACATAGTCGCCGTGACCGGTCGAGGTAGCTAACCTTAACACACAGTCACCAGTGTACACAATCCGAGTTAGTCCTCAACTAAGTCGGATCCGATCGTTACCCTTTTTTAACGTTGGTGGACCAACTCATTCACATACCACATTGGATATACCAATCAATTCTCGTCCCACGCTGGACAAACCAAATTAATAGTTTGAGGTTTAAAGTGATACTTCTCAAAGTTTATGATTTTTAATTAGATAAAATGTTAATAGTTTGGGGTTTAAATGATATTTTTAAAGTTCATGATATATTTAATAAAATGGGTATAATTTAGGTTTAAAGTGATATTTACCCTATACCTTTGTTACGCTTTCTCTCTTTGCTTCTTGAAAGGTTACATTTCACATCCAAAATTAGTTTAAGCAAATTCAAGATATCACCCGCTTTGTTCGTTCGATGATTGCGACTCGTCCATGACGATTAGGATATCGAAATTGTTACCCGATTGTCATTTGCACATTCGCGATCCGATTTATCGGCTCGATCAGACACATTATCTTATTAATCGACAAAATTTCTCGTTTATTCAATTAAAAGGAAAAGATCTAATAACAATTTGGATTAAATTCTTCGTTAACAAAATTTTATTTTACGGGTTGTTACAACAAATCTAGGATCATGTGTAAGCTAGCCATTTTGAGAGGGAAGAAAAGATTTTTGGTGAACGAATCTGATTAATATAATTGGAACATATCTTTGAATAAAATTTACAAGGAAAATGTATATACCACTCAAGCAATTCTGTCCAAAAAAAGCCAAATCGAATTATTACAACCATTAAGAATGTTTTGGGTGGAAGAAGTGGAAGTTGGGTGTCAGCCACTTGAACTACAAAGATTATCATCATGTTTAGCTTTCTAACATAGAACAACCTTCATTAAGATAAATTCTTCTATTTTTCATTGCTAAAAATGTTCAGACCAATAGATGGCATGAAGATTATATCTTTCTGTACTAATTAAAAGTAAAAGCTAGACATGCAAGAGTTTCACTTTATGCACACACCAAATTAATGTATAAAGGAGAGAAATATTGTTATGACAAAAGTTGAAAATTTTGTTGGAAATTTAGGTTTCTTTCAAAGTCCATTAAAGAATATATTGCTTTAAAACATCAGCTAGAGGGTGTTCGAGGTCAGCTTTGAGCTCCTTGTAACAATTAATTTAATTATCACAATGTTTAAAACATTATAAATTCCTTTAAAATACTCGATAATCTTTAAAACTCATATCGATATGTTTAATATCAAAGTTGGAATAACAATAACTAAAAATTAGATTACCTTACTTCGTTAATATAAGACTTTTAAGCTCCAATTATCTTATTCTTTGATGTGCCTATTATTGGAAATAGCACAATATTTATCTAAATTGCATGAATTATTAATAACACTATTTTTAAACATCTGTAAATATAATATCTTGATTTTTTTAGTATTTAAAAGACGTCATTTTCGGTCCACACCAAACAAACTTTGGTGAAAACATTTGGTGATGTTGTAATGTTAAAATTCATATGAAAATTATAAATTTAAAAAAATTATATTATTTTGGACAATTAATCATAATTTTAATTTGTTTTATGCACGGAGAATAGTGTGATTAATCTTTTATTCTACATACGAGGTAGCATATAAATGTAAGCTCAACACTGATATTAGTAGGTTCAAATAGACTGAAAATAAAGAAGGGTTGTGACTAAAAATTTCAAACCTAAAAAGTTGAGTAAAATTGATCTAAACTGAATAATCCGACATAACTAGTTTAATACAGAATGAATTTACCTAATTGACATTCTCACTCCCATCTCTTTATATGGTAATAATGTTCCTATCTACGAACGTGTAAATATTTATCCATTATTGGTTGGTGAAATAGTGGCAAGTTTTCTTGTTGCACTTTACCCACTTCTAGGAGGCAATATTCCTCTCATCCTACACCGATGCTTTCGTGTTCGAAGATGTTTATCCAATTAATTCTCTTATGGGGTCCCAAACAGAATAATAATCGATTGAGAGACAACTTTTGCTTAGTCCATCCGAACATTTCTCTTTTTGAATCTCCTTACTCATTTTCGAATTTCTTGTAGTGAGAAACGAATTTCAAGTACAGCTGCTGGCTAAAGAGAAAGCTAGCTAACTCATTTCCTCTACTTTTCTTTTTTTCAAATGTCCAAAACTTTTTTGGGGCTACATATCTATCATGCATATCACTAGTACTTGCTTCAACTAGAACATGCACCACTTAACATCATTAAATTTTGGACAGTATATCCATGTTAGAGCGAGAGAGACACCGGGTTTAAAAAAATGGAGATTCCCCTAATAATACATTCCAATTCTTTCATTGTGCCTGATGTACAATTGATGGCCAAGGGTCAAGTAAGAGCATTAGGTATAATTTGATGTGTTAAACAAAGCCTTGCATCTTATCATATGATCAGCTTCAACATATTTGACCATATTTTGCTACGTAAAACTACAAGGAATATATTACAGCAAGAATTAATCCAAGCAGTTCTTGAACTTGAAGTAAATTAATGGAAAATCACTTTGATCATGCCAACCAGTTCTTGAAACTAGTGTAATGAAATTGTATATGCATACATGCCCTAAGATCTAACCCAGATTCCTTGATCCCTTTACATCCACTTTCCTTCATGGCAAACACAATCTTAATACTGAGTTTTTGAGAGAAACGTACGTCATTTGATGGTTCATTTCATTTCATAATTAAGAGGGTGTTTGGCTAAACTTATTGTAGAGAACTTATAAGATGTTTCAAGAGCTTATAAGATTAATTAATTGTCTCAAGAGCTTATAATTTGTCAAAGTATTTGGATAATTGAGTTTATAAGTTAGAGAAAGAATCGTGAGTTAGAGAAAAAAATTCATAGTTAGGGAGATAAAATTTACAAGAGATGAAGTTAATAGTGTATATATAAGAAATAATGAACGATAATAAGGTTATTTTAGTATATTCATTATTGTTTATAAGCTTATGAAAAAATAAGTTGGGGTTGAAGAACTCATTTTCAGAAGAGCTTATAAGTTGTTGGAGTTTATTTGCACAGCTATAAATTGTTAAGAAACTTATTTTGTCAAACACTTTATAGAAACTTACAAATTCCTAAACAACTTATAAATTATTTGAAAAGCTTATAAACTCAATCAAACACCCTATAAATCTATCCACCAACAGCTCCGGTTAATGAAAAGTTGCATCAATTATTTGCCCTTGCGAGGACTTAGTAAACTCATATAGGAATATAACACACAACATATATATAGAGAGGGGGGTAAAGAAAACCACACACTATGTTAAAAGTAGCTCAATATACGTATATGAGAAAACACTAACACAAATTAATCTGTGATTCATCAAAAATCTGCAGATGGCGAGGGTTCTGCAAATGCAGATGAAGGTGCAGAGGAAACTCCATGAACAAATCGATGCAGTAAAAAGAAACAAGGGAATAACTAAAATATTAGTTAACCTTGACCCTATTTTGATATTCTATATATTTTATAAATTGTAACAATAACAACATAACTTTTCGATTTGTACCCAAATAGACATATTCAGTACATTTTGCTTGGTGTCATATTGTCCTCATTACTCATAAGACGTCAAAAATATTCGGGCGTGTCTATATTACTACGAATTTGAAAAGTGTTATTATTGCAATAATTTATAAAACATGTCGAAAATCAAGATCAGGTTAAAATTTGTGAATTTATAATAATTAACCCAAAAATAAACTTACACATCAAATATACAATCTTATTGAATCAATGTATGAAAAGTATAAAATATATATATGTGTGTGTGTGTGTGTGTGTGTGTGTGTGTGTGTCTGTGAAAATCTTTCCAGTCTGCAGTTGAGAGCGGAAGCTCAAGGCGCGCAAGTATCTGCAGCTGAGAGTTGGCGTTCAACGATGCAAGAAACGATGTGTTGGGACATCATGGATCAATGGAGAGTTCTCTGACATCAACATTGGAGGGTTCGACACAACGTTGCCGGCTCCATGAGAGAGAAGGAGAGGAGTTTTCTTTCTCTCTCTGTGCATCGTGTGCATGAGGATCACCGTGTAGAGTAGGAACCAAAGAGGTTGGCGTTGTTGGACGCCATTGATTTCAACTGCAAATCGATCATTCTGTAGTTAGATTAGAGTGGGTGCTCTCTTTTTATGGCTTACTAGTTGCATAAACGCATTTTTGTTTGGGAATATATTATTTGATATTCCAATTGTTTATAAATGTATTTCAACATGTATAAAATTAGTGTACATTATCATTTTTGTTACTAATTTTATCATTAAAAAAAGTCAATTTTCGTGAGCATATGTTGACTTAATGATAGAATGGTTAATGTTTGAGGTCAAATATTTTGTATTCAAATCTATTACTATAACATAGTCTTTAAATTTCTATATTTATTTTATCAAAAAATATTTAGTGTACATTATCATTTTTGTTACTAAAGTCAATTTTCGTATGCATAGTCAATATGCGGTATTTAAATTTCAATATTTAATTTATAAAAAAAAAGTCACTTTTCTTTTCAGTCGGCGTTATATGAATTTCCTTTTTAACTTAGAAAACCACCAATTTCCCAACTCGGCAACTATTAAGATAGGATGAATTTCCTTTTTAACTTAGAAAACCACCAATTTCCCAACTCGGCAACTATTAAGATAGGAAACTGCCACCAATTTCCCAACTCGGCAACTATTAAGATAGGAAACTGCCAGTGTGTGTATGTGTGTTGATGTAGTGGTAGAATGATTAATATCCGAAATCAAATATCTTGAATTCGAAGTCAAATATCTCGAATTCAAATCCTTAAAATTTTTATATTAAATTAACCAAAAAAACGATAGGAAACTGCCAATTTCCCAACTCGGCAACTAAGGATTTTTTTCTAAAAGTTTATTAACTATTCGAGATGGTAAACGAGATAGATATTGATTTCGAATTAAGAAATTGGTATGTGAATTTTCTAATTCAAATCAATAAATTTTCGTTCACGGTCTCCGTGGTTGTAATGGACAAAAAAGAAAAGTTAGAATAAAATTATCAATAATAATAGTTTATGCATGAGACTGATAACAATCTTCTCTCAATCATGTTGAACATGTAAAAAAAATATGACAATGAGAATTGAGGATTATCTTCCAATGAGAACTTTGTTTTATACAAAAAGTGGCAACCAACCCCAACCCACACCAAAAAAAAAATTTAAAAAAAATATATTTTAAACAAATTAAAAAGAAAAAATTATATAAATCCTAATCCTCTGTTTCTCGACGATTCTCAGAAGAATCATTACTCCCAAGATTTCCGCCCTCAACGCCCCGATGATCCTCCCCACTTCTCCTACCACCGCCAAAACTAAAACTCACCCAAACCCCTCGCCTCCTCTCTCTCATCCCGATTCTTCTCCTCCTCCGGCATCTCATATCTGCAAACGGGGCAAGAGCCGCTGACATTCAGCCACCTCTCTATACAGCCGCCGTGAAACCTATGCTTACACGGCATCTCCTTTGCCGTCTCGCCGCCCTCATACTCCTCCAAACACACCGCGCACTGCTCATCACAATTCTCGACTTCCACAGTCGGCATGGCGTCTATCGACTCCTTCGACGCCGGCCGCCGGCCGCTCTTCTGAGGCAGCAGATCGTCGAGCGTGGCGTCCGATTCCCCGCCGTCCTCCACGACTACCATGGTCTGAGTGAGGGCGTTGATGAGGAAAAACTGCTCGCGCGACTCGCCTGGTTGATCTGGCGCCGGGTTTGCCGTGGCGACGCCGAAGAGGAAGGGGAGGAAGAGCGGGATGCCTCCGCCGCTCGTGTTTCTGAGGAATTCGGCTAGGGAGGACTGAGATTGATAGGGAAAAACTGATTCAGAAGCCATTTGAGATTATCTGTGAAGATTTTGAGAGAGAATGCGGATCGGAGGAGGAATTGATGGAATTGGGCGGAAGTGGTAGCGAGGATATTTATTGAACAGGTGGCAAGCGGACTGGAAGCTTGTGGAAAGTTCTGGAATCATGTTGCGACAGATTGTAGATTTTTCAAAGGCGACTTTTCGTTGTAGGGGATGGAATTTGGTGTTGGGGCCTTAATTGTAATTTCCTTAAGTCCTCTGTATTTAACTATGCGATTATATTATGCGTTAATATTCAATTTTAGCCTATTTTTTTCTGTCGTGACATTTTGATCCCATTTTTTAAAAGCTATAAATATGGTTCGGTCTTTTCTTCGTTTTACATTTATTGTCTAGACTTTTGAAAACTTATTAACATAGCCCGACTTTTCCTCCATATTTTCACTTATGGCTTGATTTTTTAAAGATTTATAAAATATTAAATATTTTTTAGATGTATTTTTATAAATAAAAAAAAAATCACAAAATGAACGTGGTTTTACTCGATTTGAAGGATGTTAATATAATTATGATTAGAATTAACGAACATGGACGGCTATTTTTGTTCCTTAGCATCAAATCGAATAAAATTACGTCGTCTTGTAATTTTTTATATAAAAATGTTTAAAAATATTTGATGCCGTTAAGAATTTTCAATGTTCAGGTCATAAATGTAAAGAAGGGATGAAGATCGTGTTATATTTATAATTTTTTAAAAGTCAAACAAAATGTCACACATGGGCAAAGATGGAGAAAAAATTAAATATTACTCATTATATGATTTATGGCACCATAAAAGTATCATGAAAAATGTTACATTAAGAGAAGTCATGGATTGCACCAAGACAGATAATATTATATATTGAGACTTTAAATTGAATGATATCATAAAATAAAGTGTTTAATTATAATTTATATCTCAAATTGTAACCATTTTTTTCCTTCTAAAAATGTCATGATCTTTTCAAATAGCAATTAATATCTAATTTTTAGTATTATCGGAGCTAGACTTGACGCCAGAAACATGAGCTGGGTCAGGGAAAGTTTACGTGTTATTTTTAGTTGAAAAAACAAACAAAATTACTGGAAAAAAATTATCTAATTCTACTTTATATTCTGAATTTTTTATTTTCCAGAAATATCCTGACGTAAACTTATTTTGCAATTTAATATTCTGTTTATAGAATGAAAAAAAACTAGCATAAGAAAGATCGGGCTACCGTTGACGGTTTCGGGCCAAGTAAGCTAGTTGGGCCTTGAGAATTGGGTCTTGTAGGCCCTATTTTTCTGGGGGTTGCAGACTCAATTTGATCTTTCTTATCGAAACTAAATTTCACAGAATTCAAATGACAAAATATTCGAAGAAAAAACTTGTACAGTAAAGTGCAGGCGTTCGTAGAGTTTGGATGAGTTTTTTTTTATAATTCTCCATTAAAATAATTTTATCTTAGAATTTGGATGAATTTTTATAAACCTCCACTAAAATAATTTTACATCAATATTCAATAATCAATCATTCCAAAAGAACTTAATATATGACGTGATGTTTTTCTTATGCCATTCTTTATGGCTTTTCAACATGAACTCACCTAGTTTAGTTTAATATTTTATAATTTTGAAGGATTTTTCTTGTCAAATATTATCAATCAAATTTAATAAGAAACGTGAGAGCATACGTACATTTACTTTGAAATTTTGAAGGAAAAAAAATCCCAAGTGAGACTATCTAGATTCATTTGGGCGTTGTCTAGATTAAGAGGTTGTTCGGTTAAGCTTAATTTAGAGAGCTTATAAACTTCAATTATTTATAAGATGTAATGTCTCAAGTGTTTAGAACTTGTTAAAGTGGTTGGTAATTGTGTCACGCCCCAATTCCTGATGTAACGGAAGCTCGTAAATCGGGACGCGACGAATAAAAATAAGGAGAAATATAAAGTAATTAAGTTGACTCGAATGATCAAGGCAATAAACCCTTAGAATTTTGGGAATAGCTTCCGAAATGAAAATGGAAGACATCGAATGACGTAATCCAAACAAAACAACATCTATCCTCAGGATCACAAGTTTAGTTTCGTGCTTCTGATAGCCAATATACATCAATATACTAACATCGAGGATTCAGAGTCTAAGCTCATCAAAAGATATAATTCAAGTCATAGACAAGAAGGAAAAATGTAATTAGAGCTAGCTCATCAGCGGAAGTCAAAAACACGGAAATAATCCGTCAAAATACGGAGTGAACTCTAATCTCAGCTCTACACCGTCAGCGCCCATTGATCAACCTGAAAACATTTGGGCTGAGTACTAATGTACTCAGTGGACATGCATTTTCTATAAACATTTCATAAATTCGTAAAAAGCAGTTTATCCAATCATGATAACACGAATTAGAAGGTTTTAAAAGAGAAACCACTTCTAAGCATGCAAAAATATTTCATTTATCGGGCCCATTATCACAACTCTTCATTACTCGCTTTGATCCCGGCCTCTAGCCACCGCTGGATCACATGCCCCATTATTGTCATCGGGGACGTAACCCGGACAAATTCATAATTTCATGACGTCTTGAACGCATCCAGACAAGCACTCTTATAACGCCTCATGATTATGTTAGTGCCCGATGGAGATCAACCCACCGAAACAACTAACTAGTGTACACAATTCTCAATTAACATATTAAGTTTAAAAGAGAATCTCGATCGATACATTTACGAGCCTTAAACAGAGTAGAGCGCACAAAAACATTTTATTGGATAAACAGTTTGCATTTCATGAAATATCAGAGCATATAACTCAAATATACTTTTGGTAATTAAAGTCCACCTTGATAGGACAAAGCCTGAAGAATTCGCTATAATAGGCGTCTCGGGAAAGCAACGCTAATCCCCTTGATCGACAAAACCTACAAGAAGCACTAATCTTAATATGTCTCGAAAAGCTAGTCTTAAATTCAAGTAAAAAAGGATACTAACTTATGATTCGTTAAGCCCGGGTTTTCAAAATATAATTAAATTTGAAAACTAGTATATATCGGCTAAGAGCACCAACAATACCCTTGCTCGACTTTTCGTTTAAAAAACGTATTTAATTTCATAATCTTCTTATGATAAATACTTTTTACAAAAGTATAATGCAATTGAAATGCATACTAAAATCATATATATATATATATATATATATATATATATATATATATAAGAAATTTCGCTTAATATAACTCATAATAAAATTATCAAATTATGCACTTGTCTAACATAATTTAATTTATTTAATTATTCTAACTTAGTTAATTTCATTAAAAGAAATTAATTACATTAATTAAATAGGTCATGATCATAAATAAAGTAACTTAAACTTGAACTTAACCTTGACTTAGTCAATTAATTAATTAAACATAATAGTAATTAATTAATTAATTAATTAACTTACCATAATTAAATAATTTAAACTCATATTTAAGTTTAAGTTAATTATTTATTTAATTAGACTTAATATAATTTAATTAATTAAGTCTCAAAGTTAAACCTTATTTATTTAATTAGTTTAAGTCCAAAGATTTAATTAATTAAATCAAGTCAAGTCATTAATTAAATTAAAGCCCAATCATTAATTAAATCTAAGCTCAAATTATTATTTAATTAACTAAGGTCCAACTATTAAATAAATTCACCTGAGCCCAATCTATAAATTTTCTACCACAATAAGAAATTTCATGCTCCTTATTATCAATTGGGCCCAAACTTTAAAATAATTATAACAGCATACAATTAAATAAATAAAAAGGTCCAGCCCAACTTATAACTTACATCAGCCCATCTTTCTATTATTTTCGGCCCAAAAAAAATGAGGCCCAACACATTTAAATAAAATAGAACAGTCTAGCCCATAATAAAATGAACCAAATTCATTTAATAAAATCAACCCACTCATTTAATAAAAATTATAGCCCAACACTTTGAATTAAAATAAAAACAAGGCCCAACACTTAAATAAATACTAGCCCAACCCAAATACTTCACAAACCCTAAACATAATCTATTCCCACCACTTTTCCGGCAGCCGGTCGTCGCATGACCAAAATCCGGTGACCTCGAAAATTTATTGTTATTTTTTTTCTCTTCATCCCTCTCTCTCGCCTCTCCCTCACGTCTATCTCTCTCGGCACTCACTCACAACACACACACACGCGCACTGCCATCTCCGGCCGGTCACGTCGTCGGTTGGCGAGTTGTGCCGCCTCCCCCATTCTTCTCGCTTTCTCCTCTCTTCTCACCTCTTCTCTCTCGGACACAACAACACAACACATACATACGTGGACACACACACACATACGCGAACAGCACCGCCGCAGCCGTCGCGTTTGGCCGGCCACGTCGCCGCCACGGCCTCTCTCCCGCCTCGCCCGACGACGCACGCACACACACACATGACGACACAACGCACACACACACATGCAGCCACGCACACACACCCGACGACACACCACACACGCGCACGCCGTCGCACACACACACATGTCGAGACCTGCCGACTGCCGACGCCGAATTTCGACGTCCATCGCCGTCGACCAGCCACCCTTCTCGTCTCTTCTCTCACTCATACACCCACAACTCACACACATGACAGCAACATACACACACATACATGACGATGCACACACATATATACACAAACTCATTTTCTCCTTCTCTAAAACTCACGCACACACATCACTCTAAAACTCACGCACACACATCACATAGAACACATTAAAAATAAAATAGAAGGTTAAAGTTTAAACCTTTGAAGTTCCCTTGTTGAGGCTGCAAGAAGTGAGTGAATGGTTTTGGGAGGCTAGGGTTTTAACAATAAGAAGAGAAGCTCATATAGTGTAGGATGGATTTTCCAATGGGCTTTTCTTTTTGGGCTTTTTTTTTCCAACTAAAACCCATTAAACAGTTTATTCGTACGGGCTCAAGTCCGATCCTTAAGACCATGAATTAATAATTAAACATTAGCATAAAATTATTAATATAATGATTTATAAGTATATATATATAAATCATATTCGATTATTATATTTTATATAATAATTCTCGTAATCGCTTTATAATATTTAATGAAATAAATTCTTTTTGTTGGAATTTAAAAGTTTTCTTTCATTGGGCACGAATCATTTTAAATTCTAAGTTCGAAGTCATTCTAATCCTATTGAGAAAGACGGGGTATGACAAATTGAACTTATAATCTAAAGAGATAATCGTGAGTTAGATAGAAAAATCATTAGTTAGAGAGAGAAAATCGAAGAAATGTGAAGTTGATAGAGTATGTGTTGGAAATAACGAATCACGGTAAGATTATTTTGTTATATTTATTGTTACTTATAAGCTCGTGAAAAAAATAAGTTGTGGTTGAAGAACTTATTTTTTTGGGAGCTTATAAGTTGTCGTAACTTATTTTCACAACTTATAAATTAATTAGGAACTTATTTTATCAAACATTTCACAATAGTTTATAAACTGTTTTGAGGAGCTTATAAGTTCAGCCAAACACTCTCTAAACTTGAATAGTCTGACAGCGAAACTAAACAATTAAATTGACATAAATATATCCCATGTAAACCCAAAGGGGAAATACACAATTTTAACCTAATAAATTGAATTTGTGATAATTTTAGCCTAATAAATCAATAATATCTTAATCAAACCTAATGAATTGATTTTGTGATAATTTTATCCCATAAGTGATTTTTGACACCAAAAAATATAGTCATCAATGGGAAATGACATATAGAAAGCACAAACTAGAACCGTCGTTGGAATAGACTTACGGGCTACATATTATTTTTGGTGCCAATTGTGATTTTCTACGTCGAAAAATCACTTATAAGCTAAAATTGTCACAAAATCAATTCATTAGACTTGATTAAGATATCATTGATTTATTATGCTAAAATGATTACAAAGACAATTTATTAGGCTAAAATTATATATTTTCACTTATCAAAACTACATAGCACATATCTATATAGCGAGTGGTGGAGCTAGGGGAAACTGGGGTGAGCTCAAGCACCCCATAACAAAAAAAAATTTAATGCTATAATTTCAATTTTTTAAGATTTTTTTTATATTAACACTTTTATAATTAATCTTTTTAAATTTTAGGCCCCTTTCCAAATTATATTTTTATCTATCCAAATGTATATAGTCTAACACCGCGAAATCGAATTGGCCAGGCCACCATTTCATGGCTACCTAAATCGATATTTAAAAAGTAACTTACAATTTAGAATTCAAAAATGGACAAATTTTGCCTTGTTTACTACATTCCCAATATCGCTACAACCGTCAATCCTTATTAACAAATAATATAACACTGCATGTACGTCCATCTCCTTCTTCAACATAGTGTACTATTATCTTATTTTGTATTTGTCATCAATGTACATAGTCATGAATATATATACATTATAATGAGAAATAATTGTACATCATGTATTATAGTATTTATGACAAGGAAATGTGATTTCTTGATTCCATCGGAGCCCTTTTATTTCAGGTAATTTAATTACATAAAAAAAACACACACGAAAGAATCCCCCCCAAAAAATTTAACAATTAAAGCGTCATTGTGTTTTTTCTTATCCACACGCGTGCTATTGCGTTGATCGATTTTGTTGAGTCTAAAAACTTAAGGATGCCAGATTGATATAAAAAAACATATAAGAATTGTTGAAATACTATCAATAATATTAATATGTAACATTTTAGAATAAATGTGTATAGTTTTTTTAGTTATAACTGTGGTTTTCCTTCGTCACCGGAAAGATAATGTCATATATATCGCTATATTATTTAGCAAAAATGTATTATAAAAAAAGACAAGAGGAGAATACGTCGCACATATCTTGTATTGACGTTGCTATATTTTCCTGTGGTTGGGCAAAAATTCGCGATTTCTTTTACACTCTCATTTCCATTTCCTTCTCCTGCTTTCAGGTAATTTCCTTCTCTTTAAATCTGCCTTATTTTCTCTCTTCATTATTTTCCATTGATTTGGAGCTCATTGCTTTTCGATTGCATATTGAGTTTGTTTTGGGTTCCTAAGATAAGTAATAAAGAATTTCTCTGATCCCGCTGCGTATTCCAGCGCGATCGGTTGATTTTCTTTAATTGGTTTTTCCTTTCTGGATTGCCCACTGTATACAGAACTTTAGATTCTGCCTGGCTAAAGAAATTTGTTGATTTTGGTCTATGTATAGATTCTTGGCTTGGGTTCTTAATTGATATGGTAATTTTATTTTTTTTGAAGAATCTGCCGTTTAGGTGGTTTCATTAAATTCAAGATAAAAAAAGGCACGATTTCGAGGGTTTCATTTGATTAGATTGCAATTTTGGGGTCAAAATGGAAATTTTGTGTGGAAGAAAAAGGGCAATACTAGATTGAAATTCTTTGAGGGGTTGATTTCGCCATTTTTGGTGATTTTTATGTTTAGGATTACTTGTGGTTGTTGATTGAGGTAGCGGTGTGGTAAAAAATAAAAGGAGATAATTTTGGTGAATGGGTGAGCATTTGGTGGTGAATATGGACCAGCTGCCAAAGCCTGAGGTAGTTGAGCATAGTCAGCCAGTTTCTCTCCCCGTTTCATGTGGTTCTGCGGGAAGGAAGTCTGAGTTGGTGGGGTCGTCCTCATCAACAGCATCGGAGGATGAGAAAGTGGTGGTGGTGGAGAATGAGGATGCAGACGAGGAGGCTCCACTTATAGGGATGGGGGAGTGCCGGATTTGCCAGGAGGAGGATTCGGTAAAAAATTTGGAGAGCCCTTGTGCTTGCAGTGGGAGTCTTAAGGTGAATTCTATCCCCTTTTTGTATCGTTCTTGTTGGTTTGAGTTGGTTGTCGACTAGTCTACCTTACCATGTTCTCGAAATGTGTTTCTAGGAGTAGTTAGGGCGTCAAGTTTCGATCTTTGTAGTGAAGTGAATCCAATGTCTACTGGGATGAAGTTGAGTTCTTGATTCTAAACGTGACTGTTATGTAAGCTGACGGCATCCTGTATAGATTAGAGTGTTCAATTCATTTTTATTGATTTTTATTTTGCAATGTTGATTCCATTGATTCCAAATCCCCATAACCATAATATACTGTTTGACCAAATTTATGCTGCTCGAAGTTATATTAGGTAGAAAAGTTTGAATGTTTTGTGTGCCGTGTAGCAAGTAAAGTCTTTTTATCTTGCTTGATTCACGGGCTTAATATTTTTATATTATTCTTCTGTCATACTGTCTTACGGATAAAGCTTCTTAAATGGGATGATGCTTTTCCGCCACCTCTTTAAGAGAAGACGCTATTCTTGCAAATAGCCTACCTAACTGTTTAACCGATATTTTGCAGTATGCTCACCGCAAATGTGTTCAGTACTGGTGCAACGAGAAAGGAGACATTACTTGTGAGATATGCCATCAGGTATGCGATTGCTCTGCTCCTAATCCCTTTGTCGATTTAGACCTCTTTGTTTAGTGTCTAACGGACCATATAAGGCAACTTTTTGCATGCTTTTTCGAACTTTAGGGATATGATAGTATCCATATAGCATGTTTTATCTCACTAAGGCATGGAATCACATTAGTTTTCTAATTTTTTGTTAAGATGTGATTAGCTTACTCACTGCCTTAAACCTTAATAATTTTAGCATGAACTTGAATGAAACGTTGCTGCTCCTACAGAATACAAGTTACCTTTATTTATGTCGCTTTGTACAGAAAAGGATAGTAAGCTTCTGAGCTGCTCACAGATGCTTTCTGATTCTAACATTTGATTAGATTTTATTTATTATTTTTCTAGTGGTTTCCTGTATACTGTATCATTTCAAGATAGTATTTCTTTCTCAGTGATGTACATCTTTCATGTTCATATGCAGCCATATCAGTCGGGCTATACTGCCCCTGCACGGCCTCCATCAGATGAAACTAGCATTGATATCGGGTACATTTGGACTTTCCACACGTAGAAGCACATATTCCTCTCAAATAGAATAAGAAAAGTTTTCAGTAACAAATTTAGATATTCAACAGTTAATGTCTTTAAGTTTTCTTGCTATTGTGAAGACAATCTTTAACATCTCTATAATTTTAAATTCTGATTCGGCATGTTTTAATCTGTCTCTAGGGGTGTCTGGCAAATCTCTGGCACTCCCTTGGATATGCACGACCCTCGACTGCTGGCAATTGCTGAGGCTGAGCGCCAGTTTTTTGAACCTGACTACGATTATTATAATGGTACAAACAACAGCGGCACAGCATTTTGTCGTTCGGCTGCTTTAATTGTAAGGCTTGCTACCTCAAAGATTGAACTTTACCTTTGTGTACTTTATTTGGATCCCATATAGTAATTTTGATGCAACAGCCTCGAAAATTTCTCGAGTGATATTGCTGTATACACTGCATCCTTATTAAAACTAGTGAAAACATACAATTTAGCCGTTGTCGTTTGGCAGTTGATGGCTCTTCTGCTATTGAGGCACGCTCTATCCATCACTGACGATGGAGATGGTGAGGGAAATGATGACGCTTCCACCTTCTTCTCTGTAAGTATATTTGCAAAACTTACGCCTTTTGCATACAGAGGCACACTCCAGTGTATCCTCCCTAATTAAATCTTAATTGTAATTAAGAAACCCTAACTAGGGATTAATAAGCTCTAATTGAGGATTGATAAACCCTAATTGGAGATTGGTGAACCCTAATTGAGGTGGATTCACCATACAAGTATTTGCCTTGCATTTATGTTGTAACCATACAATCTATATAATGGTTTATCTAACTACCTAATTGATGCAGCTGTTCTTGCTTCGAGCCGTCGGTTTTCTTTTGCCTTGCTACATCATGATCTGGGCCATCAGTATCTTGCAGCGACGCAAGCAAAGACAGGCAAGTATTTCTAAGTTTCTGCTATTGGATTCTTGCATGGGTCGAGAATCCCGTGTTTCATTCCATTTAGCTTTCTATTTATGAACTTATTCGATTTTTCTGGGACAGGAGGATGCGGCTCTGGCAGCTGCTCGATTCGCTATTTTCGTTCAAGGGGCACAAAGCAGAGGTCTTCTCGTTGCCTCAGCTGCGCCCGCAATCGCTGCACAGGCTACTCCTCACCTTGAACATGCTTGATTTAAGTCGGAGGCTCCTGCTTGGTATGTATGTACAATTCATGCAGAAGACACCTAGGCTATGATGAGTTGTTCCGTTCTCTTTCATTTCCTTACATTACGTTATTATTATGTATATGAATGTTTTGGTCAGTTTTGACACCTATTGGCAAACGACCAAAATAGTTGTCTGAATCCTTGTCTTCTTTTCTTGTATTTAATTTTATATAATGTACTTGGAAACCCATCAATTTTCACACTTGTTCTAGCTCTTGTGCTGGTTGAGCTTTTGTTTTCCGATGGTTGGGAAGGTCTACGAGGCTCGTGCATCTTCCACGGCGATGATGTGTGGCTGGATGTTCCTTGGAAGAGACCGTACGGTCGTATATGAATAAGTGGTGGATATTATAACCGATCCCTATATTTAAACTATTTAGAATTTTGTAATGGGTGTTAGGAAATAGCCTCCAATTCAATGGGTGGGTCTCTTGTGTGGGCTGCTTGCACACTGAGATCACTTTAATTATTTTTTTAATTAATTAATTAGTTATTTTATTGATTAATTATAAGTAAATTAATTAATTTAATAAACTTTAATTGTAAACATATAAATGATGATTGTGAATTAATAAATCTTAGTTTTGAATTAATAAAGTTTAATTGGAACTAATAAATGGTAATTATGAATTAATAAATTCTAATCGTGAATTATTAATAAATCTTAATTTTGAATTAATTAATCCCAATTAGAATTAATAAATTCTAATTGTGAATTTCAATAAACCCTAATTGTGAATAATATACTCTAATTTTGAATTAATAAATCATAATCTTGAATTAAAACATCCTAATTTTAAATTAATAAATTATAATAAAAATTAAAAAATCTAATTATTAATTAATTAAATTTAATTGGCTTTATTCACTCTAATTAATATATACTTTGGTAAGCTCATGGTGAGATTACATTTTTGTCCAATTCCATTATTGCCTTTTCTATCTTCTTTTGATCTTCAATCTTCTTCTCTTCCTGTTTCCGAAAAAAGTTGGTATTCTTGGAAAATTGACATGACAAGTTGATGAGAATGTTTTGATCCTTTGATTTCCTTTTTGATAGCTAGGGTTCCAACTTGTAAGATTTTTCGAGGATACAATAGGAAAATAATACATTCTTAACTTTTTAGATTCTTTTTATGATTTTGTTTTTTTAATTGACCAAAAAAAATGTTTGTTTATGTAATGTATATATATTTTTAAACCATCAAGAGGGTTTTTGTTCAGTTTAAGCTTATTTTAAAGAGCTTATAAGCTCTAACGGTTTATAAGATGTAATGTCTTAAGATCTAACGGTTTATAAGATGTTTGAAGAGCTTACAAGATATAATGTTTCAAGATTTACAAGTTAGAGTAAAAAAATGAGAGAGATGAAATTGGAAGTGTACATCAAATAACAAGTCTAGTAGAATTATTTTTATAAAATGATTGTTGCTTATAAAATTATGAAAAAAGTTGGGATTAAGGAATCTATTTTTTAGGCTTTATAAGTTGTTGGATGTTACTTTCATAACTTATAAGTTGTTTAAAAATTTATTTTGTCAAATATTTCTCAAGAATTTATAAATTACTTTAAAAAACTTATAAAAAACTAAACACCTTCTAAAGCAAGCTTATCATAGTATATGGTGGTTCAAAATTCCATTTCCACGTAGGGTGGGTCGGTATGGTATACCGAAATTTTTTCGCTGTACCGTATACCGTATCGAAAATTACGGTATGAAAATTTTTATACCGATATCGTACCGAACGTTCGGCATCTCGAAAGTCGGTATATCGAAGATTACGATATGACAAAATTTTATACTGTTACCGTACCGACTTTTACGGTATACCGTATCGACTTCGGTATACCGAAATTTTAAAAATTACCAAAATTATTGAAAATTATCGAAATTATAAAAAATTACTTAATTATAATTATATGTGTATAAATATGACTATGCGACTCGTACTTGTATAATTATATATACTTTAGTGTAATTAACTATATTGATATTCTAATTTAAAATAAAGCAATTAGTAAATCATGTAATTACTTCTCAAGTTTTATAATTAACTATAATGATATTTTATTATTCTAATCTAGTGTCATTAACTAACTATAGTGATATTATAATATACATGAAAATATATATTAAGGATTGATTAAAATATAAAATACATATATAGTCATTGAAAGTTTAAAATATATGTCGAACATAAGTATTTTTCATTATGTACTAATAATATCGCCTATACAATTGTATGAATTAAATATTATCTCATTTGATTATATTTATCCCATTTATTTTCAAAGTCTAATTATGAATTATAATTATTCTTATCTCATTGTAGATTAGTTATATAAGTTAGACGTAACTTATTTATCGATTATAATTATAGATATATAAATATAACTATATAACTCGTATATATATAATTAGTTTTATTATTATATATGTTGATATTATAGTTTCAAATAATAACTTAGTAGATCATGTAATTATTTTTGAGTTTAATCAATCGGTATCTCATTGCATTAATTCTTATTTTTTATTTTACATCATAATATATATAAAAGTATATATTAAGATTTGATTAAAATAAAAACGTATGTACTGTTATTAAAAGTTTAAAATATATGTAAAACATAAGTTATTTTCATTATCTAAAAGTAATATAGACTATACTATAAATTGAATATACTATTTAATATAATTTATTATATAATTTATACTACTCCATTTATTTACTTTTAAAAGTCTATTAAAAGTTATAATTATTTTAAACTCATCGTAAATTAGTCATAAAACATAGATGTCACTTAATTTATAATTATAATTTTATTAAGTATAAAAGTTCTTATTCATTTTAATTATTAATAATAACATATTTTCTAATTTATCATTAATTATGAATAAATATATATTTTAAAGTTAATACTAATTATATATAATAAATAAGTATTATATTTCGGTACGGTATACAGGTATACCGTACCGGAAATCATACCAAAAAATTCGGTATACCGAATTTTTCGGTATGTACCGTATATCAGTATATACCGACATATCGATATGTATCGGTATACCGCGGTATCCGAAAAATTGATACTGCTACTGTACCAAAAATTAGCGGTATCGTACCAAAAATTACGGTATACCGAAAATTCAATATTTTTTGATATTTTTTTGACACGGTAAGTCCGACTAATTTTTCGATATTTTTTCCCACCCCTATTTGCACGCATAGACCTATACCGTTGCGGCTGGCAAAAGCCTTTAAATAAAAAACTATAACTTATATACCTCTAATACTTTTTTAATTGAATTCTCATACTCTAGTTTATGAAGGATTATGTGTACTTTAGTTTATGAAGGATTGTTATTCTTTTGTCATTTGCAATATAATATTGGATATTTCTAGACGAATATTGTTGTCCATTAAAAAAGTTGAAAGTAAAACTACTCCTTGCAAAGATAGGGGATCCAAAAAAAATTTAAGAAAGAAGAAGAAGTGCGTTTACTTTTCAAATCACCATTTATGGCCAATTTTACAAATGTAATACGAAATTTTAAAACTTCAATATCAACAATAAACTTTAATATCTTAACTTTCAATATCTTGGAATTTATGTCACCATATATCATATTTGACTCATTATTTGATATATAGGTTGTCTAGATGA
Source organism: Salvia rosmarinus (assembly GCA_036937905.1). Lineage (NCBI taxonomy): Eukaryota > Viridiplantae > Streptophyta > Magnoliopsida > Lamiales > Lamiaceae > Salvia > Salvia rosmarinus. The sequence continues at coordinate 19,726,371 of CM072822.1, read as the reverse complement.
TGTTTGGTTCTTGGTAAGTTACGAACCGAAACCGAAATCAATTGATTTTGATTAATCTAAAATCAAAAGTTCGTTTACTGGTTTGGTGTTTGGTCCCAGAGTTCATAATTTTTTCAATTATCGGTTTAACCGAAATCGATCAGTTCGGAATCGGAGATCGTTTTAATTATTATTTTAATTATTAACTAATTAATTAAAAATTCTAAAATCTTAATTTTTAATTATTATCTTATTTTTAATTATTATTTAATTATTAAATAATTTTATTTCGATTTTTTTTGGTTAAACAAAAATCTGAATTGGTTCGGTTTCAATTCTATTTTTCTCGAATAAATTCAGTTCGATTAACCGAAATCAAACCATTCCTCAACCCTAATTATAAATGTCATCGTTTCCAGGACACTTGATCACCAGAATTATGCCTACTAAAGACTAGAATTTCGAACAACGAGAATTCATAAACTTCGTGTTAAGTTCGAATATTTGATCTAAGGCTGTTACTTAAAATACAACTACCCCTATATGCATTTTTCCCTTTTCTTGTTTGAGATGTAGCCCATTAACCGTTCAATTCGATCATCATCTTCCTATAGTGATATTGCGTATGCAATGCAGGTGCACATTCTGTTTGATAGATTGTACCTTCTGGAATATTACGATTAAAAAAAGGGAGATCTTAAGACAAAGAATAAGTTCATTTAGTCTGAGCTTTAAATGTCGGGCTATAATGTTTGGACCATGACCACTAAATTATTCCTTCATCTTAACACACATTAATCGAATCTCGTCGATGGCAATTGTGTAAAAAGTAAAAGAACAACAAGGTGTGCTTAAGAATGTTCCAATTAAGTTGCATATGATATTCTATTTCACTAACGTCAAATTAAAGTGAAGAACACTACAAAAATACAGCCGATCAGCGACGGATAAAATGCGGGTCGTGAATCAGCGACGGATTAGCGACGACATAATGCGGGTCGTGAATCGTGACGGATTAACGACGGAATTTTTTTATGACGGATCGACGTATCATGGCGGGAATTCTCGCGAAGTTTTAACGACGGCATTTCGTCTCTATTCCGTCGTTAAATTTAACGACGGATAGTGTCCGTCGTTAAAATTAATTTTTTTTGTTATTTTTTAATTGAATTAACCAATTCCGTCGCTAAATCGTCGTTAAAAAATCGAATTATTTCTAAAAATTTTTAATTTATTTTAACGACGGATACAATCCGTCGTTAATTTTAATTCTAATTTATTTATTCCCAATAATAATAGCGACGGAATGTCCGTCGTAAAATAGTCTCTAATTTAACGACGGAATTCATTCCGTCGTTAATGTAAAATCTTTTATTTTTTATATTCAGACGTTAATTAACGACGGATACGTGTCCGTTGTTAAATTATTCCGTCGTTAAATCCATTATTCCGTCGTTAATCCGTCGTTACAAGATTTTAAATATAACGACGGACTATTCCGCCGCTAATCTGCCGCTAAAAGTTTAAATACGACGGATTTCTTCCCACCTCATATCGATCCTCGAACCCTCCCTCCCTCCCCCAACCCAACCTCGCCACCTGCTGCCCGACCCCGTCACACACACACGATCTCCCGCCGCCCACAGTGCCGACCTCTCCTCCCTAGCCCTCGCGACACCCACCCCAACCAACCCCACCCACACCCCACCCCACCCCCCGCCTGCCGCCGCTGCCGCTGCCTCCGTCGCCGCCGCCGCCACCCCCGACCGTGCCCTAGCCCCGCCCCTACCAGCCCACCCATAGCCCGACCCCACCCCACCCCACCCTGCCCTGCCTGCCGCTCCTCGCCGCCATCCCGCCGCCTCACCACCCAACCCACCACCCAAAGCCCCACCCCACCCCAGCCTGAGCCTGAGCCCTCGCTGCCCCAGGCCCCTGCCGCCTCCCGCCTCCCCGCCCGCCCCGCCCACCATTGCCGCCCGCCTCCCCGCCGTCGTCAGTCTGTGTTGGTTTGTTTGGGTTTTTATTTATATTTCCATTTTTATTTTGTTATATATTTGTTGATTTTATTGAAAATATTGTATATGATGCATTGAATTGATTAGTGAAAATTATTATATAATGTATTGAATTGATAGTGAAAATATTATATATGATGCATTGAATTGATAGTGAAAATTGAATTGAGTTTACCGAATTGATAGTGAAAATGATACATTGAATGTTAGTCTTGTGATTTGGGCTTGTGAAATTGATAAGCTTGGATGTGAATTGGGATGATAAATTCATCATTTCGTGAGATGTTTTGAGTTGTTAAGTGTATAATTAGGCATATGGTGATGATTTGGTGAAATTTGAATGAGTTTGATTGAAATGGGAATCGGGCGATTAATTTTATAAAACTTACTCAGCCGAAATTAATATAAAAAAATTGTTGATTCCTATAATATGACGACGACGATATTTCGTGAGAGCACGATATTTATATTTGAGTGGTAATAAAAGAATTAGTTAAATGAAAAACCCTCTTCTGGAGGTATTATAATCACACACTAATTGTAAAAGGGGAATACATTCAAATATTCATACTTTGATAACAATTTGGATACTTGAATTTGAAATTCAACCCGATGTGAAATATTCATGTATATAATTGATTTGATACTTATGAGAATGATCAATAATTGATTTGATGCTCACGAGGACGATCAATTAATGCTCTTCTAGAGCCGATAATAAAAATATTAGTATTTAAAATTGTAGCAATCCTTCATAGATTGTTTAATAAGATATTACAAATCAATTTCAATATCATTCCACAAATAGGAATTGAGTAAATCAATATCAATATGACATAAAGTTATATTTTTCCATCAGATAACCATACATCACATAATTAACATATGAATTGCTCTTCAAGAGCATGTAATATTCATGAAGAATATTAATTGTGCTACTTTGAGATAAACAACTTAATTCAATATAATAATAATAATAATAATAGATACAACAATTCAATAAAATAAATAAAAATGAATACTAACTTTATCTCATGTGTCATTAGAGACACATCATATTTAACAAAAATACGATGATATATCGTTGTGTTTGACTTCCATAACTCTTTAATCTGAATTGAGTCTATATAATTTCATATGATGATATATAATTCATATGTTAATTAAAATATTTATTTATCTCATGTGTCATTAGAGACACATCATATTTAACAAAATACATCTAACTCCTCGACTACGTAGATTCTCAGAACCATCCTCGCTTCAAGAGCAATACTCGAGTGGTGGAAGTCGACGGAAAGCACAAGTAGCATATAAAAGATGTATTATTTTCCTCTAACTCCTCGACTACGAGATTGTATGCATCCAATGCTACAATGGAAAATATGCGTTGGCATGCATCGTCGGTCGATGACGGGGTCATGCGTCATCCGCGACTCAATTGCATGGAAACATTTGAACACGAAGTTTCCTTATTTGCATCGTAAATTGTAAAGTGCGATTGGGACTCTCAACCGACGGTTTTCACCATTCGGTCAATCAGAAAGCAATATTCATCATGGCCCGCTATATCGACCCTTATAATCTTCCCCGTGGTGTGTATGAAGGAGCAATACATGTTTCTTACGATCTTAGTGCCCGGACCGCGTAATCCAAAGGAGAAGATTGATGTGTTCCGCAACCATTGATAGCGAGTTAATAGATTTGTGGGATGACGGCGTTCTTACTTATGATGTATCGTTGAAGCGAAATTTTCAAATGCACGCGCATTACTTTGACAATTAGTGACTTCCTGCATACTCTATGTTGTCTCGGATGGAGTACAACGGAAGATTAGCTTGTCCGCCCGCATGGAGTATACCGATGCTTTTACTTTAGCTAAAAGTGGTAGCAGTCATGGTTTGATAACCATCGTAAATTTCTAGCTCCTAATCACCCATTTCAAGGGATCAAGAGGTTTCGAAAGAACACGGTGATTACTAACGATCCACCAAAAGCGCGATCGGAGATGAGCTCATCACTAATTATGGGTATGGGACTAGTCTCCGTAATGTAGATTGGCGGTGATGAAATAAATAGCGAATATCCAAGCGGTTTGGGCCGAATGGAAGAAAAGAAGTATTTTCGGGATCTACCTTCTCGAGTTCTCTTTGATTCGGCATAATTTGGATGTCATGCACATAGAAAAGAATGTGTTCGATAATGTCTTCAACACGATCATAAATGTCCAAGGAAGACAAAAGATACAAGCAAATCTAGAGAAGAACTTAATTTATACTGCTATGCACTGTGAGTTGACGATGAATGAATCAACAGAAAATATCCAAAGGCTTCTTATACACTTGACAATCGTGAGAAAAAGTCTTATGTGAGTGGGTAAGAGGTTTAAGATTTCCGGATGGGTACGTTTGAACATGGGTAGATGTGTAGACATGACAAAACCAAGATGTTTGGGATGAAGAGTCATGATCATCACATTTTCATGCAAATAATTCTACCGATTGCATTTCGCGAACTTCTCCCACCAAATGTTTGGAAAGTCGTAATGAATTATCTTTATTCTTCAAAGATTTAACTTCTCAAAACATAGGGCTTGATGATCCGTGGCAGCTCCAAGAAAATATTCCAGTGATTTTATGCAAGCTTGAACGCATTTTTCCCCCTAGTTTCTTCGACTCCATGGAACATCTTCCGGTTCATCTAGCTGATGAAGCCCATATTGCAGGGCCTGTTCAATACCGATGGATGTATCCATTTGAAAGATACTGCTCGTACATTATCACACACACACACACACACACACACACACACACACACACACACATATATATATATATATATATATATATATATATATATATATATATATATTGAAGAACAACGTTCTAAATTTTGTAGATACTTATGTAAGTTGAAGAACAACGTACGAAATAAAGCCAGGGTTGAGGGTTCTATCTGCAATGCTTACTTAGTAGAAGAAGCATCGACATTTTGCTCGTATTATTTTGATGATCACGTAAGAACGAAGTTCGTAGATTCGCATCATGGTCAAGCGGAGATTAGGCACGAAGACTATCCGGATATGCTTCAAATCTTCAAGCAAGATGGCGACCTTTTGGAAATATGTCAACGAGATATTTGGATAGTAGAGAATATGATGTTGCTTGTTTATACGTGTTGCTCAACTCAGTTGAAGTTGCAGACATTTACATGGCGTAAGTGTCGTGTTTTTCTTAAAATTCATTGTTAATTATTATTATTATTATTATTATTATTATTATTGTTATTATTAACTAGGATCGTAAATATATGTTGATGTAGTTTATTCATCGAAGATGTGAAAAGATCAAATCAACTTATCTCTAGCTCGATATTCAAAGGTCGATTGAAAGAGGCTTCCGTTTTGGTTTGAGGCATATGTGAGTGTTCGATGATTATTAGTAGAAAATATTTAATGCACGTTTAGTCACCATTCTAATCGCTTTTTTACTAATAATAGGTCAAAGATCATACTAACAACATTATGAATCCGTTCATATTGTCTCTTGCCAAAGGGCCTTCACTCTAATTAAGACGCACCGTGTATTATATAAATGGTTACAAATTTCACACTTTAGAACATGGGTCACAAAGATCAACTATGAATAGTGGAGTGTGCATTAAAGGTGAAACTTATGGTACGTATACGCAAGAACTCGAATTTTATGGTCGATTATTGGAGGTTTGTGAGTTGGAATATCCTGGGCTACCAACGAAGACCACAACATTGTTTAGATGCGAGTGGTTTGATCCTTCACGATTGGGGTTATCAATTCATTCCGAGTACAAGTTGGTTTCGTAAATCATACGAGAAGATATAACAAGTTCGAACCGTTTATCCTCGCCAATCAAGCCATTCAAGTATACTATTGTGCATATCCAAGTTTAAAACAATCTATGAAAGAGTGGTGGGAAGTATGCAAAATTAAAGCTCGATCTAATGTGGAAGTCTCATATGAGAGTTCTGCATCGATAGTACCTCCCCCTTTTCAAGAGGATGCATTAGGTTCGATTACTAATGTCGTTGTGGATGAGGACACGACACTAGTTTATCCTGACGGTACACTCATAGACATTGAAGAGACATCTGATAATGAGGATGATGAAGTTGAATTGTCGAGTCGAAGACAATCATACATTGGATGATGATGATGACGACGACGATGAATAGAGTTTGAATTTATAGCATTTTTGTATGCACACAAAACGTTATGATATGCATTATTTGTGAATTTATAGCATTTTAAGTATGCACACAAGAGTTCAAATGACTACGACGATAATTGTCACTAGTATGCACACAAAACGTTATGATATGTATTATTTGTGAATTTTATTACGAGATTTTTACCTTTGTTTGCGATGTCATCACGTAGGAGGCACTCGGGATCATACACACCGTCGCCACACCGCCACCTAGAAGAAGGCATGGAGGCATTGTCTCACACCCCCCCTCGGCGGTGGTGGAGTGCCATCTAGAGAGGGATGAAGAAGATAGCCATTGTGAATGGGTATGGCGTTATCTCTTGTATGTCTCGGTTTAAATAAATTTTAGCATTCTAATGTCTTTATTTTACGTAAATTGTAGCATTTTGTGTCCGAGCAATGATATAGCCAGCGTGATTACGGAGTCATTTCAGAGATTCATGAATCACAACGGCTTCAATTGGAAATTGGTGCCTCAAGAGTTCAAGCAGATTTATTTCGATGAATTCAAGGTTTGTGTTGTTTATAATAAGTCATTTATGATTTTACCTTTGCATATTCTAATCATATATTTTTGCGTAAATATTTTTATTGGGATGATACGATGGATGATGCCCCGTCTATTCCTACCGGTGCAGAAGGCCGCGAAGCGCTATAAAGATCTTGTTCACAAGATCAAGCGGTAAGGACTCGCTTAACCCACCTCCATTTATCCCCGAGTGAGATTGGGATAATTGGAAGGCATATTGGGCTCGACGGGCGCCCAAGAGAAGGCGGCAAGGCCCGCAGAACAGGATGTCCGAGCCGGATGGCGAGGTACCGGGATAGTCAAGCATCGGGGTGGCTCACGCCCGCATTCGAGTATCGAGAGAGATTGTAAGTACTTTGAAGTTTTAGATATTGTAAATTTATTTAAGAATCGTGATACTTGTTAATTATTTAATTTGTTTGACTTATTTATAGGCAAGAGAGCGTGGAGTAGCCATAGAAGATGTCCATGGGATGTATTCCGATATCATGCCACCGACGACGGAGCTATACTGACGGAAAGCTCGAGTATCGCGGTAAATATATTCAGTTAGCTAACAACGAACATTTAATTAAATAATAATTGTATGAAATTATATTACAGAGGCAGGTTGAGGAACATGTGACCCAGTTGAGCCAATCTGGGGGGAGTGATGAGACGCCGCCAGAAATTGATAGGACTCAAATTCTCAAAAATGTCCTTGGGAGCTCCTCAAAGAAAAAGAATAGGATGTTTGGAGCTGGTTCTCTATCACGGACATACATGCAGAGCGAAGCGTCGTCTCATTCGGTGGAGAGTGCCCAGCCTGTTGATTCCATAGCTTATCAACAACAGCTATTGGATCTGGAGGCCAGATGGAAATCTGAGCGCGAGGCATACGAGGCCCGATTGGAAGCTGAGCAGCAGCAGCGCCTGGCATACGAGGCCAGAATGCAAGCTGAGCTGAGAGCGCGAGATAGCGTGCAAGAACAGATTCAGGCTCAGGTGCGCGCTCAGCAGGAGGCCCTAGAGCGCTTCATGGCCAGCTCCCGTTTCCCCCCACCCTCGTGATATGAGCTCCCGTTTCCCCTCACCTCGACATATTCGTGTTGTATTATGAATTTGTTAACTTATCGCATGATTTAGAATTGTTTCTTTATGGGATTGTTTGGATATTACAGTATTTTGGATTGAATTGCTTTGTTTGGATTGAATTGGTTTATTTTGATAGTTTGTATTGTATGGATTGAATTGGTTTATCTTGGATTGAATTGGTTTGTTTGGATTGAATTGCTTTGTATGGATTGAATTGGATGGAATTGGTTTGTTTGGGTTGTTTGAAAACAGGTGGCTGTCCAAAATACAAATTGAAACAGGTGGCTGTCCAAAATACAAATTGAAACTGTCCAGATTTTTCTTATCTAGCGACAGACTTGCGACGGACCTACGACGGATCAGCGACGGACCTACGACGGATTAACAACGTGAAATAACTGAACCAACTGTAACTAGCGACGGACTAGCGATGGATTTACGACGGTGTTGTTACGTAAAATTAAAAAAAAATTATAACTTTAGCGACGGATCAGAGGCGGATTCGCGTCAGAATAACGACGGAGTTGCGACGGTATTATTTAGCTACGGCCTATGTGCGTCGTTAATCCGTCGCTAACTACGACGGATTAACATCTCATTAACGACGGATTTAGTATCAGACGACCGTTCGGGAGATCGTGGATTAACGATTGAATTTTCCGTCGCTGTTCCGTCGCTATAAATTAGCGACGGACGTAATTCCGTCGCTAAACCTTTGCCTACCAGGTTTCCAGCGATCCCCTTATTCCGTCGCAAATCCGTCGCTAATCCATTTTAGCGACGGATCGATGTGTTTTTGACGACGAATTTTCCGTCGCTGATCGACTGCATTTTTGTAGTGGAAGATCCAGGAAAAGATGTCAAAATTTAAAATAAAAAAATAAAATGAAAACATTTCTCCTTTATAGGGGGGTTTTATTAATCAATAAATACGAACATATATATTGGTTTCTATATCCCTAATCCCTTCTTCAATTCCTTCTTTTTATGACCGTTTACAGATATTAATTACTTGCATTTTCAACTAGATTCTCAATGGCCTCCATAAATGCAACAGTAAATTTTGTTCAATGTTCAAACCAATAGCCAAAATAGTAAACTTTGTAGATTCAAGTAAACTTTATTAATTTCTCAATGACTAAGAAATTTAAAAAGTACGTACATGCTCAAACCAATAGCCAAAATATACGAGTTTTGTAGATGCTTCCCATGGTGGATCCATGAAATTTTTTAAGCGGGGACTGGGGGTCTTCTTCGGTTCTTTCTCGTTTTGAGATTCAGAAATAATTTTTTTTACAATGAGAACTTTTGCATGACAAAATCATTTTAGTGATACGATGGCTAAGGGATTTTTTTTAAAAAATTATAGGGATCAACTATCCTATATATTAGAGTTTAAAATGGCTATTGAGACCTTATGATCTTATTGTTTCTGCCCCTGATCCAATATGATACCTTTAAAGTTATAGGGCTTTTTATATACTAATTGAGCCAAATTTTGTTATGTAGGAAAGACTCTTCACAATTTAGTGTGTATATTTAATTCTAGTTTATTTGTCTATTCAAATTTTGTTACTTATGAAAAACCCCTCTATATGCTATCCTCTATATTTTAGAGATACTTATGTGTTGGTTTATACTATTTAAAAAATGAGTGATTCACTTCTTGTTCATTCTAAAAGTCAAAGAATGACCCTAAACCTTTTTATTCTCCCCACTTTAAAAAAATTGGATTTAATTGATGTAGAGACTTCACGTATTTAATATCTTTATCTCTGGCTGCACCATGCTGCTAGGGGCGGAGCTAGGATCTTAAAAGATGATGAGTAAAATTACAATTTTATATTTAGGACAAACTTGAACATGTGAAATTATATTTTTATATAAAAAAAAATCAAGAAAATACAACATACAACCTAAATATAATAATTAATTAAAAAATGCCCAGTACGAACGTCGTAGCGTGCCTAGGCCTGGGATGCAGCCCGGATGTGAGAGTGGATGAGTATGAGGGTGTTTGGCTGAGCTTATAAGTTCTTTAAAACAACTTATAAGCTGTTTAGGAGCTTACAAGCTGTTGTAAAGTGTTTGACAAAATAAGCTCATAAATAGCTTATAAGCTGTGAAAATAAGCTCCAACAGCTTATAAGTTCTCCTAAAAATAAGTTGTTCAACCCAACTTATTTTTTCATAAGCTTATAAGCAACCATGAATTTACCAAAATAACCTTATTATAATTCATTATTTCCTACATATATACTACCAACTTCACATCTCAACAATTTTATCTCTCTAACTATGATTTTCTCTCTCTAATTCACGATTCTTTCTCTAGCTTATAAGATCAATTATCCAAACACTTTAACAACTTATAAGCTCTTAAAACATTACATCTTATAAGTTCTTGAGACATCTTATAAACTCTTGTAGCTTATAAGCTCTTTAAAATAAGCTTAGTCAAACACCCCCTATATATTGAAGAAGAGGTAGGGTGGCAAAGATGCTCCATTAGCTTCTTGAGGGTTGTTCCAATCACCTTTAATTATCCTATATATTGAGAATCTTTTCTAAATAAGAGGCTTCAAGATTGAGGTGAATCCGAAACTCTTTCCTCAGATTCCAAGCCCTGCTTCATATATGCTACAACATATTTTTCTGCACCAATGCAGCATACCAACACTCCTCTCTCTCTTTCTACACATTCTTGAATCATGCGCATCCGTAGGTCGTTTTTGGTGATCAATATCTGCTTAGCATTATTGTTGTCATCTCAAATGCATACGAGGGATTTAGGTCGTCGTCATGCTCTGGCCACACGCGTGTTCGAGGCAGCGCAAGTGAGAGGCATGAAAGCACACAAGAAGGCAAAAGCTCAAAACATGGGATTTGATTCAAACCAATCCAGCAAAAGGAAGGTTCCCAAAGGATCAGATCCTATCCATAACAGAAGTTGAGATGTCTGAATTATTAGGTTGTTTTAAGGTTTCTGCATGCTTCGTTTTGGGTGAATTAAAGTCTTTGATGTATATAGTTTAGAGAGAGAAAGCTGCAAACAGATTGAGCCAAGATGAGGAGAAGAGATCAACGACGCCTAAGATTTGGTCAGTTTGGATTTTATTATTTTCTAAGATTAGTTTTAGCAGATGTTAAGGATGTTGATTTTGTGTTTTGTTTGTTCCATGTCACACGTTTGAAGTCATAAGTTGTGAGAAAAACACTTTCTAACCTTCCTAGTATTATTTGATACTCGAATTTATCACGTTTTTTTTTTAAAGATGAAGTCTATTCCTGAAGGTACGCTCTAGAGATTCTTAGAGGAGATAATTTGCAATCTCATGCTTCGAATTTTATTCATTCATTCATCAACTTGTGAAAATTGGAAAATATATTTGACAGTAAACGGAAATGATTTTTTCTTGTGTTGCAAAAATACACACCACAATCACGATAGAAAATAGAGAACACGAGAATTGTTCATCCAAGGCGATGCCAAGTCATTTCACTATGATTTTTAGATTCAGATTACAAATAAAAACGATTATTAAATAGACAATAATCAAACTATATTCTTAAACCCATTAAGATTTCATCTGGGCAAAAAAACATGGACCCAAAAATTTGAATGTACAATCCATTCAGATTCATATATACCTCAATATCTTATCATAGTATTATAACAAATGAGTATGTTAATATACTCCAAAATGGTGTTCAATTCTTCTTCCACTCACCAGGACCACCACGTCTGATGCTTACTCTTTTATCGGCAACTATGAAATTTTAAAATACACGTACTGCTCCAAACTTTTCCGCTCCAAATAAGTTATGTGACACATTGATAAAAACTAACCGAAATTCAGCATATCCAACTAGGGATGTTAATGGGTTTTACCCGGATCCGAATTTATTTGGTTTTGATTTTGAAACCGACCCATTAGACACTGGATCTGGATCAGACCCGAACCATCAACTATGGGTCTTAAGCGGTCCGGATCTGAGCGGGTCTGGAATCAGAACCGGACCAGAATTAGACAAGAACCAGAATTGAAACCGAAATCGTTTCTTTATAATTTAATGGATTATGAGTGATTTTGAATCGATATGGATAAAACTAGCTCATTGACAAGCCTATTTAAACTTAGGCTTGTCAATAAACGGGTTTTACTCGGACTAGAATCAATAAATAAGTATTGGTTTTGGTTCTGGAACCGAAACCAGATTCGGATCGAACCGGACCATCAAACTATGGATCTAAATGGTCCGGGTCTAAAGCGAGCCTGGAACCGGAACCAGAACCGCTGCTTTAAAATTTAATGGATTTTGAATGGTTCCGGATCGGTCCGGATAAAACCCACTCATTGACATCCCTATATGCAACGTCTTATATTCGTTTTGTGGTCGCAAATTAAAACCCAAATTTTGTTGAGGTTACAAATGACAGACAGATTCTTTCATCCAGGTGATTAAATGATATATATGATCTATATTATTCCATATTTATCAACAGTTAAAAGTAAGAGGCATCTCATTTGTGAGAATCAGTAAAGAGTGCCACTACTTTCAGGTCCCAAAAAATTGCATTGGATCCCTCTATTTACAGTCATTCATAGAAAATTAATATTCCTACTTTTTAATTTTATTACAAAGATTCATTAATCATAACCGTAACTTGAACTTGAAAGATGAACGAACTTTGAATTGCCTATTTTGATAATGATAAAGCTGTCTTCAATCATATATATAAATATATCAGCAAAATTAACATGCAGCGCATGCAATATTCTCTGTAGTAATTAGACAAATATACTAGAATTGAAAATTTTAATTACTCTCTCTCTCTCTCTCTCTGTCGCACACACACCCCGACCACGGTCGTGGTGGCAGAGGCCGTTACCGACAAGGTAGCCATGAGTTTCTGGATTGGATTCCTAAAACAAGTGGAATCTAATCTCTCCCGTATAATATAGTTCACCTGCATGCCTGTTGCATGAGTTCGAGGAAGTGTTTCCAGACAAAATGCCTGCCACTACGGGACATACAACATCATATTGATTTGATCCCGAACCGTCCTCACTATTTCAGCGTCATATTGTTCGCCCATGTGTGTGGACAGTCATGCCATCAATAAAATAACAGTATGCTCGTGATGCCCTTCGCCTTGTCTAATATGTCCAGTACATTTATGAATCAAGACCTTCGCGGGGTCTCTTATTGCCACTTGTATCGTTAGATAACATTCTTGTCGTGCCATTCTACTTACATTGAGCTCCGAAAAGTTTTATGTTGCTCCAAAGAAATGACTTTTTTTGAGAAAGCTGTTTTATTTTTGGGCTACACACATCATTTCTGATCAAGGTCGTGGTTAGTCTTGAGTGGCCATCTCCTACAACTGTCACTGAGGCACACAACTTTCATGGTTCTACCACCGGTTCATTCCTCATTTCAGCCCATCTGGCCCCTGATTGCAATGGTCGTAAACATTCGTCTAGACATCTGAGGCTATTATTAAGCAGCGTTTGACAGATGCTCGGGTCTTTCTGCTGCTCGATTTTGAGCGTTATCTTGTGATGTGTCCAAGGTGGGCATCGGGGTTATTCTTAGCCAAGCCGGTTAGAGAAATGGTCAGAATCTCGATCTCACTATAGACTAATTATGTTGAATTTTATTTTGAAAGAAGTACAACTATCAAAATAACAGAATATCTATTAACAATTAGTTTAAGACAAGACCTAAGGTTCGTCAATATTCGCCGTATTGCCTATGGAGATTGTAATCTCGTCATCACTCAACTGCCTTGTTCGTATATAACTCTGCAAGGTATAACAAACATGATTAGTCACTCATGTATCCGCTATTTATGAATAAGTAGAACGGGTTGCCAGTCGATAACGTACTTTTTGCCCTGAGCATAGGATAGTTCAACTTCCAATGCCTATTCTTATCATACTTGAAGCATCTACCATTCTCATTTGGCTTTTCATTGCCTCTGGTAGGGTCCGTTCTACAACTCCCACTATTTGTCTTGACTTTGTCATCCCTTAGTCCCTCTTTCTCTTCCTTCCTTTCGGAGGAATAGTGGAACTCCTAGAAGCGCTAGTCAAAAATAGTGTTTCTTTGCCCATAACCCATTCTGCCATCATAAGATCACAATGTAACTCGATAAGAGTATACAACATCTTGGTCATCATGCATGGCATTAACACGAAATTCTCAAAAGATCGAAGAAAGAATTTTGGATAATATTGATCTTGACCTCCTCCGATCAAGTCAAACCTATTCATGAGACGAGTCATATGCATGACATGATCATGTACTGAACTGCCTTCGCTCATCGAACACGCCAGGATCTGCCTCATCGTGTTGAAACGAACAGTTCGATCTGGCTCCCCAAATACGTCCTTTAGACTTAGCCAGATACTAGCTGCATCTTTCATCCCTTGATGGTGGAGCTGCAAGGTGGGTGAGATTGTAGTGATGATATAGCACTTTGCTATATTGTTCGACTTATGCCACATTTTATGCATTTCCCGTTCCTCATCAGTGGACATATGAATCAGGGGTGTCGAACGCGGAGTAAATAGAACAAACATAAGTTCTTTTGCAATAAGTAAGTATTCCATATTGTGTTTACACTCAACATAATTCGGACCAGTTAACGGATTTTGTGCGAGAACATTGATTATAGGAGCAAGAGACATATCTAAAAGTAATATAAACACATAAGTATACGATCACATATAATTCTTAATAACAATATTGTAATCTTTTAATAAAATAATATTGATCGAAACCTCCAATTGTCAAGGAATCCCGCATGCAAGCCATACGTGTGGACGTTTACACATGAATCCCTCGACCCAACTAAAATTAGCCTTTTAGTCGTTTAGTTTCATTCCATGTCAACTTAACCTTATGAAAATAAAATTAGTAATTGGACCTTAACTAAATCACATCACTATCGCAAGAGGGGACTTTGCGAGAAGTTGCACTTGAGTTGATGCCTAAGTAGTGACTACAATTTGACAGCAGAGATCGAAATTTTAGAATTAACATACTCATTCGGACCATATCGGTTCCAATTCAATTTCGTTTGTCATCTCATTTTATATCTATCTCTAGAGAACTTATGAAAATCGCACATGCAAGTCACGCGTGTGGGCGTTTACACATGCAACTCTCACTTCTCAATAGATTAAAATATTTTATTTAGAAATCTCATCTAACAAACTTATGATAAACCGCGCAAGCAAGCCACGTGTGTGGATGTATACTCACAGTGCGTATTACTTTATTTAGAGATCAAAATGTGGAGGTCTTGACGTATTTAATGTAAGATTCAAAACTCGGGTTTCTTGCTTAGTCTTTTTGTTTCAAAAGATTTGTTCATGCAGATCACATAATCTTAACATGCTTTTTCTAGAACTCGACATGTAAAACATGGTCGCAGAATTCAAAAATATGCTTTAAAACGTGATAAACCTAGCATTCTTGCTAAACATAATTAATCACGTAAACATATATTCATGCTTCCACGTAATTAAAGATTCATTGCATGCTACTGCATAATTTAAACATCCACGGCATAAATAAAATAAAATAAATTTGTTCATCACGGTCCATTCGTGGATCCTGTACGTCCCTGCCTAATTTATGACATAAATTTGTAGGGTACAAATCTTAAATTTATCTTTGAAACGAGCATCGCGTGCTCGGACACGGACCAGACTAGTCAAAATTAGATTTCGGCCGAAAAATCGAATCTAGCCGATCAGAACAGTGATTTAGATCGGGAATGGGTTGGGTCAAAAAACTTGATCTAGGTCGAACCGAACTCGGGTCGGGTCGGTCGAGATCGACCCGTGGTGGGCCACGCCGCCTATCGTCGTCGTCCCACCCACTTGTCTGCTACCAAGAACTGATGTGAGTGTGCCAACGAACGCGCACGAGCGCGCGTTTGTTGTGTGCCCCGCACGTCGCCCAGCCCCGCTTCCGTCTCCCCACGCGTGGAGGTACGCCCAGCGCCGAGGTCTGCCTGCATGCTTCGCCAACGGGCACCAACGTGGGCATTGCTCCTGGTATCTCGCCGTGTCGGGCCATGTCTCCGTGCATATGTGCGAGTTCGTGCATCGGGTTCGATAGTGCGCTTCACGTGACGGATACCTACACATTGGGCCATGCATGTGTCGTTGTTGTGATGTTGTTCGTCGTCCGCGTGCGGGCGTGCTGCGTGCCTGGTCGCGGGCGCACGCACTACCCGTCGCCCATCCGCGGGCCTCCTATCATCTTTGTGCGATGGGTCTCCATCATCTCATCTTGTTCTTCGTCTTCGTTCTTTGTTTTTATAGAAAAATAAACTCTAATCTAACTACAGATTTTCTCGTGGTGAAAAATGATTCCAACGAAAAATAAAAATAAATTGAGCCATGATGAATGACGGATGTACAATTATTTATAGCGCGATACTAATAAACATGAATTAATCCAATAAAGCCAAGATACTGATCTCATGCTCTGATACCAACTGATGAGAAATATGAATTTACATGTGCTCTCGATGATCTATCTTGGATGTTTAGTTCACCATACATTATTATATTCCCCAATGGGCCTGTGCAAGGGGATGAAAATTCAATAGTGAAAAGCGTCGTGGGTCAGTCCAGGGCTCAGATACAAGAAATAAAGATGAGTCTATAATAAATTAATTATCTTATGTTCAGTCTTGAACATAAAATAATTCATAAAAATTTATTCATTCCACTAGAAAATAAATGCTAACTTACTCATTTATTAACGAAGTTGAGTCGGGCTTGTACTTAGATTAGACTTACGAATCATCCTATATAAGATATTGCATGTTCATTAATTATTTATAGCACTCTAACTGCTTAAAATAATTAATTTTTTAATAATTTCTTATATAGTACCACTCAATCTTATTATTGTACTTGAGCTAACTCAACCTGCATGGTTTAGTACAATAAAGTTTTTGAGCTCCTTAATGGGATGTCACCATTATAAACGAATACGGTAACTCGACATAGATAAGCACCATGACGTACAAGCACTGCCACACCCAATGTGCGAAGAATATTAGATTATCTCATGTAACCACCATCCATAAGAAATCAAAGTGATGGTCAGTAACTCATACTCACCTAAAATCTTATCGAGGTTTAGATCAACGCAAAATCACCGAGATCTAGGTTCTTCACTACGGTCAGATAGAAGAACTTATCTCACCATAATCCATCAATACGTCAAAACGTACCAGCATAGACAAGCAACGAAGTCAAGTTACTTCTTATCTATATTGTAGCTCAAAATCGACAACTCGTCATCAAGTTGTCTCAACTGTGATATTTTTATATGTCAACTAGCTTAATCAATCATACAGACTCATGTGATATTCTACACATTGTATGATCTAACTTTTATATGAGATAATGGAACAACATATGCAATCAAGTAAACAATTCAAATGTAAGATCGGAATAGTGGTAACATAAAACATTATATACAAACTCAATTGATCTACTTTCAGTATATATATCCAACAAAAAATCAAGGTTGGTCTTCTTCTCTGTCATCCTTTCCGCCCTTAATCGTTGGCTGATGCATGTCCGTCGTTGTAATTTTCGTAGTGTGAAGAGACCAAACTCATACCAAATGGTAAACTAATTTATGCATTCGAATTCCATGAGAGTATTCTAAATTGAGTCTTTCCCACAAGTTTATTTTGGTATAATTTATCTATGTGGTGTATTTTAATCTTAAGCGAAAATTAAAAAGGAAATAGAGTTAAAATCCAAAAATTTGGTTATTCATCATTCCTGCTCCAACTATCGTAGAAGAAGAGGCTTAAAATAACTGCAGTATGAAATACGAATAGGCTCAGCTCAGCGTAATGAAAACGAACCCTTATCTTGAATAAAAACAACAAATTTCTTGAATGTCAAATATATATGATTTGAGACATTCGCAATTATTAATTAGTAATTACTCAGTCTAAAAAAGGTAAGGGAAAAGACGTAAACCATATTGTTATACTATCTTAACAAACATCTTTCTTAAAGAAGTCGAATGGTGACGTTGTCCATTGATAATATCATTTTATGTCATAAGCTTAATTATTTATGAACTGATTATTTTGGCGTATTATTGGCTTCTAGATAGTTCAAATTATTTGATATCGTTAATTTGATTATCTTTACTAATTTGTAATGATTGATTTAAACTGACGTCAATGATTTAATAAATAAATGAAAATAATCATTACCCCAGAATGTAATCATGTATCATGATCACAATTTTTATTTTATTTTTTTGTTTCAGAGAAAATTATAAATGCAACTAAAATTACCACCACAATGTTGCGTTTGAAATTTTATAAGCCCAACTCCCAAATAAACAAAATCCAAAAGCCCCATTACTAATAAGTGAGACAAATAATTCACACATAGTTTGTAAAATATGTCTAGGAAAAGAGACCAAGCACAGTTAAGTGCTTAATCAAAAGATTAAGTGGATTAGGTCAACTAATTAGTGTAGTAACAAATTAATTGAAACGGTGGAGTACCTGCTGTTTGTACATGTTGCACTCGAGTAATATATAAGCAGATTATCAAGCAAACCGGGCCGGGTCAGTTGGTTCGGCCCAATCCTCTAGGGCCCACAATCTAATGTTCTCTTCTTCCTTATCTCTTCGGGATAATTATCAAATAAACCATGATATTTGATCAACTGTACAAAGCGGACATAAATTTTAATAAGTTTCAATTATATAACAAATTTTAATTTGTATCAAATTCGACGCCTCTAATTTTTTCATTATTAAGATGACAACGCTTCAGTGATACATTTTGCATTAAAAATTCAAAGTATTAAATCGATCAAATTAATCTCTCTCTCTCTTACGAAAAATGATCTCTCCATTTCTGTAACAAGATTTGCTTTGGACCTTTTGCTTGCTAATTTGACAGTCCTCATCTAATTATTAACTAAGTCTTAAGCTAAAACAAAATCTAATTTCTACATTCTTTAGAGCATCAGTCCAACTCATTAATGCTTTGTATTGTATCCACCAATTTTGTTTGAAGGAAGCATCCACCAATAATTGATTCACTATATATATAAACCAATAACAAGAATTATAAATAACAAGTTTCTTAATTCAAATATTTAGCAGCACCACAAAGTCAAAAATAAACACGCGAAGAATACAGATCACATATTTTTTATTTGTTCTTTCCAGAATACAAATCACATAGTTTTATTTGGGACTCTATCTTGGTAAAGTAGCAATCCGGTCGATAATAATTGCACAAAAAGATTATTGTAGTCTCTAATTTTCTTTTCTTTTTTATTGGATCAAATTCATCCCCTAATCTAACTCAATTCTTAGCCATCCATTATACTTGTCAAATTACGGGATTGCAACATGTTATTAAAAATAAAATGCTAGAAAATACATTTAAATAGATATAAATATTCTGGGTGATTTGAAAGAAAAAACTTCACTAACATCATATTTTTTACTTTTATTTTCAATAATATAAGTTTTGGATTAGTTATAAGAAAATCTTGATTTCAAATTATTTTTCTGCATTTTATTTTGATTACAAGAAAACAAAAAAGATGATTGATATTTTTATTTACTAAAAGTAAAAAATGACCTATAATACAAGTTAAGCCCGTTACACTAGATTTTCCTACTTCTTTTATGTAATTTATGGACTACTTTATAATAGTAAAATTCACTCACAACGCACTTTCAATCGCGGCTTGTGGTTTTCTCTCATGTCCCATTCATAATAATAACAACAACAATATATGTGGCTCCAACATTAGATTCAAATTAGTAAATGCCAATATATTACTATATTTTTTTATAAATTTTTAAAGATATCGTGTGATACTCCTTTCATAATATATATATATATAAATATATAAAATATATCCTAAAAAATAAAAATCAAATGAATTTGCTATGAAAGTTGATGAATCCGTTGAGAAAGTTACTGAATCCAATAATTCAAAAATTTTCACCCGGGTTCGAATCACTTGTGGGGAGGGGGGCGAAAATTTTAGTTTTTTGGATTCAGTAATTTTCCCGACAGATTCATCAACTTTCACAGCGAATTCATCATTTTTAGTTCTCACATTCTAAAAATGGTTCTTACATTAACCCTCTTATATATATAGATATATATATAGTAATGTTCAAATAAGAATAATTTTAACGTGAAAACGGAGAATCATGAGAATTTGTTATGAACAAAATGGATTCGCTATTAAAGTTAATGCATCCGCTAGAAAAGTTACTGAATCTAAAAATTCAGAATTTTCACCCCGGCTTGAATCCCATGAGTGGTGAAAATTCTATTTCTTTTATACAATAACTTTTTCGATGGATGCATCAATTTTCACAACAAATTCATCATTTTTTGGTTCTCACATTGTCACGAAAAAATTGTCATTTCACATTTCAACTTTGGCTGGTTTAAAGAGACACCTAAATTAATTAGTTCAAGGTTATATTTCCATAAAGGACACAAATCCTCATTTCAAACCGATGGATGTTATTGCTAATATACAATTTCGTTCCAATTTTATCTCTTTTACCACTCTAACTTTGAATATGCAACGATGTATTTATTGTCGATGAAATTTATTTTTCAGCGTGAAAAAACTGCTATTGAATTAGACCATGGAATATAAAACCTACAAAAATAATTTTATAATTGACATTGGAAGGAAGAAATGTAGTAACCCGAAAATCTTATGATCCTAATTAGAGCTTAATTAAGTCCTAATTAGAGACTTAAGGGCATGACATCCTTAAAGATTGATAAGGAAGTGATTGATAAGTTAGAAAACGATAAGAATTTGATTAATTTCCAATCGAAGGAATAAAATTTGGAAGAAGTAGAGATTATTTAGAAACAAGTTTTATTATGATTAAATAAGAGATATATGGTTTATATTGTGTGTCCGGATGAAAATTTCTATTAAATGGAAATTATTTCAAAGAAATGCATTAATTATTGTTAATGTGAGATTTAGTTACAAAATGAAATGAAATATTGATTAAGCTATTAAATGGCTTAAATAAATTTATTTTATTTATATCTTTTGATAAAGAAATTATTCTTTGCAATTTTGAAATTTATGAATAAAGGAATATTTATTTGATTATTTGAATATGAAAGCATTAAATCTATATTTTATGGTTTGCAAACCAACAATGGATTTAATTATTTTGGATCATTATATTAATAAGAAAATTAAGTTTTACTATTAAAGAATGTTAATTTCAATGTTAGCAATATTTTTAAAGAAATGTTATTAATTTTGAAAATTATCAAAAAGAAAAGAAAATGAATGGAAATTTAATCAAGCTATATACATATGAATCTTCTAGAATTATTTTCATTTTAAAAACCATCTCCCACCTTCTTTCTCCCCCCAAGTTCACGGCACTTCACACACAAACACATACAAAAATTTGATTTTCAATTTTAATCCATGTTTAAGTATGGAATTAAAGGGAAATCACTCCAAAGAAGGTAAACACCTCATTTAATCCAAGTTTTTGTGATTTAATTGGAAGAATATGATCTTCTCACATGTGTTGATTTTCGAAAATGGGAAGATTTAATTTAAGGTTGATTTGTTTAAACTTTGTTAGGTTTATTGATTTAATTATGTTTATGATGCTTAAATAACATATTCTATGGTTTTAATTCCTTAAATTTATGAAGTTGATAAATTAAAGTAAGTATCATAAACCCTAATTTTGTATGTGAATCATGTGTTATGATTTGATTAAATTGAGTGTAAATATGTGTAATTAAGTTGAAATAAACATGATTTGATAAAAGAAATTGGAAGAAATTGAAAGTATATATATAAACCCTAAATTTTGAAAATACTAAGGTTGAATGATCTTGGAGTTGTTGATTTTACATGATATATGTGATATGGGTTTTGAGATCTAGAGTATAAATAATGTTTAAATTGAATTTATTAGATTTTATGGAATTGAAATATGAAATGTATGCATGATCCTAAATTTTCGAAAATGAAGGGCATGGATGAACTTTGATCTCTTGTTTTAATTGATGTATTTGATATGATATTTGAGATCTATGATAAAAATAATGCTTAAGTAGAATTTATGGGATTTTATGGAATTTAAATGTGAAAGTTGGAAAATTAAAGTTTACGTTAAAGTTGATAGATTATATGATGAACTTGATTGTGGTTTGATTTAATTATGGATTTATGATCATTGATGATGAATAAGTATAAATGTGAGTTTGTTGATATTAAGCGGATTATAGATTGTGAAATTCATGAAATTTCATAAAATGGTGGTTGAAGGCATAACATGAATATGGTGTAAATGGATTAATTTAAACTTGTTTTAAGTTATTAAGTGTATGTTTAGACATATGGTGATGATTGGTGGAGTTCGGGATAAGTTTGATTGATTTGATATTGAAACGGCTATTCAATTTATAAACGTTACTCTGTCGAAATTTTGTTAGAAATAATATATTAATAAGATATTTTGATGATAGTTGAGCATACATAGAAGCTCGTTGATGTTAGACGATGTTTTGTGCGATTTTGATGTCGGACATAAGCTACGTCTTAAGGGGATCGTTGGGTTTTTGGTTAAGATTGGATAGTTTAAGCTTGTTGTCGAGTTTTCATGCTCGCTTAGTCATATAAGACTTCGTTAAGTATCGTTCGATGTTTAAGATTAGAGGATGAAATGATCAAGTGTTGATAGACCATAGTGTCTTGATATCGAAAATATAGTCGCATCGACGACTAAGATAAGTCGTGTTATTGTTTGGTTCTTGATAGGCTTTTATGTCAATCCATGTTGATCGAAGGACCAAGAAGAAAGGAAGAAAGAAGTGGAAGATGTAAGGTACAGTCCCGAGTGACTGTCACCAGGTGGGTATAAGTATTTTCTATAATAATATGCTTATGCTTTTAAATGTTTTCAAAAGATATGATATGATTATGCATGAAAGATGACATGAGATTTATGATATGCATTGATTTGAAAAGTTGATTGACTTGCCAATGTTTGAGCATGAGCATAAGCATAAGCATGATGCACTACCTATCCACGGGAAAGAAAGAAAAGAAAGAAAGAAAAAGAAAGAATTTACCGACGTCGGGTATGACCGTAATTGAGAACCTTCGGGTCCAACTCGGGTATGTGATATTAAGGTGTTTGAGAAGGAGGCCTACTTCTCAACACGCATAAAGAATCCGTGGATATGGGAAGGAGAAGAAAGTTGCATGCAAACATGATACATGCATATGCATATGATATTATGATGATATGAAAGCAAGTAAGTATTTATTTATGAAAGTACATGTTATGGCAAGTCAGTTTATAGCCCTAAGGGCAAAGTTTATCTTTATGTTTTGGCGATACCCACCGAGTGCATTTTGTACTCACCGCATATATTTCTAAATATGCGGTTGAAATGAATCTTGGAATCGAATCTTTGCTGAAGGAGCTTCTCTAAATGTTTATTCATATTAAGGTTGTTCTATTGTTATTGACATGTTTTGTTGCCCAGAGAGTTATGTCTTCATACATAATTCTCAGCCACGTTTCGTTGTCGAGCTTTGATCCTACTTGCTTATATGTTCTGATATGATAAAGTGATCATGTCCAATGTTCGGTGAACAAGGATTTCCCGAATGTTCAGAATGATTTTCATTGGATTCAATATTTTGTCTTGGAATCATTGTCAAACCATGCTTGAACCTTTGGAAAATTTTTATAGTCATTAAAGCATATTTGAAAATGTTTTTATTCTTGACATTGGTTATTCCATTGTGAATATTAGTCCTCAGCCGTCTTCCTTCTTGTTCGATTCTTTACTGTGGTTTGAGGACCTAAAAATCATCCTTTGTCCATTCATATCTTTCTCTTGATGAAATTTTGATCACATTTGTGGTAAATTCCTTCTTAACCCCAAGTCACGGCCTAATTACCTGATTAGATAGTCGGGTCGTGACAAGAAATTTATGTGTTGTGTTTATTGAATGCACTGTCATGATTTATTTGAATAAGTGTTATTTCTTGATTTAATTCTTTGGTAACAATTTTCAAAGGATCTGACATAGTTTAATTTGCACATTACTCTAATTAGTTGGGGATGTCGACCACTACAATGAATCCCGTGACCATTATTCGGTCAACATATATATTGATTTCAATAAATAATATTTATTGCCGTTATCAATTATGCATTACACCCTTGTTTTCTATTATTGCATGTGTGGCTGTGTTATATTTTACTTCTATATTTTATAGTGTACATAAAAAAAGGCATATACGGATTAACCAAATTTTTTTTAAGATTAATCTAAGAATACAAAGAGAAATAAGAAAATGTTTTAAATGCTTCGGAGTCCGCAACTAGCTTGTGAATTGCAATATTAGAAAATTTATCTATTTAAAAGGTAATTGCAATTTAAATACCAATATTTGGGAATTATCCAAATTATACTCAATCTTTGAATTGCTTTAAACAAGACCCAACCGTATGATTTGTAGTAAATTAGATATTTTAATTTTTTGCATCAATTTGGAGTTGAGATTTAAACATCCGTCAGGCGTCGAAACTTAAACTTGATCTAGAGTTTTCTATAACTCATTATCTAAGTTATCCTCCCTTATTGTCAACTTATTGTCGGACGTCTGAAATTGCAATTCGAATCATCAAGAAGCTCTAGCTCCACCGCACTAACTACCAACTCAATTACTCGACCGTCGGACGTTTAACAACGAAATCGAAACATGGGAAGACAATTCAGACAATAAGTTTAAAAATCCCTTCATCAATTTTGAGCTTCGATATTTTGTGTCTAAATTTCAACTTTAAAATACAAAAAAATAAAAACGATGAATTTGAAAGAATTTAAAAGTTGTGTCTAATTAGTAATAAGCTTAATTGAGATTTAATTTGTAATTATTCCTTTATTTAAATCAAAGGAATTCCAAGAAAATTGCATGTGGGTGGAGAAAATTACACAGTAACGCGTGCTTGTGGTCTTGTACGCGACATGACAAATGGTAATGACACTGTCCTAATCCACTAATTACAAGGATTGAGTCCTAAATTGTAGACCTCATAATTTATTCGTACTCATTTGTCATGTTCTATAGTTCTAACCTTTGATCAATGCCCCTATATCATGCTACCTACACTATACGCATGGCTCCCTCATAAAACACAAGGCAAAAACTTGGCAAAAACTTGTGTACGCGCCCGCTGACGGTGCGCGCACACTTTGTTTTTTTTTTTTATTATTATTATTTTATTATTTAATATTATATCTTTTGTTTTATATTAAATATAGCAATTCAGGATAATTAGATTTTTTAATTATAATTTATTAATTCATTATGATTTATTAATTTATAATTAGGGTTTATTAATTAACAATTAGGGTTTATTAATTCAAAGTTAGGGTTTATTAATTTATAATTAGGGTTTATTATTTTCAATTAGGATTTATTATTCAAAATTAGGGTTTATTATTTTCAATTAGGGTTTATTAATTCAAAATTAGGATTTATTATTCAAAATTAGGGTTTATTAATTCCAAATAGGGTTTATTAATTCAAAATTAGGGTTTATTAATTCATAATTAGGCTTTATTATTCAAAATTAGAGTTTATTAATTCAAAATTAAGATATATTAATTTAAAATTATATTTATTAATTTAATTAATTAATTAAGATTAATTAACTCTTTAATTAAGATTAATTAACAAATTAATTATTAGGGTGGTCTCACCGTGCGTGGGCGCGCACAGGAGACCACCTCAAAACACAATTAACACTAACCTTCGAAATTAAATAATTGTAGATCTCAATTCTCTCCTGAGTATTATTTCAAAAGTAGAACCAACTTACTTTAATATTTGTATATAGAATATATATCTTGATCTAACACCGTGGCGTTTTACTCATTTGAAACAGTTTCGAAAAGTTAATATTGAACCGTCATCCCAATGCACAATGTACGTGCGCTCGAAAGATATTGGTGAAATTCAAACTTATAATCTTTTAGTTATTAAATTATTTCAAATTAGAGATTATATATGATTTTCCATCTTATATATATAACTTTTTAATTAGTTTAAATATGGATTAATTGTGGAAAATTGTACAACCTATTCACAACACGAGTTTATAAACGTTGCAACACCACCTTGTATTTTCATATTTTGCAATTAAAAAATTTCCAATTTTTTTGAGGGAGATGGATGCGAGAAAAATATGTCATTTTTCAGATAAAACTACATAATTTTACCATTGACAAATGTCGGGAAACTGTAATTACAAGAGATTGAACAAAATGACAAAAATGATAGACTATATATCCTATTTCAAGATGTGGCCGACCTACCCAAATCATAAAAATAATTTATTAAGGAAAAAACAGCACCTTTCCGGCTCTCCCCATATCATGTTATCTTTTGTGGAAATGTACGTCAATACCCACTTTTAAAAAATGAAAAGCGATGTACATTCAATATGAAAAAAGAGTGCATGTATACCCAAAATATTTTTAAATATATTTTTGTCGATTTTGCATGATTTTAAAATAATCATTATGAAAATCATACAATCATTTCAATTATCATACAATCATTTCAATTATCAATTAATTTTACTGAAATATCAATTTTAATTTCAATTTTAATTTTTATAATTCTTTTTATAATTTTCTTTGGGAGGGTTGGCGTGGGTTGGCCGCGGGTGGGGGTTGGTAGGGGTGGGTTGTCCATGGTGTGGGATGGTGGGGTGGGGTTGGCCGTAGGGTGGGGTTGGCCGTGGGGTGGGTTGGCAGGGGGGGGGGTTAGCCGGTGGAGGTTGGCGGGGTGGGTTGGCCGTGGGGTGGGGGTTGGCCGCGGGGGGGTTGGCCATGGTGGGTTGGCCGTGGGATGGGTGGGTGGGTGGGTGGGGTTGGCTGGGGTGGGCTTGGCCGTTGGTGGGGTTGGCCGCGGTGGGGTGGGGTTGGCCGGGATGGGTTGGCCGGTTGGTGGTTGGCCGGGATGGGTTGGCCGTCGAGGAGGGTTGGCCGTCGAGGTGGATGGCCGCCAGGTGGGTTGGCCGCCGGGAGGGTTGGCCGAGGGTGGTTGGCCGCGGTGGGTTGGCCAGGGGAGGTTGGTCGGGTTGGCCGAGGGTGGTTGGCCGCCGCCATGGGTGGGTTGGCCGGGAGGGTTGGCTGTGGAGGGTTGGCCGCGATGGTTGGCCATGAGACTTGTTGACTGGTCTAGGCACACATTTTCGGGTGTTCAGGTGTTCAGAGTGTTCAGAGCTTCAGAGCACAGATTTTCGTGTGTTCAGGGCACAAATTTTGTTGTGATTTTGATGAAAATATATTAAAATAATTAAATGGGTATGGACGGCACTTATTTTTACAAATGGATATAGACTGCACTCACTTTTACAAAATCCCTTATATTTTAGTGAATAAGGTTTCTAACTTTATTTAGTAACGAAAGGAACAATTGTAGAATTAAGCAACTAACATATGTTTGAAAATTTGAGATTCTTAGATTTTACTTGATTATGTCATATTTGTTACAAGTAAATAAATACTCATATATCTAGTAAGTTCATCTTTAGTAATTCCGTTTCTATTTTTCTACGTACTTATAGTTTTGAACTTTAAATTTTATCATTTACTGTAGCAATTTCAGATATCGTTTTGAACAAAGACTCGATCATTATAGTTGTAAGTTTGTAACGACAAAACGCTAATCAGGATTGCATTTGCAGTTAAGGTTTGTAAAATTTATATTTTCTATTTTCTTTAAACAAGAGGTTTGTTTGTGTATTTTTGAATTCAATAAATTACATTTAATTCATATAAATGCTAAATTATTTAACACCTTCTGTGAAAAGGTTGAATTCGTGCCGTGGTCAATAAAAGTATTCAAAAACATTAGGTTTTTAACTTTACTGTATCATATATTTAAAAAATCTATAATTCGAACTTTGAAAGTGCAATACACATCAATCATGAATATAATGTTGCAGTCTTTTCTCCCAGGTCTGATGCATCTGGGACTAAGTGAGTGTTGTCTATATACGTGACCATTAATTATCACATTTCTTTATTTATTTTCTTTTTTCAAAATTTTCAATAAAAAAATATTATGCTTTTTAAAAGAAAATGTTAAGGAATCCACAAAATATAGAAGAAAAGAGAAAAAAAAGGTACTGCTTTAAAAGAGACAATGAGGGTGATTGGCTGAAATGTCGTAGCTGGTGAAGTTGATAAAATGTTGCATATTCAGTTTCATGTATTTAAGAAACATTTCAAAGATTTTATGTCATGTTCGTCGCACATTATTTGCTTAGTGCACTTCATATAGATTTTTGCATAGAATTGGATTATCCTCATATAAAAGAGGCACATTCTATCCTAATTAAATCATATTCTAGTTTTAATTATGATTTAAAAATTAATTAAGAATTTTTAAATTATAATTGAAGATTAAGATCCTAATTAAAATCATAACTAGAGATTTAATTAAATCTTAATTAAAGATTAATAAATTATAATTAATTATTACTAACTAATTATTAACTAATACTTAATCAATAATTGCGGTCGTCCGCACGCAGTGGACTATCGCACAGGTTTTGCGCGTAAAATAAAGGTTACCCTAATGATCTGTGATGATTAATTCCTTATCACTACCTCACCGCAAGCCTTTTTTATTTAAGCTGTTATATCACAAAAAGGAATATAAATAGAAAACAAGTAGAGATTCCTTTTGTTTTGAAAAATTTCATCTTCTTCTGTACTTTCTTTTCTCTAGTTGACACTTAGCTATCTACTACATTAATTAATCTCGGAATTATGGAAAGCGTTAAAATTTAATCAAAGGCTAATCAAATAATTCATGCTTAAGTTATGGCTATCAGATGCACAACGTGTCCGCTTAAGTGTGATGATTAAAGATTCAAATTTATTATTTTTCATTATTATCTTAATCCTGTAATCATGTTGAGACCAAGGGAGAAATATTTAAATATTTTTAGCAAATCTAATGTCTTCCCAAATCTGGCAACGTGATTAGGTTACCGAGTCGCGAGTCCAGCCTACTTTTGGAAATGATACTCAACATTAAAAAATGGGATTAATTTATTTCAATTTTTTGTTTCTAATCTTCGTTTTTACCTGACTTTTGATTTAATTGAAGATAATAAAGATTCCACTTGATTTCTTTTCTGATTAAGAAGGTTTTTTCCATTTTTTGACTTAGTAGAAAAGTCTGACTTCGTACAGCCAATAAAATTAATGAGCTAAATGTGATTAATTAAACACCCAACTAATGGCTCTGTTTTTTTAATTAAAAAATAAACTTCAACAAATGAATAATGCGAAAGCAATCTATCACCTCAAACGATGGATATTTGTATCTAGCCATTTTCATATTTCATTCTTGGTATTCAGAAATGTAATTAAAACTAGCTCGAATTAACCCGACAGTCAATGGCTTAATAACTGCAACTTATTGTGCTTCAATGTATTCACGAATTTCATGTTTATCCACTGCTATGTATCCTGATATAGTGAACCGGGTTTATCAAAGAAATTGAATTCACCAATCCAAAAATTAACCAGTGAAAACTAATGTACATCATCTAAAAATTTAAAAATTTCTCGAAAAAATTAGCATTTTAATGTTTTCCCATAAGTCGGCAAATATAATTTATAGATTTCTCAAACTAATGTTTTTCTTAGGGATCTCAAACTAATGTTATAGAAAATAATTAAGAAAAATAATTGGGGACGGCCGACCCTAAACTCTTTAATTAACTCCTAAATCTCTTAACTAATCCTAAACTTTTAGGATTATTAAGATTTAATAATTCATAATTAAAGTCTAGTAATCAGGATTTAGTAATCCATGATTATACTTTGTAATTTATATAATTAGAATTTAGTATGCAGGAGTGTGTTTCATTAATTAAATTTGAACTTATATAAAAACTAATTAATACATTAATTACAATGAAGCTTGAATTGAACATCATGCACACCCAACCACCACATGGATTAAGTGCTTATATTAGTGGGGGCCAAGTCCTCCTCCCATACTCTGTAGCCGCCACGTGTGTATTTATTTTTAACACTAGGACGCATGATGTGATCCGTAAATATATTAAGATCACCCAAACACATCAATATTAAAGAAATAGTGTTTTGTGGAGAATCGTGTGATCAAATTCAAAGAACTTACAGCCTTTCTAGGTCGAATATGTTCCACGTTATCTTATCATATTTTCTTCATCTTTAAATAAGTATTAATTAGTTATACTTTAGTTACGGTAAAATGATATTAAATTTTAAATTTGTAATCAATGCATAAGAAAATTTCTTTTTTGGGTTTTTGATGCAAGAATTAGAAGTAAAATTGTCCAATTCCTTTATATATGTCACTTATTTGGGGATGAATGTAGTATTACTTATAACGCACCCCAAGCCTACGAGCCTAGCCTAGGGCAGGAAGGACACATTGATATGGCGATCTTTTGTTAATAATTACTTAGACATTCGTCATCACATTGCTAAATTAGTTATTCCAGATGCTAGTAGAGGTCGTTGAGCTCATACATGAATAATTTCAACTTTCATTACTTGTTCGATAGGATACATTAACACTGTTGATATTCTTATAAAGCATATTTATAAATAATAATCATGAATTTCTCTTAATAAACAACTTTTTGGAGGGAAAAACTTGAATATCAGATGGGAAAATTTGAATTAAAACAAATAGTTGCACTTGCAAGAGTGAATATTAATTTCACCACAACTAACATTGGTGTATGGATTGTAATTTATAAGCCCTTGCAAGTTATTACAACAACAACCCTATGAACCCAACTTTCAATTTCCCATAAACAAGTGGTTGACATTATTGGGAAACACTAACTTTTTGTCCACTCGTTATCCCCAAACCCCACACAATAAAACCCACCAAATTCCCCACAATTTCAATCAAAATCTCCAATCACCCCAATTTTTTTAGTCCGAATCCAAAATCATCAAATAAAAATTACCCTTATTTTAGGAAGCCTAAACCCCCCAAAAAATTGTGTTGAATTCTCATATGCCAAATGGATATAGACTTAACCCCAACCCCCACCTCCACCAAAAGCCTAGACGACACCGAAATCGACACGCCGCCGCACACTAGCAAGCCCTTATCCTTCACCAACGGCGGCACACTCAAGCACCACCATCACCTTCACCACCTGCCGCCGTCCATCTCGGTGGCGTATAGAGAATGCATGAAGAACCATGCAGCGGCGATTGGCGGCCACGCGGTCGACGGCTGCGGCGAGTTCATGCCGCCCCCCTCCGCCCCCGCGACGCTAATATGCGCCGTGTGCGGCTGCCACCGCAACTTCCACCGCCGGGACCCCGAGTCCCCCACCGCCATCACGCCTCCATTCCTCGACTTCCGCCACCCTCCCCTGCCGAAGCGTTTCTC
This sequence comes from Salvia rosmarinus, assembly GCA_036937905.1. Classification (NCBI taxonomy): domain Eukaryota; kingdom Viridiplantae; phylum Streptophyta; class Magnoliopsida; order Lamiales; family Lamiaceae; genus Salvia; species Salvia rosmarinus. The sequence continues at coordinate 19,694,957 of CM072822.1, read as the reverse complement.
GCTCTCGCCCTCTGCCTCGCCTCCGCCGCCGCATGCACCGCACGTCTTCTTCGGCCTCTCCGCCGCAGCGGCGATGGCGGAGGACCACCACCCAGCGCCGGTGACGCCCACAGTGGAGAATTCGGTCGGCAGAAAACGGTTTCGAACGAAATTCAGTCAAGATCAGAAGGAAAAGATGCGTTCCTTTTCTGCGAAATTAGGGTGGAAAATGCAGAAATGCGATGAGGCGGCGGTGAAGGAATTCTGCCATGAAATCGGAGTTTCGAAAGGAGTGCTCAAGGTTTGGATGCATAACAACAAGAACACATTTAAGCGAGAAACCAGCGGCGGCGGTGGCGGCATTGCGAATGACGGCGGCGGAGAAGAAGAGAGAAAGATTGATCATGACGGTAATGTTTTTGAGAATGGGAATGGAAATGGAGTTCATCATTTCGATGGCTCTTCTTCTTGACCTGCATGATGTAACTTTTTTTTTTAGGTTGTTTAGTTAAATAATGGTGTTTTAATTGTTAATTTGTTCAGTTTCTGTTGATTAACTGGCTGGCTAACGGTGGGTTAATCACTGATCGGATGCAGAAATAGAGAGTCATAAGAAATAAAGTATTAATGATTTTCGAGGAGGGAGAGATTTTGTGTTAATTTACCGTCCCGTTTAAAATGTTACATTTCTTTTGGGTACGAGTATTTAGAAGAAATGTATAAAATAGTTAAAAATGAATAGGTTTGAAGAGATAATTATTTTCTAAAATGGAATGAAACATTTTTAATGGGATAACCTAAAAAAGAAAAATGAGACAGATGGAGTACTTGTTTTAATGACTATTAATCGATCTTCCGTTATTTGATTATCATTTGCAGAAAGCATATGTATCTTCAAATTTTCTCTATTCATATTTTATTTTTTTTTACGCACACATGAATATATACTTAGAATTTTCAGAAATAATATATATATATATATATATATATATATATATATATATATATAGAGTTTGGTTGAAATGAGAACCATTCTTATCCTAAAACCAAGAACCAAATGAATTAGTTATGAAAGTTGATGAATCCGTTGAGAAACTTAATGAATTCAACAATTCGTAATTTTTCACCCGGTTCAATCCCATGAGGACAAAAATTTTATTTTTTGGATTCATGAACTTTCCCAATGATTCATCAACTTTTCTTGAATTCATCATTTTTGGTTCACGCTCACAATAAAATGATTCTCATGTTAACCTCCTATATATATATATATATATATATATATATATATACACACACACACAATATTAATTAGTCAATTATCGTTTCCTGGGTAGAAATTTAAACTCTTTTTTTGAGTTCACATATGAAGTTCGAGATAATTGATTATTGTTTATGACTTGGTCAGGATAGGCCATACTTTTTTGCTTTTAAAGTCAAATAAAATAGAAAGTGCGAGGGGTACTCAACCCTTGTAGAAAAACAAAAAAAATCCTATACGCAATAAAAAAAAAGTATAAAGTTTATTAGGGATATAATTTAAGGGATGAGTATATCAATCATTTAGAGAATAACAAAAAGATCGAGGGAAGTGCGTCCAAATTCACTTCCGATAGTTAATTCTAACTCATAAAAACCTTTAACAAAACGAGGTTAATATTCTTGAAGATCATGTCATTCCTCGCCTTCCAAAGCTTCCAATAAGCATATTGCCAAATTAAACAAAAAATCTTCTTTGCACCCCTATCAAAAACACAGTCAATGAAGTTGGATTGATGATCTATAACACAAATATGGTGTGGTTTAGGACACTCTAACCACGAACAGATATCTTCCCAAACTTAAACAACAACAAAATACTGGAAAATAAGGTGGTTCTCAAATTCAATGGGTTCAAAACAAAAGATACAGCTGCCAGGGCCGCCCCTGAGGGTCGGCCACCCTGGGCGATCGCCCAGGGCCCATCATCTTAGGGGCCCAAATTATTTTAAAACATTAATTTTATTTATAGATATATATATTTATTTGGATTCAAAATATTATATCATTTAAATATTTTATTTTATTTTAAAGTCTAAAGTATTAAATCTTTATATATTTTACTTATAGATATATGTTTAAGTGAATTCATGTACTAAAAGTCACGAGTTCAAACCTCATTATCACCTCTATAAGTTTAAGCCAACACACCAAATTTTTCAAGTGTGGTTTAGTGCTCGTGTCATTTGTAAGTTTATTGTAAATAAACATAAGTTTTACCTAAGATATACGTAAGATAATGGTTTTATATGAATTTTAAAAATGGGCTTATATTCCTTATTTCGCTTGAAACTATAAAATATCGAGAACAGTCTTGACAGCTGCTATAAGAATGTACAAAAGAAAAACCTCTTTTCACAGGGTTTTCTTTAGTAACAATCCTATCTTGCAGAAACTTCCAAGAAAATACGGATACTATGAGTGAAATTGACTTCCACCAAAGTTTCATGGAAATCAATTCCACTCAAAATATCCACATTTTCGTGGATTGGCCATACTTTGCTTTCTGCAACATGTCTCCTTATATTTCACATGAAAATTATTTAATATATGTGTTTACATTTTACACTCATAAAAGTATAGGTTCGAGAAATTGTAAATACTTCTTTTTTATAGTGTCTTCAGTCATTAAATCCACACATTTTAATTGTTAAGTAGCATGATTAAGACATATTCACAACTCATTATTTAATTTCAAAAGCTTAAATGAAAGTAAAATAGAGAATATATCATCATTATACTCTTAATTTACATAATACTAATTAAAAAGTTAAAAAGATAACACTTCTAAAAAATAGAGGTAGTATATTTACATGGAAGAGATAACTAACTGCTGCATGTAGATATGGGTGATTATTGGATCGGTTTCGGTTAACCGAAACCAATATCCACCAAATCCAATAACCGATACTGAAACCGATTGGTTAATCGGTTAACCGATTAACCGATCGGTTAGTCGGTTCGGTTATTGGATACCCAAAATTATCAAATTCAAAAAACCCCACCATATTTATTTGTTATTTAATTGATTTTCCCCCTGTTTCGACTCAAAAATGAAGTACGAAAATACCACCTAATCGACACAAGTGCAACACCATCAATTGTCCAACAAGGCAACAACAAACTGAAACAAGTGAAATAATCAATTCTCCAACAGTAACCAACACAAGTCACACAATCCAAATCCATAAAGTCTCCAATAATTCAAAAACAAACACAAATCATAGAACACAAGTTACACAAGTGCAACAACAATACCAATGATTCAAATTTTACAAAGCCCTTCGATCGATCTGACTCAAGGCACTCCCTGTCGCCGTCATCGTCTACTCGTCCAGAAAAGAACCCTAGTCTTTTTTTATTTTTTATTTTTTTCGTGTTCTAACACCACTTAAGTTCTTAACTATTAAATTGTGTATTTAATTTAATAATACTAAAATAATAAATTAATAATTATTTAATTTCAGTTATTCGGGTATATCCATTCGGTTATCGATATACCTGATAACCGAAATTAACTTCAATTCATTATCCAATGCCGAACTAAATATCCAATTAATCGGTTATTGAATACCGATAACCGATGGATATCGGTTCGGTTCGGTAATACCCGGTATCCACTTATCCAATAAGGAACCCTACATGTAGATTTTCATACACGTGGCTTCATGGGGTTGCATTTAATGGCTCATAATGTTTGGTTGGTAGAGCTTAGGATGGATGAGAGGAAAATGATATATTAGCCAATTTCTTAATCAAGATTTTCTATATTTACCACAACTGAGTGCGTTCTAGATAACATTAGTTTGAATTTATTGATAAATTGAAATTTATATGTTTCTTATTCACAAGGCCGGCTGTTGCTTCGATCTTTTTTTTCTTTGAAATGTTGGTAATACATGTAAATCAGCTCGAATATTTTATTTGTTTAATTGTATTTAATTTCTGTAAAAATATGTTTCTTTATTTCTCTTGTGAGATTGGGCAATATTAATAAAATATAAAAACTTCTGGTATCTTTTTATTTTATTCTAATTAGGATAATATGCCTATATAATAAGATGCAATAATAGGATTGGAAAATAGCACTTCCCTTTTAAGTAATGCAAACCTGAGCACAAACAAAATTCTATTTTACAATAATTACTTTTCTATTTTAAACAAAACCCCATTATTGACTCTTATTCTAATGCGGATGAGACCTTATCCAATCCCAATTGATGAAATCGATATTTAAAATAATATATTTGAATTTCCCATGTTTAGAGTTGTTGGATGGTGAAGTTGATCGATTAATCATTTACTTGAATGTTAAATATATCCCACAACCGAGTAGAAAGACACTTTTATCCCTGAAAGATTGCTGTCTTCGTTTATAGATAGAAGAAATTGAGCATTAGTGAAGAGGTTCAAAGTGGTAAATGGGTAGAAGGAATCGGACGGAGCAGCCAATTCAAATATAGGGTCCCCATTGAAAAAATAAAAAATATTATCTTCTTGTTAAAGTCTGAACTTTTAAGGCAAGTAGTAGAAGGAGAGCACACTCTTTTTTTGGGAAGGGATTTTTGGCCCTCCACCTTACAAGTTTCCGTTGGTTGCTTTGGCGGTATCTCTCTCCGACTCTCTCTCTATTATGTAGAGCCGGCAAAATGAGCCCGACTGAAAACCCGCCCGGGGTACCCGAGATTTGGATCGGTTTGGGCTTCAAAACTAAAGGTCCGAAAAAAAAACCGGACCTAAAAGCCCTTGAAAACCCGGGTCTACTGGCTTTAGGCCAAAAAGCCGAGGTTTTGGGCTAAAAAGCCCGCCGATTTTATTAAATATATATATATATATAATATTATTTAATATACATATCTATATATTTTAATAATATTAATTATATTTTATATAATTATTTATTTTTATAGTAACAATTTTCTTACTAATTCACATAATTGGTCGAAAAATAAATTTTGGAAAAATAATAACCTCATAAATCATTCAAAATAATTCCTAAGAGAAATGATCTCCAAAAATATATACATTGATGATTAATGATCTTATAGTATGTAAAATCTATTTTGAATCATTGATCTTAAACATATACAGTATAATTAATTTATTTTATTATATTATTTTATGAGTATAAGTCGGATAGACGTTTAATAATATCATTTATCTTTGATTTGTAATTACTAATTTTTTTTCTCCTTAAATTAAAGAATTAAAATCATACTGCATTATAATATCATCGCATGAATACATAAATAGGTCAAGATATACAAGAAGCATTATCATAAGAATAAGTAAGCTCAAAATATTCTATCACTGATTCTTTATTTAAGTTAAGGAGATATCAGATCTTAATTAAATAATTATTTTTTTAATTTAAAATATTAATTTTATATATTAAAAAAATTAAAAAATTATCTAAAAAGCCCGTCCACCGAAAGCCCGCCTGGGTTGGTTTGGGCTTCATATTTTAGGCCGAAAATTTAGGGCCCCATTCCGGCCGAAAATTTAAAAGCCAGACGAGCCGGATTGTATAATATTAGATTTGGCCCAAAATATTAGATTTGTGTGGGTAAGCAAAATATTCGAATACCAACAACAAAACAAATCAAAATATTAGATTTGGTTCGGATTAGTTTTTCCTAAAATTGAAAAGATTTAAAATTTCTAATTATAATATATATATATATATATAATATTTATTAAAATATTTCTATCCCAATTCTAATTCTATTATAGTAAAATTGGATATATATTTCAATAAAATATATTATTTATAAAATTTCTAACTCTAATATATATATATATATATATATATATATATATATATATATATATAGTAAATAAAATTTTCTTTTAGAATTTTTGGATTTTGTCGATTTTTGAATTAATTTCAATTTTTGGATTCGATTTGGATTTGGTTATAAAAATTTGTATATTCAAATTTAATTTAAAATATTAATTTTATATATTAAAAATTAAAAATTATCTAAAAGCCCGTCTCACCAAAGCCCGCCCGGGTTGGTTTGGGCTTCATATTTTAGGTCTGAAAATTTCGGCCCCGACCACCCGCCCAAAAATTTAAAAGTCTGACGAGCCCGGATTGTATAATATTAGATTTGGCCCAAAATATTAGATTTGTGTGGGTAAGCAAAATATTCAATACTAACAACAAAACAAATCAAAATATTAGATTTGGTTCGGATTAGTTTTTCCTAAAATTGAAAAGATTTAAAATTTCTAATTATAATATATATATATATATGTATAATATTTATTAAAATATTTCTATCCCAATTCTAATTCTATTATAGTAAAATTGGATATATATTTCAATAAAATATATTATTTATAAAATTTCTAACTCTATATATATATATATATATATATATATATATATATATATATATAGTAAATAAAATTTTCTTTTAGAATTTTGGATTTTGTCGATTTTTGAATTAATTTCAATTTTTGGATTCGATTTGATTTGGTTATAAAAATTTGTATATTCAAATTTTCGAATAATCCGTTTCTATTTGGATTTTTTTTCCCGTTCAAAATTGGGATTTTTGAATCGAGAAATCACAACACGCTCCAAATGTCGATAACAAAGAAATAAACATAAAACAATCAAAATTCACACAATATGGTCACCTACTTCAATGATAATACAACAATGTGGGGGCATGCCCAAGGAAAACAATTTACTACCTTGAGATAAGTTATATAGAACTTACACAATAAGACTCGCTCTTACTCAGCCTAAAAACTTCAAAACCTCCACCTATGGTAACTCTTTATTTGTGCATGCATCACACACAACTTGTACGTGAACAATGTTTGCTCACAACTCAATCCTTATACTAAAGAGAACTCTTTTACAAGTGAATATAATCAATTAATATCAATCTATGCTCAATACAAAGTAATGCAGTTAACAAGAATCATTCACAACTTGAAGGATAAGTTGTGAGCAGTGATGAAGCCACATGAGGGCCTAGGAGGCCCATTGGCCCTCCAACTTTTTTGAAAAACATTATTAGTACATGGATATTTAGTATTGAATAATTAAATTTATTGTAATCTAGTTGGTTAGGATCTATGTCTTGGCTTCAATAAAACTCGTGTTCGATTCTTTCTGGCTGTGTATATTTTCCTTTCTTTTCCTTTCCTCTTTCCTTTTCTCCTTATTTTTTTTCTTTCCTTTTTTTTTCCTCGTATTTTCCTTTTACTATACTTATTTTCCTTTCTTTTCTTTTATTTTTCTTTCCTTTCTCTTGATTTCCTCTTTCTATTTTCTCTACTTTTTGCTCTTTTTTTCTCTTTTCTTTTTTCTATAATTTTTCTTATGTAGATAAAATGCTCTTTTTCTTTTCTTTTTCTATAATTTATTTTATATCGATAAAATAAAAAATATATTCAAATAAGTTTATATGTAAATTAATATGATCAATCCAATTTTTAAAAAATCATAATAATTTATTATATTATTTAAATTATTATTGTTTTATAAAAAATTAAAATTTATTTTATTACTTTTAAAGATATAGTTAATTGGACCCCTAAAAAATTCTTGACTTTGTCACTTGTTGTGAGCATGGATAACTAAACAACATAATCAAAGGCGGCAGCTCTAAAAGCTTCACATGTTTCTTTGATATAAGGATCACTTGAAAATCTTAGATCTCTTCAAACTTGTCTTATTTGATTGTTTCCTTATTGAGGAAGATATTGATTCCAAGTTTAGTCAAAGAAAGTATGATTTGAAGATATATCTTGAAAGATTTTATATAAAACTCGAATATATCTTGAAAGATCTGCTAGAAGTGTTTTCCTTCTTAGACTCTTCATGCATGAAAATTTTCTTATATAATTCACATTGTAATATATGATCTACATAATCACAAATACATAATGTATAATATATATACTTACACATACTTTATCTATAAATTTACTCTTCTGCAATAGTTTACAAATGAATAGCTATTAAACAACTTCTATCTAAAGATATAAATGAAATTTAAATTTTGAACCGCACTCTTGCGCGAACGGTTGGTATGCAGCCATTCTAAGTATGAATTCTTATAAATTTCTGAATATAAGTTACTAAGTTCTAGTACTAGTTAATGAATTCTAATATAAATTAATAAACGCTAATTATGACTGTACGGGCATATATGTTTCATGTTGCTCAAAGTAGATGCAAATATATATTTGCCAAACAGAGTAAGGAATTTCTATCTAAAATCAACTATGCATGGCTCGAAAAAAGACACTAAATCGTCAATAGAAGAAAAATACAATCGAATTAATTTGTTATTTATTCATTAGTTCCGAAATTTAAACATACAAAATGATAAGTCATCCGAGTAAAAGCTATCAAGCCGACACTTTGTATAAATAAAATGAAATGATAAGAAATGTTATGAGCACATATAGTTGGCTCAATCTGAAAACAACTGGGCCCCAATAATCAAAGCCCGTTTTCCATTTGGGCCCAAACCACTGAATTTAGCCCACAACGTCGCATTGAATCCTATTTAAATTGATTATGAGTTAATTGGACTGGGCCGCAAGATTACTTTGATAGTTGTAGGCTTCTCTCCCCTTTATCCTTCAGCTGATCGTTGTGCGTCACGAGATAGTCTATTCCAAAATTACATTTCATCTCTTATTCGAATACGATTGCTACATGCTATATTATGTGGTTATATTAAATATTTGTTACTCATGTGTACTTATGTGTATATTGGACGGAGTATTAGTGACATAATGGAAAATTTTATTTAATTTTATTGGTATTTGGATGGATTTGCTGAATATATCGTTCTTAATAATCTAAATAATGGATATATACGATTAATCCTATTAAAAAATTTAAGATGTTTAGGTAAAAATAAAATATGATGCATCTATATAGTTGTGAAACATCTTAAGGAAGAAAATAATGGCGCTCTCTCCACACACAACAAGAAACGGATGTCAATCCAGCCTAAAATTCATGGGACATTTTGATATGATTAAGACTAAAAAGTTTTAGCCTGAAAAAATTTCAATCAGAATGACTTGTGACCGAATAGTCTAACAATCTGATATGATTGGTTCAAAAATAACTCGAACTCGAATGAGTTGATCCCAAAACTGGGTTGATTGATTAAATAAAATTATCATCGTTACTTGGTTTTCAAATTCCATTACTTACTTTTGAAAAATAATATAATAAGATTTTTTCAAAAGGTTGTGTAAATGTATGGGTTTAATATTTGAAAATTATAATTATCATTTCACTTTATTGTCTTTTTTCGAAAAATTACTTATTGATAGAAAATTTTTAGATAGTGATCATAACCAATAAGAATTTCAACCTAATTAACTCGCAACCGAATAGTCCGACAATATGAAAGGCCTAAAATCGATTAAGTTGACCATATTGACATCCCTACACACAGATTGGGATGTAGTACAAACAATCTCTAATGTATAATGTAGAAACATATATATATATATATATATATATATATATATATATATATATATATATATATACTTTTACAAATTATAACGATGTTTATAATGCTTAAGTTGAGAAAAAAATGCTATATATTTGATCCACTTCCTTCACTCATAATTCAACAATTCTTTCACCATCAATCAATACTTTCCCAATACTACGTTACGGCAACTTGTTGCATCTTCTTTAAATGCACTTAGATGTGATAATACATTTTGTCTTCCCAATATATTAATATTTTATTAAGTTCAGTAGTGACAACATTATATTAACTAATGATGTACGATGAACCGTCACAATATACATATGTCATCTATCACCTTACAATACTAATTTTATACCTAATTTTGTACCTAATTGTTACGAATGACGTACGACTATAAAATAACATGGCTGCTCCTTGCCGCCATTAGATTTTCTTTTTTGCAACATAAATACTATTGCTTTAGAATTTATAAAGATATTTAAGACTAGTGGCATGGGGCGTGCTATCAATTAATTTAGATACATTACGTTAACTTTATAGAGCATGATATTGATATTGATATTGAATTTGAGACTGTATAAACATTTAAAATGTAAAATATAATTAATTTTGAGGCCGTCATGCAAAGCATGAATTGTATTTAATTATTATGATTCTGAAATGTCCTTTGGGATTCATGAACACGAGAATCCAGAATATATAACTAGTAAATTATAAGAAAATAAAATGTCTTAGTTGAGAAAATTATTATTATTATTATTATTATTATTATTATTATTATTATTATTATTATTATTATTATTATTATTATTATTATTCCAAACTTTGGACTTTAAGGGTCAAACAAAGAGCGACATGAATCGCGTGGATATGCAGCCATTAACCTCACCGGCCAAATTCTTCTATTTCTTCTTCGGTATAATATTGATTAAAGTTAATTATAAACTATGGTCACGCTTTTAGATCCAAATGTACTAAATGGTCTGAAAGCTCAAAATACGCAAACATATACTCCATCTATCCCACCTAAGTTATATGTATTTTTTTTTAGTAGTCCCATTCAAGATGGTCTATTTCATTTTTGGGAAATAATTATCTCTTCAAAAGTTATAGGATCTACCTATTTTTTTATCACTTTATATCATTCTCCTAAATAACCGTGCCAAAAAGAAATGAATCGTCTTTGGTGGGACAGAAGAGTATATAAGAAAAGATATATAGTTCCAAAGCTTTAGGTAGTATAATATTCAATTTCATTTATTTAACTCATAGGTTATATAATGGAGATTTTTAAGCTTATTTTCTCTCTTTTTTGCGCTAAAATAATGATATATTAGTAATTTGAGTTGTTATGTGATATAGATTAACAAATCATACATATAGTCAGGGGAAGATCTAGGATTTGACAATGAGGTGTGCTGAGAAATAAATACTTTAAAATGTTAATTGTTATACATATCTGATAAATCTAGTGTATGTAAATAGACGAGATTTAAGAAAAGCAATAGAGAACACAAGAGTTTTTACGTGGTTCGATCAAGAATGAGATCTACGTCCACGGAGGTGATGATCCTCAATACTTTCACTATAATCGGATTACAATGAGTGAATCTAAAAGCTCTAATATTCCATAAGTTGCTAACCCTTCTACCATCGATTTAACCTCTATTTATACATGTTTGTGGATCTTGTACCAGATCCATTGATTTGCGGGACCACGATCTCCTTCCATAACTGATCACGATCTCCTTCCATAACTGACCACGATCTCCGCCTTTGACTTGGTCTTAATTAGGGTTTAGACTGGCTTTGTGCTTAACTACGGGGTCGTCATTAGGTCGAGCCCACCGGTTGGACCTACCAAGGGGCGAGCGGTTGGGCCATATCCCATCATAGCCCCCAAATAGCCGAGTAACAACTATGCCGGCGTGAGGTGAAGATCGTATTTTGCCGGGCCGGTTGGTGCTCTACCGAGGTTGTTGTCGGGTGTTATCTTTTTGGACGTTAGGGCGGATCGGACGATCCGGGTCCGAATCGAGTTTGGCGGTTTGTCGGTGCGGGCGTGCATTGCTTGTCGAGGACCGAATCGAGTCGTCTGTCATTGACCGAGATGCCCGCAGGAGGATGTCGAGGTTCGATCCGATAGCGATATCCTACCGGTAATACCGAGGTCCGAGCTGGATAGAGATACCCTTCTGGATGATACCTAGGACCAAGCTTGATAGCGATATCTGTCTGGATGATATCGAGGATCGAGCTTGATAGCGATATCTGTCTGGATGATACCGGGACCGCCGGATCGTCGACGCTGGATAGCGACGCCGCCAGCGAAGGACGGAGGGTCCGGAGTCGAGTGATGATTGCGCGATTAGACCGGTGTGTCGTGACGCCCTGATCACGTCATACGCGCCAGATAGTTGGTAGGCGCTCGAAACGCGTGCGCGTGTCTACTCCACATCAAATCGTAATTAGCCACGTGGGAAGTTGAAACGGTAAGTTTGGGCGTCCATTTGTACTATAAATAGGCCCGAATGAGGAAACTGTTCACTTTCTTCTTCCCCATCATTCCAGAGCAAAAGATTTTCGTAGTTTTGCGAAAATTCTTTCTCAAATTCATCGAGAAGCGAAATCCTTCCTTTAAAAGTAAGTATGACTTCGATCTTCTTCTTTGCTCGGTCTCAAGCGTCGCCCATTCATCTCCCCCTCCCGAAAATGTTATTGAGATTAGGGATTATATGTGTCATACCTTGGAGGGTAGGTCACTGGGTATTAGCGCTAAGGTGCCGGAAGTCTCCTCTGTTTGGGATGATTATAAGGTCAAGGACGTTAGATCGTCTCTGACCGCTGCCGACGTAATTAGAGTAGGGCAGGAATGCCACCTTCCGGCGGAGGCCTGGTGGTGCCTATCGGGATCCCGTGACCGAGCTTTGGCTCCTCCTGAGGGGTTCATAACGGTGTATGTAGACGCCATGAGGGCTGGTCTTAGGTTTCCGTTAGCCCCCATTTTTTTGCACATTCAGGAGTATTTCCAAATTCCCATATGCCAATTTACCCCAACTCCATTAGGTCGGTGGTTGGGATGTAATAATATAACTTTTTGAAATGTGTGTTGTCCCTTTATTTTAGCACTCCACTTCTCAGTACCTCAGACTCGATAATGATTTGTTGACCAAGCTAAAAGAGGTCCGAGGTGCCTCGGTGAAGGACGAAGAGGTCTTGTTTTGGAGGAGCCGATCGCCGAATCGACCTGCACTTTGGTCGCATGGATTTCAATTAGTTTGGGTCGGCAGCTCGGTGTCATCGACCGGATGAAGAAGAAGCTGTCAAACTAACAATGAACTTAAAGCGATATAACGTAATTACAAATAACCGTATTTTAGATGCCGGTCGAGGTCCTCTTTCCTTGAGGCGAGATCGCCCGATAGTGTTTCCGGTTTTGGCGTATCGTCCCCAGATGAAATGGCAGCGTCTCGTAGGTGGCGGCACCGCAAACCAACGAGCTCCGTGAACGGGGCGGAGGCGAGGCGAGCTTGGACACAAAATATGAATGCGAGAGTGCTCTTAGGTATCTTTGGAATGCTTTGCGATGGGTGGCTAATGTTGGGGAGACATGTCCTATTTATAGGCGTCGTCCCTCATGGAAGCATCTTTGAGTCAACACCGCATTGATGTCGGGTGTTGCGGAGTTATGTCCCTATTGAGTGCGCGGCGGTTTACGGAGACAACGTGGGCACGTTTCCGCAGAGCCATCATGTCGGGCGTTATCGGCGATTCTGACGAATCTGGACAACGCGTGCGTCGGGTTCGTTGGGCGTATCCGGGCGTCTCTTCAAGTGCACAGCAGGCCCAGCGGATTGGGCCACACGAGTTGAGCCTCGGACCAACTCCATCTTTGGGCTCGATCAAGCGTTGATCTAAAAGTAAGGGCGATGGGCCGCGGAACCGGGCCAGCGAAGCGAGCCCACAGCAGGCCCAAAGAACGACCCAAAGACCACCCAGACCAATTGCCAAGATCCAAGATCCAAGATCCAAGATCCACGGACCACGGAACCGGGCGGGCGGGCCGGCCGGGCGGCACGGCGGCGCGCGGGCGGCAGGCGTCGGCACCGGGCGGGCGGGCGGCGGCGGCGCGTGGGCTTTCCGACCCGTCACTTGTGCATAATTATACTAAGTGTTCAATGAACCACTTATATAGACAATTAATGAAGGTACATTAATCGATGTGGGATAAGGATTAATTAATCCATGCTTATCCCTTACACAAAACTCCATGTTTAAGTGACCAACTTTGATCCACTATTTCTCACTCACCGAAATCGGTTTGAGAATGTGAATACACCACGATCATCTACTCAAACGTAGATCGATCCTATGCCATTTAATTTCACAAAATTAAATATGTTCGTCACTCAAAATCTTGGTCAAAGTAGGCTGCAGCAACTTGACCACATATATAATATTATATATATATCGCTTGATTTCCAACAATCCCCGTATGAGTGGAAATAGCCATATGCATGTATGCGGACCACCGGCTCGATCCTCGAGAGATGTTAAAATATTTGGACAGGTGGTTTATGGCCTTGAACCTTCCATAGTTAGTACCATCAGTACAGGCGGATTAGTGGACACGATGCCTTGAACTATTCCCCCACAACGTGCACTGAGACAATGGTATTAACACTTTAACACCTCAACCTCATCCGTTCTCACGTTTGATTCCATTTTGGCCATGGACATCCACTTTGGATTCATAAGTGTTTTGTTTGAAGCGGCCCCACTTCGCACTTACATAGGTGATTCTTTACCGAGTATCTTGCCATACTCAACCTCCTCGAGGTATCTTAGGAATCATTAAGAGTCAACGACTCAACCTCACCACTAAGCAAGTTTTTCAACACTTGTTTGCTTTCTAGGAACAGACTAACGAGTGTTTATACACGAACTCATATAACAGTTCTCCCATTGAACCAAGTTCTTGGGATCTCCGGTCATCATGGTTGGGTTACCACTATGATTGTTCTTAAGATGTGGATTTTAGTCCCATTCCTCTAGCAATTTGATCATTTGATCTCGGTTCGACCCTTTGGTTAATCGGATGCGCGGTTATCTATTGACTTGACATAGTCGATTGATATAACCCCACTTGAGATCGGTATTATGTCGCCGACGATATGTCGAGACTTACCATTATACAAACCACTTTTCGCCGCTTCCAATAGCTGCTTGGCTATCACGTGAATCATCAACGGTGGCGCGGGTTTAGACCAACATGGAATATCTTCCAAAATTACGGACCACTCGGCTTCCTCACCGCCTTTATCGAAAGCTATGAATTACGATTCCATGGTGGATCGGGCTATACGTCTGTTTCGTGGATCTCAAGAAACAAGACCTCCCAATCGTGAACACGTACCCACTTGTAGAAAGTGAATCTTTCGTGTCGAGATATCGATTGGCATCACGGTGCCGCTTCAAGTACAGGGATATCTCGTGAAATCGACCCATGATTTTGAGTATACTTGAGTACCTCAAAACTCTCACTAAAGCCTTCCAATGCTCCTTGCTTGGATTGCTCGTGTAATGACTCAATTTGTTCACGGCGCAAGCTATGTCGGTCGGTGCAATTTGTAAGATACATCAAACACCCGATGACCTTAGCATAGTCTTCTTGCCCAGCGGGTTCACCCTGTTCTTACTCAGTGAACATTGAGCTCCAATGGGGTCTTAGCGGTAAACTATCAAACGCGTTGAATTTCTTAAGCACTTTCTCGGCGTGGTGAGATTGTGTCGAGACAATTCGTCGATCTTCTTAGAATCTTGATTCCGAGAATCACATCAGCTAATCCCATGTCCTTCATGTCGAAATTTCTATTTAACATGCGCTTTGTGTCATTAATGACTTGAGTATTGCTACCCGTGATCAACATGTCATCTACATACGTACACACTATAACATAACCATTATCGGTGTTCTTAACGTAGACACATTTATCACACTCGTTGATCTTGAAACCATTTGCCAACATTACATTGTCAAATTTCAAGTGCCATTGCTGCGCGCTTGTTTGAACCATATAGAGACTTCACGAGTTTGCATACCTTGCCTCTTGACTGTGTACTACAAACCGCCGGGTTGCTCTATATACCTCATCCTCGAGGTCACCATTCAAAAGCGCATCTTAACGTCCATTTGATGAATCTCAAGATTGTGCAAGCGGCAATTGCGAGAAGCACCTAATAGACGTAATCCTCGTCACGGTGAATAGGTATCGAAGAAATCGTACCCTCTCTTTGTTTAAACCCTTTGACAACCAAGCGGGCCTTATACTTTTCAATTGATCCATCGCCTTGTACTTTCTTTTAAGGATCCATTTGCATCCTAGGGCTTACAACCTTCCGCAAATCAACCAGGCACCCAAGTGTGGTTCTCGAGAATGGAATCAATCTCACTTTGAGCGACCTCTCGCGAGCATTCCGTCTGCCGAGCATATGCTACTTTGATCGAAGTTGGTTCTTCGTCCAACATGAACACAATATAGTCGGGACCAAAATCCTTTGGCGTTCGACTCTCATCGCCATCGCCTCGGTTCCGACCCTGCGGATCGGACCTTGATCGCTATGCGATATCGGTTCTTCCTCCAAGGTTTAGAACTCGAAGCTTCACCATCGACTCTATTGCTAGAACCGGCTTCATTTTATCCTTGTCTTCTGAGGATAAACACTTTCAAAGAATATAGCATTCCTTGATTCAATCGTCGTCCCCACAACATATATCTCGTACCTCCGACACGTGGATCGAAAACGATAAGCGCTTGTTGTTGATGCATACCCAATAAAGATCAATCGATCGCTTTAGGTCCAATTGTAACTTGTTTGGAAGAGGCACCTCAACCTTCGCCAAACACCCCCACACTTTGAGATATTTATACGATGGCTTTCTTCCTTTCCACAACTCGTGAGGTGACATCCTTACTCTTGATGGAATCTTATTCAAGATGTAGTTGGTATCAAACGAATTTCCCCACAAGTTCTGGGCAACCTGAACTAATCAACAAAGCATTCATCATCTCCTTAAGTGTTCGATTTTCGTTCGACAACGCCATTAGACCGAGGTGAATAAGGAGTCGTCGTTTGATGTATTATACCACTTTCGTTGCATAATGCCTCAAACGGACTACATATTCTCCCCCATCACTTGAGCAGTCTTAATTCGACGACTTAGTTGATTCTCGACTTAGTTCTTGAAGTTTTAAAAGCTTCAATAGCCCGTCTTTACTTCTTAGAAGGTAAAGATAACAATATCTTGTACAATCATCAATAAGCGTGATGAAGTACTTTTACCACCTCTAGTAGCCAACGAGGCTTGTAGGTGGAGAAACGCTTTCCGGTTGCGCCCGATGTCGATGAACCATCCACCTTGATTCTCGGCGTGGTTGACTTCTTCGGTCACCACAAGCAGCCAAGTCATCCTTGTCCCATTTGTCGAAGTCCTTCCGACAACGTCTTGCTTAGCCTTCTTCTTCTTAGGGCGGACGGCCCTTACCTTAGTGGCCATGCTTGCCACAATTGTAACGATCCCGTCAAACTTGCGGGCAACCACCTTCGGAGCTCTAGCTTCTTCCGTCGACTCGATGCGCGATCGGCGATTAAGTCTTCAAGTGTCAAGAAGAAGTCAAATATTTGGCTACAATGAACTTCTTTGTACTGCATCATCACTACGGTACTTCTTTTCTGCGCATCCACGTACTTTTGGATGTCGCAAGAGGTCCTCCAAACTTGGCGGCTTCGGTGGCGGCATCGTCCTTGCGGTATGAGCAGTAGCGAGATCGATCCATGGCCGGATCCACGGTGTTAGATCCCATGGACGCCACTAAAAGTGGAACCAACGATCGACCCAACCAGAAGGCATCGAACCAAACATGACCGAAGCCATTGTGCGGTGGCGGCGGCGAGGCGTGGCGGCGGCGGCAGCGGAGGCGGTCGGTGGCGAGAACAGTCGACATCTCCAAGCAAAGGTTTAGGTTTGAAAGTTTTAAGTCGCACGCATAAGCGATCTGAGAACTTGCGGGGCGATTACAACTCGAAAAGAGAAAATAGAAGAAGATCAAACTAACAATGAACTTAAAGCGATATAGCAATTACAAATAACAGTATTTTAGATCTTGGAGTCCGAGAACGAAAGCTAAGGATCATACATCTCAAGTCCGAGCCGTCATGGGTGGATTTATATGCCGACGTTATTCGTGGACGCTTGATGCGATGTGAGGAGAAGCCACCCAAAGACCAATCGATCCAAGATGGACGCAGAGAAGTCGGCCGTCGTGGGCGGATCTCGGAGGAACACGTGGAATATGAAGCGGTGATCCACCGATCTGGTGGTGTCACCATATCCGACGCCGACGACCGAGTTCAGAGTTTGCTTGCCGAGGGCATGGTGCTAAGGGACGAGGAGGGGCCGAAGAGCAAGAATTTCAAAGATTGCCTTGATTCCCTGGTCAAATACCTCCAGATCTACGAGCTCGTCCGTGGCGGCGATGCCCAAGCCTCGTAGTCGACTCCACCGATCCCGCCGGGAGAGTCAAGAACCCGAGGAAGGGGGCGGCTATGCTGACCATGCTGAAGTGCTCCGGTTGCTTGGTCCAGCCACGATGGGAGCAAAAAGGGGTCGGTCGTCGGCAGGAGCGAGGTGCCCAAGGACCTCAGGTCGGCAAGGAAGCACAGCAGGTCGAGGGCGGAGTCGTAACCCTGGCCGGGCGACAAGCTCAAGGGGCAGGAGTTCAACCTCTACTCCTGGAGTCTCAACTTCGTGCCTGAGTACCTCCGAGCCTCGCGCCGAGTGCCCCGGAGTAGGTCGTGGTGATGTCGGCCTCGCCGACTGGGTAGAAGACATCGAGTTCATCCCGGTGTTCATCGCCGACCCGGATTTTATCTCGAATCGGTGTAGCTTCAAAGTGCGACTTGGCGAGTGGAGCTCGAAGTCCGAGTGATTTGTATATAGCTAGACTTGGTGTATAGTAGTGAATGTATTTAGGCTTTGTATCAAGTGTATATTTTCCCTTGAGAGGTACAAATACAGACTTAGACTTGGTTTTAGCCGTAAATGTATTCATACTGCTTATCAAGTGTATATCTTCCCAAATAAAGGGTATAAATTGACGAGATCCGATCCGACGCTGCTTGCATATAGATGTTCAATTTAATGAGTTATTTGTATGCTTTGCATGTAGACGCTCAATTTAATGAGTAATCTGTATGCCTTGCACGTAGACGCTCAAGTTCATGAGTTGTCTCAGATGTGCCATCTTCGCAAGGCGCCCCTTTGAAGGTTAATTGTGGTTTATCCGAATGGATGTTCACATAGATATAAGATTAGACGAAGTGAAATACTCATTAGAAAAACAAATGTTTTATTGAATAAGTATATAACATCGCACTTCGGCAAAGCGAAAATAGGGCTAACATGATGTCGATCTGAAATCAAAGCTATGTAAAATACCTCCTCAAATGAGTGATATGCCAGGTTCGGGGAATAAGTGCACCGGATAGGTGAGCAAGCTTATAGGCCCCTTTGCCGAGGTCTTCGTGAACGCGGTATGGGCCTTCCCATGTCGGATCTAATTTGTTAAGACGCTCGGCTTTACTGGCTTCGTTGTTTCGCAGGACGAGGTCGCCTACTTGGAGCGTGGAGGCTTTTACCCTCTTGTTGTAGTACCTTGCGACCTGGCACTTGTACTTGGCTTCATTTATGAAGGCGAGCTCGCGTTTTTCCTCTAGAGCATCAAGGTTGACCCCTAGGTCCTCCTCGTTGCCGTCCTGGTCGAAGTGAAGAGTACGCGGCTCGGTGCGCCGATCTCACCGGTATGATGCCTCGGTCCCATAGACTAAGTCAAGGGGTTTCTCGCATGAAGTCCGAGGTGTTGTTCTCAGAGGACCAGAGGACTTGAGGAGATTTTCACCCAATCACCTTTAGCTCGGTCTAACCTCTTTTCAATCCTTGCACGATCGTGCGGTTCGTCACCTCGGTCTAACCATTCGCCTGCGGGTGTGCGATCGAGGTAAAATATTGCTTGATCTGGAGATCTTCACACCATTCTTTGAAGTTTTTGTCGACAAACTGGGTGCCGTTGTCCGAGATCAAAACATGCGGTATGCCGAAGCGGCAAACTATGTTTTTCCACACGAATGTTTGAATCCTTCTGCTCGTGAGGCTCGAAAGTGGCTCCGCTTCGACCCATTTTATGAAGTAGTCTATAGCTACGACCAAGTATCGAAGCTGACCTGGTGCTCGATCGAAGGGCCAACGATGTCGATTCCCATTACATGAAAGGCCAAGGACTCAAGGCTACTAAGGTCGGTCCGAGGTAGCTGACCGTGGCGTGAAGTCGCACTTCGGCACTTTTGACGAGCTCGGCCAATCTTGATGAGGGTAGCCAAGAATACCCCGACCTCGGTGTCTTCTTTGAGAGAGCTCGTGATCCAATGTGGCTTCCGCAAGATCCCATGTGAATCTCGCTTAGCACGTAATCCGCCTCTTCCGCCCAAGGCACCTCGTGAGTGGTCAAGGTAGGATTTCCTGTAGAGAGTGCCTTCATGCATGAGGTACTTTTGGGATTTGACCATCATCTTTTTGGCCTCGAGTCGATCCTGAGGTAGTGCACCTTCTTCTAGGTAGGCCTTTATGGGAGACATCCAGTTCGGCTCTATCTCAGTGATGATGCCAACGTGGGACTCCGTAATGCTTCTGGAATGAACTTCCTCCACTGGAGGATTTGTTGATGACGAAGCCAACTTACTGAGGATGTCAACTCGATTGTTCTCCCCTCGGGGAATACGGTAAATTGCGAAATACCTGAATGAGGTCAACATCTCCTTTGCCTTCTCAAGGTATTTCTTCATCCGATCCTCCTCGCCTCGATTTTGCTTAGACCCGGTTTACCATGACCAGGAATCTCAAGATCCGGATCTTTCCACTTTCAACTCGCTGCGGGCGGAGTCCCGAGATCAATGCTTCGACTCCACCTCGTTGTTTGTGGTCGGGAAGGTAAACCGTGAATAGGTCACTTCTTGTTTGTCCGGCCAGGCGGGATGCCGCTCCGCTACCGCTTTGCATGAAGCCCCGCCCACGATATCCGCCAACAATCATCGTGGCCTCCGTCAGAATGGCGGAGGTCGGAGTGGCCTCTTTGGTAGGATCGACCTCGTAAATTTGGCCTCTACCGTAAAATCGTGAGGGCTTTCCCTTTATGACCGGCCCGGGAGTATGAAATGTCATGCTCGCCGAGCTCCAAAGGCCCACTGCTATACGTCCGATGACTCGTGTTTGACAAATCTTGTCTCGGTGGTAAGTTAGTCGAGACTGGATGGAATGGGCTTGAAAGTAAGGTCGGAGACGCCGCATGCTCACCAAGCCAACGCTATCTTTCGAGGTCGGTGTACCTCGTCTCGTCCTTTGAGAGCTCGGTGATAAAGTAGATGGGAGTTGTCGTCCGATCTCATCTCGCACCAATACCGCATCGATTGCCTCATCCGAGGTGGCCAAATATAAAGAAAGGAGCTCACCTTCTTCGGGCGGCCGAAGTGGGCGGTCGGCGAGATACTCTTTCACCGTGTGAAGGCGATGTGGTGTTCTTCCCGCCAGCGAAGTCCGAGCTCTCCTTAAGATCTTGAAGAAGGGTAGTCTAACTTCTCGGCAGCCTAGATAGGAATCTATCGAGGCGACGGACATCCGGTGAGTTTGTGGATCTCACGGATGGTTTTTTGTACTTGCATGTCAAGTACCGTTTTGACCTTAGTGAGATTCGCCTTCAAGCCTTCTTGAGAAACCCAACATCCCATGAATTTTCCCGTTTTCACCATGAATGTGCACTTTTGGGGGTTGAGCTTGAGGTTGACCGACACGAGGAGGCGGAGGATAGTTCTGAGGTCGTCGGCGCAGCTTTCAGTTTTTCGACTTTTGACCACGATATCATCGACGTAGAACTCGACGATCTTCCCTATATGATCTTTGAATATAGCGTCCACCATCCTCTGGTAGGTAGCTCCGGCGTTTTTCAGGTTGAAAGGCATTTTTCGGTATGCGAAGACACCGAAGTCAGTGATGAACGCCGTCTTTGGAGCATCCTCCGGCTCATCGTGACTTGGTGGTAACCTTGTATAGATCCAGAAATCAAGATCTCGTGGCCCACCAGTGCCTCCACATTCTTGTCAATATCGGGAAGGGGGTAGCAATCTTTTGGGCAGTGTTGTTGAGGTCGGTATAGTCGACACATATGCGCCACCCTCCTCCCGGCTTTGGACCACGATCGATTAGCCATCCAGTCGGGTATTTGACCTCGAACAAGATCTTGCCTCCCGAGTCGAGTCACCTCGCCTCTTATGACCGGCTGCGCCCGCCATGAAACCTCTTCTTCTGCCGAACTGGTTTGGTAGCCGGGTCGATGTTGAGCCGATGAGTGATGAGCTCGGGTGACACTCTAGTCATGTCGAGTGGGGACCACGCGAACACATCCTGTATTCCTCGTGTCGTATGACATCGTCGAATATCGCTGACCACAGGTGCCGACCTTGACGACTTTGGAGGGCTCATCGTCGCATAGTTGAAGGTTCTCAGTCAGGTCATCCCGGGGTGTCAGCTTCTGAGGGTTTTATAATTGCTAGGCTCGAGGTAAGGCCACATCTGGGTTGAGACTCGTAGGCATTCTTTGGCTGCCGTTTGGTCACCCCGATGCTTAGCACTCCCACCGGGGTGGGTATCTTGATGGTGAGGTGGTACACCGAGCAGACGGCTTTGGTGGCGTATAGCCAGTCTCTTCCCAGAATGATGTCGTACGGAGAAGGAGCTCGGACCAAGAAAAATTGAATGGCCTTGGTGACCGACACGGGAGCACGCCTACTGAACCGGAAGGGTAATGACGCCCGGGTTGGACCGCCTCGAGCGAAGCTCCGCACTGGATGGTGCGGGATGTATTCGAATCCCACCGACCTCAAGTTTATCCAAGCAGCTCTGAAAGATGATGCTGACGGAGGCACCAATGTCGATGTAGACCCGGTGGACGTTCTTGTTGCCCACCACGACTTGTATGGTGATGGCATCCCGCGAGGCATGATCTTGGGCACTGGGTCATCTTTGAGAACACGATGTTCTCACCGTCCCGAGTCTCTTATTTTTCGGCTCCTGGGACCGGCTTCGAGCTTCATTTTTAACGACGACCTCGCTGCTCCTATGGGTAGTCCGTAATGGCGTAGACCGCTCCATCGCATTGGGACCTTCGCCCTCGCCGTCCTCGGGTTGGGTCGTAGTCGAGGTCGGCCCGCAGCTTGTTGCCACCTCCATTCTTTCCTCTCGCTTGTTCCCGGCCCAGTCGGCCGAGGTATTTCTTAAGCGCCTCCTTCGACGAGCTTGTCGATCCGCGAGCCCAAGTTTCGCAATCTTGGTATTGTGACCATACCCTTGGTGATAGTCACAATACTTCTCCGCCGACCTCTTCGATCCTCCCTTCATAGGAAGGGCTTGGGAAGAGCTCAACGTGGAGCTCAAATATCTCCGCCCGATTTGAGCGGATGAGGCGCGTTGTCGCTGTGGTTTGGCCGAGGTCCTAGCTTGACTCGATCGGGCCCTTCGATCCTCTCGAAGGCACTTCGCGATCAGCGCCTCGACCTCGGCCATCGACTTTTTCTTTCAACCTCCGCTCATCCTGCATCTCTTTTCTTCCGATCCGACTCGCCTCCTTTGGACGTAGTTGTCGACCGTGGTCCGAGGCGACTAGCCGCCTTCGGCTTTCCCGGTGATCTCTTTATTCAATCGCCAGTCCGATCCCATTCTTGAACGCATTGATGATGTAGAGATCGTTACTCTCATCAATTTTGAGAGACTCCTGACGAACCTCGAGACGAGTTCGACATCGCCTCGTCCCGCCCTTGGCGGATGGTGAGCGTGTCGGACGAAGGGCTGCCGAGGTGGCATCTTCCGGTAAGCGCCACTTAAACCGATCCATGAGATCCCGGCGGTGTAGTATCTTTGTTACGGCGAAAGCGATCCATGAACCAACGTCGGGCGTTGGAGATCAAGACCTCGGGAAGATTTTGCACATATGAAAATCTTCCATTCCTCGATTCGCCATGTTAGTGGTGTAGGCGAAAATGAAGTCGGAGGGTCCCCAAGACCATCGTGGCGCGATGTTGGGTGCCACGTATCACGGCAAGCGGGCGTGTCCAAAATTACTACGGAGAAAGGAGATGATTCTCCGCATCGGTCGAACCCCGGAGATCATTGCCATCTCTCTCCGGAGGGTGGGAGACCGTAACGTGTCTATCGTCTCTTCGAGGAGAGTTCGCCCGCCTCTCCTCTCTTCTGTCCCGCTCGGCTCCCTGGGCGGCGTGCCGAGGTGGTGAGCGACTCCGCGGGCGATGTGGGGGTGAATGGTTGCGACCATCCCGGCGAGGTGATTAACTTTGGACGGCGGGGCGATGTACGCGTTCTCGGCTATTATGCCGAGGTGGCGTTGATCACTTGGGGGACGAACGACCGGGCCCGTAACCACCCGCCGGTGCTCTTGAGGTGCCCGCCCGCTTGTCCTCCGGTTGAGAAACTCGAATTAGCCGAGATTTGCGTTGAGGAACTCGAGACATCGCACGGCCGAGGACCTCATGAGATCGATGAACCGCCTGTTCACTAATATTGAGGTCGGCATCTTCCTCTTCGTTAGGGCGGCGATCCCGAGGTATATAGGAATGTTCTCCATGTAACCCTCGGTGTGTTGCCGCCGGTGGCGCCCGCGATCCCTTTCGCGGTCTTGCGGATCGCTGATCGCCTTCTCAGAGTTGTTGCCGGCACCGCCGGCGGTGCTAGCGTTTGCACGAGTTCTTGCCATTGAGTTGTAGAAAAACGAAGCTTTTTGTTCAAAAGTTTCCCACAGACGGTGCCAATGATAAATCTAGTGTATGTAAATAGACGAGATTTAAGAAAAGCAATAGAGAACACAAGAGTTTTTACGTGGTTCGATCAAGAATAAGATCTACGTCCACGGAGCTGATGATCCTCAATACTTTCACTATAATCGGATTACAATGAGTGTATCTAAAAGCTCTAATATTCCATAAGTTGCTAACCCTTCTACCGTCGATTTAACCTCTATTTATACATGTTTGTGGATCTTGTACCGGATCCCTTGATTTGCGGGACCACGATCTCCTTCCATAACTGACCACGATCTCCGCCTTTGACTTGGTCTTGATTAGGGTTTAGACGCTGGGCTTTAGGCTTAACCGTGTGGGTCCGTCATTAGGTCAGGCCCAGCTCGGTTGGGCCTACCAGTGGGCCTGAGCGGTTGGGCCATATCCCATCAATATCAAAATATTTCGATGTTTACATAAGTTGTGCCCAGCGAGACTTTAATACATAAAATTCATCAATAATTGAATCTATGTCTATATCTTTAACAAAATCTCTCCCAATATAAAGCATCATCAAATCTTCAAGTAAATCATCACCCATCTTGTTATGAAGTGCCGTCTTCACATACTTCATTGTAGAAAATGCTCGTTCAGTTGTAGTAGTAGAAACAGACATCGTCCAAATCAGATGAATTAGTCTAGTTAACATAACGTAGACCTTTGACCTATCACTCTTAGTAAGTAGTTGACTCAACTCAAAAAGTGTAGAAACTTGAAACTCTTGCATTACTATCACATCATGCTTATAATGTCTTAACTCAAACTCTAATGAAACAATATCTTGATCAATGTAATCTTCAAGATAGAATTTCCTTGCAAGTTTGCAAATATCATCACTATTAAATGGTTTGAAAGAATTCTTAGGATCTAAGGCCACACTAAGAGAAAGCAATTCAACAGACACATCATTAAATCTTGTATTCAACTCCATCAAGATGTAATCTTTTGCTCCATTGAAAATATCAAAATGATAATGATGTTTAATTGTAGTTTGCCCATGAGAACGACCAACCTTATATGGAGAATCCAAGTTGGGGACATCAACGTCATTCTTCAAGCAAAAAATATTTACTTCATTGAGAATTCTTCCCAACCACTCTCTCTCAATTCTTGAAGAATAGTTTTAGTACTAGAGACAAATGCAATAGCAGCCAAAATATTTTGAACTTTTCTTTGAAGAATCTGACAAAGAGAATCGATAACTCTTATGATCATATACATCAAGTGTAGAGTGAATAAAAATTCAAAGCTTGCTATATTCTTGTAAACCCCTTGAACTTCGGCCTTAGATCTTCCATTTTGAGAATGTTCAATTAGACACTTAAACACTCTGCAAGTTGCAGCATACATATCTATCAAACTCCTCACAGAGTTGTAGTGTGAACACCAAGAGTAGCTCCAGCTCGTTGCAAATTACCAATTTAATTGGCACCACGTCCAGAATCAATCTCCTCTACAACCAACAAACTCTGAAATTCATATCTTTGAGCAACGTGCAGCTGACAGACATGTTTAGATGAAGAAGTTATAATGTTAACAACATTATCCAAATGAGAAATGAAATCCCAAACAACAGTGATATCCTTAACTACAAAAACTAATGCCAAATGTAGACGATGCGCAAAGCAGTGATATAATAGGCATATGGACAATCTCTAAGAAATAACACCTGAAGTCCATTCCATGACCACACATATTACTAGCACCATCGTACCCCTGGCCTCTCAATTTCCCAACTCGAAGATCATAATGAGAAATAACACGACATATCTCATTTTTAAAATTTAGTGAAGTGGTGTCACTAACACTTTTAATTGCAAAAAAATATTCAGTCAAAATTCCATGATCATTCACAAACCTCAAGATAATAGTCATTTGCTCTTACTTTGAGATTTCTTGTGCTTCATCAACAAGAATACAAAAATATTTATCTCCAACTTCTTCACGAATCCTTTGACGTACTCTGTTGGCCATAATATTCAAAATCTCTTTTTGAATTTTCGGAGCAATGTATTGGGCATTTTTTGGAGCATTATCAAGAACAACTTCATTATTCATATCTGCAAAAGCCTTCACCAATTCAATAAAATCACCATAGTTGGATGAAGAAGAAGACTTGTCATGACCTCTAAAAGCACAACCTTGAAGTGCAAGCCATCATATGCTTATGATCGAAGTCTTCAAGCGCAAACGATTTCTCTCATTCTCAATAATTGTTTGAGAATGCATAACTTTGTCTATATGTCCAATTGGTCTCATTAAATCTTCTGCACGTCTTAAACACATAGTATGTGGTGATGTAGCTATAGAACCAACATAAGTAAGAAATGCATATTTATTTCCTTGATTTATCCTTTTTCTCCAAATTTTCAAATCCTTCATTAATTAATGCAGAAGAGCTAGGCATATTAACATTACTTATGAAAAGAAAGCAACAAAAATAATATGCCTTGTTTGTGGAAAGCGAATACTCCAACCAATGAAACTTATCAAATCAAACCATCCCTTCTGAAAGTTACGATTTTGAGTGCCAAACTTTGTAACATGATACACTTCCATCTTCGGTTGATAAGGCCCAACTTTTAGATATGTACGTCTTATATCATCACGTGCATTAGCAGAATACTATCATAATTGTTTCCTTTTTCTCGGACCACGCTCAATACATGTAATTGGATTTCTCTCTATATGACTTGAAGGACATTGATTAATTTGATTTTAGGTGGACGTGGTTATAGGTTCTGAGCAACCTTCATTGTTTTGAGTGTCTTGATGATCACACTTCTTAAAAAAAGATTATATAAGTCATTTTCCTTTCTTTGCAATATGTTGGTGCTCCATTTAAATGAATGGAAACTGCAAGACATCCAAAAATCAAGAGTGTTAAAAAACAAAAAAAATTGAGGATATATTCCATAAGAGACCGAGTCATAAGAAGTTGTGCATTTAATGTCAATTCATTTATCTCGCAAAAATCAAAAGCTCAATAAATTATTCATGTAACACCAAATTCAAAGTGGAAAATAAATATGGAAAAATTGAACATTAGAAGACTTGGAACCAAAATATAAAATGAAATTAGCATAACGCGTTCAACTGTAAGACTAAAAATCTAGAAAATGTCAATATATAAGTTTGATGCCCTATTTATAATCTGATTTTTTTTTGTTATAAAAACAATCATTATATATATATATATATATATATATATATATATAAATCTAGCTATGCGGCTACAAGAAAATTGTCGTGCCTTATTAGTAACTATCATTATTTATATTTTAATGCATTGAGCTAGCAATCAACACGATAATGTTAGTTTATCTTAGCTTAAATATTGTCAATATACGTGAATACGAGGGAGTAATAGAGAATACACCAAATAACGAAATGATCAACTCCTTGTTCAAAATTGTGATATTTATTTACCAAAAATAAACTCAATTTGAAATACTAAATCTTAATTTAGGGTTCCATACCTTGAACATATGAGATGAGAATGAGTGATGGGAAAAAGAATGAACTCAGAAGTCGGAATGTTTGACGGCACTGCCAGTGCCACAGTGGACGATAGTAATCGGAGAAGAGAAAAAGGAGAGACTGTGTTCTATTTGCGTGACTTGTGTCTATTGTTGTACATCAAAATAGGATTAGGACTTTTATATTTGTTTTTTAATTATTTGGGGATGGGCTAAAATGAATTTGGGCCTAAATATAAAGTATATGTATATGAAGAAATTTGGGGCTGCACTGGAGCCCAGTGCAGTCCATTAGTACATCCGCCCATGCATATAGTTAAATAGACTTATACATATAAATGGACACAAACATGCATATGAGTTTTGATTTTAATACATGTTGGAAACACACATCCAGCACAGGCTCGAGCACTCCCAACCTCTATTGACCAACATGCAGGTTTATGTTTTGTTATATACATGAGTATTTTTCGTGGCACGCCGACGCATAATGTGTGCTCGTGCATCCAGTGCGCGTTCGTTGACCAAACATGCAGGTTTATGTTTTATTATATGCATGAACTTTTTTGTTAGATGCATGTTTATGTTTAGGTGATAATTCTCTATTTTAGTTGATGTTCGTGCCGCTCTGCCGGTGTCGGCACCGTTAAAAAAATCCAAGAAGAACGGAGGAGATGAGAGGAGAAGAAGAAGATTGAATTGTGTCCCAATTTTGTCCACATAAAAAAAAGGAAGGGGTTGTCATGTGTCAAATTCTGGTGCATCAACATGTTCAAATGTGTAGCCCAGATTGGACACTACATACTACCTAAGTAAATGGTATTACCAGAACCTAATCATATATATATATATATATATATATATATATATATATATATATGGATGGATCAAATGAGAACCATAAATATTTTAAGAAATGAGAACTAATCTCACTTGTTTATTTTGTCCGATCCTATGATCCAAAATCAATTTCGAATGCTAGCATAATAATTGATATTTTTAATATGGAGGATAATTAAGTAATTTGCTTTTCTTTGTTAACGGACCATTCACTATAATTGAGGGATTAGTTATGTATATTTATGGCAACCAATATTTTGTATCTATAGTATATTCAAATCCTTTTCTTTTGTTTCCTACGTTTCTTTTTCTTGAACAAGGATTAATGGCATCATTTGATATGTTCTTATGTTACATAGTATTTTTTATTTTCGTATTTTATAATGTTTAAAAACGCATAATATTGGTTGCCATGTCCTTAATTAATAGAACTTCTAATGCCGATGATGGTGTGTAAATACACTTGTGATCCTTTATTGACTTTTGATGTCTCACTATACAAAAATCATTTTTTTTCTCTTTCTTCCATTTTAGTTTCTTGTATTTTAATTTAAGCTTATAATTATTACTTGAGACTCATTATACCCGATTCGACTTCATAATTATTTATTAGCATTTAATTAAAATCATACCCAACATTTTTGTTTTTTATAATATTTAAAAACACCGAATTAACTTTTCCGTATTCGTTATTAACATTTCAATAATGATCATCGCTTTTACTATTATGCACAAATTAATTACATATTTTTTGTGCACACGATTATGCATTGATGTGCATGCTGATACTATGACTAGGTGTAGTATGATTTTAAATTATAACACATGAATCAGTTATGCATTCAATCATGATTGGTTGTTCATGGAGTTATTATTTCTTGTGCATACATTTGTGGCATCAATTAAAAAATAATGTGTTAGAAACAACTAATTATAAACATATAAGCGTATAACACGATAAAAAATACAACATAACATTAAGAATCTTTATGCATAAATAGCAATTTTTATGGTATATCAGAAAATGTGTAGAAATAATGTGCATAATTATGTTTAAACATATGCATAAACTTTGAGCAACCTATGCACAAAGCGAAACATATGCCTGGACGGACGAGCCTTCATGGTATATCAGAAAATTATAGCAAAATGTGTATAACTAGCATATAAAATGCACAAATTCTATGACTAACAAATGTGTAAATTGAAAGTTTGTTATCTTTACAATGTGCATCCAATATGTGATACAACACCATTTACATACATAACCACATGTTGTGCAATTGGGGTTAGAAGCACAAAATTTATATATTTCCCCAATACTTACACTGAAATCGAAAACCCTAGTTTTCCTCACACCACAATTCTTCGATATTGTTTGCACAATTGCTTGTCGCTGGAGAAATCGTGTTATGCACAACAAATCGCTTATGTGTCATGCGAAATGGTTTATATATTTAGAGATATAGTTTTGAGAGATTTTCCAACACCAAATTAATGTAGGAATGAAAAAATATCTTTTCAAATCACTATAGAGGTTCTGTAATTTTTTTGGAAGTGAAGAAGAGAGAAATAATTAAAGTGAAGAAGAGAGAGAGAGAGAGATAGAATTAAAGTGGATAACTCACTCACGTAAATTGAGGGATGGTGAGTTGTTGGGGTGGGCTAGGTCATTTTTCAATTACATTAAAACCCCCAAGTCTAATTTTTTTTGAAATCTATCGAAAAGTGAGAGATTTTTAATTAATACACAAATTAAATATAGGCAATTGGATTAGATGAAATTAAGGGTTGTGATAAGTTCTTAGTTCTCATCTGAGTAGTAGTTCCTCCTATAACCAACCCATATATATATATATATATATATATAGTGAGAGAGAGAGAGAGATAGAGATTCACGTAAGAATGCAAATATTGGTGAGAAATAAGAATGTTGCACTGAACATATAAAGTTGCACTAAATGTATAAATTTGGTGCAACAAATTTAAACGTTTAGTGCAATATTCATATTTTTCACCAATATTTATATTCTCACATGATTCATCCCATATATATATATATATATATATTCAGATTTTAAAAAAATTATAAATACTAAATATGGTACATGACAAAATTATCGGCTTCAAAAAATAAGTTGGATCATTTTAACAAAAAGTTGCAGATGTGAGATGAAACATCAATAGTGACAATCGAGCCCATCTTTCCAAGTAGGGATGTCAATGGATGAGTTTTATTCGAACCAGAACCAGTAAATAAGTAATGATTCTGGTTCTGGATCCGACCCATTAGAGACTGGATCCGGACCGGACCAGGACCATCAACTATGGGTCTTAAGCGGTTTGGATCTCAGCGGGTCTGAAACCAGAACCAGACCAAAACCGGACAAGAACTAGAACTAGAACCGCAACCGTTGCTTTATAATTTAATGTGTTATGAGTGATTTTGAATCGATATGGATAAAACTAGCTCATTGACAAGCCTATTTAAACTTAGGTTCGTCAATAGACGGGTTTTACTCGGACCAGAACCAATAAATAAGTATTGATTCTGGAACCAGAACCAGATCCGGATCGGACCGGACCATCAAACTATGGATTTAAACGGTCCGGGTCTAAAGCGGGTTTGGAACCAGAACCAGAACCGCTGTTTTAAAATTTAATGAGTTTTGAACGATTCGGATCGATCCGGGTAAAACCCACCCATTGACATCCTTATTTCCAAGCATGAAAAATTGTCCCGTGCCATATTTGTAGTTGTTTTGAAAGGTAGGGATTTTTTTTTCTTTTTAAAAAAAAAAAAAAATCAAACTATAAGAGCTAATTATCAAAATAAAAATATGATTAAAATTCATCGATTAAACTTTTATTAATCAAAATATGGAACCATGTGTGCAGGTTATCAATAATCACTATAACTGCTCGGACATATACAGTTATGATTATCATATAAGTACTGAACATTAAAACGTGATATTCAAATCTATTGATTGCAGTACAGATCACACAACTTAAACTAAATCCCATTAAATAAACATAAATAATACTCCTTCCATCCCCAACATATGTTCATGGAATCTTCGGTGTGAGTTTTAATAAAAATTATTGATTGTTTTGTGAGTAGATTTAGGGTCTCACATTAGTATAGTGTTAAATTAATTAGTAGGGAATCATAAGTGATAAAATGTATAAATAAGTGATATTATTGATGTTAATAAGTAGAGATAATGGTAGACCAATAGACCATGAGAGAATATTTCGATCTCACGAGCTTATTCGATAAACAAGCTTTCTAAATTTAGATATATGTTTAGAATATTGATTATTTTATCCATAATAACACAATATATTTATTAATTTCTTAGAACAAATAAAAATAGTTAGAGATTTAACACAATAAAAAGAAAATAATTATATCTAGTTAATAATATTATATTTTCAAAGTAAATCGTTGTTCACGAGCTAACGAGTAATAAATACTTAAGATTTTGTATAGCTCACGAATAGCTTGTAGTTTCTTAAATAAATAGAAGAGAATAAATTTGGGCACGTATCAAAAAGGAAAAATATATATAAACAAATTTTGAAGATAGAGGAAGTATAGTAATTAGTACATGATAATATCACGTAGGGGTGTCCAAACGGTTTTCAATTCTCGATTATAACCGGAAGCGAACTGGAACATATCTATTCCGGTTAACCCAAAATCGATAATTCGGTTATCGGTTCGATTTCGATTCAAGAGTTGAAAAAAATTCGGTTATTGTTTAACCGATAACCGAACGGTTCGGAATCGAAAATCCTTTTTATTTTTAATTATTAATTAATTAAAATTTTGAAAATCAGTTTTTTAATTATTACTTTATTAATTATTTGTTACATATTTTATTATTTTAATAAGTTTCAGTTTTTTAATTATTATGTTATTTATTTTAATTATTAATTACTTTTAATTCGGTTTTTCGATTAACAAAAAATCGAATCGTCGAACCGACGATTTTCGGTTAACCAAAAATTTAAAAAGATTCGGTTCCGATTCCATTTTTTCGGAGAAATTCGGTTCAGTTAATCGAAACCGAACCATTTACCACCCATAATATCACGTAATTTAAAGAATGAATATATTTCTCAGTAGCTCTCAAGAAAGTAATGATAACGAATTTGTATGATAACAATGATACGTAAATTCGACAAGAATAATTTTCGTTCGATTTTGTTATAGATTGAGAATATTCTATCTAAAAAACTAGCTAGTGTGAAAAAATGATGGGAATTGCATTCCGCAAAGACTTTCAAGTTGAGCATAATATTTTCCCATGTGACAATTGGGATATATTTCCTTTTCTGATCGACGTGTGGTGAACTGAGAAACAAGTGTGACAAAAATAACGCTATCTTCGATCTTATCTTGGTGATACATGTATAATGGGATGAGCTTTGGTGTAAACATCCAAATAAGAAACGTTGATTGTAACCTGATTTGACACTATATATTTAACAAAATAAGGAACAGTAAGTAATAATAAATTATGGTCAAATATATATAAAGGCTATAAAACTTCACCTCTATCTATAAATCATGCCGTCTCATCAAGTTAACAATACAAATATCACAAAAACTTCTATACATCAGTCTGTACCATGCGAATGGACAAAAATATCATGTATTATAAAAAAAAATTATTATTTATATATTAAAGAAAAGTATCATCTGCGTAATATTATTTACATTGAAGAAAAGTATCAAATATCATTTACAATAAAGAAAAATATCAAAATATGTATCCGTGAACGGATTTAGATAAGACTACCTCAAAAAGTATTAACTCGTACTTACAATGGATAATGGGTGAGCAAGAAGCATTTGTATTTGAATGGACATGTATTTTACATTTTCTCAATAATATTTTTATCGACGACGAGTGTATTCTTTTTAAAACGCTTAATATTTTAAAAAAGTCATACACACAAGTACACAACCAAAAAAAAAACAAAAGACACAAATTATCTCATTAGATTCTTTTAAATTTATTTTTCTCGTGATTTGGGGCATCGGTTGCAATATTCACGGTGATTATTAAGAGGGTGTTTGGTGAGAACTAAAACCAAAAACAATTTTATAATTCGCTTTTTAAACTCGAAAACGACTTATAAATTTATTTTGTGAGCTTATAAGCTCAGCCAAACACCCTCTAAATCTCAAATAACACAGCCAAACACCCTCTAAGTCTCAAATGACACACGGTCAACCCAAAAAACTAATAAATTTGTGCATACGTTATAGATTCTTTTAGTTCTTAGGTGTTCTTTGAAGCCCCTTTACGCGCGTATAGATCTATTTACATGGAACTTTATTTTAGAAAATTCATACAAATAAATAATACAGGGTAAATTGTGTGCAATATATTCAAGACAGAAAAAATAACAAAGAATTAAAAATTATGTCCTCCATCCCATTCGAAGTGTTACACCTTTTTTGTTCTATTTTAACTGTTTCATTAATTTTAAGAAATAATTATCTCTCAAAAAATATGAACTATATCCATTTTTATTTTATTAATCAATTTATATTCTTTTCTAGATATTCGTATTCAAAAGAAATAGGACACTTCAAATATAAGGAATGGATATAATTTCCAATCACAAGCTACTCAATTCAAGTAAGCATCATTAATCAAGATGGTATATTTTTCATTACGTGAAAAATAAAAAGGGAAAACGAAATTCTTGATCCATACATTATATTTTCTCCATCAACCAACTACAAATCTAAAAATCTAAGCATAAATTTTCTTGGTAATAAATTGTTAATTTGTTATATCGTTATTTGGTATTGTTAGACTCTATAAAAATGCAAAGATCATTTCAAGAGCAATGAATTGCATATAGTTGACCAAGTCTTCTCTGCAGAGTGACACAATCGATAACTTCCAATTGCTGAAAGAGGAGAAAGAGAGAGAATAACATTCTTGACTTCCAACAACCCTCCTTCCATGCAAAATTAGAAACGTGTCAACTGTTATTTCTTTCCAAAACTCTAACCGACAATAGACTTTTGAGAAATTTAAAGGGCCAAACCCAAACTCAACGGTCCATAATTATTAAAAAATAAAAAATAAAAATTCCTCGAAATTAAAAAACACAAACATCAAGCATGATGCAAGACGTAAAATTCGTAATTCTCTCCATCTCCCAAGATCACCATTCTTAGGGTTGTTTAACCGTTCGATTTCTATTAATCGAATCGAATTTATAAGAAAAAGTGGAATCAAAATCTAATCGTTTTAAATTTTCGATTAATCGAAAATCGATCATGGTTCACCGAAAAATCGAATTAAAATTATTAATAATAAAAATAAATAAAATAACAATTAAAAAACTGAAATTTATTAAAAATAAATAAAATATTTAACAAATAATTAATAAATTAATAATTAAAAATTGATTTTAAAATTTTTAATCAATTAATTAATAATTAAAAATAATAATAAAAAATAAAAAATAGTTTTCAGTTCCGAACCGATCAATTATCGATTAACCAATAAACAATTTTTTTTGTTAATTCTGAAATCGAAATCAAACCGATAACTTTTTAACACCTAACTATTCTATTTCTTACAAAATTCTTTTACCTCTATGAGTTGAAAATCAGATTGTTCTCCACATATTTCGCCGTCCCACAAGTGCTCGCTCCACTTTCGTCAATCAAAATTCCGCTATATATTCGAGTGGCATCTTAGAAGACTTCCACACAAAATATTAAATGCCCAAATCTTGCTCACTTTGATTTGATCGGGTATTCCCAAATAAAAGACAAGAAGAAGGTGAATTCCTACGGCAATTGCTTCGCCTCTTAACAAATTCCACAACAACAGCAAGCAAAGCTTCTTCACCAAGGTTATACATAACTCAACCTTGTTAATTTTTTTTTTCAATTCATATATATACTCAAATCTCTATGAAACACAGTAGAATAATATGAAACACATAACTGGGATTTCCCCCACAGCACCATCCATAAATCAAACAAACAAAAAGATAAGCGATAGCTATGTACTGATTAGGTCTTGAACTAGAAACATAAACTGCATTTTAGATGCAACTAAGAATACTAAGTACATAGAGGAATCTTATTTTAAACCAAGTACGTCTGAGGTTGAATCGGTCGAGGGCAAGCTGGGGAACAGAGGCTGTGGTCAGCAGCTGCAGCGGTCGCCTTCGGGCTGTTGCTGTTATTCCCTCATTTGAAAAGACGACGGCGGGATGGTTGTGAAGCCGATTCACGACGGCGTCTTGAAGTTTCCGGGGACGCCGACAGTCATCCACCGTGCGAGGGCAGGCGATCGCAGTTCTCGCCGTTAGGCCGAGGAGGCCAGAGGGAGAAGGGCGGGCAGCGACGCGTTGTTGCTGCTGCCAACAAGTGGGCTGATTATAGCAGCGAGAGATGCACCGAGAATAGAAGGTGGTGGCGCAGCTGTTCGGTCGGAGAAGAAGACGTCTGCAGGCGGCGGGGTTGGTGGCCGTTCGTTGCAGGCTGTTCGACCGGAAGATCGGAGGCAGTTGTGCGGGGGCGGTTCACGGATACACGTGGAAAGAGGCTTCCGGATTTAAGAAGGCGGCGACTGCTCGGCTGAGAAGGGAACGCGGCGGATATGAGTCTAAGAGAGACGTGGTTGAGAGAGATTGAGTGAGAGAAGCGATAGATGAGGATGGTTCCGTGGTAACGGACGATGGCAAGCAGTTGCCGGATTCCGGAGAGGCTGCGGCGGTTTGTGGCCAGAGAGAAAGATGGTTCTCTGTGAGTATCGTGCAGAGAGAGGGAGAGTGTGAGAACGGAGGGGGAGAGATGCGATGAGTGTAGGGGAGAAAGAGATAGGGTTGCAGTTATGGGCTATGATTTAATTAAGATGGGCTTGAATTTATCGATCTTGGGCATGAATAAAAAAATAGGTCTCCTTGTTTAATTATAAGTCGAGCCCAGAATGAAATTATTTATATTGGGCTTACTTTTAATTAAAAGTTTGGGCTTAGTTATATTATTTTTTGAATTTGAATTAATTATTAAGTTGATTTAATTAATTGTTTGAGCTGCTATTAAATAAAACGTGGACTAAGATGAATTTAAGTAAGGCCCAAGTTGAGATTAATTCAAATAATTAAAGTGAGCTTTAATTTAGCTCTAGTAGCATGATAGACCAAATTATGCAAAGCAAGATCATAATTTGAGAATTATAAAGTAACTACTAGGAGTATAAAAAATTTATAAATAATTCTAGGGGGTGGTCTCCTCGCGGGCGCACATTGAGACCCCCTTAATTAATTAATTAATCATATTTAATTAATCTTAATTTAATTAATTAATCAATTAATTAATTAATTTAATTCTAATTAAAATTAATTAGTTTAATAAACTTTAATTGTAAATTCATAAATAATAATTTTGAATTAATATATCTTAATTTTGAATTAATAAACTCTAATCATGAATTAATAAACCCTAATTGTAAATTAAATAAACCCTAATTTTGAATTAATAAACCCTATTTGGAATTAATAAACCACAATTTTGAATAATAAACCCTAATTTTGAAATAATAATCCCTAATTTGAAATAATAAACCCTAATTTTGTATAATAAATCATAATTGTGAATTAATAAACCCTAACTTTGAATTAATAAACTCTAATTGTGAATTAATAAACCCTAATTATGAATTAATAAATTTTAATTATGAATTAATAAACAATAATTATGAATTAATAAATTCTAATTTTGAATTAAAAATTAATAAATTTAATTATAAATTAACAAAATCTAATTATCCTTACTCACCATAATTAATATATAATTATTTTAACAAAAAATAAGAGTGAGCTCACGGTGAGGCGGAGCTCATCCAAGTTTTTGTCTAATTCTAGACTTGAGTGATGTTATTATTTCATGATAACAATTGTTCAGGGGATAAGCAAAACCTTATTATAATTTATATGATCGGAACATAAAAAAACATGATTAAGAGCTATATATGGGCCGCGTGAAATGCCGCTAAATTTATAAAAGGGCGCGTGTAGAGTTATGATTTTTCGTATTAATTTCTCGTCAAATTAAATTGTTGGGATTGACAAACAAAGAATGCGATGAGCTTGATTGAGAACTAATTTCTCATCGACTTAGTCAAGAGTGATCGATAGTTAAGTTCACGCATCGAAGAATCACGCATTTAAACTTAAGAGGATAACCTATAAACGATTGGTCATGCTGAAATTAGATTTACAGTTTTGCCACATCTCGGTAAATTTAGAATTTATCCTAACTTGGTGATCAGAATCAATCACCGTTTGTGTGTGTGGGTTTGAACTAGACTTCCGGAGCTTTCTAAGGACATAGATCACGTATTCTAATTCTTCCCGAGGAAAAACTATCAAGCGCTTGAAACGGGCTGCAGCGCACACCGAATTTTTAGCAATTAATTAAAGTTAAAGTTTAAATTTTAGAATCAGTTAACGATTGATTTAAGCGTAATCGATCACTAGTTTGAATCATTTTAATTCTTCTCTATCGTCAAGATAATGAGATTGAATTTTTATCGAGAATCCAGGGTAATAATCGAGTCTTAGAAGAGAATGCAATATCCCTAATAAATTAAAATCCCGAATAACATAAAAATCACGAACTCATTTCAATAAGAATTGTCCTTCGTTCGACATTTTCTTTTATTCTCACGATAAGAGTTGGGGATGAAGTCACGAATTAAATTTTAATTTAAAATTAGAATTTATTAATTCAAATTATGAATAAAGAGTCGTGATTAATTTAAAAATAGGTGAACAAGAGTTGCAAACAAGTGGCTTTTCAGATACATATATATAAAGCTCCAGCATATATAATCCATGCCTCTCTATACATATGAAAATTTAGTAGTAAAAGTAAATTTTACTTTTTAACAGTTAATTTCTTTTTCATATAGCTCTTGAATTTAAAACTTCTCAAGAATTGTCTTACCATAAATGCTTTCAGTTTTATGTATG
This sequence comes from Salvia rosmarinus, assembly GCA_036937905.1. Lineage (NCBI taxonomy): Eukaryota > Viridiplantae > Streptophyta > Magnoliopsida > Lamiales > Lamiaceae > Salvia > Salvia rosmarinus. Next base: position 19,656,142 of record CM072822.1, on the reverse strand, counting down.
ATAGATATATGTACTTCATCAATTGAATTTAGATCCTATGATAGATGAAAAATTCATAGTAAGGATTAGTACACACAAGGATCGTGAATTATCGAGCGGGTTGACCAGTCAAGTGTTCGTGAGAAGTGGCCACTTTTCCGACACATTAGCTTCAGATGTGGTAGATTACAAAAAAAAAGACAATTTACACTTTCAACATATACTTAAATATTTGTATATCTTTTTGCATATGTCTACTGAGTATTTTTATACTCATCATTATATATATTTTTAATGTACAGGTTAATCTGTGAAGTGAATGGTGAAATGCAGAGCCGAGCTATTTGTTGAGTCTAGTTGAAGATGTCTCGGGATACATGTTTTCATACATGTATCTCAACTATGCTTCTTTGCAAAATACTTTGATTATGTTAGTTTCAGTCATATACAATATTGTCGTATATTTTTCCCGGCTTAACTATCATTAGTGAAGGTTGTTCGTGACAATACTCATAGACCTCAAACTTTTTCTTTACTTCGAAACAAAAAATCATATCTTGGTTGATTGCGTTAACAAGCTTCATTTATTCAAAAAACCCACCTCATTCTTGTACATAACATACAAGGTTGTTGTTTTTTGAGTTTTTTTTTTCTTTCAAAAAAACTATGTTTAGTTTAAGTAGCATTTTCTTGGCTTCTCTTTGTAGTATGCTGCTCAATATTCTTGGTCTCATTTACAGATATGTATACAGGTATTTATTCTTCTCAATTCCAATTGATACTCTATTTCTTTTTCAGTAGTTTTAAGAATCATTTAGGCTTATTTGTATTCATTTTGCAGATCAAAATCGAGTATTGCAGAAGAGAACGATTCAAATTTTAGTGAAAATCGCTCTCAATTATATGATGAAGTTGTTATGCATAATTCCAATGATGGAAAAGAGTTCTTGGATTTGCAGAACTGCAAAGATGAGAGCTCTGTTTTATTAAAGAGTGGTTTAATTTCTAAAAATAGTAAGTGCCAAATTTTGTCTGGTAATACTAATGTGAGTGGATTCTTGGAAGAGCCCAAGACAATGAGATTTGTGGTCCAGGAATTGTTTGTGGGGTTAGATAAAGAAGTTGTGAGCAATGATCAGATTATTGGTTCTGAAATTTTGGGATTAGAGCAGATTTTGGAAGAAAAAAACAAGGAATTTGATCAAGAATCGAACTTCTCATCACCTTTTTACTTCAAACTGTTGAATCCTTCTCCTTCTACGAATGAAGAAACTCAAGAAAATTCATCAGAAATGGAGAATATTGTTTCTTCCTTAGGTGTTCATGGCGAAGAAAAGCCCAATTTTTTGGTTGAAGGTGAGACGAAGATGAATAATCCTGTGGGAGATGATCAAGTTTTTTCTTATGAAATAGAATTGATTCCCAACAGCCATTCTTCAATCCCTGTTGCTGATCAAGAATCGGATGTCGATAGAGACGACGACACATTCATAGTCCCTCCAAAAATTAAAAAAAATTATTGTGAGAACTGGATGAGTAGTTTTCTTGATGAAGTTGATCAAGCAAAATCATCATCATATGATGATCATGAAAATGAGGCCAATTTTGATGATGATAACAGTGAGATGCTTTACACCTTCAAGAGCTCGTGTGAAGGAGTGGTGGATTTGGATGATGATTTCATAGAGCTGGAGCCTCAGCTTGTGAAGCTGAGTGATGATTTGTATTTGGACAGAGAGTGTGATACATCTTCATCAACGTGTGCATATGCTAATAGTTCACAACAAGAGTGTTGGGATTCAGATTCTGATGATGAAAATGAAGATGAAGATGAAGTGGATGTGTTGTCCCAACACCAGAATTTGGTACAACAGATGAAGATGGAGCTCAAGAACTATAGAATCAGAGGCCTTCCCACGATCTCTGAGGAATCTGAAACGCCTAAGATTATCGAGGATTTGAGGCCTCTTGAAATTGATCATAAAATTGGGTACAAAGATGTGATGGAGGGAATCCAAAGATTCTACAAGAGCTATGTAGAAAAAATGAGAAAATTGGACATCTTGAATTACCAGACATCACAAGCTATTAGTAAGTTATTATTGTTATTTTCTTTCTATTCAAGAATTCATATTAGTAAGTTATTATTGTTATTTTCTTTCTATTCAAGAATTCAGGTTTATTTGCAAAATATGATTAAAATAAGTAGATTTTGATATTATTTGGTGTGTTTAATATTTCATGTTGGATACTTTTGATTTTATTGTTTGAAAAGGATTCGAGTTGTGAGCTTTATTTGAATAGTGTTGCACTTTACAGTCAATATGTCTTTCTCTACGTGTAAAGCCACCTCCAAATTTTTTATGTGCCTATAAAAACTATTATTGTACTAAAAAAAAGATCAAAATTGAATATGGCAATGACTATTTATAATTTGAAAAGTATGGTTGCTGTTCACTTAGCGCATCCTTGCTCATAGTCTAGTCTTACCTCCAATATTTTCACACACCTAAATTAATCATTCTTGGCTTAAAAAATTGATCACGTAGTGATTTGATCCCATAAGCGGACCAAACATGTTGTTGTCAGAAGCCCATATTTCTTTTGGAGAATCTCTTTATTTCATTCATTTATGATGAATGAGTTAAAAAAGATTGATGCTCGTGTTGAATCATTGCAGGTTTCCTGCAGCTGAAAGACTCCGAGGCATTCACAACAGGCAAGAGAAGAGCCAATTATAACTTGCCAAAATTCTTGGCTGGGAAAGTGAAGAGGGTCTATGCTGATCCAATGCATAAAACTATAAGCGAATTGCACCGTGATTTGGAGGTGGTCTACGTCGGCCAAATCTGTATGTCGTGGGAGATTCTGTGGTGGCTTGAAGCAAGAGGTCGTGAGCTACTCGAGCATGATGCCGAAGGGAGGCACTCCTACAATCGCGCTGCTGAGGAGTTCCAGCAGTTTCAAGTCCTCTTGCAGCGGTTTATGGAAGATGAGAAATTTGAAGGGCGTAGGAACGACAACTTCGTAAGGAGTCGGTGCACGATCCGCAGCCTCCTCCAAGTACCAACGATCAAAGGTAAGCTAACGGCCCCCCACTAGCAACTATTTGGCATTCGTTCTTGTATTATCATTAACCAAGTTGCTAGGAGAGTCTGTTGAGCCCACACATATACTGCTTAAACATTCATTGCATCGATGTGGGTGTCATAGTGGATAAGTGGAGTGGGCATTGTTTGCAGATGATTGTGTGAAGATGAACAAGGAATTGGAGAAAGAAGAGAGAGATGTGATCACACTAGAAATGTTGGTGAGAATCATAAGTGAGACAATGATGATTTTTCAAGAGTTTGTTTTTGGTGACAAGAAGGTGACAAATTGTGGTGGCCTAATCACTAAAGTTGATATTCAACAACATGGGCTATTGTTGGATGTTGTCTCAAGCCTCGAGAAGGTTTGTTCATTTTTTGAGTGAACTTATTCAATAGTCATTGTTTGACAAATTAAGCTGGAACTTGATTTTTATGGTGGTGCAGAAGGGAAGGAGGATCAAGGAGCAGGTGAGAAGCCAAAATTGCATTGTGAGGAAGATGAGAAAGCATCAAGAGAGAGGGTTAGAGAGAGAGATGTTGGTGGCGCAGGTGGATTTGAGGTTGGTTTCGAGGGTTTTGAACATGTCGAGATTAAGTGGAGATCAATTGGTTTGGTGCCAGAAGAAATTGAACAACGTTAATTTTCAGGGAGGAAGCTTCAGAGAGATGAGTGTTTTTTGCTTTTCCCTTGTTAGTTTTCTCTTTTATGTAGTTCCCCTTTTGCTTCCCACTTGTAAATCAAGGCTAGGAGAAGAACTTAGAAAATTGGGTTGGATATATACATGGTAATATTTAACTTTATATGATGTACGAATTCAAATTTTGTAACTAGTATATAATATAATTGATTATCTACTTGGTTTTAATTGTAGTACTCATGTTGCTTTTGATTTATGAAACTATGTTTAACATAGAAAGGAAAAGAAGTAATCAAGAAAAACAAACAACCATCTACCTAATTGCTGAAATTATTATATTTTCTCATAATATGTAGTTTTTGTCTTTTGCCACTTTTATTATAGTTCATTCAACTATGTCTACAATTATTTGTATTACTTTATATGGTGCGAGTGTGTGTGCGTTTGTGGGAAACAAAGAGCAGGTCTTGGTGGGACAAGTACCAAAGTGGTAGTGCATATTAAATGTTAATGATAAATTAAATAAATGTAGAAAAAAATATAAATTCTAATTATATACAACATTCAGTGTTTTTTGACTCTTTTTTTTTAATTTCTTTTATGGCATGTTAAGATGGTTTGAATCTTAATGGGCCAACTAAACAAGACATGCAGGTTTAGGTGTCTGAGATTGGACCTAGATACTTGGGTTGGTTGAAAATATGAATGTCCCACATTTAAAATACCATATATACATATATAGCATGTAGGGAGGTATTAGAAACTCTGTTCATCTATTCTAACCACAAATTTCCTTAATCCTACATGCTATATATGTATATAGCATGTAGGGAGGTATTAGAAACTCTGTTCATCTTTTAATGGGACTTATGAGGCTTTTGGCACAACATGTGTTAATGTTTTTAAATTAATAATGTGAAATAAAATTTTAAAGATATCATTAAACATTTATTTTATCAAACAATGTAAAGTAAGTTTTTTGTGTTTGAAAAACACAAGTAAAGAGGAGGGTAAATTCCCTACCCCAAATCCAATGGGCCTGAAAATTTGGGCTTAATTCGAACCCGCAAAAAGCCATCGGGCATCTGACACAAAGAAGAATCACAGCCGTAGATTTCAAACACGCATAAAAAAGGAACATCTGCACCGTACAAGCTAGGGCTGCACTCCAATTAAATACTTCTCTCTCCATTTTGTCTTCCTCCTCCGCCACACCCACTCTCTACAACGCCGAATTTATCTGATTCACGCCCAAAATGGTGCAGCGGCTCACCTACAGGAAGCGCCACAGCTATGCCACCAAATCCAACCAGCACCGGGTCGTCAAGACTCCCGGTATGTGTACTAACTTCTTACTTATTTTGCTGGGATTTGCTCTTCTGCTTGATTCGATGATGCGTTATTTGATTTCTCGTTTGTGTTTTTGATCGTTTCGTTGGGTTTTATGATTGATTGAGTGGGTGTTTTGTGTAAAATTTAGGGGGGAGGCTAGTCTACCAGACTACCAAGAAGAGGGCAAGCGGTCCTAAGTGCCCTGTTACTGGAAAGAGAATCCAAGGGGTATGTATAGCTTTATTTTTATCTTTTTAATGCGTCTGTGTTAATGTAGTTTGTGAAATGTGATGATTGTTGATTATCGTTTATGTTGGTGAAGCTGCGCGTTTGCAGTAGAGTTTGATACTCTGTAATGGAAATAAAAGAATGCTATTTTGAGGTATCATGTATTATCTAATTTAATGTCGATGTTATCTATGTAGACCTTTATTCCTGCCTATGTTCACAACATTTATTTTTTAGATACTTGGCAGTAAATGTTTGGCACTCGAATTCCTTTTGATGAATGGCTTGCTAATTACAGTCATTGCAAATGTATGCGGATCCCATTTTAGTTTTGCTGCCTATTAATTGATGTTCAGTTAAACGAGAAGCAGGAGCTTTTATTGCTCTCGTGCATATTCAAACAATGTTTACATTGTTGTGGGTTGTTTGGGTCATGATCATTTGAGGCACATGTACGTGTGACACATTTAAGTTTGTGTTCTGAGTCTGAAAATGTTGTATGATCTTTAGCTGGTTGATGATCTTGTTCATGCTAGTAGATTGTAATGCTAATTTTGAACTAATAATTGAAGTTGTGGCCCGTATTTTCTCTCTGCTCTGAGTAATCCTAATTTCTTCTACATTGATAATTTCATAAATCTGACGTTTTCCTTTGCCTTTTGTGATCAGATTCCTCACTTGAGACCTGCTGAGTACAAAAGGTCTAGACTATCCAGAAACAGGAGAACTGTTAACCGTGCTTACGGTGGAGTGTTGTCTGGTGGAGCTGTGAGGGAAAGGTTTAGTGTTATCTCCCATTTAATTACTAATAGTCACTTTTTCAAGATTTTGGTTCTGGCATTTAATCACTACCATTCACCTGTTTGTGGTTCCATAAATCCTTTAGGCCAAACTGTCTTAGTTTTGTCTCTTGTTGGATTTTGTAGGATCATCAGAGCTTTCTTGGTGGAAGAACAAAAGATTGTGAAGAAGGTTTTGAAGATACAGAAGGCAAAGGAAAAGGCTGCTGGCAAGAGCTAAGTCTGAGATCCGTGCTCAGTAGTTTTCGATACGAGTAGGCAAGAGGAATCATGGATCTATACTGAGTTTTAAGCTTGATATCTATATTTTTCTTTGGGTTCCCACCTCTTCTTTCTCTTTCAGTTTGTTGAGATATCTGCTTAATTAGGGTTCCCAGTTTTCGGCCCTTACCATCAACTCATTTTGGACCTCCTTTATGTCACTTGAAATTTTGTCTAATTAATTTGTGATTCGTTGTGTTTTCTTCTTTCTTCATATGTTTTGAAATGCCTGCCCTCTATTTATTGCTATAGTCATTTTTGCTTCCAACTTTTTTCATGTTGTCAAACATTTAAACATCGCATATAGGTGTCTAGTGTAATCTAACTTTTTAGGTCATGTAGTATTGAGTTTTGAGTGTACTAGGATGTTAGAATGCTTTACTTTCATAATGTTACTCTTGCTATCATGTCTTCATTTTTCGCAACATTTCCACCATTATCTGGAAGTACTATCGTATGTTCTCTTAATAGCAGTTGTTTGCTTCAGTTCGATAATAAATTTTAGAAATAATTGTGGGATTTCGTAACATTCAATATGGTAAGCTGGATGGCATTTCGAAATGATGCTAATTAACTATAGGCATGCATATTAATTATAGGCACTTGTGTATTAGACACGGAAAAAGCTTTCAAATAAAACGAAACTAAAAATTGCTTGTTTTAATATTCTTGATGAGTCTGACATGATGTTTACATGTTAAATTATTTTATGATGCATTTGGAGTAATGTTAACAGAAACCATGTTGTCGGGTTATAAATTTTCTACCAAAACATGTATTTATTGATTAAGTTCGTTAAGCAGCAATGCTGGACAAAAAATGGGAGGAATCTCGCATCTAGGCTCCATTCTATGTTTACTTTCTTTTTTCTTTAATCAAAATTTAGGAGACATGCAAATTTTGACTGTTCAACTTATTTCTTTTATTTCTGCTTTTCTACACTTTTGCTCGCTGGTCCTTCTAAAACTTTTCTCCTTTGCTTTCATAACAGTTGGAAAAAATTTCCAGGACGCAAAAAATAGAAACTGATAAAATAACTATTCGCAAGAGGAAGGATGTATGTTTTTCCTAAATTTTACTTGAGACACAGCTACTAGATTCCCAAACTCATTTTCTTTATCATCTCGAATAGGTGAAATTTTATTTCTTTTTGTTTAGTTGCGTTGAAATGGAGACTTGACTTTATTATTCGTCACATTTTGACCTCTCTTTTACCTTTTCATCTTAAGGCCATATACATATTAAAACTCCCCCCTACATAGACATGTCCGGGCTTTCGGGACCGCCGGTTCGGCCCTAGGCCCAGCCCTAGAGTCAACGGTTTGGGCCTGGACCAGCGGTCAACGGGCTCGAACCGAACCGGAGCAAGGCCTGGGCCGGGGCTCGGTTCGAGAGAAGAGAGGCCCGGAATCGACGGTTAATCGCTGGTCCGAACCGGCGGGCCTAGGGCCGAACCGTCGGTCCTACATATAGCCGTTGGAACCGGCGGACCTAGGGCCGAACCGGCGGGCCTCTTAGAGCCGTTGGAACCGCCGGCGGTCCTCCAACGGCCATAAATGACTATTTTTCGATTTTCACCCCAAAATCACTCCTATAAATATATCCATCATCCTAACTCTATCCTCACTTCAATCTCTCATTTCTCAACCTTAATTCACTCATTTACATCCAATTTTCAAGCTTTCAAGCTCTCATTCTCACTTTCAAACTCAATCTCTCATTCTCAAGCTCTCAATCTCTCAATCTCATTCTTATTCTAAACTCTCAAACTTTCTCACTTCATCATGTCTTTCTTTAAACGATCAAACAAGGGAAAAGGAAAGACCATCGATGAAGGAGCTCAAAGTGAGGGAGGAGACTATCCAACTCAACGTTCACGAAGGGCCTTAGCGGCGGAGGAAATCTCAAGGCAAGTTGTCAAGGGTTACAACCGAAAAAGATGCTCGATTTTATGAAATGGTGCATCAAATGGAAAGAAGTCACAATTTCGGTGACGTAGGCTCGAACGACCAAGCCGACGATGAAGAAGGCGACGAAGAATATGACGAGTTTGACCAAGATACGCCGCCACAACCACCAAAATCAAAGGAACTTAAGTCCAACGTTTTGTGAAACACTTTAGGTACGTAAATTTTACGTTCTTACAAATTAGTTTCATAATTTTAATTTCATGTTCATAGTTATTCAAATTTAATTGCATTTTAAATAATCTCCACTTTATTACTACTGTAAAATACATGAGAAAACATACCAGGGATAAAAGTATAAAATAAAAATAAAAGCATCCTTAATATTCACCACAATAATAGGGATTCCACAAACTAAATCTTATGCAAAATATTCAATTGCCAAAAACCACCACAATTGTTTACTTGCCTTGGAGTTCATATCTAGTGTACAACCATTGTCAAAGATGTCTGAAAAAAAGAACATATTGAATTGATGACGAATTTGTCGAAAATGGTGAAAATGTTTGTTTTCTCCCAATTCTCTGGAATAGTAATTTCTGATATGAAGCCATTACAGGCGTATGCCTAAAAAATCATGCATAGGTTTCCGATATGAAGCCATTACAGGTGTACAATCATTTATTGCTTATGCATTTTATTTTATTGCTTATTTTCATAGAGACGCACTAAGAGAGCAAGATTGTTCATGAGTTTCATCAAGATCATTGGTTAATTAATGAAGATTTTGAAACCTGACAACTGCCAAGAGAAGGAAGATAACAACTGTTGACTTAAGTGGCAAAGGGAAGAAGAGACTAACAAAGAACAGAAATAATACCCTATGGAGATGTATCTTGAAGGGGTTAGTATATGCTTTTAATGGAGACTTATAAGGCTTTTGGCACAACATGAGTTAATGTTTTATATTAATAATGTGAAATAAAATTTTAAAGATATCATTAAACATTTATTTTATCAAACAATGTAAAGTAAGTTTTTTGTGTTTATGAAAACACAACTAAAGAGGAGGATAAATTCCTACCCCAAATCCAGTGGGCCTGAAAATTTGGGCTTAATTCGAACCCGAAAAAGACATCGGGCATCTTACCAACTCAAATTAAAACCCTTCTGCATATTCCATCAGATGCGTTTTTGTATCTTTTTTTAAATTTGATAAGGAAATATGAATGATTGATGAGTAGATATTGTGTTGGAAAAGCCTTAATTACCGACAAGAATAGGGCAAGCGAAGTCCTATAATGCCGTTACTTGGAAAATCCATGGTCAAAGTTAGTGAATCTTATTTTAAGCAGTCTAGGTAATGTTGGAAAACATGATTTAATTGAATATTTGGTTTGTTTAGGTCATAAGTTTCTTTGTGCAGATGTTTGATGAATGCTGGAAATAAAAATTTTTATGGATATTACTTATTCATTGAATTGATTCGAAATGGGTTATCTATAGCCTTAGTTGCTTTTAGAGTTTCAAGAGCATCATAATTTTTAGATATTGCTAATGTTTGATGATTATTTTGTATTATGGCATTAAATTTTTCATTGCATTTGATAATGTTCATAGCACCTTTAGTATTCCTCAACTTATTCAGTTAAAGAGAAGCAGGAGCTTTTATTGAAAATACTTTCATTCTAGATGCTTTACATGTTTGAAATTTATGGTCAATGATCATTTGAGTATTTACAAGATTCTTTTTGCCGTATACAATTGCTATCAAATGTTTGCATGCTGCAAATGTTTATGATTTTAGCTGATGAATATTGTCTGTGAAGATATTTCTAATGCATGTTTCAATTTTGATTTCAATAATTGAAGCTGTGGTCCTAAATGCTTCTAGTAGTATCCTAATTTTTGCATTTATGTGATTTTTAAATCGAGTTTACAACTATTCAATTACATTTAATGAGTCTCATTGACTGCTGATGAAATTAGATCTATCGTAAATGTATTTCATGTTCACTGTAATTATTGTAGTCTGGTGGAGCTTGAGGAAAGGTTTGTGATCATCCCATTTATTGTCTAATTTCAATTCGTAGTTGTTTTGTATACCATCTTTATGTCGTCAATTTATTTTGTGGTTCAAAAGTGCTAAAATATTTTAGGAAATACCTTACATTTTGTTTTGTTGCTAGTGTTTAGATCCTAAATGAAATTATGATGTGGGTCAAATAGCTTAATTTATTATGATGCTTTAGGCAAATGGATTTTCAAGGTGCTAGTATAGAAGGAGAATTAGTTTATTTTGATCTCCGATGTAGATCATATCAAATATAATCTTGAAAAGAATTTAAGAAATCTTTTCAAAAATATATGTCAAAATATGGTAGTGATGATGATATTCAAACTCACCTCATTCTTCTATGATGTCTAGATTAATTTTCCTTTTGATATGAATGAGTTTGACCTTGGTCAACAAATGACTTGATGTACCAAAATAGAACATTCAAAGGCCGAGAGACAAGGTAATAGTGAATTAGATATATATTTGCAAACTCCTTTTCTTGTGTATGAGAGATAGAAATCTTCGATCGATGTCTTGAAGTGGTGGTCAAGAATGAGTATTCAATCTCAATCATGGCAAGGAGTTATTTGTCGTCCCGACATCCATCAGTATCCATTGAACAAACATTTAGCATTGGAGGACTAATGTTTGATCAAGAAGAAGAACATGGCCGTTAACATTGAAGCTACAATGTTGCTCGATGATTGGTGTAGCCACCTAGAGCTCAAGAACCAATGGGATGATGGTAACGAGGCTAAGACGAGGCCTTCACAAACGGATCGATCGGAATCGTGAGACGGAGTAGCATTTAGAAATAAAAAGAACTACGGACTTTGATTCACTCATGATTATGACTTATGAGGAGGATATGTAGCAACTCAATTTTAGAAATTAAATTGAGCTCAAGTCCTTATTATTATTATTATTATTATTATTATATATTTTTTTTTTTCATCCCTATATAAAAGTCCTAAACGGATTTATGTAATTTACTCATCATTTATTAAAAAATGCAAAGTGTTGACACATATTTTTACGTATTTTAACAAATGCAAAGTACGTATTTACAAGTTCAAACATAAAAAAAATCATTTACAACTTACAAATTTAAAAATATTTACAAATTTAGTAGTTTTCAAATATTTACAACTGATAAACATGTAGTTTCTATAATTTTGAGTGTGTTATTATAATGTTTATCCATAGAAAATACATGTTTATCAAAAGTTTAAGCTTTAGTTTGTTAAAATCTTGGAGTTTGATACTTGTTGCATATTTGATTGAATTTTCAAGAAAATTGATATAGAATTGGAGATTTTACCCTTCACAAGAGTTGAAGTATATCGCGATACGAGTTCGTGAGCGCAAACGGATCGAAAATCGGAACTCGGATGAGAGAGAACGGACCGATGCAAAATCGTGCGTCATTTTGCTTCCAACTTTTTCATGTTGTCAAACATTTAAACATCGCATATAGGTGTCTAGTGTAATCTAACTTATTAGGTCATGTAGTATTGAGTTTTGAGTGTACCTAGGATGTTAGAATGCTTTACTTTCATAATGTTATTCTTGCTATCATGTCTTCATTTTTTGCAACATTTCCACCATTATCTGGAAGTGCTATCGTATGTTCTCTTAATAGCAGTTGTTTGCTTCAGTTCGATAATAAATTTTAGAAATAATTGTGGGATTTCGTAACATTCAATATGGTAAGCTGGATGGCATTTGGAAATGATGCTAATTAACTATAGGCGTGCATATTAATTATAGGCACTTGTGTATTAGACACGGAAAAAGCTTTCAAATAAAAAGAAACTAAAAATTGCTTGTTTTAATATTCTTGATGAATCTGACATGATGTTTACATATTGAATTATTTTATGATGCATTAGGAGTAATGTTAATAGAAACCATGTTGTCGGGTTATACAAAAACATGTATTTATTGCTAAAGTTCGTTAAGCAGCAATGCTGGACAAAAAATGGGAGGAATCTCCCATCTAGGCTCCATTCTATGTTTACTTTCTTTTTCCTTTAATCAAAATTTAGGAGAAATGCAAATTTTGACTGTTCAACTTATTTCTTTTATGGGTGATGTACACCCTACATATTAGCTATATAAAAGTTAATTTCGATTGTTGGTTTTTGTATGATCTGTGATTAACACAAAAAGAAATATTATTATATTATATAAAAAATAAAATCATAATAGAAACAGTGTTATATATATATATATATATATATATATATGCATGGTTTATAAGTTACTACTCACGGAAAATTTGTACACAACCTCATCCTTATATATTTGCCCCGTCTGCCATAAGTGCACTGTATTTTCCTTGATTTGAAAATGGTGAATGTTAGGAATATATGGTTAGATTTTTCTACAAAAGCCAATGAAATATTAGTATTATCGTAGTGAGAAAAGAGATCTTATCTTCTAAAATTTATAGTCATTACCCCGAAATTCCCAACACGTAGATATCGAAATACCAGTTGTGACTAGAGGAATTCATCTCGTGAGAAGAATTAACGTATGAAAATGCAGGAGAGCTGCTTCAATTTTTGAATTTGTATTTAGTAACTTTTCTTACCAAAATCCTAACACAATAACACCAATATAACAAAGAGAAAAAGGAAAGAGATACAAAACTAGGAATAATTTAAATTATGTATCTAGTAATCAAGTACTGTGGCAATTGTTAGTAGAATAAGCCGTGGACAATTCACTAGGGCAAGGGGATGAATCCCACACCAAATTCGAGCTCAACGCAAAACCATAAATCGGATACCTAATCATCCCCCACTCTCCCTCTCCCCCTCCCACATTCACATCTCCTCCATTTTCTTGCACCATCTCCGCTGCAGCAGACACCCCCACATTACACGGCTCCGGCAACCTACGAAAACCGACGTCTCCAAGCACAGAAGTCGACATGTCCAGCAACAACGAGGAAGCATCGTTGATCGAGATCTTCGGAACTTGTTCTTGATGAGTTGTTGTTTCGCTAAAGATCACGTTTTCTTCAATCGGCCATTGATGATTTAGGTGAGAGAAACTCGCCATGGACGACGACTGCAAATCGCCGCAGAAGCTCATGCTCAGAGAAGGGTTCATCGTGTAATGATCGGAACTTGTATTGTCGGATAATGGTGAAATCCAAGATTGATGAGAGAGAGAGAGAGCCCTTTGTGCACTCGAGTTTGCTTTCTTGAAAATCCTACATATCGCCCATGCTTCCTGTCAAAAAAGAAAATAGACAAAAGTCAAAATCCGACAACTACTAAAGTTGGTGGGATTTGAACTCAAGACTTATAATTCTTTTACTAACATGGGCAGGGATACTATTGTCCAAATATTTCTTGGGCGGAGCCGAGGGCAATCGGAACTCATGCATCATCCAATCCGTTTTAGTTCCTCTCGCAGCTCTCCCTCTATAAAAAACGAGCGACTTCTTCAAGCCGATGCACCTCGCGCCGCCGCCGTCGGATGCGTAGATCGGCCGGTCAGTGCCGGTTGCCTTCCAGAATCCGGCGCCGGTGACGCGGTTCGGCCGCGTGCTGTTCCGGTACTTCCTGTCCCTAGGGCAGTAGAAGTACCACTCCTTCTCCCGGTCGTCGCCATCTCTGAAATTCAAAGAGCCACGAACAACTGTTAGATAACCTATCTTTCAAGCCCTATATACGAATTAAATAGTAAATTAAATATCTTACTTGGAAGATCCCATGGGTCGTATTTGTAGATATCAAGCTGCTTGATGAGTTCAATCGAAAGAGGCTTGTGTTGAACTTTTCTTCTTAGATAAAACCCTACTAATTCTTCATCAGTTGGGTGGAATCTGAAGCCAGGCAGCATAACTTCTGCATTATTATCACTTTCAATTCTCTCCTCCTCCATTAATTACTTCCGAGTTCTCAATAATCAGCACAAAAAGAAACCCTAAAAAATCTCGAGTTTGCAAAAAGGAGAGTGAGAGAAGCCACTAGGTTTCAAATATGAAGGCACGGCGGAGGCGGAGGATAGGCCGCCTTTTGTGGTGGCTTTAAAGCGGCTCGTTTCTTGCAAGAGACTGAGGTTGATTAGGGTGAGAGAGAGTTGAAGAAGAACAGCTACCAAGAAAACCCTAAGTCAAGAAAAATATATATGTGTGTAGGCTCTGACTAAACCTCCGCTTCCTTAATAAGGACTCATGAACTTAACCTTGTTTGTATTAGTTTATGTCCAAATTGAGGAATCTCAAGAGCAGTTATGGTGTAAAATAGTGAGGTTTGATTGTTATATGTATGTCTGTATGTATCTTTCATGTGAAGACAAAGCATGCTTCTGAATGCATGGTTTCCATATGGGGTTGTGTTTGAAATCTTTGCATAGAAATTAGGAACAAAAAACCAACTTCCAATGCAGAAAACTCAAAATTATATTCAGCTGTCAAATTCCCATGAGAATATTATATGTATATTTGAGCTAGTCTTGGTCAGATTTATTTATTTAAATTTGCAAATGGAGTCAGTGCCTCAGGATCCGAAAATGCCACTTCTAATTCCATTCCCCCAGCTTCTATTCCACTGACTTGTCAGATTTGAATAATTTGTTTCTGATATATAACTTATCTAAGGTAGGTCTAATTAGCCATTTATTGTAAAGATTATAGAATCTCAAATGTATATTTATATATAAATACTAATTAAAGAAGTGCCTTTCAGAAAAACTACTGTTTTACCATATTAGGGGCCTTTCTATTTATTTATTTTTACTTTACTTAATTTACAAGTTTGGTTAAACAAAGTTGACTTCTTCTTAAGCTGACTAGCTGTTTACCAATTAATGATGTGGCTTTTTGTCAAGTTGAGAAGGGAAATTGACTGATACCCTTATATTACTTCTTAAGCATCATTACTTTGGATTTATAGTAAAATCTGTGAACTAATAAATTTACATGTAGTATATTAGGAGATAACTATTAAAATATATATCTATTTTCATAGAGTAAAAATAAAAACTATACATTCAAATTAAAAATTCAAAATTAGTCACTATTGCTGTTTTATTCTTATTTTTGAATTAGACTATTTTGCCTTCGATTCAAGATTTGAGTTGAAGGAACTCTTGCATTTTTTTTTTGTCTTGAAATCAAGCCTAAACTTGATGTGGCTCTTGAATTTAGGTATAAAAGAGTAATTCATGAGTTGTCTGACCTCGACTCTTGAATTTAGGTATAAATGGGACAATTCATGAGTAATAATTTTTGAAATGGTTGCAAATTTTATAAAACCTCAATAATAAGAAAGTACTTCAACACAAAAAATGTTATTTTTTCTTCTTTCTTGTGGATACTTTTATCTTTGCCATATTTTGATAGATTACTCGTATATGAATGTATAAAACCTACTCAATGAATAGATTAATTAAGTAATAGAATTCGCGAAATGTATCTAAACTTAGTGTAAGGGACCTCTTGTTTGGACACATTACACATGGATTATTTTCTTCACAGTCATCGATTAATTCAATAGTATTAATGTATTATATAATGTGATATATATTGATAAAAAAAGATGTAGTAAAATATATTGATATAAAAAATTATAAACTCAGTCGACTGTAATGGCCTAGCTAATGGGGCACACGTGGGAGTTAATTTATAACAAATGACTTCAGTGTAACGCTGAAAAATAAGGGATTAGTTGAAGAACACATCTCCTTATTTTCCTTGACAATTTTTAGAACGACAATGAGAAGATATACGATAAAAGAGTTGAGCTTTTCTATAAACAGTTATATATTAAACAATTGTCCTTTGTCATAGTTTATCGAGTGTTTGACTAAATTGGGGCCAAAATACATGAATTGACCATCTCCGTCGTTACCAAATTAAGTCAGAATTTAATGTAGGATTCGTTATTTATCCAAACTTAGGATATATTCTGCATATACACTTAGGGATGTCAATGGGTGGATTTTACCGGACCGACCCGGAACCGTTCAAAACCTATTAAATTTTAATGCAATGGTTCTGGTTTTGATTACGGTTCTAGATCCGTTTTAGACCCGGACCGCTTAAATCCATAGTTTAATGGTTCGGTCCGGGTCTGGTTCCGGTTCCAGATGCAGAACCAATACTCATTTATTGGTTATGGTCCGAGTAAAATCCATCTATTGACAAGTCTAAGTTTAAGTAGGCTTGTCAATAAGTCAGTTTTATCCATACCAATATGAAATCACTTATAGCTCATTAAATTATAAAGCAACGATTTCAGTTCCAGTTTTGATTCGGTCCGGTTCTGGTTCCAAACCCGCTCAGATCCGGACCGCTTAAGACCCATAGTTGATGGTCCTGGTCCGATCCGGATCCAGTATATAATGGGTCGGTTCTAGAACCAGAACCATTACTTATTTATTGGTTCTGGTCCGGGTAAAACTCACCCATTGACTTCCTTATATACAATGACTTTACCTAGAATACACTCACAAATAATGACTACTATTCTCTTCATCAAAACAGAAACAATGTTATAATTACTGAACATTAATATAGGTAAGATTTTGAATTTACATGAACGTATCTATATATAGATATGTGTGTTTGTATATCCTCGTTTTATTTGCCGTAACATGTTGATGGGAATAGTTAATCATATATGCGTTGTTTTTCAGTTAAATGAATGGTAGCAGAAGTCAATAATCTCGAATTTTGTGAGCTTAGGAAATCAAGGGCATGGATTTCCTCAAAATTTTATTGCTTCTGAAAAGTCATTCATAAACTTTAATTAGAAGTTAAACACCTCATAAAAGCTTTAATTAATTTTTCTTTCAAAGTATTAATTAATTGGGTTTATGGTACAAAATGTCTTGAATGTGGACGGCAATAAAAGTAGTGTGAATTAAATGGCGAGTTAGATTTCACCGAGTCAAATGCCGAACAAAATCGGGGACTACAAATCTATGGCAAACTCCAAAAACTAACCCTCGTTTGGTGCCCATAGTTGTCGGTTGTTTTGACCTAGACTTTTTTTTTTTTGGACCTAGGTTTTTTGCTTCCCAAACGTGCAATCTCTAAATAAGTGTCCTAATAAGTACTACTCGTTTTTTCGACAAAAAAAGTACTCTTCTTTCCCCTAAAAAACTATAGAATGAATCTACGGGTATCGAATTGATCCGGATCAATAGTCGTGTTTCTGCAATATTTGTAAAAGTAAAAATGTGTTTTACCTTATAAAATATCCTTTGTGATTATTTAGAATTTTGATAGAATATTAATATTTCAAATTTAAAAATTCGTCTCTGTCCACTGAAATTCACGGGGCTATCTCTCACCATTAATTGATTTCATAATAATTGTTAGTATATATTTTGGATTCAATGAATTAGTGTCAGTGAATTCGATTTAAAGCCATTTATTCTCTTAACAATATTATTACATATTGAAAGTGTCGATTAGCCTAAGTTAGAAACTATTGTGTTGATTATCCTTAGCATACAAAGTAAAACATCAGAATAAAATTGAATATCATAGAAAATACTTTTACTATAGATTATAATTATAATATGTAGATGCCGATATGACAAAATCTATTCACTATAACCAGTGGCGGAGCCAGGAAAATTTAATTGGGGGGCCCAATTATTTATAATTTTAAAAGTAATAAAATATAATTTTAAAGATAATTAAATAATAATAATAATTTAAATAATAACCTAATATTATTTGAATAGAGGTAATTATTTATATTAAATTTTATTTTCATTATGTTCTAATATCTTGCAAAAATAAAATAATAAGATTAACTTATAAATAACTAAACAACCAATGAATAATATCTACAAAAATTAAAATAATTAGAAAATTATAAATATTAATATTGTAAATTGTATTATCTTACAAAACTCAAATCTTGATTTTCTTGTACCCATTACAAATATACAATGAAATATAGAATTAACTCAAATATATAACTTATTAAAATAAATTTAAATAAATATTACCTATAACTATTATAATAAATTCATCATAATATTTTTAGAAATTGAATTGATTTTATTAATTTATATATAAAACTTTATTATTTGTATATATATTTTATTTTATCAACATAAAACAAATTATAGAAAAAAGAAAAAGAAAAGAAAGTGAACAAAGTGGAGAAAAAAAAGAAAGAAAACGTGGCTCCGTCACTGACTATAACTGTAGGGTGAACTTTACAAGAATTCACTATTTTATCTATGATAAAGTCGGACAACCTGAATCGAAACTACTATAAAAACAATGGAAATATTTTCTCATACCACTCATGAACAAGGCTCACATACTTCTAAGACATTAGGAGTTAAACCACGAATGTTATCGAAAATATTATAAAAATTTATTCATGAACATGAATAGATCTTTAGTGTATGCCTTCAAGATTGCATGTTATTCTTCAAATGATCTGCCTCTCTTATATAGCAGATGAGAGACATTCCTCAGCATGTTTTGGACCATGTCTTGGCTCACTAGAATTAAGGTTGTTGATATGCCTTGAATCTATCTCCCGCTTCGTGAAACCATTTTTATCCCTTGATTCGTGAAGATCTACGATGGATTCATACCCTTGTTTGATAAATTCAAACATCTGGGTTCAAATCTCATGATGGGCGGATTTTTATTTTTCCGAATTCAGACACTTACACAACGAATTCAGATGCTTTAATGGTGAATTCAGGCGCTTTTATAAGTTCGAAGTTTATACGTTAATGAGAGTTTTTACAATAACCACATATACATACATACATATATATATATATATATATATATATATATATATATATATATATATGTATAAGAAATAAAAATAAATCATAACCGTTAACTAATACTCCTTCTGTCCCATTTAAAATGTCCCAATTTTCTTTATGGGTTATCCCATTATAAATATCCCATTCCATTTTAGGAAATAATTAACCCTTCAAAAAGTGTGGACCATATCCACTTTTTAACACTTTAACTACTTTATACATTTCTCCTAAATACCCGTGCCCAAAAGAAATGAGACACTTTAAGCGGGACGGAGGAAGTATGTAATTAATGTTCTAGATTTTATGCTCTATTTTAAATAAGATTAATGACATCGTCACTAATTTATTCACCAAAATTCAGCTGAAGGGTAAAGATGGCCCAAATGAATCTTCCCAAATCTATAGAATTCTTTCATATAACGTATATGTGTTGTTGTTGCACACACTTATCATTTTGTAGCATATATTTCACTGATTCTCTGCACAACTACATATCTTGTTTATTTTTCTTTTTATTTGTGGTGTAGCATTATAGTTGTAAATCGTTGCATGTGTTATACATAGTTTAGTACAAATATAATAGTAATTTGACGATTATTTGAAACAGATATTATTATGGATTTGATATCTTATATTATGGAAGTGTTTAAGATTAGTTTTTTGGGATATCCAGTATATTTTTTCTTATTTTCAACACCAGAACAGTCAAGTATTATTTTTATTTCAATGCTAAACTTTCATGAATACTGTGCAACGATTTTAACCTATAATGTTGTTGGTAATTCTTGACCTCATCTAATGATACGCAGCGGAATGTACAGTCAAGAAACAGATCTAGATCTTCAATTAAACATGCGATGAGCCCTATGAACACGTTAGATAGAGAACTTACGATTTGCAATGCTTCCAAGCTTATTCGAGATCCTGCAAGGTTGTCTCCACAACTATGGTATCCACGTGTATGCAAATCCGATGCAGGAACAATTTCTCATCACAAATTCAAGCAGAGAAAGCCAAGAAATCTCTGAATGAATCAACGGTAGTTCTCTAAGATTATTTCTGTATTACGTCTAACGTCTAAACTTGTGTCATTTGACCTAATGAATAAATGTCTCTATTTATATTAAATAGAGCAGCCCATTAAAGCCCTAGCTTATATGGGCTTTTATTCTTTAGTCAGCTTTAATTAATTAATAGTCAAACCATTAATTAAGTAAAGCTCATATCTAATTTAGCCCATATCTTTCAATCTCCCACTTGGACTAATATTCGATAACTTACCGTGCACTATGCATACCCTTGAGCGGATTTAACAATACACTTGATAGTGTGACCCAATAGGCCCCCATTACCGACGATGATCTAATCAAAGTCTGCACAAAACTCCTAGACTGCATTGTGCAGCGAACTCGATATATGACAGACGTTTACGTGGAAAACAGTAAACAAACCTTTACATGAAGTTTATGTAATATCCTTTCATTTATGACACACTCGATTGAGCCTAGGATTTTGCTATGTGTCTATCCCAATAGCTCAATCATTTTTCTCATCTTTATTATAAGACTCATATGATCATATTCAATTACTTTAATCAAATATATCTCTCGTGATTGATGACTTTATGGTCGAATAATATAGAGAAAATAAGTGCTCGCTCGAAATTCCAATCGAGGAATGAATCTCATTCTTGGCTCAACTACCATTTTCATTTGTCTCATGATGCACCCAATCCAAGCCGTGTCTTGCTACTCGCAAGCGTTGCCTTGGTCAAAGTACATCACTCAACAAACAAAATGTGTAATGACCTCAAGTCTAAGGACTATTACATACTCAACACACTAAAAAATAGTAGACATTAAACAAACGATTTAATAGTGGGGTATACCAATACTCTCCAAAGTATTCATGTGTCCATCACGGATATCAAATATCACGTAGTTGCGAGAACCACTACATTCTCTAAGAATGTGATGCAGACCACACGCTAACCTATGACGTATCATCAATATCCCATTCTTGATGATCATTGGTTAGGGCTATTTTAGAATTACATTTTATCATCGATGTCTCACAGCAAAAACGACAGTGATAATTCAAGGGAACAAATAAGAGAATAACGACAAACATCAAAATAATTATTCCATTAAATGCACAAAACCCATAGATAAAAACATTATCTTCGATTGTGATCAAAAGTAAGTATGTCTCAACAAAGGAGTTTCTAAAACATACAAACTTTAAACTCTCACTGAATCAAAGCCAATATCCCACATGTCTAACACACAAGCTCTCACAACAGCTTGGTAAAAGGGGTCAGCTAAGATATCTTCAGTGGGTACTCTTTCTAATTTTACATTGCCCATTTCTATTATTTCTCTTAATCAGATGATATCGACTTGGAACATGCTTGTTCCTGTTTGGAAGCTAGCATCAGTGTACTCAACACCGATAGCTCGGTCATCCACCATAGACTAAGAAGTATTATTTAGTCCTTCTAAGGTACTTAAGAATAATCTTAACAATTTTTCAATGCTCCTCACCGTGAGTTTGCTGAAATCTGTCCATCATGCTAAGCGCATAGGCCACATCTGGCCTAGTGCATATCATGGCATACATGATCCTATAGCAGAAGCATATGAGATCCTTTTCATGCAAGCAACTTCTTTGTCATTAGAAGAACAATCATTCTTAGACAACTTGATACCATGTCCCATAGGAAGAAACCATTTCTTAGAATTTTCCATTGAGAAACGCCGTAGCAATTTGTCTATGTAAGTGGATTGTGATAGCCCCAACAATCTATTAGGTCTATCCCGATAGATCTTGATCCCAAGGATGTAGGAGGCCTCACCGAGATCATTAATAATAAAGGATTTAAACAGCCAGTCTTTCACGAATTGCATCATGGATCGGTCGCTCCCCATAATCAGAATGTCATCGAGATATATGACTAGGTAAACAACGTTTCCATTCTCGCGCTTACTATAAACGCATGGATCCTCTTTGCTTCTAACAAAGTCAAACAATTTGATAGCTCTGTCAAAACAAATATTCCAACTCCTCGATGCTTCGAGTCACATCTTTGAATCGGTGTCAGACACCGCTTCAGTATAGGTCTTAGGTTCATCATCATCCGACTCGACTTCATCATCTTGGTTCTCAACTATTATATTCAGTCTTTTGGGTGCACGACGAGTCCTCTGTGGCCTATTGAGTCGGGTTGTTTGCGCAGGTTCATGCTGTTCATTTTGAACGTGAATAGTCTCCTCCGTGTTGACTTCATCAACATTTTGGAGATTCTCAAGAATTTCCTCATGAATTTCTTGAGGTGGAGGTGGCACAACTATTGTGTCATCTTGTATTTGATGAGTCTTATTGTCTTGAGGTGGCCCTCTAAGAGTCATTTCCCCTCCCAATAGATCGTCAAATACTCCCACTGAATTTTGTTCACACCATTGAGCAATCTTTCGTCCTCTGTGTTGTTTTGTGGTTCTTGAATTTCTTCAAGATCTACCTCATTGTGACCTTGTTCCTTGGAAACATAGGAGTCTTCAAGAAACGTCACATTCCTAGAGATGATCACCATGTGATCTCCAGGTGAGTAGAATTCATATCCTATATTTTCCTTAGGATACCCCACAAGACGATATTTCTCACTTTTCGATTCCAACTTATCAGTTAGCATTTT
The DNA here is from genome assembly GCA_036937905.1 of Salvia rosmarinus. NCBI lineage: Eukaryota > Viridiplantae > Streptophyta > Magnoliopsida > Lamiales > Lamiaceae > Salvia > Salvia rosmarinus. The sequence continues at coordinate 19,633,380 of CM072822.1, read as the reverse complement.
CTTAACAAAAGCATGACAACCCCAGGTCCGTAAGTAGTAAAGATTTGCTATTTTCCCATATCATATCTCATATGGTGTTTTCTCGACTGATTTGGAAGGAACTCTATTCAAAATATAAACGGTAGTTAGTAAGGCATGGCCCCAAAGGAATAAAGGGAGACTAGCGAAACTCATCATGGATCGAACCATGTCTAATAAGGTTCGACTTCTTCTCTTGGATACACCATTCAGTTGTGGTGTTCCCGGAGGAGTCCAGTCTGACCATATTCCATGTGATTTCAAGTAATCAAGAAATTCTCGGCTTAAGTATTCCCCTCCTCGATCTGATCGAAGATTCTTGATACTTTTACCAAGTTGTTTCTCGACTTCTAACTTAAACTCTTTGAACTTATCAAGAGCTTCAGATTTGTGTTTCATCAGATACACATACCCAAACCTTGAATAATCATCAGTAAAAGTTTTGAAGTACGAATATCCACATTTTGCTTGAGTTGGAAACGGTCCACACACATCTGAGTGGATCAACTCTAGCAATTTTTTGGCACGTAACCCTTTCCCAGAAAATTGTTTCTTAATCATTCTCTCTTTGAGACATGATTCACAAGCACCATATGATTCAAAATCAAAAGGTGTGAGATAATCTAATTTTCTCAATCTTGCTATCATTTTCTCATTGATATGACCAAGTCTACAATGCCAAAGATAAGTAGCATTATTCGTATTACTTAGCTTAGGTCGTTTGTTTTGCACATTGAGAATATTTCGTTCACATTCAAGCATATATAAACCATTCGAAAGAAAAGCATTTCCATAAAACGTTCCATTAAGGGAAAACATGCAACAACTGTTTCCAAAATGGAAGGAAAACCTTTCAATGTCTAACATAGGAATGGAAATAATATTCTTTGAAATAGCATGAACAAAATAACGCTTATGTAAATATAGTCTATATCCCAAGGAAGATCTAATCTATAAGTCCCCACGCGTTCAAAGACAACTCTTGCTCCATTTCCCACGCTGTAGGTCAACCTCCCGTGATTCACTTTCTTGTCATCACTTAGCCCCGCACATTATAACAAATGTGAGCCACAACCGTATCTAATACCCAAGAATGTGAATTATTTATGACATATTTATCTCAACGACAAACATACCGAGCTACCACCCATTGCACCTTGTGCCTTGAATTTTAGGCGCCTCTTCCAAAGGCCCCTTCTCATGATAGAATAGACACTCATCCTTTGTCAATGTCGGCTTCTTCTTATGAGCCCCTCCACTCTTCTTAGGCTTAAAGACATCTGATGCCTTCTTCTTGTTTATCTTTGTTTTTCTTCCTTTGGAAGATTGAGCGTAAGAGCTCACCATGAGCACGATTTACCATCGTAAGTAGAGGACTCGTAAGTCTTCAACATGTTGTGAAGATCACTCAATCCCACCTTTGTGTTGTTCATATTGAAATTCACTATGAAATTCGCAAATGAATCAGGTAGCGATTGCAAAACTAGGTTTTTTGAGACATTTGGCTGGCAGAGTCGTTCCAATCGATGCTAGCCTCTCAATCAATCCAATCGTCTTCAGTACAAGTTCAGAGACCTTGCTCCTATCATGAAGCGTGCACTTGAAGAGATCCCAGAGTATTTTAAACTCCAATGTTTGTGCTTGTGAGGCAAACAAACTCTTCAAGTGCTGAATCATTTCATAGGGTAGCATGTATTCATGTTACCTTTGGAGTTCCAAACTCATAGAAGTCAACATAATACCCTGAGCCGACATAGCATCATCATCGTGCTTCTTATGAGCAACCCAGTCAAATGAGGCATACTCAGGAGAAAGCTCATCGGGGATGGTACTGATTGGTTTGTCCAAGACATACTCAATCTTATCCGTCATTAACACCAAGCGCAGGCAACGTAGCCAATCCGGATAGTTTGACACAATCAACAAATTTGTTTCCACCAAACATTTATATAACATAGTCGACATCGTAACTGAACGAAAAATAAAGAAATAGAACAAAATTAGAACAAAGTAAACACAGATCACAATCGTATCACTAATCAAACAAGAGTTTATTGTATTGATTAACTCCCACTAATTTTAACATATATTGCACCCCCAAATGCAAAATACGGATTTATAGTAAATATAAATGTTAGTGGTACAAGATCCAAGTCAATATTACTACACCTCTGCTTTGGCTGATGACTGTAAATAATATCACTCGGTGGGCCTCCAAGCCGATTGCAACATTAATTTGTCGCAATTCAAGTCTTATATTATTATAGCCTTTGCTTTGGCTGATGACTATAATAATAATACTTGGTCGGTTTTCAAAACTGATCGCAACAAAAAATTTACAATTCTTGGTTTATTAATCCAATTAATATGCATCCACTAATTATTTTGATCGCTTTGGCTGTTTCAAAATAATTAAGCAAATCAACCCCATCACACGATGTCAACCATGCATCTATGAATAAGCCTTTGCCTTGTCGATTTCGGAGTAAACACTTTGGTGTAAAACTCTTGGACGAAAGAGGCTAGGATCCTCATACAATTATGATGGACGATGCGTTTTGTTTCAAAAACTAGACTTGTATTTTAGTGGGGATAAAACATGTGATACGAATTGTCTATTTTAATATCCAATATTAAATCAAACAATTCTCGGTGCCGCCACCTGCATAAAATGCGGACCACACATATTGGGCGCCGATCGCTATAATTCCTACCAAATAAATGATAGTAAACAGCAAGTATATTATATCGTATCCACGTGGATCATGACTGAGAACACGCAAGTAATTAACACGTAATCTTTATTATTATCCGTGCAACAAAATATCAAGAGAGAATATAAAACTAGACTCGTAAAATAAATAAGGAATAAACCAGATATGAAAGATCGACCCTTGGATGTACTTAACCTAACCGATTCACACAATCAACCTATTAACTGCTTTACCAATTTAATCCACATTCGGATGAAGGATCACTAATGTAACTATAGTTTCCGCCAGATGACCTATAGTAGTAGGTTAGCCTAAACTCTATCTCCGTCGGGTCTCAAGAGAAGTAAGCTAATTACCAAAAGCACGCAAAGATATAACCTCCTACTGACTCACCTATCTCCGCTCGGGTCTCAAGGCAAAATCGATTATAAATTCGATATCGATTATGCAATTAATTCCGCCAAGACATCAATCACATAACTAGCATGCATCAATATCGCGATACCAACACATGAGAATTAAACCCAAGAATTATAAATCATGAATGGACGGCAAAACAAGATCAACAGATTAATTATATAAATCTAGTTAGACATACAAACCCTAGGATCAATACAAAATTTAGGTACGCATAATTAAAATAACAAAACAATAAATAAATAAGAATAACATAAACTGAATTAAATAAATAAAACCGTAGGAATCCACAAAGAACAATTGGTGCGACTTGAATCCGAAGGAATTCGAACTTGGATAAACAAAACTATAAAACTAAACTAGGAACTATAATGAAAATAACTAATACTATGCTAAACTAAAAATCGTGAAATAAACGTGCAAGAGAAAAATAAAGCTTGAAGAAAATAAATTGTGTTATGTTCTCGTGGATGGTGTATCTAAGCTACTCTCATCTCTATTTATAATAAAACCAAGCCCCTTTATCTCGTGAAATTGTGCAAAACCTCCATCTCAAACTCGACTCGAAATAGACTTGGACTAGAGTCTCGCCGCGAGGCGCCCATCAACCTTCCCTCCGCGAAGACATGTCGAGAGGCGTCAAAATGCTGAAATTTCGCTCATCCTCGCGACCTAGCATCGCGACCTAAGTTGCGAGCTCGGTTCGCGAGGTGTAATTCACTGCGCGCGCGACTTCGCCGTTTCGCTCCGTTCTCTCTCGTCCGGACTCCGAATTGCGATCCGTTTGCGCCTACGGACTCCTATCGAGATGCTCTTTAACATAGTACACTTTTCACAACCATATTTTTCAAATCCATTACGTCATATTCACCGTCGTTTTCAAACAGTCCTTCTTCGCACGAGCTCACGACTGGGCTATTGATTCCTCTTTATCGTGATCCACCTTTTTGACATTAAAACCTATGCTAAAATGACATGAAATACACACGGCATAATATCTTCCAAGGTAAACATAAATATATCAAAAGACAACTCAAAAGATCACTTATCATTTAGAAACGAAACGAATATAGCCTTATAAATCATGTAAAAATGAGGCTTATCAACTCCCCCAAACTTACACTTTTGTTTGTCCTCAAACAAATTAGAACACGAGAGAGACGACCAACGACAGGTAAAGAGTCGAACGATAAAAGCAATAAGCCTCAGAGCAATGAGCAATAAACGATTCACTCAAATGAATCAAATCACAACATCTTTCGTTAAACTTCACACATCATAATAAACATAAGCACAAGCCTTCCCAAACTTGAATCCTCACGACATGGATATATATATATAAGAAATCTCAAACACTCAAGTGTATCAAGGAGGATGTATACTCAAAGTTCAAAATACATGGAATCTACCATAAGCTTGCAAATCGCCTAATTCTCCATTGCTCAAATATGTGCTCAAGAACTAAGATCAAAAAGGTCTTATAAAAGGTTATAATGTAGGCTCTTTGGTAAGGTATGATATATTTAGGTTAAATGACTCATAACCCCATAATGAAAAACACCATAAGTATCACAAGGCATAATCCCAAACGTTCACAATTTATTTCAATTCTCCATACCAAGAAGTCATTTTTTTTTTAGAATTCCACAATTTTCATATAAGTGATATACTCATCTAAAAGCACTAGCTACTTACTCATTTATGTTCTTTTCACACTCTTGTGTTATTTTTTTTTTATTTTTTTTGAACTTATATGGGTAAGCAACTATTTTTAATAATCACTTTCTCAACATTTATTCTCTTCCTTCCTTTCTTTTCTCAACCCTCAATTCAAGCAGCCAAAATCTCACTAACAACATAACCCAACCCACGGATATATGAATGAATAAGGTAGGCTCAAACGGCTCATCAAAGGATAATAACATAACAAAGTTAGTGTTTGGATAGTGTATAGGCTAAGAAAAGAATGCCTAATATCATTTCAAAATTCTTAAGCACATCAATGCAACCTCGAAAAGAACCGAGCAAGTTCTAGAGAAACACATGCTATTTCAAACTATTCACACGTAAAGAAACAAGATCGAAAAGATATGACAATGAAAGCTCAAGTCTCACTGTGTTTCAAAATGTGATCAAGTTCTCAAAGGCTCAATACTCACAATAATCATAACATGCTTCGCCTCACAAAATCAGTTGCAATCAAATTTTCTAATAAAACAATTCTCATCATCTATCGTCATCATTCAACTCAACCCACAAAATGTATACAAAAACCCAAACACGAAAACCAAAACAAAACAAGCGAGAAAGAAAACAAAACAAAACGAAAACAAACCAAAACAAAAGAAAACATTGGGTTACCTCCCAACAAGTGCTAAATTTACATGTCTTTAGCTAGACCAATACTAACCTCGATCAATCCGCGATTTGGCGCAGACTTCTTTCCAAATCAGGCTTGCCTCGATATTTCAGATTGACCGCAGACCACCACCGAGTATGGAAGTGGTCTCCCCAAACTTGATCAAGACACTCGGAGTTCCATGCCGAGTCCATCTTTTCTTTCTAGCATCCTTGTCAACCGGACGGTTCACATCCAAGCTCGAGATTCGCTAACAAAGAATGAGTGATTGAATGACACTCTTCATGCTCGACTATCATGTTGCTTGATGGAGTCATAGATTGAAATTTTAACTCCTCATCGTTGACACGAAATGTCAAATCGCCTTCCCGCACATCAATTAAAGCACGACCGCTTGCTAGAAAAGGCCGACCCAAGATTAGTGGTTGATGTTTAAATTGTGAATGTCTAGAATAACAAAATCGCAGGAAAACAAAATCTCAATCCTTACCAACACATCTTCAACTATGCCCTTAGATATGCAACCGACCACACCATCATTAATGAAATTGAGGTCTTCTTCATTGCCCACCTCAAGCGATTGAACACATTTAATGGCATCGATTTATGCTCGCCCGCATCACATAAAACATTGGGAAGGTGTTCCCATGCGATCTCACACTCCAAAGTGAAACTCCCGGTCCTTTTGCTTCAGCCGCAACTTTCTCGCAAGATAGCACCGCATTCTTCGTAGAGGTTGATCTTGTCAATTTCCCCAACTTTTCTTATTCGCCAATGCATCCTTGAGAAATTTGACGATCCGCATATTCAAGCGCATCAAAAGAGGAAGATTAATGTTCACTTTCTCGAAGATCTCTTTGAAGCGGGCGTATTCTCATCATATTTCGCTTTCCTAAAACGCCGGGGAACGGGTCAGTAGCTTTGGAAACATCGGCTGATCATGCGCTACTCTCTCGCGAATCCTCTCTAATCATGCCTCGAGGCGCTTCTATCTTGGCTCGCGAATCGCCGCGGCGCACTTCGCGACCTTCTGGCGCGATGATTCCTCGCGAAGGCTTGTCGCGAGGTGCTCTCTGTCTGTCTTCGCGTCAGGATCTCGCGATCCTTGGTCGCGATGCCGGGTCGTGAGGAAATCATTCTTCTCAGGAGAGGCTTCCCTCGCGTGCTGGGCTCGCGACATTAGCTCGCGACTCGCGCCTTCTTGCCGTGTCGCGAGGCGTGATTTCTTCTCCTCATGCGTATGATCCTCTTCTTCCTTTTGTACTCGGATAATTTATGTAGCTCTTCCACTTCGTATGAATAGCATTGCACCGATTCGGAGGTATATGATTCTTAGGATTCGCTCGGTGTTGCTTGGGAATTGCCCTCGCCTGCGTGCTCCAAATCTTTCATTGCCATCCGCCCACTTGGTTCTCCAACATCTTTACTTGTTTTCCAAGGGCTATCATCAGATTGTTGATGGCGTTGACCGTGCTCTCCAGCGCTCATCCTATTCCCAAGTCTGGGATCTGAATATTCTGCTGAGTCACCATTTGTTGGTGACTCGTTGCTATCTGCTGATTGCTCGCCAACAATTGTTGCATCATATCCTCAATGCTCGGCTTCTTGGGCTCCACAATCATTCCATTATTAACAAAAACCAGGTGGTAATTGTTGAGCATTGTCTGGGCGTTAGCATAGGAAAAATTGGGATGATTCCTATTGTTGGGATGATAGGGCGGATTCCCACCCTGATTCCCCTGGCCATTACTCCTTTGGTTCAAAAATTGAACCTCTTCGATATTCTACGCCATGGCCACAATATCCGCCTTTCCTCTCGACCAGACTCTTCCGCAGAGTTGTGAACTTCTCAACAAGTCATCATACTTGTCATCCAACTCTCTGCCAGCCCACTCTTCCGATCGGTCTGTCTCTCCATCGGCCATTGATAGCTATTGGATGCCATCTCCTCAATTATTCTCAACGCTTCGTCTATTCCACGATTGAGCAGGCATCCTCCGGCTGACGCATCTACAATGCTCCGGGTGTTAGCACTAAGTCCACTATAAAATTGCGTTACTTGCTGCTCGGTGAAAACCCATGCCGTGGACACTTTCGAGCAAGTTTCGAATCGCCCCAAGCCTCAATAACGACTCATCTCCCAATTGTGAAAATGGGAGATCTCGGCAATGATCTTCCGAGCCTCGACAGTGGGAAGTATTTAGATAAAAATTTCTCACGAGCTGCCCCACGTGATAATCCTCGATCCGTCCAAGTTCTTGAACCGGTCTTTCGCTTCAACTCGCCGAATCCGAACATCCGCATCCGGATGGCATCACCGCACTGCTCGCTGATAGTATCACGATATCCAAGAACGCCTCAAGTGAGCATTGGGGTCTTCGAAACCCTCCCCAAATCCGCCCGCTTGTATCATGCCGATGAGGCGTGTTTTAACTCAAAGTTATTCGCGTTGACGTTCGGCCCCCATCCTCCACCTTGGAACTGATCCGTAGGTGGTCTATACATGTGGTTGAGCGGTAAGGGCTGTGCTCGACCACCCATCTGGCCCATCTGATTATTCAACGCCAGTTGGCGTTGCATTGCTGCTAACATCTCCTCCATTTCGGCCATCCGATCGTGCCCTTGCATATCTGCCATTGTCTGTTGTCTTCTTTCTCGGCTCTCTCTCTTATGTGATCTTTCAATCTCAAGATCCAAGGGAATAATTTCTTTCCTTTGGGATCTTGTAATCATGCACTGCACAGAGAGATAAAAATAAAATCAGATCTGAGAAGCAACACAGAAATAATAAGATCTTTTTTCTATTTTAATTTTTTTTTTTTTAAACGCCTGAATTAATAACTACAATCCAGAAAATTATCACTGTGAAATCTAAACAGTCCCCGGCAACGGCGCCAAAATTTGATCGCTATAATTCCTACCAAATAAATGATAGTAAAACAGCAAGTATATTATATCGTATCCACAGGGATTGCGACTCGAGAACACAGCAAGTAATTAACACAGAATCTTTATTATTATCCAGGCAACAAAATATCAAGAGAGAATATAAAACTAGACTCAGAAAATAAATAAGGAATAAACCAGATATGAAAGATCAATTCTAGGGATGTATTTAACCCAACCGATTCACACAATCAACCTATTAACTGCTTACCAATTTAATCCACATTCGGATGAAGGATCACTAATGTAACTATAGTTTCCGCCAGATGCCTATAGTAGTAGGTTAGCCTAAACTCTATCTCCGTCGGTCTCAAGAGAAGTAAGCTAATTACCAAAAGCACGCAAAGATATAACCTCCTACAACTCACCTATCTCCGCTTGGGTCTCAAGGCAAAACAGTATTATAAATTCCCGATATCGATTATGCAATTAATTCCGCCAAGACATCAATCACATAACTAGCATGCATCAATATTGGCCAGATACCAACACATGAGAATTAAACCCAAGAATTATAAATCATGAATGGGAAAACAAAACAGTATCAACAGATTAATTATATAAATCTAGTTAGACATACAAACCCTAGGATCAATACGAAATTTAGCTACGCATAATTAAAATAACAAAACAATAAATAAATAAGAATAACATAAACTGAATTAAATAAATAAAACCGTAGGAATCCACAAAGAACAATTGGTGCGACTTGAATCCGGAAGGAATTCTGAACTTGGATAAACAAAACTATAAAACTAAACTAGGAACTATAATGAAAATAACTAATACTATGCTAAACTAAAAATCTGTGAAATAAACGTGCAAGAGAAAAAATAAAGCTTGAAGAAAATAAATTGTGTTATGTTCTCGTGGATGGTGTATCTAAGCTACTCTCTATCTCTCTATTTATAATAAAACCGAAGCCCCCTTTTATCTCGTGAAATTGTGCAAAACCTCCTCCATCTCAAACTCGACTCGTAAATAGACTTGACTAGAGTCACCTCGAGGCGCTCCATCAACCTTCCTCCGCGAAGACATGTCGAGGCGCCAAAATGCTGAAATTTCGCTCATCCTCGCGACCTAGCATCGCGACCTAAGTTGCGAGCTCGGTTCGCGAGGTGTAATTCACTGCACGCGCGACCGCGCTTCGCTCCGCTTCTCTCGTCCGGACTCCGATGCGATCCGCTTGCGCCTACGGACTCCTATCGAGATGCTCTTTAACATAGTACACTTTTCACAACCATCTTTTTCAAATCCATTACGTCATATTCACCGTCGTCTTCAAAGTCCTTCTTCGCACGAGCTCACGATCGGCTATTGATTCCTCTTTATCGTGATCCACCTTTTGACATTAAAACCTATGCTAAAATGACATGAAATACACACGCATAATATCTTCCAAGGTAAACATAAATATATCAAAAGACAACTCAAAAGATCACTTATCATTTAGAAACGAAACGAATATAGCCTTATAAATCATGTAAAACGAGGCTTATCAGCGCCGCCACCCAAACATAGTAACACGGACTACAAGTATTGGCCGCCACCCAAACATAAAAGCGGTCTCTAACTACTATAGTTAAAAATAAGCATAAAATCAAATAGCATGCTTATCACAGAACAACAGCAAATATGGCTCAACGAATAAATTCATTAATCTAATTAATGATTTAATTCTCTAATTAAAAGTGGATATAGACATTTATATTAATTCCAAATTAATATAAATATTCATTTAGTATTATTATTTCTAAAATAATAATCAAATAAGATTTATTAATCGATTAATAAATCAATGCTTTAATTTATGAACATAAGTAGATTATATTAATTCTAAATTAATATAAAATCAAACTTTATACTATTATTTCAAAAATAATAATAATATAGTTAAAATTTATTAATCTAATTAATAAATTAATGTCCATAATAGAAATTAGAATTATTAATTCTAAATTAATAAAATTAATCCATGTACTACTAATTCTAAATTAATATAAAATTAACTTTATATTATTATTTCAAAATAATAATATACATAAAATTTATTAATCTAATTAATAAATTAATTTCAAAATTGTGATTAAATTTATTAATTCTAAATTAATAAATTAAATCTATGTACATAAGTAGATTGTATTAATTCTAAATTAATACAAAATCGAAATTAATGTTATTATTTCGAAAATAATAATATTAAACAAAACTTATTAATATAATTAATAAATCAATTTTGTAATTGGAAATTGGATTTTATTAACTCAAAATTAATAACAAAAACGTTTTTTTTTAATAAAACTGTAACAGCCCAAAAGGGTTGCCACATTTAAAGCCCAAAACGCCCCAAGTCGCGCCCATTGTGCCCAACGATACTCATGGCCCACCAAGACGACCCGACCCAAATACCGACCCACCCCCAAGCCCACCCAAAGTCGCCCAAAGATGAAAAGAGAAACCCAAAGAAGTAGTACGAGGCCCGCTTTGCGAAATGGCCCAGCCTAAGCCTCGGCCCACGGACGAAACCCGTTAGGGTTTGAGGCGCGTGTCGCGCCGCTTCCTTCCGCCGCCGACGCCCACGCCTAGCGCGACGTCGGACGCCCAGCGCCCACGCCACGGTGACTCCACCGTCAGCGGCAGCCGCGTTTCGCCCTCATCCTCCTTCGTGACTTCGTCGGCGCGACGGCGTTAAGAAGCGTGCTGCAACAGCACGGTCGCGGCGGCGACGAGCGAGCGCGCTTCTCGCCGCGTCGTCGACCGTCGCTGTTCGGAAAAGCGAGAAAGATTGCGACAGCCAAGATCGATGGCGGTGACGAGCGCGAGCGCCTCACGCCGCGTCGTCGACCGTCGTCCGTAAATCGCGACATCAACGGTGAAGAAGGAGGTGAGGCGGCGGCGCATCTCCGGTGAAGAGATGGTGGTCGACGATTCCAATTTTCGGCGAAATCAATTCCAAAGATCGATTCCAGATTTTTTCAATTTCCAGAAATTCAGACTTTCGATTTTTCTATTCCTTTTCGTTTGTTTGTTTTTAAAAAAAAAACAGATTAAAAGAAAAATCAAACGAAACAGAAAACACGAAAATTTGAAAACAAAACGAAATTCAAAATTTCGATAAATCCACAATTAATTAGAACACGAATTAATTATAAATCGTGCCCCGGACTCTGATACCACTGTTGGTAATTCTTGACATCATCTAATGATACGCAGCGGAATGTACAGTCAAGAAACAGATCTAGATCTACAATTAAACATGCGATGAGCCCTATGAACAGGTTAGATAGAGAACTTACGATTTGCAATGCTTCCAAGCTTATTCGAGATCCTGCAAGGTTGTCTCCACAACTATGGTATCCGCGTGTATGCAAATCCGATGCAGGAACAATTCCTCAGCAAAAATTCAAGCAGAGAAAGCCAATAAATCTCTGAATGAATCAACGGTAGTTCTCTAAGATTATTTCTGTATTACGTCTAACGTCTAAACTTGTGTCATTTGACCTAATGAATAAATGTCTCTATTTATATTAAATAGAGCAGCCCAGTAAAGCCCTAGCTTATATGGGCTTTTATTCTTTAGTCGGCTTTAATTAATTAATAGTCAAACCATTAATTAAGTAAAGCCCATATCTAATTTAGCCCATATCTTTCAAATGCTACAATAAAAATAAAACTAAAAGATTAACAAGACATATAGTGCAACGGTTATCTGAATCATGTGCTAAGTAAATGATCAATTGATGGGTCCCTCGATGTACGTACTGATGTATTGAGAGGGGAGAGAGGGAAGAAGAAGAATACACTAGTTAGGAAAATTTAAAAACTTTCTCTTTATACACGATCGATCGCTCATCGTGACAATAGATGGTCTCGATAATCGACACTTCGATCGTGTCGATACTAGTGGTCGATTCGAGATAAGGGAGTCTTGTAGTGAGTGATATCAGTTAACACCTACTAACTGCAGAGACAGCAGGTCAGTTGGACTGATAACTGATATGCATGCGAAATGTGGTGGTACTGCATTTGCCTTACTGAAAACTTGAACTGGCTTAAAAAACACTTAGTCGAATATGACTTAGTCAGTTTTCATTTTGTCTCACCAGCACACAAGCAGCACAACATCATTTGAAATCCTCTATCAGTATCAGCTAGATATCGAGGAGTTATAAATTGAATATTGACTAATCAATATTTGACTAAGTGTTTAAACCTGAGTATCAGTTTTATGTAAGGCAAATAAGTAAATATCACATTCCGCACGCACATCAGTTATCAGTCTAACTGACTTGCTGCCTTAGCAGTCATTAGGTTTGCTAACTGATATCACTCAAAACAAAAAAGTAGCTATTTGAACTGACCAACAGTACTGACACCAATATTGCACTATCAGTTAGTCGACTAGCTGATTTCAGCAAACAGTTACTCTTGTCAACATAAATTTTTTTAATTTGCCTACCTGGCGTATTCTCCCCTTCCCATACACCAGAACGTACCCAATAGGACCCATCAATTGGTATTAGAGCGGGTTGTTTATAAGAACAACTAACTCCCCCAATGGTCGTTGTTTCAGAACTGATCCTTAAAATCATATCTTTTTGCATACTGTTGCATATTTTGCTGTGATGAAAACTAATTACGTCAGGTCTACTTCTCTCCCCACCTTTACAGTAGACAACTATGAGATCTGGAAGTTCAGACTCGAAAGCTACCTAACTGCTTAACATTGCCGTATGTGGAAGGTCATCACTAATGATCCGATCATAAATAGAGAGAAGGTGTAAAAGCAAGCATACAATCAGGACAAGAGCCTACGTATGAGTTAAAGACAAAGGATAGAGCGAACTTCACCTCAAAAGAATGCAATATGTATGAGCAAAATATTTATGAAGATTTAGTGTCACGTATATGTCTTTACTTTTGAAGTTGGTTTTTTCATCCTAGTTTAGATGCGGGATTACAGCAATAGTTTGGGAGTGCTTACATTGAGCATCCTTCTTCTAGCCTTCTGAAAGTTCAGTTGGATATACTACAATTTTCTCGAATCTTATCGCATGTATAAGAACATGAAGTGTTTGTTCCTCAATTGATTTTAATGTAGCAAATGCCGACATTGCATCATGACGGTTCCACTAGTAGATTGTCACAACCTTATATAGAAATCAAAAACGTATCTCTAGACTTGGTTTTTATTTGTTCCATTAGTTGCTCATATCTCTTGGTAGATTCTTTATCTTCTCATCTTAGATGTCCTGCGTCGACAAAGACTACTCTGAGATCCGAAAGTCACGACTTCTTACAAGTTTCCTTCTTTTTCCATTCTTTCAATCCTTTTATTTTTTGTTTGCATAGTTAGGGTTTGAGTTTTTAAAATTTCGAATGTCACATGGAACTCTAAAAAAAGCACAGAAAGTGAACAAAATGTGGTGGTGGTTTAGTGGATTGCTTGGTTATCAAAAACGCTTGTTTATGTATATTCTGCTCCAGGCTATGTTCACTATGGCAACTACGGCGCTCATGGTCCATATATTCTTGTACTATGAACTACATGTGATGTTTCAATTGCTCAAGATCTCTACATCTGTAAGAAATGGGGGTAACTTCTTACAAGAAGTGATGCCAAGACAAGTTGTAATGAAAGAGAGAAAGAAGATGAAGATGCAACCACTCTGATGCTCAGATAGATCGACCAGTGGCTGATGGTTCAACCGGAGCAAATAATTCATCCCATATAGTAGAATCCCAGTAGCATGCCTTTGAATGAATCTTGTTTCTTTAATAAATTCATTCCTATAGTATTTTCTCTGTTTCAGTAGTAACGTTGGAGGAAGTGATGGATTTTGTTGTTGGAGGAAATACTCAATTGTATAATGGAAAATGATGGGTGTTTGGCAGCCTTTTATATCTATTAAAATGTTCTTGAAAATTTCCTAATTTCGTACATAATTGAAGATATAGAAATCAAATCCTTGTTTAGAGCAGATCCACCGGGAATATTCTTCATGCAATCTGAGAGCCTGGTGTAGTAAAGTAGTAATTGAGTCAATGCAGCTCTGAGAATTTCCATACCGCACAAGAAGTTGCTGAAAGAAATAATGACATCGCTGTGCATCAGCTCGATTGTGGCTTTCCATCTGCTCGCGAAGTCCTTTACTATGGGCTCGACCTCTGTCACATTGATCGGGTGCCCAATACTGAAGCTTGGTTCTTCACCTGCAAACACATTGAAGCAAGAAAACATGAATATGCAATTGCATGATTTGAATTGGAAAATTGTTTAAGTAGACATACATGCTCTAGTCTTGACAAACTTGATCAGGTCACTGAAGTGTTCCTGCAGTAGCTCCTCCTGCATTAAATATTTTCGTCACCTCAAGAGTAAATAAATTTGACTTGCTTATAATATGAATATATGATGTGCTTCAGTAGAGCTTAGTGTTCAACCAAATGGCCCAATTGTTCCTTGCAAGTTGCAAAGAGCTCCACTATTACTTCCAAGAGACACACTCTAGTACATCTAGATGCATGATGCATCCATCCTAATTAAATTCTAATTGTGACTGATAAATCCTAACTGGATTTAGTTAGGGTGAATGTATCCTACATTAGAATGCAAAAAAAATTCCATCTATCATTTGGGCAATGGAAACTTGAACATGAGGCTATAGGGGTTGGATCCATTGAGAACTCATCTTTTTTGAGAACTTGAGAACCATGCATAAGACGTTGAAGATAATGCACAAAACAGTATAAAGTTGTGCATAACGAAAACTTTCTAAAATTGTTGTACAACAAAATAATTTTAGAAATTTTTCGTTATGCACAACTTTATACCGCTTTTGTGCATCATCTTCAACGCCTTATGCATGGTTCGCAGAGTTCGCAAAAAGATGTGAGTTTTATTTGATCCACTCCTATATATATATATATATATATATATATAGGAGATGGATCAGGTAAGAAAGGATAATTTAGTAGAAAATGAAAATGAATAGGGGCCTTTGATTCGCTGGATCAATCGTTGAAATTTAATTTCGGTTGTGCTACAGTTTTGTGTGCTACGCAGATTACTGTGCAGCACTAGAACACTTCTTATGCTATGCTGCAATGAAAGATGTGCTAAACTAATATATTTATCATATGTGCTACAAAGAGATGAAATATGTGCTAAACTAACATGTGCAACATAGTAATTCTGATTATGCTACACAAATATGAAAGATATACTAGACTTACATATCTATTCCTATTTCCTACACTTATTTCTATTCTCACATGAACCATCCCCTATATATATATATATATATATTCTTTTCTCTCTTGTTTTTGAAAATATTTTTGGCTTTTTCATAGACATAGATTTTTTCAATTTAGAAGGATCTTGCAGAGTACAAACAAACAGGAGATTACATGAGCTGAAAGTGCCTTGTTATAATAGCTCAAGAGACTAAACAAGATATAGAACATATCTCACTTACCACGTAAATGGCCGTATTGCTCTTGAGCAGCTCTTCGAGGTGCATTTGGATTCTACCCCCTTCAGGACCAGCATCCTGAAACATAAATGAAGATGCTTTGAACTAAGATGGAGATTGCATATTGTTATAGACAATATTAGTCTATATGCAAATATTAACAAGTATGCATGTGGTTAATCTAATAGAAGTAGTAGGGTCAAAGCTAATTGTTTCCCTGATGAAGATTTGTGGAACTGACCTTGCAGATATGGACATCATGGTGCATTCATTTAATTAATGTGTCTGATAAATGACAAAAAGCAATGTGCTATAATGTCCTGATCTGCATCTTCTAGTCATATTTCACTCAATAACACAATTTAATTACCTTCAAAACAGAAATTGTCATGTCATAGTTATTTATGACGAACACAGTTTGTAGTTTTGGTTTCTGGAACAATGTAGCAAGCTTGACAAGCAAATCATTTGCAGCCAGCCACAATCTTTCCAAGTTGAGTTCAAGCTGAAAAGATTTAGATAGTCTGTCATACAGTTTATGAACGATTATGTAAATCTACTGTAGAAGTATACATTGTCAAAGATGGAGAAGTTAAGGGCACCCGTGCTCTTACCTGGCCATCTCCATAGTCCACATTTAGCTGAATCAGAGATGCTGTAAATTCTGCATATCGTCTCATAACATAATGTGGATGAACATCATCTTCCCACAATGTCCGAATATTGGCATTCCTTAGGCTGCTGAGGTGCATGTCAAATACCATCTTAAATCGTGGCCATAAAGAAATGTTAACCTGGTTGATTTCATTAGAGGATGAGTTGTTTGATTCGTCTGATTATTTAAAGTATCGATAAAATTAGACAAAATTAAACAAGTACATAATATAAAGTCAATTCCAGAGTAAAATGCCAAAGATTTGAGAGCATTATAAAAGGCCTCTAGAGAAGTGCCTATAGAATTTTGCCAAATGGTTACTTAAAGCATGCACCCAAAAAATAAAATAAAAATTGATGCGAGGTCAAAAGTTAGGTACAGTAAGCTCTCTGAATTTGAGATTTTCATTTGAGGTTGAACCTATTAACTCGAAGTCCTTGTGTTATTGTTTCATCAACAACATGCATGACTATTTTTGGCAACATGAGACAACTACATCACATATAGTTAACCTATTTAAATTGTACGATGGTAAACCAACAACAAGTCTGATCGATAAAATTCATTGCACATACCTTATCCAAGTATGAATCCAGACTCGGTAGTCGTCTCCGAGACATTATTAACTGGTAAGAAGATGCAAGAAACTCAAAAGCTATAAACTAAAGAAATGCAGAGCATAAATTGACTTTACAAAAACATACAAACATGCATAGAACTTTAAAAATAGTATACATAATATACATGCACTTGAATTATGGTAAATTAGTCAAAACCAAATACACTCTCACTAATACTAAAAATTTATGGAAATAAGAAGTATAATATATTCAAAAAATTACAATATAATACTTTCACCTAATTATGCTACCTGATTCTGGTGTATAATGCGAATCATGAGCATCACACCAATTGCATCATAAAAATTGGGAAGAACCGTATTGAGGTGTTCATCAATTACTGCAAAGGGGCCTGACAATTTAACAAATGAATTGGCTCAATATCTTTGTTATTTCAGGAATAGGTTCTGTATAAGGAAAACTAAATATGTTATCTGTTTATTAGATTCCACATTATGGTTATTAGGAACTTAAGATAAGGATAAGATGTAGATACCCGTAAAAATGTCATAAAACATAGATTGCTCTCTGAAGAATTCGTCGCAAAAAAGATATCTGACAAATAGCACTAGGTAATTCAATATTCTTAAGAGGAGCATATGCTACCCAATTTGAACAATTAAGATAACAAATCAGATAAAGTAGTGTGATAGTACTCAGAAACAGCAGTATCCATAAGCAGCTTATGCAAGCTCCTAAATAAGACTTCATAAGGGTACTTTTTAGAGTTGGCTTCAGCAATATGCGGAATCAATGCAGGCTCATCGATATCCTGTGAACAAAAAAAAAAGAATTGAAAGGTTAGAAGCAATGTACAAGAAAACTCTACAACATCAACATAAAGAAACAAATTGCGATAAGGTCTTACTGACAACAAATCCACACCTTAAGAATATTTATCCTATCTCCCAAAGAAAAAATAGCAGATCGGTTCTTCAAAGGTTCTCCTCTCAAGAATAGACTAGTACTTCTGGTTTCAACACCGATCAAATCAGCAGCTGTTGCTATGTCCAATTGCAACTTCTCTAAGGCTTGAATATAAGCTTGGATATTTGTACCTAAAACCTGTGAAATAGAAATAGTATTTGTACATATAAGGATATGGTTTCTCCAAAATGCCAATTAAAGTGAGATTCGTATAAAAGTAAACAAGAAAAAGTGCATTTGGGAATACTCACCAAAATAGGTCAACATCGATGTAAAATAAATTAATGACTCATATGGCATCTCACTCACAGTGAAGTAAGATATTAGACAGAGTGTTGCAGTTGAAGAGCACCATTGATCTAATGGTGATTACAGATTGAAAGTGAGTGCTACAACCTTGGAATGTTTATCCAGATGATCTTACATTAGACATACGAGTACTTGAAAACAAAGGTAACCATAGACTAATTCTACCTATAAAATATGGAAGTTGGCATGACAGCCCATTGAATGATGTCATTTTCTAAATATGGGTAGATGAGGATAGTTTAAAGAAAAACTAAAGAAAAAAGACAGCAAGCAAGTTCAAAGAATGGTATGAATTGGGATAATGGAAGATGATGATCACTTACATTAGTGTATTAAGAATAGAGTTAAAAATCAATTCAAGAAAGTAACTGATATTCGAAAGGTAGGTGATGTTCATCATTTAACTATTAAGCTAGAGTTGTGAATTATTGTAGGGTGATTTACCTTACTCATGGTGTCAATGTATGCAGCACGAATGTCAAGATATATCTCTTTGTTGTGCTCTTTGAGAAACATTATTACATATCTGCATGTGTGCTAAAAGAATCAAATGTTGCATCTCAAGTGTTATTTAGAAAACCATGAACTCATAATATATAATGTGCATTTAACAAAATATGATAGTGCAATGAGTAAATCACCCAATATTCCTACATAACAAAGAAGATCACGAAATACTTATCATACCAAAATAAGCATGTTGAATTTCCTAGTAGTTTCTACTGTAGGAGCTCAGCCAATCATGAAAGTTTACAAAATTGCTAGACAATCGATCTTTTTACCGATGGTATGGGCATATAAATAGTTGAAAAATCATCACGAATGCAACAATTATTTCTCAACGTCTTCCTTTATCTGTTGCTGTAAGAAAACAGTGAGATGTTGCGAAGATCTATTATTCCATATAAGTCATTGGCCAAAGTGTCTCGTGAGAAGGCAAAGTCAATGATAAACCTAATGTTAACGTATCTATTATCAGTGAAGAAATGACTTGAGTTGATACTAGAAATATCTTATTTGTTCAGAATAAACATAATTTCTTATAAGCAACTAATACCACTAATGAGGTAGATTCAAACAAGAATTCAGTGATTAACATATAAATAGACGACATACTCTAAGTTAAATCTAAATACATAAACTAGTAACTCATCCTTTAGAAAACTGTAATCTAGCAAACGATATGATTTTCCAACTTATTCAATTTGTTGCATTAGTGTATATGTAGATAAAATTCAAATACAAAAGTGCAGGCTGGAGACACATCCTCAGAACTTTGTGTTTGTTTAGCAGATGCAACTATAAAAGACGAAAACTGAATATCCACAAAGATTTGTCACAAACAAACAGAGTCATTATAAGGAAACATCTTATGAACAAAATCAAAGCAAATAGAATCATGTCAATAGTACTAGTTAATAATTTCATATTAATGACACAACATGTGAAGAAAAATAAAACAAAATGGATTATGTCTATATAATCAAAGCAACTAGAATAGTTATAGATAAAATAAACAATCAAATTGGTCAAGAGAAACAATATGATACATTGTCCTATTTGCGTCCAACACTTACTTGTATTTGAGAAGAGCACTCTGTTGAAGGATCTGAACATTTGTCTTGGGCCTCCTCAATGCATTTAGTTTTTTAATGATGAAGTCAAATACCTTTTGCAATAGGCAGAAAGACAAAAATCAGGTTAAGGTACAAATCAGAGAAAGTCCACCAATTTTAAATCAATTAATCATATAAAGATTGTTCCCCAGAAAAATATATACCAAGTTATAAAGGCTTGCAGCCTCTGGTCCATTATATATAAAGTTGCTATAAGGGAGGATAATTTTTGGACGACCATGCATAAAGTTTAATTATAAGTAAAGGCTGGAAAGTTTGACTATCTTGGTGAAGTGAATATCTCCAATTAACAACTCTTGGCATTCAGCAGACCAGGAGGAAACAAGAAATGTGGAAAGTAGAAACTTATGATAATGAGAAGAGAACTAGTTCATTAAAAGTATGTGATTATTAATGAATGTAGCTTAGAAACTGCTTTTTGGTAGAAGGGAACTAGTTCAGTAAAAATGTGTGATTATTTAATGAATGTACCTTAGAAACGGCTTTTTGGTGAAGTTTCTCAACTTCAGGCTGAACATTAGTTATCACTTTGGAAGTCTTCAACATGGCGTCGCTTTCAACGAACTGTAGCTTCCTACTAAGAATCTCAAGCGTTCTCAAGTATTCCTCATTAACCTATATATATTTATTGAGACATTAGTAACTAACCATGACGTATTGAAACATCATCATATTACATGATTTTGGAGATGAAATATAAAATCAATAAAAGAGGGTTGTCTGAGCTACCTAACAAAAATATGAAGTACCTCTCCATCGACTATTATTTCTATCATCCTTGGCGGCACAATGATGTCCTCAACAAATTTAGCCAGTTTAGATTCAGCTGCCTGATTAGTTGCACGAACAAGAACTTAGTGGAATCTACTATAAGGCACAATGCAGAAACCCAACCATACAAAAACCTTGTGAGAACATTTTGCGACTGTATGAAAAAGAATCTCTATATGAAAACTAAAATAGAGCACATATTGATACATTGTAAACATGTTCAAGCATGGATAGTGCAGGTGTATAGGATTTTTAAGTCTTTGGGAAATAAAAAATATTTGCAGACCTTTTTCACATGTTCCTTCTTTGAGTCAATGTTTTCAGTTTCTATTACATTTAAGTATGCAAGTCAAAAGATTTAAAAAGTGTCAGTTTTACAATATAAGCCAACTAGTGATCATCTTTATAGAAACTCGATCTAACGGCATAAACAAACAATTCATGCCAAGTCTTCATTTAAGCCCATAAAGGAAATACCTGGGAAGAAAAAGGTCGTGTGATGCAATGTGTGTTCACAAAGGTAAGACGAATAGCATTACCTTGCGATTCTTCAGCCTTAGCCCCATACCCAAAGACCTTTCTTGAAGAACCTTTATATCTGAACTTATTGAACCTATCTCAGCCTACCAAAAGATGGTATATATCATGATCTTTCTTTTACAACTTCCAAGTATATCACTATACAAGCTAGAAATTATTGGTCGAAAAATATTTAAAGCAAGAAAGAACAATCATGTAACACCATCAGCCAAAAATTTGCAGCAATAGAATCTGCATAGTTCCATCAACCGGCAAAGACAACAGATATGCCTCTTATTAATCTGATGTAGATTGGAGGGGACAAGTTGTTAAAATATGGAATACTAACGTGACTTATATACTTGAATTCGCATTCTGTCTTTGGTAACATACCTAGTATGTGAAATTTGGTACTACTGGTGTTTAGGTAATCCCGTAAAATGAGAAGCAATGGTAATTGATTGAATAAGAGATGTCATACCTGAAATCCACTCAAAAGCTTTTCCATTTGCAATAGGATGGTATTACAGTCGTGAATTTGATCATGGAGTGATATTAGATTGTCACTTTCTTTGATATAATCCTGATATCGACCAAAAAGAATAAAACAAGCACCAGAAGTAAGTAAAGCAGAAATGAGTCATGAGCATAGTTGTTCAAGATGTATAGATATCATAGTTCAAGCATATGATGCTACCCACAAATCCACCACTATGTGAAAATTCTAAGGGCACTTATATTTTACACACCAATTTCCATAAATACCAAGATTACTATAGGTATATCAAAATCCCAATAGGATATGATGTTCTATAATGTGGTTAAATAATATTGCAAGAACAAGTATGCATCACTGACAAAGAAAAAAAAAATTAAACTAGTGTGTTCAACCAGAACCTGAATAGAGTCGAGTTCTATTCGCCTCAGATTGTGCTCCACATCCTTAGTGTAATTTCGCGATGATGTGCCTTTCAACAATATCATGGTAACTACCTTCAATTGCAAACAAAAAAAACCCAACAAACCACATAAATATTTGGGGGCAGATTGTGCATATCATGAAACAAACAGAGTACAGAAAACTGGTGAATACATACATCATCAGTTTTATAATCTTGTAGCTCTTGCTCTAGCCCCTCTAGTGACACATCATCATCACTAGCAGAACAAAAAAAACAGAACAAAAATTAAGTAACAAAATCTACTAGTAATACCTACACATTTCAACGATTATAATATGAGAATTATAAACCTGGCTATATCATCTTCCAATGTCAATTCGCCAACAACCAATCCCAAATCCACCATATTTTTCGAGCCGTCGTTTGCGTCAACAACCAATCCCAAAATCTACTAGTAATACCTACTCGTTTCGACGCAAACTATGCCTCAATTATACAAGCACATCGGTAATATCTCATGCAAATGAAAAATATGAGAGAAAATACAAGAATTGCAGATGCGATATGATCAAATTATGCATATGTATTGGATCCTCATTTACGTGTGAATACTCAAGTAATTACATATATTCAACTAGTGAATACGTAGTTGTGAAGAGATAGAAGAAGGCTTGAAATCACCTCAGTCGTGTCGATGAAATGTCTGGCTTCAATTGCCCCTGCGGAATACAAGCTAGATTAAATGAGGTGAGGATCTCAAAATTCGGATCTGTCATAGAATCGTATTTTGGTCTAGGCCATTACTGCATCAAAATGGTGCCATTCTTATAATGTTTTGCATCAAATTAATTTTTTGGGCGATAACGACTTGAAGTTTTCATATTTTGCTCTATATGTTGTTATTTATAAACATTTTATGTTATTAAATATTTGTATGTGGTTTTAAAGTCATGCTTAGAGCTTCAATTTATATTATATTTAATCAATAAAACTGTCAAATAAATTACGTTATTTTACAGATTTTACAATTTTGACCTTTACCTCTCAAATGTGATCATCACCTTTCCATATTTAGCAAATTTAATATCCCATTTTTTCTTTGATGAAATTTATCTATGAAATGACTTTGTTTTAATGCTGAAACTTTCAAAACCTTGAATTTATACACTTTCAAAACCTTGAATTTACTAAAAGTATAGTTTGAATATTATAGAAGATAACATAAAAATCATTAATGTCTAAAATTATCGAAAGTCTTGTTTATTTGATAAAAATCCTTATATTGCAATTGTCGAAAATCTCATTACCAAATTTGAGTCTGTAATTTAGTTATAAATCCTCTCTAGTTATAGCTTCTTTATTCAACATGCAAAATCTACTTTGCAGTACAAACCTTGGCAGATCACCACACAGGCATGCTCCAATAACAATAGTCCATTAAATCAAAATACAAAGACATAGATTATCTTTTCCACAGATTTTTTTTAATTAAGCAAACTGACATTTTGTTTCCAATTATATGTCCAAGTTACTCCGTATTCATCACATATCCCTACCGCACTTGCTTATGGTTATTAATCAAATAAGCTTAACTATAACTATAGAAAACAAGGTAAAAATGACAAAGAAATGATCGACATTGTTAATGAAAACACTGTTCTTCATTCCATACATCATGCGGCTACAAAGAACAAAGATACAATTTATAGCTAAATATCCTACCAACCCTAGCAGCTAGGAATCAGAGAATATTCCATACACAATCAGCTCACTACATATGGATCAATCATATACTAGCACGTGTCACAAAACATGAGCTTCAATCTTCTTCAGTAAGCTGTGGTCCTGCATCAGCTTTGGCTGGAAAGTCACGTGCTCCATGACTTGGTTTAACACCAACGAACTGCATATCATCATTCCGGAATCCTGGTCACTACCAAAGTATACATAATTATCATGTCTATGTCGTGAGCATAGGTCCACAGTAGCACTTAGAATTCATTACTCAAACGGACATGCAGGCACCAACTATTCCATATTTAACACATTTGATTTTAAAACTCCCAACGCATTTACCTACTCTCTAGATTTGGTATTTTATAAAAACCATGTTCATGCATGCAATTTTTCTGAGGGTCGAGAGTTAGGAATGGATAGGGCGAGCCTTACCTTGCTCGGACTTGGTTTTAGTTACCGGGTTGAGTAAGCGAGGTAGCGAGTTCTCTCTGCGTCTTTCTTCTGAGCGAACCCGAAGGTGGTTCTGAGAAAAAAGGAACCCAGATAGAGAGAAAGTAAGAACTCGTCTTGGAGAGAAAGAGATCGAACAGATCACCTTATTTTTACCAGAAAGATGGTGGAAAAACAGGGAGAGAAACGGGCTGGTGCAGCGGAATTCCTTTGATGTCATGGTCAGCGGGACTCGATCGACGGCGAATGAAAGGAAGAATGCTGCTATAGTGCTCATTCAGATCACCGTCTGCGAGACCTGATGGAGAGGGGAGAAGGTGAGCGACGTCTGATCCACAAGGGAGAGATGAGCTCCCGGTGGCTCCTTCAACGACGGTGTCGTTGTCGGACGTGAGGGCAGAGGATAGTGCTTCGTTTCTGGGTGAAGTTGAGAGAGAAATTCCAAAGAGAGAAGGTGTAGTGTGGTGTAGGAGTGAAGTGAGAAGGAAAAGTTGCTGTGAGAGAGAGAGAGAAGAGTCACCCGGGCGGTTCTGCCAAGTGGTTTCGGGAAGGGGGAGGTGGATGATGTTGGGTCGTGCTTGGGATGTCAATGGGTGAGTTTTACTCGAACCGATCCAGACCCGTTTAAAACCCATTAAATTTTAAAGCATCGATTCTGTTCCGATTTCGGTTCCGATTCCAGACCCGCTTTAGACCCGGACCGTTTAGATCCATAGTTTGATGGTCCGGTCCGGATCTGGTTCTGATTCCATAACCAGAACCAATACTTATTTATTAATTCTTGTCCGAATAAAACCCGTCTATTGACAAGCCTAAGTTTAAATAGGCTTGTCAATGAGCTAGTTTTATCCATATCGATTCAAAATCACTCATAACACATTAAATTATAAAGCAACGATTTTGGTTCTAGTTCTAGTTCTTGTATGGTTCTGGTCCGGTTTTGGTTCCAGACCTGCTCAAATCCGGACCGCTTAAGATCCATAGTTGATGGTCCGGGTCCGGTCTGGATTCAGTCTCTAATGGGTCGGTTCCAGAACCAGAACCATTACTTATTTATTGATTCTGATCCGGAGAATATCCACCAATTGACATCTCTATTCTCTAGTGCTTATTCTTTTCTCTTATTTTGATCGTGATTCACGACACACACATGCACATTACTTACTAATTAATTTGTTATGTGACTTAGGGGTGTTTGGCTAAGCTTATTTTAGAGAGCTTATAAGCTCCAAGAGCTTATAAGATGTAATGTCTCAAGTGCTTATAAGTTGTTAAAATGTTTGGATAATTGATCTTATAAGCTAGAGAAAGAATCGTAAGTTAAAGAGAGAAAATCATAGTTCGAGAGATAAAATTGACGAGAGGTGAATTTGATACTGTATGTGTAGCAAATAACGAACTATAATAAGGTTATTTTGATAAATTCATAGTTGTTTATAAGTTTATGAAAAAATAAGTTACGGTTGACCAACTTATTTTTAGGGGATTTTATAAGTTGTTGGAGCTTATTTTCACAGCTTATAAGTTGTTTATGAACTTATATTGTCAAACACTTTGCAACAGCTTATAAGCTCTTAAACAACTTATGAGCTCAGCCAAACACCCTCTAAGTGGGAGTTCATGTATGTCTAATCCACCCCTCTATTCCCTAGCTTATACACCACACACACAAATGCATAATTATAAATCAACTTACTTAATTTTCTTAAGTGTACATAGTAGATTTTATTCTATGTCTATATATATGTCAAACTTTAGGACTTAAGTGTAATAAATTAACACTTCTTATTTCTCTTACCTAAAATGGCGCACGCACCCGTTCGCTTATTAAGTTAATTATTCGTCTGTGTAATTATAATCTCGGATTAGTGAGATAGAAGTATTGGAATTAAATCATAAGTAACATAGTACACGCACATAAACAATGGTGGAAACATGGTGTCGCGTTCCAAGATAATTATCAAATTGGAAATCAAACAACTAATCTGCATAATGAAATTATTCACTTAATTAATTATGAAAGGTAAGTTACTATTTTATTAAGACATTCAAATTCTTAATTCAAGGACCTAGATTGACGCAGACGAGATTCTTAAATTAGCAAATCTATTTTTATAATACTAATTTCATCTACTAATTGAACTTAATTCTTCAGTTCTGGATTTTTAAGGGCGAGTTCAAATTGCTGAATCTAGTCAATTTGGAATTAAATTCTAATTTATGGTCTAATTATACTGCTAGTAAAATTAAAACAATTATAAGGTAAAAGAAAATTTTATATCGAGAAACTTTTTTATATCGTGTCACCATTGTAAGTTTAATTTTAACTTGATAAATGATATCAATCCTAAAATCTTAATAAAATATATATATATATATATATATATATATATATATATATATATATATAGGGTTGGTTATAGAGGAACCACTATATAAATGAGAACTAAGAACTAATCTTCACTTTAGATTTAAACAAATCCAACGGATATAATCTTTTAATGGTCAAAATCGATTTTGACTATGCATTCCTCAATTTCACTCTTTTATGTATTATTAATTGAGTTGGGGGCTTTTTTGTCAAATTTTGATTAATCATATCCAACGAAACCACCCATATCCTAAATTTAAGACTCCATCTCTCTCTTCCCTAATTTAATACTCTATATATCTCTCTCTCCCCCTCTCTTCAAATCTCATATTCCGTAGAAGAATAACCCAATTTTTTCACATGAATATCTTCTCCATTGTAGTGTAATCAGCCGATCTCTTGATGACGGAGGGGCATTCTTGATTTATGCTTCAATTTCAGAGGATTTGAAAATCGTTTCCGTGTTAAAGACTCATTTCAATGTCAGATTTTATTGTGAATGTGAGATTCGTTCAACAATACAATTCGTACTCATAGTTTTTGTGCATACACATACGATTTTAATCTTTAATCTGCTTCGTAACTGCTTTTATTTTGACAAATAATTGTGTAAGAATTGAAGTGAGGAACATGTCTGTGTATAATATTAATATTTCAAGTTAATTGCATATTTGTATGAAATACAGAGCATCCGAAACCTAATACTCCCTCCGTCCCACCCAAGACGGCTCCTTTCTTTTCGGCACGGTTATTTAGGAGAATGGTATAAAGTGAATAAAGTGATAAAAAGTAGGTAGGTCCCATAACTTTTGAAGAGATAATTATTTCCTAAAATGGAAACGTGCCATCTTGGGTGGGACAGCTCAAAAAGGAAAGCGAGCCATCTTGAATGGGACGGAGGGAGTAGTTTTTTATTTGGTAGCATATGTGTAGATATATTATATGGGAAAACAATGGTTTGGATTGTTGTCATAGTTTCAACCTGGTCCAGTCCCCGGATGATTTTCAAAAAATAATTCGGTTCGCACTGCATCTGCTATTGTAATGGTTTGCTCATTTATGATTGTTGTACATATTGTTTAATACAGATGGAACGTCTCCCATAAAGCTTCAAAAGCATGCGTGCATAAAAATAGACGTTCTGTGCATATAAGATTTAATATTCAACTACAAAAAGATGCATGTAAGACTGTTGACAAAACTTATGAAGGTAACATTTGTACCAATTGGGTCTTTCTTATAACAATTAGTATGTATAATTTATTATGTGCAAAATTCGTTGTTTTATGTGCATTGCAGCAAAATATCTTGTGTATTGATTAAAAGACCATTTCCATTTGGTAATACATTTAATATGTTTGTGGTCGTTTTTTATATTGTGCATGACTATGGCATAGTTTGTTCATGACTATAGAATTGTTTGTTCATGACTAATTGTAAAAATGTAGCTGACATAATGCACAAATAAATTAATTTTTATGGATATTTATTTATATGAAACATCATTTAATTATGCATAACTTGTTATTATTTGTGCAAATGATTGTAATGGTGGTACATGACCTAAAATTGAGTAATTATGGTGTTATGTGTTTGCTGAACCTGGCGTTTGTTATGCATATTTCGCAGGTAGTTTTACATAAGAATATAACGGTATTATAAGACAGGTGATTATGTATAACTGTCGTTTAATCCTTAGTCCTCTAATAATGAATTGATATTATATTTTGAGAGATGTTTTGAATTGAGATATTATCTTTATGCATATTTTGATGATAGTTGTGCATATGATTGTAATTTGTGTGTGTTATTTGAAATTGTCCATAAGTTTGTAATTTTATGCATTGAATATAATTCCTTGTGCGAGATAACGTTATCGTGGGTTGTGTGCAAACAAAGAAAAACATTGTGGGAGAAGAATCAAGATTGAATCCAAGTGAACTGAAATATTTTTTACACCTATTAGGAAAAGAAAATAAGATTGAATTTGATATATGTAAGCCTCTCCCATAACATAATACCGTTTATGGATGTTGGCAATCTCAATTAATATAACCAAAATTTTGTATGGATTTATAATGTGGGTTTCGATGTATATTATCGTTTAGTCACCTACCTTCTTCTCATAATTTATATATCATTATTGTTGTGTGGTACAAGGTGTTTCATGTGATTATACAATTGTTTTCTAACGATTATGCGGACAAAAAATGTGTACGATGTTGTAACGAGTTTGTTTGACAAAAGCTATATGATATGCATAACAATATTTTTTTGTTTGCACAAGAACTCATTTTGCATAATGATAACTAACTATGCCTAAGAATTTGTAATTATTAGATTGATAATATAG
Source organism: Salvia rosmarinus (assembly GCA_036937905.1). Classification (NCBI taxonomy): domain Eukaryota; kingdom Viridiplantae; phylum Streptophyta; class Magnoliopsida; order Lamiales; family Lamiaceae; genus Salvia; species Salvia rosmarinus. The sequence continues at coordinate 19,604,200 of CM072822.1, read as the reverse complement.
ATACATAATATTTGTAATACTAAAATTATTATTTTCATTTTTTTAAATGAGACCAATATTTTTTTTCACATCTGATAAATTAGGTAACAATATGGATAATAATATTTTTGTTTGCATAAGAAATTTGTCTTGATCTAAGGAATTCATTTGAATATATTATAAGATATGTATAACAATATATTTTGGGTGCACAAGAATTCATTATTCGTGCATAAATCATAATTAATTTAAGCATAAGAATGTACTTCGTACCCACTACACAAACTAGAAAGAATAAGAAATAAAAAAAAAAATTCTATAATAAATTAAAATTAATTATGAATGTAATTACAATTGTGATAAATAAAACAATTACCTATGAAAATAAACTCAATTCTTTAACCACCGAAAGAAAAGAATTAAACAAATGATACAAAAAGATTAGCTACTATAATTAAGCATACATGATCCCTAAATTATAGGACCATCAGTTACATTAAAAATAAAAATGACTTTATTATCCTCAATTTTAAAATCCGTAAATAATATGCTATCATTTGGAATGTAATATGGACCACATGATGGGGTAAAATCAATGTTTAGGATTAGTTCTTATTTCTCAAAATATTTAGAGCTTCCATTTGATCCATCCCCTATATATATATATATATATATATATATATATATATATATAATCAACCCGACGATGGAAACAACGAAATGTCCAAGAAAAAAAGAAAAACACAATACAACTACATAAATATATTTAAGACTATCAACAAAACAAGAAACATGGCAAGCATACCTTGCACATCAAGATCAAAAAACCTCGTACCCCTATAATCAGTGGCGGAGCCACGTTGGGGCCTGAGACTTTTTAAAAAAAAAATAGCTATATATTTGATATGTAAATATATTTCAAAGAGGTTTGGATAGTTCGATGGATAGGGATCTTCTTGAGTTGAAGGTCCCAGGTTAGAAACCTGGATTTCGTGTTCTCCTTCTGTTTTCTTTATTCTTTCCTTCTTTTTTTCTTCTTTCATTCTTTTTTTCTCTCCTTCCTTCTTTTTTTCTCTCTTTCTTGGCATTTCTTTCCCTTTTTTTTTATCTTCTCTCTTCCTTTTTTTTCCCTCTCTTTCTTTCTTTCCTTTTTCTCTTATGTTTCTTTCTTTCTAGCTTGTGTTTTTTTTCCTCTCTATTCTATTTCTTCTCTTTATTTTGGGATCTTTTTTCTTTTTTCTTTCTTATATAATTTATTTTATGTTAATAAAATAAAAAAATATATATAAATAATAACACTATATATGTGAATTAACTCTTAACTAAACATGTGTGCTCTCTCTATATATATTTAACATTTAATAACTAAATATATTGTAGTCTAATAGGTTATGATTTTCATCTTTCATTTAGGAGATCATGGTTCGATATCTCTTAGTTACATATTTTCATTTTTCTTTTCTATACTTATTTTCATTTATCTTTCTTTCATTTTTCTTTTTTCTATCATTTGTTTTATGTCGATAAAATGATATTTCTTTTCTTTTTCTATAATTTATTTTATATTGATAAAATAAAAGATATATGCAAATAATAAAGTTGTATATGTGAATTAATATTATCAATCAAATTTCTAAAAAGATTATAATAACTCATTATATTATTTAAATTATTATTATTTTAAAATTTTATTTTATTATCTTTTAAAATTATTATTAATTGGACCCCCAGAAAATATTTCCTGGCTCCGCCACTGCCTACAATCTTCTAACTTCTAACAATGTCTCCTCATATTTGAAAAGTTGGGAGGAGGGGAAAATTGAGTTTTCCGACAAAACAAACTATCGTCCGAGCAAATTTTAATGAAGATAGTATTAATAATCAAAATATATGAACAAAATATCTGCATATTGGTTCACTCGCAGCAAATTCAACTACATCCTTACTTTGCAGCCATCATCAATCCGATAGTTGATGCAAGAAGACGAAGCCCGAGTTTCTGCGGATTAATGAAGGAGGTTCAACATCAGTCACTTCTACCGTTGGCATAGAATTGGACAGGTCATCATGGAGAACGGAATGATGCAAGTAGTTTGATGGCGTAGAGCAGATTCAACAAACTGTAAAATTTAGTGTTCTCGATTACAAAAGTAATAGTTACCTTGAGTCGTCGTCTAGCAAGAACGAGCTGCTCAGAGCATTGTCGTTGTCATCTGTCATCATGATTCTCATACTTGAAATGACCTGCACGCGAACATCAAGAACGCCAAAATCATGCATAAAACACTAAGTGACCTATCAATGGAGAGGGAAAAACGAGACAGGGAACTAACGTACGTCTGGAGCAACGCATATTTGTCGTCCCACTACATTGTAATAATTCTGTAAATTTGTTGTATGCTTAAAACCTGCAAAAGTGAAAAATATCCAAGTTTTATGATGCATCAAGAAAAAATAACTTAGATCCAAAATGGAAGGCTGAGGCGAGCTGGGGGCAGGGTGCAATGGGTTAACACTTAGCACTCACCGGGCAAAGCTCATTCGTGATTTCATTAAAGGTCTTCTTGGGCTTTTGATGTATAAGTATAACCTGCAAATTAAAGATAAAAAGGGTAAGAATTCAGGTAAAAGACGTAGTAAAGAAAGTAAAGCCTGAAAACGGGAGACTGGGGAAAAGATTCCTACCAAAATCCAACAGCCTGTCTGACATGGTTCAGTTCATCCCAAGATGAGCCGACATACTGCATAACAGTCTTAACAGATTAAGAGACGAGTGAGCTAAGATGAGGCAGGTAAAAAACAAAACATACAAAAATGACAGTTGCATGACAACACCACTACTTTAATTCAGCCAACCCGGATTTCACATACTCGCCATTACTAAATGACAGCACTCACGTCATAAAAGAAGACTGAAAATCCCACCACAGCCCAATGGTTAAGGTGGGTTCCTATAGCCGAGAGGTCACAGGTTTGAACCCCACCAAACGTCTCTATAGGTTTGAGCTTGTCACACCTAGTTTTTCAAATGTGGTTTACATGTCCTATGTGGTTTGCAGGCTATTGCACAGGAACGTAGGGTTTACCCAGTACGCACCAAAGGTAGAGGCTGCGGGTTCCCCATGATACAAAAAAAAAGACTGAACATTTTAAAGAAAAAAGGTATCAAAAGAGCCACATCTTCAGCAAATATTTTCTAGGATATATAATCTAGTCCCAAATACATTAAACTTACCTGTTGAATAGTTGGACGTTGATAAATCAGAATGTTTGAGCAAAAATCTTCCGCACAAGGAATGCAGGAACCTATGATGATGTCGTTCTAACATTAACAAATAGTTTAGATGTAATAGAGAGAGACTGGAAAAGCATGGCGAGGGTTAGTATCGAATCTTACATATTCATTGTCTTCAAGTACTTATCTAGCTGGCTCTTTACGATGCTCTGCCAGTGAGCAATAAGCGCTTGTTGAGCAACAACATTAGCTTGGGAACGTCCTTTTCCTAAATTGAACGAGATGTTCGAGGTGCCTTGTATTGGAAAATTTTCCAGCAAAATAAAGAGAAATGAAATGGGTCTATCTAACCTTGTTGTAGAAACGGTGTACAAAATAGTACAGACTTGCAGGCGTGTTACAACTTAATGAAATGTAGAAGTAGGAGATCAAACAACAATGAACTTAAAATAGAATTGAAATACAATTGAAACTAAACCGTATACTAATGCCGAGTCGAGGAGACCTCTTTCCGCAAGACGAGATACGCCCGATAGTGCTCTCGATTACGGAGTATCGTCCCAAAGATAAAACGACAGTCTAGTGGGTGGCAAGACCGCACCAACGAGCTCCGACGAACCGAACGAGGCGGCGAGGCGGAGCTTGGACACTAGCTATGTATGCGAGAGAGTGCTTTGGAATCTTTGGAATGCAGATTGACGATGGGTGGCTTATCTTTGGGAGACATGTCCTATTTATAGGCGTCGTCCCCTCATGGGGAACATCTTGAGTCAACACCGCATTGATGTCGGGTGTTACGGGTTATGTCCCCATTGAGTGCGAGAGGGTTACTGCACGGTTTCGGAGACAACATGGGCACGTTTCCGCGGAGCCATCATGTCGAACGTTACCGGCGATTCTGACGAATCCGGACAACGCGCGTCCGTGTTCATTGGACGTATCCGGACGTCTCTTCAAGTGCACATGAGACCCAACGGATTGGGCCACGAGTTGGGCCTCGGACCAACTCCATCTTTGGGCTCGATCAAACATTGATCCAAAATATGCGAGCGATGGGCCGCGGAACCGAGCCCACGAAACAAGCCCACGAACAAGCCCAAAAATCCACGATCCACGGAATCGGAACCGGTCGGGCGGGCCGAACCGAACCCGGCCGGGCTTGCACTGGCCCGGCCCGGACGCTGCGTGTGGCTTTATAACCCATCACTTGCACACAATTATACTAAGTGTTCAATGAACCACTTATATAGACAATTAATGTATGTACATTAATCAATGTGGGATAAGGATTAATTAATCCATGCTTATCCCTTAAGCACATAACTCCATGTTTAAGTGACCAACTTTGATCCATTATTTCTCACTCACGGAAATCGGTTTGAGAATGTGAATACACCACGATCATCTACTCAAAACGTGGATCGATCCTATGCCATTTAATTTCACAAAATTAAACGTTACGTCACTCAAAATCTTGATCAAAGTAGCTTCCTGCAACTTGACCACATATATATATATATATATATATATATATATATATATATATATATATATATATATGTTCGCGATTTCCAACAATCCCCACATGAGTGGAATAGCCATATGCATGTATCACGAACACACTCGATCCTCAAGAGATGTTAAAATATTTGGACGGTGGTTTATGGCCTCAACCTTCCATAGTTAGTACCATCGAGTACACAGCGGATTAGTGGACACGATGCCTTGAACTATTCCTCACGTGCACTTAGACAATGGTATTAACACTTTAACACCTCAACCTCATCCGTTCTCACGTTTGATTCCATTTTGGCCATGGACATCCACTTTGGATTCATAAGTGTTTTGTTTGAAGCGGCCCACTGCACTTACATAGGTGGTTCTTTACCGAGTATCTTGCCATACTCAACCTCCCGAGGTATCTTAGGAATCATTAAGAGTCAACGACTCAACCTCACCACTAAGCGAGTTTTTCAACACTCGTTTGCTTTATAGGAATGACTAACTTGAGTGTTTATACACGAACTCCTATAGCTTAGTTCTCCCATTGAACCAAGTTCTTGGGATCTCCACCATCATGGTTGGGTTACCACTATGATTGTTCTTAAGATGTGGATTTTAATCCCATTCCTCTAGCAACTTGATCATTTGATCCCGGTTCAACCCTTTGGTTAGCGGATCCGCGGATTATCTATTGACTTGACATAGTCGATTGATATAACCCACTGAGATCAAATGGTATTATGTCGTCGACGATATGTCGAGACTTACCATTATACAAACTACTTTTCGCTCTTCCAATAGCCGCTTGGCTATCACGGTGAATCATCACCGGTGGCACGGTTTAGACAAACATGGAATATCTTCCAAAATTACTTGAGCCACTGGCTTCCTCACCGACTTTATCCAAAGCTATGAATTACGATTCCATGGTGGATCGGGCTATACACGCCTGTTTCGTGGATCTCCAAGAAACAAGACCTCCCAATCGTGAACACGTGCCACTTGTGAAAGTGAATCTTTCGTGTCGGATCTCCATTGGCATCACAACCCCTTCAAGTCTTGGGGATATCTCGTGAATGCGACCCATGATTTTGAGTATACTTGAGTACCTCAAAACTCTCACTAGAACCTTCCAATGCTCCTTGCTTGGATTGCTCGTGTAACGACTCAATTTGTTCACAGTAAGACTATGTCGGGTCGGTGCAATTTGTAAGATACATCAAACACCGATGACCTTAGCATAGTCTTCTTGTCCAACAGGTTCACCCTGTTCTTACTCAAGTGAACATTGAGCTCAATGGGGTCTTAGCGAGTAAACTGTCAAACGCGTTGAATTTCTTAAGCACTTTCTCGACGTGGTGAGATTGTGTCAAGATAATTCCGTCGATCTTCTTAGAATCTTGATTCCAAGAATCACATCAGCTAATCCCATGTCTTTCATGTCAAAATTTCTTTTAACATGCGCTTTGTGTCATTAATGACTTGAGTATTGCTACACATGATCAACATGTCATCTACATACGACACACTATAAAATAACCATTATCGGTGTTCTTAACGTATACACATTTGTCACACTCGTTGATCTTGAAACCATTTGCCAACATTATATTGTCAAATTTCAAGTGCCATTACAACGACGCTTGTTTCAAACCATATAGAGACTTCACGGTTTGCATACCTTGCCTCTTGACCCGGTACTACAAACCGCCGGGTTGCTCTATATATACCTCATCCTCGAGGTCACCGTTCAAAACGCAGTCTTAACGTCCATTTGATGAATCTCAAGATTGCAAAGCAATCAATTGAGAAGCACCGAATAGACGTAATCCTCGTCCACAGTGAATAGGTATCGAAGAAATCGTACCCTCTGCTGTTTAAACCCTTTGACAACCAAACGGGCCTTATACTTTTCAATTGATCCATCGCCTTGTACTTTCTTTTAAGGATCCATTTGCATCCTAAGGCTTACAACCTTCGCAAATCAACCAAAGACCCAAGTGTGGTTTTGCGAGAATAGAATCAATCTCACTTTGAGCGACCTCTCGCCATAGCATCCCGTCGGCCGAGCATAGGCTACTTTGATCGACGTTGGTTCTTCGTCCAACATGAGCAAATATAGTCGGGACCAAAATCCTTTGGCGCTCGACTTCATCGCCTTGTCTCGGTTCCGACCCTCCGATCGGACCTCGATCGCTTATGCGATATCGGTTCTTCCTCCAAAGGTTTAGAACTCGAAGCTTCACCATCGCCTATTGCTGAGTGGCTTCACTTTTATCCTTGTCTTTACTGAGGATAAACACTTTCAAAGAATATAACATTCCTTGATTCAATCGTCGTCCCACAAATCATATCCGGTACCTCGACCGTGGATCGAAAACGATAAGCGCCATGCTGATGCATACCCAATAAAGATACAATCATTGTTTAGGTCCAATTGTAACTTGTTTAGAAGAGGCACCTCAACCTTCGCCAAACACCCCACACTTTGAGATATTTGTCGATGGCTTTCTTCATTTCCACAACTCGTGAGGGTGACATCCTTACTCTTGGTGAAATTTTGTTCGGATGTAGTTGGTTGTCAAAACAGCTTCCCCCACAAATTCAGGGCAACCTCGAACTAATCAACAAAGCATTCATCATCACCTTAAGTGTTCGATTTTACATTCAACAACGCCATTAGGCGAGGTGAATAAGGGTGGTTTGATGTATTATACCACTTTCATTGCATAATGCCTCAAACGGAGCTACATATTCTCCCCTCTATCACTTGAGCGGTCTTAATTGACGACTTAGTTGATTCTCGGCCGTTCTTGAAGTTTTAAAAGCTTCAATAGCCTCGTCTTTACTTCTTAGAAGGTAAAGATAACAATATCTTGTACGGTCATCAATAAGCGTGATGAAGTACTTTTACCACCTCTAGTTTGTACAAACTTTAAATCACACATCATCGTGTGAATAAGTTCTAGAGGCTTAGTGCTCGTTCACCGAATGAAGCGGTAACTTAGCCATTTTGGTTTCCACACAAACCTCACATTTCGTTTGTGTATTAACTTCATTTAACTTTAGTAAATCTAAATTTACTAATCTTTTATTGCATTTAGATTACCATGTCCTAATCTACAATGCCATAAATCAAAGCACTCACCAAGTAAGAGGAAGTAGATGCATTTTCATTAATAGCAATCTTGGGTACACGGTAGACACCATTACATTCAATTTGAAAAGACCCCAATGAAGATAACCCCTACCAAGGAACTTCCCAAACTTAGTCAGACAAACTTGTCCGACTCAAAAACTAGTCTAAACCCTTGTTAACTAGAATCGAGCCCGACACTAAATTCTTGCGAATGTCCGGACATGCAAAGACATCCTTCAACGTGATCTCAATGCGGACGACATCTTGAGCACCACATCACCAACTCCGGAAACCTCGGACGACTTGGTTCCCCATGTTGAGCTTCCTCCTCAACAGCTTGTAGGTGGAGAACGCAGCGTCTTTCGGCGCATACGTGGCGATTGCGCGGTTGTCGATGAACCATCCACCTTGATTCTCGACGTGGTTGACTTCTTGGTCACCACAAAGCAGCCAAGTCATCCTTGTCCCATTTGTCAAGTCCTTCTCGACAATGTTGGCAACTTTCTTAGCCTTCTTCTTCTTAGTCGACGGCGATCCTTTACCGTGTGTACACTTGCCACAATTATATGATCCCGTCAAACTTACGGGCAACCACCTTCCCTTTGCCTTTGTCATGGACATTGGGGCGAACACGTTTGTTGGAGGGACCGCCTCTCCAACAGTTGACCTTCGCATCGAGCAAGCCTTCGCTTTTATATCTCGCTTCTTCACGTCGGACTCGATGCGCGGTTTGACGATCAAGTCTTCAGCGTCATATCCTTTCGCTTGTGCTTAGGTAGACCTTAAAGTCTCGCACCGGGGTAGCTTCTCAATCAACATGGCGGCGACAAAGCCGTCCGAAATAGTGTATCCTTCGACTTGAACCTCGTGTACAATGAGTTGAAACTCTTGCACTTGGTCCATGATTGGTCGAGAATCGACCATCTTGTAGTCCAAATTTGGCTACAATGAACTTCTTAGTACCGCATCATCACTACGATACTTCTTTTCTAGCGCATCCCACATACATTTGGATGTCGTTACAACAAAGATATACACTATACAAACTATCTTCTAAACTACCAAGTATAAAGTTTTACAAAGATAGTCGCCAAGTCATGCGGTTGTCATATCTTTGCTCGGACGTGAAAGTCCGTCACTTGACCCGATGCGGCGGGCTCATCTTCCACCAAAAATTAGCGAAGCCCAACGTCGTGGTAGAACGGCATCTTTGTTGCCATCTCTTGAAGTCGGATCCTCCAAACTTGGCGGCTTCTCGTGGCGGCATCATCCTCGCGGTATGAGCGGTAGCGAGATCGATCCAAAATCGATCCACCAGCACCACTGAAGTGTCTTTGGAACATGGAACTCGAATGAGAACCACCGGTGTTAGATCCCATGGATCCAACAATCGACCCATCAAGAGTGCGATCGTCGAGCCAATGGAACCACTAAAGTGGAACCAATTGTTGAACCACTAAAAGTGGAACCAACAGTCGACCCAAAGGGCCCCATGGTTGATCCCGAAGGCATCGAACCAAACATGGCGAAGCCACGGTGCGGGTGGCGATAGAAGCGGCGACAACGGCGGAGGCGGCGGCGGCGGCCAGCGGAGGCGTAAGTCGGTGGTGATGCTATCGACATCTCCAAGCAAAGGTATTAGTTTGAAAGTTTTAAGTTTATTCAAAAGTCGGTCTCCTTGTGGCAAGTCTATCTCGTCTTGCGATTGTTGTAAAACGGTGTACAAAATAATGCAGACTTGCGGGCGTGTTACAACTTAATGAAAATGTAAAGTAGGAGATCAAACAACAATGAACTTAAAATGAATTGAAATACAATTGAAACTAAACCGTATACTAATGCCGAGTCGAGAGGCCTCTTTCCGCAAGATGAGATACGCCCGGTAGTGCTCTCGGTTACGGCGTATCGTCCCAAAGATAAAACGGCAGCGTCTCGTGGGTGGCAAGACATGCACCAACGAGCTCCAACGAATCGAACGAGGCGGGCAGAGCTTGGACACTAGCTATGTATGCGAGAGTGCTTTGGAATCTTTGGAATGCAGATTAGCGATGGGTGGCTTATCTTTGGAGAGACATGTTCTATTTATAGGCGTCGTCCCCTCATGGGGAGCATCTTGAGTCAACACCGCATTGATGTCGGATGTTACGAGTTATGTCCCCATTGAGTGCGAGAGGGTTCTGTGGCGGTTTCGGAGACAACGTGGGCACGTTTCCGCCGAGCCATCATGTCGGGCGTTACCGACGATTCGATGAATCGGACAACGCGCAAGTCTGTGTTCATGGACGATCCGGACGTCTCTTCAAGTGCACAAAGCAGCCCAACGGATTGGGCCACACGAGTTGGGCCCGGACCAACTCCATCTGGGCTCGATCAAACATTGATCCAAAATATGCGGGCGATGGGCCACGGAACCGGGCCCACGAAACAAGCCCACGAACAAGCCCAAAATCCACGATCCGGGGCGGAACCGGGCGGGCCCAACCCAACCCGAACCTCGAACGGGCAACCCGGCCGGGACTGGACTGGGCCGGGCCCGGCAGCGTGTGGGCTTTACAACCCATCACTTGTGCACACAATTATACTAAGTGTTCAATGAACCACTTTTATAGACAATTAATGTATGTACATTAATCAATGTGGGATAAGGATTAATTAATTCATGCTTATCCCTTAAGCACATAACTCCATGTTTAAGTGACCAACTTTGATCCATTATTCTCACTCACCGGAATCGGTTTGAGAATGTGAATACACCACGATCATCTACTCAAAACGTAGATCGATCCTATGCCATTCAATTTCACAAAATTAAACGTTACGTCACTCAAAATCTTGGTCAAAGTAGCTTCCTGGTAATTTGACCACATATATAATATTATATATATATATGTTCGCGATTTCCAACAAACCTAACTTCACATTGAACCATTACGACCACCCATTCAAAGGTATAAATACATAAGAAAAGTAAGATTGGAAAAATCAAGGAAATCAAAAGACAATAACACTAGAACACTACAAGAATTTTGCTCATAGACCACACATCATAGACCACGCATATTAGTACTAAAGTGGTCTATTATGACATAAACAACGTGGGTGGTGAAACGCGTGGTCTATAACCATATTTTTAAACGGTTATAGACCACGGGCTAGAGAACCGCATGGTCTATTAGCGTTCTTTTCATATGATAGACCACGGTGCCCTTACCGCGTGGTCTAGTAGCGCATAACTTTTATTAACCACGGCTTTTTCCGTGTCGTCTAACATCTCGTCGACTATATACCACGGGCTTAGGCCGCGTGGTCTTTACCATTAGCCGTGTGGTCTTTTAGCCCATCTAAAATTGGGTTTTTCCTTCCACAATTTCTACTCCCGAAATCATCAAAAGATTTCAAACACTCGAAAATCCTAGAAATTAATGGGACCGTCTTACTCTCTCCTACTCATCGCCTCGCCTCTCCACCACACTCACCTCCTCCACCGACTACTCACCTCGTCTTCAAAATTGCGCCGACCGAACTTCCAAAATTGACGATATTTACTGATGAACGCTCGAACTCTCTTCGACTCGCTCATCTCCCAATCCTCCTCCGCGCCTCTTCCAAAGGCAGAGGCAATATGTCCGACGGCGATCGCAATGATTGCGTGAAGAAATCCCTAGCTTGGCGCGAAGTTGTCGCGCAAGCAATCGCGGCTAGGGTTCACTTCAACGGTGCGCTACCGCGATCGAGATCTCCAGGTTCGGTAGGTGGCGGTCGAGCTGCTATACAAGATTTGCGGTCGAATCGGGCAAGTGGGGCCGAGTTCGGAGACCGGTTGGATCCGGCCTTGGGTGAGATAGTGAAGGGAGTGGGAAGCGACAGCGGGTTCTACGCCGGCCATGAATCGATGTACGTCTTTGGGGCGGTCGAAGGTGATCTGACGCCCATTGCGTGAGTGCGTGAAAAATGTGATGACAAGGCAAAATCGGGTCGCGGCAAAGGTAATTTCATATGAATATACCTTCGGACTTGCTACATTAGCTACACGTATTACCCAATGGCGTTGACACCAACAACCAAAGAACCATTTTCATCATCAAGTAATCCTTTTGTATTTTTCCAACATAGATATTAAATATGGTATTGTTGAATATTGGTTTAATAGAGGATAAATTACTTCTCAATTAATATAAATAAAATAGCATTTAAACACTTAAAAGTCTTAAACCGTCAAACTTTTAACAATTCCATCCTAGGAAAATTTTACCTGGCAAGCCGGAAATCGAATTGAATTTTGTCAAAGGAAATTAATAATAGTTTAGCATCAAAATCCATCGTTTTGTTGCCATCATGGCCTTTGAGGCGATCTTTTAATTTATTTTCTTGAAATCCTTCTCAACTTCCGGTAGGTTTCAAGATGGGATTTTCAAAAGTTTGATAGTTCATGTAATTGATTGTTATTTCGTTTATATTGAGACGATATTGTTGAAAGGGTATTAAAGCGTGACCTTTTGTTAATTGAATATGGTTGCATGTCTCTATCTACGGTTTCCCAATATGTGCAATAGCAGTGGGGGTCCTTCGTATTTTGATTTGATTAATAATTATACTATAATGTTGGAATTGATTTGTGAAGATTGAAGTAAATGAGATTGGGTGTCTTGTAGGGTCACAACGATGGAATAGTGAGAAGATAATTGCGATTGCGCTTGGAGGAGCGATGGGCGTGGGGATGGTTACGGCGTGTTTGTTGTTCACAAAATGTTTTCAAGAAAAAGCACCGTGTTTACAAATATGGTGGATGAAGAAGATGAAGAGATAGTCACATATTATTATCAACCTAAGTATTTTGTTTCCCCCCTTAAATCTTAATCAATCAATTGGTATTTATACTGTGTTATTCTTTCTTTCTCTTTTGCTCCTAGTTTTTAGTTAGGGTAAATTGGGATATGTGGTGATTGGTGAAGGATGGGGGATTGTAAAGCTTTTCCTCCTCTTCAAGTTTTGTTTCTCTTTGTCTTTGATTGAGAAGAAAACTGGGAGCTGTCTATTTCAGAAGGAAGGTAAAAACTGCTGCTTTATGATAGTGGCGTATAGAGTGGTCCGAGTTAGTCGTTGATTCTATGGTGGTTGACGATGGTAAGTTTCTTACTTTTTGTTGAACATAATGATTTTGATGTACTAAATTTTATTTCTTACCATTTTACATCTTATTCTAATAATGTAGATGAGATCAAGTTAGATGATTGATATTGTTGAAGCAAAGATGATGAAATGCTTGAAGATGGTGAAGTTGATTTTTTTTTTTTTTTATGAATTTTAGTAGCTAGTTAGAAAATATTTGTTGTCGAAGATGGTGAATGGATATTTTTGGATAAATTTTAGTAGCTAGTTAGAAAATACATGTAGATTGAGAATTTCCCGGATATAACGTTTTGAATGCTTATGAAATGTGTACCTTGATTTTGATATAAATATTATGAGAAATATTTTATATCTATATTTGGATTATTATTTTTAATTAGTAGAAACATGCATTCAAATTATGAAAACAAGTATTAAATAAATAATAAAATAACAAAATATATTATTCATTTATAAACCACGGTAAAAACCGCGTGGTCTATAATGTCATAGACGACGGAGAAAGGCCGTGGTTCACCTTCAGTGGCCGTTGTCTATAACATTATAGACCACGCGGTTTTCACCGTGATCATAACTCGAATAGACCACGGGAAATCGGCGTGGTCTATAGCCGTGCGTAATAGACTACACCTTTGTAGACCACGCAGATTTTGAAATAGACCATGGGCATTCCCCGTGGTCTATTAGCGAAATTCTTGTAGTGGAAGGGCACATGTGAGAAGACAAAGCGGTGCAAATCCATTACTTAAAAACCCGATTATGGTCACTTTAACAATCTGGTCAAAATATACATCTACAATTACTTGGATACACAGACCAATCAAAGGGGAAATCTCTTTCTTTAGATTGTCTCTGATCATTCCGTATATCTTCTCGAGGTAAGCGGTAAGCTGCTGCTCGAACATGTTTAGTAAGTCCATGAAAAGGAATTAGTCCAGCCGGATATTTTTCACTGTTCAGAACTGATCTTAAGTTAAGGGAGAATAGAACCAGCTGAAGATCCTGTTGGTAGAGCTCAAGCTACTGATAAGGCAACTCATCAGCAACATACATCAGTATCAGAAAATCTCACTAATCCATAACCTACTAATCAACCACCTACTGATCAACCTACTGCAGATCTAGTTCCAGGATTAAATAAGTTCGAAAATATCGAAGATGGTTTGAATGTTGGATTTATATATTGAAAGCAGATTGGTTGAACTTGTATACAATGTTTCATGTTACCACTATTTCGATCTCTTATCTGAATTGTTTATATGATTGCATATGTTGTCTCATTATCTCATACAAAAGTTAGATTATACAGTGTGTAGAAGATCATAAAAGTTTGTATGATTGATTAAGCTAATTAAGATATAAAAATGATCAAAACTGAGACGATTTGATGATGAATTATTGGTATAAACTGCAATATAGATAAGAAGTAACTTGACTCGGTTGCTTGTCTATGCTGGTACGTCCTGACGTATTGATGGATCATACCCAATTGCTAAACGAGAGTTGTGTGTACCATTTAGATGTCAACGGTGACGTGATATTTCTTACACTTACGTAGATGACACCCTTCTACTTGGAAACAACGTGAAGCTGTTATCAGACGTAAAGAGTTGGTTATCCAATCAATCTCATATGAAAGATTTAGGAGATGCAACGTACATTCTTGGGATCAAGGTTTACCCAGATCGCAAGAAGGATTGAGCTTATCTCAAACGTCTTACATTGATACTGTGATTACTCTTTTTAGCATGTAAACCGCTAAGAATGGATTGTTACCCTTCATACATGACGTTCCTTTATCTAAGAAGCAGTCGTCGAAGACTGCAAAGGAGATAGAGAAAATAAGACAAGTTCCCTACTCTTCCGCTGTAGGAAGTCTCATGTATGCAATATTGTGTACGAGGCCCGATATTTGTTATGCGGTAGGCATAGTAGAAAAATATCAGTCTAACCCTAGACAAGCTTAATGGATCATGGTAAGCATATACTCAAGTACCTGAAATGGACTCGAGATTATAAGCTTGTTTACCAGGCATAAAGTCTAATGCATTTGGGTTATTCGGACTCGGACTTTCAAGATGACCGTGATGAGAATAAATCTACCTCAGACTATGTGTTCACCTTGGGAGGTGGAGTCGTTTCTTGATGGAGTGCAAAGCAACGGTGCATTGTAGACTCCATCATGGAGGCCGAATATGTGGCCACATCAAAGGCTGCTAAGGAGGAGTTATGACTTAAGAACTACCTCTTGGATTTATGTATGGTACCTCGTTTGTCCAAAGTATCATAATGTTTTGCGATAACTCTAGTGCAGTAGAAAACTCGAAGGAACCACGGACCCACAAAGAGACGAAACACATAGAGAAAGTATCACATCATACGAGAAATCGTACGACGAGGAGACGTGCGTATTGTGAAGATTGGTACTGCAGACAACCTAGCTGACCCATTCACAAATAGTCTACCGCAAATAGTCTACGACAAGTACATTCGAGGACTTGGATTGCGCAAGATGGACCCTACTTTTAAAGAAAACTTTTGTATAAGTTGGAGAAGCAAAGTAATGGTGTTGTTTGTAATAGCTAGTAGGGAGACACATTGTATACCAAAAATTTGCTTTAGTATAAGCAGGAGATTGTTAGATTTGTATACTGAAAGTTGATTGGTTGAGCTTGTATACAATATTTTCTGTTACCACTATTCCGATCTCCTATCTAAATTGTTTACTTGATTGCATATGTTGTCTCATTATCTCATACAAAAGTTAGATCATACAATGTGTAGAAGATCACAGAAGTTTGTATAATTGGTTAAGCTGATTGAGATATAAAAAAGATCACAACCAAGAAAACTTGAGGACGAGTTGTCGATATAGGTTGCAATATAGATAATAATTAACTTGACTTGGTTGCTTGTTTATGCTGGTACGTCTTGACGTATTGATGGATCACAATGAGATGGGTTCTTCTATCTAATCGTCGTGAAGAACCTAGATCTCGGTGACTTTACGTTGATCTAAACATCGATAAAGTTTCAGGTGAGTATGAGTTACTGACCATCACTTTGACTTGTTATGAGTGAGGGTTACATGAGATAATCTAATATTCTCCGTATCTTGGGTGGTGGCAGTGCTTATATGTCATGTTGGTTACTTGTATCGAGTCACCGTATTTGTTTAGGATGATGACGCCCCTTATGAAGCTCAAAATATTTATTGTAATAAATCATACAGGTTAAGTTAGCTCAAGTAAAATAATAAGGTTGAATGATATTACTTAATGAATTAAATAGATTAATTATTTTAGGCAGTCAAAATGCTATAAATAAGTAATGAACGTGTGATATCTTAAATATGGAGATTCGTAAGTCTAAGTACAAGTCCGACTCAACTTCGGTGATAAATGGGTAAGTCATTATTTGTTCTCTAATGAAATGAATAAATGTTTATAAATTAATTTATGTTCTGGGCGAACATAAGATAATTAATTCATTTGAGACTCATCTTTATTCCTTATATTTGATTCCTAGGCTGACCCATCATGGCCTATTACTACTGATATTTTTGGCCTCCCTCTGGAAATCCTTCTAGATTCTATTATGATTAATGTATTATTTATGTAATACATCTCTTATTCTAGATATATATTATTTGATATTATAATATATCAAGAGATAATTATTCTAGAAATGAATTATCTTCAGGGAAGAAGATAATTATTGCATTTATTATATGTAGCAGAGTCTTATCACAATATGATTCTAGGGATAATATTATACATAAAAAGTTATGAGAAAATAAGATCATCCATCTCCTCAGAGTGATTTTCAAAAACCACACACACTATAGGGAGCAAAAATTTTGTAGTGTTCTCTAGAGATTACTCTCTCAATATTAAAAATCAAATATTTGGGACACAGTCCGGAACTGTTTGAACTACATCGATTTTGGGTTTGTCCAAATTGGTAGTTCTTCTGTTGAAACTTATAATCAAAATGTTAACTCCACAACATGTAAGTAGCACTATGTTACATCAATAATACAAACATCACGAATTTTGAAACCTAATCAAAATACTTAATACAATTTTCCCAACAGGGGATGAAGGAAATGTATGTTATACTTTAGTACTACCTATCCAAGCTCTCATACTCTTATATTATAAATATATATTAGACTATTACATTCTTATCATACTTGGCTAACGAGCCATGTATCTATATATGGTATTTCCTCCGATTTTTTAAAATGTCAATTGTTGTCAAATAGTACAAATCTAGAAAATAAATAAATTTATATCTGTAACATCATTAATTATCATGATAAATATATTCATACAATTAATTATCAAATTTCAAAAGTATTAAATAATGATAAATATAAAATATATCATAATTATATTCTTAAATTACGAACTATAACATATATTAAAAAATAAATAAATAAGTAATAAAACATTTAAAAAATAACCGACGGACGGAGTATTAAAACTAAAAACCTTGTTCCAAATGAATAATACTGTGACATGTGTCCACATCCTCTTGTCGTCCATGTTCTCTATATAAATATCTTCATTTATTATCAGAAACTAATATATATAGAAATTTCGGAACCAGCGGCAAGGAACAATAAATAATCAATAATATCTAAGGGGACGACATCTTTTTGTTTCTATTTATATAACATTCACTGGAAGATATTTTTTTCTTATGGTGGCCCTTTCCATGTTGCTCTTAATTTTTTTGGGAAACAAACAATGATGAAGCCCTCAATTTCTTATCTTTAGTTTTAAGAAATTAAACATCAAGCATTACTCTTAGTTTTATAGACACTACACAGTAAGATCTTATGCAATGGGAACAAATCACAGGGAGGACTCACATGCCGGTGTGAGAGGATCATTGCTTGCCACGTGGGTCTGCTTTTACAAATGACTCACTGCCAGCTGGTATGTGGTACCTAATTAAGTTACTAATCAAGGGTGATTCTCATTGACATCACTCAGCAGCTATTTTTAATTGTTTGGATAAATTCTATATTCTTAGGGAGTGTTTATTTTTCATGATTAGCATTTTGAAGGATTGATTGTTTGATGGATTAAATATGTGATAAGATAATTTTTATCTATCAATCCTTTTGTTTACTACAAAGGATTAGTGAAGAATTAAAATTGAGATAAATAATTATCTCTTTATTTAGATGATTATTTCAATCCTACCTATATTGGTTGAATTAAAATTAATGAAAAACAATTCAAAAGATTAAAATAATCTCGGGCTTTGGGATATCCTCAAATATTAATCCTTAAAAGTAAACACTTGATTAGTTTGGATTAATTTTATCTATCAAACCTAATCATGCAAAGTAAACACCATCTTATATAATAACTTTCAGGATAATCAAGTGTAACATAGAAAGTGTAAGTAAAATTTAAATATATGATCTTTTGATCATAAATTAATTTATTTTAGCACTAATTCGTTTTATATATGTCTTATCGAAGACGCAGCCTAATAATCCGAAGTGAACACGACGCTGCCTAATAATCCGACCACGGCGATATAAACCGAACGACTTCGATTAAGTCTAGGGTGCAACTTTACGACTAACATCATTATTTATTAGGGTTTCTGCAGTCCGTTTTTTTATCCCGAAATTCTGAACGTTGGATCCGATTTCTGCATTTCCCGAGTGGCAACACGCAGAAAGATACAAGCTTCTGTTAGATTGTTGAATCAGCGGTCTCGTCAAGTATAACAGCCGATGCCATTGGTGTATGAATTATCAGTGCTTTCTCATTCTTTATCTTCGTTAGTCACGAAATCTCG
Organism: Salvia rosmarinus; assembly: GCA_036937905.1. Classification (NCBI taxonomy): domain Eukaryota; kingdom Viridiplantae; phylum Streptophyta; class Magnoliopsida; order Lamiales; family Lamiaceae; genus Salvia; species Salvia rosmarinus. The sequence continues at coordinate 19,585,388 of CM072822.1, read as the reverse complement.
TGCATTCTGTTTAATTATGTTGATGGGTTTCACTCTCTCCGAGTGATGGTCGTTTGTTTCTTTTAACGCGACGGTTGTTGTTTGCTTTTTTTTTTAGGATTCATTAAGGATTTGGGGATAAAAAACAAAAAATAAGAAAATATTTGAGCTTGCCCTTTTGAATATTTAATGTGGGAAATGTTTTGGGAGCTCGAAGATAATCGACAGGCAATTTACTGCTTGAGTTGCATATTTATTTGTTTCTTGTTAAAGTATTTTTGATTTGTTCAGTTTTTTCCCCAACGCATGCTTGTTTATCATTTGATATCTTTGATGTTTGTAGTCCATCAATCTTTTTCTTTTTTTTTTTTCTTTTTTTTTTGGTGGGGGTTCTACACTGTTGAACTGTTGTTCGATTGTTTTATACGCTATATGCTTTTGTTGCTAGTAAGATTATGATACTTATTTGTAGTTATAGCAAATAAAGATTGACTTTTGTTGCATATCTTACAACCAGATCCACTTCCATTTCACTACGAACATTCAAGATGGAATTTGACAATGTGGCTGCGTGCTAACTTTGCAGAAAGATGCGGCCAATAATAAACTTAATAGTTGCTTGATTAGCTTTGTTTCTATCTTTATTCAAATGCAGGAACTTTTTACCGTAAATTTTGAAAAAAACTGCCTTTGGTGATGCTACTCTCCCTTTTGCTTCTACTAAATTTGGGTTCTGGTCGTTTCAGGGCCCGTGATGGCTAACAAGTTTCATTCGGGGGACGGTAGGACCAGGAATTCCGTGTCAATCTGTATAGTAGCCGGTCTGTGCTGTTTCTTTTACATACTAGGAACATGGCAGAGAAGTGGATTTGGGAAAGGGGACAGAATAGCGATACGGATGGCCGAGAGTGGAGCAGATTGCACTATCCTCCCGAACATCAATTTTGAAACCCATCACGGTGGTGAAGCTGGGGTAATTGATGATTCTGATTCTAAGGTAACAGTGTATAAGCCTTGTCCGTTTAAGTACACCGATTATACACCCTGCCAAGATCAAAGACGTGCAATGTCTTTCCCTAGGGAGAACATGTTCTACCGTGAGAGACATTGCCCGTCTGAAGAACAAAAGCTGCATTGCCTTATTCCAGCTCCTAAAGGATATGTGACCCCATTCCCTTGGCCAAAGAGTCGTGACTATGTTCCCTATGCTAACGCTCCGTACAAAAGCTTGACAGTCGAGAAGGCCATTCAGAACTGGATCCAGTATGAGGGCAATGTGTTTAGATTTCCTGGTGGAGGAACACAGTTTCCTCAGGGTGCTGATAAATACATCGACCAGCTTGCTTCAGTCATTCCAATTGCAAATGGAACAGTTCGGACGGTGTTGGACACTGGTTGCGGGGTATGTTGGTAACGGATTGACTTCTGAATATTATGGGTTTCTTATTGCAGAGCTGTTGAAAATCTGTGTGGTTAACTTTGTATTGTATGTTATGCTTCAGGTTGCTAGTTGGGGTGCATATCTCTGGAAAAAAAACGTCATAGCGATGTCGTTTGCACCAAGAGACTCACACGAAGCCCAGGTTCAGTTTGCTCTTGAAAGGGGTGTGCCTGCTGTCATTGGTGTTCTTGGAACAATTAGAATCCCATATCCATCGAGCGCTTTTGATATGGCTCACTGTTCTCGTTGTCTTATCCCTTGGGGTGTCAATGGTAAGAGCTACTATATTTATTGTGTACCAGTGCTCATATTGTTTACAATCCTCAATTTGAAAAAAAAAAGGTTCTTTATCATCTTTGAGCTGTCTATGATGCTTAGTGATTGCGTTCTCTCTTTACAGACGGACTTTATATGAAGGAAGTCGATCGTGTGCTTAGACCTGGTGGGTATTGGGTGCTTTCGGGCCCTCCCATCAATTGGAAGACTAATTATAAGGCGTGGCAACGCCCAATGGAAGATCTCCAGGAGGAACAAAGAAAGATCGAAGAGGTTGCTAAACTTCTCTGCTGGGAGAAGAAGTCAGAGATTGGTGAAATTGCAGTATGGCAGAAATCAAAGGATGTCAATTCCTGTCATGCTGCACAAGAAAATTCTGGAGCTGCTTTCTGTAAATCTGAAGATGCTGATGATGTCTGGTATGGATCTTTAATTCAGATAGATAATTGCTGAAAATTTGGGTTACTAACTGAAGCTTCAAAACTATTCCAGTTTAATTTTTCCTCCAATTTCAGGTACAAGAAAATGGAGCCGTGTATTACTCAGCTTAACAATGGTAACAATGAAGAAGCTCTTGGGGATCTCAAACAGTTCCCCGAGAGGCTTTATGCTGTCCCCCCAAGAATTAGCAGTGGCTCGATTGCTGGAGTTTCTGTTGAGGCGTACCATGAGGACAACAAGCAATGGAAAAAGCATGTTCATGCCTATAGAAAGATTAACAAGATTATTGACTCTGGAAGGTATCGCAATATCATGGATATGAATGCTGTCTTTGGAGGTTTCGCTGCTGCTCTTCAATCTCCCAAATTGTGGGTTATGAATGTAGTACCGACAATTGCTGAGAAAAACACCCTCGGTGTCATATATGAAAGAGGATTGATTGGCATCTATCATGACTGGTATGTCCTTGTCTGTTGGCTTTACATACCTAATTATTGGCCATTGAGCTGTTCCTGGTTGACTGTTCATATTGTACATGCTCTCGAACTCACTTGTTATCTCAGTCTTCTTGAATTTCTGTTTGTCGATGTGTGTCATTATTTGGGTTCATGTTTGCCCCATATTCAGATAAGCTTTACGTTGTTTTGGTTGATCCAGCCCCACTTAACCAAATTATCAACCATTTCAGGGGGCTAATTAATTAGATAGATGAACTACATGAATTTCTGTTTCCAACAGTATTAAGTACTTCTTGCATTTAACTTAGAATTGCAGTTACATAGGACAAGGGGTCTCAAATAAACTCTTCCAGTGAGATGCATGCTACAACTTGTGCTGATATGGGATATCCATTTATTTGGAATGTCTGCTTTGGATTCAATTGTTTTAGTTGTAACTAATACGCTAGTTTTTTTGGGTACTCGTTTGGTGACCTTTATTTTAGGTTTGTTATCTCTTTTGGTGCTCCCTTTTTCTTTCTAGGATCGCATTTCACACTGCTTTTTCCCTGTCTTTTACTTGAATAATTAAAATCCTTCAGCTGCAAGGCACAACGGTTTTTCATAATGATTTCTTATTTTGCTAGGTGTGAAGCCTTCTCCACTTATCCAAGGACCTACGATCTAATCCATGCTAATGGTGTTTTTAGCTTGTACAAGGATAAGTAAGCATCTATGAAACCTTATCCTTTTGGTATTGGATTGATTTTCTCTCGGGATGAAATAGTAACATTTAAATGTGAATGCAGGTGCAGCCTTGAAGACATCTTGTTAGAAATGGACCGGATCTTGAGGCCCGAAGGCGCGGTCATATTCCGTGATGAAGTGGATGTGCTCGTCAAGGTGAAGAAGATCATCGGAGGTATGAGGTGGGATTCCAAAATGATGGATCATGAAGACGGCCCCCTCGTACCTCAGAAGATACTGCTTGTGGTCAAGCAATACTGGGTGGGCAACTCCACGTCTGCAGAGACTCGATGGATGATATGATTTCAGTTGCCTATTCTTTGATTCGATATACAGATCTCTTTTCGCTCTCTGAAAGCTGTGCTGGGCGATGATCTTGCCGTGGATGGCCATATATATTAACAGGAGGATTGGGCTGTGAGTTGCAGCTTCAAATGTAAAGTTGCTCGATATTTCTGAGAAATTTCGAGCACGTGTTCCCTTGAATTAGGAAAATAGAACACACTTATTTGTTATGCTTTGTAGCTCAGTTTTTTGAAGTGTTATGTATTATAGAAGTCACCCTTCTTGTAACCTAGTTTTGACCCATTGTTATATATCAATTTTTCATCAATTAATGCCATAATGCAAAATGCTTATATTTTGTGTGTAGAGAAGAGAGAGAGAGAGAAATTTATGTAATAGAAAACTAGATGCCATAATGCAAAATGCTTATATTTTGTGTGTAGAGAGAGAGAGAGATTTATGTAATAGAAAACTAACAATTTGTGACATTTTCTGCCTAATGGGACTACAACGCAAAGCTTATTATATCTCTGCAACCAAAATCAGAAAACATGAAATGTAGTAGTAATAGTGAATATTCTTAAATGCTTATATTGAGAAGAGTGAATCGGAGTACATGCACATTATGTATATGTACGAATATAAAAAGCACTCATAATCACTAAACAAGGTAAACGTAACAATTCATAAAAAGAAAACCTATAGTGATACACAATTGTTACAGCCAGTGATTATTGTTAAAATCAATCTTCCTTATATTCTTTGGAGGGCCGTGCTTCGAAGCCCCCGTTGCTATTCTTCTCAAGCGAGTACGGCATGTAAGTGCCAAGGATCCTATCCCACATCACAAAGAATGGCTGCGAAAAGTTATACTTGTTGCCATAGAGCTGGTGGTGGATATCATGATACGCAGAGTTGTTTCTAAAGAGAAGGTGGAAAAGATTGCCGGGTAGCCATAGCCCACAGTGATCATCGACTGTTTTGAGGGTGGCAAACGAAAAGAAGAAGATGGAAGCTCGAGGAGACATGCCTGATACGAGGAAGGATAGAGCTCCACCCACTGTATCCAGAAGCAGACCTTCAACAGGGTGGTTGTACAGAGCTCCAAACGCATATGGGACAACCAGCCGGTGGTGTTGAGAATGGATGTGCTTGTACAAGAACTTGTTTTGGTGCATGTAGCGGTGCATAAAGTATTGCCAGGTGTCTAGCACCATCATCCCAACCAAGAATTGTCGAGCAAGAACAATGAGGGAAGTCGGCTGGGCTTGCGCAGGATCACTATCGCTTCCAGTAACCTGCATGGTATAGGTCATTTTACAAACTGATAAACAACAGATTACTTACATAAGATAATTATAAGGACGTAGGATGAAAATAAAGCTAACCCAATAGTTAAGTTTAATAAGGTTTTCAAACAGAAATTACAAAAATATCCAAATAGAAGTTAGGGACATTGTCCCCCAATATATTCTCATGCAGAAACCACCAAAAGGTACGTGTATATTAAATGAAAATAGAAGAGGCAATAGTCAGAAAAGATCCATAAACTACAGAGCCAGAAAAGTCTTCCAACTTAGCAGTCTTCAACATGCCCCAGAAAATGCTGGTCTAATCTAATTAGGCTAAACAATTTCCACAGAACCTGACTTGGTATAAGAAACAGATTCCAACTTAAAAATTGTACCACAGCATATCAAGGATATATTCCTCACTTGAGTAGATTTTAACTGAAGCAGGCTGACTGAAAGAGGTATGATCACAATAGCTTTTGATAACAGTTCACTCTTAAGAATTGAATGGAAAAGTAAAAGCCAGACTCGTAATCTCATATATGAATAGCTCACTTCAATATTCATATATGAATATCTCATATATGAATAGCTCACTTCAATATTGACCAAAATCCAAATAAATAACAAATGAGATGGCAGATACGTCATTCTACCAATACACCTTAATTAAGTAACATCAATGAAAACAGCAGCCTGCAAGCTTTAATTTCCTAAAATAAACAGGTTGCATAAATCCAGAGGCATATCCATAACTCGGTCAGATAAGATATCCCCACGACAGAGCAGCTAAATCTGAAAGTGTTACCGCTACTGCAACAGTCACATTAAATATCGGCAGCAATTCCATATGCTCTCATTATAGAACAAAGAGGGAAAGGAAATTAATGCCACAGGTTTGATTCTAAATCATAGTTTTGAAGCATGTTTCCAAAAATCCAGGTGGAATCTGGAGATGAACAAACAATCTCTGGAAAGTACTAATACCCAACTGGAAATTACAAAAGTTAAAACATTTTTCTAGAATGATATGATCAACTACAAAAGGTTCGTCAGAAGATGACAAACAAGTTATAAATTGGTATGGCACATTTTTAAGAAGCATCTTAAAATGCATAGAGACTTTCTTTCTAAAAGCAATGCAGTTGTAGGTAAGATCTAAGCAACTTGTCCCCTTAATCAAGATCAATTTATCAAGTAGTCAAAAGCCAAAAAGATACAATTCCTTAAAATAAATCTTCTAAACAGCTATGCTAACTCAATTGCGTTTTCTGTTACCTACGGCCTAGTAGGTTACGTATTGATGAGGAAACCAAAATATTGATGCGAGAGTTAAGAAGACATCTTCATATGGAGAAACAGAAATTTATAGCGAGTTATATTCCAAGGGTAATTTATACTTGTAAAGTATTTTCATAAGAATCAGCCAAAGATATCATTAGTAGGACAAAAGTATCAAATATCTGCACTTTTATAAAGCCATATATAAGCTCAAACTCATTTAGCCAAAACAATGCAATTATTCAGTGCACAATAAGATTCCAACATATCAGGGTACATTAATTGCTAATACACATATTTATGAATCATCAGTTACCATAAATTCTTCCTCAAATGAAGAAACAGCTTCAACGTTTGGCATATTCATTCCCAACAACTTAAGCAGCATTTATAAGCTCATTTGCCAATGCATTTGAGAGAACTTCAAATAGTAGATTGTCCTAGAAGATTTGTTTTAAGCATTCGATAATCTAAAACGTAGGAATACTAATCAAATCTACTGAGTCCTGACAGCAATCGGAAAGGTAGCTGCATTTCGATGTATGGTGCTACACAAAGAACATCAACAGAAAGAAGAAAAAGCATGTCCATGGAGGTGGAAGCAATATTTCAAGTATCTGATTTCTCAGATACTATCAATCTGAAAATCATAACAGATTTAGGCAACAACAACTATCAATACCAATCCCAATTCCCATACAACAGCATAAGGATGACCTACTACATCCGCCTTGATCAATCATTCAATATGATCACATCTCACAAATAACACAAAGACACGACAGCCCTACGATTATGCAGACACAAGTAATATCAACCAAAACGAACAAAGATTCCAAATCTACAACCAAGCAGTACACGCTCGCACACGCTGCAAAATCACAAGCTCTCATCCTCACACTCTAACAAAATCATATCCAATCATCGCCGAAACACACAAGATACACACACGCAGCAACATCGAGTAAAAGAAAAACGCACAACAACAACGACAAATAAACGATAAAAAAAACGAAAAAAATAAACATAGAAACACTACTTACGGCGAAGAGAAGGGTGGCGACGACGGCCTGAACCGCCTGCTGGAGGAGCACGCCTTTGACCACCTCTCTCTTCGAAACCAAATTCTTCTCTTCTTCATCCCTGCGCGTGTGCAGCCTGTAATCGTCGAGTGACCCTAGCAGCACGTAAATCCCCGAATATATCCAGTATACGATTATCGGCGCAAATGTCCCCAACATTTCATCTGACACTTTTACACCATTCATCATCTCCATACCAAACATCGCCGGTCGAGAAGATGGAGGGAAACCTCGGGTTTGCGTGGAGCGAGACAGGAAATTGAATCGAAATTCCGATGAACAAACCCTAGATAGAGATGATTGGACGGATCAATTGGGGGTCAATAGTCCCTCCTCAAAAGTGATAATCACACACACTTGGAAGAGTTCTGGGTTGATCCGACAGAGATGAAATTTGTTTTTATTTATATATTACTATATGACTTTAATAATTGCGACTCATTATTTTATGTGTACAAATTATGTGTCAAAAATGACTTAGCTGGTGAAATCAAATATCCAACAATTCAAAGATAATAATATCTTCTAAACTGAACTTGAAAAATATCGCAGTATAACATTTGATAATATTAGAATAATATTGTGTGAAAATAATCAAAAATGAGAAATACGACAGTTGTACGAAATACCGTGTGGCTGTCGTTTTTGACCAGGGATAACTCCTCCTCGGCAAAAACTTGTATGCACACACCATGTGTGCGCTTGTATTTTGATTTTTTTTTTTATTTTATTTAATGTTATGCTTTTATTTTATAATAAACTTATATTAAATATAGCAATTAAGGATAATTAGATTTTTTAATTATAATTTATTAATTCATTATGATTTATTAATTCATAATTAGGGTTTATTAATTAATAATTAGGGTTTATTAATTCAAAGTTAGGGTTTGTTATTCAAAATTAGGGTTTATTAATTCAAATTATTCAAAATTAGGGTTTATTAATTTCAAATAGGGTTTATTAATTCAAAATTAGGGTTTATTAATTCAAAGTTAGGGTTTATTATTCAAAATTAGGGTTTATTATTTTCAATTAGGGTTTATTAATTCAAAATTAGGATTTATTATTCAAAATTAGGGTTTATTAATTTCAAATAGGGTTTATTAATTCAAAATTAGAGTTTATTAATTCCAAATAGGGTTTATTAATTTAAAATTAGGGTTTATTAATTCATAATTAGAGTTTATTATTCAAAATTAGATTTTATTAATTCAAAATTAAGATATATTAATTTAAAATTATATTAATTAATTTACAATTAAAATTTATTCAATTAATTAATTTTAATTAGAATTAATTTAATTAATTAATTAATTAATTAAAATTAATTAACTACTTAATTAAAATTGATTAACTAATTAATTAATTAGGTGGTATCACTTCCTGATGAAAATTCAATGGGGCTTGAGCAGTTTTGCTTCTCCATGTACGTTTGGATTTATACTGTAGTATTACTTAATTCAGTTGGAATAAAATATAGAAACTTAATATATTATTGATGTCGTAATTGATTAGACAGTCGAAGTAATTGTATTTTAGAGTAATCAACTAAGTGTATTTAGAAGTTAAAAAATTATAAATTTATCATAATAACATATTACAAGGCAATTGATAGAAATTAAAGGTGAACTTGACTAAATGAAGAATAGATCAGATTAGAAGTGTAAAATAATTCAATTAAATTCATCATCATCACCATCATCATCATTAAATAAACCTATAAATCTAATCTTTGTTCCATCAACCTTAATTTGCCTAGTTATGTTAACATGACAAAATATATACAGCAAGAATAAATAGAGAATTTTAGGGGAGAACCCAATCTTTCATGTAAAATATCAACACGTTAAATTTTATATGAGAATGTACAGAAGTTATAACAAAGGATTTTAAGAAATACAGGCCTTATAGTTTATATAATTTTGCTTGTGAGTTATTGGCAAGTCGTGTTAATTTCACAAGTGTTGGGATTTTAAATCAAGACATGTGTTTATTAAACCCCAAAATCAATTGAAAAAGTATGTAAGTTATATATCCGATAATAATCACTCATGTATTGTTTGTCAATTCATGAGTTAAAGATTGAACATTGTTTAAATAGGTTATAGTCTAAGAGCAACCAAAGACATTGTCATCATACTCCCTAAATAAATTAAATGTGCATAATTAATTGCTAGGAACTTAGAATTTTAATTATGTATACAGGTTTCATTCCTTGTAATTGTTTTCTTTTCTTTTTTCCTAGTAACAGTAACGAGAATTGTTCGATATGATTTGGTACTGACTTTTTCCAAATATTATAGACTTGATTTGGAAATCTTTTATTTACACTAAGCTTGAAATTTTAAATAAGTTAGTACTTACCTAAAGGTTTAAGTTTTTATTTTTTTTAAGAAAACATAGAGATACATTGTTTTCAATAATTTATCTTGTTTTTTTCTCATTACAAATAAAAAAAGAAGAGGGAAAAAGAAATTCTTAGTGAGTCAGAATCAATTCATTTAGGTTGGCAATAAACCCTAAACGTAGAGCTATGAGGATACTCTATTTAGTTACCATTAATATAGAGTTGCCATAGCGGGATGGGCTATGGTTCCAATTTTGGTCAATATTCCACATATTACACGGCTAAGCAAAAGTTTATGTGTTAGCCTGAAAGGTTGCAAATTTATCAATTCCTTATTTTCTATACTATTGAAAATGAAGGGGGTGGCTTTGTCTAAAAATAATAAAGGAGGTGCCTATAAGGGTGAACAAACTCGAATGAGAATTGAAAAACATAATCAAATCAAATCGAATTTGACGGTTTGGATTGATTTTTGAGTAGAACAATTCAATTCGATTTGTAATAGTAAAAATCGATTTTAGTTCAATTTGACTTAAACTTTTTTATTTTTAATTGAATTGAACTGAACTGGTATATATATATATATATATATATATATATATATATATATATATATATATATATATATATTTAAATAAATATATTAATATTTTTAATTTGTTTTACTCAAACCAAATCGAATCAAACTAAAGTTTTTTGTAACGCCCCACTTTTTGCTTGTGTTAAATTCTTTTAAATTTTAAATCATTTACGTTGGATTTGTTGTCACACTCGATTTTGTGTTGGACTTGAGGGAGTCCGTAGTTACGCCCCTAGCTAGAAAAAGAACTTCATAATTTATTATAGAGCCTTCAAATATTACTTTACAAAGAAAAAAATAATAATATGGGCTAAGTAATAAAATAAGTTTTGGGTTTATATAATTCTCAAATTATATTATTTATTCTCAAATTGGGCTTTGTATAATATTGTTGAGCCCAACTTTTATTTTATATTTATGTATAATTAAGTTTTATTTAACAAGAGTTCTAATGAGATTAGGATATCTTTAGGGTTATAACTATCCACCCCCCACGCAATATATATATATAGCACATTCACGCCACTTTTCTTTTTCTTTTTCTCTCAACACATTACGTTCACCAAAAAAAAAACTGAAATTATTGTCAAAGTCCTTGGAAGTCTGCAGTAATTGTTTTGGTAAGCTACAAATTTATTATCATAGCATGACTATTTAGTTAAATTCTCCTGGTTGATGTGTTTCAAATAGAGTCAGGTACAATGGTTTTTGTTTTTATTTTAGTTTCATATGATAGTTATATATATATATATATATATATATATATCAATTAGTTAGAGGTAAATCTGTACAGATTTCAATTTATTTAAGTAATTGAATTTATATATGTACTGAGCTCTGGAGAATATTAATCGATTTGATTATAATTAAAACTTTAGATCTTCAACTTTTAGCCCGATAAATCTTTTAAAATATTTTCTAATTTCAATTGCTTTAAAAAAAAGAGTTGCTGGATATACGCAGCAGGTATTGGTGTTTCTTTTTATCTTTTAATATGCTATAAATTATTTTAGGTTGGGTATTTGATATTACCTTGTCTTTTTATTACAATTTGAAAGCTAATGACTTTTGGACTTCAGGATGCCTGCACGTATAAAGATAATAGATTGGAAACTTTTTTTTAGTTAATTATCAAGTTATACAATTATAGATAAAACTTACGACAAGAGTCGGATTTAAGTATTTAATTTTTTAAGAAATTATGTTTGAAAAACATTCTACTGCTATCATCTTCAAAGAATAGCCTAACAATTCCATAAATATATTTGGCTATGTTTACGAAATTATATAGGGTTTTGTATAGGCTCTTATAAACTCTTATAAACTCATCGGTATCTATTGAATTAGGTGCGGCGCAACTAGGACCCTCATCCCAAAATTGATTGATTTTGTTTTGTGGTGCTCGACAAAAATAAGGTGGGTGAAATCATCTTTAACTTGCAAATACAAGATTTGGAATAAACATATTTATTGTGGGTAAAATTCTCTTTAAATTGCAAACATGTGATTTGGAATAAAATATATTTATTGTGGGATTTACTCTATCTGTAAGTTTATGGTGATAATCATTGTTGTGTTTTGTTACATCCATGGTGAAAGCCTGTGTGGCGTATGATTGCTTGTGTGGTGTATCATTGCCTGTGTGGCGAATCATAGCCTGTGTGACATAGCCTGTGTAGCGAATCATAGCTTGTGTGGCGTATCATTGCCTGTGTGGCGTAGCCTGTTGATAACTCTTATAAAAGAGTTATTATGTGACCTTTTTGATGATAATAACCTTGAGTGTTGTGTGTTCTCTTCGTATGTTTGTGCTGTTTTGTATGTTTATGTTATGTTTTCGTGTGTGTGCCTGTAGGATTGAGTCAAGTGCTTTTATGGGATTTTATGTACATTTTAAGCATCATTTAATCAGTCTATGGCATGTAGCAGGAAGAGCGACAGCAAAGACGATGCTGAAGTCTACTGAAGCGAGGTTCAACTCGTGAGCGAGGTCGAACTCGTAAGCAAAGTCGAGCTCGTGAGCGAGGGCGTAGCGAAAAGGTGCAGAGCAAAGTCTCGAAGTCAAGCTCAAGCTCAAGCTCGCAAGAAAGAAAGAAAGAAAGAAAGAAAGAAAGAAAGAAAGAGGCCGAACTGGTGAGCGAGGTCGAACTCGTGAGCGAGGTTGAACTCTGAGTAAATTCGACCTCGTGAGCGAAGTGGAGCCCGTAAGAATGGACGAGCTCATAAGCAGGGCGAGGAAAAGTCGTAAGCGAAGCGGTGTGATTTGAAGTCTACTCAGTAGAGTCCGCACTCGTGGACGAGCGTACAACTGAAGATGAACTCGTGCTTGTGAAATGAAGAAGTCGAGCTTGTGAGCGAAGTGAAGTTCTTTAGCATATAATGAAGTGGACTAGCTCGTACTATTAGATGAGCTCGTATTTATGGACACGCGGCGACGAACGACACAGTATGGACGAGCTCGAGAAGAATACAGAGATGAAAGAGGGAAGAACTCCATGGACTACATTGCGAAGCGGGAGGAGATTAGCAGACCACAACCACGTGGCGGTGGCGGCGGCATAAGGAGGAAGCGATCTGTTCATTGTCGGGGCTAATGAAAAGGAACAAAAATCGGTGGTTGAAGGGTCGACAGTGCACGATGCACCCCAAAAAGTACCGGAGGTCATTATTAAGCGACACTTTTGGATGGAGCACAATCATCTTTGGGCAGAGGAATCGGAGGAGCTATCTCTTGGAGAGGAAGCCATCGGAAGAGGCGGCGATCGAGAACGAGCACACGATTCGACGGCGTGTTCTATTTTATTTTCTCGATTCCTTTTAGCTTTGTTATGGCTTTAGTTTTCTAAATATTGTTGAACACTCGCTATGAGCTAAACTTGTCGACTTGATCTCTCGATGAACCCCATGCTCTTGGGTTGAACTCATTACTACGCATTTCTTGTTAAATTGATATCACTCTCTTGGGAATTATTTATCTTGTTTGTGCTTGATCACCATGGGTGAGATTTCAGCTCTATGATTTCTGGGAAGTTCTTGTAGAGTGGAAAACAAGAGAGTGAGGTAAGAACATGATTTAAATATTATGTGTGTGAATAGCATAGGAATATGTGTTTACCTTGCGTGGCAAATATGAATGGATTAGTAAAGGTATTCTAAGAGTAGTTCGATATAGGAATATATTGAGTGGCTTTGCAGAATATATCTTAGATTTGGAAAAATACTAAGAATTGGAGAAGTTTATGTCATAGCGATGAGGCAACGATAACGCTGTAGCATTATTAGTACAGAGCATGGGTGGAATCGAGATGTCAAGTCTATTTCTCTCTCTTGATAACAATTGTTTTTCTCGTCGTTGTGTTTGGTATTCTACCTCGTTCTGCCGTAGTTTTATCTTAGCAGTAAGTTCTTAATTGTGCTACTTATTCAAGTGTTACCTCCTGTTTAATTTTCCTTTACTGTTTCCTTTATTAAACAAGGTTGTTGTCGACGTGACTTATACCGCTATCCCTGTGGATTCGATCTCGGAATACTTTCATGTATTACTTGTTGATTACGTGCACTTGCGTACATTTAATTGTGTTGCATAAATACATCACAACACCTGTGTGGCAGGATTTTTAAGCCGGTGAGGTTGAATATGATTGACTATTACTTTCTTGCGATGTATACGCTTTTGGACAAAAATAATGATATTCCTTGTTCCCCACTACTGAGTACGTTTTTGTGCTCACCCCCTTTTTATCTAAAATATTTTCAGGTCAGTGATCATGGAGCGGAGTGGCGGTATGTCGCTTTTAATTCCTTCCAAGACTTGTGTTATTTTTGTTTAAATTCTTTTCCTTTATTATCATTGTTGGATTTTGAGTTACTAGAACTCCGATTTATCTCATGCTACTAAGTCTTGCGTAGTTTGCTTTGGGTCGTTGGTTGGCGTTCAAGTTTAGACTTGAGTTTGTTGGACTCAATATTTGATAATTTTATTCAAGAGATTTTATATATTTTATTATTTAAAAAAAAATGACATGCTTCCGCTTTAGCTATTTTATTTAAGAAAATATAGCATTTTTAAATTATGAATTTAGGGTGTTACATTTAGTGGTATCAGAGCGGGTCTACGTTTCTGTATACTTTAAAAATTTTGAATAATTTGTTATCTGATGTTGTTATGACAAAGGGCATCACTCATTCCCGGCACGCGCTCCTGATCGAGGTAATTTACGTTGTTTTGATATGATAAAATAGTTTGGTGAGCACTTATTAGTGAAGATTCTCTCTCAAATATTATGAGATGTGGTGGAGTTTTGTATGTGGCATTATGTGAGAGTTGTGCATCCTTTTGTTAAAATTATTGTTGAACTTGAGCAAGAGTTGATTGAAATTTTTACTTAGTTTTGTCCTCGAAATTAGAAGGAACTTAGCTGCTTGATTATTAGGCATCACTTGTGTAGGTTAGATGGAGAATAACAATAATATACCTCTAGTTTATGAACATGTTCTTACCGTAGTCCGATTCTGCCAACGTTATAAAGTGGAATTTAATTTTATAGGAAATGGCCCGTGGACCCCAACGCAACCCCAATAATGACCAACAGACTACGAATTTGGTGAAAACACTGGTAGCCACACTGCAAGAACTCACACAGTGCCAACCTCATGCAGCGCCTGCTTTACAAAATAATGCACCACCGTCGCTGACTACTATCCAAGTGATTGAGCAATTTCATCGATACGCACCGTCGAGGTTCGATGGTAGGAGTGGACCTCTGATTTTAGAAGAATGGATAATGGAGCTCGAGAGAATTTTTGAGCACATAGAGTGTACTGATGCCCACAAGGTGTCGTGCGCGGTCTTTCAATTCACTGAAGATGCAGGCCACTGGTGGAAGTCTTTTAGAAGTGGTTTGACTGAAGCGGAGCATCAGAACCTAACATGGGAAAGGTTCAAATAAGTAGTTATGGATAAATACTTTCCACGTTCCTATCGTAATCAGAAACAAGCGGAGTTCCTTGACTTAAAGCAGGGCGGTATAACTGTGACTGAATACGAGAGGAAGTTCAATAAACTTGCCCGTTACGCTACACGACTGGTCGATACTGATGATCAAAAGGATGATCGTTTTCTTCGTGGGCTTAAACCTGAGATACGGGGCATCCTTGCAGTTCACGAGATTGTAAGTTGGGGTTGCTGTCAGAAGAGCACATGAAGTGGAGGCTGGACTCGAAGTGGATAAGAATACAAGAAATGTGGATCATCCAGTAAAGAGGAAGTGGGACAACCGAAACCGGGGAAACAACAATGTTCTCTATAAGAAGGGGAGAATGATTAACACTCAGCATGCTCATAATACGTCGACGCAGAGGCCCATGTGTCAGCAGTGCAAGCGGCCACACTTTGGAAGATGTCATGGACAAGTCGGAGTATGTTATATCTGCCGCGAGCCGGGACATTACGCCAACAACTGTCCAAATAAGGGAAGAGTTGAACAAAAGAAAGGAGGTAATGCTCGACTATATGCATTCACTCGGCAGGAGGGTGGTGAAGGGAGTGGTACTATGTCAGGTATGATTATCGTTTCTGGATTACCTGTTTTAGCCTTATTCGATTCTGGAGCATCACATTCTTTTATATCTGTTGGACTATGTGAGAAAACAAGAATAACTGTAGAAGTAGAGAACCTAGCCCTTGATGTTAGGATTCCCTCAGGAGAAACTCTAAGAACTAACAAGATGGCACGGAGTGTGAAAATCGTGTTGGGAGGAAAAACATTAGAGGCGGATCTTTATGCTTTAGAGATGCATGATTTTGATTTGATCTTAGGGATGGACTGGTTAAGTAGCAATTACGCCACTATAAGGTTCGGAAGAGAATGAGTTTACGTTCTACGGAGCAAGGATTGGAAAACCATTGGAGATAATATCTGCAATGGAAACAGTGAAGATGCTAAGAAAAGGAAAGTGTGAAGGATTCTTGATAAATGTATTGGGGTCAACAGAGACAAAGACAACAATAGAGGATGTGGAAGTGGTTCGAGATTTTGTCGATGTGTTTCCTGAAGAAATACCAGGTTTACCACCGAGTCGACAAGTGGAGTTTACCATTGACCTTGTGCCCGGAGTAGCACTAGTTTCTAAGGCTCCATACCGAATGGCACCAAAGGAGTTAGAAGCGTTGAAGGCACGGTTACAAGAATTATTGGATAAAGGATATATTCGACCGAGTGTTTCACCATGGGGAGCACCAGTTTTGTTCGTAAAGAAGAAAGATGGTAGCATGAGAATGTGTATCGATTATCGAGACCTGAATCAACTTACAATAAAGAACAAGTATCCTCTACCGAGAATTGAAGACATCTTCGATCAACTACAAGATGCAGGAGTTTTCTCAAAGATAGATCTACGATCTGGATACCATCAATTGAAGGTGAAGGAAGATGACATTCCAAAGACAGCATTTAGGACAAGATATGGTCACTACGAGTTTGTGGTAATGCCTTTTAGATTGTCCAATGTCCCTGTAGTTTTTATGGATCTGATGAATAGGGTGTTTCATCCATACTTGGATAAGTTCGTGATCGTCTTCGTCGATGACATCTTGATATATTCTAAAAATCAAGAAGAGCACGAGTCGCATCTGCGCATAGTCTTGGAGACACTAAGGAACGAAAATTTGTACGCCAAGTTTACAAAGTGTGAGTTTTGGCTGAATCGGATTGGATTTCTTAGACACGTGGTAACTTCAGAAGGAATTGAAGTGGATCCGGCAAAGGTTGAGGCGGTAAGTAATTGGAAAGTGCCGACAAGCGCCGCAAAAATACGAAGTTTTCTTGGATTGGTAGGATATTATGGAAAATTTATTGAAGGTTTTTCAAAGATTGCAGGACCACTCACTTAGTTGACACGGAAAGGAATACCGTTTGAGTGGACGGAGAAGTGTGAAATAAGTTTTCAAATATTAAAAGATAAGTGGTAACTGCTCCAGTCTTGACTATCCCTGATAATTCTAAGGGATACATAATCTATAGTGACGCGTCGAAGCAGGGTTTAGGATGTGTGCTAATGCAAGAAGGAAAAGTGGTGGCTTATGCATCTCGACAGTTGAAGCCACATGAACTAAATTATCCTACACACGATTTAGAATTGGCGTGATGGTTCATACTTTGAAGATTTGGAGACATTACCTTTATGGGGTAAGTGTGATATTTATCTTGACCACAAGAGTTTGAAATACTTTTTCACGCAAAAAGAGCTAAACATGAGACAACGAAGGTGGTTGGAGTTGGTCAAGGACTATGATTGTAAGATTTTGTACCACCTTGGAAAAGCAAATGTTGTGGCAGATGCACTTAGCAGAAGGATGGATGCAAATCCTGTAAGAAGGTTAACTCAAAAAGAGGAGTTGGTGAAAGATTTTGAAAGATTGAGTCTTGAAGTAGTGACCACACCTGAAGAAGCGGGTGCTATTATCTCAGCTTTGGTAGTACGTCCGACGTTGCGAAATAAAATTCGCGAAGCTCAAAAGGATGATGAGTTCCTACAAAGGATGCTAGCTAAGGAGGTGTCTGATGATCCACGAAGATTTTCAGTTCTGCGTGATGGGACACTTGCCTATAATAAGAGAATTTGTGTGCCAGTGGATGAAGAGTTGAGAAAAGAGATAATGGATGAGGCACATCGAACTGTGTACACAACACACCCTGGTAGCACCAAGATGTACCAAGATTTAAAGAAGAGTTTTTGGTGGTATGGCATGAAAAGGTCAATTGCAAAGTATGTGGAGCGATGTCTGGCGTGTCAACAAGTGAAGGCTGAACATCAAAGACCATCGGGATTGTTAAAGCCCTTAGAGATACCAGAGTGAAAGTGGACTATGGATTTTGTAGTTCGACTTCCTAGGACTTTGAGAGGTAATGATGCAATTTGGGTGATTGTTGACCATTTGACTAAGTCAGCGCATTTTGTGCCAGTGCATATGACGTTTTCGATGGACAAGTTTGCACAGTTATATGTTCGGGAGATAGTTCGACTTCATGGGGTACCGACATCCATTATATCTGATCAAGATCCACGTTTTACGTCAAGGTTTTGGGGCAGTCTACACCTTGCTTTGGGTACAAAGTTAAAGTTGTCGACAGCGTATCATCCTCAGACAGACGGCCAGTCAGAAAGAACGATTCAAACTTTCGAAGATATGTTAAGAACTTGCGTCTTGGATATTGGAGGAAGTTGGGAGACACACTTACCGTTGATAGAGTTTGCTTATAACAATAGTCACTCCAGTATTGGTATGGCTCCTTATGAGGCACTCTATGGGAGAAAATGTAGATCACCTGTCTTTTGGGATGAAGTAGGTGAAAGAAAAAAATTGGGACCCGAGATGGTGGAAAGAACTGTTGATGTTGTCAAGAAAATTCTAGATAGGATCAAAGTTGCTCAAGATAGACAAAAGTCTTATGCTAATAAAAGAAGAAAGGACTTGCATTTTGAAGTTGGTGATAAAGTGTTTTTGAATGTAGCGCCAATGAATGGAGTTTTGAGATTTGGTAAGAAATGAAAGTTAAGACCTCGCTTCATTGGACCATTTGAGATTTTGGAAAAGATTGGAGATGTTGCCTATCGTTTGGCGTAATCGTCTGAGCTGTCATCCGTGCATAATGTTTTTCATGTTTCGATGTTGAGGAAGTATATGCATGACCCGAGTCATGTGGTGTCATATGGTGGTATATCGCTTAATAAGGATTTAACGTACGAGGAAGAACCCATCATGATTTTAGATCGAAAAATCCACGAGTTAAAGAATCGGCGCGTGGCTTTAATTAAAATACAGTGGAGTCGCCATGGATCCGAGGAAGCGACTTGGGAACGTGAGGATGAAATTCTAGCTAAGTACCCCTCCCTAATAGCACTTGGTAAGACAATTTCGAGGACAAAATTTTTATTAAGTGGGTAGGGTTGTAACGCCCCACTTTTTGCTTGTGTTAAATTCTTTTAAATTTTAAATCATTTACGTTGAATTTGTTGTTACGTTCGATTTTGTGTTGGACTTGAGGGAGTCCGTAGTTGCGCCCCTAGCTAGAAAAAGAACTTCATAATTTATTTTAGGGCCTTCAAATATTACTTTACAAAGAAAAATAATAATAATATGGGATAAGTAATAAAATAAGTTTTGGGCTTATATAATTGTCAAATTATATTATTTATTCTCAAATTGGGCTTTGTATAATATTGTTGAGCCCAACTTTTATTTTATATTTCTGTATAATTAAGTTTTATTTAACACTACAACAAAAATTAGATATAGAGGCATTTATTTAGAGACACTTACTACTAATTGTCTCCAAAATATATATATGGGACAATTAATAAAATATGTAAAATTTAGAGGACAAATTTTCTTGAAAATCGATAACATCCAAAACCCTTAAATTTTGGGCAAAACAATTATCGCCTCTTCCTCTTTTCCTTCTCTTTCTCGTCTCTCGTCTTGCTTTCTCTCACGAGCGTCACGTCGTCCTCATTCCCAAGAACATCGTTGTTGCTGCGGATCCACCGCCACTCGTCTCTCTGGCGGTCACCGACGGCTTTGAGCTACCGGTCGACCAATCAAAGGCGATCGGGCTGCGAAGAGGAGATCGGGATCTTGAAGGCGACCTGCGAGATTTCCGTGCTGCGATGCCGATGTCAAATTGATGATCTTTTCCACCAAAGGAAAACTCTCGAATATGCTACCGATTCACGGTAACTAAACCTTTTCTCTATCCTATCGCATTACGTGAAGGTTGGTGAAACGGATTTTTCATTTTCTGCTTTTCTTGTCCGTGACTCATGATGATTGGCGAACTTTTGATTTTATTTTCCCCTTTGAGTACGTTGCGAAGTCGTTTCATTCCAAATTTGGTGAATTTTGTGAGTAAATCGAAATAGTGTTTGTTGATGGTTTACCTCTTTTGAAGGTTCGATAATGAATTTATTATTTGCTGTATGGTGAAGTGATATCTTGATTCAACAATGAGTTTGTAGAACAAGGCATCTGATGTCTACAAGGGACTTGTTCAATCAAAGGATGCTACTCAAAACAATTCCAAAAGAGGTTGTTGTTTCGGCATTTTTGGGCGAAAGGTGAACACAGTAGATCGGTATGAGAAGAATCTAGAAGACACGGAGGTAATATGATAGCGAGAACAATTATCTCATTATTTGAGAGGTAAAGATCATTAAGCTGTTGTAATTTGATCGAATTGACTACCTCTTTTTCTTTTTGAAACTTTTATGCGGTTTATCTAAATTGATCAAAATTTGGGAGGTCAATTCCTGTTAAAATTAATTTTCACAGTATTAGTTTATGAATGGGAGTGATTTATGCACAAAGACAACAATTTAGATAAGGTGCCTATAAGAGCCTTAATATGCTAATTTGGAGGCACAAATCTTTTAATACTACACATAAAAGTGACCCTAATTTATATGAAAGCTCAAATAAGTGCCTAATGCATTAGCCTAAAGACAAATATAAGTGTCTCGTAATGTTATTTTATTGACATATGAGGTTTTATGCGACACATTATGTGAATCAAATTTAAAATGAATGTTCATGCTACACATTTTGTGTCCTTAAATTTATGTTTTATAGACACAAATAAGTGCTCCCATAGATTTATCAACATAAATTTTAAATTATTTAGGGCACTTATATGTGCCTTGAAAAATCAATCTTGGGACATATTAAAGTGATTGGAAAGTTATTGATTTAGAGGCACTTAAAAAAGTATCTAGAACTCTTTTGGGACACGATACCTGGAAGCATATATGATAAGTGCCCCGAAAATCATAAGTGCCCCAAAAGGGTATATATTGAGGCACTTTTGGGTGTCTGAAAATCACTTTTTTGTTGTAGTGTAACAAGAGTTCTAATGAGATTAGGATATCTTTAGGGTTATAACTATCCACCCCATATATATATATATATATATATATATATATATATATATATATATATATATGGTTAACGTGAGAACCATTTATATTGTGAGCGTGAGAACTAAAAATGATGAATTTATAGTGAAAGTTGATGAATCCATTGGAAAAGTTCTTGAATCCAAAAATAGAATTTTGCCTCTCATGAGATTGAACCCGGTGAAAATTCTAAATTTTGAATTCGATAATTTTCTCAATGGATTCATCAACTTTCATAACAATTCATTTGGTTCTTAGTTTTTAGGATAAAAATAGTTCTCATATGAACCAAACTCTCTCTCTCTCTCTCTCTATATATATATATATATATATAACACATTCACGCCACTTTTCTTTTCCTTTTTCTCTCAACACATTCGTTCACAAAAAAAAAAACTAAAATTATTGTCAAAGTCCTTGGAAGTCTGCAGAAATTGTTTGGTAAGCTACAAATTTATTATCATAGCATGGCTATTTAGTTAAATGGTTGATGATGTTTTCAAATAGAGTCGGTACAATGGTTTATGTTTTATTTTAGTTTCATATGATAGTTATATATATATATATATATATATATATATGACGGCCTTAGGAGGCGACGGCAGCAACAGCGGCGGCGGCAAGGCGGCGACTGCGAACATCAAGAATATAAACAAACAACAACAAACAATAGATTTTGAAAGAAAGAAAAGAAGAAAAAATTGAGAACAAAATTGATGGATTTTGAGAAAAATATAAGATAAATTTGATAGATGATTGAAGAATCGAAATATGATGGCTATGGCGGTGTTTCACGACGAATTAAATTGTAATCAACGAAAGAGACGAATGGAATTGACATAGAAGGATGAATGAGAGATTTTACGTCGAAACCATAAAATGCATTGAACAAAACATGAAGCTGCGTTGAACAAAACATGACAATCATTGACTAAAGCACAAACCGCATTTGCCACAAAACACAAACATGCATTGAACAAAGCATGTCCATGCATTGAACAAAGCATGTCCATGCATTGAACAAAGCACTTCCATGCATTGATCAAAACATGTCGATGTATAATCAAAGACGTGATAATTACGATGCTTATATTAAT
This sequence comes from Salvia rosmarinus, assembly GCA_036937905.1. Taxonomy (NCBI): domain Eukaryota; kingdom Viridiplantae; phylum Streptophyta; class Magnoliopsida; order Lamiales; family Lamiaceae; genus Salvia; species Salvia rosmarinus. The sequence continues at coordinate 19,563,150 of CM072822.1, read as the reverse complement.
ATATTAAAATACTTCCATTAGTCGGCGACAATGCTTAAAATAAATAAATATCAATAAATTTGAAAAAGTATTCTAACTTATCATAGCATTCTTGGTAAAACACTGATAAGAAAGCACGTAGAATTTGAACACGTATCATAGAAAACAACGTTGATGCAAGGATATTGCAAAAAGAAATATAAACCATATTCTTTAAAATATACAAGATGACAATTATAATATGATACCAAGTTCATTATTTATCATTTAAACTAGCCAAAAAATGTCATAAATATTTGAAGAATCGAAATGGGGGTGAACAAAAAGAAGAAGGAAAAATAACAGGAAGATAATTTTTCAAAACATAGATGCATTATTCTCTTCAACAGCATGCATTTTTATTCATTTAAATCATTATCCAGGTTCAACTAAATCATTTTTGTTTTCTCAATCACATAACAAATCAAATTACTAATCTACCCTTAATGACGCGAAAATTAGCGAAATTATATATATATATATATATATATCAATTAGTTAGAGGTAAATCTGTCTGATTTCAATTTATTTAAGTAATTGAATTTATATATGTACTGAGCTCTGGAGAATATTAATCGATTTGATTATAATTAAAACTTTAGATCTTCAACTTTTAGCCCGATAAATCTTTTAAAATATTTTCTAATTTCAATTGCTTTAAAAAAAAAAAAAGAGTTGCTGGATGTACGCAGTAGGTATTGGTGTTTCTTTTTATCTTTTAATATGCTATAAATTATTTTAGGTTGGGTATTTGATATTACCTTGTCTTTTTATTACAATTTGAAAGCTAATGACTTTTGGACTTCAGGATGCCTGCACGTATATAGATAATGGATTGGAAACTTTTTTTAGTTAATTATCAAGTTATACAATTAGAGATAAAACTTACGATAAAGAGTCGGATTTAAGTATTTAATTTTTTTAAGAAATTTATGTTTGAAAAACATTCTACTGCTATCATCTTCAAAGAATAGCCTAATAATTCCATAAATATATTTGGCTATGTTTACGAAATTATATAGGGTTTTGTATAGGCTCTTATAAACTCTTATAAACTCATCGGTATCTATTGAATTAGATGCGGCGCAACTAGGACCCTCATCCCAGAATTGATTGATTTTGTTTTATGGTGCTCGACAAAAATAAGGTAGGTGAAATCATCTTTAACTTTCAAATAAGAGATTTGGAATAAACATATTTATTGTGGGTAAAATTCTCTTTAAATTACAAACATGTGATTTGGAATAAAACATATTTATTGTGGGATTTACTCTATCTGTAAGTTTATGGTAATAATCATTGTTGTGTTTTGTTACATCCATGGTGAAAGTCTGTGTGGCGTATTATTGCTTGTGTGGCATGGCTTGTGTGGTGTATCATTGCTTGTGTGGCGTAGCCTGTGTGGTTAATCATAGCCTGTGTGGCGTATCATTGCCTGTGTGGCGTAGCCTGTGTGGAAGTATTTTTAAGCCGGTGAGGTTGAATATGATTGACTATTACTTTCTTGCGATGTATACGCGTTTGGACAAAAATAATGATATTCCTTGTTCCCCACCACTGAGTACGTTTTTGTGCTCGCCCCTTTTTTATCTAAAATGTTTTCAGGTCAGTGATTATGGAGCGGCGTGACGGTGTGGGTGTGCCTAGTGGTTTTCTTCGTATCCTCATAATTTAATTAGCATATACGATTTCTTTTAATTCCTTCCAAGACTTGTGTTATTTTTGTTTAAATTCTTTTCTTTATTATCATTGTTGGATTTTGAGTTACTTGAACTCCAACTTATCTCATGCTACTAAGTCTTGCGTAGTTTGCTTTTGGTCGTTGGTTGGCGTCAGTTCTTTTGCAAAGTTTAGACTTGAGTTTGTTGGACTCATTATTTGATAATTTTATTCAAGAGATTTTATATATTTTATTATTTAAAAAAAAATGACATGCTTTCGCTTTAACTATTTTATTTAAGAAAATATAGCATTTTTAAATTATGAATTTAGGGTGTTACATTTTTTTATTCGGTTTGAGTGAGTAAATGATTTGATTCGATTTGAATTTTTTAAATTAATTTGAATTTGAGTTTTTCAGATTCGATTCGATTTGAAACCAGATCGACAGTACCCCTAGGTGGCGGAATGGCATACAAATTGCCACAACATGCAAACGCCCACAGGATGCAGTATAGAAGCCCTACTTTGAGGGTGTTTGGCTAAGCTTATTTTAGAGAGCGTATAAATTCAATGAACTAATAATAATTTCTCAAGATCTTATAAGTTATCAAAATATTTAAATAATTGAGCTTATAAATTAGAGAAAGAATCATAAATTAGAAAGAGAAAATCATAATTAGAAAGATATAATTGATAAAATGTAAAGTTAATAGTATATATATAGAAAATAACTAATTATAATAAAATTAATTTAATAATTAAATATTATTTATAAATTTATAAAAATAAATTAAAATTAAAAACTTATTTAAAAAATATAACTATTTAAAAATTTATAAGGTCAGCCAAAAATTCACTTAATCGTGTCAATTGACTAGCCGATGATTTGGAACTTTGACCTTTTGAATTCTCATTTCTGCCCTTGAAATATCTAGTATTGCTTTCCCTTAACATTCTTACACGTGGGTCTTCGTTACTGACCACTACCTTTTCTGTTTGTTGTCACCGAGTGGGAGCCTTGGCTGTTGCATTTTTCCTTTCGTCCAGTCGGCAGTCGTCCCCGTCTCACAAACTGAAAACTCGTATATTAGAACATGAGATAATTTTATAAAAGTATAATGAAAAATTTGTCTTTATTTTATCGTAAAATACTTAATTGAAAATACTTATTTGGATACAAAATTCACCTCTAAATAGAACATTTATTCAAGAAACTGCAAAATTGCATTTTTATTTTCAAAATATTCTTCAAGAGTTAGTTTAATAAGAAACGAAACAACGTTTTAAAGTAAAGGGATTTTATTAATCCAATCCTGAAAAATGCATTATTTATCAACTCAAAAAAGTACATTTTATCTAAAAAAAAGTAAATTTAGGCATTGAGTAGTTTTATAACTCAAAAAATACATTTTATTAATCTTTAAACGAGTCTTCTATAATTAATTGGAATAAATCATTCAGATAATAATTTAAATTACATAGTTATGAAATAATTAATAAGTAAAGAGACTTGAATATTATGATTTGTTATGAAATAATTAATAAGTAAAAAGACTTGAATATTATGATTTGCTATGAAATAGTTAATAAGTAAAGAGACTTGAATATTATGATTTGTCAGCCTTAAATTAGATCAATATTCCAATCAACCATACTCTAAATTAGTATATTATTTTTCATTCAAATCTTGTACGAACATAACAAATTAACAATCTATTTTTTAAGAGTTTTAAAACGATAAAACTCCACATGTAAACATTAATTGAAGAATCCATCACACACACTTTCACATCACATGTTGCCCAAAATATATTTCTAGAATTCGGCATTTCAAGATATCATCTAAGCTGTTGAGAGCCTATCAACCTAAGCTGGTGAAAGTTGAGTCTCTGTAGATCAACTACCTCCAATACTCCACCGCCCCTTCGATCGAATCGATGAGGTATCCTCCTAACCGGAACTTCATCACAAATGGCAGCATAGCAACGGGAGTGCAACTGCTATGATGCCTGCGTGGAGTCTGTGTCCACGCCGTTCTCTTGGATCAGCTGGGGAGATAGGAAGACCATATATTAAGGATTTGGCAGATGCAATAGTAATGTAGTTTAGTTGAGAGGCAAATGATGCAATTATGGAAGGGAGAGGAAGTAGTGCTACCAGTGAGCCAACTCGCTCATATGCCTCCATTACTTGAGGATTCTCCTCGTTTTCGTATCCTACTTGTAGTATTCGAGGTCCGTTAATGGACCAGAAAGCCCTCCTGCCGGCTTCCTAGAAAAAGAAACAACGGGTAACCACTACTTTTGCATAGTGTAGATAAATATAGCATAGACTAATCCACTACATACTTTGATGGCTTAAACACTTTTGACCTGGTCTGGTCGGCTAATCCTTCAAGATACTCAAATTATATGTATTGTCAATCCAATCTATCACCCGAAGTAAATGCCCCCTAATAGTTTTTGTCTTAGCGTTAGCCGAGAGTTAAGCTAATTTACCTGTAAGACGAGCAGGTATATGGCATCAAGCGCTTGAACACAAATTTCAGGGTCAGCTACTGCTTCACGTTCAATTGAGAGTGCACTGCCAAGCTCGGGGGGCATTTTAGACGTGTCTTGCTCACTGTATATCTGTTACAGATCAAAGGAATGCAGAAGATCATATGTAAGAGCAAAAACAAGAAACTGGAGTTGGAAACCACGTTTCTCTGGTGGAAACTATAAAACCACTTATCACACTTAAAGATTATATGATTCACCAGTAGTTTGCAACATGAATGTCATGCTACATAGCCAAACCATATGGATTTCTCTACATTAAAATTTAGATCTATCATTTGCATTATTAGGTCACAACAGTTCAACTCATTAAGGGCTATACATCTCTTACTAGGTGCTCATTCATTTGGTATACCAATTTCAGGACAAATCAAGATTACTACCAATTACAGAGTCCTGACTTTGGAGATTATGAGAGTAGAAGAAATGTAAAGGACAAACAATAAAAAATAGTCTGAAAAAATAGCTGGTTTTCGAAGAACATTTACCTTGTTTCCAGCAACTGGGAGTAGCAGAGCAGGCCAGAGGAACTCTGATACGAGAAGCAAATTTTGCAGCTGGTTTTCTGCTTCAAAGCAACAGTTGCGAATAGTTCCTGAGACCTGTAAGAACAAAATAAAACTACTAGTAATCAGAAAACGTTCCCTATTTCCCCCAACGGTTATAAGCCACTACTTATAGCTGCTAGTTCTATAACCATACAAACAATTCCTTCAGAAAGACATCACAAGAGTTCTCGCTCTGACGCAACACAAGTATTTTGGATGGGGTGTACGAGGAGAAAATTCTTTTATGTCACTATTTGTTCTCTCCTTTATTTTCATTCTCAACAACCACTTTTCACAACAGAGATACTAGTACAACTGAACTAGGGAGAAGTGCCAGAGATGTAGATAAATCAAACAAACACAAAACAAATTCCAGTTGATCCCTATATAACTGGCACATCCAGTTATGCCCATGCCCTCACTCTGAAGCAACAACAAACAGGGACACAGGCTATTAACTCAAATATCTATGGAGTAAGGGAAAAAAAAAAGACAAGACGAAATGTTACATATCAAGAAAATAAATCAAATACCCCTTTCTTTCGCAATGGGCTTGGTGAATCAAACTGCCTGATAATTTGCTTCAGAAGTCCTCGCTTGGGTTCCAGTAGAAGCTTTCTTCCTGCTTCATTCTTTGATATGTTTACAAGTATAGAAGCAACATGTTCAAAGGGATCCTCATCTAGTGCGGATGAAAACATAGGTTAAGCCATCAAATAAGACAAATATAATTAAATTTGGTAGGATTAGGTTCTAAACTAATCAGAATAACCAGAAACATAAGATAAATAACATACACTACACATAAAGGGATTATTGAACAGAAGGAATGGAAGGAAAAACTTGCCTTTCTTTTCACTAGATGAAGCACAAAATGATCGGACCAGCTTCATGATGTACAGACCTCGCATCTTCTCATCTCCGTTCTGGAATCCAGGATAACAGTCACTATATAGTAAACTCCAAATGAATTTCAACAATAAATACACACTTTATGGTCCATAACTATTTTGCAGAATCTAGTACAACTATCAGTATATGGTTATTCATCTAAAGAATTTTCCTATAGTGCAACACCAAAATAAAAGGACAAAGGAAAAGCCAAGGAGATGATAATGGCAACCTGAAGTAAAGATTCAATTCCAGCATCCAGTTGTGTGATATTGACAATAAGCATGACCAGTAAGTGTTTTATGTTGCAGTCTATTTTGTACAGTATATCCATCACAATTTTGACGATACCCATCTCAACCATCTTTCCTGCTAAATTTGAAACTTGCGATAAATTAACAAGGGCTTCTGCAGCAGGTTCAGACACTTCCTGGACGAATAAATGAAATCAAACGTTACAAAAGAACTAATAGCAATCCCAAATACAATATTGTAAAGATTTTCCAGTTTCAGATGAGAACCAAATAGCCAATTAAATCTGTTCATACTTAAGTTCATCTTGTGTAAATGACAAAGAGATATGACTTTACTGGACACACATTCAAAGTAGAGAGGAAGCAGAAACTGCAGTTGGTTTTGATAAAATTTAAATATTTAGAAGCACATGCTCAGCTCTCAACGATTTAAAGAGACCATTTAGGTGGATTTAAGCAACATCTAAAATCATTTTCAATTCTCTCCCATGCCTTAATTTTCCATATAGCCAATTTTAAGTATCTCCCTTGCTCATTCGAAACTTCACAAAGTGAAGCGACCTAAAATTCTTCGTATCCTCATAATTTAATTAGCATATACGATTTCTTTCAATCCTCTCCCATAAATTCATAATGGGATTTAAACACACAATTTAAGCATCAAGCTCACCAACTCCTTTTATCAAGGAAAAGTTCAAAAGAGATAACCTTTTTCTCAGCAAGAAGGCGGCATAGCGACGGAACGGCGACGGCGAAGTACTTCGCGAGAGACTGTAGTCCATCTTCTGAACCCGTATAATCTCGTAAAATATTCACTGCGGCCTTTTTAATCTATTATATTGAAAACAAATAAAGTTCATAAATTGAACAAACACGTATTGAGATTAGCACAAAAAAAAGTATTGAAAATAAATCTAGAAACCTCGACGGCTATATTTAAATAATTCTTAGTCGACGGACATATATATATATATATATATATATGTGCAATATATATGAAATACTAATGAAATACAGAGTAGAGACAGAGAGAGTTACAGGTGGAGAATCATGTGAGAGGAAGCCGATGAGTTCTTCTACCTCCGTCGCCATTGTTGCTGCTGCTCGAAGTTTTTGAGCAACGAGGAGCAGTTGCTGTGAAAAGTGAGTTTTCGGCGTTGTGAGGTCATTGGCCCAATAACATATTAGTCCAAAATCTTGGGCCCACCCAGCTTCAGTCCACTAATGCGGTTCAACCCGGCCCAACCGTAAGTTCAGCTAAGCTAACTAAAAACTAAAATATGAAGTAAAAGTTACGAGGATCGTGACTTTGAAAATTTGTTTTGAATTATTGGCATTAAAAATACACCAACTTTGGTTGATTTTGCATACCAATTATTTTGGCTGCCAACTCACTCGATTTACACTATAGGGTTATCATGTTAGTTTTTATTCGGGCAAAAAATCTGATTGTGATAAAATTACAGTTAAGTTCAAATATATTTAGACTCCTTTTGAAGTTTGTGTGCAAATAAAAAAAATTCAAAATTTGTGTATTTTAACGTGAATAACTCATCCATTTCATAGAAAAATTAATTTCGTAATAACAATAATATTCTATGTAGTTTGTGGTGCATAGAAGTTTATCCGAAGTCATCAAACAATTTTTTGTCGTTAATTCAACAGATGTAAAATTGCATACAAAATCGATATTTTTGAACCACGTGTATTTCTGTAATTTACAATCTCTATCTAGTCTTCTGAAAATCTTCTCTGATCAATTTGCTTTTTGAACAATCTTTGAAGGTTCTTAGAGATTTTGAAGAAATATATCTCACTGCATTGATGCTGAATTCTATAATATTAGTTTAATTTGGACATTGTACAAATTCCTGAGTAATAATATAATACTATATCAGTTTATAACACATCGATTTTTATAAATAGGAAAATAAAAAATAAGATAATATTTTATTTTGAAACGATAATAATTTTATTTTTTATTCTACTAAGTATCAAAAGACATTATATAATATAATATTTTATAATATATAAGACTAGTGTTACTATATGTAACTAGGCTGACACTTAATATGAGTTATTAAATTTACAAAATGACAGTGAATGATTATTTATAGGGTAAATGTTAGTCTATCTCTTAATATTTTGTGAATTTTCAATTAGTGTCACAATGTAAGTATATTCTTATTTTGATTCTTAACATTTTAGAAAATTTTAATTAATGTATTGTTCGATCGATTTCTGACAAAAAAACTCTTATGTGGCTGTCGAAGAGCTATGTTGAACGCTATATCAATTAAAAAGAAGAAGAAAAATGTGTGAAAGCTCACCAAAACAATAGAAAACGTTTACATGGCGGTTTTTATTTTTTTCGTGTCGTTTTGATGAGTTTTTATGTTTTTTTTTTTTAGTTAATTAATGTGACGTCCAACATGGTTCTCTGATAGCTACGTAAACCTTTGTTCGTTTGAAATCGATCGACATGATATTAATTGAAATTTTATGAAACGCTAAGGACTAAAGTAAAAATATATTTATATTATGAAATTAATTAAAAAAATTAAGACGTCGAGACATAAACTGACATTTACAATTATTTATATTTCAAAACTGGAAAGCTAATTTGAGCACAACAACTGCCCGTTGGATCCACAACCATTGTTCTTCATTTTCTTTCTCTCCATAACTCATAATCCGTGTGCGAAAATATTCAATTACATCCAACCAAGGGAAGATTCATCGGTAATCCCTAACTCCGATTTCTTTGCTTATTTCTATTTTCAGTTTTCCCATCTATTTTTTTAATATAGTATGGTAAAACCTTTTGCATATCCATGGTATGACCGATTTGGCATTGCATATGCTATGAAATGAGATATTGTAGATTTTCGAAATGGCAAATGTAAAATTGAAAGTATATTCTATGAGGAATCTATAAATTGACCGGGATTATAGCTAAGTTTGATTCATCGAGTGCTTGTTTATTAACATTTTTATTTACATAGTGAAAAATCTGAAGATTATATAGCACATAGTTAATTAGCGATTAGTTAGAAACCTACCAGTGTTAACTTCACATAAACAAGAGCTTTTTGTTGGAACTTTAGTTAAGCAAGAACTTTAACTCGTTTCAGTTGTTTTTAAGCTAGGCTTTTCTCCTTTTAAGTTTATTTGGAAACACCTTTCAATGATTATAGTTGTAAATTGATTGATAAATCTAGAATATGTAGATATGCGAGATTTATGTAAAGCAGTAAAGAACACCAAGAACTTTACGTGGTTCGATCGTTAATGAGATCTCGTCGACGGATGAGTGATTCCTCAATACTTTCACTATGTTTTATTACGGTGAGTATAGCTAAAAGCTCTTAGTATTCAAGTTCTAACCCTTTTACCTTCAATCTAATTCCTATTTATACATGTCTGAGGGCTCCTAAAGGCGTGCCCATTCCCTCCATTGGCCGGGACTCTTCCCCTGGCGTGTAGGGGCTCTTCCTCTCGCCTGTAGGGATGCTTCGCCTTCCGTGCGCCACGTGGAGAGTGGCGCCTGACTCGAGTTCTGGGGGCTAGGGTTTTGGGGGCTGATTAGGGTTTGCCTTGGGCTACCGTGGGCCCGCTACTAATGTCAGGCCCAGCTCGTTTGGGCTGTCGGTCATTACTAATGTCGTCCAGCTCGTTTGGGCTGTCGGTGGGCTTTGTGGGTGGGCCATATCCCATCATAGCCCCTCCAGAATAGTCGAGGCAGCCGTGCGGGGTGAGGCGAAGAATGCGCGTTGCGGGTAGGATGTTGCTCGGTGATGTTAATCCTCGAAGGTTTCTCGATCTCTTTGGTGTCGGGATGTGATTGGTTCGCTGGATTCGAGCGGGGTAGCGGTTTTGACGTTACGGGCGTGTGCCGCTTGTTGGGAACCGAGTGGAGTCGCTTGTCGTTTAGCGAAGATGTCTTTGCAAAGGAAGTCAAGTCAGGCACGGATAGCGACCCTGCATAGGTTACACCGAGATCCGATCTGGAGCGGCACCGCTCTTCTTCGGAGGATGCCGAGTTCGACACGAGGCGGATCGGATAGAGAAATCATCTTTGGATGATGCCGAGGTTCGTCTGAGTGATCGCCTTTTAGGGATCTTTGAGGTCCGATCTGGATGGAGATGTTCTCGTGAGGCGATGTCCGTTGGTAGGACGCCGAGGTCCGATCTGGATGCTCCGACTTTCGGGGAAAGGTCGAGGTCCGACCGGCGCGCCGCCTTCTTGGATGTGGAAGCGGACGGGTCCGGGTTCGAGCCGTCTAAGGTCAGCGTAATCATCACACGATCGGTGGCGGTCTATCTTCCCGTGAAGTCGTCACACGCCGCCAGCGACAGTGGGCACTCGAACCGCGTCGCGTCGACTCCACATCCAATAGCGGTAGCACGTGGGAAAGTTGAAGCGGCGGTTTTAGGCGCCATTTGTCCTATAAATAGGCCCAAATGAGGCCACTGCTCACTTTCATTTTCGACGCTTTGTTTTCGTGAGAATACATTCGCAAATTTCTAATTTTCTTTCAAACTTGTTGAGGAAGCCCGATATCTCGCCCAAAAAGTAAGTATGTATTCTTCATCTTCTCTTCTAGCTCGAAAACTCGGCTCGCTTGGTTTACGGCCGTTTGCCTCCGATGTAAAGGAGTATATGTGCTATAACCTCTTTGTGTAGGTCCGTAGGATTGTGTGCTAGGGTCCCGCCGGTATCATCGGTATGGGACGGACTTAGGGTTGGTGTGGTGAGGTCGAGGTTGACATTGGAGGAGCTTTTTGAGATAACGAAGGAATACCGTATTCCGGAGGAGACGTGGTGGTGCTGGTGGCGGATGATAGGGCGATGGCCCTCCGGGAGGATTTATCACCGTATATGTAGATAGCTTGATAGCGGCCTTAGGTTTCCTTTGGCCCCAATTTTCCTTAGCCTGAAGAATACTTTCATATCCCATATGTCAACCGACCTCGAATTCCATTAGGTCGGTGGTGGGGCTAGGGTCATCTGCCACGGTGTTGGCGAAGGTGTCCTTCGAGGTCTTGATCGCTTTTAGCATCAAGACCATAGGCGGGTGTATTATCCGTCTCCTCGGCTGAAGTTTAAGATAGCGGCTCCTCGAAGGTGTCCCATTGGCATAATAGGTATTTCTTCCTGCGGCCGAGGGCATCCGAGGTATGAGTGGGGCCTCGCGTGCGATGAAGGGCGTGAAAATCAAGCCCCGGTATGGAGAGATGTTGAGCGACCTTGGTGAGGTTTTTCCATTGATTTCACCGGGCGACTGAATAATGCCGGGCCGGCGTTTATAGGTCGAGGCATCGGGGCGAGTCTCGATCGGGTGAGGGCATCCCGTATATCTTTCTCCCTTTTTAATGTATGTTCTTTGGCATGTCCGACCTCGTTGTCTTGAACAAGTATTTCTCTTTGTTGCGGTCTTGGTGGAGGAGCAGGAGGGGCTCACGATCACGGTCAAGGCGCCCGAAGAAAAGGCGGTGGTTGGACCGCCAAGCCCCGAAGAAGGTTGATAAACGCGCATTTTACGTTTATAGTTGATATTTGAAGATGAGTTTAGCTCGTTTAATGTGCGTTCGTATCGATTCTTAATGTTTTATCTATTTCTAGAAGATCTTGCTCTTGGGTGTTCTTTTGGTGTTGTGTGGTCCATATGTTGAAAATCGAAAGGAACGACGCACGCGAGCCAAAATACACATCCGACCCGTGGCTAGATACGGCGGTCATGAGGTAACCATGCGAACGCAGCGAGGCGAGCGCCGCGCGAGAAGCGTCGAGACATACCTAGCGATCGACCTAGCGATCGTGAGGCGTGGTCGCGAGTCCGGCGCGAAGGAGAATTAGGGTTTGGGGTGTGCTATATACGGCAACACCCCTCGCCCCCAAGGTCGCACACACGCCCAACCTCTTTATCAGTTTTTCATTAGTTTTTCAGATTTTTAGCTTTAGCTTCCATCTATTTTCATTCTAGAGTTGATTTGATCATTGTTCTTCATTAGTTTTACGTTTTGTCTCGATCCTAACGTTTCGTCCGGACAATCTTTCAATTTTCCGTTTTATTTGAGGTTGGGATTCAAGCCCAACGATTGTTCATCAGACGCTTCAATACGGGTTTCATTTATATAATTTCTATTTTTATGGTTAAATCGTATTTTATTCCGTTTATTATGTCTGGCTAGATTTTCGTTCTAATCCTAGGGTTTGCATGATTCGATCTTATATGTTGTGATTCCTGTTATCGCTATTTACCTTCCAGGCATTGATTCATGATTCGATGGTGCTTATTTATATGTGTTGATTTCTGATCAATCTTGATGCATATCTAGTTGTCGGTTCATTACGTAATTGTATTAATTGTCAATCGATCTCGAATGCATGATACGAATAAGCCTCGAGTCGTGGTGAGATAGGATATTCGTGGAAGCATATTCTTGTGATCTGTTTGGGTTGCTTGTTTTCACCTAGAGGCGTATGATAATAGGGAAAACTAGTAATCTACACCGCTTTTGTAAATGTAAATTGTCGGTTAGATATGTGATCTTCCATCTTGTGCGGATTAAAATTGGTTAATAGGAATGTGATAAACATCGTTGTGGATAGGATTAATGCATCCCTAGGTTAGTCGTCCTTATCATTTTTAACATCCGAGTGTTTATTACTTTATTTTATTTTACCTTTGTTACCTCTGCTTTGGATTGAATTCGAAGCCTAAAATCTTACCAAATCATTTATGTTGCTTGGATAATGATGAATCATTGTTAAGTTAGCTTCGTGTTTTCGCATTACAATCCTCCGTGGATACGATACTCGCCACCTTCTATATACGCCTTTACGTGTGAAAAGGGGCGATCAAGGTTGACGACATTAGTCGGTGATGACGGGGCCTCTGCCAGGGTCGGGCCCGGCACCGAAGGCGCAGACTTAGGGCCGCCTCGAGTACGGGGTGCCACCCTCCAGCTCTGTCGCACCATTCCCCAAGGTACAAAGTTGTTCCTCATCGGCCTTATCCGCCTCTGCGATCTGTATTAACTTGTGTTGCTTTTTTTTAGGATCGAGCTCGGTGATGGAGGTCTGCGGATGCGGTTGGGGACCACAAGTTGCCACCGGCTGATTCTTGAGCTCGGCCGGTATGAAGCGCCTGGGGCGGGAGCTTCTTGCGCCCGGCGGATCTTGATCTTGCCGCCGTAGCCGCTGGCGGCGGAGGCCGAGGTCGCGAGGCCGCCGAGGCCGCCTGAAGAGGGCACAGGCACCGGGCCGCCTGGGAGCTCAAGAGGCTCGCGAGAGGCGGCCGGGCGAAGAAGGAGCTCGAGGGCGAGAGGGGCTAGGCGGGCCGACCGAGGGCCAATCTTGAGGGCCTTTGCCGAAAGCTCGTCAGTCGGAGAGTTTCTCGGCCTTCATTGTCGACCGGCCGCCGTACTCAAGCCCGTGTTGTGTCAAAGCACACGGAGAGGTTGGCGGCCGCCATGCCCGACTTTGACAAGGTTAAGCATGGTTGGGTCGAGGTCGCCACTCGCGAGATGAACAAGCGCGCACGGGTGGTCTCAAGGTTGGGTCCTTCCCGTGTTGGAGGCTTTGACATCCGCTCCTCCCTTCGGCGACGGAGGCCGTCGCCCGGTCTGAGGAGGACGAAGATCTGAACTCTGGAGCTTCTTGCAAGTCTTGTTGAGCAGGAGGAGGAGGATGAGGCGCCGGACACCGAGCTTCCTTCCGAAGGGCCAAACTTCGGGAGCGGCAAGGAAGGAAGGGAGGCGGTCGTCGACTCAACAAAGGCGGCCGAGGTCGTGACCAGATGTAATAGGCTAATTTTCCGGGGTTGATAGGACCCTTGGCATAAACATTCAACTTTTTTTTTTTGAGTAATAAAATTTATCACTTTCGAAATGTGTGTGTTTCTTTATTTATAGCATTCGCATCTCAATACCTTGGACTTGATCATGAATTGTGACCAAGTGAAAGAGGTCAGGGTGCCTTGGTGAGAAGGACGAAGGTGCTATTTTGGAGGTCGATCGTCCGGGCCGACTCGAGTTTTGGCGAGAATGGATGTCACCGGCATCATCCGCCGACTGAAGAGACGATCTGAGAGGCCGATCAGTGGCCGCCTCGACGGAGAACGAGGCGCTAAAGCTAAAATCACACAACTCTAAGTCCGGGCGGTTTATCCGCCGATGTGATCGATGACGGTGATGCGATGCGAGGCGGCTCGGTGACAACGGAGGAGCTAGCTCGGATCTCGGAAGAGCATCACAGTATGAGAGGTAATCCGCGGATGGTGGAACTACCATATCTGAAGCCGACGATCGAGTTCGAGCTTCTTGGCGGAGGCATGGTCTTTGAGGGATGAGGAGGGCCTAATAGAAAAAGTTTAAAGACCCTCGACTCCATCATGAAGTACATGCGGATGTCTGGTCATTCAGAACGACGCGTGCCTGCCCCCCATGACGAGTCTGATGGGCTCCACCGGTCGATAATAGAAGAACCCGAAGAGGAGGCGGCTCTGCTGATCACGCAGAAGTGCTCCGTCGATGGGTCCGGTGAGAGAGGAGCATTTAGAGGCGGTCTTGGTGGGTCGGAGGTGCCCAGTCGTCAGTCGGCATGGAGGAGGCGGTCGGGGCGGGGCGTGGTCCTGGCCCTGTCGGGCTCGAGGGCCGAGGTGTGACCTCGGCATGCAGAACGCCCTTGGGTGGAACCCGTCTGCTCGGCTCGAGTGCATCTGGGCGGGTCGCGGTGGTCCCGAGTCACCACTTGGTCGGGGTATCCCGAGCTGCTTGGCGCTCGAGTAGGCAGCGGTGAGTCCGGCCTTGTCGGTGGGTCGAAGGCACCGAGTTCGTTTCAGTGCACCGTCGACACAGGAGATTTTGTTCGAGCTCGTGCAGCTTGAGAAGACTGGCGAGTGGAGCTCGGAGGCAGAATGAGTTTGTATATAGCTTAGGACTTTGTATGTAGTCGTAAATGTATTTAGACTCGTTTGAAGTGTATATTTTCCCCTTGAGAGGTACAAACATAGCTTAGGACTTCGTTTTGATCGTAAATGTATTTAGGTGTATCTGAGTGTATATCTTCCCAAATAAAGGCGCATAATTTGGCGAGATCCGATCTGGATGTCTTTGCATGTAGATACTTCAACTTAATGAGTGATCTGTATGCTTGCATGTAGCGTTCAATTTAATGAGTTGCATGTATGCCTTGCACTTAGACGTTCAATTTAATGAGTAATCCGTGAGTGCGGCGCTTAGTGAGTACCACTTAGTGGGTTTTCATCTTCGTAGGCGTCCCTGTGAAGGATAATTGTGATGTATCGAATGGATGTTCACATAGATATGAGGCAGTGAAATATTCATTAGAAAAACAAATCTTTTATTGAATATGTAATCAACATCGTATTTTGGCAAAACAATAAAGGGACTAACATGATGCCGATCTGAAATCGAGCTATGTAAAGTACCTCCTTAAATGAGTGATATGCGAGTTCGGGGATAAGTGCACTGATAGGTGAGCTAGCTTGTAAGCCCTTTGCCGAGGTCCTCGTAACGCGGTATGGGCCTTCCCATGTCGGATCCGACTTGTTAAGGCGCTCGGCTCTACTAGCTTCATTATTTAAGTGGGGAGGTCGCCTACTTGGAGTCGGAGGCTTTGACCCTTTGTTGTAGTCCGTGCGACTGGCCCTTGTGCTTGGCCCGTTTATGAAGGCGAGCTCGCGTTCTCCTCGAGAGCATCAAGGTTGGCACGCAGTCTTCCTCGTTCCGGCACAGGTCGAAGTGGAGAGTGCGAGGCTTCAGTGAGCCGATCTCAACGGTATGACGGCCTCGGTCCCGTAGACCAAACGAAAGGGTTTCTCCGTGCGAAGTCCGAGGTGTCGTTCAGAGGACCCGAGGACTTGGGGAGATTTTAAGCCCAATCACCCTTAGCTCGGTCAGCCTCTTCTTCAATCCTTGCACAATCGTGCGGTTCGTCACCTCGGTGCGGCCATTCGCTTGCGGGTGTGCGGCCGAGGTGAAACGTTGCTCGATTTGGAGCTCTTCACACCATTCCTTGAAATTTCGTCCCGAACCGGGTGCCGTTGTTCGAGATCGAGAATGTGCGGTATCTTAGGCGGCGACTATGTTCTTCCACACGATATGCGAATCTTCCTCGTGAGGCTCGAAAGTGGCTCGGCCTCGACCCATTTGTGAAGTAATCTACACGACTAAGTATCGAAGGCGACCGGTGCTTTCGGTCGAGCAGGCCAACGATGTCGATCCCCATGCATGAAAAGCAGCGGGCTCTGCGGCCGCTCGGATCGGTCAGGGTAGCTTTTGGTATGGAGTCTGGTGGCGCCGGACATTTTTACGAGCTCGGCGAATCTTGGGCGGTGGGCGAATATCCCGACCTCGGCGCCTTCTTTGAGAGAGCTCGCGACCGATGTGACTTCCACAAGACCCCGGTGAATCTCATTGAGCACGTGGTCGGCTTCTTCCGGGCGTCTCGGGAGGGTTGAAGGTAGGACTTCTGTGAGGCGCCCTCATATCGAGGTACTTTGGGATTTCGCCATCATCTTTTTGGCTTCGAGCCGATCTTAAGGCGATCGCCATCTTCCGGTGGCCTTTATGGGAGACATCGATTCGGTTCTATCTCGGTGATGATGCCGATGTGGGCCTCGGCGATGCTCTGGCATGAACCTCACTCCTTGGTGGACTTGTTGTGACGCAGCTAACTTATCGAGAATATCATTTCGGCGGTTTCCCTCGTGGGATCGATGAATCTTGAAGTACACGAATGAGGTCGGCATCTCCTTGCCTTCTCGGTATAGCTTCATTCGGTCCTCCCGGCCTCGTGTTTACTAACACAGTTCACCGACACAGGAATCTCAGAAGATTTGGATCTTGTCCACCTTCATTCCTTTGCGGCGGTCAGGAGATCGGTAACCGTACTCCACCTCGGTTTGTGGTCGGGAAGGTAAACCGGAGGCGTAGATCACCTCCTGTTTATGCGGGCGAGGAGGAGGATGCTCTCTCTGCCGTCTTGCATGAAGCTCAGATCACGTACATCGCAGCGGTGATCGGGTGGTGCGAGGATAGATTTCTCCGCTATGGGGGTGGGCGTTGGGCGACCTCGTTGGTTGAGCCGACCTCGGTGAATTGGCCTCCACCGAAAGTCGTGAGGCTTGCCCTTTATGGTCGGCACAGGGGAGTCTGAAATGTCGTGCTCACGAGCTCCAGTGCCCACTTGGCTATACGTCCGGATGACTCGGTTTGACAAGACTTGTCTCAAGGTAAGTCGGTCGATGCACGGATGGAATGGGCTTGGAAGTAGGGTCGGGCGTCGCTTAGCGTTCACTAGGGCAGATGCTACCTTTTGTTGGTATACCTTGTCTCGGTCCTTTGAGAGCTCGGATGAAGTAGATGGGGAGTTGTCGTCGGCCTCATCCGGACCAATACACAACATTGCCTCGTCAGAGGCTGCAGTCAAAGAGATGAGCTCGCCTTCTTTGGGCGGTCGGGGTGGGCGGTCGGCGAGATACTCTTTCAACTGCATGAAGGGGACTGGTGTTCCTCACCGCCAGCGAGTCCGGAGCTCTCCTCAAGATCTTGAAGAAGGAAAGGCTGCTTCTCGGCCGAGATAGGAATCTGAGGCGGCTAGACACCCAAAGTGAGTTTGTGGATCTCCCGGATGGTCTTTGGCACTTGCATGTCAAGCACTGCTTTCACCTTAGTGGGATTTGCCTTGAGACCTTCTTGAGAAACCCAAAGATCCTAGGAATTTTCCGTCTTCACCATGAATGTACACTTGAGGGTTGAGTTTGAGGTTGGCCGACACGAGGAGGCTGGAGAATAGTTACGAGGTCGTCGGCGCAGACTCTCCGTTTTTACTCTTGACCACGATGTAAATCGGCGTGACCTCGACGATCCGCCCGATGTGATCCTTGAATATGGCGTCCACCATTCTTTGATAGGTAGCCCAGCGTTTTCGGGCCGAATGACATCTTCCCAGATGCATGAAGACACCGTCGGTGATGAAGGCTGTCTTTGGGGCGTCCTCCGGGCTCATTAGGACTTGGTGGTACCCTTGTATAGATCGAGAAAGTTGAAGGTCTCATGGCCCACCAAAGGTCTTCCACCTTCTTGTCGATATCGGGAGGGTAGCAATCTTTCGGCGGTGTTTGTTGAGGTCGGTGTAGTCGGCGCACGCGCCATCCCTCCCGGCTTCGAACCACGATTGGATTAGCCATCCGGTCGGTGCTGACTTGAACAAGATCTTGGCCTTACGGGTTGAGTCGCCGTCTCTTATGACTGGTTGCGCTCTGCATAAACACCCTATTCTTTGCCAAACCGTTTTGTAGCGGGTCGATGTTGAGGCGATGAGTTATGAGCTCGGGTGACACTCCGATCATGTCGAGTGGGGACCACACGAACACGTCCTGTATTCCCTCGAGCGCATGACACTCGCCGAATATCAATTGGGCCACAGGCGCCGACCTTGACAACTTTGGAGGGTCGTCGTCGTATAATTGGAGGTCTTGGTCGATTCGTCCGGTGGCACCTCGAGGATTCAGTAATTGCTATGCAGGGCGAGGCTACATCTTGGGTTGAGACTCGTAAGCACTCTTTAGCTACCGTTTGGTCACCCCGGATGCTTAGCACTCCCACCGGGTGGGTATTTTGATGGTGAGTGGTATCACAGCGCGGCGGCCTTAGTGGCATAGAGGCAGTCTCCCCGGATGATGTTGTATGCGGGAGGAGCTCGGACCGGAAGAATTGGATGGCCTTTGTGACCGACACAGGGGCGCGTCTACAGTAACAGGAAGGGTGATTACACCTTCGGGTTGAGCGCCTCTTAGTGAAGCTCACATGGCGGGATGGTGCGGGGTGTATTTAATTCCTCCGACCTCGAGTTTATCCGCACAACTCGGAAGATAATCTTGTGGAGGCACCGATATCGATGTAGACACGGTGGGCGTTCTTGTTGCCCACCACGGCTTGTATCGTGATGGCGTCTTGGTGGGGCATGATTTTGGGCACGGGTCGTCTTTGGAGAACACGATGTCCTCGCCATCCGGAGTCGCTTGTTCTTGGCTTCTCGGGGCGGCCTTGAGCTTCATTCTTTAACGACGACCTCGTCGTCCCTACGAGTCCGGTGATGGCATAGACTGCTCCATAGCGTTGGGACCTTCGTCCTTGTCATCTTGGTGGGTCACCGTCGAGGTCGGCCGTAGTTGTTGCCACCGTTGTTCTTCCCTCTGCGCTTTTTGTTCCCTGGCGAGCTCGGCGAGGTATTTCTTGAGGCTCCTTCTTTGATGAGCTCGTCGATCTGCGAGCCTGGGTTCACGCAATCCTCGGTATCGTGACCATACCCCGGTGATAGTCACAATACTCCTCCGTTGACCTCTTCTTGGATCCTCCTTTCATAGGAGGGCTTGAGGAAGAGCTCGGCGTGGGCTCGAATATCTCCGCTCTCGATTTGAGCGGATGAGGTGCTTTGCCGCGGGCTGGCGATGTCGAGCACGGACTCGGAGGGCCCTTCGATTCTCTCGAAGGCACTTGTTCGAGCGCCTCGACCTCGATCATCCGGCTTCTTCCTTTCGGTCCATTTGCTCGTCCCAGTCTCCTCTTCTTCGGTCTGATTCGTCTCCCTTGGCGAAGTTGTCTACCAGGTTCAAAGGCGGCTGGCCGTCTCGAACTTCTCACGGGTGATCTCCTTGGTCGCGCCGGGTGGGATCCCGTTCTTGAGCGCGTTGATGATATAGAGATCGTTGCTCTCATCGATTTTGAGAGACTCCTGATGAACCTCGAAGCGAGTTCGACATCGTCTCGTCCGCCCTTGGCGGTTGTGAGCAGTCGGGGCGAAGGCTCTTTGGGGTGGCATTTTCCGGCGAAACGCCACTTAAGCGATCCATGAGATCACAGGCGGTGTCACTATTTTGGCGGGCGAGGTGAACCGGCGTCGGGCGTTGGAGATCAACACCTCGGGAAGATCTTGCACATGTGAAATCTTCCATTCCTTGATTCGCCATGTTAGTGGTGTGGCGAAAAGAAAGTCGGAAGGTCCCAGAGGCCATCGTGGCGGCGATGTTGGGTGCCCTATACCGGCCGGGCAAGGCGTGTCCGAATCTCTACGGAGAAAGGAGATGATTCTTCCACTGGGTGAACCCCGGAGATCATTGCCATCTCTCCTTGGAGGGTGGGAGGCCGATAGCGGCGTCTCATCGTCTCTCAGGAGGATTCTCGCTCGCCTTTCTTCTCTCTGTGCTCTTTCGGCCCTCGGGCGGTATGCAGTGGAGGCGGCTTCACTGGTGACGAGGTGGCGGTGGTTGCGACCCCTTGGCGGTGATTGACTTCGGCAGTTGGTGTGCAGCGTTCTCGGCTATTGTGCGGTGAGCATTGACCACCTCGATGGGGTGGCGACCTCGGGCGCCCGTATTACCGATTCGAGCACTCGGGAGGTGCCGCTTCATTTGTCCTCCGGTGGAGGAAGCTTTGAACCGCCAAGGTTGGCGTTTAGGAATTGGTCACAGCTCGGCCAAGGGCCTCGTGGGACCAACGAACTGTCTGTTCGTCTCGTTGAGGTTGGTATCTTCCCTTCATGAGGCGGCGATCCCGAGGGTGTATGGAAACGTTTTCCATGTTGCCCTCGGTGTGTGACCGCTGTGGCATCCGCGATCTCCTTCCGTGGCGGAGTGACCACCGTTATCCTCGGTAGCGGTTGTTGCCGATGTCGGCGGTCGGTGCGTGTGTTCTTGCCATTAAGTTTCGTGAAAGCGAAGCTTTTTGTTAGTAGCGTTTCCACGGCGGCGCCAATGATAAATCTAGAATATGTAGATATGCGGTTTATGTAAGCGATAAAGAACACCAAGGCTTTTACGTGGTTTGATCGTTAATGAGATCTCGTCCACGGAGGAGTGATTCATCAATACTTTCACTATGTTTTATTACGGTGAGTATAGCTAAAAGCTCTTAGTATTCAAGTTGCTAACCCTTTACCTTCAATCTAATTCCTATTTATACATGTCCGAGGGCTTCTAAAGGCGTGCCCATTCCTCCATTGGCGGGACTCTTCCCCTGGCGTGTAGGGGCTCTTCCTCTCGCCTGTAGGGATGCTTCGCCTTCCGTGCGCCACGTGGAGAGTGGCCTCTGACTCGAGTTCTGGGGGCTAGGGTTTTGGGGGCTGATTAGGGTTTGCCTTGGGCTACCGTGGGGGCCCGCTACTAATGTCAGGCCCAGCTCGTTTGGGCCTGTCGATCCGCTACTAATGTCGAGCCCACTCGTTTGGGCACATGTGGTGGGCCATATCCCATCATTGATATATGTTAGAAGTTTTATATTGAGTAAATGTAATAGCAATGTTTATTCATAACCTGCAGATGAGTTGTTTCATAGTTGAGATTTCGGATGTTTATCCTAATGGCTTACACTAAGAGATGATGCATTGATGGTTTGGAAACAAGTCACAGAGTCAGAATGAGAAATATTTGTCCGCTTCTCGTCGAGAAATGAGGTTCGATCAAATTTCCAGAAACATGTTGTCACTTACTGTCATCTTCTTGAAATATTTCACATGCTTTCCGACAAAGATGCATTTTCATGGTGAGGGATATTGCCAAGCACTACATTATCGTGTTATGATGATTGCTTTGTGCTTTGGACTTGTCCACTACTAGACTTTTATAAAACTAAAAGCTCAAGACTTACATCTATTACTACCTTCATTGTCAAGATTTTTTCATGAAACAAAGAGACATCTCAGAACCAATCTTGAAAACTGCATAATCTGGTGTGTACAGATTGTTGAAATTGTCTGCTAATTATGTATATTCATCTATTGAGTGTCATTTTGATTTACATGTTCATACTGGTTTGACTTTTCTCATGATCTCAACCGATACTAGCTCTAGTATGTACATTTAAAGAGACAGATTTGTCCTTGGATGATGTCGAGGAAAAATCTACGGTGAATGGCATTGTAGTGCAATAGAAGAAGCTATCAAATAATGTGACAGAGCAACCAAATAAGCAGCGTAGGCAGCGTAAGTATACATCAATTACTTTCTAACCAATCATTTATGATGTGCTATGAATATATTGAGGTGTAAATTTTGTTGGTTTACTTAATTAGTGCAACTCATGATTATGAAAAGCTCAACATGTTTCATGTACAAAGTGAGATATACTTAGTAAAGTAGTCCTGTTAGTGCTAATTTTTCTGTGCTTAGTTAAGGACAGAGAAACACAAGTTTTGCTTGAGGTGTCTATATAGTTCCTGATATGGACTTCAAAACTTTTATCTGAAAAAAAATGTATTTCCAGCCAGTTTTTCTCAAACGTAAATTGTAAGTCAATAAGATCATTAAATCATGATATACTATCTGATCCTTCTGTTTAACCTCAATTTGTCTGTAAATATTTTCAGGCTACTCTCCTTGTAATGTACCATTTCTTGATTATGTTACTTACCTTCATGAGCCTGAGGATGACGTGAAGCTCACCTATTTGTCCTTGAGGTAGGTTGAAAGAGAGCAGGGAATCCTTCCTAGTGAATCACGATTTAGAGGACATCAGAGTCTTTAAAGATAGAGATAAAGAGAAATCTTTCCATGCAACAAACTATGTTTGTGGCTTTGTGAGAGGACTTGATGGATTTCCAAGCACTGGATTTGATATGGATGAGGAAGATAAAAAGTATATGAATGCATGTAAAATTGTTGTGTCCTCGTGCATCTTTGGAAGCTTTGACTTTTTGAGAAGACCAACTAGCAAATTGGTAACAATTAATGCTTTTTGGAAAAATTATAGCCTTGTTAGCTCGTTATTTATTATTTATGTGGTAAATTACACTGTACTTACTAATTGCAAATCAGTGAGTAATCTAAGAAAAATGTTTGTTTTGTTATGTTTGTTGATGTACAAACTTTAGCTAAGCTCTTATCCGAAGGAAATATTCCAGATGAAAGAGGATACATTGGGTTATGGAGGATAGTTGTTCTGAAGAACTTACCATATGAGTATATGCGGAAAACTGGAAAAGTGCCAAAACTTTTGGCGCATCTCATTTTCCCGTCTTCTAGGTGATCTTCTCTAGCCATGAAATATCCATGATACCTTTTCATTTACGATAGTATCATTGATTTGAATACATAATTGAAAAGCTTGCTTGTGGCATTTTCCCTGGTAGGTATTTTATTTGGGTTGATAGTAAATTGCGTCGTAATGTTGATCCGATACTGATCATTGAGTACTTTTTTTGGCGAGCAGGTTCAGACTATGCTATTTCAAATTATTATACTCATCATTGTGTTCAGGAAGAGGTGCTCCAAAATAAACGGCTAAATAAGTACAATCACTCTGTTACTAATGAGCAGTTCCATTTTTATCAGTCTGATGGTCTAACCAAGTTTGAGTCGTCAGACCCAAATATTTATCTTCCAAGCTTTGAGTGTGATTAGCAAATTCATTTTCTTCCTATTAGTGCCTCTTATTTGCTAATTTGTGCAATCTGACTTAAATTGATTTTACTTTCATTTCTTCTATATTTGTGCCTGGAGGATCATTTATTGTGTCAGGGCACATATGTTAATGTCAAATTTGTTTTCATGCATCTGGTTCAATGAAGTTGATCGATTTACATCACTTGATCAACTGAGCTTTGCATATACTTCCTTGAAGTGAGAAAACTGAATCCTGATAAACCCTTCTATTTGAATATGTTCAAGGTCAGCTATGGCACTCTCTCAAATATTTCTCTTTCGTTCGATGCAGCAAAACACACCCTTTGAGCTCCAGTTCCCCAGTTATATTTGCTAGTTTGAATCTAGAATTACTGATGATTTTGAAAGCTTAGTTTTTTAGGATTGCATTCGCAGAGCAATCACAAAGCTGTTTCATCACAGATCAGAGAT
The DNA here is from genome assembly GCA_036937905.1 of Salvia rosmarinus. Taxonomy (NCBI): domain Eukaryota; kingdom Viridiplantae; phylum Streptophyta; class Magnoliopsida; order Lamiales; family Lamiaceae; genus Salvia; species Salvia rosmarinus. Next base: position 19,539,337 of record CM072822.1, on the reverse strand, counting down.
GTAAGAGATTCTATCAACATTAGGTCGATGTAAAGGTAAAATGTTTCCTCATTGCAATTTCTTTTCAATCAATGGGTTGAATTCGAGTCTTAAAAAGTATCGTGATATGCAGCACACACAAAGCATCATTTTGGAATCTGTCCACAACTCGCTCAAATTGCCGTTGATTTCTCAACATGCTGTGGAGAAGAATTGTGGCCTTAATTTATGTTGCGCCGTTCTTCTCCAAGGATGCAATGGCTACGAGCTTTTGCTGTTGTCATCCTGTAGTTGTTGGAAGTTAGCTAAGTAGGGGGATGTGAAACAGCTGGGACTCAAAAAATCTAATCTGGGGCATCCAGCGGTGTATATATGTCGTTGCGTGTACATCGTCGTTTTTTTTTTTTGTCAATTAATACATAAATTTTAAAGGCTGCGTCACGGTGGGCTCGAACCCGAGACCTTTGGCCTCGGGCATTAACCACTCTACCACTAGGCCAACACACACACACTACATCGTCGTTTCTTTCTAGAGATGACAGCCTCGACAGCCTCAAGCTGGGGTTGATTCTTTGATCAGCCCTGGTTTTAAAGTTGAAGCCTTGTTAGAAGGAAGTCCGTAAAGATCATCTGATTTGCTGCACAATGAAGTCATGATCCAAATCAACACACTTCATCGTTGATCAAATAAATGTGGCATCCACTTTATTGGTTCATGTATCACACTCTGATCGTCTATTTCACTACTAATTTTTAAATACACTATCAGATAAGGATTTGAATCTGTATGTGTACTTTCTATGGGTGAAGATTGTAGTCTCTTCTCATGGTATCAGATAATCTAAGCTGCAAATTTGAATTCCAAAAAAAAATCTAGATTATAATCTCATTTCTTAATTTAAAATTTAATAGAGATCAACCCATAAATAAGAAAACGATTCAGTCGCATTTGACGGGAATCCAACTTTAAGGGGTGTTTGGCTGAGCTTATAAGCTCTTTAAAACAACTTATAAGTTGTTGCAAAATGTTTGTGAAATAAGTTCACAAACGAACATAATTTGTGAAAATAAACTCCAACAATTTATAAGATTCCCTAAAAATAAATTGATCAACCCTAACTTATTTTTTCATAAACTTATAAGCAACCATAAATTTACCGAAGTAATCTTATTATAGTTCGTTATTTCCTACGCACACTATCAACTTCACATCTCGTCAATATTATTCTCTAACTCACGATGTTTTCTCTAGCTTATAAGATCAATTATCTAAACACTTTAACAACTTATAAGCTCTTGAGACATTACCTCTTATAAACTCTTGAAACATCTTATAAGCTCTTAGAGCTTATAAGCTCTTATTTTTTCTAAAATAAGCTTAACCAAACACCCTCTAAATGTTACTATTGGGTCGATTGATGAAGACCAACTTAAACATGGTCTATATATATTAATTACTGGAGTTAATCTAACAAAAATCCAAAATGATCGTGCGAATTCTCATTTATTCAATGACAGATGAATGGATGATACCCGTACAGTAACTTGTGCAAGGAAAGGAAATAACCAAGTTAAATTAAAATATCAATTTCAATATTTAAAAAATTAATATCAAATCCATCAAATTTCCGAGTAAATAGCACACAACCAAACACGCCCTTCTTCATGCTCTCATGTTCGTCACCTGCAAAAACTGCGTCAATCTGTAATGGAGGCCTCCACCCTTTTCAGAGCAGTTAAACCCTTCAATTTCAAGCTACCAAAACCCACTCCCCTCCGATTTTCCTCCATTTCGTCAGCTCCCACAATTCTCAGAGGTGAGAAATCATCGCTCACCACCAAAGAATCGACGCGGCCCGCACTCCTCGATTGCGCCGCCGCCGATCGTCACGGACCCATCTCACTATTTCATCTAGACTTTTTTTTTCTGCAACTGCGTTAATTTTGATGCCGTTTCCAGAAATTTCAGGTAATGAAGGAAAGCGTGAGAGGGCGTATGACGGATTGTTGTTGGACGCCGGGGGTACATTGCTGCAATTGGCGAAGCCGGTTGAAGAAGTCTACTTGACCATGGGCACAAAATATGGTGTGGATTAGCCCTTTTGGTTTTCTTGAATTCGTCGCTGGTTTTGGTGGATAAAGATGAAATCTTGGAATAGTTTGTGTCGATAAATTGGTGTTATTGTGAAAAGGGCTTTTTGGGTTTTTGAGTTGTGGTTTTGTGCTGATTCCTTGTGATGGTGGCGAGTTCAGGTCTGCATTCTACTGCAGCTGATATAAAGCAAGGTTTCAGAAGGGCTTTCTCAGCACCATGGCCTCAGAAACTTCGATACCAGGTTCCAAGTTTTCGATTTTCAAACGTTTGGAATATGCATGGTGTAGTTTTGATGTAAATGATTGCAGTGTTCGAATTATCGAACAGTGTCTAAGCGCTTGCTGATTTTAGAGAACGAAGCACTAAAAGCTTTCGTTTTTCAAAAAACATTAGGTGCCTGCATATGATAGTTTTAATGTGTGCACATTGACATTCTAGAAAGGAACGAGTGGTTGCAGTGGTTGATTGATAGAACAATGTGTTGATTGATTGTGCATTTTAAAGAACGAATTACTAAATCAAGAAACAAACTTGAAGGTTGTAGCGCGTTCCTTTGCTAATTGGGCTCCAGTTATGTGTTTTGGACAGGGTGACGGTAAGCCATTTTGGAAACACGTCGTGTCTGAAGCCACTGGCTGTGACAATGTAGACTACTTTGAAGAAATATACGAGGTATACTGCGTTGCTTCGTGGGATATGACTGATCTAAATAATCTATTTGTACAGTGTTTTTCTATCTTGTTTTTAATGGTTTATGAAAGAATGGTCAGGAACTAGGTTGTGTTAACTAATTTGATGATTTGATCTCATATTTCGTCAGTACTATGCCAATGGTGATGCATGGCATCTTCCTGAAGGAGCTCAAGAAGCTATGCTGTCTCTGAAAGATTCTGGAGGTCGTCAAGTATATTCGTTACTCTACACGAGCACTCTCTATATAAACATTTGTGTTGCTCTATATCCGTGCTTTTTACATCCCGACTAAGTGAACGACATTGCAGTTAAATTAGCCGTTGTGTCCAACTTCGACTCTCGCCTGAGGAAGCTACTCAAGGACCTCAATGTATTACATTTGTGAGTGGCATAGGTTTATCTCCTCTATATGATCATGCCCAAATTTGAGCTTCTCTCATCATTTCCTGGTTCTTTCTATTTCTAGGTTCAACTCCGTCATCATATCATCCGAGGTCGGATATGAAAAACCAGATGGGAAAATATTTAGAGCTGCTTTAGGTAGGGCTCTGAAATTACTACCAATACATGTTATTTATGATACTAGTCTTGTACAAAGTTCTGGTGATGTAAATGGCAATGGTGCAGATGAAATCCGCGTAGAGACAAGCAAAGCTGTTCATGTCGGAGATGATGCAACAGCCGACAAAGTAGGGGCTAATGCTGTCGGAATCGACTGCTGGTGGGTTTTTTAGTCTTTTCACACTCTCAACTGATCACTATATGCAAATCATCACTAATTTATTGGTGTAGTAGCATTTAACTTCCTATGCATTTCTGTTCTACTTGTAACACACTTTCTTACATGCAGGTTATGGGGAAAGGATGTGAAAAGTTTCTCAGATATACGAAATCGCATCCTTCAATCAGAGCCCTAAAATCAGACTGTGCAAGCATTCGCAGGGAAGAAGAGCGTCATGATCCTAATCCAGGCGACGAGTCAGCTAATCTCCCTGCAAATTTTTTTCTCACTTTGAACTTGTGAAACATTGGTCAAGAAAGGAGAAGAAATAGTGCATAATTTGATCTAGCAGGAATAAGTTTCTTAACTTAATATTCTAATGGTGTATCGTGTATGTATATTGCAATTCCCGTTCAAATAAAACCCAGAAATCACTTGAGAAATTGGCTACTTGTTTTTCCTATTTAATTATATTAACACTTAAAACCGAGATTGAGAATGCAAATGCTGAACGGTAATGGATGAAAGATTATGCAAAAAGAATGCATTCAGCAGAAATAAAACTGATGTCATCAACTGTTACATTTCCACTGCAGAAAGCTAACCTGAAAAGCAAAACAGCTGCAGGGTTTTTTTCCTTTTTTTCTTCTTCAAGCCAGGTATCGGTATAATCGTCTATCTGCATTATCCCTCTCCAAGAAATCTCGCTCGATGAGGGACTCCATCCGTTTCTTGATCTCCCCGGGGTTCGCCAGAAACCGCGACTGCAGTTGCTTCGTGACCTCTGCGATGATATTATTATGATCCAACACCCTCCGCGATTTCATTATTCTGATTATTGCAGCTTCGATCTGTGGCTTTCTGTCCTCTTCCACCCTCTGTCGTGTCTCTTGCTTTTCGGGCTCAGATTCCTTCTGTGCAATTACTGTCCCGATCTTCACCTTGCGAAGCTTGTTGGTGAACTTGTCGTTGACAGAGAACCCGTCGTCTTCTCCAATATCCTTGCTCATGGGTTCTTTGCGCAGCACGTTTTTCCCTTTCACACAAGCTAAGGACTGCAGACACCTCTTGAGATCAGACGGTGGAATCTCGGTGGCCTGCTCAATCTCCCTATAGTTGAGAGTATCGGCACCGTTGAACAGCATCAAGACACACATCTGATAAGTCGAAACATTCAGCTCATACTTCTGTCCGTTCGCAAAGGTAGCTCTGAGGTCGGCCGTGCCCATATTCGTTTGCCACGACAATCTCCGGCCAGTGTGGGTCCCGAGGTAGTATGAGCGGAACTTCTCACAGAGAGCCAGCATTTCAGAAGGTAAGTTGCAGGTGACGCTAGATTGAGTGGGCCAGGATCCAGTAGTCAAAACCTGGACAACTAATGTAGGTCCGTTGGCCAACTCGGCACTGTAGGCTGCGTAAAATCCTTGCATTGTGTCCTGAGAGGTCTTCATGTCTGTGAACATGCCTTCTAATTTTGAGGTGAACTGATACCCACATTCAGTCTTGAGTTTAACAATAAGACTTCTCTCAGCATCATCAGATACTGTTTTACCTGACAAGAGTCTCTTTGCCAAATGCTGCTTATAGTATTTCTCGAAGACGTCTTTCTCCTGGAGGTAACGAAACAGCATCATCACCTTATCTAGAATGAGCTCGATATCCTCTTCTTTCACTCCCTTCAGACTTTTCCGCAGTTTATCATCCACAAACAACGATATATACTCTGGAGAACGAGGATTCAAATTTATAAAATACTCGAAAGAAGAATTCAAGGCATTCTGGAAGGCTTTGTCATTGCCAAACGCCAAGCTTATGATCTTATCATACTTATCTCTTTTCTCAAGGAGGCACTCCACAAACTCCACCGGATTCTTTGATTTCTCAGGATCCGTGACAAGCTGTTTGCCAGTATCTCTGATGTGGGATGTCATTAGTTCCCTAATCGTTGAGAGCCCATTAGGAACCCGGCGGAATAAATTGTACATCCTTCCCAAGTCCTCGAACTTATCATCAAGAAGCATCTTTAACAATCCCGAGTTCTCCATGTGAACTAGTCCGAGCATGTGGTTGGCTATCATCTCTTTCTCCACAACATTAGTTATCTTTGCTTCACTTTGCACATCTAAGTAATGTGATACCCTCTCTATTTCTTCATTCAAACGCCGTTCAGCTTTCTTCAAGTAGTCCCCACAATCGCTGCACTCAATAAACTCCTGAGATTCTGCCCTAAAGAAATCAGCAGAAACGTCAAGAAATGGTTTCTCAAAATCTTCTTTGTAGACTGATGGTCCCAAATCCATCAGCATTTTGATTATTTTTCTCATCAGCCCTCTGTTGATAACTTCGCCAGTACGTTCACTAAGTATCAGTTCAAGAAGCGTATTCAGCAGCCTTGTCTGGATCTTTTCCGAGTGAACTACATTGTCCCTCCAAAGATTTAGCCCAAGCTCATGAACAGGAGTTTTGTGCGTGCTCGGTATGAAAGTTCTATCCATGTACATATGTATGTCACGAATCATTTGCAGAGCTTTATTGTGATCACTCCATTTACTGTTAAGCTCCTCAAGGAACAAACTGCCATGAGCAGTCTCTATACTTTTGGACATTGTCTGAAGATGGAATGTCATTGTCGACACAAGTCCTGAATAAAGCTTCTCTCCATATTTATGTAGTACCATATTGTAAGCATTTCTGGATCCACAACAAATCTCCAAATCAGAAACTACACCTTTCATAGCTAAGAGAGAGAGAGATCAAAACATATATCCACAATCCCATGCACCAAACTTAAGAAAGAATGGAAGCAATGGGACAAAACAAGGGTAACATCCACCTTAAATACATATATAATCAAGGAATACTATGCTAATAATATCATTAAAAAATGCATCCTATATAGAAGCAGAAACTAAAAATTGCATATTCTCCGTTGTACAACTCCAGTCATGACAACTTTGTATTAATCAATGTTCACCGGTTCCTTTGAGAAGCTATCTTCCAGAGTCCCTAATCTAACCTTTGAATTACAGCCACATAAGACAACAAATTCCATAGTCCTTGCACTAAATCGCTTTAGGCATGACTCAATCCATTCATAGCATTGAGCATATAAAACTTCTCTTGGATTCAATATGTTTCAATAACACAAAAGGACAATAGAGATACTGCATAAATTAGATGGCTAGAATAAAGGCCATCTGAAGGCATCATATTGCAACAAAGTTGAAGCAAAATTTAAGCATACCATCATCAGTTATCAATTTATCATGATCATACCATTTAGTTATCTCTGAGAGCCAAGCCAAAGGATATTCATATGTTAATTCTCAACTGCCACACAATTTATAATTTTTTTTTTTTTGGTCAATTAATACAGAAATTTTAAAGGCTGCGTCACGGTGGACTCGAACCCGAGACCTTTGGCATCGGGCATTAACCACTCTACCACTAGGCCAACACACACACACACACACACAATTTATAATTACCACAAGACAAAAGCAACAAAGTTCCACAATCCTGCCTTATAAAATACTTAATAACTACGTTGTCCATGATCAAATTGTCAATACATCAAGATACAAATTCCATTCCACCAAGAAAATAAACTAGTCATTGTTTTGTAATTGAAATGCATACAAGTTTAGGTAAAACCTCATTCCCCTAAGCATATCTTCTATCACCTTTCAGCTAAACAAGAAACGAACAAGGTGTAATCAAAGAAAAACAAATCAAACGACAACTAACGGCTCACCTCTCTAACAGAGGAAGTCAAATTAAGCTACATATAGGGATCCCTCCAGCTAAACTCTAGTCCCTAAACAACTTTAACCCCAATTGCCCATCCAACTACTGATACCAACAGATGCAAGAAATCAAACCAAAAACAACTTCAGAAAAACGAAAAGAAATTGCAGAAATATTATAAACCAATCAGGCAAAACCTGTATAACTCCTCGAAACTCAGTCTACTAGCGTTGTGATTATAAATCTTTTGAATTGCATGCTCTAGAACATTCCAAGTCTTCTCTGCGTACTTCGGATCCACCACTACTTTGTGTTTGAACGCCTCAATCTGAAAATTCCTCTTCTTCTGTCCACTACTCATCCTTTTCCCCTAATTTTCCCCGAAATCGGTAAATTGATTCTCCGAAATCCGCTCGTGCGAGCTCCAATTAATCGGTTTTTTAGTAATTTCCCTTTTCAGATTATGCAGTTTCTGGTTCCGTTAATAAGGTCGAATTCGGAGAGCGAATCTAAAGAAAGTTTGAGCTACACGTTAGGCTAATCCGCCCACGAATGGATTTCGATTTTGAGTGAGAGAAGAGAAGTATATAGCAATTACTTCTCTTTTTCTTGCTTTTGGAATTTGATTTTAATTTATGCAAGTTTCAGAGGCCTTTGTGAAGAAGTGGTGGATTTCCGTTTAGGGATTGTTTGGGTGCGAAGAAATGAAATGTTTTGGAAGGAAGGGATTGGAATTTCGGTCGTTTGGTTGTTTCGCAACAACGCAATCCTTTTATTTTTGAATAAATTGCATTCTCTGTATTGTGTTTAGTTTTCTTTTTTATGGATTGTTTGTTCATTTGAGATTCGATAAATCCGCATTACGCCAATGTGAAGAGAAGTTGATCTACTCCTCTCTTACATGATACTCCTCCGTCTCGCCCCAATTTCGTTTCTTTCTATGCGGTTATTTAGGAGAAGGATAAAGTGGTTAAAGTGATAAAAAGTAGGTAGGACCATAACTTTTAAAGAGATAATTATTTCACAAAAGGAAATGACTATCTTGGGTGGGACATCCCAATATAAATGTCTTGGGTGGGACGGAGGAGTAATATTTATTAATATAATTATATTAATAAAAATATTATTATGTTATATTAATAAAAATGTTATCATGTGAAAGAGCATGTAATACACCTACATGTTTTATAAAATTTTCCGTATAGATGATTTCATCGTAATATATTTTATTAATATAATTATATTAATAAAAATATTATCATGTTATATTAATAAAAATATTATCATGTTATATTAATAAAAATGTTATCATGTGAGAGAGCATGTAATACACCTACATGTTCTATAAAATTTCCCGTATAGATGATTTCACACAATTTACGATGGAGAGCAACTTCATATATATCGTCCTCATGTTATTACTCTTAATATAAATAAACATTTCATCAATTAGATATCTCATGAAACCGATTAACATAATGAATGATTTGATAGCATTTATTATGAAATAAGTTCAAACATATATTATAGTGATATTACCACAAGCTTGATAACAATTGATCATTATTTGCATATAAATTTTATAATATTCGTCATCTACCACAGGTGGTGACCAGTGTGATTTGAGAAATCAACATTTCACAAATTGGATAAACCTAATAAATAGAATACATGATTCTAGGGAACATTCCATCTTTTTCAAGATTCATTACTATCTTAAGAAAAGACGAAAAAAAATATCATAGCATACTTTAAAAAGGCAAAAGAAAACTACATCAGTTACTTGAATTTTTAATTTTCAAAAATATTGTAATGAAAAGGATATTCTTTTGATCTCACGTACCCTACATAGTTCCTCATCACTTTTTCCCTCAGGTGTCTTTTTAATTTCGTATTAAATCGGATATAATGATTTTTTTTAGGAATTGCCTATAACTAACATAATTATTGAAAAGAACTAGAATTACATGTTTCAATTAAAAAACAAACGCAGGTAAAAATATTTACATATTTTATCATACTGTAGCAAGTGTCGTTCATGGTATTTGTGCTAATAGCTACTGGCACCATTCAAAGTGTTACAATTTAATGAAATTTCTAACTTTGTATTTACACATAAATTCTTGAGGGCCCAATTTTAATGGATGAATAAGCATATGGAACAAGAAATTGCTATTCTTTTCAGTGTGAGAGAAGCAAACTTGTTTATTTTGTAGATCCGAAATATTAACTAATTTTGTTTTTTCTAATTGTCCTCCACGCCATTATTATTGACACGTCACCTCGCTTGAATCTAGCCAGCAATTCCTTCAGCAAAAAATTAATGAGTTTTATATTTATATAAATATTTATTAGTTCAGATATTTCCTATTATATATTGATCTCATGGATTATTATAAGCTTTTAAGGAGTGTTTACTTTTTATGATTAATATTTGGAGGATTGAGTATTTGATGAATTAAATATATGATAAGATAAATGAAGGGTTAAATTTGGAATCATTAATTCTCTCTTTATCTGGAGGATTATTCAATCCCACCTATATTAGTTGAATTAAAATCAATAGAGAAAAATTAAAAAGATTAAAATAATCATTAAGATTTAAAAATAAATAAATAATTAATTTAAATTAATTTTATATATTCAACATAATCATATAAAATAAACACCTCCTAAATTTAAAATTTGGGATATTTGAATAGCTTAATTTACTAACAACAATTGTGGGCCGCAGGTCAATAAATATTTGGATTCCTGATTTGAGGCCCAATAACCATTTAATATATTTAAACTTTCTATATACGAAAATCACAGTGGCGCAGCGAAAGCGTGGTGGGCATCTGAAGCTGCCTTTTTATTTTACTATTTGTTGCATTTTAATTTTATTTCTACTTTTTGCATTTTAAATTTATTTATACGATGATGAATATTGCATCCACATATCTTCCTCTTTTTCATGTACTCCTATCTTCTTCTTTTTACAAAGAGCCACGCTTGTCATTGTTAAATTTATTATTGCATCCATATATTTTTTCTAAATATTTTTTGCATTTTAAACTCCACATATCTTATTTTTTTCATATGTATTTTTCTTTTTACAATGAGTCTATGCTTGTCAACTTTTAAATTTAATATTGCATCCATATATCTTTGTTTAATATTTTTTGCATTTTGAAATATATTTCTACGATGATGAATATTGCATCCACATATCATCCTTTTTCACATATCTTTTCTTTCTATAAAGAGTCTATGCTTGTCAATGTACGTTGATGAAGTCGCAGACGAGCATTAATTTTGCTTGAGGAAATGTTCCCGTCATTGATATGTATTATTTAGACATTTACGATATTTATTTTTTTCATAATTGGATGGTGATAAATCTTGTGTGTGCGAGATTTATGAAAGCGATAAAAAACACGAGAGCTTTCGTGGATCGATCAAAAGAAAGATCTACGTCGCGGAGGATGATTCTCAATACTTTCACTATAGCGATTCTGATGAGTGTGTCTAAAAGTTCTCGAGTATTCAAATAGTTGCCACCCTTCTATCTTCAACCTAACCTCTATTTATACATATTGCGGATCCTTTAAGATTGCTGCAGATCCGATCTCTCTCGGTGATATCTCATCCTGAATATCTCCTGATATCTCTTCTTAGATTTGCTCTTGACTAGGGTTTAGATGTTGGGCTTTGGGCCCTAGCGTGGCCGTCTATTAGGTCGGGCCCAGGTTCACTTGGCTGCTATTGAAACGAGCGGTTGGTATATCACATCAATGACTACTATAGCATTTGTACGAACGTATAAAATTGATGCTAGTAATTGTACGTTGGCAGACAAATCCGATTCATGATTAACGCTTTGATACGATCAAGATTTTATTATTCTTAGATTTCGTGGAGCCATTTATTTTGAAATATATTTCTCCAAAGTGTCGGCCAAGAGTATGTTGTTTTTGCGTATCATGTGAAATTTTAATTAAATTTATTCAATTCGAATTTTTTGACCCTTTCGATAAATTTTATTATAAGAACAAAAAATATAGTTAGTTAATGGATCCCCATTAATATTTATTTCCAACAATTTTAACTTAGAAAAATGAGATACCCAAATTATAAATTAATCAATCCTAGTAAACAATAATTAATTGAAAATTTGTAAACTGAAAGTATAAAAATAATTATAAACCATAATTACTAGTTTTAAAATCAAACCTAAACACAAAAGACTAAAATTGAAAAACGAAAATGCTAAAAACCATAAAAAAAATTGATAACGAAACATCAAAAGTAGAATCGAGAATCCCAAGTGAAATTCATTGCATAATAGATAAGCAATTCACATCAAATTACCACTAATATTTTACCGTTACCTTGAATAATTATGTATTTGAAAAATGTGACGGCCGGAAGTGCAAATTACAAATATTATTAGTAGGCTGACTAACAGGATATTGGGTATCGGGTCCGCACCTGGTCGGGTATCTAGTATCAATATTTGATATTAAAGATTGAGTATTTTCAGGTGTTATGTTTATCCATCGGATAATCAAGTATACCCAAATACTTGATATTTATGTTTTAATATTTTTATATACTTTATATATTTAAATATATACTGGTGGATGGCAGTGGAGGGATGGGGTATGGGGATTTCACGATCTACGAAGGGCTTTCGATCTAGATCCAATTCAGAAGAGAGAGAGAGAGAGAGAGAGGGTCCAAATATGGTTCGTGTGTGTGCTGTGTGAGGGCAACAACATAAGGATGGGGGAAGAGGGGAGGCAGCGCGGAGCCAGACGTGTGTGTGTTCGAGAGAGGTCATATTGGTAGAGAAATAGAGAGAGAACCAAATTTGTTGTTTGTGTTGTGTGCGAGACGGATGTATACTTACTTTCAACTTCCCAAGGCATTTCGTCTCTCAGTGTCAGCCCATGATCTCACTTTTTCTTCTTCTTTTTCCTTTTCTTGTCTTTTTTTTTGGTCAGTCAAGAGGATATTTCAAAAAAAAAACCGGGTAATTTTAGGGTGTCCTAATATCCCAGTAAAGCATCCGATTTAGGAATGACAAAGAACTAAGATTTGGACCAGATCGAATAGATCTTGTTGAAAGGGGTAGTCGAAGGTTTAGAGGTCGTCAGAACTTTGAGGAAGAATAGATTAACTTAGCGATTAGAATGGTGGGACGAAATGAAAGGAATTCTGAAACTGGAATAGTCAATACTAGGATTATGAATCAAATTACATATAAAAATAAAAATAAAAGTTACATATTAATAGGATATGGCCCAACCTCTCGGGCCCACTAGCGGTCCAAACAGTGGGCCTAACCTAACGTTTGCTCTCTTCGGTTCGCCCGAATCACGACCTCAAACCCTAATTAAAGGCGGTCAAGGCGAAGATAATGGGGTAATGGTGATAATCATGGGCAATTATGGTGAAGATCATGGTCAGTTATAGGAAGATCGTGAGCCCACCAATCAAGGGATCCGTTACAAGGTTTACGTCTGTATATAAATAGGAGTTAGATTGAAGGTAAAAGGGTTAGCAAATTACTGAATACTAGAGCTCTTTGAGATACTCATTGTAATACGATTATAGTGAACATCTTGAGGACTATCACCTCCGTGGACGTAGATCTTTCTCTTGATCGAACCACGTTAAAACTCTTGTGTTCTTTACTGCTTTCTCTAAATCTTTCATACCAACGTATACAGATTTATCATTGGCGCCATCTGTGGGAAAACTCTTGAACAAAAAGCAGTGTTTTCTACAATCTAATGGCAAGGACACGTCAAGCGCTAATCTTGCCGGCGATGTCGGTAACAACCGTGCGAGAGGACGATCGGTGGTTACACAGCAGCAGGGAAAAGGGATTGCGGACGCCACCAGTGATCACACACCGAGGGCTACATGGAGAATGCTTCCATACACCCTCGGGATCGCCGCCCAACGAAGAGGAAGATGCCGACCTCGATGCGGTGAGCAGGAGGTTCACCGCTCCCACGAGTCCTCGGTCGGCGGTGTCCGAGTTCCTCAGCGCCAACCTCAATCAATTCGAGTTTCCTCAACCGGAGGACAAGCGGGCGGGCCCCTCAAGAGTGCCCGAAGTGGTGATTACAGGCAATCGAGGTCGTTCACCTCTCCGAAATAACCAACGTTCACCGCGGCACAATGACCGCCCCAATACCCGGGTTCATTCGCCCTCGTACCCTCCGCGGAACCGTTCTCCACCTCGACGTGATACCCATGTGAATGGGCGGGAAGGAAGAGAGGAAAGGCGAAGTCGAACTCCCCCTCGGAGGGACGACAGACGCCGTTATCGATCTCCCACTCCTCAGGAGAGGGATGGTAGCAACTCCCGGATTCGGCCGGCGCAGACGAATTATTTCTCCTTTTCAGGAGATTGGATACACCCACCGCAGCGATCTGGGCTCGAATATCGGCGCATCGATGGCCTTGGAGATCCTTCGACTTCCTATTTGCTATACCACCAACATGGCAAACGAGGATGGAAGATTTCCATATGTGTAAGGTCTTTCCGAGGTGCTGATCTTGGCTCGGCGTTGGTTCACCTCGCTTCGCCGAACAGCATCCATTGCTTCAAAGACCTCATGGATCGGTTCAATGGCGCTTTTACCAAAAATGCCGCTCAACAACCTTCATCCGATCGCACAATCCGCGAGGCGGGCGAGGCGATGTCGAATTTCGTCTCAAGATTCATCATGGAATCCCTTAAAATAGATGAGTATGTGATCTCACATCATCAACGCATTCAAGAGCGGGATCCGACCGGTGCTGCGAATAAAGAGATCACCCGAACAGCCGAAGACATCTAGTCGTCTTTGGACCTTGGTTGACAACTTTGTCAAAGGGATGAGTCGGACCGGAAGAAGAGAGACACAGGATGATAACCGGATGAAAGAAGGAAGCCGGAGGATTGGGGCCGAGTCTTTGAGCAGCGAAGTGCTTCGAAAGAATCAAAAGGGCCCGATGAGAATCAAGGTGGGACCTCGGCCAAACTGGTAATAGCGAACGCCTCTATTCAAATCCGTGCGGAAATATTTGAGCTTCGCGAGCTCTTTTCAAAACCTCCTCCTATGAAGGAAGATCGAAAAGTCAGCGGGAAAGTATTGTGACTACCACCGAGTGCGGTCACGATCTGAAAGATTGCAAGTCCTTGAGCTCACAGTTGGCGAGCTCGTCGAGGAAGGAGCCGAAGAAGTACATCGGCCGACTGGGCGGGTAATAAAAGCGCAGAGGAAAAATGGAGGTGGTAACAACTGCACCGACCTCAGCGCCACCCGACACGAAGATGGCGAGGATGAAGGTCTCAATGCAATGGGCAGGTCTATGCTATAACCGGATCGCCGGTTGATGCGATGAGATCGTCGCTCGAAATGAGGCTCGGAGGCCGACCCGAGGCCCGAAAACAAGCGACTCGGGACGGTGAGAACATAACGTTCTCGAGGAGGACCCGTGCCCAAGATCATGCCGCACGGGGCGCCATCACCATACAGGCCGTGGTGGGCAACAAAACGTCCACGGGTCTATATCGACGCCGGAGCCTCCGTTAGCATCATATTCGAGCTGCTGGATAAACTTGATGTTGGAGGAATTCGAGTTCACCGCGCCTTCGATTGCGGAGCTTTACTCGAGGTTGTTCAACCGAAGGTGTCATTACCCTTCCGATTCTGTAGGGCGTGCTCCCAGTCGGTTACCAAGGCCATTCAATTTTCCTAGTCAGAGCTCCTCTCCATACAACATTATCACGGGAAGAGATTGGTGTATGCAACGTGGCCGTTTGCTCCATGTATCGCCTCGCCATTAAGATACCCACCCGGTGGGAGTGTTAAGCATTCGGGGGACCAAGCGGCGACAAAAGAATGCCTACGAGTCTCAACCCAGATGCGGCCTTACCTCGGGCCTAGCAATTCTGAGAACCCTCGAAGTTGCCACCTCGGGATGACTGACCGAGAATCTTGATTTGTCTGACGACGACCCTTCCAAAGTTGTCGAGGTTGGCACCGAGTTCGATCGATATTCGCCAACAGGTCATGCAGCTTCTAAGGGAATATAGAGATGTATTTGCATGGTCTCCATTGGATATGACTGGGGTCTCGCCCGAGCTCATAACTCATCGTCTCAACATCGATCCGGCTACTAAACCAGTTCGGCAGAAGAAGAGAAGTTTTGCCGCGGAACGCAGCCAGGTCATAAGAGACGAGGTAACCCAACTCCAGGAGGCTAAAATCCTGTACGAGGTTAAATACCCAACCTGGATGGCTAATCCCGTTGTAGTGCGAAAGCCAGGAGGGGGATGGCGCATGTGTGTCGACTATACCGACCTCAATAAACAACGCCCAAAGATCACCCCTCCCGACATTGACAAGAAGGTGGAGGCATTGGTGGGGCATGAGATCTTGATTTCTGGATTTGTACAAGGGATACCACCAAGTCCTGATGAGCCCGGAGGACGCCCAAAAACAGCGTTCATCACTGACTTCGGTGTCTTTGCCTACCGGAAGATGCCTTTCGGTCTGAAAAACGCTGGAGCTACCTACCAAAGGATGGTGGACGCGATCTTCAAAGATCACATAGGGGAAATCATTGAGGTCTATGTCGACGATATAGTAGTCAAAAGCAAAAGGTGAGAGCTGGCTGTGAACCTCGAAACTATCCTTGACTCCTCGGTCGGCCAATCTCAAGCTTAATCCCAGTGCACATTCGTGGTGAAGGCGGGTAAATTCACGGGATCTTTGGGTTTCTCAAGAAGGCACAGCCAATCCTACCAAGGTGAAGGCGATGCTCGACATGCGGTCCCAAGAACCATCCGTGAAATACACAAACTCACGGATGCTGGCCGCCTCAAGTGATTCCTATCTCGGCTGAGAAGCGACTTCCTTCTTCAAGATCTGAGGAGAGCTCAGTTTCACTGGCGGGGAAGAACACCGTCGCCTTGGCATGGCGAAGGAATATCTCGCCGACACCCGACTCTATCCGCCCAAACAAGGTGAAACTCTATCGTTGTGTCGGCCGCCTCGGACGAGGCAATCGATCTTGATCTTGGTGAGAGATGAGATGGGACGGCAACTCCCCATCTACTTCATCGGTAGGGCTCTCAAAGGACCGGAGGCGAGTACACCAACCTTGAGAAGGTAGCTCTAGCCACAGTGAGCATGGCGATGCCTCGGCCTTCTTTCAAGCTCACTCCGTCCGGTACTAACGGACTTACCTTTAAGACAAGTCTTATCAAAGCCGGAGTCATCTGGACGTATAGCTAAGTGGACCTTTGGAGCTCGTGAGCACGACATCTCATACTCCCAGTGCCGGCCATAAAGGGCAAGCTCTCGTGATTTCCTAGTGGAGGTCAAATTCACAGAGGTCGTCTCTACCAACAAGGTGACTCCGCCCTCACAATGGAGGAACTGTCCTTGCATCGCCCATTGGTTCTTTGGCGGATGTATGTGGGCGGAGCTTCATGCAAGGCAGGCGTGAGCGGGCATCCTCCTCCTCGGCCCGGATAAGCAGAAGTGACATCGCCTCCGGTTTACCTTCCGACCACCAACAACGAGTGGAGTCTGAAGCGATCTCGGGACTCCGCCTTGCAAAGGAATTGAAAGTGGACAAAGTCCGGATATTTGGAGATTCAGTCGTAGTAAACCGGTCTTAGGCACATCTGAGGCCAAAGAGGATCGAATGAAGCAATACCTTGAGAAGCAAAAGAGATGTTGGCCTCGTTCGGTGCTTCAATATTCATCAAATCCACGAGGGAAAACAGTAGGTGACATCCTTAGTAAATTGGATTCGTCATCGTCAAACCCACGGTGGAGGAAGTTCATTCAAAAGCATTGGGCGTCCCACATCGGCGTTATCGCGAGGCCGAGCCAAATGGATGGCGCCCGAAGCATACACAGAAGTTGGCACACTACCTCGGGATCGGCTTGAGGCCAAAAGATGATGGTGAAATCCCGAGTATCTCATATATGAGGCTCTCTCTGGGAAGTCTTACCTTCAACCCTCACGAGGTGCCTTGGGCGGAAGAAGCCGACTACGTGCTTAATGAGATTCACAGAGGATCTGTGGAAGCCACATCGGGTCACGAGCTCTTTCAAAGAAGGCGTTGAGGTCGGGATATTATTGGCCCGCCTTATTCAAGATTCGATCGAGCTCGTCAAAGGTGTCAGTGCCGGCTTCACTCCACGGTCAAAAGCTACCCGGACCGATCGGCGGCTGTGGAGCCCATGGCCTTTCATGCAATGGGGATCGACATCGTTGGTCCGTTCGACCGAGCACCGGTCGACCGATATTTAGTCGTAGCCGTAGACTACTTCACAAAATGGGTGGTGAGCCACTTTCGAACCTCACGAGCAAAAGGATTCGAGACGCCGTATGGAAGAATATAGTCTGCTTTGCTTGCATACCGCACATTACGGTCTCGGACAACGGCACCCGGTTCGTCGACAAAAATTTCAAGGTGGTGCGAAGAGCTCCGGATCGATCAGCGCTTCACCTCGATCGCACACCCATGGCGAATGGTCGGGCCGGGTGACGAACCGCACGATTATCTGAGGATTAAAGAAGAGGCTAGACCGAGCTAAAGGCGATTGGTGAAAACCTCCCCAAGTCCTCTGGTCCTCTGAGCGACACCTCGGACTTCATGCGGAGAACGCCTTTCGGCTTGGTCTATGGGCCGAGGTCATACCGGTGAAATCGGCGCACCAAGCCCACGCTCTTCACTTTGACCCGGATGGGAGCGAGGGGCGACTGCGGGCCAACCTTGATGCCCTCGAAGAAAGCGAACTCGCCTTCATAAGCGAAGCTAAGTACAAGGGCCGGTCGCACGATATTACAACAAAGGGTCAAAGCCTCCACATGCAAGTAGGCGACTTCGTCCTACGAAATAATGAAGCCAGCAGAGCCGAACGACTTAACAAATTGGATCCGACATGGGAAGGCCCATACCGCGTTCACGAGGACCTCGGCAAGGGGGCCTACAAGCTATCTCACTTATCCGGTGCACTTATCCCCCGAACCTGGCATATCTCTCATTTAAGGAGGTACTTTACATAGTTTCGATTTCAGATCAGCCTCATGTTAGCCTCCTTACTTGCTTTGCCGAAGTGCGATGTCATATACTTGTTGAATAAAATATTTATTTTTCTAATGAGTATTTCATCTCGCCTCGTTTCATTCATATGCGAACATCTATTTGGATATACCGCATTTAACCTTCACGAGGGGACGCCCTCACGAAGATGAAAAAAACCTACTAAGTAGGGTACTCACTAAGCGCGCACCGCACTCGTAGATTACTCATTGAATTGAGCGTCTCGGTCTGCAGCGCATCTGACTACTCATTAATGTGAAAGTCTACATGCAGCGCATCTGATTGCTCATTAAGTTGAAAAATCTACATGTAAAGGACATCGGATCGGATCTCATCAAATTATGACCCTTTATTTGGGAAAATATACATACATATCTGATATAAATACATTTACGACCAAAGCGAAGTCTTAAGCTATGTTTATACCTCTCAAGAGGAAAACGTACACTTGAAACAGTCTAAATACATTTATATCTACATACAAAGTTCTCGTTGTATCTGAGACTCATTCGGGCTTAGGGCCATGCCACGGACTCACCGAAGAGCTGAGGTAGTTCTCAACAAAATCCCAGTCGGCGATGAATACCGGAATGAACTCGGTGCCTCCACCCAAACAATGAGGCGGCACCACCTCGTCCGCTCCGGTGCGATCGACCCGACACGGGCGGGCTCGGCCGGGGATGCGATCTGTGCAGGGCCAAACCTCGACCCGTGAGCGAGGCGCGGGCCGGACCACGCCCTCGTCCCAGGCGTCACCCTTCCACGTCGACCTGCTGCCTCGCACGCCTCGCCTCCGACACGCCGAGTGTTTTCCTCTAGCGCTCACTTTCGGGTGGACCCATTAGGCGGAGCACTTGGCGTGATCGGTATAGCCGCCTCCTCTTGAGCTCTTCAATTATTGGACCAGCGGCGCCGGCTGTAGACTCACTCTGGGGGGCTGGGGCATCGTCGTTTCGAGCGATCTCGTACATCTACATGTATTTCGGGATAGAGTCGGCGATCTTTAAACTTCTTGCTATTTGGCCCTCCTCATCCCTCGGCACCATGCCCTCCGCCAACAAGCTCGAACTCGATCGTCGGCTTGAGATATGGTAGTTCCACCGGTCCGTGGATTACCTTCTCATACTCGCATGCTCTTCCGAGATCCGAGCCAGCTCCTCTCTTGTCACTCGGCTGCTCCTCGCATTACATCGATCGTCCTTGGATCACATCTGCGAGATAAATCAGCCCTTGGACTTGAGTTGTGAAATCCTTAACTTTAACGCCTCATTCTCGGTCAGAGGCGGACCACTTCATGATCGACCTCATGCAACTTCATTTGATTCGGTGGCGATGCGGAGCCGACATCCATCTTGGCGAAACTCGAGTCATTCGGCGGCGGACCGACTCTCGATGCGTCACCTCTTCATCATTCTCGGCTAGAGCACCTCGGACTTCTTTCGACTTTGTTGGTAACTCATGATCGAGTCAAGTATTGAGATGTGGAATGCTAGAAATAAACAAGACAAAGGCATTTTAAGAAGATATGTCTATTATTCAAAATAAGAGTTTATGCAACACGGGTCCTATCGACCCCGACAAATCGACTATTACATTAGGTCCATGACCTCGGGCCTCATTGCCGGACTCACAGAACTCTGCTGCGCCACTGCTGCTGCTTTCCTCCAAGTGCCGATCTCGGAAGGACGTCAGAGCTCGGTCCGCCTCCTCGGTTTCGGCTCTCACCTCGGCAAGGAATGCTTGAAGCTCCACGTCTTCATCTTCCTTACACTGAGTTACAGCCTCCGCCGTCAGGAGCGAGGCAGAAGATGCCAAGGCATCCACCACGGGGAAGGAGGTCGCCCGGCGATTATGCGGGCATAATTCATGCATACCTCCAGTGCGACCTCAACCCAACCGTCTTGGGCCTTATCAAAATCAGGTCTTTCGGCCGCCAGCTTCTCTAGGTGGGCAGATATCACCTGTGGCCTCATTACAGCTGCCAGGTCGGAGATGAAGGAGGAAAAACTCTCCGACTCGATAAGCCTGCTGGCGAAGGCCCTCAGCATAGGTCCTTGCCACCCCGGCCAGGCACTTGTCTGCTGCCGCCTTCTTCTCGCCTCGGCGACCTCCTCCTCCTGCGCGCTATCCACTTCAGCACGGGCCACTCGTAAGGCCCGGTCCTTCTTCTTTAGGGCGCTCTCAGCGGCCGCCTTTGTCACTTCGGCGTTCGCCTTTGTAATTTCGGCGTCCATACAGCGGCGTCGGTAGCGGATTCGGCAATGGCTCTCGAGCTTGCGGCGATTTTCTCCATGGCCTCGTATTGCGAGGCGCTATCAACAACAAAACCGGCCATGCGGTGCATCTCACTGCCATCGGTCGCGTCACGAATATAGAACAATTAGCAGCGTAACGACAAAATTACAAAGGAGAAGAGGCGACTTATAACTTTGGGAAGGATAAAGGAGTGCTGGAAGCCGGCACCTCGGGCAAGGCCTGGCCATGGACCTCGATCTCCAGCGTCGGGCTCGAGGTTGCACGAGGCGATCGATGAAGTCCTCGGGCGTCCACCACCACGGCTGCTCTGGGTGGACTCGCCCGCCTCGCCTTCTTCCTAGCGGGCTCCTTCCGATCGGATGGTGCGGGGCAGCGTCGAGCCCGCTATATTGACTTCTCTGCTGGGGTCAATCTTCACTGCATCTGAGAATAAAATTTCGTTAACTGCGAAATCGAGGCAGGGGAAGGATAAAGATAAGAAGGTTGCCTCTCCCAAATCGGACCACGATCTGGAGCTTCGACCTATAAACACTCATTGACATTGTTCAAGTCATCCTCGGTATAATTAATCGATAGGATCTCACCCATATCGTTCAACATCTTCTCCATGGGGCCCGAGGATTGATTTTCACGTCCTTCATCGCACCGGGCCCCACTCATACCTCGGATACCCTCGGCCAAGCAGAAAGAAGTATCTATTTTGCCGGTGGGATACCTTGAGGGAAGCTATCTTAAACTTGAGACGGGTGACGGATAATACACCCTTTCTATAGACTTGATGCTAAAAACGCATCAAGACTTGAAAACTCCTCGCCTATGCCATAGCAGAGCCCTAGCCCAACCGCCGACCTAATAGAATTCGAGGTCAATTGGCATATGGGGATCGAAAATACTCTTGAAGGCTAAGGAAAATAGGGCAAAAGGAAACATAAGCCCAACTATTAAACTATCTACAAAATGGTAATAAACCCTCCGGAGGGCCATCGCCTATCATTGGGCTTGACGCAGCACCACCATGCATCCTCTGGAATGTGGTATTTCTGCAATCTCCAAAAGCTCCTCGTCGTTAAAGTTGACCTCGCACCAATCTGATGCCATCCCATACCGATGACACCGTGAAACCCTAGAACTAAGTCCTATAGATTTACCTAGGCGGTTGTGGCATATATAATCCCTCACATCGAATCAGGCGGCGGGCCCAAACCGAACCGAGTGCTCGAGGCGAGAAGAGGAATGAGAAGATGAAGAGTACATACTTACTTTTTCCGGAGCGAGATATCCGACTTCTTCAAAAAAAAATTGAAAGAGGAATTGAGAATTTCTACAAGTATGCTCTGCGAAATAAAGCGTCGAAGAAGAAAGTGAGCAGTTGCCTCATTTGGGCCTATTTATAGGACAAATGGCGCCTAAAATCTGCCGTTCGTTTATCACACGTGCTATCTACGATTGGATGTGTGATCGGCGTCTTACGTTGTTAAATGCTTGACTACCGCTGGCGCGTATGGCGTACTCTATGGTAAGACAAACCGCCGATCGATCACGTAATGATTACATTGAGCTCGGACATCGGACTACGCCCATGTCCTCCTCGAGGCCGGCGAAGTCATTCGGTCGGACCTCGGCGTCCTCCAAAAGGCGGGGAGCCATACAGGTCGCGCCTCGTCTTTCCTTCCGAGCGGCTACCCAAATCGGACCTCGGTTCCACAGTCGGCGAACAACGCCTTACAAGAGATTCTCCTTCGGATCGGACCTCGGCGTCCTCCATAAAGCGAAGCCGCTTGGACCAAACCTCGGTGTAACCTATACAAAGACCGCTATCCGGTCACAATTCGGCTTTCTTTTGCGAAGAGGCGAGAACCTTCAAACGAAGACTTTAGCCAAGCAACATCCGCCTCGGCAAAGCACATTCTCCGCTTCACCTCGGCAGGGCTATTCCTTGACTTTTCGGGGGCTATGATAGATATGGCCCAACCTCTCGGGCCACTGCGAGCCCAAGCAGTGGGCCTAACCTAACGTTGCCCTACTCGGTTCGCCCGAATCACGACCTCCAAACCCTAATTAAAGGCGGTCAAGGCGAAGATAATGGGGTAATGGTGATAATCATGGGCAATTATGGTGAAGATCATGGTGGGTTATAGGAAGATCATGAGCCCACCAATCGAGGATCCGTTACAAGGTTTACGTGCGTATATAAATAGGAGTTAGATTGAAGGTAAAAGGGTTAGCAAATTACTGAATACTAGAGCTCTTTGAGATACTCATTGTAATACGATTATAGTGAACATCTTGAGGACTATCACCTCCGTGGACGTAGATCTTTCTCTTGATCGAACCACGTTAAAACTCTTGTGTTCTTTACTGCTTTCTCTAAATCTTTCATACCAACGTATACAGATTTATCACATATATTATAAATAAAGTGGATCCATAGGTTGGATCTTGACTGGATCTGGATCTAAAAAAATATAATCCAGATCCGGATAAAAAATTTAAAGGAGCGATTCAAATCTGGTCCAGATCCGTTTGGTCCTATTTTTGGAAGATATAAATTCTAAAAAATGGATCTGGATCCGCAGATCTAGACCGGATCCAAGATCCACTGTCATCTCTAATTCGTTCTGGTATTAAAATACCCAATCAGATATTAGGAACCCGATTAAGCATACCGATCGAAGTCGGGTATAAATTTTTGGGCAAAATTGGGATAGTATACCTGATTTTTTCAGATAGTGTATCCGACCTGATCCATTTAAACAACCTAAATTATTAAGGTGGCTTCATTTCTTGTTGAGTCATGACTTGATTGGGAAGAAATTACTCAATTAATTTTGTCTACAAACTAACCCATGCATAAATCGTAATTTCTCATTTGATTTAATTGGATCTAATGGTAGTTGGTAGGTTTGAGAAACTTTTTATATGCATGGCAGGCCAGAGTGGAAGAATGTCTATCCAAATTAATATAATCGTTAATACATATTGTTTTAAGATTCTCGATTTTAGTATGTAGAGTTGTTACCGGGAAGCAACACCGTCCACCAAACACAAACACAGATTCAAAATTTTAATTGTTTAAATGTAAATAATATGAATTCAAATTTGTATACTAAAATTGTGAAATTATTTTATGACGTTGAAATAGTTGAACGGTGAGCAATCTACATCATCTCCGAAGACATGACAAGGCACGTGATTTACCAAACAATAATCATAAACTAGTTAGTATATTTATGTTGAATTTTAGCAATTTTATTTATTAAAAATAATTGTTTGCATAAAGTTTGATAGATAAACAAGGGAAATAAATAATTCCAACAAAAAAACATTATTACTATGGTTAGAGAGAAAGTAACAGTTGATAAATCTTTTGTGTGAGTTTGTGAGAACGATAAAGAACACAAGAGGTTTTTACGTGGTTCGATCAAGGAAAAGATCTACGTCCACGGAGGTATGATTCCTCAATATTTTCAATATATTCGATTACAATAAATGTATCTAAAAACTAGAGTATTCAATAGTTGTCAACCCCCTCTACCTTCAATATAACCTCTATTTATACATGTTGTGGATCCCTTAAGATTACCATGGATCTCTTGCCTTGCGTGATCCGATCTCTATCAATCCTTGAGTATCTCCTTTAATATCTCTTCTTAGATTTGATCTTGAATAGGGTTTAGGTGTTGGGTTTTGGGCCGAACCGTGTAGACCGAAGTTACTAGGCTGGGCCCAGTTCACGTGGGCCTACTATTGGGCTTGAGCGGTTAGGCCATATCCCATCATAACCCCCTCCCCCCAATTAGTTGAGTAACAACTACGTCGAGGTGAGGTGAAGAGCGTATTTTGCCGAGGTTGGTTGTTGCTCGGTTGAGGTTATTGTCGAAGATTTTCCTGCCTTTTTGATGTCGGGGCTGGATTTGATGATTTGCGAGGTCCGAGCGGAGTTGGACGATTCGCCGTTCGGATTGAATTGGACAATTTGCGAGTCGGCGGAGTTGGATGTTTCTGAGGTCGGCGGGTTGGACGATTCGTCGTTCAGGTGAGTTGGACAATTGCGAGTCGAGCGAGTTGGATGTTTTGCCGTTCGGGCCGAGTTGGATGTTTTACCGTTCGGATTGAATTGGACAATTTGTCCAAGTTGGATGTCGATATCCTTTTGTTAGGAAAATACCGAGGTGGTGGCCGGCCGAAGCTAGAGTGATGATTGCGATTAGGCGCACGTCTGGCGTTTAGGATTACATCATGTGTGCGGTTGGTTAGTTGGCGCTCGAATCAATGCTGCGTCTACTTCACGTCAAGTCACGTGGGAAGTTGGATAGGCGGTTTTGGGCGCTTATTTGTACTTTAAATAGGCCAGAGATAAAGGAAACTGTTCATTTCGTTCATCCTCATCCATTTTAGCTTCAGAGAGAATTTTTCGAATTGGAGGAGCCTTTGATCATCTTTCAGAACTTTGCGAAGTTGAAACAAAATCACACTTTGAAAAAGTAAGTATGTCTTCCTCATCTTCTTCTACGTCTTCTCCGGTAGAGATTTATGGATCTGTCCGATCATCTTCTTCCGTTGATAGTGAGGTGGAGATTATGGATTATACCTGTTATACCCTGTCGGGTAGGTCCAGGGGTATTAGTGCTAGGGTTCGGTGATACCACACATGCGGGATAGTTATAAGATTAGGGACGTTAGTTAGTCTTTGACCGCCGATATGTGTGCGATAGCATCGAATTTCATATTCAATGGAGGCATGGTGGTGCTTGCCGCAATCCGGGGATAGAGCGATGGCCCCTTCGGAGGGATTTATGATTGTTTATAGTGATGCCTTGAAAGTCGGCCTTAGGTTTCCCTTGGCTCCTATTTTTTTGAACATTCAAGAACATTTCTAGATTCCGATATGCCAGTTGACCTCGAACTCCATTAGGTCGGTGGTAGGGCTAGGACTTGTCTGCTATGGCATCGGTGAGAAGCTTTCTTTTGAAGTTTTGATGCGTTTTTTTAGCATCAAGAGTATAGGAGGTGTGTACTTCTTGTCACCTCGGCAAGCGTTTAAGGTGATTGCCCCCTCGAAGGTGTCCCATTGGCTAAACGAAGTTCTTCTTTTTGCGGGATGAGGGGAAACCAAGGTATGAGTGGGGCATAGGTAAGATGAGAGATGTGAAGTGCAAAGCCCTGGGTGCCATAGAGGATGAACTGAACATGTTGGGTGAACTATCACGTAACTTTCCGAGGACGACACTGGTTGATCTTGGGTGAGCACTTATAGATCGAAGCTTGGGATCTAGGTCGGATCGGGGTGAGGGCACCCCTTTCTCTTTATTTTCTTATATTTCGATGTCTTTGTGCTAATCAACTCATCTTCTTGTTGTGTGTGAAGCTCGATGCACGTAAGAAGGCGAAGGTGGTGGCTTCGTCGCCTCCAGCACACTCGCCGAGCCCGAGGCCACCGGCAAAGAAGGCGAGGTTGGTGAGGCAAGCCGGGCATCCCAAGTGGTGGCCGACCTCGGCCGGGTTGGTGGCGAAGATCACGGCACCTCATCAGGGTCGGGTCCGACCTCGGTGGGAGATACCGTACTCGGATTACGTGCGAGTGCCGATTCAAGCTCCCTATATCCTTTCCACAGGTATAGGTTTATTTCGTATTCGTTGTTATCTCCTTCTATGATGTGTTTCTAACGGTGTGATTTTCAAGATGCGACTTCAGCGGCGAGGGATCTGCACCGGATCTCCGGACTCATTATCAAGGGCGTCTCTCGATATGATGTTGTGGAGAGGGAGAGGGTCACTGATGGGGCCGCGAGGGCCGTTGCTTAGGCCGCCCTGAAGGAGAAAACTCAGGCTTTGGAGGTGGCCCAGGCTAAGGTGAGGAAAGCACGGAGGGAGACGGCGGCGGCTGTGGCGTCGGCCGTGGGCGAGGTGGAGAAGAAGTTCGTCGAAGAGAAGAGTGCCCTACTGGTGGGGCAAGGGCCGATGCTGAGGGCCTTTACCAGTGGGCTTATTGAATCGAGACCTTATCCGCCTCTCGGACTGACCCGCCCGTGCTCGGGACTCAGTGGTGTCCGACCATCCGGAGGAGTTGGCGGTCGAGATGCCTGACTTCGACAAGGTCAGACATGGCTGGATCGAGGTCGATCCCGATGTGCAGCAGAAGGACTACGCTTGCATAATTGCCGAGGCGAGGTCCTTCCCTCTGCTGGAGACCTTGGCGGCCTCCACTTCTCTACTGACGGTCGAGGTCGTCTCCCAATGCAAGGAGGATGAAGATGTCGATCTTCAGAAACTCCTTGTCAGTCTGGTGGTGGGTGACGGGGCCGAGCTCGAGGCTTTCTTACGGGAACTGCGAAAGGTTCTAGTGAGCCCCGCCAAGAGGCTCAGGTCAGTTGACCTTTTGTAATAGGCTTGATCTGCCGGGATCATTAGGATCCTGAGCTTTGTACAAACTTTCGTTTATGAATGATAAATACTTCTTTTGGTTGAAATGAATGTGTATTTTCTGTCTGTTTGGTTGTTGCTTTAGCAATCGTCCTCTCGATACATTGGGCTAGATCACGATCTTTTGACCAAGTTGAAAGAGGTCAGAGGTGCCCTTGCCGAGAAGGATGAAGAGGTGATGTTCTGGAGGGGCCGTTCTGCCGAGCTGACTCAAACCTTGCAAAATATGAATAGTGGAGTTGCTAGGGTTGGTAGCACTGCGTCGCCAGCCGGACTGAAAAAGCAGTTTCAGGTGTCGAAACGCGAGGTGACCCGTCTTCAGGAAGACAATGAAGCCTTAAAGCTGAAGATTATCAATCTTGAGGTCCAGAAGGTGGATGTTTCTGCCGATGGCCTTCAAGGGCGTTTGATACAATCAGGGCCGCCCATGAGGGTAGGCCACCCTGGGCGATCGCCCAGGGCCCATCATCTCAAGGGGCCCAAATTATTTCAAAAAATTACTTTTACTTATACATATATAGAGTTATTTGGATTCAAAATATTATATCACTCAAATATTTTATTTTAAAGTCTAAAGTATTAAATCTTTATATATTTTACTTATCGATATATATTTTCATGTGGTCCCAAAATATATTAAAAAATATTGATGTTGATGTGATTATTAAAGGTTTTGTATATGTAAATACTCGAATAAATTATTTTTTATGATATGGTATCGTAGATAAGAGTTGAGATATAGAAATATAAGGATGACAAGTAAGTTGTATATGTTTTTGATAATTTTTTATTATCTATTTCTATTTGTAGATCACTTGAATTTTACGTAAATTTATAAATACGATTTATTTTATAAGTATAATATAAGAGATCATTTTGGACGGTTTAATGGTTAAGTGAGTTCATGTGGCCAAAGGTCATGAGTTCAAACCTCACTATCGCATCTATAGGTTCAAGCTAGTCATACCCGATTTTTCAAGTGTGGTTTAATCGTCATGTGTTTTTGTAAGCTATTGTAAAGAAACATAAGTTTTACCTAGTACGAACAGAAGATAATGACTGAGGGTTTTATATGAATTTTAAAAAATGGGGGCCTATATTCCTTATTTTGCCTATGGCCTATAAAATGTCGAATAGTCTTGGATACAATGTGAAGCGACAGAATCGCCCAAGAGAAGTTGGCGCGATCATTGAAGAGCATCTTTGAGTATGAGGCGGTGATCCGCCGATCCGGTGGTATTACCATATCCGAGGCTGATGACCGAGCTCAACTGCTGCTAGCCGAGGGCATGGTACTGAGGGACGAGGAGGGGCCCAACTCCAAGAGTTTTAAAGACTGCCTCGAAGAGCTGGTCAAATGTCTCCAGCTTTATGAGGTCGTCCGCAAGCGACGCATGCCCGAGCCATGCAGTCATGCTCCCGCCGATGTGAGGATTGAAGAAGTCGAAGTGGGTGGCGGCTACATGGACCACGCCGAGGTGCTCCGACTGATGGGTTCAGATGTGACAGGAATGTCATCTCGTGGTCGGTCTCCATTGTCGGGAGCTCGGCGGGGAAGGATGTCGGTCGGGCGAGGTCGGTAGCAAGGCGGGATGGCGAGGTCAAGAGGCAGGAGTTCGACCTCGGCCCCAATAGTATCCCCCTCAGGTCAGGGCCCCTCTCCGCCTGCTTAAAGAGCCTCGGGAGTAGGTTGTGGCGACGCTGATCTTGTCGACTGGGTTGAAGGCACCGAGTTCATTCCGGGTATTCATTGTCGGCCCGAGGATTTTATTTCGAACTGGTGTATCTTTATTGAGTCTTGGCGAGGAGCAGCTCGGAAACCCGAGTGATATTATATAGCTTAGAACTTGGTTTTTGTCATAAATGTATTTAGACTGTGTACCGAAGTGTAGAGCTTGGTTTTTAGTCGTAAATGTATTTATACTTTGTACCGAAGTGTATATCTTCCCAATAAAGAGGTGTAAATTGCACGAGATCCGATTTGGACGTCGTTTGCATGTAGATGTTCAAATTAATGAGTAATCTGTATGCCTTGCACGTAGATGTTCAAATTAATGAGTAATCTGTGTGCTTGCCTTGTTTGTCGAGAAATATCGATAGAGGTGGTCCCTTGGCGCGCGCTTAGTTTGAGTACCCTACTTTGTAGGTTTGTCATCTTCGTAAGGGCGTCCCCTTTTGAAGGTAAGTTGTTTTTCACCCGAGGTGATAATGGATTTTTACATAGATATAAGATAGGACGAAGTAATCCACTCATAATAAAAAAAGATGTTTTATTGATAAGTAAATGACATCGTGCCTTGGAAAAAATAGACTAAGGGCTAACATAATGCCGACGTGAAATAAAAACTATGTAAAATACCTCCTCAGGTGAGTAATATGCCAGGTTCGGGGGATAAGTGTACCAGATAGGTGAGCAAGCTTATAGGCCCCTTTGTCGAGGTCCTCGTGGATGCGGTATGGGCCTTCCCATGTTGGATCCAACTTATTAAGGCGCTCGGCTGTACTAGCTTCATTGTTCCGTAGGACGAGGTCGCCCACGTGGAGTGTGGAGGCTTTCACCCTTCTGTTGTAGTACTTTGTTACTTGGCATTTGTACTTGGCTTCATTGATGAAAGCGAGTTCGCGTTTTTCCTCTAGAGCATTGAGATTGGCTCGTAGGTTCTCCTCGTTGTCATGCTCGGCAAAGTTGAGAGTTCTTGGGCTCGGAGCACCAATCTCAGCTGGTATAACAGCCTCGGAACCATAGAGTAGGTGAAGGGTGTTTCACCGTGGGAAGTCAGGGTGTCGCTACGTATGACCAGAGGACTTGAGGAGATTTTCAACCCAATCCCCTTTAGCTCGATCTAGCCTTTTTCAATCCTTATGCGATCGTGCGATTTGTCACTTGTCCGACCGTTCGCTGTGGGTGTGCGACCGAGGTGAACTATTAACAATTTGGAGCTCTTCACACCATTCTTTGAAATTTTTGTCGATGAATTGGGTGCCATTGTCCGAGATCAAGACATGTGGTATGCCGAAGCGGCAAACTATACTCTTCCAAACAAAGTTCTGAATCCTTTTGCTTGTGAGGTTTGAAAGAGGCTCAGCTTCGACCCATTTTGTGAAGTAGTCTATGGCTACTACCAAATACCGAAGTTGTCCCGGTGCTCGGTCGAAGGGACCAACGATGTTGATTCCCCACTGCATAAAAGGCCATGGACTTTGTAGGCTACTGAGGTCGGTTTGAGATGGCTTTTTTACTGTGGCGTGAAGTTGGCACTTCGGGCACTTCTTGACGAGCTCGGCCGAATCTAGGATGAGGGTGGGCCAATAATATCCTGACCTCAGCGTTTTCTTTAAGAGAGCTCGTGACCCGATGTGGCTTCCACAAGATCCCATGTGAATTTCTTTAAGTATATAGTCCGCCTCTTCTGGTCCAAGGCATCTCAGGAGGGGTTGGAGGTAGGATTTCCTATAGAGTGTTCCTTCATGAGTAAGGTACTTTTGGGACTTGATCATCATTTTTTTGGCTTCGAGGCGATCCTGTGGTAGCGCATTCTTCGGTGTATGCCCTTATAGGAGTCATCGATTCGGTTCGGTCTCCGTGATGATGCCGATGTGGGGCTCCTCGATATTACGGGTCGAACTTTCTCCACTGGTGGATTTGTTGATGACGAGGCTAATTTGCTGAGGATGTCAGCTCGGCTATTCTCCCCTCGTGGGATTCGGTGAATCGTGAAATACACGAAGCAGTCAAGTATTTCTTTAGCTTTCTGAAGGTATTGCTTCATCCTATCCTCTTTGGCCTCGTATTTTCCTAAGACATGGTTTACCACCACCTGGGAATCTCCAAAGATCCGGATTTTATCCACTTTCAATTCTTTTGCGAGGCAGTCACGAGATCGATGCTTCATACTCCACCTCGTTGTTTGTGGTCGGGAAGGAGAACCAAGTGCATAGGTTACTTCTTGTTTTACGGGCGAGAAGCAAGATGCACGCCTGCCACTGTTTTGCATGAGGCTCCGTCTCGTACATTTGCCAACAGCCATTAGGTAGATTGAGGCGGGTTCCTCCGTTGTTAGGGGCGGTCTGAGAGACCTCATTGGTAGGATTGACCTCGATAAACTTGGCTTCTACCAGAAATCGGCGAGCTTGTCCCTTTATGGCGGTCGGGTGAGTATAAGTCATGCTCGTCGAGCTCGGTGCCCTTAGCGATCGTCACGACGATTCGGGTTTTGACAAGACTTGCCTCGGGGGTAAGTCGGTTAGTACTGGATGGAATGGGCTTGAAAATAAGGTCGGAGGCGTCGCTTGGCGTTCACGGTGCCAACGCTATTTTTCAAGTGGTGTATCTAGTCTCGGTTCTTTGAGGCTCGTCTAATGAAGTAGATAGGAAGTTGTCATCCGAGCTCATCCCACACAAGTACCGCACTGATTGCTTCATCCGAGGCAGCCAGATATAAGGAAAGGAGTTCGCTCTCTTTTGGGGCGGACAGTGTGGGCAAATTGGCGAGGTACTCCTTTAGTTGTGTGAAGGCGATATGGTGTTCTTATTCCCAGGCGAAATTCGGGGCTTTCCTCAAGATTTTGAAAAAAAGGGAGTTATTTTTAGGCAGCTCGGGATAGGAACCTACTGAGGGCGGCTAAGCAACCAGTGAGTTTGTGGATCTCACGAATTGTCTTTGGCACTTGCATGTCAAGTATCGTCTTCACTTTGGTGGGATTAGCCTTCAACCCTTCTTGAGAAACCCAGCATCCCAAGAATTTCCCCGTTTTTACCATGAACGTGCACTTTTGAGGGTTGAACTTGAGGTTGACCGACCTGAGGAGATGGAGGATAGTTCTGAGATCCTCGACACAACTTTCCATCTTTTTGCTTTTGACCACGATGTCGTCGGCGTAGACCTCGACGATCTTTCTGTGTGGTCTTTAAATATTAGCCCACCATTCGTTGGTAGGTAGCTCAGGTATTTTCAATCAAAAGGTATTTTTAATTGTGCGAAGACACCGAAGTCGTGATGAATGCCGTTTTGGAGCATCTTCTCGCTCATCAAGACTTGGTGATATCCCTTATATAAATCCAGGAAACTGAATATCTCATGGCCCACCAATGCCTCCACCTTCTTATCGATATCAGGGAGGGGATAACAGTCCTTCGGGCAGTGTTTATTCAGATCGGTATAGTCGACGCACATGCATCACCCCCTCCTGGCTTTCGATCTATGACGGGATTATCCTTCCAGGTTGGATACTTGACCTCGAACAGGATGTTGGCTTCCTGGAGTTGGGTCACTTCGTCCCTAATCACCTTGCTGCGCTCTGCCGCAAACACCCTCTTCTTTTGTCGAATTGGTTTGGTAGCGGATCGATGTTGAGTCGATGAGTGATGAGCTCGGGTGACCTCCTATCATGTCGAGTGGTGACCATGCGAACACGTCCTGTATTCCCTCAGAAGTTGCATAACATGTTGTCGAATGTCAGTGGGACCCTGGGTGCCGACCTTGGAAGGATCGTCGTCATGTAATTGGAGGTCGTCAGTCAGATCATCCCGAGGTGACAACTTGTAATAACCCGTAAAATAAAAATTTGTATTAACGAAGCATTTAATCCAAATTATTATTAGATCTTTTCCTTTTTATTTATAAACAAGAAAAATTTAATTGGTTAATAATCAAGCAATAACGCGATATGATCGGATTCGATAAATCGGATTACGAATGTGCATGACGATCACCGATTCCGTTCGAACAAAATGAGTGAATAGTCGTAATCGTGAATCGTTTGAAGACCGCAATTACTAAAAATGGAAAGTTGACCATATCTTATATTCTTTTACTTATACACACATCTATACCTCCGACAAACAATAATCCAATAGCCGCACACACCTCTCTCCTCCCCGCAAAGAAATCGATCTCTCGCAACATAAGACAAATTTTGAACTACGAAACTTGCTGCACCTCTGCTCATAAAGGCGACAAAATCTCTTCTCCCACCTACAACTCCCATTTCAATCTCCTCAATTTTCGACTTCCTACACGAGACAAAGTAGAGAGAGACACAAAGGGGAGAAACCACAAGGTAACCATTTCAGCTCCCAACTTAACGTTTTTTTGTGTATCAACGACCAATTTCCACTTCTTTTGTGCATAGAACACTGCCTTCAAGCCACTGTACGATTAAAACAGAAAAACACAACAAGAATCCTTCATTTAGGTAAGCTTTGAACCATTCGTTATTTATACATGTTGTTCTCCTGTTTTAGTACAAGTAGAAATTTGGATATGCATACTCAATCTTTAAATGAGAAGCAGTAAGAAAATCCAACAACGAACAACAAAATATGAACATACAAATACAATGTTCTCCGCTCGATCTCTCTTCTACCCCCTTCTCCTGCGTGCGTGTACAGGAGGGACCGAAGACTTGACGGGGTGCCCCGGCAAAGCCACGTCGGCGACCTTCTATGAGGAGGCGGCGAGGAGAAGCGGGCTTGTCGACCTCTGCGAAAAGAAGAGGGGCAGCAAATGATGCCTCGAGCGAGCGGCAGGCGAGGCTCGGCGCGAGCCCCGTGGAAAGGAATGGAAGTCGGGTGAGCTACGTGCGTGAGAGAGAATGGGCGAGCAGCGGCGGCGTGAGGCGGCGGCGCGGCGGTGAGGCACCGCGGCAGCGCGGAATGAGCGAGAGAGAAGCGGTGAGTCTCGTGTGAGTGAGGAGAGATGAGGTGGCGGCGGATGTATGCCACCGCGAGGCGGCGACGCAGCCGACGTCGGCGGCGGCGGTGGCGCCGGGGAAGGAAGGCGGCTGAGGCGCCGCGAGAGGAGGAGGAAGAAGGAATGGAATGGGGAGGGTTGTGCGTAGGTTTAGTCGGTGGTTTGGGCCTTGTCTTATTTTATTTTTGTTTAGTTTGTTTTAAGTATTTTGTGAAATGGGTTTGGGCTTCATTATTTAATTCGTTTGGGCCTTCATTATTTAATTCGTTTGGGCCTTCATTATTTAATTCGTTTGGGCCTTCATTAATTATTTCAGTTGGGCCGTGATTTATTAGGTGGCTGGACCTATTATTTTAGAGATGGGCCTCTCTAATTAATTACATTGGGCTCTTATAATTTAAATGTGTTGGACATAAGTACATGTAGAATTGGACTATCAAGTTTTAATTGGACTTTAATTAATTGAAGTGGGCTTTAATTAATTAAATCTTTTAGACTTAAGAAATTATTTAGATCAACTTTAATTAAATAAAGTTGATAAGCTTTAACTAATTATAATTAGACATTAATTAATTAAGTTACTTAAACTTAATTGATTAATTTAGATAGACCTTAATAATTAATTGAGCTAGACTTTAATTAATTAATTAAGTTACTTAAACTTAATTGATTAATTTAGATAGACCTTAATAATTAATTGAGCTAGACTTTAATTAATTAATTAAGTTACTTAAACTTAATCAATTAGCTTGGAATGACTTTAATTAATGAAGAGCAATGGGCCTTAATTACTTAATTTAAATAGGTCTTTGACCAATTAAGTCATGTGGAGTTGATCAATTAAAAATAATATTGATATGGGCTTTTAAATTAATCCATTTAGTTAACTTAAATTGTGGATTTAATTAATTCATTAAAGAACTTAATTAATTAATTAATGACATTGGTTATGTCAGTAGATGATTGAGAAATATTGGTAACTTTAATTTGTAAAACGTTTGTTAGATGATTGATTTACTGAGAAATATTTAGTATTTGTATATGAGTTTTCCGTTAGAAAATATGGGACGTGTGAGGTGAGAAGCGCGACGAGTAAATGATGATAACGAATGAGTTATTGGAACTCGAATTCGTTGATACGCATTAACAAGCGGCGAATATTAGTTATGAACTTAGGATTCATAATTGAGCGAAGCGGCGTGAAGAAACATCGATCACGGAGAAGAATGTAACGACAAAGTGTCATCTATCGCTATGACGAGACTAATCGAATAGACGAAATATAATTGATAATAAGTCTTATCGATAACAAAATCCTAAAACCCAGTGACTTAAAGGATATCGAGTGCGTTAAATATTAGCAATTCTTCTCGAAAGAAGCGAATGACATACTAAATTATATCTCTTACGTTGATAAGGTCCGGTGGGGCGTGAGCGAAAACGACAAGGACCACTAGCGAGATACTTGAAGGACAATTCTTGAGGTGGGCTTTTCTTGAAACAAAATGATTATGCATAACTCAAAGCATGATTTACAAAGCTTTATGAAATATTATCGCATGAACTGTTATTGACCGCCAAATATTTATGTTTTGTTGTGTCCATATCGAGGTTGGTTTGTTCAAATGTGGGATGAAATTGATTGGTATATCGAATGTGGTATGTGAATGAGTTGGTCCACCAGCGTTAAAAAGAGGTAACGATCGGATCCGACTTAGTTGAGGACTAACTTTCGGATTGTGTACACGCATTGTTGTGTGTTAAGGTTAGCTACCTCGACGGTCACGGCGACTATGTGTAGGTGGCCACCTCCATAGTGCTTGTGAATGAATGAACGTATGATTGATGAATAAATTACGAGATATGGAACAACGTGATAAAATAGTCAGGCCTGACACTTTTGAGAAATGAAAAATGTTTGATAGGCATGAGCCTTTTTACTAAAATCCTCATGCGCTATTGTGGGCGGTAATAACTTTTGACAAAGAAAACGTTTTCGGCAATGAGTCCACTGAGTACTTTTGTACTTAGCCACGCATCTCGTTTTGATGTGCAGATTGAGCAGGATCGATGATGGATGCGGTGGTGCGAGTGGCGATTATTTTGATGCTTTATTAGGAAGGTTTCTAGAACCTTGGGCATGCATCGTCATATGCATGTCCACACGTTTATTTGCTGCCTAACTCTGATAATTTTTGATGCTTTGATCATAACTACTTTTATGACGTATTGAACTGGAGGTTATACCTCGTACTTCGAATTTTGCCCTGATTGGGTTATGTTTGAATCTTGAATCCCTTTTGACAAGTCCTTTTGTGACTTGAGTCTGTATTGAATTTCTTATCCCTTTTTGCCTATGCGTTATTGAGTAATTGAACGATTAATTGCCTTGATTAGCTATGTTTATATCCATTGCCTTATCATCTTGGTGACGATCTATATGATCCGTACTTTATTGGAAAGTCGAATTAGTCACAAAGTGGTATCGAGCACTTGTTAGCTCGGACCGTAGAAACCCTTTCCTTGAATTATTAGTTGAGAGTCGAGTCTAGAAAGTATTTATGTTTGGTTCTCTTCGCTTGCACTCCATCGTCGTCTCCGCTTTCGGCGAGGAAGAAGGTAACTATTTCAACTAAAGTTGTTTTGAAATAATGGAAATATATGAAATGTGAACTGGGTTTCAATATTGCCTTGTTGGGAAGTTGAAAATATTTTGGAAAATGGAAACTTTTGAAATTGAAAAATTGTTCAATTGATTAGTCCTTAGTTTGAAAGAAAGTCACAAGCTTTAGGAGCTTGGTAAATGAGTAAATGAGAATACTTGATTATTCACACAACATATCGCTATTTGTGTTTATTATTGTATCTAAGCATGATGCAAAAAGTATGTTTTCCCATGAGAACATAGACTCTTAAGCCGTATGATCCCTTTTCGTCGAACTTAGTATGAAAATATAAGATATTCCCAATTTAACGAAATACTAAGGAGGAGCGAGAACATAGGGATCTTAAGGATCACAATCCGAGCGGATTCGATGATGAGAATCTGACGAGTCTATAACGATGAAGCAATTGCTTAGCGGGGATTGCCTTGCTATGAGTCCTAACCTCTCGGCGAGAAAATTCCGAACACCACGCGTGTTGCCTCTATCGTGGCATAAGTGAAAAGAATGAACGTATAATGTTAATGAAGTATAAAAAGAAATAACGATTTGTAAGTACATAATGAGAACGGATATGATGTGATGCGATAACGTGAGTAGAAATAAGAAATCCAAAACCCAATAAAATAGGGTGACATCTTAGCCTTTACCCGAAGGCTAGACCTCGATCGTTACCCTACCTTAAGAAACCATACCGCCTCTTTCCGTAGACCAAACCAAGAAAATAATGCCAAAGGATTTGGGTATGTAAATCATAGAAATGTAGATTCTATAACCTTCCTTGTATGGATGTTTATTGTGTACGTACCTTCTACTAGATACACCGTTATGTTTCTGTGTAATCGACCATAGTGATACTTTCCTTTTCGGATGGCTCGGACCGTGTTCACGACTAAACGCCCACGCCATCTAGGGCCACCCACAGGGAGGTTATCTGATCGTCTTGCTCTTACCGGATGTGCCACGGAGGCGACCTTGGCGAGTTTTGGCGCACTTCACCGCCCGATGGTGCTGCAGACATGCAGGGTACATCGCATTATGACGGTGTACTCGCGATCATGAGGCCGCCATCCGATCGGCGAGGTTACGCCGTGAAATATCGGCGGACTACATTTACCGCGTCGAGAGAGCTTTGACACAGGCGGATCTGCCTCGCTTTGCTAGCCACTGAGCTATGTGTTCACGGTGTGCGGAGCTGCACCACGCGGACCGTATCTCCCGCGGGAATACACTTGGCGTGACGAGATTCCGAGTGGCTCCATCCGGAGGTGCCGTCTAGCGGTGATGGACCGGTGTTCTTGCCGGCGATGGCGAGGACATGTTCGGCGGGACCTTCCGTCCCGACAGCTCATTTCCAGATCCCTACCACCGTAGGATTCCATCCCAGCATTGTCCGCCCCGACCATCACCACCGGTCATGCCATGCCCATATCCACCCCCACCTGCCGGCTCTCCACCAGTCCAGCCGCCGCCACCCCCACAGGCACCTGTGTACCACAATTCTGTGGAGATCGAGGACCCACATGGCCTAGCTATAGGCAACGTGAGAGGAGCGTGTACTCGTCTGGCTGCTGCCCCACCCACAGCCACTGCTTTCGAGGAGATCATGGCTGAGATTCGCCGAGACCTAGCGGCTATGGAAGACGCCAGGGTCATTAGGATCCAGGAGCCCGTTGTCCCCGTGCCCGGCTGAGGAGGAGGACCCCGAGGAAGACCGGAGGAGGACCCCGAGGAAGACCCGGAGGAAGATCCGGAGGAGGACCCCGAGGAAGACCCGGAGGAGGATCCGGAGGAGGATCCCGAGGAAGACCCAGAGGAAGACCCCGAGGGCGATCTATCTGCTGATGACGAGATGGAGGGAGTGGATAGCTCCCAAGCTTCCAGTCCTGACTCCGATGCATGGAGCCCGATCTACACCCCTGCGACCATAGATCTAGTTCTTAGGACTAGATTATCTTTGTCTATATACTCGTATATCTTTTGATGCATGCGGAGACGGCAGTCGTTCCGACATGAACCTATTTTGATGATCACGGTGGCGTGTTGATTTTTATGCGCACCATGACGGTACAGTGATGCGGTATTTGTTTTGGGCATCATACTACATGCACGGTATTTTGTAAAGTTAAAACGATGATGAAAGTCCTCGTAGAGCAATTGATATGACATGATGATAGCTCTTGAGAGCCTTTTGTTTTAATATTGTGTTATGTGGTGTTCGATGTTGTGTTAAAATTTTGCTACTTATATAAATACCAAGTTGATACATATAGATACATTAACCCTGATGGATGGTATAAGACGAGATCTAATTTCGTGTGTTTATGAAGGATAGGATGCCGCCGAGAAGGAGGAATCGTGCGATAACCCCGGAAAGAGAGGCCACACCACCACCACCACCACCACCACCACCACCACAGTAGACGGATCGAGGCACTGCTCGAGCAAAACCCGCCCACCTTCAACGGGACCGGGAATCCCGTGGACGCTGAACTGTGGATTCGCGCTCTGGAGCGAATCTTCAATTTCCTCCACTGCACATCACAGGAACGCCTATCATGCGTTGCCTTCCAGATGACTGGCGCCGCCGACTTCTAGTGGGAGGCGAAGAGGAAAACTCGATAGAAGAAGAACTGGAAAGTTTCTCCGGGAGGAATTGAAGAGGAAGTGTCTGAAGTACATTCCTAAGAGTTACCGAAGAGGAAGGAGCACGAGTTTTACAACTTGCACCAAGGAAGACCACGGTCACCGATTACGACCGTGCGTTCGTGAAATGTCACGGTATGCACCTCGGTGGTCGACACCGACGAAGAGGATCGAGAAATTTCGGGCGAGACTCCGCCATGAGATCGGGGTGTCGATTGGTGGTCACGGAGATCGACTTACCGTGAGGCCCTCGGTCGAACCTTTGGATATCGAGTGCTCTGCACGAAGATAGAGTCGTCCTTGTGCATCCCCGACTCACCAAGGAGATCGCGGGAAGAGGAAGTGGGAAGGACCCCACCAGGGGCAAGGATCTAACACCAGCCAGGCCGATAGGAAGCCGTGGCAAGGGAACAATGTGCCATCTGGGCACGGACAAGGAAACAACATGCCATCTGGGCACGGGCAAGGAAATGGATGCGCTATGATACCCGCGACTGGCGGAACCAGAGGTTCATCGACCCCTCGTGCCCAAGGTGTCACAGAGTCATAAGGGCGTCGCGATTCACCAATGATGGATGCTTCAAGTGCGGCGAGAAGGGCCACTTCTCCAGAGACTGCCATGGGATACGCCAAGGGGGAAATGGCCGTCCCAACGTGCCCAACCAGGTCCAACCGATCCGGGCTATTCAAGCCCAACTGTTCCAACAACAGCCCCGATCCAAAGATATCAGCCAAACCGACCCATACCAACCACGGCGGCAGCGGCAAAGAATAAAGCGGCAACCGCAGCAGCAATACCGCCAGCCTCAACAACAACAACGAAGCAGCAGCAGCTACAGCCGCAACAGCAGCAGCAATACCAGCAACAACAGCCGCCCCAGCAAGCGAGGGCCTACGCCCTCAACCAGGAGAGAGACTTCCCGCAAGAGCCGCCAAGGAACCAAGGAAACTTGGCAGGTATGGGAATACTCCTCCAAATGCCTGTTATCCTACTGTTTGATACTGGCGCCTCGCATTCCTTTATTGCTGAAGCATGCGTAGAGAACTTAGGACTAGATCCTAAACGCGCTGAACAAATTATGAGAATTTCTTCCCCAGTAGGAGGCATAAGAACAGTAACCCACATATGCTCGAACTTAGAACTTGGACTAGGCTCACTTAAGGTCATGACAAATAACCTTCACGTCATGCCTATGACGGATGTGGACATAATCCTAGGAATGGATTGGTTAACCGAACATAGTGCGACCATCACCCTGTAATGAAAGGAAAATCTCCTTCCAACACCCGGAGAGAATCTCTGAAATTCACGGCATCGGCATGGGAGAGAGTCCCAATTATATCCGCACTACAAGCAAGGACGTTACTGAACAAAATCGAGAACCATGCCTACCTTGTCTACCTCCAGGAGGAAGATCAGAACGGGAGAAGGATAGAAGACGTCCCGATCGTGAAGGAGTATCCCGACGTGTTTCCAGATGAACTACCGGGATTGCCGCCAAACCGACAGATCGAGTTCACGATCGACCTCGAACCAGGTTCTGCCCCTGTGTCAAAAACTCCATACCGGATGGCACCAAAGGAGCTTGAGGAATTGAAGATCCAACTGCAAGAACTCTTAGAGTTAGGGTTCATTAGACCCAGTGTGTCTCCATGGGGAGCACCTGTCCTTTTTGTGAAAAAGAAGGATGGTACACTGAGGATGTGTATAGACTATCGAGAGTTAAACAAGATAACTCTTAAGAATAAGTATCCCTTGCCCAGAATTGACGATCTGTTTGATCAACTTAAGGGAGCAGGAGTCTTTTCCAAGATAGATCTAAAGTCAGGATATCACCAATTGAGGATTAGACCAGAGGATGTACCTAAAACGGCTTTCCGTACAAGGTATGGTCATTTCGAATTCATCGTGATGCCCTTTGGACTTACAAATGCCCCGGCAGTATTTATGGATATTATGAACAGGGTGTTTCACCCATACTTAGACAAATTCATCTTAGTGTTCATAGACGATATCTTAATATACTCGAGAATAACCAAGAACACCAAGAACACTTGAGAACGTACTACAAACATTGAGGCAAGAACAACTCTTCGCCAAGTTTAGCAAGTGTGAGTTTTGGTTAAGCAGTGACATTTTAGGTCACATCGTGTCCGCCGAGGGAATCAAAGTAGACCCTCGAAGATCGACACGCTTAAGTGAATGGGAGTCGCCAAGAACCCGAATGAAATTGAGTTTCTTAGGACTAGCCGGCTACTATCGAAGATTTATCGAAGGATTCTCAACGATAGCCCGACCCATGACCCAACTATTGAGGAAAGGAATCAAGTATATCTGGACCGCCGAGTGTGAGGCTAGTTTCCAGAGACTGAAGGAGTTATTGACGACAGCACCTGTACTAGCAGTACCCGAGGCAGATAAAGAATACACAATCTACACGGATGCTTCCAAGAATGGACTAGGTTGTGTGCTGATGCAAGAAGGCAAGGTTATTGCTTACGCTTCAAGGCAATTACGCCTACATGAGTTGAACTACCCTACGC
Source organism: Salvia rosmarinus (assembly GCA_036937905.1). Lineage (NCBI taxonomy): Eukaryota > Viridiplantae > Streptophyta > Magnoliopsida > Lamiales > Lamiaceae > Salvia > Salvia rosmarinus. The sequence goes on along the minus strand of CM072822.1, from coordinate 19,497,768 downwards.
ACGACCTAGAATTAGCAGCGGTCGTACATGCCTTAAAGATATGGAGGCATCACCTTTATGGAGTTAGATGTGAGATCTATACTGACCATAAGAGCCTGAAATATTTCTTTGAGCAGAAAGATCTTAACATGAGGCAGCGTAGGTGGTTAGAACTAGTGAAAGACTACGACTGTGGTATCAATTACCACCCAGGCAAGGCTAATGTTGTAGCCGATGCCTTGAGTCGCAAATCTCACCCTAGTTTGGGATGTCTCATCAGTCATGAGGAAATACTCATAAAGGAATTTCAGAAGATGAACATCGAAGTTATAGATCCGTCTTTGACAATAGAGGGCTATATTGCAACGTTGATTGCAATCCCAGATTTAAGAATCCGAATCTTAGAAGCTCAGAGGAAGAGCAAGAAGCTAGAGGAAATACGAGCTAAGATCAAGGACAACAACCACCCGAATTTCAAAGAAGCAACAGATAACGTCTTGTTGTATGACGGGAGAGTGTGTGTTCCAGAAGACGAGGAGCTTAAGAACGAAATCATGAAGGAAGCTCATGAGACTTCTTATACCGCACACCCCGGCAGCACCAAAATGTACCAAGACCTCAAAGAGAAATTTTGGTGGGATGGAATGAAGCGAGACGTAGCTTCATTCGTAGAACGTTGTTTGACGTGCCAACAAGTGAAAGCACTCCACCAACGACCGTACGGAACCTTACAACCGCTAGACATACCGGAATGGAAATGGGATGATATAGCCATGGACTTTGTTACCGGGCTACCCAAATCACAGAGAGGAAATACCGCTATTTGGGTCATCATCGATCGATTGACCAAGAGCGCACATTTCCTACCCATTCCGATGACACATGGGTCAAATAGACTAGCACAGTTGTACGTCCGAGAGATCATACGTCTACATGGAGTTCCGAAGACTATCACGTCTGATAGGGACTCGAAATTTACATCCAGATTCTGGATAAGCTTACAAAGGGAACTGGGGACTCGACTACACTTCAGTACCGCGTTCCACCCACAGACGGACGGACAGTCCGAGAGGACCATTCGAATGACCGGAAGACATGCTGAGAACCGTTGTCCTCGATAGAGGAGAAAGTTGGGAACAAGTGTTACCACTTGTGGAATTCGCCTACAATAACAGCTACCAAGCGACTATTGGAATGGCCCCGTACGAAGCGCTTTACGGAAGGAAATGTCGATCACCACTTTACTGGGATGAAGTGGGAGAAAGGAGAGTATTAGGACCTGACTCTGTGGGAGAGATGATTGAGATCGTGCGACAGATCCGCCAACGGATCAAGGAGGCCCAAGACCGACAGAAGTCGTACGCCGACAAACGTCGTCTGTAACTACATTTTGAAGAGGGGATAAGGTATTCTTGAAAATTTCTCCATCTAAAGGGATCGTGAGATTCGGAATAAAAGGAAGTCTGCGACCTCGTTTCATAGGACCTATGAAATTACGGAAGAATAGGACCAACAACTTCTGACTTGCATTGCCGCCAAGTTTTGGAAACGTGCACAATGTGTTTCATGTTTCACAACTAAGGAAGTACATACATGATCCCACCATGTGATATCACAATGATATTGTCCTCGATGACAATATGAGTTATGTAGAACCGCCACGAAATCTTGGACCGACGTACCCACAAGCTAAGGGACAAAGATATACCGTTAGTGAAAGTCCTATGGAGACACCATGGGCAAGAAGAAGCAACTTGGGAACTAGAATCAGCTATGAATGAAAAATACCCAGATATTTTCCAAGGTTAGCAAATTTCGGGACGAAATTTAATTTAAGGGGGATGGTATGTAATAACCCGTAAAATAAAAATTTGTGTTAACGAAGCATTTAATCCAAATTATTATTAGATCTTTTCCTTTTTATTTATAAACAAGAAAAATTTAATTGGTTAATAATCAAGCAATAACGCGATATGATCGGATTCGATAAATCGGATTACGAATGTGCATGACGATCACCGATTCCCGTTCGAACAAAATGAGTGAATAGTCGTAATCGTGAATCGTTTGAAGACCGCAATTACTAAAATGGAAAGTTGACCATATCTTATATTCTTTTACTTATACACACATCTATACCTCCAGCAAACAATAATCCAATAGCCCTTACACACCTCTCTCCTCCCTGCAAAGAAATCTGATCTACTGCAACATAAGACAAATTTTGAACTCTGAAACTTGCTGCACCTCTGCTCATAAGGCAGCAAAAATCTCTTCTCCCCACCCTACAACTCCCATTTCAATCTCCTCAATTTTCAGACTTCCCTACACGAGACAAAGAAGTAGAGAGAACACAAAGGGGAGAAACCACAAGGTAACCATTTCAGCTCCCAACTTAACGTTTTTTTTTTGTGTATCAACGACCAATTTCCATTTCTTTTGTGCATAGAACACTGCCTTCAAGCCATCGCACGATTAAAGCAAAAAACACAACAAGAATCCTTCATTTAGGTAAGCTTTGAACCATTCGTTATTTATACATGTTGTTCTCCTGTTTTAGTACAAGTAGAAATTTGGATATGCATACTCAATCTTTAAATGAGAAGCAGTAAGAAAATCCAACAACGAACAACAAAATATGAACATACAAATACAATGTTCTCCGCTCGATCTCTCTCTCTCCTCCTCTTCTCCCTACGTGCGTGTAGGCAGGAGGGACCAAGACTTCGACGGGTGCCCGACAAAGACCACGTCGGCGACCTTCGGTGAGGAGACGGCGCGAGGAGAAGCCAGGCTTGTCGACCTCTGCGAGAAAGAAGAGGGGCAGCAGTGATGCCTCGGACGAACGAGCGAGCGAGAGGCTCGACGCGAGGCCCCGTGGAAAGGAATGGAAGTCGGGTGAGCTACGTGCGTGAGAGAGAAATGGGCGAGCAGCGGCGGCGGCGTGAGGCGGCGGACGGTCGGCAGTGAGGCACCGCGACAACACCATGGAATGAGAACAAGAGAGCGGCGTGAGTCTCGTGTGATTGAGGAGAGATGAGGTGGCGGCGGATGTATGCCACATGCGAGAGGCGACGACGCCGACGTCGCGGCGGCGATGGCGGCGGGAAGGAGAGGCGCGGCAGCGCCTTACCGAGAGTGGAGGAGGAAGAAGGAATCTGGAATGGGGAGGGTTGTGCGTAGGTTTAGTCGGGGGCTGGTTTGGGCCTTGTCTTATTTTATTTTTGTTTAGTTTGTTTTAAGTATTTTGTGGGCTGGGTTTGGGCTTCATTATTTAATTCGTTTGGGCCTTCATTATTTAATTCGTTTGGGCCTTCATTATTTAATTGTTTGGGCCTTCATTAATTATTTCGGTTGGGCGTGATTTATTAGGTGGTGAACCTATTATTTTAGAGATGGGCCTCTAATTAATTACATTGGGCTCTTATAATTTAAATGTGTTGGACATAAGTACATGTAGAATTGGACTATCAAGTTTTAATTGGACTTTAATTAATTGAAGTGGGCTTTAATTAATTAAATCTTTTAGACTTAAGAAATTATTTAGATCAACTTTAATTAAATAAAGTTGATAAGCTTTAACTAATTATAATTAGACATTAATTAATTAAGTTACTTAAACTTAATTGATTAATTTAGATAGACCTTAATAATTAATTGAGCTAGACTTTAATTAATTAATTAAGTTACTTAAACTTAATTGATTAATTTAGATAGACCTTAATAATTAATTGAGCTAGACTTTAATTAATTAATTAAGTTACTTAAACTTAATCAATTAGCTTGGAATGACTTTAATTAATGAAGAGCAATGGGCCTTAATTACTTAATTTAAATAGGTCTTTGACCAATTAAGTCATGTGGAGTTGATCAATTAAAAATAATATTGATATGGGCTTTTAAATTAATCCATTTAGTTAACTTAAATTGTGGATTTAATTAATTCATTAAAGAACTTAATTAATTAATTAATGACATTGGTTATGTCAAGTAGATGATTGAGAAATATTGGTAACTTTAATTTGTAAAACGTTTGTTAGATGATTGATTTACGAGAAATATTTAGTATTTGTATATGAGTTTTTCCGTTAGAAAATATGGGACGTGTGAGGTGAGAAACGCGACGAGTAAATGATGATAACGAATGAGTTATTGGAACTCGAATTCGTTGATACGCATTAACAAACGACGAATATTAGTTATGAACTTAGGATTCATAATTGAACGAAACGACGTGAAGAAACATCGATCACGGAGAAGAATGTAACGACAAAGTGTCATCTATCGCTATGACGAGACTAATCGAATAGACGAAATATAATTGATAATAGAGTCTTATCGATAACAAAAATCCTAAAACCCAAGGACTTAAAGGATATCGAGTACGTTAAATATTAGCAATTCTTCTCGAAAGAAACGAATGACATACTAAATTATATCTCTTACGTTGATAAGGTCCAGCGTGGACGTAGACGAAAACGACAAGGACCACTAGCAGATACTTCAAGAAGGACAATTCTTGAGGTGGGCTTTTCTTGAAACAAAATGATTATGCATAACTCAAAGCATGATTTACAAAAGCTTTATGAAATATTATCGCATGAACTGTTATTGACTGCCAAATATTTATGTTTTGTTGTGTCCATATCTGAGGTTGGTTTGTCCAAATGTGGGATGAGAATTGATTGGTATATCCATGTGGTATGTGAACGAGTTGGTCCACCAACGTTAAAAAGGTAACGATCGGATCCGACTTAGTTGAGGACTAACTCGGATTGTGTACACGCATGATGTGTGTTAAGGTTAGCTACCTCGACGGTCACGGCGACTATGTGTAGGTGGCCACCCCATAGTCGTGAATGAACGAACGATGATTGATGAATAAATTACGGATATGGAACAACGTGATAAAATAGTCGCCCGACACTTTTGAGAAATGAAAATGTTTGATAGCATGAGCCTTTTACTAAAATCCTCATGCGCTATTGTGGGCGTAATAACTTTTGACAAAGAAAACGCTGCAATGAGTCCACCGAGTACTTTTGTACTTAGCCACGCATCTCGTTTTTGATGTGCAGATTGAGCAAGGATCGATGATGGATGCGAAGTGGTGCGGTGGCGCTTATTTTGATGCTTTATTAGAAGGTTTCTAGAACCTTGGGCATGCATCGTCATATGCATGTCCACACGCTTATTTGCCGCCTAACTCGATAATTTTGATGCTTTGATCATAACTACTTTTATGACGATTGAACCTGAGGTTATACCGTATTGAATTTTGCCACGATTGGGTTATGTTTGAATCTTGAATCCTTTTGACAAGTCCTTTTGTGACTTGAGTCCAGATTAATTTCTTATCCCTTTTGCCTATGCGTTATCGAGTAATTGAACGATTAATTGCCTTGATTAGCTATGTTTATATCCATTGCCTTATCATATCGGTGACGATCTATATGATCCGTACTTTATTGGAAAGTCGGTCGTCACACAACTTCGAGGGTTACAGAATTGCTAGGCACGAGGTAAGGCCCCATCTTGGGTTGAGATCCTCGGACATTCTTTTCGTCACGCTTGATTACCTTGATACTTAATACTCCCCGCCGGAGTGGGTATCTTAACGGTAAGGTGGTAGACCGAGCGCACGATCTTGGTGGCATAGAGTCGGTCTCTTCCGAGGATGATGTTATACGGAGAGGAGCCTCGACAGGAAGAACTAAATGGCTTTGGTGACCGACACGGAGCACGTCCTCATGCTGACCGTAAGGGTGATGATGCCTTCTGGTTGTATCGCCTCCTGAGTGAAGCTCCGTAGTTTAGATGGTGTTGGAAGAATGTGAATCCCCCCGACCTCGAGTTTGTCCAAGCAATTTTGGAAGATAATGCTGACAGAGGCACCGATGTCGATGTAGACCCTGTGGATGTTTTTGTTACCCACCACGGCTTGTATGGTAATAGCATCTTGATGGGGCATGATCTTGGGTACTGGGTCGCTGTTGGAAAACACGACGCTCTCATCGTCCCGAAGTCGTTTATTTTTTGGCTCCTCGGGGATCGGTCTCCGAGCTTCGGTTCTCAGTGACGACCTCGTTGCACCCACAGGAAGCCCGGTGATGGCGTAGACTTGTTCCATTGCGTTGGGTGAGCCGTCGTCCTCGTCATCGTCGGGGTGCATCATCTTCGAGGTCTGCCCACAATTGTTACCACCTCCATTCTTTCCCTTGCGCTTCTTGCTTCCCGACTCAGTTGTGGTGCGGTCGAGGTATTTCTTAAGCGCCCCTTTTTTAACGAGCTCGTCTATCTCCGAGCTCGTAGTTTTCTGATCGTCGGTATTGTGACCATACCCACGTGGTAGTCACAATACTTGTCCTTTGATTTCTTCTTGGATCCTCCTTTCATGGGAGGTGGTTTCGGGAAGAGCTCGGTGTGGAGTTCGAATATCTCCGCCCTTGACTTGAGCAGATTATGGTGGTTGTTGCCAGGATTTGGCCGAGGTCCCAGTCTAGACTCCATTGGGACTTTTTTGATTCTCGTCAAGGCACTTCGGCGATCGGTGCCTCTTCCCGATCATCCGCTTCTTCTTCGATTTTCCGCTCGTCCCATCTCTCTCTTTTACGATCCGACTTGTCCCCTTTGACATAGTTATCTACCAAGGTCCAAAGGCTACTCGCCGTCTTTGGTTTCTCCCTGGCGATTTCTTTGTTTAATGCGCCAGGTAGGATCCCATTTTTGAATGCGTTGATGATGTAGAGGTCGTTGCTCTCATCGATCTTGAGGATTCTTTAATGAACCTTGAGACGAAGTTTGACATCGCCTCGCCTCGCCTCGGCGGATGGTAAGTAGGTCGGATGAAGGTTCCGAGGTGGCATCTTTGATGAAGCGCCACTGAATTGATCCATGAGATCTTTGAAGCTATGTATGCTGTTTTGACGAAGTGAGGTGAACCAACGGCGGACGTTGGAGACCAGCACCTCGGGGAAGATCTTGCACATGTGAAAATCTTACATCCCCTGATTTCCCATGTTAGTAGTATAGGCAAAAAGGAAATCTCAGGGATCTCCTAGACCGTCATAGGCGGCGATGTTGGGTGCTCGATATCGCTGCGGTACGGGTGTATCCAGGATTTCTCTGGAAAAATGGAAGATGATCCGTCCGTGTCGGTCGAATCCCGGGAGTTCGTTGCCATCTCTCTCAGGAGGGGTGGGAGACCGATAGCGACGTCTATCGTTTCTCTGATGAGGGGATCGACTCCGTCTTTCCTCTCTACGGTCCCGTTCGGCCACGCAGACGTGTCTTAGCGAATGACTTCGGTAGTTGTACCGAGGTGATCGACTTCGTGGGTGACGTCGGGGTGAATGGTTATGGGCGACTGGCCGAGGTGATCGACTTCGGGCATCATGCCGAGGTGATCGTTCTCGGCTATATCGCCGAGGTGAACGTTCTCGGCTATCTCACCGAGGTGAACGTCCTTGGTCATTTCGGAGAGGTGAGCGTCCTCGAACGCCTGTGACTGCCAAACCGGGCGTTCTTGAGGTTCCCGCTTCATTCGCCATTTGGCTCAAAAAGTTTTGAAATTAGCTCATATGGGCATTAAGGAATTCAGACACGGCTCTGCCGAGGACCTCATGAGATTGGTGAGTCGCTTGTTCACCGACGTTGAGGTCGGCTTCTCCCTCTTCGGTAGGGCGACGGTCCTGAGGGTGTATAGGTAGATCCTCTATGTAACCCTCAGGCGTGTTGTTACTATCGGCAGCGGCGACTTCTTTTCCCCGTCGCTGAGTAACAGCTTGGTTGGGGTCTTCAGTCCGTCCGTTGCCAGCACCTCCGGCGGCGCTAATAGTTGCACGAGTCCTTGCCATTGATTTTGCGTAGAAAATGAAGCTTTTTGTTCGAAATTTCCCACAGACGGCGCCAATGATAAATCTTTTGTGTGAGTTTGTGAGAACGATAAAGAACACAAGGGGTTTTTACGTGGTTCGATCAAGGAAAAGATCTACGTCCACGGAGGTATGATTCCTCAATACTTTCACTATATTCGATTACAATGAATGTATCTAAAAACTCGAGTATTCAATAGTTGCCAACCCCCTCTACCTTTAATCTAACCTGTATTTATACATGTTGTGGATCCCTTAAGATTACCATGGATCTCTTGCCTTGCGTGATCCGATCTCTGTCAATCCTTGAGTATCTCCTTTAATATCTCTTATTAGATTTGATCTTGAATATGGTTTAGGTGTTGGGCTTTGGTCCGAACCGTGTAGGCCGAAGTTGCTAGGCTGGGCCCAGTTCACGTGGGCCTGCTATTGGGCTTGAGCGGTTAGGCCATATCCCATCAACAATAAATACTATAGTGAAACTATATTTTTTATCTTATAAATCCAGAAACAAATTCACCAAATTCCTACAAAGGGTATTTGATTGGACGGGAATGAATGAAAAAAATACTTAAATGCTCTATACTGAATTTGGATTTTTGGCTCTTCTCGAAATTTGTTACTTTATAAGGCACATAAAATGAAACTTTGGTTTACACCAAGCAAATTAAGTATTTCTTTTAACAATATACACATTTTATTATGGTCGATTTATTATGACTCCACTTACGAAATGACATCCCGATACATATGGTAAAGGACTCAAGTTTGATTGGCGGCTTCCCTGAGTTCGAAGCCCATCGAACCATGTTTTATGCTTAAAAATTAGAGGCTATGCATATATAATTCATTTATATACATGTATAATCCTTTGATGCATATATTGTTTATATATTTACATACACTATTAGGGCTTTTTGATACATATATCATTTATATATATATATATATATATATATATATATATATATATATATATATATGAATCCATGAAAACTCGCTTGTTTATAACTATGATAGACATATAAAGTTATGCACAATGAAACATTATAAACTTGTTGCACAAAGAAAATAATTTTAGAAAGTTTTCATTAGACACAACTTTATATCGTTTTGTGCATCATTTTTATATGTCTTCGTATAGTTCGCAGAGTTTTCAAAAAAGATATACTTCTCATTTGATCCACTATATATATATACATATATACAAATATTATTTATTTGCTTAGATATACAAAGCACGTTAAATTGTCCAATGGTTAGGTCCTTGATTTTTTAAATTTCCTTCATCTAATATTTCAAATTAAGGCTTTTTGCAATACTTTTGTGTTTTATTTTTGCTAATTGAAAATTAATTTTAAAAGATGTATTATTTCTTCAATAAACTTTAATAGTAAATCTGTCTTGTATGATTCTCTACAAATATAAAACATATGTTGAATTTTGAAGTAAAATTATCTTTTTATTTTAAATTTATAATCTAATATACTTTTAATTAATTTTTATTTTACGATCAAGATCGTTATTTTTGCTAATAGAAAATTATCTTTAGAAAATATGTTATTTCTTAAAAATTCAATAGTTTAGTCTCGATATAAATATTGCAATTTCTATATATATATATATATATATATATATATATATATATATATATATATATATATATATTTTTTTTAAATTTGTAAATTATTATACTTTCAATTGATTCTGATTTTTCTATCGAGATTGATTTTTAATATTTGTATGGTTCATAAATTTTTGGTTTTTAAGTGGAAAAATCTCCTATTATAATTTATTTTTATTTAATTTTAATATTTGTTAGGTTAGCATGTCCAATATACATATAATGATTACATGATCTTTAAAAAAATTATTTATCCATATACATAATGTGTTTTTATAACTATATATTACAGAGCTCATTTTTAGTATTTTGCTTCGGATCTTGTTTTTGTCAAGACCGATCCTGCCTGATCAGAGTGTGCCCATATATACATACGGTGAAAATTTGTTACACCCACAGATATATTCATGTCTCACTCAGTGATTCTTTCTATTACTATAATGGGGAAATTAAAAGGTCTTATGTATTTCAATCAAAAATAAAAAATACCATTAATTCGAAAGATTGCAAACACGGATTGAAACACCACGTCCATATTATGGTCGACAGAGTTGCTAAAAATCATTTCCTCATGGCAGTTCACAGAAAAGGCAAAGACAACCTTCCTACCTACCCTTCAATGAGGAAGAACATCGAATTACTTTATCGACCTCACCTATTACATATTTACATTAATGGATTCTCTTTAAATTTTATATTATTTGATATTTATATAAGTCGGATGTCGACTATTAGTTGATATATGTTGAGAGTTCGAATTTGTCGCCCTCCTTTAATTTCCATTCGCACATAAAATTCGAAAATTTAAAGAAATAAACAATAAAAGTGGATTCCTATATTTATTTTGTGCATCTAAAAATTTGACAATTAAAGATACTATCTGATGAATACGTTAGTATATTTGAACATTCTAGTTCTAACAATTCGTAAAGACAACAAAGTTTTCGTTGTACATATGTCCAAACACTATAAAAACTCCATTCATTTCCAAAGCAATAAGACATAACTATTAGGAAGTGTTTAGTATAATAGAATAGAACGAGAAAGCAATTGAATGAAAATTGGAATGAAATAGAGGCATAAATGGAATGGCAATGCTATGGATTGAGAAAAGATCATACCAAACAAATGAATGGAATGATTGTTGATATATATGCAGGAATGGAAGGATGATTTTTGTCCATTCTTAATCATATGATTGGTAATATTTTTCTAAAAGGAATTACCATTTCCTAAGGAGTATTCATAATCATTCATATAAGCATGAAATTAGTCATTCCTCTCATCCATCATTGTATTGTCTATTCCCATGAATATGAGATTAACTAGATTTAAATTTTACTTTTTTTTAACAAAACTAGTATTATTTATTTTTTGTCTTGCCACACTAATAATAATAATAATAATAATAATAATAATAATAATAATAATAATAATAATAATAATAATAATAATAATAATAATAATTTTATTTATACTCCGTATATTTCATGTAGATACCGATTAAAAATTATATGTTTATATCATTTTTCTCCCATCATCATTTCATTTTCAAATTCAATCATTTCTCATCAAAATTCATTCACACTTATCAACCATCACTCTAAGAGCACAAGACATCATCTATCCATATTCAATTTAACTACTTCTATTCTATTCTGATTTAGGTATCAATAAGAGCTAACTACAAACCACCTTTATAAAACATAATGTCTTTTTTCTTTTTAGAGAAAATCATAGCTCAATCCGTCAACTGCATAGGTGTCAAATTGGATCAAGATAAATTGATATCGTTTGATTTTGGGGTAAATGGGTCGATTTCAAATCCCAACCTGAATTAAATTTGAATAATTGATGGTCCATGAGAGTTCGTATTGGTGTATAGGGGGAGGGAGGATACACCAGTTCAGGTAAATCAAAACTTTTTTGATAATACAAGACTTGACTTTCTACTGATCAATAGATGTCTAATAACTGAAGTCAATTCAGTACTAGTTTCAGTACTACTGATCAGTTCAAGTACGATGAGTCTTGTACTGAGTGATATCAATTAGCAATCCTACTGACTTTTAAGCTAACTGGTCAGTTGGACCGATAACTAATGTGCGTGCGAAATATGATAGTTACGTTTTTGCCTTTTACTAAAAACTTAAACTGATAAAAATATTTAGTCAATTTTCAGTTTATCTTTTAAATATCAAACAGAAACTGATAGAGTGTTTCAAAACAATATGTTTTGCTGCGTGTGCTGATGATGTTCAATTCAATAATATATAACGTAAAGATGATATTGAATGTAAAGAACACTTAGTTTTTACATGGTTCAGAGAAATCAACTCATACGTCCACGGACTAATAATACAATCAATCTACTACTTGGGATTATGTCTTATTACGGGTACATAGTGAACATAGACACTAAAATTCACCTTATCAGTATCCTGCCTTACTTGGCGTATCTTCCTACGCTTGCTGGTGTTAGGAAACATCTAACCACTTACAGGTGCAGTCGACCTAACTTTTTGCTTACAGATGCAAGATAACCAAGATTTCAACAATTAACACTTCGTTGTTTACTAGGCTAACTTCTACTTAAACTTGGGGGATTTTGAGTAAAGGGTTTTCCAACTAGGGTTTGAGCTGTCAAAGACGACAAATTAATATTTGTAAGCTTGAGATATTACAAAAATGTTACCTCAATCGAGAATTATCACTGCGATTTTCCTTTTTATGTTTGATTATGAATCTTGAACGAGAATAATTATTGTATGCAGGTCTTCTTTTGAGTGACAAATTGATAAAAATTGAGATCACATTAATCATTTCAAAAATGACCGGATTCTTGATTTATATTGTGATCATATTCCAATAGAAGTATGAAGTCTGAATTTGTCGATTTGGATTCAAAATTGTACACAATTTGGTGGGATAGGATGAGGACCCTCGAATAATTTACAAGCATCATTTCTTGAGACAAATCTAACTCGAAAGGAAATTGTCTGGTACAAAATAGTAATTCATCTCGTATATATTAATTTTTGTAGTGTCTGAACATTTTTTTCAATAAGATTTTTCTTCCTAATATTAGAAATTGACTATTGATCAGAAGATATAAAATGAGAAAATGGTTAATACCAAAATAAAAAATTTCGGATTCGAATCAATAATATAAGACTTAAATTTTATATTTAATTGATAAAAATATTTTAATTTTGGCTGCTTCACAGAATGCCTCAAACCCAAAGCCCAATAGTGCTACTAACCTTCATCTCAGCCTTTTAGGGTTTTGGCCCAAAAGAGGCGAGTATAAATTGCCTCCTCAATATTTTCGAAACCCTAGTCCTCCACTATAATCAGCCAGAGTAGATCGGCGGAATCGGTGGAGGGCAAAAACCATGGTGCACGTCTCATTTTACCGCAACTGTAAGCTGCTCTAGCTCTTCTTTATAGAAATATATATGCATATACAGTACACACACTAATGTTTGCTGTGATTTTTGTACGTGTGCGACTATGTGTTTCCGTTGCCATTTTGTATGTATTGTGAGTTTTTACTTCTCATTTTTCCGATTAGTGTACGGCGATGTTGGATTTGGCTATTGCGATTGAGAGAGAGAGAGAGATGTATGTGGATGAATGACTATGTTGCTAGATTATCTGAAGATTTTCCTTTTTTCGTAGAGAATGTTATCTCAGTAGCTGCTATACTACAGGATCGCTTGAATTAATATTTAGCGTTTGATACCGTTAACAAGCATCTCGTTTTTCCTCTTTCTTTAATTTTTGTTGTGTGTTTTTACTTAGTATAAATCTTCAGTTCTGTAAGTTATAGTATTAGGGCATGGTAAATAATTGGGAATATTTGCTTAGCTTGAATAAAATTCAAAAACTATTTGTTGTAATTACATTAGCATTAGTGAAAGTAATGTCGATACTTTATGGAAAAGAAACAGAGTGAATGAGAATATGCAAAACATTAATAGCATGTCCCTCTTACAGATGGGAAAACATTCAAGAAGCCCCGTCGCCCTTATGAGAAGGAGCGACTTGATGCTGAGCTAAAGCTTGTTGGGGAGTATGGTCTTAGGTGCAAAAGGGAGCTATGGAGGGTTCAGTATGCCTTGAGCCGCATCAGGAATAATGCTAAAAATTTATTGACCCTTGATGAGAAGGATCCTCGCCGTATATTCGAGGGTGAGGCCCTTCTGAGGAGGATGAACAAGTATGCTCTGCTGGATGAAAGCCAGAACAAGCTTGATTATGTCTTATCCCTCACTGTGGAGAACTTCCTTGAACGTCGCCTCCAAACTTTGGTCTTCAAGGCAGTGATCGTTATATTTCCTACCAAATAAATGATAGTAAAACATTAAGTATATATATCGTATCCATAGGGACTGCGACTCGAGAACACCGTAATTAATTAACATAGAATCTTGATAATTATTCAGGCAACAATAATATCAAAGAGAGATAATATAAAACTAGACTAAAAAATAAAGATAGGAATAAAATCAGATATAAAAGACTGATCCTATGGATGTACTTAACCTAATCAGATTCACATAATTTACTTATTAATCTGTTTATTAATTTAATTCACATTCATAAGAAGGATCATTAATGTAATTATAGTTTCCGTCAGGACAGTCTATATTAGTAGATTAGCCTAAACTCTATCTCCATCGAGTCTCAAGAGAAGTAAGCTAATTATCAAAAGTACACAAAGATTTAACCTCCTATAGTTCACCTATCTCCGCCAGGTCTTAAGGCAAAAACTGTATTATGCAATTAATTCCGCCAAGACATCAATCACATAACTAGCATGCATTAATATTGGTCAGATACCAACCCATGAGAATAAAAGCCAAGAATCATAAATCATGAATGGGACGGTAAAACAGTATCAACGGTAAATTATACGAATCTAGTCAGACATACAAACCCTAAGATCAATATGGAATTTAGCTACGCATAATTAAATTACTAAAACAACAAATAAATAAATAAATAAAGCATAAATTGAGATAGATAGATAAAATCGTAGGGATCCACGAAGAACAATTGGTGCAACTGAAATCTGAAATTAAATCTGGAACCTTGAATAAAAACTGAACTATAAATTGAAATCGAAAATAACTGGAATCCTAAGAATAGAAAAATTGATCTAATCAACTATTCTGGAAAGAGGAAACTCAACGTGCCAAAGGAAAATCAAAACGAATGAATAATTGTGTTCTGTAATGTCCAAGATGTCTCCCGTGTGCGGCCCTCGCATAAGTATATATTACGCAACCCTAGGATTACGCCTCGCGACACGCACTCTTCTCCTACCTCGCGAGCTATGGTCACGATCTCTAGTCACGATGCGCTTTCCGTGTGACCTCGCGATCTTCCATCGCGAACTTGGTCGCGATACCGGGTCGCGAAGAAAGTCTTTTTGCCACGTCCGTGCCTCCTCGTGAGATTATCTCGCGATCCATGGTCGCGATAGCGGTCGCGAGGAAACTATGCTTCTTCTTCGCGTGTTCTCCTCGCGGGTCTTCATTGCGAGGTCTCTTCACGCCTCGCGAGGCGTGACTTTCTCGCGAGAATTCTGAATGCCTTAGTTAATTCCTCTTTTATTGTGATCCACCTTTTTGACATAAAAACTTGTGTTAAAATGGCATGAAATACACAAGGCATAATATCTTCCAAGATAAACATAAATATATCAAAATATAGCTCAAAAGATCACTTATCAATAAGAAACAAGATAAACATAACCCTATAAAATAGGTAAAAATGAGGCATATCAACTTCCCCAAACTTACCATTTTGTTTGTCCTCAAACAAATTAGAACACGAGAGTGACGACCAACGATAGACAAAGACTCGAATGACAAAAGCAATAAGCCTCAGAGCAATTAGCAATAAAAAATTCAAGTAAATGAATCAAATCACAACCTCTTTCGTTAAACTCAACATATCATAAAAATCATAAGCACAAGCCTTCTTAAACTTGAATCCTCACGACATGGATATATATATAAGAAAACTCAAACACTCAAGTGTATCAAGGAGGATGTGTATACTCTCAAAGTTTGAAAACACATGGAATCTACCATAAGCTTGCAAATCGTCTAATTCTCCATTGTTCAAATATGTGCTCAAGAACTAAGATCAAAAAGGTCTTATAAAAGGTTATAATGTAGGTTCTTTGGTAAGATATGATATATTTAGGCTAAGTGACTCATAATCCCATAATGAAAAACACCATAATTATCACAAGAAACAAAACCCAAATTTTAACAATTCATTTCAAAACTTTACACCAAAAAGTTATTTTTTTCTTTTAAGAACTTCGCACTTTATTATATAAGTGATATACTCATCTCAAAACACTAGCTACTTACCCATTTATGTTCTTTTCGCACACTTGTGCCAATTCTTTTATTCATTTTTTTTTTGAACTTATATGGGTAAGCAACTATTTTTTTAATAATCACTTTCATCATTTATTTCCTTTCTTTCCTTTCTTTTTCTCAACTCTCAATTCAAGCAGCCAATTATCACTAACTACATAACCCAACCCACGGCTATATGAAAGAATAAGGTAGGTTCAAACGAGCTCATCAAAGGATAATAAAATAACAGGTTAGTGTTTGGATAATGTATAAGCTAAGAAAAGAATGCCTAATATCATCTCATAATTCGTAAGCACATCAATGCAACCTCGAAAAAGAATCCAAAGCAAGTTCTAGAGAAACACATGCTATTTCAAATTATTCACACATAAAGAAACAAGATTGAAAAGATATGACAATCAAAAGCTCAAGTCTCACAGGTTTCAAAAGTGTGATCAAGTTCTCAAATGCTCAATACTCACAATAATCATAACATGCTTCATCTCACAAAATTAGTTGCAATAAATTTTCTAATAAAAACAATTCTCATAATCGGTTGCTCGTCATTCAACTCAATCCAAAACAGACACAAAACCCAAACAAGAAAAACAAAACAAAACAAACTAAAAGAAAACAGAACAAAAATGAAAACAAAACAAAAGAAAGGAAAACATTGAGTTACCTACCAACAAGTGCTAAATTTAAATGTCTTTAGCTATACCAATACTAACCTCGATCAATCTGGCGTTTTGGCAGCAGATTTCTTCCCAAATCTATGTTTGCCTCCATATTTTGCATTGACCGCAGACCACCACCGAGTGTGGAAGTGGCTCCCCCCAAACTTGAATAAATCACTCGGAGTTCCATGCCGAGTCCATCTCTTCTTTGTAACACCCTTGTCAACTGGTCGGTTGACATCCAAGCTCAAGATTTGATTAGCTGCAACAGTGGTGATTGAATGACACTTTTCATGCTCTGAGCTATCATGTCGCGAAATGGCGTCATAGATTGAAATTTTTAGCTCCTCATCGTTGACACGAAAAGTCATATCACCTTCTTGCACGTCAATTAAATCCCGACCAGTTGCTAGAAACGGCCGACCGAAGATTAGTGGTTGATTTTTAAATTCAGGAATGTCTAAAATAACGAAATCAGCAGGAAAGACAAAATCCTGAATTCTTACCAACACATCTTCAACTATTCCCTTAGGGTGTGCAACTGACCTGTCAGCCATCTTTAATGAAATTGAGGTTTTCTTCATTTTGCCCAGCTCCAAGCGATTAAACACAGATAAAGGCATCAGATTTATGCTCGCTCGCACAACACATTGGGGAATGTATGCTCGGCAATCTCGCACTCCAACGTGAAGCTCCCGGATCCTTCATTTCGATGGCGACTTTCTGCGCAAGATAGCACCGCATTCTTCAGAGAGGTTGATCTTGTCAAATTTCCTCAACTTCTTTTTGCTTGCCATTGCATCTTTGAAAAATTTAATGTATCCGGGCATATTTCTGAGCGCATCAAAGAGAGGTATATTAATGTTCACTTTCTGGAATATCTCCTTAAATCGGCAAACTCCTCATCATATTTCGTCCTCCCAATGCTACCGAGGAAATGGAGTCAGAGGCTTTGGGAGTGTCGGGTCCGTCGCCTTTGTTACTCGTGCATGCTCCTCTTTCTTCGCCGCGAGACGCCTCTCTGACTCACTCGCGAGTCGCCATTGTCTGTCTTCGCGACCTTCTATTGCGATGTTTCATCGCAAAGGTTTGGCGTCGGCGCCTCTGCTCGTCTTCGCGTCGGCGCCGCGATCCTTGGTCGCGTTGTCGGTCGCGAGATCGTTGTTATTCTCGGCGAGGCTTCCTCGCGTCTTGGCTCAGCGTCTCTCGATCGCGATGCTTCGCGAGGCGAAATTCAGCCCTCGAGATGTCCGATCCTCTTCGTACTGGATGATTTATGTAAGATCTTCCACTTCTTGATAAATAGCATTACACTTATTCGGGCGTATGATTCTTAGGATTCTGCTCAAGATTGTTTGGGAATTGCCTCGCACGGCATCCCAACTCTCATCGCCATCCGCCCCACTTGTTTTCCAACATCTTCAATTGTTTTCCATGGCTTTCACCGTATTGTTGATGGCGCATCGTGCTCTCCGTAGCGCTCATCTTATTCCCAAGCTATCGATCTCGAATATTTTGTCGAGCCACAATTTGTTGGTGACTCGTTGCTATTTGTTGATTGCTCGTCAACAATTGTTGCATCATATCCTCGAGGCTCGGCTTCTTGGGCTCCACAATCATTCCATTATTAACAAAGAAACCGGTGGTGGTTGCGAGCATTCCGCATCGCATAGGAAAAATTGGGATGATTTCTATTGTTGGGATGATAGGCGGATTTCCACCGATTCTCCCGGCCATTACTCATTTGGTTCAAATATTGAATCTCCTCCATATTCTCGCGCCACGGCCACAAATATCCGCCTTTCCTCTCGGCCAGACTCTTTCCGCAGAGTTGTCAACTTCTAACAAGTCATCATACTTATCATCCAACTCGCAGCAGCCACTCTTCCGATCATTTGTTTTCCATAGGCCATTGATAGCTATTGGATGTCATCTCCTCAATAATTCTCAATGCTTCGCCTATTCCATGATTGAGAAGGCATTCTCCGGTGATGCATCTACAATGCTACGGTGTTAGCATTGAGTCCACTATAAAATTGTGTTACTTGTCGCTCGGTGAGAACCCATGTCGTGGACATTTTCGATCGATTATGAATCGCCCCAAGCCTCAAACAATGACTCATCTCCCAATTGTGAAAATGGGAGATCTCCGCAATGATCTTCGAGCTTTAGCGGTGGGAAGTATTTGGATACAAATTTCTCACGAGTCGCTCTCATGTGGTAATTTCGATCTATCCAAGCTCTTGAACCACTCTTTCGCTGACTCTCGGTGAAAATCCGAACATCCGCATCCGAATGGCATCAGCTGGCCCTCCATTCTGCTTGATAGTATCACAGATATCGAGGAACGCTTCCAAGTGCGCATTGGGGTCTTCGAACCTCTCCCCAAATCGCCCGCTTGTATCATGCTGATGAGGGCAGGCTTTAACTCAAAATTATTTGCATTGACGTTCGACTCCCATCCTCCACCTTGGAACTGATCCGTAGGTGGTCTATACATGTGGTTGAGCGGTATATGCTGTGCTCGACCTTCAACTTGGCCCATCTGATTATTCAACGCCAGTTGGCGTTGCATCGCGGCTGGCATCTCTTCCATCTCGGTCATTCTATCATGACCTTGGGGCTGTCTATCTGCCATCGCTTGTTGTCTTCTTTCTCGACTCTCTCTCTTATGTGATCTTTCAATCTCAAGATCCAAAGGAATAATTTCTCTCATTTGAGATCTTGTAATCATGCACTGCAAAGAGAGATAAAAACCTAATCAGATTTGAGAAGCAACACAGAAATAATAAATATTTTTTTTATTTTCTATTTTTATAATTTTTTTTTTTTTAAAAGCCTGAATTAATAACTACAATCCAGAAAATTATCACTATGCAATCTAAACAGTCCCCGACAACGGCGTCAAAATTTGATCGCTATATTTCCTACCAAATAAATGATAGTAAAAAAGCAAGTATATATATCGTATCCACAGGGATTGCGACTCGAGAACACAGTAATTAATTAACACAGAATCTTGATTATTATTCATGCAACAATAATATCAAGAGAGAGATAATATAAAACTAGATTCAAAAATAAAGATAGGAATAAAATCAGATATAAAAGACTGACCCTAGCGATGTACTTAACCTAACCAGATTCACACAATTTACCTATTAATCTGTTTACCAATTTAATCCACATTCATATGAAGGATCACTAATGTAACTATAGTTTCCGCCAGACAGACTATAGTAGTAGGTTAGCCTAAACTCTATCTCCGCTCGGTCTCAAAAGAAGTAAGCTAATTACCAAAAGCACACAAAGATTTAACCTCCTACAGTTCACCTATCTCCGTCAGGTCTCAAGGCAAAAACTGTATTATGAATTCAAGAAATCAATTATGCAATTAATTCCGCCAAGACATCAATCACATAACTAGCATGCATTAATATTGGTCAGATACCAACACATGAGAATAAAAGCCAAGAATCATAAATCATGAATGGGATGGCAAAATAGTATCAACAGGTAAATTATACGAATCTAGTCAGACATACAAACCCTAGGATCAATACGGAATTTAGCTACGCATAATTAAATTACTAAAACAATAAATAAATAAATAAAGCATAAATTGAGATAGATAGATAAAATCGTAGGGATCCACGAAGAACAATTGGTGCAACTGAAATCTAAAATTAAATCTGTAACCTTGAATAAAAACTGAACTATGAACTGGAATCGAAAATAACTGGAATCTTAAGAATAGAAAAACTGATCTAATCAACTATTATGGAAAGAGGAAACTCAACGTGCCAAAGGAAAATCAAAACGAAGGAATAATTGTGTTCTGTAATGTCCAAGATGTCTCCCGTGTGCGGCCCTCGCATAAGTATATATTACGCAACCCTAGGATTACGCCTCGCGACACGCACTCCTCTCCTATCTCGCGAGCTATGGTCGCGATCTCTAGTCGCGATGAGCTTTCCGTGTGACCTCGCGATCTTCCATCGCGAACCTTGGTCGTGATACCGGGTCGCGAAGAAAAATCTTTTTGCCGCGTCCGTGCCTCCTCGCGAGATTATCTCGCGATCCATGGTCGCGATAGCGGTTGCGAGGAATCTATGCTTCTTCTTCGCGTTTTCTCCTCGCGGGTCTTCATTGCGAGGTCTCTTCACGCCTCGTGAGGCATGACTTTCTCGCGAGAATTCTGAATGCCTTAGTTAATTCCTCTTTTATTGTGATCCACCTTTTTGACATCAAAACCTATGCTAAAATGGCATGAAATACACACGACATAATATCTTCCAAGATAAACATAAATATATCAAAATATAGCTCAAAAGATCACTTATCAATAAGAAACAAGATAAATATAACCCTATAAAATAGGTAAAAATGAGGCTTATCAGGCAGGCATGGCCAAGTCTATTCACCATCCTAGAGTGCTGATCAGGTAAAGGCACATTAGGTATGACTGATATACATGTCTTTGCAGCTCCTTATACAGCCATTTGTGTTGAATTGTTTGGAATCAACATTAATGCCATCTTGAATGTCATGTGAGATTGAACACACAATGTGCTATTGCTTACAGTTTTTCGGTTTGCCATTGAAGTAGGCCTGTAGTGTCACTTTTCATTTGATGACACCATACATGGTAGAGAACTGCATGAATTTGTGCTTTTATCTACCTTTACCATATGCATGTTTTCCACATATTGGATTGTAGCTGCACTGAGTTATGTTAAACTTGAAAGGCGAGGCATGCATAGTTACTTTTTATTGCATTACCAGATTTCATATTTAATATTCTAGAATCGATGGTGAATCACTTGATCCCACCCTGTATTAATTTTTCCCATCTTGAATAAGTGTTTAGTTGTTTTTCTTGAATCCTCCTATATAATGAACATTTGTTGATAGAATTCTAAAGGAACAAATAGTGTTGTGAGTGGCATCCTTTTATTGTTCATCCTTGTTTGCTTTACTTGCATGTGTTATGTATTTGATCAGTTGTTTGCTTTCCTCGATTGTTTGCTTAGTTGCAATTTAGCAATTTGTGCAAAGATCAACATCAACTACGATTTTTCTTCTTCCAGTACTGCTGCAGAAATTATGAGCTTAATTTATTGACTAATTATATGCATCTCCGGGGTTGGAAGGCAGGTTGTCAACGACCCATCTTTCCTCGTGAGAGTTGACTCCCAGAAGCACATCGACTTCTCTCTGACTAGTCCCTTCGGTGGTGGTCGCCCCGGAAGAGTGAAGCGAAAGAACCAGAAGGCAACTGCAAAGAAAGCCTCTGGTGGCAACGGAGATGAGGATGATGAGGAGTGAAGTATAGGTTCACTTAGTTGATAATGTTACTTTTGGGAGCAGGTTGATTGAGTTTTTCTCTGCTGCACTGTAGTGATGAATTGTTCTTTACATTATCAGTGGTTTTTGTTGAGATATTAAGAGTTAGGTTGAAGTTGTTTCTTTGACAATTGATGTTAAATTTTGCCATTTATATTGAAGACTAACTTCTGCTGTTCTTCATATAGATATATGCAGGGCCTTTTGTGCTCGTGTTATGGCCGTTGTGTAATATGTCGGCTTAAATGAAATGTTAAATATGTTGTGAAACAGTGATGGAAATGGATTATTGATTTCAAAATTTTTAAGGTTAGGACAAGAATTAAAAAAATTAGAAAGTTGTGGAATAAGTTTGTTAGAAATGAAACTTGAACTGTATTTAGTATCTAAAATGCTCGTTTTATACTAGTGGCACTAATGTGTTTATTTTAGTTTTAGTCCATTGCCTAACATTTTGGAGTTGTATCAAGAAAATTAGATTGAGAGAGACCCTTGTTCATATAATTTTTGGAGTTGTATCAAGAAAATTAGTTACACTAATGTGTTTATTTTAGTTTTAGTTCATTGCCTAACATTTTAGTTTACACTATTCATAATGAAATTTTGGCTTTTCATTTTACTATTTTTAACGTCGTATCTTCTTTAATTTTTACATAACTTATCCAATTTCGTTGTTACAAGTTTAATTATTTGGTGAGAAGTTTAACTAAGGCTCATTTATCGTCGTCACAAGTATCTGCAGATTACATCTTAAAATCATTTCAGAAGCTGAATTGGAACCTGACTTGGCCATTTGGGAATAAGTTGGAACTTTCCCATCTCATATCATTCTAGCAATGATTTGTTCTGTCATCTGTGGAGTAAAATATGGCGCCCCAATGAGCTGTTGCCTGTTGGTGTTTCCTTTTGATGAATTGAAACCCACATCAGGAAATTATTCGAATATGTAAGTGGAGAAATTTATTTTTACAGCTAAGGAGATAATCCTGCCGTAAGAAGCCAAAAAGAAAATGCTAATATTCTATGCCTTTCCCTTTAAAATCATGCATATTATCTTCCGTTCATTTTCATTATTTCTATGAGACATATGTGGGCATTTTATTTATCATAAATTGGAACTAGTCATGTGGCAACCAAATGATATGTCAATATGGTGTACTACTATCTACTCCCTCCATCTCATTATTATTGGTCCGTTTCCAAAAAGAAAGTAATTTACACTAAAAAATACATCGAATTTCAGTATCACACATACTATTTTACACACAAAATACAACTCTCCATAATCTATGTGTAAAAAGAAAGGAGCCATGAATATTAGGACGGAGGGAATATTATTTATATACGTAAAATGATATTATGGAAAATCTTGTGTGAGAACATCTCATTATGAGATAGGTTAAGATTCTAATTTAAACATATTTGATTATATATTTGTAATTACAAACATAAACAAAATTATAAAAATACTGTTAAAATGAGTTTGGATTTGATTCTTTAACTGTATTGCGATGAGACACCCCCACATAAATTTTTATGATAATATATATCATGTAAATAAAGATGGAATACATATATTGGCACACCCAGGAAGGGTCGGGGGAGGGAGAGGCTAGTAGGGGGCTTAGGCTCCTACTTAATTTATTTTATAAAATCATAAAATTATCGATATTTTGTGTAGATTTTTGTGCAATAGTCCCCTTCACCAAAATAAATCTTAGAAAAGTTACATTCTTGAGTTTGGAATTTAGAAAATACAGTTTCGGCCAAATATTTTTTTTCAAGTGGTGGGAATTGTTCTCTTTCTTCACTGTGAGTGAAAATACTTTCTCTAATGGAAGTGTGTTTCTTTTGATACAACTAATCCAATCTCTTGAGTTGTTTTATCTAATTTAAATTCGCATATCAAAAAACTTCAATAACTTATGCGCATTATTTATAGCTATTTTGTTCAGATGCGGAACTAAAGACTCATATTCAGAGAAATTTCTATTGCAAAAGAGGCAGTTTGCCTCTTGAATAAAGCGAACTAGTATTCATGTCGGTATATTTTATTTCATAATTTGACCTAATTCAAACAAATAAAAGCTTTTACCACCACCGTCACATCCAATAGTATTTATCTATTTATCTTTTACATGATACATACACTAGAAAATACAAATTATCATGTGGGCCAGCCACCGCAGATGATAAGATGATAATGATGTAGCCCCACACCAAAAGAAAAATCACAATCAACAAGTGGTGGGATATCTCAGTTATGTTTTGGATCAGAAATTTTAAATTTAGGTTCACACTTCATAATATTTGGTAGCAATCTTCATCACAAAATTTATACTTGATTAGTGGCACTTCGTTCCGATATCGGAAATCTAATTGTGGTCGTACTCCATTTTCCTTTGAGATTTTTTAAATAAATTTTAGAATTGAAATTCCTTTGTCTGAGATAGTGAATTGATCTCCTATGCTTTCATAGTGACGTGATTTCACAGTTGGTCTTAGAATTTTTTCAAATCCTAAGTATTATAACATAAACCCATTTTCACATATTCTTATGCTTTAAAGGTTCAGATATTCATATTTAACATATCTCACAGAAGTCACATAAGGCAATAACATATTCCTATGCTAGATAACCTTATTACATTCATCTTAATCTGCTTTTCTTGAATCTTCAAATGTCAAGAAAAGCTATGTATCTTGAAGAGATGGCCAATCACAAACAAGAAATAACGAATGAGACAAATGTATGGACAATGAACGATTAACTAAAATATAGTGCACTGAAATTATGAGCTAAGACATAGAGTTCATCAACAATCCAAGTCACAAGGATCTAGCTCAACAACCAGTGTGTGTGATTGGCTTAATTAGAAGTGGTTAACCGTGCGCCAAGGTCTCTGGTTCGAGTCCACCGCGACGTGCCTTTAAAAATTTATGTATTAAATTACCAAAAAGGATCTAGCTCATGCTAGAGTTTGAAACAGAAAATACAAGCTCCAAATGATCCATGTGCTATCGCAAAACGAGAATTACAAAGTAGATAGAAATAAGGAAAAGAAAGGGAACGATTCTAGAATGTAGGCTCCTCTTCTTGGTCTCTCGATCCCAACTCTCTTCTCAGCCTCTCTGTTCTCTCCTCCAAAACTCCCCATTTCTCTTCTGTTTTTTTAACTCCTTTTATATTGTGGCTGACATCTTTGGGAATGAGGAATGTAGGTTTCCTTAATTGTCATGCTAAGAGACTAAAATTCCTTCCAATCATCATCAAAATCAGGTGCTCTTCTTTATTTCGTTGGACTTTAGTTGAATGGTGTCCAGATGTTTCCACCTGAGCTCCCTTTTTTAGTTCTGTAGAGTGGTCCCCCTCCACTTTTTCCATAAATTTCCTTCCAGCCACTGTAATATCGATGATGTAGCAACGCACCAGCAACATGTATTTCTATTTCTGCACAAAAAATAACAAAGCGTTTTCAAAAGCATTTTCCTTTCATATTTAGCTTGATTTACTCAAAAAGTTCACTTATCTCAACTATCCGACACAAACGAGCAACAACGCAAAACACAACACAAAGCAAGGAAGAAAGGCAAAAGAATAGCACAAAGCAAGCATCAAACTTCATTTTAAAAGCTTTGGAGGCTACAAAATAACTCTTTTTACAAGAGTTATCACATGGTGCACGATCGTGCATTGTACACGGTCGTGCACCATGCACGAACGTGTACCTTAGAACAGTCGTGCAAGGTACACGTTCATGCACGGTGCACGACACTCCCATGCACGGTACCTTAGAACAATACATGCTCATGCACGACGCATGCCCCTTCTTGTTAGCACCAAAATCTAAATCCAAATTCAAAATGCAACAACACCAATATCAATTCAACATCCAAAACAAAAATGATAAATCCGAATCCAAAAACGAATATCACTAAATAATAAATATCCCTATTCAGAAACATGCATGAGGCATGCATTCCTCATATGGGCTTCACTTCGACAAATACTATATTTTTCCTACTTCGCGTCATTTCCACACATGGTTCTTTCCAATGGCAATAAATGTTGTGCATGAGTGTTTGTTATGGCATTGACCCTTGCATCGTGAGCATATTTGACAATGTGATCTTGACAAACCCTCAACAACCGATTGCATCATACTCAACTTAGGACGTCCAGTCTGACGTGTGATAATTGGGGGTCGAATGATGTAAGCTGATGCAGAGTATGGTATAATCCACGTACTGAGATATGGTACATATGTCAGTCGACATAAATAAGTCCTTAAAGAAATAGATTGTTTATAATACCGAGCCATAAAGTCAGTGACTTGTAAACCAACATGCCTAAAATAAAAAAAACAAATGAAGCACAAAATAAATTAAGTGGCTCTTGGGTATACGTATTTATAATACTTTAATTTTATATAATTACCGTACCTAATAACAACACAAGCGTGACAACAAGGAATCTTATCCAAATCGAACTCACGATATTTATATGTCTGATTCTATAGATCAACCATGTAGGATATGTAGATGACGGTGTCCTGCCGGTTTTAAAATATCTAGTGTAGAAAAATACCTCTTGAACTCCTTTGATCGATAGATATATGCAGCTGACTTGATAACTGCACCAACATACTATCCAAAGCGTGCCATATTCTCCTCAAATAGTAAAACCACAACACATGCGCGATGTTCAGATACAAGGATTCCACAAGTTTTTCAATGCCCGTATGTTGATCAGACTCAACTAACAGATCATCAAACTGATCAATGCATGAACGAGGCCAAGATAAAAACTAAGTCCATGACTCCTCATCCTCAATCGGACCTAACCCAATAGCAAGCGGGAAGACTCCTTCATTCCCATTCTTGGTAACAATGACAAAACAAATTCATTTGTTCTTTTCCATAAGATGAGTCCCGTCTACAACGATGATCGGTCATAAATAATATTTGAAATGGTGCAAACTCTATCCAAGAGCAATAAATAAATATTGAAACTCATCATCATGGTCCATCTCAATATCGTATAGTGTCCTGGGGGTTAGATTCTCTCAACAGATGCAAATATGATGGAAGCAATTAATATGACCGTTTGAAATCACCATATGTCATCTTTATAGCAAAATTTCTTGCTCGGAGAGCAAATCTATAATTCATCTGAACGATAAATTATTGATGCATCTCTCCAATCATCTATCTATGATTCAATACCACACATTCGTCGACCAATTTTCATGCAAAATACTTGCCAACAATCTTGGCAGGCACCTATCGTGGAGCAATGCGATTCGAATTCAAGTAACAGGTATGATTCTTATTCAACTTAATTACTGTACATATCGTTGCCTCTGGAGGGCTCGTAGCTTAAAAGGAAAATCGTTACCATGCTTGCAAACATATCCCAGACGTGTTTTGCTCGACAGATCCACCATGTACTCTATATGATTCTCCAAGTGGTACAATCACACCGTTATCGCTAAGTCATCTTTTATCTTAAATATCGAATCAACACATAATTGACTGGTATGGGCTCCAGAAGGTTCAACACAATCTAATGGCAACGCACTATCACAATCAAGTAATGGAATCACCTAGTTGCGCTGCTCATGCATTGTATCGTCCTCTCTAGCACGAGTCTCGCCATCATGTTGATGTTCGGAAAGCAAGTTGCACTATCCAATAACTTTATCAAGATGTCATAGTTGCCGAATCCAAGAACCAAATTTAGTAGTCAATGAATCAAAGACGTCTCTACTTCATTTCACATCTTCCACGTCAGTTCACGTATTCCTCCTTATCTGAATACACCAGCTCGTCTTCATTCTCACCTGAAGCCACCGGTCCGTTTCGTGTACCACTGAACTATTACATCTTGCGTTAAACTCGGATAAGACTGTAGACCATTGTGAACTATGTAATATTGGTGTCTCTGTGTGTACCGTGTCTGTAGATTGCTTGTCTTTTTCGAACACATACAACTTGATCATCCTTTTGTTTCACAATCAATCGAAACAAATCAATGTCAATTTTCAACGATATTTTTATTCTTATTCCATCACTAGTGTTTTTCGTAGAAAATCATATAATCAGATCCACCGTTGTTGCCTACTTGCTCATGAATCTCTCTTAATAGATTGGCACGAGAAATCTGTTCTACAACCATATATACAAGAACCTTGTCGCCGCCTATGTACTCTGCTCTGTTCCTATGACCACCATGACGTATAATAAGACATTATCAAGACATCCGTTGCGAAAGAAGACATATAAGATATCAATCATCTATATACATGTGATGCGTGTCGTGTACATATTGATTGACAAGGGTGTGTACCGTGTACTGATGAGTGGCGTGCACTCGACTCATCAACGCACGATATTCATCAGCACATGACAACAATCGTGCATCATACACGATTCAGTATTACCAATCATATATGTTAAATTAACTCACTTAATGATCCAAAATATTTAATTAATCAGTATAGTAACATAAAATCAACAAAAAAAATACGGAGCATAAACAAAGAACAGTGTACAGTCGTGTACTCAAGAACGCATTATTTCTCTTTATTTAAACATTAAAATTATCATTTCAGTAACATAAAATCATTAAAAAAACCTTATTTGGGTCCTAAATTACATCTGTATACAATCGTGTACTCAAGAACATTTTAAAAAAATCAAACGGATATTAAATTTCCTTAATCCATCGCAATGTTCGATATTGAAGTTTCGATTTTCACTATTTGAAAAAAATGCAGGTAATTTGTTCTAATTATTTTCGCCTCCTCTTAATGTTTTTTTTTGTACGGAATGTTTAAGGTTACAGATGAATTTGTTTGTGATTTCAATTGAATGTCAATATCTTTTTAAAATAAATTTTACCAACATCTTTTACAATCAATGTTCACCAACTATTTTTTTTTTATCTTATTTGTTTCTTTAATTTCAAATGAAAGAGAAGTTGTCAAGAGAGAGAAAGAAAAGAGAGGCTATCGATAGAGAGAGAGAGAACAATAATCCAAAAAATTTAGATTATTTTTAAGTGATAGACTCGTCATGATACTTTTGACTTTTAGACCAAAATAACTATAAAACTCATGTTTTTATAAAGGTGGATATAAAACTTACTCCTCTATTTGTTATAGTTATATACAAAGTTGCCCCTTAAATTTAAGATAAATGAGAATAGACTTTTAGGCAACGGAATTATTTACAATCGCTAGTAATTTTAGAAATTGTCAAAATTAATGATGGAAATTATACATTCTGTCGTTATTCCTGAGGAAAATATGATTAAAGTTAAGAAAATTGTAGTGCAAAAAGTTTAAAGTGATGAAGTTAAACCGAGGTGCAAAAAGTTGAAAGTTTATTGTTAACAACAAAATGATAAGATCTTTTTAAGGGGTTTATTGTAACTTAAGTAGTTTTATTTGACCGAATTTAATAATTTAACACTTCTCTTTAGAAATTACAATGCTAATGCAAAATTTGAATATTTGTAATGCGTAGATCATCAAACATAATTATAATAACTGTAACGATGAGCCATCCATGTATAAAACAAATAAAATAAACTTCTCAACTTTATTCAGTATGCACTTTAAATAGAGCTTATGAATTTATCTCATAAAAAGCTATCATTTCTCGAGTATTGGTGACTAGAATTATATCTGATGACCAAATTAAAAAGATTAAAAAATTAATCTTGAACATTATTGCGATTCTTAAAGCATTGTCATTAATTTAAAATTCAATCAAAGCGGGCATAATTAATTAATTAAAATGCTTTTGCTCCATCTTCTGATGTGAAATCATATTTCAGCATGTCATTCTTTTTTTTCCCAACCAAAATGAAAACCACCAAAAACGCCTCCAAATTTCTTTCCAGCCCCCGTCTTCCTTCCTCTTAATCTTTACACCCCCTATATTTCCCACTAACTCTAAACAATCCCCCCACACACACCAAAATAAAAAGAAAAAATAAAGAAACTACATGAAGAGCTCCGACTGCAGAATGGTGTAGTAGTTGGCCGCCACGTCATCAAATTCCCACAGCCCATTATCGAAGAAATTAAACGAAATATTTTCATCAATATTTATTCCGACATTTTCCTCGGACGAGTGATTCGGAATCCCGAGCTCGTCGTCAGAAGCTTCTAGAAGGTGCCTCATGACCGACTTCTCGCCCTCATCTTCTTCGGCGGTCTGATGGCGGTCTACCGCCGCGAGAGGCGGGGAGTCTGCGGCGGAGAGCTCTTGCTCTAGGGTGGTGAATATGGCGGACAAGTCTTGATTCTGTTCTTGGATTTCTTCTTCGTCGTCGAGGAGAGAGAGAATGGTGTTGTAGGGTTTGTGGCGCTTCGAGTTTGACGATTCTTCGAGGTCGGGGGTGTTGGGAAAATCAATTCCCCATTCAAACTTGGTAGAAGCAAGAAATAATAAAAAAATATAGACACAATCAACAATACAAGAATTTAACGTAAACTCCAAACCGAGAAAACCACGCCCACGTATGAAAATCCACTATACGATAAATTTCTACAATCACACAAGATTTCACCCTCCTCGGCTCCCAACCCCTACACTCTACAAGCCTTTCAATAACTCCCACCTTACTCACAAACCGAGACAAGGAAATTTAACTAGACAAACACAAGATTAAAGTGTACTACATGGTGCACTTGATCAAAGCACCTGGAGCTCCTTATATAGCCCAAGGACTCCACCTACTTTGATAGAAAACCAACGTGGGACAAAATCCCACATTCCTCTTTCAATTTTAACAACATTTCAACAATCTCCACCTTGTTAAAATGAAAGAAAACTCCATTGTTTTCACCGACAATCATTGTTTTTACCGACAATCATGATTCTTAACCCAAAGAATCATCATCCTCAAAAATGTAGAATAAACCTTCATTGTCTTCACCGACAATCATGATTCTTAATCCAAAGAACCATCATCCTCAAAAGAGAATAAACTTCACTGTTTTCACCGACAATCATGATTCTTAACCCAAAGATCCATCATTCTCAAGAATGAGAATAAACCTACTCCACCATAAGAGCATAACACTTAGAATCAACCATTCTAAGAATTTCCTTCTACACATGTCGAAAACCTTCGAAACATTATGGTGCAACTTCTAGCTTTGACACCCTGAAGTTCCTCACCATCGACATCCTTTCACCACACACCTGCGTCCATGTCAAACCGATGCACACGTGGTCCAACTAACATCATCATCCCGATGTCGGCCCAAGCGCAGAACCATTTGCCGTAATAGCTCCCTCAACAGCGCCACTGACAGCCGCCAACCTCCTTCCTGAGCCTCAGGTACACCAGATTGTATCAACCATTCTTCCATCGAATTTCTCCACGTCAAACTTCCTTGGACTTGAAGTTGCCTTGACGAACCGCTTCTCCACCAAAATGAATAACCGTCTCACAAGAGACACCCTCGGATCTTTCAACCGAAGCTCTGATACCAATTGTTGGGAAATCAATTCCCCATTCAAACTTGATAGAAGCAAGAAATAAAGAAAAATATAGACACAATCAACAACACAAGAATTTAACGTGGAAACCCAACCGGAGAAAACCACGCCCACAGAGGAAAATCCACTATATGATAAATTTCTACAATCACACAAGATTTCACTCCTCTCGGCCCCAACCCCTACACCTTACAAGCTTCAATAACTCCCACCTTACTCACAAACCGAGACAAGGAAATTTAACTAGACAAACACAAGACTAAAGTGTCTTACATGGTGCACTTGTATCAAAGACCTGGAGCTCCTTATATAGCTCAAGGACTCCACCTACTTTGATAGCAAACCAACGTGGACAAAATCCCACATTCCCTCTTTCAATTTCAACAGGGGGTTTCTGCGTGGCGTTTGGATGGAGTTTCTGCCATTGGAAGCACACAACTTAAGCCGTTGAGGAGAGAGAGAGGAGATGAGGAGAGGGAGAAGGGGGTTGAAAGGTTTATATAGACGGTGGGTTGGGGAGAAGTGGAAAATGTGAAAATTAAACTTAAATCTAATTTATTTTTTATCTACTAAAAATTATATTTTATATTTAAAAAATATTATATATTTTTTTGTAAAAAATTACACACAACTATCTTTTATCATTTATTAACATATTTATTATTTTTTATAATTATTTTTTAATTTATTCATTTTTATCTTTAATTATTTTAAAATTATTATAATTTATTGAAATTCATACCATTAAAAACAATATAAATTTTAGATGAATAAAAAAAATATTATTAATTATATACTATATTTTTGGTGTGTGACTGTGTATTTGTGTGAGAGAGAGACTATGCAAATATCCAATAGGAAAAGGTTGAAGGGTTTGGCATGAATGAGACTTCTGTTGTTGTAGCCTCGGCCACTTTTTTTTTTTGGTGGACAATTCTAAGAAGACGGGGTTCTCGAGCCTTGAATGCCCCATATTTAGCTGAGCTTATAAATTATTTAAAATAGCTTATAAACTGTTTAAAAGCTTATAAGTTGTTACAAAATGTTTAGCAAAATAAACTGCTAAACAGCTTATAAATTGTAAAAATAAGCTCCAACAACTTATAAACTTACCTAAAAATAAGTTGATCAACCCTAACTTATTTTTTCATAAACTTATAAGCAATCATGAATTTACTAAAATAATCTTATTATAGTTCGTTATTTCTTACACATACACTATCAACTTCATATCTCGTCAATTTTATCTCTTTAACTATGATCTTCTTTCTCTAACTCACGATTCTTTCTCTAGCTTATAAGACCAATTATCAAAACACTTTAACAACTTATAAGCACTTGTGACATTATCTCTTATAAGCTCTTGAAACATCTTATAAGCTCTTGGAGCTTATAAGCTCTATAAAATAAGTGCTTGTTTGGTAGATATGATAAGCCCAAGATAGGAAACGATTCGCTTATGCTTGTTTAGTAAACTATAATCCTATCTTGGGAGCCCGCTTATTTGAATGGCTCGCTTCAATTCACTTTATTTAAACTTATGTAAACCCATCTCTCGGTTGTCTCCAGTTAAATTATCATCGTCGAGCTGTACAAGAAAACGACACAAGTACCCTCATTCAACCCCAAACAAGAAGACTTAAACGAAGCTCCCCATCAAACGCAAAACCCCGACCCAAACTGCTTTTCCCCACCTCGCCATGGTGGGTCTCCTCGAAACCCAGATCGTCCCCACGCTGCCCGCCTCCGTCCTCCTCCTCCTCACCCCGATGGTTGGATCCATATGTATGCTTCTCTAACTTCACGGTCTCAAGATCCAGCCAACTCGGTCCTCCGCTAAGTGAGTTCAACTCGAAAGCTCGATTTGGTGGTAGAATCTTCTGCGAGGCGCAAGACACACCGTATCGAAGGTTTGTATACTGATCTATAGCATGATTTTCTGTTTGAATGATTTTAGTCCGATAAATCTCTTTTTTTTGCAATGTAGTTATTTCGAATTTGTCAAGAATTGTTGTGTGTACTAGCATATATTGTTTAAGGTGAGGATTTAGCTGAAATTCAATTAACAAAGGAGTGAATTTTGTTAAACTATTTCTCAAAATCAAATTATGTCTTAGTTTGATCTTTGTTGGGATCGTATGGAACAAAACATGAATTTGCACGAGAATACACCATTAAAAACATACTTTTGTATAAAGCTCTTAGTGCCCTAAATAAGTTGAATCTCTTTTTTTCCTACTTTTTGAAAAACGAGAATGGTTTTTCTGTTTTTGGAAACGATATCTTATTTTAACAAAATCTTTTGACTTACTACAGAAATGCCATTTCTTCGACAATAGACTCGATCCATGTAACGACGACTTTTTAAAGAAATACTAATCATATGGATCGTTCTCGATATGATAAAGCGTGGATAAATATATAAATAACCAATACAATTAACCAATCAACTACTTAATATTTGTATAGGCTGAAGGTATAAGTTGTTTCGATACAAACTCAAGTCAAAGAAGGATTTACCAAAAGGTTCAATGATCAAATCTAACCCAATCGGTATGCATTTCAAGGAACGAGGTACGACCTGACGAGCCCAAGTTTTGTGCTCTTTTTCGTGTCTTGTCTAGGTCTAGATCGAGTCTTTTGTGTCTTTCTTGTTGTGTTTTGTGTCCGGGAGGACACATTGGTCTGCAGGAACAAGGCAGGGCAGAAATGGGCAAGAAGGAGTGGAACTTGCTTGGCGGGTGAATAGAGATACGATGCACCTCGAGGGCACAAGGAGCTTAGCTCACACCGGGCTTCAAACCCCAAGAGTCTGCTCCGCTTTCACGGCGTGACCTCCTTACAGACCGCACAAGTTCAATCTCCAGAAGGGTAGTCTAATGGGCAAGCGTAAGTAAAGAAGGCGAGCAGAGACCAACAAGAAGAAGGAGTGCACGAGAAGGCAGAGGGAGAGCTAATGGGCAAGATACGCGAGATCTGGGCGAATCTCGCTAAATCCGGAAAGGATGCGCGCTGACACCGAATCTCATGATATCCGGAGGAGATCGCCTCGGATCCGTCTGGGCAAGGAAAGAGCGCCGATCAACAAGGAAAACCTACCAGATTATCCAGCCCATGGGCCAACACCATCGTCAGCCTCTCTCGGCCTATATATATGGATGAAGGCGCGGCTTGTGCGTCTCTTCCACACTCTTGTTCCTGTTTTCTTAGCATCTGAATTATAATCACACCCCACCACCACGTAAATTAAGTCCCTTCGGGGCAAACACTTATTATTTTGCTACTCGTATGTTTTGCCGGCGGCACTTTGGGCTCGTCGTTTCTATTTCGTTCAATTAATAGTAAGTTGGTTCCGTTTTATTATGGTTTCAATTAACTGTTGCATGTTTATTTATTTTATGTCTAGCTAAGTCTTTATTACGGTTTGGGCGTGACAAGGTGAAGCATGATTAATATAACTCGAGAGGTCTAAGTAGGGCATTACGATCTCGCATGCGTGTGTTCCCAAGCACTAGGTCTGGGCATTATATAACTTAACCAAACTCGGTGTGTTAGTTGCAAATAACATAGTGGGTAAGGGAGGTTGCAAGTAATAATTGATTAAGGTGTGGGTGTCCCGCCCCAAATAGTACGACGGTGTGGGCGAGTTGGAGTAGTCATAGTAACGCCTTTGCCAATACCGGTCTGTGCATAGGTCATAACGCTCCTGTGGGTCTGCGCATGCATCGAGGTGTCCTCGTGCGTGGGCATTACGGGTTAGATAGTTTGCATAGGGTGTCCCTGCCTTTTTACACGTAAAGGATAGATTTGGAGGGGTGCGTCATGGGCGTGACGCGTGACAACGGGTCACGACGTATGTCTCTTATAACCGGTTGATGCATGTCATGTAGAGAAAATCTTTGCACCTATGACCGAAAGTGTTAATCGTCTTCACCGAGTTGTTGCCCAAGCTAGATTCGTTATTATTTGATATTCCGCTGAGATTGTTTCGTGTTACTTTAGTCATATCTATAGTGATCAAGATAATTACACCACCCTCATCCCTTTTAAGTGACATCGTGACATCGAGATTGCTACACCAACTCCTCGTGGGATCGACCTATACTTATCGCCGGCTACGCCTGTGATGGGCAATAGGTTATAAATTTATTTTGAACGCTAAACGGCGCTGTCGAATTGGCGCCGCTTCGGGAGTTGCGTATTCGATGAGTATCTCTATTTCTTGAATTTATATTGCTTTCTTTATTGTATGCTACAACCTAACCTTGCGGGAGAGAACAGAGAACTTTTATACGATCCCGAGATCGAAAGCACGCGCAGGCGGAGGAAGCGGCGAAGCGGAGGGCACGACAAGCAGCGAGGGCTGCTAATCGAGAAGAAAACCCAGAGGGCAATACGATGGGTGAACAACCACAAGTAGAGCGAACATTGAGGGAAATGGTGTTCCCCAACAACCAGAACCTGAGGCCAACGGGCATCACTTTGCCCGCGACACGGCAACCGGAGATGAAGCATTCCTTCATCCAAATCCTCCCCCGATTCAGTGACATGCCCGGGGAGGATCCACAAAAGCATTTACAAGATTTTGAGATGGCGTGTGGGACTATCCGCGCCAATGAAAATCTTGGAGAGTATGTGAGATTAGTGTCATT
The DNA here is from genome assembly GCA_036937905.1 of Salvia rosmarinus. Taxonomy (NCBI): domain Eukaryota; kingdom Viridiplantae; phylum Streptophyta; class Magnoliopsida; order Lamiales; family Lamiaceae; genus Salvia; species Salvia rosmarinus. The sequence continues at coordinate 19,461,714 of CM072822.1, read as the reverse complement.
CCCCTTCTCTCTGCATGATGGGGCAAGAGAATGGCTCTACACCTTGCCCGTTGGAAGTGTGACCACGTGGGCACAACTTCACCAGAAGTTCCTCGAGAAGTATTTTCCTGCCGCCCGTATTCAGAACATGAGGAAAAGGATAAGCAGCATCAAAATGGGCACGGGAGAGACTTTTTATGATTACTGGGGAAGGTTTAAACAGCTGCAGGCGAAATGCCCTCAACATCAAATTCCAGATCATGATCTGATCCAATATTTCATGGCCGGGTTGAGGGCAACAGAGAAAATTTGGGTGAATGCAGCTTGTGGAGGATCAATACCGAATAAAGTTCCCAGTGAGGCCCTTTAGACTGTTGGGTGAGATGGTCAAGAAAGCAGAGGCGAAGGAGGAGTTTCAGGCAAGCCGCCGCTTCTTCAACCGTGGAGACCAAGTGGATAAACTCAGAACACTGCTCGACAAGTTCATAACCAACACAGACCGGGACCGGGACCGTGGCAAGGGCAAAAGAAAGCTAAAGTTTGCCAACAGGCGCCGCCGCTGTGACACACACGGATCAATGCCCCACACTGTTTGAAGAAGAAGAAGTCAATGCAAGGGTCGAATGGTAATGGGCAATCGAGCAGAGGAGATATGATCCAAACTCTCGACCTACAACCTGTGATGGAGGAACCACGAAAACTTTAGGTGGTCTAACAACCAAAGAGGCGGGACAACAACGGCGATGCGGAGGCGGGACAACAACAACCGACATAATAATCACGACCACGGTGGGCCATCTTTGGCGAACTTGTGCACACTATGGCACGAGAAAATGTGAAGGCTCAACAAGAGAACGAGAAATTCAAGGTCGAGACAAGAGGAGCCTCCGGAGCCTTGGGAACCAAGTTTCCCAATTGACGGTCGTAACTCGCCTTGAGAAGAAGAAGGAAATTTACCTCCTCAAGTGGAGGTAAATGAGTTAGCCCAACCGAATGTTGTAGCCCTAAGAAGTGGGAAGAAACCGCCAGAGAAAGTTTTCATGCCTAAGGGCAGCGCAGACACGCCCAAGTGGAAGATCTCACGTAACACAATGGTCAAGACGACAATGATAAAGAGGAATCGCCAAGGAAAAGCGAGAAAAAGAAGAGGCAATCATTGAGCCAACCTATGTCAAACCTAATCCTAAGGTTTTACCTCCCTTTCGAGCAGTTGGCGAGAACAGAGAGGAAGAAATGGCGAGATGTATCGCGTGTTTCGTAGGTGGAAATTAATATACCGCTCATCACCGCTGCGGGCACGATGCCAAAATGGGCAAAGTTCATGAAGGAATTGTGCGAGAAAGGTGAAATACAAAGATGATGCAAAATTCCAAGTGGGAGAAAATGTATCCGCAGATCTTGCAAATGAAATTGCCGGAGAAGTGTGGAGATCCAGGATGTTTTTATTCCCCGTAATAGGCAATACGAGGATCGAAAGGGCCATCTTTGGATTTAGGGGCATCTATAAACGTCATGCCCTTGTCAATGTTCAATGAATTAAAGGTGGGAACCACGAAGCCAACACGAGTGGTTATCCAATTAGCGAGCGGTGTCCAACGCTTATCCGAAGGAATCATCAAGACGATTGGTCAAAGTGGAGGAACTCATATTTCCAGCGGACTTCTACGCTCGATATGGGCACGATGGGTAACAAATCCTCGCTATGCTCTTGGGTGACCATTCATAAAGACGGCCGTAACTAGGATTGATTGCGACACGGGAAAGTTATCATGTGAATTGACGGTGAGACGCGACCTTCAACATCTTCAAGGCCATGGAGCATCCTATTGATATTGAGGTCGTGGAATTCATTGATCACATTGAACCCATGGTGGGAGACATCCTACCCGAGATAGGTTTACAAGATCCATTTGGATGCAAGAATTCAAAGTGGCCTTAAGGAGGATGACGCCACGAAGAAACGACTTATGGGCAATGTCGGGAGGCCTGCTTTGTTTATGGAGCGAACCCGAGGGACTCAAGTGGTCAATATACCAGAACATGCCCAAGCTAAAGGAAGAAGAAAAGCTCGCTCCATCCCTTATGAGAGCAATCGAAACTCGAGCTAAAGACGCCTCACCACCAAGTACATCTTTCTAGGGAAGGACGACACTTGCCGTGATCATCAATGCTAAACTCGGTTCGAGTCGGGAGGAAGCTGTGAGAAGTGTTATTGGGCAATACAAGGCGATTGGATGGACGTTGGCGACATCAAGGGCATTAGCCCTTCCATATCGCTCATAATATTCGATGGAAGAAGAAGCGAAACCAAGACGCGATCAACAAAGGAAGTTGAACCCGACTATGAAGGAGGTAGTCATGAAGGAGATCTTGAAGCTTCTCGACTTTGGCATCATATATCCCGTGACGACGATAAATGGGTCACCCAAGACATGTCGTGCCCAAGAAGTCGTATTCGGTAGTGAAAAGCGAGAAAGGAGAACCGATCAACAAGGCTCCAAACAGGTTGGAGGATGTGTATCGACTATCGAAGCTCAACACGGTGACCGAAAAGATCACTTCCCATTACCTTTCATCGACGAGATCTTTGGAAAGGTTAGGCGGAAACAAATTCTTTTGTTTTTAGACGGATACCGAGCTACATGCGAGATATGGGTTGCCCAGGTGATCGGGATAAAACTACTTTCACATGCCCATTCGGGACATTTGCCTCTGAAGAATGCCTTCGACTTGTAATGCCCGTGGACATTTCAATGATGCATGATGAGCATCTTCTCGGACCTATTGGAGAAATGCATCGAGGTCTTTATGGACGACTTTACTGATACTACGGGAATCATTTGAAGAGTGCTTGACTAATTTGGAGTAGTCCCAGAGATGTGTCGAAAAGAATTTGATCTTCAATTATGAGAAATGTCATTTCATGGTACAAGAAGGGATTGTTCTTGGGCACGTTGTATCTGAAAGAGGGATAGAAGTGGATAAAGCTAAAGTAGAGATCATCGCCAAATTACCCTATCCACTTTCATGAAAGCAGTGCGAGGTTTTCGGGCACGGCTGGTTCTACGTAAGATTTGTGAAGGACTTCAGAAAGATCGCCCCTACCATGACACGACTACTCCGAATGATGTACCATGGGAATTGATGAAGAGTGTAAGATAGCTTTTGAAACTCAAGAATAACTTAATTTCAGCACCAATCATTCAACCCCCTGATTGGGGCATGCCGTTTGAAGTTATGTGCGATGCAAGCGGATATGCCGTAGGAGCCGTCTTGGGACAACGAAGAGGAAAGTAAAGTCATGCTATATACTATGCCTCAAGAACTCTAAATGCACCCAACGCAACTACAAAGACGACCGAGAAAGAGCTCTTGGCGGTCGTCTTTGCTTTAAAAATTTCGATCATATCTCATCGGGCCAAGACCATCGCTCACACCGATCATACGCCTCGAGATACCGATGGCCAAGAAGGAGTCAAAGCCACGACTAATCGATGGATCTTACTTCCAAGAGTTCGATGTAGAAATCAAAGACAAGAGTGGGGCACAAAACCTTGTGGCCGACCACTGAGTAGGATATCAAGGAGAAGATCCGTGCCCATTGCGATACCTTCCCAAGAACATTTGTACTTCATTCGTGGCACGACGGAGTTCGAGCCTTGGTATGCAGATTTGGTGAATTACAAAACCACCGGAGAACTCCCTATCGGGCTCACTACGTGTCAAAGAAACAAGATCAAGCGCATCGTCGAACCTACATATGGGACGAACCCTACTTATGGAGAAAGTGTCTTGACCAAGTCCTGCGACGTTGTGTGTCGGCGAGATCAAAGATATCACGAATCACCGCCACTCCAAAGAATGTGGAGGTCACTTTGGGCACAAGAGACAAATGAGAAAGGTTTTAGACAATGGATTCTTCCGCCCACGATATTCAAAGATGCTTATGAAATGTGTAAGCAATGCAAATAGTGTCAACAAGAAGGAAATATCACAAAGAGGAATGAGATGCCCATGATACCTATCCTTCCAATGAAATCTTTGATGTATGGGGATGGACTTTATGGGACCATTACCGAGCTCAAGGGCAATGCGTACATCTTGCTTGCAGTGGATTATGTCTCGAAATGGGTCGAGGCCAAGCAAGTGCCACTAATGACTCAAAGGTAGTTTCACTTTTCTTAAAGCTAATATCTTCAACAGTTCGGCGTGCCCAAGCAATTATCACGATCAAGGAACCCATTTCGCAACACTACTATCACCAAATTGTTCGAGAAACGGTGTAACCCATCGTGTGACTACAAACTACCATCCGCAGTTAATGGGCAAGCGGAGTTGTCCAACGTAATAATCAAGACTATATTGAGGAAGGTAGTGGGACCTATGTGTGGGCTCGAGCACTCGCCTTGACGACGCGCTATGGGCATACGTAATCGCATACAAGACCCCCTTGGGCATGTCACCATACCGAATCGTGTTCGGCAAGATGTGTCACTTACCAAGAGAATTAGAGCCTGCGCATTTTGGGCAAAGGAACAAGCTCAACTTTGATTGGGACCGTGATGGCCAAGCTAGAAAGCTTCACTTCAAGAATCGGAAGAAATAAGGCTTGAGGCCTATGACAATGCCGCTCTATATAAAGAAAGATTAAAGAAGGCACACGATCGCCTTATCAAAGCCAAGTCATTCGAGCGAGGCAATTGGTGCTTTTATACCAATCTCGATTCAAGTTGATGTCGAGCAAGCTAACAAGCGAGTGGTGCGGACCATATGAAGTAAAACTCAATTTCCGAATGGGTCAGCCGAGGTCGCAGACCAAGACGAAGAAGATCTTCAAGGTCAATGGACAACGTCCAAGGCTTACTATGGGCATCACGAGATAGATCCAGGGAATTGCATCGAGTGCAAGCCCTCGACGGGAAGAGTAATAAAAGGTCCGGTCGAGCCACCACGATAACCATACCGCCGCGAGGTAACCCGGTATTTTATTTGCTTTCGTTGTTATTTTCTTTTTGTTTTGTTGGTTTTGCCCCGCTTTCGGTGGTGTCAGGTTGGTCAATCTACGAGCAGATTGTGATCATGATCGAAGAGGCAAGATGATACGCTAGACATTCACCGTAGGCAAGAGGGTGAGTTCGGGAACAAGTGGCGGTGGTTGTCGGGAGAAAGGACGAACGCCCTTATAGCCGGCCACCCATAATTACCTCACCCACGCCGCCTCAACCTCTCGCAAATCCTCTCTCACCCGAGCCTTAAAGAAGAAACCTTCCCATTTTTCAAAAAATGACCGCCTAGAAACCGAGCCAAACCACCACAAAAGCTTTCGATTCCTCTCTCGAACCGAAGAAGACCACCGAGCTCGGCGAAAATGGCGACCCTCTCGAGACCCCTACTACCCCCGAAATACCTAAGAGCCCATCTCCGCTAACTCCGAGGACACGGAGAAAATAATAGAGAACAAGCGCCTCTCCCGTAAAGGCGACGTCGGAGGAACCACCGAGAGAGGCGGTGAGACCTAAGAAGAAGAAGGCCAAACGTCTGAGGAGAAGGCTGTCCCATGGAGAAGGAAGATACCCTCATGGAGACGGAGGAGTCCACCTGACTTAAGCCGACGAGCAAGAGGCCGCCATGGAAGGAGAAAAGCTAAGAAGAGAAGAAACCCCACCGAGAAGACTCGAGGGCACCACCAACACCGAGAAGGAAGCCTCGCTCAGCTACTCCACCGTCGAGGAAGAGAACCCGAGGTACCTTGCAGTCGGCATCACCTCCTCCGAAAGGGAAAGCCGTCCCGACTACCACGGAGGCCACCCGAGGTTCAACACCACCACCGATGAGGGCATTGTAAAGCCCAAGACGCTGTACATGGAGGTCTTTGGAGAGTCCGGGAGTTAGGACGAGGTGAAGAAGTTTTTCGCAAGGATTGGATGGGGACCCTTTTTGAATGGCCGGACGGCTATACATCACATTGGCGAGGAGTTTATTCAAACTCTCGAAATAAAGAACCTGTGCAAAGTAAAGTCGACAACAGATCGCATCAAATTTGGCCGATGGGCATGACTTCTGGTTCTCGTGAACGACTTCAACCGCACTCGGCATTACGAAATGTTTGAGACGAAGACCACCGAGTACAAGGAGGCTTTCACCCACGCCCCGAGCACACAAAGCGAGGTGGAATGAAAAATGGTCATCGATTGGTTTGGGCACAACATTCAAGTCGGGATACACTAAGGGCAATGAGTGAGGAGCAACGCTGCGCATGTGCCATCGCCTCTGTCTTCGCTTTTCGGGAAGGTAGGCAAGAAGAACTCCATCTCCCAAGCAGAGTTGTTCATTCGTCAGGTGCATGTGGCATGGCCACAAGATCAATTTCGCCGCTTGCAGCAGCCCACTTCAAGGACATCCCGACTCATCCTAAGCGAGGATCTCCTCGCCCACTTGGTGACCGTCTCGCCACGGTCGAAAGCACCGGACGGCGAATACCGATCCGGAGGTAGAGCCCGAGCTGTATATCGACACGCTATCTTTGGGCGCATGAAGGATATCAACTATGACCGGACGGCAAACCGGTTTTCACGAGCCACCGATGACGAGCACACCTTCGCCATCGCCCGATCGGCCGGAGAGAGTCGAGATAGCCGGAGGATGATGACATCAAAGCCGCTTGACGGGATGGAGGAACAATGAAAGAAACCCATGATGCCTCGCTAGCCTTCTTTGCCACACCGATTCGGTATCCGTTTCCCTCGACCGTTGTCCTCACTTTTTGTTTTGTTTTACTTTTTGTTGTGTTTGTTTTGTTGTTTGTCTTTTTGTTTTGTTTTGTTGTTGTTGGTGGTCAACCCTTTCCTCACCCACTTTGCCCAAGGAAAAGTGTGTGAGTGAAGAGGTTCTTGTCTGTTCGTTGTTTGAGTTAAGAGAGTCGGTCCCTCATTCGACCCACTTTGCCCAAGGCAAAGTGTGTGAGTAGGGGCGCCTACCTGCTCGGTTTGTTTAGTTGTTTGTTGTTTGTTTTCCTCTTTGTTCACCCACTTTGCTCAGCAGAAGTGTGTGAGTGGGAGGGTTTTCGTTTTTGTGTCGGTTGGCATGTGTAAATTGGTGGGATTGATTGTCTGTATTTTGCTTTGTTGTGAATAATGCGAGTAGTTTTAGAAATTCTATTTGAGCATGACCGTATGTAAATAAGGATGACGAATTGAATTTGAGCACACATGGTGAGAATTGAGCTTAAATTGTTGTATCTTGATCAACACAGGTTTCCTTTCTTGTGTGATTATTGACATCTTCATTAGGCTTTTGCTAGAACTTGCGTGCACTCTTAAATCGAGGCCTTATTGACTTAGTTAAAACATTTAGATGACTTAGGCATATTTTCTTTCAAATAGCCCAGGAGCGAAAATGTCATACCTAATGTTAATCCTCGTTCAGCCCCTTGAGCTTAATAATTTCTTTCATTCACTTAAATTAGCACGGAAAAGAAGCTGCCGGTCGATTAGACTCGGGAGCTAATAGAAGAGAAGGCGAAGGAAGCACAAGATGGTCTCGTAATGGGCGAGAAAAAGGGTTTTCAATTTCAACGAAATGGGCAAAATGCCCAATATAAAGAAGATACCGAATTGAAAGAGAAAGACTTGAAATAAAGAATATATATTGATGAAGTCCTAAAATGGTTGTCTTTGAGGCTGTAAGAAAAAGCGAAAGGAAATCCATGGAGGACAAAATAAATTCCTCTAACTTTGAGTCCATGATGACCTTAGCCTCGTTCAAAAATTTCCACCTATGTCTTAAGCCCATTACAACCAAATAAAAGACCTAAGGATGAATGTTTAAAACTTTGTCTAAGCGGTGGAGATGGTAGAGACACATGAAACTATGGCATAGTCGAAATGAAAGATGTCTGAGCGTATACACTAGCCCGTACACAAGAGTGCAGAGTGTTGGTAAGGAAAATGCCCAATATGCTCAAATTCAGTATTTTGACTTGTTTGATGGTCGTTGCTTGAATGGAGTCAACTTGAATTACTTGTTTGTTCGATGAAGCTTATATTGGCGAGATATCCTATTTGGTGGAAATGTCTTGACCTTTTACATTTTGAGTGCATTCTTTCTTTCTTTCTTTGTCTTGGGCAAATTACAGCGTGCATGCTTGAGGACAAGCATGTTTAAAGTGTAATGTGTGTGAGCCCAAGTTTTGTGCTCTTTTTCGTGTCTTGTCTAGGTCTAGATCGAGTCTTTTGTGTCTTTCTTGTTGTGTTTTGTGTCCGGGAGGACACATTGGTCTCGAGGGAACAAGGCGGTGCGAAATGGGCAGAAGGAGTGGAACTTGCTTGGCGGGTGAATAGAGATCGATGCACCTCGAGGGCACAAGGAGCTTAGCTCACACACGGCTTCAAACCCCGAGTGGCTCTTGGTTTCACGCGTGACCTCCTTCTGAGACCCTGAAGTTCAATCTCGTAAGAGTAGTCTAATGGGCAAGCGTGGGTAAAGAAGGCGGCGAGACCAACAAGAAGAAGGAGTGCGGAGGCGGAGGGAGAGCTAATGGGCAAGATACGCGAGATGCAGGCGAATCTCGCTAAATCCGGAAAGGATGCTGTGACACGAATCTCATGATATCCGGAGGAGATCGCCTCGGATCCGTCTCGGGCAAGGAAAGGCGCCGATCAACAAGGAAAACCTACCAGATTATCCAGCCCATGGGCAACACCATCGTCGACCTCTCGGCCATATATATGGATAAAGCGCGACAAGCGTCTCTTCCACACTCTTGTTCTGTTTTCTTAGCATCGAATTATAATCACACCCCACCACCACGTACATTAAGTCCCTTCGGCAAACACTTATTATTTTGCTACTCAGATGTTTTGCCGCGACACTTTGGGCTCGTCGTTTCTATTTCGCTCAATTAATAGTAAGTTGGTTCCGTTTATTATGGTTTCAATTAAGCGTAGCATGTTTATTTATTTTATGTCTAGCTAAGTCTTTATTACGGTTTGGGCGTGACAAAGTGAAGCATGATTAATATAACTCGAGAGGTCTAAGTAGGGCATTACGATCTGCATGCGTGTGTTCCAAGCACTAGGTCCCGGGCATTATATAACTTAACCAAACTCGGTGTGTTAGTTGCAAATAACATAGTGGGTAAGGGAGGTTGCAAGTAATAATTGGATTAAGGTGTGGGTGTCCCGCACCCCAAATAGTCTGATGGTGTGGACGAGTTGGAGTAGTCATAGCGGTGCCTTTGCCAATCACCGGTCCGCATGCAGGTCATAACTTACATGTCGTGGAGTGCTGCATGTCTCGAGGTGTCCTCGTGCGTGGGCATTACGGGTTAGATAGTTTGCATAGGGTGTCCTTGCCTTCTTTACACGAAAGGATAGATTTGGAGGGTGCGTCGTGGGCGTGACGCGTGACAACGGTCACGACGTATGTCTCTTATAACCGGTTGATGCATGTCATGTAGAGAAAATCTTTGCACCTATGACCGAGTGTTAATCGTCTTCACGAGTTGTTGCCCAAGCTAGATTCGTTATTATTTGATATTCCGTTGAGATTGTTTGAGTTACTTTAGTCATATCTATAGTGATCAAGATAATTACACCACCCTCGTCCCTTTTAAGTGAAATCGTGACATCGAGATTGCTACACCAACTCCTCGTGGGATCGACCCTATACTTATCGCCGGCTACGCTGTGATGGGCAATAGGTTATAAATTTATTTTGAGCGCTAAGCGACGCTGTCGGACCTCAAGTTCAATACGATATAAAACAGTCATAATCTACGATACCAACAAAACATCGAGTTTGGCGACAATAAGCGTGTGAACATACATATGACGATGCATGCTCGAGGTTCTAGATATCCTTTCTAAATTAGCAACAAAACAATCATTACTCGCACCACCTCGCATCCATCATCAATCTCGCTCAACCCGCACATCAAAAGCGAGATGCGAGGCTAAGTACAAAGTACTCGGTGGACTCGTTCTTGAAACATTTTCTTTAATAAATTATTGAGCGCCCACAATAGTACATGGGGTTTTATTGTAAAGACCCATACTATCAAAATAATTTATCATTTTTCCAAAGAGGTCGGCCGACCATTTTCTTTCACGTTGTTCCATATCGACAATAATCCTCACGATTCGTTCTCGTGACCACATCATAATCGTGCCACGCGACCTATGGAGTGGCCACCTACCGTAGACGCCGTGACCGGTCGAGGTAGCTAACCTTAACACACACGTCACCAATTGTGTACACAATTCCGGGTAGCCATCTGCTAAACCGTGCATCTTTTAGTTATCGTAACAACATCGTACCCGTTGGATATACCAACCAAATATCGATATCAACCTCGGATATGACAACAACAAAGCGTAAACATTTGGCGGTCGATAATCATGCATGTAGTATTGTAGTTCGAAAGCATAAATATTTCGTAAAGCTTTAAATAACATAAAACATGCTTTGAAATATATGCGATAACATTTTGTTTAAGAAAGCCCACCTCAAGAATCATCCTTCTTGAAATACCGCTAGCGATCCTTTGTCGTTTTGTTTACGTCCTGTTGGACCTTATCAGCGTAAAATATAATTTAGTATGACATTCACTTCTTTCGAGAAGCATCGCTAATATTCAACTTATTTGATATTCTTTAAGTCTTTGGTTTTAGGATTTTCGTTATCGTTAAGACTCAATTAACAATTATATTTCGTTTATTCGATTCGTCGCGTTGTAGCAATAGATGACCCTTTTTGTCGTTGCATTCTTCTCCACGATCGATAATTCTCCACGTCGTTTCGTATAATTTATGAATCCTAAGTTCATAACTAATATTCTTCGTTTGTTAACGCGCGTCAACGATTTCGAATTCCAATAATTCATTCATTATTATTATTTCCTCGCCGCGTTTCTCACCTCACACGTCCATATTTTTTCTAACAGAGAAACTCATACTTGTACTTTACAATCAGTAAATATTTCTCATATAAATAGATAATCACTTAAAAGAATAATTCTCCAATTACCCTTAACATAATTAATTAATTATGTTATTCAATTTCTAAAAACTAGACTTTATTCACTCTAATGAATTTAATTAATTATCTCTAAATAATCCATAATTAAATTATTATTTAATTACTTAAGAAATAAATCTCCAAATTTGATTTTTAGAAATAAATCTCATATTTAATTAATATGAAATTAATTAAATCCTTAATTTAATTTAATGGATTATAGAATTAAATTATTCAAATCCATTATCCCATATATAACTTAGCTCAATATTTAAAATAAGTCTAAGTCCATTTGTAATTTAATTCATAAGTCCATCTTTCATTTAATAAAAAAAAAAAAAACCATAGCAATTAATTCAAGAGCCCATATATTTTTTTTATTTCGGCCCATGGCCCATTCTATTATTTTCAGCCATTTATAACTTATTATTTCGGGCCCAACTCGGTCCACTATCACATAGCCCAAACTATAAAATTTCACCAAAGGATTAAACCAAAACCCAACCTAATCCACATATTTTCGGTCCACTCAAGGCCCAACCAGGTTAATAATTATGGCCCATTTCATAAGCCCAAAAAATGAACTAACCTACCCAATTAAAACCATAGCCGCCCACCCCATTCACATCGTCTCTCGTCTATGTGCACACTCGAACACACACACGAGGCACCACACTGCCGCCGCTTCATGTTCGGTGGCGGGCCGGCCGGCGAGCCATGCTGATCGTCGTCGTCGCCAAGACCTTGGCTTCAGCTTCCATCCCTTCTTCTTCTCACTCATACACGCACACGCACATCTGAGACACACACTGAGGTGCCATCACTGTCGCCGCCTCTCCGGCGGGGCCGCGTCGCGGTGGCGAGCAGCGTCATCGCCGCGCGACCTCAACTCCATCTCCTCTCTCTCAGGCGAATCAACGCAGTACAAGTAGATCTCTCTTTGATCTCGTTATGCCACCGCCTCCTCCGTCTCCGGCAAGATTGTTGCCGCTGCGAATCTAGCCCATCGCGGTGGATCCGGCCCAAATCCTCCTTGTGTCGTCGCGGTGGGCGGTCACTGTCGCCTTCGCCCGCCGCGACCTCTTTTTTACCGATACCCACGCGCACTCACACACACGACTTAACTCTCTTCCCTCTCACCCTATGTTTTTATTCGGGTTGCCTCATCACGGCCGGGAGGCTGTCGGAGAAGCACGGCGTCGCCGTCGTGTCTGGCTGGCATGTCCACGCCGTCGCCGTGGCCGCCTCCATGTCGTCGTCTCTGACTGCTGTCGGCCGAACCGTATATGGCTCGGTTCGGTTTTAACGATACATTGAAACATTTACTAAGTTTTGTAGCTTCTAAAATTCTACTTACAACAGATTATGCAGTACGTGTAATTATCTACTAGAAGTACCATCAGAATTCTAATTCAGAATATGTTGATTTGGTAGTTTTTGTTAAATATCTTATGTGCTCATGTATGGTTCGAATCAGTGAACAACTTATAAATTCTAAACATGAGAAATTTGTAAATGGAGTAGGGTTCTAAGATGGAACCTTGGTGAGATTAAAGTATATGCTTCCCTTCTTTTCTTTCAATCGGCAGCACAGAATAGCTTACTGTTCTTCCTCTATTTCTTTGTCTCGAGTGTTGTGAGCTTGAGGTGAAATTTTGAGAGTGGGTTCTCGTATGTGAATGAGTAGAATGGAATAGTTAAAGTGAGAAGAAGACTTTGTTGTCTTGTGTGTGGGTCGCAGATTTGATATCCGGTTTCTGATTTGATATCCGGTTTCTTGAGAGGTGAGAGAGGCAAGGATTGGCTGGAGTTGTTGTTATACTCAAAGTAGACCCCTTTTTGAAATTATGTATTTTGAGATAATTTACGATAACGACATATCACTCGTTTCGTTTGAGCGAGGATCGATGATTGCGACTCGTCCATGGCGATTAGGATATCGAAATTGTTACCTCGATTGTCATTGCATACATTCGCGATTCGATTTATCGGATTCGATCATATTACGCTATCATTTGATTATTAGCCGATAAATTTTCTCGTTTACAAATAAAGGAAAAGATCTAATAATAATTTGGATTAAATTCTTCATTAACAAAATTTTATTTTACGGGTTATTACAATCCATTACTTTGGCTGTTGGATTCTTCGAACTTGATGATGTAAAGGAAGTGAGAATCCATCGATCCATTTTTATTGTTGAAGATGATATGTAAAAGCAATGGTCGTGGTGAATGGTGATGGAATCTGATTGCAGTTGGTTGTTGTGCTCAAAGTGTGCTGTTAAGTTCAATAGAATTGACTATAATTCATGGTTGTATTTTCCAAGCAATGCTAGTTAATAATAGTCTAATGGCCTTATCATTATATGTTTTATCACTTGGCTAATTGAGTGCTTATATTGCATTTCAAAGTTTCTTGATAGTGATTAAAGCATTGAATGTAAATTATTCTTTTGAAAAATTCTCTGCATCTATTACATGGTTATTTATTACCTTCTTGAAAAAAAAATTGCAACGCCTCGTCAGAACTCGACTGGCCGGTCTCTTGTACTTGAATCGACCTACCCGTTTTGGTGAGTTAAGCACCGTGGTGTGGGCCGTGCCGTATGATCCACCACATCATCGACAAGTGGCTCGACAATATGCCGGAAAGCTCAAGGTGTACAAGGTTAACACCGATGAATCCTTCAATCGCGACCCGATATGGAATCCAAGCATTCCGACCGTGATCGTGTTTAAGAATGGCGAGAAGAAAGATGCAGATGATTGGTCTTTGTTCGAATCTACATTGACGACTTGCTAGAAAAATTCTTGTAGAGTGGTTATTGTGTTTTGGGACTTCAAACTATGTTTCATCCTTATCCGCCACTCGATAATTGCTTTGGTAGCCCTTAATCATAAGATCTTGTATAGTGGATCTTTCAGATGATGTATTCTCTTGAAGATAATATACATGTTATCTTTCATACTCGTATCTTGGCTTGCGAGAATGTGTGTTGTCTTTACATTTTATTTTATTTTGGTAATTTAATACGAAATTTTAAAGGTCACGTCGCGTGGACTCGAACCCGAGACCTTTGGCCTCTGTCTTTACATTTTTGTTGTAGCTTAAAGTGGTTTATAGGAAGGGTGTTCATGATCTGTTGGGATATAATTGTCATTTCAAATTTGTTTGTAAGGTTAAACCTCTCGGATATAATTATCATTTCAATTATAATAGTCGGCCTTGTTGTCGGCCCGTCATAGGGAGATTTTCACGGCGTAGATGGTTGGCTCTTCCTCTCGGATAAATGCGCACAATTGATACTGAAGAGCGGTAGATGGGAAATATAGTATAGGGTATAATTGTCATTTTTTTGTCATAAGGTTAAATTGGTCATTTTGTTTCTTAATCTATGTTTTTATCTAATGTACCAAACAAACAAGGTTTGTTATCTATATTTTATATCTTATCTACCAAACAACAACATACAATACCAATCTCACATTATCTACGATACACATCTATGTCTTATCTATCTTGATATATCTAAACATGTCTACCAAACGAGCCCTAAGCTTAGCCAAACACCCCCTATATTTACTTTTCTATTTTTTTATTTTTTTTCTTAATATTTCTTTTTTGATAGTTCTTAAAAAAAATTTATTTATGAAAATTATTTCATAAAATAAATTTAATTCATTATTTTTAATAATATTTTTTATATATACTTTTTACCACTATAGTCTACCACTATTTCTATTTACTACTTTCAACGATATTTGTTATTTATATGTTTTATTATTCATGATTCACCATTAGTTTAGTTAACACTACAATAATATGAAGCTCTTAGTTCACTCACAATACATTGACTTCTATTAAAACTCGTGTCGAATATTTTCAAAAAAGGAATTGAAAGACAGAGGAACTTAACATTTTTAGGTTTGTAAATTATTAAAGCACAAACATAATGAGAATTTATTATATAATATCATTTACATTTCATCTGGGACATTAAATTATTATACTATTTATATTATCGTGGTTACTTGCGGTAAGCTTGATGAAGTACAAATTTGTACAATAAGTTGTAAATTATACCGTTTACAACGATAATATAGATTATTACAATATATATATAAAAATCGAGATATTGTTTTTTGTTATCATGAGGAATGTACTGGGTAAACCCTATATTCTTTGCAACAGCATGTAAACCATACATGACAGTAAACCACACTTGAAATTAAAACTATGTGTGACATGCTCAAATCAATAAAAGCGTTTGGTGAGATTCGAACCTGTGACATCTCGGCCACGAAACCCACCTTAACCATTGGACTGTCCTTAGGAGATACTCTTTCTTGAATCACCTAGTGGTGGAGGAGTGGGTATTATTTAGCCAATTCGAATCCAACAACACCTCTATAGATCTGACTTTGTCACACTTAACTTTTTAAGTAAAGTTTAGCCATTTTTTATGATGAGTCTATCACATTTACTTTAGAATTTTTCAAGTATGGTTTACCCATCTTATGATTGCAGACTGTTGCACAAGAACAGCTTGAGTGTCTTACACCTGATTTGTCAACTATTGCTTGTCCATCCTTTATGTGCTGTTTGCAGACTATTGTAAAAGAAATATAAATTTACATAATGCACATCGAAAATAGTAGTCACGGGTTCCCATGAACACAATTAGTAAGGTTGACAATTTTTGAAATGACACGAAAGCACGATATTAACACATACGAAATTAATAAGATAGTATTCACGTCTTTATCGTGTCTATACGATAAACACACAATAATTTTGTACGTGTTCGTATAGCAAGACAATATGGAGTTGTGTTCTTGTTCCTGTCGTGTTCGTAAAATACGCTAACATATATATATATATATATATATATATATATATAATTAATAAATTAATTTGATTGACTTTTTTTTCTAGTTAAGGTTTGAATTTATCTTGTCGTATTGAGTCCTGCCACCACAATCAAAATCGTCTCATCTCCGTGTTTGTATTCGTGTCTGTACAAATCATATCGTTTTCGTGTCAAACAATTCCTTATCAGATCGTGTTCATATTTGATTTTATCATATTACGTTATCATGTCGATATGATAACGACTGGATATGCACACATTACAACCCTTAACACAAGAAAAAAAAATCGAGATGGACTAATCTCGTACGATGGGCTCAACATCGGTAGGATTGCTAATCTGCAACGACTACGAGCCATCAGCTTCACGAATAGAATGGATGAGCGGTACTGTTGGGTTATAAATGAATGGCCATGATGAGTTGATAAGAGAATTTAGTTTCCATCAACACTAGTACCACACACCCAGGGCCGTCTCTGAGGCGGTGACGGCGTGACCGTCAGTCAAGGCATCGTTTTGAAAAAATAAAATTTTATATATCTTTTATATTAATATAAATATTCCTTCAAAAATAAATATCCAACGTCCCAAAATGTTGTTATAAATTTTGAGGGCCCAAATTTTGTAAAAAATAAATTCTTATATAAATGATATATTGTATATCTTTTAGATATATTGATTATATTTTCGATGAAAATCGTCCATTTTGTTGTTTCACCCAAACCATTATTTGTCGGGACCTACCCTGCACACACCATGTTTTTTTATTCCTTTCTTCTATTTGAGGGAAAAGGAAAATTGGAAGCAAGGGAGAAAATAATTCTGTGGATCTATTTTTCGTAATTTTCCTTCACGTCCTCTACTTTTGTTTTATATGACATGTGACCCTCATACCTTTTGTTTTCTTTTTCTACAAATTACGTCCCTACATCTGTTAACACACACCGCCGGATATTATTCTTTAGATATTATACAACGTACAAGCTAGTGTTTTTCTAAAAGCAAGTTCAATGTTTAAACTTAATATTTTAGTATCTAATATTTAGAAAGTATAATGAAAATATTTCTAACCACATTTCTTTAGATAAAAACTCCAGTGTTAATGCATTAAAATGCTCATTTTTAAAAAAACGTGTGGAATTGTCCATTTGATAAAATAAGGTGGAATCCACCCACTTTATATGTGATGGAACAAAAAAAATTCTTAAGAGTAGCATGAAAATCAATGTGAAGAATGTAATTATGGCCAACCCTATGACAATGGGCATTGCCGGTCGGTGTTGCCATTGTCGGCCGATCAATAATGCCCAATGGCAATCACAATTCTAACAGCACATATGAGTGGATATTTTCACACGTTTTAGCAAAGTCGATGTTTTTCATTCGTAACTAATAATTAATGAGTAGTTTTATTTTTCACGCAAAATCCATGTGTAATGTGTAATTTGAAGCTAGAAATCAGATTGACAATCCAAGATTACTAGTGATGTTAGCCTGTGATGCTGACAAGTCAAAATTGAGACCAAAAATATTGTTAAAGTTATTTCTATGACACTATCTAAAATTTTAGATACCAAAATATTACCGTTTGAATATTTTTGACAATACACTAATTAACATTGGGATGATATTTAATATTTTCCTTTTGTTTTTCAATATAGTTAATGCGTGACATGTGCATGATCATAATTAAGTGGGAGAGTACTTGCAGGTTGATTTCTAAAATTTTATTAATTTGTGTATTTTATTTATTAGGTATAGCTTGTTAGAGTGATCATAGTCAAATCAATTTTATAATCTCAAATAATAGTTTTATTATCTGAGTTGATAATTACATGAGCTCAAGCTTTTGACGTTGACAACATTACTACATTATAAATTTTGTGTTCGTCATTGCAAACATGCCCCATGTGTCTCACTAAATATTGGCAGAAAATTTATTTGTTTGTAAAATCACAAATATAATATTTACCTCTATTTATTTTCTTTTAACATTTATAGTGACAATTGCAGACTTTGCAGTTCAACGACTCTTAAACTATCGCTTTGTTAGAAATCTTCTTGAAGTTGAATTTCATTAATTAACCCTACAAAACAATCTGATATTTAATCGTCAAATTATACCACGGAGGACGAAATAATTATTAGTTTTTGTCATATTTTGTTATAATAGCAAATAATTAAAAAGTAATCATTCGAGGGTGGTCTGGTGCAAGGTGAAGTGGGTGAAATAAGTTAAGAATTACGAGTCTAAAACCTAACAATATACAATTTCTCTAAAATCCAAAATAAATAAATAAAAAAATAGAATAAAAACTTATGTGCATGTGCACGTGTATACCATTATAAAATGGATTATTGGCGCACTAATACACCAGCTTTGGGTAATTATGGTTTTTTCCACGAACTTTAAAAATTGTCACAAACTTAATAAATTTAGTGTTTTTACCACGATTTCAAATTCAGGCCAAATTAGATCTGACTTGGTATCTCAAAAATTTACCATACTAAATGGTTAGTGATATAAACGACATTATAGAGATAGGACATAAAACATCGTCGTTCCATCAAAATAAATCAATTTTTTTTTATTTCTAGGATTCATCACGTCAACTCTCATTACAAAAATCAAGTCTTCTTGTTTGGTTTCGTCTGATTCTAGTTGGGATCAAAAAAGCGAAATTTTCTCTCTACAATGTCGTTTATATCACTAACTGTTTTGTCTATGGTAAATTTTCGAGATGTCAAGTCAGATTTAATTTGGCATAAATTTGAAATCGTGGTAAAATCACTAAAGTCATTAGCGATGAGATGAAACAAAAACTCTCCATACTTATTACAAAAATAAAAATAAACCCGAGAAGAACTGGACAATATATTACTAAATTAATTTGATTTATATTCATTAGTTAGACTAATCAGATTAATAGTACATGGACATCTATTTTGAATTGAATGTACGTGGTGGATTTTACATCGTTAATTATTATGTTGAACCAAGAAGATGCGACCGTTGGCACTAATTACATATTAGAATAAAGCAAAGTAGATAATAAAATGGACACTAAGCAGATAACACTCATTAATATGGTCAGAAGATGCACTAAGATTTTTATTTTTATTAATCCCAGATTACGTGAATATCAAAATTCCTAATTGGCTATATTTTTTCTTGGTATTTTTCCATGCGCTTTGGAGATGTAATTTGACCACCTCGAGAAAATTTCCAGTATCAAACCCCCAAAATAAGATTTACTTAAAATATTAGTTTAACATTTAATGTCTCTAGCATTTCTTTTAACTATGTTCATAATTTAATTACTTGAAATAATATATATTTATTGATAGGATATGGCCTAACCGCTTAAACCCAATAAGCGAGCCCACGGACCGGGCCCAGCCTACTTCTTGACTCTGCGGTTTGGCCCAGCACCCAAACCTCAAAGACCTAAACCCTATTTAAGATCAACCATATCTTATGAGATATTGGAGGAGATATTCAAGGATCGTTAATCTTCGAGATCGGATCACACAAGCAATAGATCCATAGTAATCAGAGATCTCCACAACATGTATAAATAGAGGTTAGATTGAAGGTAGAAGGGTTGCAACTATTTGAATACTAGAGCTTTTAGATACACTCATTGTAATCGCTTATAGTGAAAGTATTGAGGAATCACTCCTCCGTGGACGTAGATCTTTCTTTTGATCGAACCACGTAAAAGCCTCTCGTGTTCTTTACTGTTTTCATAAATCTCGTATACACAAGATTTATCATTGGCGCCGTCTGTGGGAAACCGAACAAAAGCTTCGTTTTCTAAACAAAATCAATGGCAAGGACTCGTCAATCATAACGCCACCGGTGGTACCGGCAGCGACGACTGCGAAGATCCCAACCCTATTGTTACACGTAGCGAGGAAAAAGAAATCGAATCGCCGATAACAACATGACGCCTGAGGGTTACATAGAGACTCTACCTATACACTCTCAGGACCGTCACCCTTCCGAAGAGGAAGAAGACGACCTCAATACCGGTGAACAAGCAGTTCACCAATCTCACGAGGTCCTCGGCAGAGCCGTATCCGAATTCCTCAACGCCAACATCAGCCAATTTCAAAATTTTCTGAGCCAGAGGGCGAATGGAGCGGGCACCTCAAGAACACCCGGACACACAGTCACGGGCGCCCGAGGTCGCTCACCTCTCCGGAATAACCTAGGGCATTCACCTCGGCGAGATGCCCGAGAACGATCACCTCGGCACTACGTCCGAAGTCGATCACCTCGGCAGGCCGCCCACAACCATTCACCCCGACGTCACCCGCGTAGTCTGTCACCTCGGCAAAACTACCGAAGTCGTTCACCTCGACACGCCCGCGGGGCCGAATGAGACCAAAGAGAAGAAAGGCGGTCGATCCCCTCATCAGAGATACGATAGACGTCGCCATCGATCTCCCACTCTTCTTGAGAGAGATGGCAACGACCTCCCAGGATTCGACCGGTACGGACGGATCATCTCCCCTTTCTCGAAGGAAATCCTAGATACACCGCCAGCGCAACGATATCGGGCACCCAACATCGCCGCCTACGATGGCCTCGGAGATCCATCTGATTTCCTTTTTGCATATACTACTAACATGGCAAATCAAGGAATGGAAGATTTTCACATGTGCAAGATCTTCCCCGAGGTGCTGATCTCCAACGCACGACGATGGTTCACCTCACTCCGCCGTAGCGATATACGACTTCCGAGATCTCATGGATCAGTTTAAGTGGCGTTTCTACCAGAAGATGTCACCCTAGCAACCATCATCCAACCTGCTCACCATCCGCCAAGGACGAGACGAGACGATGTCAAATTTCGTCTCACGGTTTATCAAAGAATCCCTCAAGATCGATGATAGTAACGATCTCTACATCATCAATGCATTCAAAAACGGGATCCGACCTGGCGCACTGAACAAAGAAATCACCAGGGAGAAGCCGAAGACGGCGAGTAGCCTTTGGACCCCGGTGGATAACTACGTCGAGGGGACGAGTCGGATCGTAAAAAGAGATATGAGACGGCGGAAAGTCGAAAGAAGAGGCCGGATGATCGGCGAAGGGCACCGGCGCCAAGTGCCTTGATAGAATAAAAAGGCCCAATGGGTCAGTTGGGACCTCGACCAAATCCTCGCAATAATCTGCCAAGTCGAGGCGGAGATATTCGAGCCCCACCGAGCTCTTCCCTCCACCTCCAATGAAAGGAGGATCCAAGAAAAAGTCGAAGGACATGTATTGCGACTACCACTAGGGGTATGGTCACAACACCGACGACTGCAGAAGTCTAAGCTCAGAAATAGACGAGCTTGTCAAAAATGGGACGCTTAAGAAGTACCTCGACCGTACCACGAGCGGGTCGGGAAACAAGAAGCGCAGAGGAAAGAAAGGAGGTGGCAACAATTGTGGACCGACCTCGAAGACGACGTACCCCGACGATGACGAGGACGATGCTCCCAACGCAATGGAGCAAGTCTACGCCATCATCGGACTCCCTATAGGTACGACGAGGTCGTCATTGAAAACCGAAGCCCGGAGATGACCCCCGAGGAGCCAAAAAACAAGCGACTTCGGGACGGTGATAGCATCGTGTTTTCCAACGACGACCCAAGACCAAAATCATGCCCCACAAAGATCTTTATTACCATACAAGCAATGGTGGGCAATAAGAACGTCCACGGGGTCTACATCGACATCGGTGCCTCTCACAAGATCATTTTCGAGTTACCGACAAACTCGAGGTCGGAGGATCCAATCCATCCAAAGACCGTCTAAACTACGGAGCTTCACTCAAGAGGCGATACAACCGAAGCATCATCGCCCTTCCGGTCACCGTGGGGCGTCCCGTGTCGGTTACCAAAGCCGTACAATTCTTCCTGGTCAAGGCTCCCTCTCCGTATAACATCATCCTCCGAAGAGATTGGCTCTACGCCACAAAGGCCGTCTGCTCGGTATACCACCTCACCATCAAAATACACACCCCGGCTGGAGTATTAAGTATCCAGGGCGATCAAGCAGCGGACGAAAGAATGCTGATGATCTCAGCCCAAGATGAGGCCTTACCTCAAGCCTAGCAATTATAGAACCCTCCTCAGAAGTTTTCACCCCGGGATGATCTGACTGACGACCTCCAATTGTATGACGACGATCCCTCCAAGGTCGTCAAGGTCGGCACCCAGGGTCCCACTGACATTCGACAACATGTTACGTAACTTCTGAGGGAATACAGGGACGGTTCGCGTGGTCACCATTCGACATGACAGGAGTATCACCCGAGCTCATCACTCATCGGCTCAACATCGATCCGGCTACCAAACCAGTTCGGCAAAAGAAAATGGCGTTTGCAGCAGAACGCAACAAGGTCATAAGGGACGAGGTGACCCAACTCCAGGAGGCCAAGATCTTGTTCGAGGTCAAGTACCTAACCTGGATGGCTAATCCTGTTATAGTTCAAAAGCCAGGAGGGGGGTGGCGCATGTGTGTCGACTATACCGACCTAAATAAACAATGCCCAAAGGACTGTTACCCCATCCCCACATTGATAAAAAGGTGGAGGCATTGGTGGGCCATGAGATCTTTAGTTTCCTGGATCTATATAAGGGATACCATCAAGTCTTGATGAGCAAGGAAGATGCTCCAAAAAGGGCATTCATCACTGACTTCGGTGTCTTCGCATACCGAAAAATGCCTTTTGGATTGAAAAACGCCGGAACTACCTACCAACGAATGGTGGATGCAATATTCAAAGATCACATCGGCAAGATCGTGGAGGTCTACGTCGACGACATAGTGGTCAAAAGCAAAAAGATGGAAAGTTGTGCCGAGGATCTCAGAACCATCCTCCGAACTTCTCGGTCGGCCAATCTCAAACTCGACCCTCAAAAGTGCACGCTATGATGAAAGCGGAAATTCACGGGATGTTGGGTTTCTCAAGAAGGGTTGAAGGCTAATCCCACCAAAGTGAAGACAATACTTGACATGCAAGTGCCAAAGACCATTCGTGAGATCCACAAACTCACTGGATGTTTGGCCGCCCTCAGCAGGTTCCTATCCCGGGCTGCCGAGAAACAACTCCCATTCTTCAAAATCTTGAGGAGAGCCCCGGATTTCACCTGAGAGGATGAACACCATGTCTCCTTCACACAGCTAAAGGAGTACCTCACCGACCTGCCTACACTGTCCGCCCCAAAAGAAGACGAGCTCCTTTCCTTATATCCGCCTCGGATGAGGCAATCGGTCTTGATCTAGTGCGAGATGAGCTCGGACGACAGCTCCCTATCTACTTCATCAGCCGAGCTCTCAAAGGACCGGAGACTAGGTATACCAGCTTCGAAAAAATAGCGTTGGCACTGGTGAACGCCAAGCGACGTCTCCGACCTTATTTTCAAGTTTATTCCATTCAGGTACTAACTGACTTACCTCTGAGACAAGTCTTGTCAAAACCGGAGTCGTCAGGACGTATCGCTAAGTGGGCACTGGAGCTCGGCGAACATGATTCTCATACTCCCCCCCGACCGACCATAAAGGGACAAGCTCTGGCTGATTTCCTGGTAGAAGCAAAGTTTACCGAGGTCGACCCTACCAGTGAAATCACTCCGACCTCCAACCTCCGACCCTGCAACAGAAGAACCTGCCCTCAACCTACCTAATGGATGTTGGCAAATGTACGTGGACGGAGCCTCATGCAAAACAGGTAGCGGAGCATGTATCTTGCTTCTCGGCCCAGAGAAACAGGAAGTGACCTATGCACTTCAGTTCTCCTTCCCGACCACAAACAACGAAGTGGAATATGAAGCACTAATCTCAGGACTTCGCCTTGCAAAAGAGTTGAAAGTGGAAAAATCCGGATCTTGGAGATTCCTGGTGGTGGTAAACCGTGTCTTAGGGAAATCTGAGGCCAAAGAGGATAGGATGAAGCAATACCTTGAGAAAGCAAAAGAAATCTTGACTGCTTGGTATTTCACAATTCACGAATCCCGCGAGGTGAGAATAGTCGGTGACGTCCTCGGAAATTAGCCTCGTCATCTACAAATCCACCAGTGGAGAAGGTTCAATCCAGAAGTATCGAAGAGCCCCACATCGGCGTCATCACAGAGACCGAACCGAACTGGATGACTCCTATACGGGCTTACCTGGAAGAATGCGTGCTACCACAGGATCGGCTCCAAGCCAAAAAAATGATGGTCAAATCCCAGAGATATCTTCTTCACGGCGGACTCTACAGAAATCCTACCTCCAACCCTCCCGAGATGCCTTGACCGTAAGAGGCGGACTATGTACTAAACGAGATTCACATGGGATCTTGTGGAAGCCACATCGGTCACGAGCTCTCTCAAAGAAAACATTGAGGTCGTGATATTATTGGCCCACCTCATCCTAG
Source organism: Salvia rosmarinus (assembly GCA_036937905.1). Taxonomy (NCBI): domain Eukaryota; kingdom Viridiplantae; phylum Streptophyta; class Magnoliopsida; order Lamiales; family Lamiaceae; genus Salvia; species Salvia rosmarinus. The sequence goes on along the minus strand of CM072822.1, from coordinate 19,437,429 downwards.
ACTCGGCCGAGCTCGTCAAGAAGTGTCCAAGTGCCGACCACGCACGCCAAGAAGCTACCTCAAATCGACCTCGGTAGCCTACAAAGTCCTTGGCCTTTTATGCAGTGGGAATCGACATCGTTGGTCCCTTCGACCGAGCACCGGTCGACGGTGTTTGGTTGTAGCCATGACTACTTCACCAGAGTGGGTCGAGGCGAGCCTCTTTCAAACCTCACAAGCAAAAGGATTCGACATTTGTTTGGAAAATATAGTTTGCCGCTTGACATACCACATGTCTTGATCTCGGACAATGGCACCCGGTTAAATCGACAAAATTTCGAGAGAATGGTGTGAAGAGCTCCGGATCAAACAACGATTCACCTCGGTTGCACTCCCACAGCGAACGGTCGACCGAAGTGACAAACCGTATGATCGTACAAGGACTGAAAAAGAGGCTAGATCGAGCTAAAGGAGATTGGGTTGAAAATCTCCCTCAAGTCCTTTGGTCATACAGAACAACACCTCGGACTTCCCACGGTGAAACATCCCTCAGCTTAGTCTACGGCACCGAGGCTGTTATACCAGCTGAGATCGGTGCCCCGAGTCCGAGAACTCTTCACTTCGCCCAGCAGGGCAACGGGGAGAACCTTCGAGTCAACCTCGATGCTCTAGAGAAAAACGTGAACTCGCTTTCATCAATGAAGCCAAGTATAAATGCCAGGTCGCAAAGTACTACAACAAAATGGTGAAAGCCTCCACACTCCAAGTAGGCGACCTCGTCCTACGAAACAATGAAGACAGAAAAGCCGAGCGCCTTAATAAATTGGACCCGACATTGGAAGGCCCATACCGCGTCCACGAGGACCTCGATAAAGGGGCCTATAAGCTTGCTCACCTGTCCGGTGCACTTATCCCCCGAACCTGACATATTACTCACCTGAGGAGGTACTTTACATAGCTGTTATTTCACGTCGGCATTATGTTAGCCCTCTTTTTATTTTTCCAAGGCACGATGTCATTTACTTATCAATAAAACATCTTTTTTTTTTATTATGAGTGAATTACTTCGTCCTGTCTTATATCTATGTGAAAATCCGTTTTCACCTTGGGTGAAACACACATTACCTTCAAAAGGGGACGCCCTTGCGAAGATGATAAACCTACAAAGTAGGGTACTCAACTAAGCGCCGCTGAGGATCACCCCAAAGACATCTGATTACTCATTAATTTGAAACATCTACGTGCCAGCACATACAGATTACTCATTAATTTGAAACATCTACGTGCCAACGACGTCCAAATCGGATCCAGGGGACCACACCTCTCGATATTCCTCGACAAACAAGGCAAGCACACAGATTATTCATTAATTTGAACGTCTACGTGCAAGGCATACAGATTACTCATTAATTTGAACATCTACATGCAAAGGACGTCCAAATCGGATCTCGTGCAACTTACACCTCTTTATTGAGAAGATATACACTTCCGTGAAAAGTCTAAATACATTTACGACTAAAACCAAGTCCTAAGCTATATTTGTACCTCTTTATGGGGAAAATATACACTTCGGTACAAAGTCTAAATACATTTATGACTAAAAATCACGTTCTAAGCTATATACAGATCACTCGGGTTTCCGAGCTGCACCTCGCCAAGACTCACTGAAGCTACACCAGTTCGAAACAAAATCTCCGGGTCGGCGATGAATACCGGGATGAACTCAGTGCCTTCAACCCGGTCGAGGTCGGCGTCGCCACGACCTACTTGAGGGCTCTTTCAGCGAGCACGGGCCGCCCCGACCAGAGTGGGTACTCGCCGGAGGTCGAACCCCTACCTCTCGATCTCGCCATCCTGCCACAGCTACGACCTCGCCCCCGAGCTGACGTCCTACCGCGCCGAACTCCGGACGATGGGGCCCGACCACGAGATGACCTTGCTGTCATATCTGAACCCATTAGTCGTAGCACCTTGGCGTGGTCCATATAGCCGCCACCCACTTCAACTTCTTCAATCCTCACATCGGCTGGATCCCGACTGCGTGGCTTGGGCATACGTCGCTTGCGAACGACCTCATAAAGCTGGAAGCATTTAACCAGCTCTTCAAGGCAATCTTTAAAGCTCTTGCTATTTGGGCCCTCCTCGTCCCTTAGTACCATGCCCTCGGCTAGCAGCATTTGAGCTCGGCCATCGGCCTCGGATATGGTGATACCACCAGATCGGTGAATCACCGCCTCATATTCAGCATGTTCTTCGGAGACCCGCGCCAACTTCTCGTGCGCCAACTCAAGCTGCTCTTCACATTGCATCAAGCGACCTTGAAGGCCGTCAGCAGAGACATCCGCCTTCTGGGCCTCGAGATGAATAATTCTCAGCTTTAAGGCTTCGTTCTCTGCCAGAAGACGGGTCACCTCGCGTTTAGCCTCTTGAAGCTGCTTTTTCAGCCCGACTGGCGATGCCGAGCTACCGACCCCAGCGACTTGACTATCCATGCTGTGCAAGGTCTGGGTCAGCTCGGCAGATCGGCTCCTCCAGAACACCACCTCCTCATCATTCTCAGCTAAAGCACCTCGGACCTCTTTCAACTTGGTCAAAAGATTTTGATCTAGCCCGATGTATTGAGAAGACGAGTGCTAAAACAAGAGACAACACATTCATTTCAAAAAGATGTATTTATTATTCACAAAGTGAGAATTTTACAAAGCTCGGGATCCTAATGACCCGTGATCAAACATATTACAATGGTCCACCGACCGAGCCTGCAGACGGGCTCACTAACGCCTTCCCGCCGCCCCTTCAGAGGGGACACTTGAGCTCGATCCCACCTCCCCAGCTTCAGCCCGCACCTTGGCGAGGAGTTCCTGAAGCTCTGCATCTTCATCCTCCTTGCACTGAGAAACGGCCTCGGCCGTCAGGAGAGAAATGGAGGCCGTCAAAGTCTCCAGCAGGGGGAAGGACCTCGCCTCGGCAATCACGCGAGCATAGTCCTTCTCCAGCGTCCTGGGAGCGACCTCGACCCAACCATGCCTGACCTTGTCGAAGTCAGGCATCTCAGCCGCCAACTTCTCCAGGTGGTCGGACACCACCTGCGTCCTGAGTACGGCGTCCAGGTCGGAAAGGAAGGCGGAGAAGGTTTCTGATTCGATGAGCTTGCTGGCGAATGCCCTCAGCATTGGCCCTTGCTCCGCCAGCAGGGCACTCTTCTCTTCGGCGAGCTTCTTCTCCGCCTCAGCCATCTCCTCCCGCGCACCCTCCACCTCGGCCCGGGCCACCTCCAAAGCCCGAGTCTTCTTCTTCAGGGCGGCCTCAGCAGCAGCCCTTGCGGCCTCGGCCTCGGCCTCGGCATCCGCCCTCGCAGCCTCCGCAGCGGCTAGCGCAACCTCGATAGCGGCCCTCGCGGTCTCGGCAGTGGTCCGCTCGCTCTCCACCGCCTCATACCGAGAGATGCCCTCGAAGATGTACCCGGCTATCCGGTGCAGATCCCCCGCTACCGACGTCACATCCTGAAATTCAAACCATTAAAAACGCATCGTAGAAGGAAATAAAAGCGAATACGGAATAGAACTATACCTGAGGGAAGGATATAGGGGAGCTTGGAATCGGCACCTCGTACATAATCCGAGTACGAGTGTCCATCGCCGAGGTCGGATCTGACCTCGGCTGAAGTTTCGTCATCAGCAGGCTGAGGTCAGCAACCACCTCGGGCACCTTGCTCGGCTCGTTTAGCCTCGCCTTCTTTTTTGGCTTCGGGCTCGGCGACCATGCTGGGGGCCACGAAGCCGCCACCTTTGCCTTCTTGCGTGGATCGAGCTTCACTGCACAATAAGAAGAAAAATTGATTAGCACAACGTCATTAGAAGTATAAGGAAGTAAAGAAAAAGGAGGGGGTGCCCTCACCCCGATCTGACCCAGATCCCGAAGCTTCCGATTTATAAGTGCTCAGCCCGGCATCAGCCAGGTCTTCCTCGGTATAATTACAGGATATCTCACCCAACGAGTTCAGTTCGTCCTCTATGGCGCCCAAGGCTTTGCACTTAACATTCCTCATTTTACCTAGGCCCCACTCATACCTCGGTTGCCCCTCATCCCGCAAATAGAAGAACCTCGTTTGCCAATGGGACACCTTCGGGGGAACTCACCTTAAATGCTTGCCGGGTGACAAGTAATACACACCTCCTATACCCTTCATGCTAAAAACGCATCAAAACTTCAAGGAAAGTCGCTACTAATGCCATAGCAAGCAAGTCCTAGCCTAACCACCGACCTAATGGAGTTCGAGGTCAATCGGCATATCGGAATCTGAAAATATTCTTGAATGCTCAAAAATATGGGAGCCAGGGGATACCTAAGGCCAGCTTTCAGGGATTCACTATAAACAGTTATAAATCCCTCCGGATGAGCCATCGCTCTATCCGATTTTTGCGGCGAGCACCACCATGCCTCCGTCGAATATGAAATTCGATGCTATATTCTGAGACCTCGGCGGTCGAAAGAAGAACTAGCATCCTTAATCTTATAACTATCCCATACAAGCGGTATCAACGGAACCCTAGCACTAAGACCCCTAGATCTACCCGACAGGGTATAACATATATAATCCTTAAATTCCATCTCATTATCAGCGGAAGAAGATGATCGGGCAGAACCAGATATCTCTACCTAGTGAAGACGTGAGAAGAAGAGGAAGACATACTTACTTTTTCAAGGATGAATTTTGCTTCTTCGATCTAAGTTACGAAATAAGTTACGAAAGAATTACAATTCTTCTATAGAGCAAAATGGGTATGTAAGGAGATTAACAGTTTCTATTTTCTCTCATCTATTTAAAGCAACGAAGGTGCCCAAAACTGCCTATTCAACTTCCCATGTGTTTAACCATGACTTGACGTGAGGTAGACGCGCGTGATTCAGGCGTCAACTAACCGTCTGACACACGTGAGGTAATATCCTACGACGCTCAGACGTACTAGCCTGATGGCGCAATCATCACATTAGCCCTGTGTCGGTCAACCACCTCGGCATCCTCTTATTCAAGAGGACGTCGGTTCGGTTTATTCAAGACGTCGATCAACCACCTCGGCATCCTCTAATTGAAGAGGACGTTCAGCTTCCATTTTGATCAACCACCTCGATATCCTCTTATTCAAGAGGAAGTTCAGTTTCCAGGTCGGTCAATCACCTCGCCATCCTCTTATTCAAGAGATCGTTCAGCTTCCAGGTCGGTCAACCACCTCGGCATCCTCTTAACAAAAGGATATCGCCATCCAACTTCGGACAATTTAGTTTGGACCTCGGCAAATCATCAACTCCAGCCCTGACATCAAAAAGACAGGAAAATCCTCGACAATGACATCAGCCGAGCAACAACCAACCTCGGCAAAATACATCCCTCACCTCACCTCGGTGTAGTTGTTACTCGACTAATTGGGGGGGTGGGGGTTATGATAGGATATGGCCTAACCGCTCAAGCCCAATAGCAGGCCCACGTGGACTGGGCCTGGCCTAGCTACTTCGGCCTACGCGGTTTGGCCCAAAGCCCAGCACCTAAACCCTATTTAAGATCAACCATATCTTATTAGATATGGAAGGAGATATTGGAGGAGATATTCAAGGATCAAGTTAATCTTCAGAGATCGGATCACACAAGGCAAGAGATCCATAGTAATCTGTAGATCTCCACAACATGTATAAATAGAGGTTAGATTGAAGGTGGAAGGGTTAGCAACTATTTGAATACTCGAGCTTTTAGATACACTCATTGTAATCGCTATAGTGAAAGTATTGAGAATCACTCATCCGTGGATATATCTTTCTTTTGATCGATCTTTCTTTTCATGATCTCGCATACATAAGATTTATCGAACCACGTAAACATTAAAAATAATAGCCTCTCATGTTCTTAGATATATAATCTATTATGTATTATATCGCTTTTATTTTATTTCCGAATCCTATCATAAATCTACTATTCCTATTTTTCTAAATAAGCCATTTTACACCTCTCGTATATTGAATTTCTTCTTCACATTTTAAGATTTATCATCAAAGATTATATAGATTTTATTATTATTATTATTATTATTATTATTATTATTATTATTATTATTATTATTATTATTATTATTATTTTATTGTTGTTAATTTTATCTGAGAAATGTAGATGCATCTTTATTGTAGATTGATATACTAATTATGTATAACCTTCCACATAATTTTGTGGAATGCTACAAGATCATTGGTTAATTAATGTGATCTATAAAATGTTATGAAACAAAAATATTGGTTGGTTAATTTATGCGGATCCGAATCTATGTGGATGAGTGTTCGATCGAGTTTCCTAAGGTTCCATTTTTCCCCAAAAATTACTATTTAAATTGGATAAACTGCTTGGATTTTTAGAATGTGGGTATTGTTAGATCTCTGTTGTGTGTGTGTTGACTTAGTGGTAGAGTGGTTAACGCCGAGGCCAAAGGTCTCGTTCGAGTCCACCGTGATCGCACCTTTAAAATTTATGTACTAAATTGACCAAAAGAATGCAGGGTTTTTGTTAATTTATTTAAGGATGACTGCTTAAGAGCTTCCTATACAAAGAGATAGTAAAAATTCAAGTATTTGGATCGAGTGTGCATATTTTATAATTACGCATGTTACATGTTAAAGTAACTTCAAGATATGTAGAAGTAAATTAAATACTCAAATTAAAATGAATGGTGATAAGAAACACGATCATGTTCCTTAAATCATGATTTTCTCTCATACTATTGTCCATTATTTTGCAGGAAAATAGAGCATACACATTTAAGTAAAACCAATATTTGGAGCAGTTGATTATAATATGTTTCTTCATTAAGTAAGATATGAAATATGTTCGAATGAAATATGAACATCAAGATAAAGTAATGGAGAAGTGTAGCCACCGTAAGGAGAATGTGTTTCAGATTTTATTTTTGGTCATTAAAAATATAAATATAATATAATAAATATCGCACTAAAGCGCACTTACTTGATTTGCAATACTAACTTAAATTACGTTAAACTTACTAAGTTATAATAGTAATAATGATGATGAGTAAATACAAAGTTAATGTAGAATAACATTATATTTAAATTAGTATTTGTTTCAATGATAAGACAAAAAATTATTAAATGATTTTATCATGTGCGGATAAATAATTTACAATATTTAATTTTATTTTTCTTTACAAAATGTTCATTTCTCCTAAGTATAACAATTATTAGTTGTCGTGTTTTTGATTAATTTATCGTAAATAATATAACACGAGATATATAATCTATTATGTATGCAAGAAACAATATATCGACACTTCCTATGTTTTTATTTTATTTTATCTTTTCGAATCCTATCATTGATAATTATTTTGATATTAATTAAAAGATTAAGACATGTCGATGAACTCTTTAATTCGTGAATCCGTCGAAACTCGACGGGCGTTTGCACGCTCCATAGTTCATGATCGATCGATTCAATTATTGATGATTGAAAAATCTTGCTTCTCTGAGGTTTCTTTGGTATGTGTATGCTTATGGATATCAATTGAGTCAATTAGCTCGGGTTTGAACTAATTTATTTGGATTATCGGGTTATTCAATTCATGTTATTTGGGTTAATATTTTTTTCGGGTTAAAAACGTTTAACCATAACTCTAAATTCTCAAAATTTCGGCCTAATCCATCAAGTCAATCGGGCTAGAAAGTTTAAGAAAAATAAACTATATATATTTTTTCTTGATAATTATATATTTATAACAAGTATTTTATATTAAGCGTCGGTGTAAAAGTGAAATAATAAGTATAACTTTCAAATATTAAACCAAAACACATTCTATAAGTATTTTTTTAAAAAAAATCTTATTATACTAATTTTCAAGAGCAAATAATGAAGTTTGAAAATCATATAACTATAAAATTAGTTAATCGAAATTCACTCGATTTACGAACCAACCCATTCGGGTTTGGGTTACTTTCGGGCTTTCGGATTGATATTTTTTAGATTAAATTTTTTTAACCCTAAACCTATCAAATATATCAGTATGTTCGAATCAACTCATAAGTATGGACTAATTTGACATATCTATGCATGTTGCCTTCCTTCTTTTTATACAAAAAGAATTATGTAGATATATATATGTGTGTGTACAACTAATATGTACTAGAAAGGAAACTAATTATTGGGAAGGCCCACATGCGAAAGGTTCTCTTTTTAAAAAATAAAACAAAACTAAAATTAGTAACTTTTATTTTCAAATATCTGTTTCCAATTAATTTTAACTAAGCCGTTGAGATGTCAAAATCCAAATGTTGTATAGCTGAATTATTGTTAGATAGTACAAAAAAATTAAAAGGAATATATATATATTCATGTAAGACTATCTTTACTACCTCCATGCAATTCAATTTAATCTAATTTTTAATAAACTATTTATCTCTCTCTCATCCAATTACACAAATTCTAATTTAATTTTTATTTTCATTAGTGCGATTAGTCCAACTTAATATATTTTTTCTTCTATTTTATTTTTAACTATATATTATCATACAAAAATTGAAAGATGTTTACAGATTCATAAAAAATATTTTATATTTAAAATTAATAATCATATTAAAAAAGAAACATTAGCCTGCACTTATAATTGCTACTTCACTTAATAATAAAATAAAAATTACAAGATAATAGGAAAGTATGAGGAAAATAGAGTTTTAGTTTGTTAATGAAAATATAGCAATAGTAGACTTTATTTGTAGAGATAAAATCAATATGAATTTTAAATATGATTTTAATATTCTATAATAAAAAATATCTATAAATATTATGTGTTTAAGATGTATGTAGATAAAATTTTAGTAGACCAATGAAAAGGCAGAAAAGCTACCAATGAATGGTGACTCGAATGTGGTTATCCCAGGTCAAGAATATTGGTGCCTTATTTCATTTTTTATAGTTTTCCTCTTTTTTGTCTTATTATGGTGGTCCTTCCGGAAAGAAGGAAAGTCATCGCTGAAAGTGGTATAAGCCCATATTCTACTTTTTATAAATCCTGCTGTGTTCTAGTCCCATTTTTCTTCTTTCTTTAAAACATTATTTAGTACTACGTGCATATGTAAATTATGACAATAGTATAGAATAAACACATGTAAAATAAATAAAATACAATATTATTTATTTGTAAGTTTATGCAGAATCATCAAGGTTTGAATAAAATGTCTCATCTCTTACAAAGAAGAAACCTATGGGTTAGTATAAATAACTTGATAAAATTAAAGGATTAGAGCTGTTAAATCATTGCACGAATCTAAAATCAGCCTATTCTGAACAACCCATTCGAGTTGGCGGGTTAATTGGGTTGGCCCGATGGGGTCACGGGTTAGTTCAGTGGGCTGACATTAAAAAAATCATTTTCTTTTCTCTCCTTTTTCTATTTATCTCATAATTATAAATTTAAATTCTTCATTCAAAGTTTTAGTCATGTTGCTAATCTTGTTTTAGATGATATAATATTTATTTCTAAACCTAGATTAAATTTAGATTTGGACTTCATGATGGATTACTATTGAGAATCAATATTGACTCTTATATGCTAATATTCCTTTTGTTGAGATATATGTGCTAATATTATTTACGTTGACACAATTTAATTTTCATTTGAATTATTTTATTTTTTGTAGATTGTTTATTTATTATTTGTAGTGAATTGATTTATTAGATTTTTTAAGATATAAGTTTTAACTATGTTATAATTATATTATATCATTAAAGATCATTTAATTATTGAAACATAAATATTAAAGCATATTAAAAAAAGGATTTAATTATGAGCACTATTTTCTAGTTTTAATATTGTAATGTAAAAAAAAATCATATTATAATGAATCAACTTATTATATTTTTTCAAGATATAAGTTTTAACTTCGTTATAATTGTATTATATTGTTAAATATCATTTAGTTATTTGGAATGTGAATATTAAGGTATATTAGAAAAAATAATTTAGTTATGATCACTATTTTCTATTTTTAATATTGTAGTGTAATTAAATGTTATTATTAATTGTAATAAATTATTTTTATTTTTATTTTTTAATTTCTTAAGAATGTGTTAAGCTGGGCTCTCTTGAGAAAAATGTCTGGCTACATCATCAGATGTTATTAATGTGTTTAGGCTTTTGATTCATTTGTGAGATACTATGAGAAAAAATTATTATTTAATATTTTACAATTATTTTTTAAGTCATGTAATTTTTACTTTTTTTCTTGAATATTTTCAGTCTTTGAATTTATGTTTGTCAAACTTATATTTTTGAATTTTGTGTGTAATTGTTTATTACTAACATAGGAATATCAAGAAAAAAATTACTCACTCCGTCCCACCCAAGATGACATGTCTTTTTTTTGGGATATCCCCCCCAAGATGACTTGTTTTCTTTTTAAAAAATAATTAGTATCTCTTTAAAAGTTGTGGGACTTACCTACTTTTTATCATTTTAATCACTTTATACCATTCTCCTAAATAATCGTGCCGAAAAGAAATGAACCGCCTTGGATGAGGCGGGGGCAGTATATAGGTTAATTTTTTTTGTAAGCTTTCAAATCCAACGTGTTAGTCCGAAATCCAAATGTTTAGGGTAGGATTAGAAATTTCTTTCCTAAAAAAGTCAATTTGAATGACTCGATCTGAATAGCCCGACAACCGAGTGAATTTGTCCTAACCCAAGTGAGCTTATCTGATTGAAATCCCAGCCGAATCATATATGTGTAATAGTCATATAAAAGTTAGATAAAAAATACTCCTTCCGTGCACCAAAAACTACCGTTTAATTCCTTTTTGGTCCATCCATCAAAAAATTTGTATTTTTCATTTTGAATATTTCAACTCTATAATTTAACCTTCAATCTACCTACTTATTTGCAAAAAAAGTCATACATAACATACATTTTCACTCTCACCACTTATTAATATATTCATTTATTATCTCTATGATCCACCTTTAATTAGGGGTGGAAATTTGGAACTAAAAATCGGTTAGTATCCAAACCAAACCGAATTTATGAAGTTCGGTTATCAAATAACCGATTTTGATAAAATCGGTTCGGTATTCGGTCATGAAAATTTAAAAATTTCGGTTATCGGTATACCCGATAACCAAATGGATATACCGATAATCGAAATAATTATATTATATATATATATATATATATATATATATATATTAGTTTTATAATAATTTAAAAAAGATTAAAAGAGAGAGAGACTAAGAGAAGGCTCGTTGTCGCTGGCTCGGTGTGTGTGTGTGTGTGTGTGTGTGTTTTTTCGACTTTTTGAGTTTTGGGAAACTGGGAATTGGGGAAATTGGGAAGCGCCGAAGCGGGAAGTGGAACCCTAGATTGATTCATCGTGCGCCGCCGCCTTCTCGCCTTCGACCGCCGCCGCGTTCATGCTCACCTCCACACCGCCACCCACTACATTCTGCACTCTGCACACAGGGAGCGTGCGTCGCCTACCCAACTCTCAGACCATCGTGCCGCCGTGTGCCGCCGCTATTCACGCTCACCTCCACACCGTCACCCACGCACGCACTCTGCACACCAACTCCTAGACCACCGTGCGCCCCCCACCCAACTCCCAGACCATCGTGCGTCCGCAGCGCCCACCACCCAACTCTCAGATGATTCTACATGCTTGCTATTGAAAGTAGCACATAATTCACTGTATTTCTCTAGTTTTAATTGAACGGTTGCAAAAGTAGCACCCTAGTTTCGGTTTAATCAAACAACCGATAACCGATCGGTCGGTTCGGTTATCGGTAAGCATATATATGCACTTTTCGGTTTCGGTTAACCGAATTTTAGGTTCGGTTAACCGAAACCGAACTGATTTCCACCCCTACCTTTAATCCTACTATATATTAATTTGTTCATTTATTATCTCACTTACTTTATACTAATTATGATTTATTAAAACTTATACTATTAAAAATAATATAAAATTTTGGTGGACCGAAGAGTATGTGTTGATAATATAAAAAAAAATCTCCTCATCACCCAAAATAGATAAGGTTCAGAATCGATACCAATTTCGGTTAATTTCTGGTTAACCGATTAACCGATTCGGTTAGTCGTTATTAACCGATTCGTTAGGTTATCGCTAACCGAATTAAAATTATTTTTAAAAAAATAAAAATACAAAATTAACAAAAATAACCGAATTAACCGAAATTAACCGAGATTATTTTCAAATATTACGTAAATTATAATATTAAATTAAATAATTTTACTTAATAATTAAATTAATTAATTAATTAATTTTTCGTTAATCGGTATAACTGTCGGTTAATCGGTTATACCCGATAACCAAAATTCACTTGCAATGGGTAATCGATACCGAATCGAAACCGAAAATCGGGTTATCGGCTAACCGATAACCGATTTTTTTTCGGTTATCGATTACCGATAATCGATACCTGCTTAAGCACCCCTATGCGCGCGGGCACACAGTGAGTCCACCCCTAATTAATTAATTAATTAATTAATTAATTAATGCTAATTAATTAAAATTAATTAGTTTAATAAACTTTAATTGTAAATTAATAAATAATAATTTTGAATTAATATATCTTAATTATGAATTAAAAACCCTAATCATGAATTAATAAACCCTAATTTTGAATAATAAATCTTAATTTTGAACTAATAAACCCTAATTTGAATTAATAAACCCTAATTTTGAATAATAAACTCTAATTTTGAATTAATAAACCCTAATTGGAAATAATAAACCCTAATTTTGAATAATAAATCCTAATTATGAATTAATAAACTCTAACCCCTAATTGTGAATTAATAAATCCTAATTGTGAATTAATAAACATCACTTATGAATTAATAAACCATAATTATTAATTAATAAATTCTAATTTTGAATTAAAAATTAATAGTTTAATTATAAATTAAAAAATTTAATTATCTTTACTCACCATAATTAATATATAATTATTTTAACAAAAAACAAGGATGAGATCACGGTGAGACGGAGCTCACCCAAATTTTTTTCGATAAAAATATGTAAAACAGAGAATCTAGTAGTGAATATAAGAGAATGTATAAAATACTATAATGCCCTTACAGACAAGGTGAAGGTGATGTTCGTTGATGATGGGGTAGTGGATAATGAAAGATGGGAACAAGGAGTCGTACTTGAATAATTGTCGCACCAAATGTGTGCCACAAGTGTTACATTTCTGCAAAACAGGAATAATTTATTTTCTAGACCATTTTGTTTTGTGCAGGTGTTAATTATATATTATATTTAATTTGTGAACAATTGTGCTGTCACTTTTAGCGGCATAAAGGTGAAAAACTTTGGTTTCTTTGAGTTGAAAGGTGGAAAACTATTAAAAAGATCCTTTGTGAAGTTAAATAACAGCAGCTTCATATGTGGGTAACTAATTGTCGAAAATAACGTTATATAATGTTTATCCGAACATGCAATTTTCACAGTTTTCAGAATGCTGTAATTATAACATCATAATTTTTCACATTAAAATTTGTCCGAATTGTATTACTATAGGTATTACTAAAATGATATCATTTTATTACTGAAACTATATAGATTTATTGCTTAACCTGAAACTGTTGTTATTGTAAGCCCCCACCAACCGATGTTTTTAACTCCTATATCAGTGTTTAGTTTTAAATCGTCAAATTATCAGTGTCTTGTACGAATCGATGTGCAAAAGTTCAAATTAACCAATAAAATCATATAAAAAGTACTTTCGAAATTTGAAGAACACTAGTCCCTATAAAAAAATTTGCAACTCATCCTAAAACATATCCAATCATACTTCCTTATCTTCAAATTTTCACTCATATCATCACATACATATAAGGGGGCCAAACTTATATACCCATCTTTGTGAAATTATATACTAGTCATATCCATTAACAAAATTTACTACACCTCATACACAATTCATTAAATTAATATATCTTCTGTAAAGTGATGCGAGGGAAAGAATCTGATTCTTTTTTTCTGTGCAAATTCAGAGACTCTTCTCTGACTTCATTAACAAAATTTACTACACCTCAACCGATTTTTGCAGATTTCATATTTCTTTTTGACTACTTTCAAAACACCCTTCTCGAAATTTTTTTCATGCCGAAAGATAAGAATATATTGTAGAATTTCCATTTACATTCCCATTCCCATGAATTTCGAAAGATAAGAAGAGAGATATTGCAGAATTTCCATTTGTTCCCATTCTCGTGAAGAACAACCGAAGATCCGGAGGTAATTCTCGCATTTTCAAGTCGAAAATCTGTATTTTTGTTCAATATATACATGTTACTTGTTGTTTCCTCGGAGCTCCTCGGTAAATTTTCTTGTACCAAAAAATTGAAATTCCCATCGATAATGTATCTCCGGTCACGAAAAACAAAGTTTTCGGTCGGAGAAGTGTTGTTTCCGATCAAAATTCGTTGTCTCCGATCGACCGGAGACAACGAATTTCGAGCGGAGAGAAGCCTTCCTCGACCGGAGACATCATTTGTCGATCGGAGAGACGAAATTAATTCAATTTCCAGTTTATATTTTCAATTTGTATTATTTGAATTTTTAATTTCCAGAATTTCCACTTTATATTACGCGCGTTTGTATTATTTGAATTTTCTAATAATTAGTTATTAATTCAATTTTCTAATAATTAGGGCGAAACCATATTTTGCTCAGTATTTTTCGAATGAAGAAGTGACAATATGTCGTACTTACCGGTATGTTTTTCGTGCATATTATTTTGAATAAATATTGTTAATGTAATGTTAATGGAATGTATGTTTGCTTATTTTGCTTATTTTGGATAAATATGAATAAATATTGTATGGGCGAAACCATATTTTGCTTATTTTGGATAAATATGAATAAATATTGTTAATGGTGTTAATGGAATGTATGTTTTATGGCGTTAATGGTATATTTATTTTGACGCTAATGACATATTTATTTTGGATAAATATTGGATAAATATTTTTTTCTGTTAAATATTGTTAATGGCGTTAATGTCATATTTATTTTGGATAAATATTATTTTCTGTTAAATATTGTTATATAATGGCGTTAATGGTATATTTATTTTGGATAAATATGAATAAATATTGTTAAATGTGATTGGATATGAATATCTAAATATTTTGGCTAATGGCATGTATGTTTTCCATTTAATTAAATAAATTTTGGTTGATATTTTGGATAATGTGATTTTTGATATGCTTATGGCGTGTATGTTTTCGATTTAATTAAATATTTTGGATAATGTGATTGGTTTGTTGTACGTTGTGTAATATATGACATTGATATAATTGTAGGTCGGTCCTGTTTTCTTGAGGCCTACTACGATAAATATTGTGACGGATGTGAAGACATATTATAGGACAAAATTATTTAAGTATATTAAGAATGTGTTGCTAGATAAGGGCGGCCAAGAGTTGCTAAATATATTTAAGGGGTGGTGCTTTGGTCATATGATAGATTGGAGTCTCGGGCCTAAGTCAAATTTATCTTTGCACCATATAGTCTCCCGTCAAATAGAACCTACTCAACCGGAAATGTGGTTTTTCATCAATGGAAGAAATATATGTTTTTCCATTAGGGATTATGCTCTAGTCATCGGCTTGCAATTTGGGACATCATCATTTGATCCTACATTAGACCACGACTTGACCAACGTTGAGGTATATAGGATTTTTTGTTAGGGCACACAGATTACATTAGGTAATCTATTAGATAGATTTTGTAGTGGTGATGTTAATGATGTAGATCTTAGTTTATATTTACGTGTGGCCCACGTTATTCTCCTCTATGGATTCGTATTTGGGTACAAGACGGGCAAGGTAATAGTTGATTGGGTTTGAGCATTGGTTGACGATCTGGACGTGTTTTGCCAATTTTCGTGGGGGGCATACTCTTATCAGATATTGAGATACTATACGACACATTGTTAACCAAATGCTCAGTATCACTTTTACGGACCAGTCTGGGCACTATATGTCTGGTCACTCGAGATCATACTAGACTTTGGAAGTATAGTTGGGAAGTACGTCAACCCCACAGCGCATCCAAGATTGTTGAGGTGGAAGTTCAAGAGTAGGCCCTCACCGGCAGTTGTACAACCTCTTTTTGAGCAAGAGGTACTGAATTTTATTAGAATTTTAAATCATGTATGAGGTATTGTATTTATTAGAATATTAAATAATATCTTTCAATTTATTGTATGTCGATTATCATCTCACAGCGATCGAGCCTGACTCATTCGAGGTTAACACCATTTATTAGGCATCTGTCTCATACCCCCTCTCCACTCGGTGTGAATTTTCTGACACCGTCAAATCCTTTGAGGGAGGGACGACAGTGTAGGGAAATCTTATTTTAACCCTCTCCCGAAGATCTATCATGGATGTTTAATTCACCATACATTGATTATATTCCTAGCATGCGTCTATATAATTAATTGCAACACGTAGGAGTTTTCTCGTGTTTACCTTTGAATCTGTCGGGGATGATCGGGATGAACGGATCGAAACTCGTGCTTTGATCTTCTGGACTGTATCCCGGTTGCCCAATCTCCAACGTCGAGTGAGGACGATCTATGGAGAATGCTACAGAAAATCTCCCTCATTTTCTCTATGATTTTCGAAAATCTCTCACCAAGGAACTATGGTGATTCTCGAAAATTGCCAAGGATAAAGATTGAGGATTAACCTTGATCTTATCTCTTACCTTATATTTATAATGCATTACCATAATCCCACAAGGAAAGGATCCATGCATATCCCATAAATATAATAATATCCTTATGGATAAAGAGAATCAAATCATCATCCTTAGAGAGATATGGGGCGCGATTTTCACTAAGCAACGGGCTGGATGGGCCAACCAGGATCAAATGAGGAATAAAGATGGCCTCAAATAAATTAATTATCTTATGTTCACCTGAACATAAATTAATTTATAAACATTCATTCATACCACTAGAGAATAAATACCGACTTACCCTTTATTGCGAAGGTGAGTCGGACTTGCACTTAGACATTACGAATCCCGTATTTAAGATATCGCACGTCCATTAATTATTTAGAGCATTACATTGCTTAAAATAATTAATATCTTTAATTCCTAAGTAGTATCACTCAACCTTATTATTGTACTTGAGCTAACTCAACTGCGGGTTTAGTACAATAAACCTTTGAGCTCCTTAAGGGACGCCATCATCCTAAACGGATACGGTGACTCGATCTGAGATAACTAGCATGACATACAAGACCGCCACCACCCAAGATCGCGGAGAATATTGGGTTAGAACATATAACCTCACCCATAACAAGTCAAAGTGATGGTCGAAGAACTCATACTCACCTAATACCTTATCGAGGTTTAGATCATCGTAAGTCACCGAGATCTTGGTTCTTCACGACGGTCGATAGAAGAACTCATCTCATCGTGATCCATCAATACGTCGAGACGCATCAAAGATAGACAAACAACCAAGTCAAGTCACTTATCTATATCATAGCCTATACCGACAACTCGTCCTCAAGTTGTCTCACCAGTGATTCTTTTATATCTCATTAAGCGACCAATCATACGGACTTCGTGATCTTCTACACATCGTATGATCTAACTTATATATGAGATAAGGGACACGATATATGCAATCAAGTAATCAATTCAGATAGAGATTGTAATAGTGGTAACGAAACATTGTATACAAGCTCAACCAAACCGATTTCAAGATACAAATCAACAGACAGCTTCCTTCCGTCGTCTTCAGATCGGTGGTGTCTCATCCGGTGGATGAGCCTCGACGTAGACATCGAATTGACGAGATCGAATGCATCTGTGGTTATTCGGGGTACATATAGGATACTGAAGAATTGATTTGTCATGAATATCGAAAGAGCAAATAGGTCTTTTGATGTTCGGGTAAGTACTTTTTTATACAATATAATTATTTTTTTAAGTACATCTACTTATATTGATATGTATCCCTAAAATAATTTTACAGTCAGTCGATCTATTCATGATGCATTTGAGGATGAGACTGAATGCCGGGGTCGACTTGTTGGATGGGGTGGATTGAAATAACACAATCATCCTTGATACCAATTTTTTCGTAAGTATTGTGTCTTTAATACAATCAATATATATTATATATGTGTAGTATCTGGAATTAATTAATTTTCAATGTTGAATAGTCGTTTCTGGAAAATTCGTGATTTGATATATACTAAAGCTTTAGTCCATGATTCAAGACCCGCGTGAGGAAGCAGTGACGATTATCCATGAAAACATTGTTATGGCATGGACGCCATCACCGCAATGAGCTGCAGTTGTCCTCGGCTTTCAAGGTCAAAGATCATGGTTAAGTGTCACGCAGGTAACATATTTAATACAATAAGTTGCAAAAATTAAAATTTTTCTTGTTTATTTTCTCTAAATATTAATTTTTATAGATCATCATGCCATGCGTTGTTGATCGGCATTTCGTGATATGTCGGGTTATTGCGTGCTTTTTTACTCGCAATGTTGGAAGATGGACAATGATCAATTGGATGCGAGGATGTTGGAATTGGTGTGTGTGAATAATTTATTGCGGTATTTTCTTTATTACTCTAGATGGTTCAATATTAACTACCACCACATACCACCATGGAACAATAATGCGATTATTACACCAATTGCGTCTTGGTATTTGACCGAGCAGCGATGTCGGTCTTTGGTCCATTTGCGCATGATTGTAGAACGTCTTATTTCGGTTCACCGAGCATCGAATGGGGTATGACGAATGTTGTAACATATAGAAAGAAAATAGGTAGTAGTATATATGAGTTACGTGAGCCATATAAGAAGTTTAGAAGGGGCGTCGACTAGCAAAGCGTCGACTAACACGTAGTAGCATATACTATGTAATGATTTTTTATATTATCTCATGTAATAGATTCTTAGTTATATTATCTTATCGACAATGGATTAATTTTAATCAATCATTTAAGAATATATTAATCTTCAATTTCAATTTCAATTTCAATTTCAATCTTCAATTTAATTGATTAGATTTAAATTTTAATTCAATTCAATTTCAATCTTCAATTGAATAGATTATTGGTAAGATATTATCGATATTGATTAGTTTCTTCATATAAATAACAAATAACAATAATAATAATAATAATAATAATAATAATAATAATAATAATAATAATAATAATAATAATAATAATAATAATAATGTCTTTACATGAATAAGTGTTTTCATTACAATGTCACTCGTCTCTTGACAAGTAAGGATACTTCCGACACATATGAGATTCATTACCACACAAGCTACATGTTCGTGGTGCACGACTTCTACTACTCGATCTCACTTCTGTTGGATGACGATATCGACCCACTTTCGGGCATCCAGCCTGACAGACTCTATTAGGAGGCATAACTATAGTTCCAGCAACATCTGGAGGAACAGTCCAACTAGACTGTGACTGAACAAGATTGATCCGATATGATTATGCTTCGTCTAGCTTTGCAGAATGGTAGTACTCCCCTACATAGTTATATATATGGTGACCCTTATGACTAAAAAATTTATATAATCAATTATATGTAAGTGAAATCAATTGATCCAAAAAATGAACATAATTAAACTTAAATTCGTACCATATAGCTGCAACAACATGAGAACACGGTATCATATCCATGTCCCACTCCAAACACGCACACGATTGCGTATTGAGATTCACTCTGAATGTTTTGCTTCCGTGCTTGACTTTGAAAGTGGAGTCTGATGAGGGCACTACATCGTATCTGCGTGATATTTTCATTGATACCATGATAATTCAGCCACGCACTTTTTTCGCTTCATGTCTCTCATCGAACCATTTTTCTGTAATGTGACGGATTGCCTCAATCATTGAGCAAATTGGCAATCGTCTAGCCCACAATAATCGAGAATTGAATGATTCGGCAATGTTCGATGTCATAAAACTGTAGTGCCTAACGGGGCATTGTGATCTAGCCCAATTCTTCACTCCAACCTCCACCAACTTGGTATATACGCCACTACCATTGGGTTTGACGAGAGACTTTAACATAGCCATCGTTTTTTCAAAGTATGCATCTTGGTACGCATAAGCGGCTTTATGGAATAATTTTGCGGATGGTTGCCCAAACGGGGTGATTTTTTTCAGCAGATGGTAGTATCATAACTGTCTTGTCGCATCGTGGTACACACTGACCGCATTCATTATAATCGACATGGGCATCGACACAATCAACATCTCCGAATTTGATCCATAAGCAGTTTGTAGTCGAGACAGAAACCAAGTCCTTGAGACATCATTCTCGATCGGACCAATTCCATAAGCTAATGGAAAAACTTGCTCGTTGCCGTCCTTTGTCATGGCAACGAATAATATACCTTTATTGCGGTCCTTCAAGTGCGTACTGTCCACTACAATCACGGGTCGGAGGCACAATGTGTATGCCAATCTGCATGAACCGAGCGCAACAAAAAGGTAACAGAACCGACCATCTGATCCAATATCCAAGTCAGTCATCGAACCGGGATTGCTCATCCGTAACATATGCAGATAACTCGGTAGTAGCTGAAATGATTCTTCATGTCCACCGGAAATCATCTCGATCGCCTTATTATGGGCTCGCATTGCTACACTATATGTAACGTGTACACCGTACTCTCGCTGCAAATCAACCATAATGGACCTCGACTTTATCACTTCACCGTCTTCGCGTATTTTTCGTGATGTGTGCTGCAATTACACGGGCATTCACCTTCCTTACTCCGATATTCACTAGGTTCTGTGCGCAAGTATGTATAGCATCAAACTTGCGGACAAACCAAAATCCACCCTGCTGCGATGCACGTAGTAGAAAAGGACACTGATTATGATATCGACATTTGAATGTAATCCTCGAATTATCGGATCGAGGAATAAAAAATTCTACTCGACGTTCGAAATACCATAGCCCCACGGATATCTTTAGTTCACCTTTGCTGTCGAAGATGGAACCTTCGCTCAGCTCATCGGTGTCTGGATCCGAGTCCAGAGGACGAGCAAAGAGATTAACTGAAGCATCATGAGGAATAACAGGAACTAGCCAATTACTCATCTCTTCTACTTCTTATGGCTCTAGGCCTTCTATGTGCGATTGCGTGTTACTCTACATAATCGTAGATAGAAGCTTCCCGAATCCACCCTCTCGACGGATCCATGCGTCAAACTCGACAAATGAGCCATAGCTCACCAAAGCAGACTCGCGATCTTCTTCCTCTTCATCTGACTCTGTTTCATCTTCTTCTTCTTCAACGTAGTGTTCATCATCGCTGTCCTCGACAAGTTTATCAGCCTCTGATTGCAGCATATGTTGGGAAACAGAATTCCTCGATGGATCCATGTGTTGCGGCATATATTGAGGTGTATCAGCACCAAACCAACCAGATGATGCAAATTTTTGTGTAAACGACCCATCGAACGATATGTGTTGGGAAGTGTAGTCATATGTTGACGAGGATGGTATCTCAAGCGAAGGTCTATATAGTTCTTGCTCCGATTGGGATGTGTCGGCATCGTGAGTCACATAGACCTTTGGTTGGGCATCATGAGCTAATCGAACAAGTTGATCATCATTACTCAAAACTAATTTGATAATTCTACCACTGCGAGATCTCGATAGATAATGCAGTTGGTAGATTGTACTCAACGAATTTGCCAACACAATTTGATTAATCGTCTCTATGAACTCCGAGATAATTACATTGTCCATTCGAACAAAGGCATGTGACTGATACCCCCCCCCCCAATGTAACATAAAGAAGGATCACAGTGCCCTCCATATCTAACAATAATGTTCTTCCATCCCGACATCTATAACAACAACAAGATTACATTAGCAGAAATATACAGTCTTAATATAATTTTTCTAATGTATAAAACAAATATTTATTTGATAAATAATAAAATAATTCCATGCAAATATATAAATTGATGTTAATTCATACTAGAATCACTATTATACGATCATTAAGGAAGAGATTCAAATATGTCATATTCAAATCCAACTTTAGAATTCTATAATCTTTTTTTTTAATAATAATTATAGGCATTTAGTTAGTTATGCAATTAAATTTAAATACATAAAATCAATACACTAATAAAAATAATTATGCAATTAAATTTAAATATAGAAATAATGTTATCATTAATATTTCAAAGAAATGAGAAAAAATATTCACAATTCATATATATTTCCAATATAAAATGTGTCTATATATTAATAAGCGCAAAATATATATATGCTCATTTTAAAATCCTTGCCCATAAATATTTTTTATAATAAACTATTTTTATTAGTACCTTGTTTCATAATAATTAAAAAATTATAACAAATCATAAATTAAAAGTACCATAAGTAAAATAAAAATGCAAACTAATATAATAGACCATTTACAATAGTTTATATTATTGTAAAATTTATAAATGGTGTATATATAAAAGTAAATAAACGCACATTTTATATAAAGAGGAATTGTCTCTAAAATTTATTTATAAATAAATAAATAAACGCACGTTAAATCATTATATTAATAGCTTATTTTATAACGAATCATAAATTCAAAATGCCATAAAAAATACGTAAATTATTTATCATAAACAATTTATATTAGTGGACTATCCAAATATAATATAAAAAATCATAAACTTAATCTAAATCCACCTAAAAAACCATAAACTTAATCTAAATTCACCTACAAATAAAAAAACCATAAAATCATATAAAAACATCTAAGTTCACCTAAACGTACACCTTAATCTAAAATGCATAACTTAATCTAAATTCACCTATAAATTAAAATACTCACTTAAATATAAATTTATACGAGCGATTATCTAAAGGAATTATATCCAATCATATATCCAATTATCTAAACAAATTATGAAATAATTAATTATCCAATAATTATATCCAATTATCAAAACGAATTATGCAATAATTTATCCAAACCAATAAACAATAATAAATCTAAACAAAATTAATAATAATAAATCTAAACAAATTAATATCATAAACAACAATAAATTTAAAAAATCGATCGAAAATAATTTTTAATTGCAAAAACCGATCGGTATTACAATAATACCGATCAAATTTTTCGTAATCACTATTTTTTTTAGGACTGTCTTGAATAAATTTATTTTATTGCAATAGTTCATTATGCGAGATAGCATGTGGATGTCCACTCTAAATCTAAAGATATTGTTAAGATGTCGAAATTATAATATTTTAGCACATTAATCAAGAATTCATTGTCTTTCCCTGTAGAACTCATGCATCCATATATGTTTACATATAAAACACGATATGTAAAAAGTAAAATAAAAAAAATAAAATAATAATAATAATAATAATAATAATAATAATAATAATAATAATAATTCATTTTAGATATTTATTTTTCGAGTACATCTCAAGTTGTCCTTTTATTCAGATGGCTGGGAAATAATGATGTTAATTATCTATTAAATATTAAATAATGGATCAATGATATTTAATCTATCATTTTATTTAATGAAATCATGCCATGCATGTATTGCATTGGTGTTATCGTGCGTATATCATATGAAATAGAGAAATTAGAAAGAAAAAAATTATATGTGACATGATAAACTGGATTCATACAGGATTAAATTCACATATTATATACAAATCCATAAATGAAATGCAAAATGATTGTACACCTTGTTTAGAGAGGTAATTAGTTGGCAATTAACAATAATTTCGCATCTAATTACTAACTCAATTGTTGTTGGGCCTCTTTAATATTAAACACTAATTTCGCATCTAATTACTAACTCAGTTGTTGTCTAATTGTCACGGTCTCAATATATATATACAATGTATTTAATTATATTTTGTACCCTTTGAGGATCTGTGTATTATTTTTTTAGGAGTGAATAATTGATATGATAAACACACTGAATCTCATGTATAATTTGATGTGTTAATTTCAAAATAATCATGGATCTTGCACTAATTACCGATTTAAATTATGAAATTAAACCTTATGCACGACTACACAATTCAATCGGTATTATTGTAATACCGATCGGTTTTTTGCAATTAAAAATTATTTTCGACGTTTTTTCACCGAAATCAAAATTTAATCAGCCTAAACACATCAAAATTGAATAACTTAATTGTTGAGACATAGTCTTTGGATCTGGATTGAAGAAAGAAATTTGAAAATTTTGATATAAAACCGAAATGAACCAAAGAAAATTCGAGGAGTAAGAGCAAGAGTAAATTGTGAATGCTTGAATTTGTTGGATTTGTATTTGTTACCGGTTGTATAAATAGGAGAGAATTGGTTTAATTATTGGTGGTCAAATATTTCTCTTCTTTTTCAGCAATTTTTGTAAGCTTTTACTTTTGCAGTATTTTGTCATCTTGGATAATTTCAATATTAATTTGCAGTATTAAATTACCTGTAAATATGATGGATAATTTCAATATTAAATATTTCAAAATTAATAAGTTGTGTGATAATTTAAATATTAAATTACCTGTAAATATTAATTTAAATATCTTACATTCATTTTAAATTAATTTATAAAACAGAAAAAGGTGTCTCCGGTCAGTAGTTTGATGTCTCCGATCGACTTTTTCTTGTTTCTGGTCGACCGGAGACATCATTTAATAATTAGTATTAAATTTACAAAATATATACTTGATGTTGATTCCGGTCGAGCTGATTTCGGTCGACCAATTTGATGTTTCCAGTCGACCCGAATCAAGAAAGTTCCACATTAATTCAAAAAATAATTGACACATAAAATTCAAAAATTTCGGTCGACCGGAATCAATGAATTATCGACCGGAATTTTCGATTTTTATATGTTAATTAATTTTTTGATTCATTTATGTTTTTTTTATTTAAAAAAAACATGATTTATTGATTTAATTATTTTTTTCTCACACTTTTGCTCTAGACTATAAACAAAGTAATTTAATGAATAATATCGAATAGATCAATATAATTTCGCAATCATTTATTGATTCACATGTTTGTTAACTGCTTCGCTATGGCATGTCACATTCTCCTCACTTGGCAAGTCATATTTCACAATCAAGATCGTGAAGACTCAGTAGATATATATTAAAAAAACAAATGGGTATACACTGTATCAAGTTTCGAAAATGGTTATAGTCTGTACACACTTTTACAAAAGTGTGTGCTTGTATATATTTCTCTTTACAAAATATATACTTGATGTTGATTCCGGTCGAGCTGATTCCGGTCGACCAATTTGATGTTTCTGGTCGACCGGAATCAAGAAAGTTCCACATTAATTCAAAAATTAATTGACTCATAAAAATCAAAAATTTCGGTCGACCGGAATCAAGGAATTATCGACCGAAATTTTTGATTTTTATGTGTTAATTATTTTTTTGATTCATTTATGTTTTTTTTTACTTTAAAAAAAAATGATTCAATGATTTAATTATTTTTTTTCTCAAACTTTTGATCTAGACTATAAATAAAGTAATTTAACAGAATAATATCGAATAGACTGAATATAATTTCACAAACATTTATTGATTCACATGTTTGTTAACAGTTTCGTCAGTGGCATGTCACATTCTCCTCACTGGCATGTCATATTTCACACCGAAGACCGCAAAGACTCAGTAGATATATATTAAAAAAAACAAATGGGTATACAATGTGTCAAGTTTCGAAAATGGTTATAGTATGTACACACTTTTACAAAAGTGTGTATTTGTATATATTTCTCTACATATAACTATATTTCTCTCCACTTTTTTTCACTCCAATGTACCTCCTCAAATTTAAGTTTTTTCTCATATTATTAAACACAATACTTTCAACTTATTTAATATTTATTCATATTTTATTTAAATTTTATATTTATTACTTTTAATTTTATATAAATTAATTTGATAATTGCTTTTAATTAATATAAATAAATAAATTATTATAAAAATATTATGTGACATAAAATTGGTAAATAATATAGATATTGAAATTATTAATCTAAGGAAAAGAATAGGAAAAAAAAGAAAGGAAAGAAAGAAAGAAAATAGAAAGAAAGAAGAAAAAAGCAAAGAGAAACACACGCAAGCAACATACAGAAACGAAAAAAAATTATTAAAATGAAATCAACGTTTTCGGATGCCTCTTAGAGCATCTCCAGTGGGGAAAGCCGGAAAAGATCTGGGGATGCATTTTTAGAAAGTGTCATTGGGGGTGAGAGGAGGGGGAGGTGGTTTGGAGAGAGAAGGCACAAGTGCCTCCCGGGTTCTACCAAATTTGTGGGGCCCATTTTTATTTTTTATTATTTTTTTAATTTATTTATCTTTTCCTTTTTTTCATCTATTTTGTTCCAAAATCATCAGATTGTCTTATTTTATTGTATGATTTTTTCCCATAGTTTATGTTAAAGAAAATTGTCAAGAGCATTTTCAACGATTTAATATGTCCGTTGATCAACAAGAAAAAATCACTTATAAATAGAAATCAACCCTACTTCATTATTTGTACAATTTTTTATATTTTCTTCTTCTTCTTCTTCTTCTTCTTCTTCTTCTTCTTCTTCTCTACCACATTTTACTATTTGCCGGAATGGATAATAATTTCTCAAATTGGGCAAATTCTGGATATTGCGGATCAAACTTTGCTTCTCAAATATCCAACTCTAATCCTCAAAATCCCAATATTTTGCAAAATTCCAACTTTCTAGAAAATCCCAACATTTCGCAAAATCCCAACTTTCCAGAATATCCCAACCTTCCGCTATATCCCATCTTTCAGTATCAAAATCTCAACTTTCCTCAACATTATCCTACATATCCAATTAATGTTCCAGGCTATCCACCAATTTTCCATCAATGCGATCAACACTATCAGTTTCAACGAGCTCCATCTTCTGACTCATCAAGATAGAACAAAGATAGACGGGAAGCACCGATCAAGAAACGCCTACCTCTGGGAGAGCACAACCCTTCCCAGGATTTTGTTCCCCGCAAGGTCTTGAGGCCATAAATCTGAACTTCGATCAACAATCCGATGAAGAGGCCAATGATGCGAAGTATAAGAAGACTCAATACTCAGAGAAAGAGTGCGAACATCTTACAAGGTGTTGGATCGATATTAGCACCGATTCAATCCTCGTAAATGATCAAAAGATAGACCAAATGTGGGAGAGAATTACTAAAGCCTACAACAAGGGTCGCCCGAGCGGAACTCCAGAGAGATCATCTTCCTCGGTAAAAACACTTTTTTACAAACTTGCAAAGGAAACTAAATGGTTTAGTTCATGTTATTATAGGAAGAAGAGATGTGGCCAAACGGTGCAAGTGAAGTTGATATCATTAATAAGGCGCAAGTTGAATATATAGAGACTCACGGAACACGCGGTTTCAAACATATCGGAGTATGGAATTTGCTCAAGGAATGTCCGAAATTCGCACATCAAGAAGGTGAGGTTCGGGCAAAAAAAAAGGCTTCACGCCATTTCAGAAATGCACGGTGGTGATACGACAACTAGCATATGGTGGTCCAGCTGATCACTACGATGAGTACTTACGCGTTGCCGAATCAACATGTATCGAATGTTTGCAAGATTTTTGCAGGTGTGTGATTGAAGTTTTTGGCAATTACTACTTGAGAAAGCCAACTGCAAATGACGTTCAAGGGTTGATGAGAATGTATGAGGAAAAACATGGCTTTCCTGGAATGCTCGGAAGCCTTGATTGTATGCATTGGGAATGGAAGAATTGCCCAGTAGCATGGAAAGGTCAGTATACTCGTGGTGATATTAAAAAACCTACTATTATGCTTGAAGCTGTTGTTTCTCGAAATTTATGGATATGGCATGCATTTTTTGGAGTTGCGGGTTCAAACAATGACATCAATGTGCTCGGGCAATCACCGTTGTTCAACGATGCTCTACAAGGATTTGCACCAACGATCCTTTTCACTATAAATGGCACGCAATACACACAAGGATATTACTTAATTGATGGAATCTACCCCGAATGGGCCGCTTTCGTCACGAGCTTTTCACATCCGCAAGATCTGAAGAGGTTGAAGTTCAAACAAATGCAAGAAGCTACGAGAAAGGATGTCGAACGTGCTTTTGGTGTTCTTCAAGCTCGATGGGCATTGATAAAAGGCCCATGCCGTCTTTGGTACCGAGACAACTTGAAAGATATTATGTTGGCTTGCATTATATTACATAATATGATAATCGAGGATGAAGGCGAAATGATAAGCAATTGGACGGACGACGAGCAAATCATAGATAATCCCCCTCGAATAATTCAAGGTTCTGCTACCGAATTCAGAAATTATCTCAAGAGAGGTGCCCAACTACGTGATAAAGAAACTCATCATCAACTTCGTGCCGATTTAGTTGAGCATATTTGGGCACGTTTCGGTGATGATGAGTAATTTAAGCTTCTAAAATTATGTTTATGTTGTATGTTGTATTTGAATTTCTTATATTTAAATTGTCTTATTCTATCGTATGATTTTTTTAAAGTATTTATGTCATTTATTAATTTTATTATAATTATGATTTATAAATAATTTATTTATTTTATATTATTTAAAACTATCAAATTAATTATTACAAAATTAAAAATAGTAAATTTAAAATTTAAATGTGGGAATGTATAAAATAATGAATGTGTTGAAAGTGAGTGGAAAGTAGAGTCCATAATGATGTCAGCAAAAACCTGAGTTTTGGGAGGTATTATTGGGGGTGAAAATAAGAGTTGAAAATATAATGATGTTTCTGTGATGATGTCAGCAAAAACCTGAATTTGGGAGGTATGATTGGAGATGGTCTTAGGAGGCAATACTACCTCTTTTCTCTCATCTTTTCTCCTTACCATCTCCCCCTCCCCACCCCCACAATGATACATTTTGGAGATGCATCCTTGGAGCATCCCCACTGGGATGCTCTTATGGTGTTGTAATTACAAAGTTTTCAAAACTATGTAAAATTCATAATTTCGAGTAAATTAAAAATAATATTCCTTCCGTCCCATCAAAGACGGTCATTTCTTTCGATATGATTATTTAGGAGAAATGTATAAAGTGATTAAAGTGATAAAAAATAGGTAGGTTTACAACTTTTGAAGAGATAATTATTTCCTAAAAATGAAACAGACCATCTTAGATGTGATAACCTAAAAAGAATACATGCCATCTTAGGTGGAACGGAGAAAATATATATAAAAAACAATATCTTAAAATCTTCATCCAAAACAACTTCTCGATGAGTTGCATGTTCAGAAATAATAATTACGAATTCTTTTTGTATAAAAGAAATAAAATATTGTAATACTCGACGATTATATATTCTTAGAAAGTGTAAATTACTTTAGCATTTATCACACGAACCAAACACCATTAGGGCTAGGGCCGTAAACAAACCAAACCGTTCGTGAGCTACTCGAGTTCGACTCGAAAAAAGCTCGTTCGAAATTCGATCGTTTTGTAAACGAGCCGAACTCGAGCCTCGAATCGAGCTCGATAAGTTTATCGAGCCGAACTCGAGCTTAGAGATGTTCGGTTCGTAGGCTCGCGAACATGTTTGGCTCGAACTCAAACGAGCCAGTTCGCGAACCCTGATTCGAACATGTTCGCGAACTCTTATTCGAATATGTTCACAAACCTTGATTCGAACATGTTCGCGAACTCTGATTCGAACATGTTCGCGAACCTTAATTCGAACATATTCACGGAAATGTTCGCGAACATATAAAATAATAGATTATTTATACATATTTCAATAATTAAAATGATAAATTATAAAATATATGTAAATTATAATTATTTAGCAACAAATAAGCGTATAGATGAAGTATTGATAATAAATTATTTATATATTTAAATAATTTAAATAAATAATAAATTACAAAATATATATTTTAGTATAAATTTTTCATCTAACTTATATAACTAATTAACTAATTATCATATTTATACTAGTATAATATTTTGAAAAGTAAATGTAATTGAATGATATTGAATAGTATATTCAGTTTATTTAGCGATATATATATATATATATATATTTTATTTTAATCAAACCTTAATATATATTTTCATGTGTGTTATAAAATAAAATCATTAAATGAACAATTAATTAATATAATGAGATATTGATTTGGAAAACCAAAAAATAATAACATGATTTATTAAGTTATCTTATGAACAAAAATATCGATTTAGATAATTATAATGTATAAGTATACAAGTATACTTGAGTTACATAGTTATATTTATATCTCTATAATTATAATTCTAAAAAATAAATTATAAATAACTTACATAACTAATTGACTATGAGATAAATATAATAATAATTCATAATTCTAATATAAAGTTCATCTACCTTTATAACTAAGTAACTATGAGATAAAACAATTATAATTTATAACTCATAAGTAGATTTTGAAAAGTAAATGTAATAGAATGATATTGAATATTATCAAATGAAATATTGAGTTAGAAAACTAAAAAAAATAACATGATCTACTAAGTTATCTTATGAACAAAAATATCAATATAGATCATTATAATATATAAATATACAAGTATGAGTTACGTAGTTATATTTATATCTCTATAATTATAATTCTAAAATAAATAACATCTAAGTTACACAATTAATTTCTATGAGATAAATATAATAATAATAATTCGTAAGTAGATGAATGGAGTAGATATATTCGAATGATATTAAATAGTATATTAATTTTATATATTGTATAGTCTATATCCAAAACTAGTTAGAATCATACATCTTTTTCTAATATGAATCTCATCCAAAACTAGCTAGAATTAGATATATTTTTCTTTTGCTAGTTGTGAAAATTTCATTTGGTAATGAATCTTGTTAAAGTTCTTATTGTAATTGTTGTTTGATTATGATTAATTAATAGACTATGCATCATTTGAATTAATGAAATCATATAGTGAATTATGATAAAATAGTATTTTAAGTTGAGTCGAGCTCGAATTCGAGTTCGATCTCGAACTCGAGCTCGAATAACACATTATCAAACCGACTTGAGTTCGAGCTCGAAACGAGCAATGTCGAACACGGCGAGTTCGAGCTCGAGTTCGAATATGTCTCATAAACCAAGAGTTATCGAATCGAATTCGAAGCATCATGAGCTCAAAAATTTTATAACGAACCGAGCTCGAAATCAATTTAAAGTTTCAATTCAACTCGTTCGAATAAAATTTAAACGAGCCGAAATCGAACAAGCGATCATTGGCTCGGCTCGGCTCGGCTCGGTTCATATACAGCCCTAATTAGGGCCACAATCATTCAGAAGGTGAATGGTAGAATTGTCAAAGGAGTTGGCTTGGATCGAACCGGTCCAAGGCCATCAGACTTTCTTACAAAATCATTCCGGTTTGGCTTGGTCCAAAAAACAAGTCGGCCTGCTGAAAACCAAACCTATGCCAGCCTTTTACGGCTGCTGGATGGGTGGGCCAAACTAGCCTGTATGATAAATTACAAAAACAAAATTATTTTTCTTTTTAAATTCAAATAGATGAACAATCAACTTAAGAACTTAAATCGCAAGTGTCAATTTTCAAAATATAACGGTGGTTTCCATCGGCGAAAGATGGTGACAAGAGAGAGAGATAAGAATGGAAAAGGACGGATTAGCGAGCGAAAGGTTGGAGCAGATGGGAGAGACCGTAGCTGCATTGGATTAATTTGAAAAGATCTATATTTCTAATATAGCCTAATTCTTATCTAAACTAAATTAATTACTAAGTAAATAAGTAATACTAATATATTATATATTTGATATGCAGTTTTTTTATAAAAAAAATCAAATTAAGTAGACGGCATGGCCCGATACTCATTGGGTTTTTCTGGCCCACAGTCCGGTTACCAAACCTCATAGGATGGATCTGCATGAGGGTTAAAGTTGGCTAAAACCCATCCTATTTTTTTTATTTTTTTAATACCATGAAGATATCGTCAATCGCCGAAAAGTCCCCAGTCAATATTCGCAACAAAAGAGATATAGTGGAGAAGAAGAAGTAGGGGAAAAATAAGAGAAGTAAGGGGTTGGAGTGGGCCGTGGGAGAGAGAAAACATTGAGAGAGGTGGATGGAGCTCTCCGGGAGCGAGAAATAACGTAATTCTCTCAGATTGAATTTTTTTTTTTAGGCTCTCTTAATTTTAAATTAATTTTTATAGTTATATAATTATAAAGATATTTAAATTTAATAATTAATCATAGTTCTAATACTTTAGGAAGTTTCTTATTACTATTTTCGCAAGACTATGTATATATATATATTTTAAAGTTGCAATAGATAGTTTAAATCACATTCTTTATATAGTTTTCCTGATTTGTAAACATACAAATAATTATATAATATTTCGTGCAGAAAAGTGATAAAATTTGAAGAAAAAAAATCCTGTAAAAGTGCTATACAAAAATATAGACATTAACATCATTTAGTTAATTAAGAATTTTAATTAGAATTAAAAATGTATATTTAGAAATATTAATATAATCAATAATGGATGAACTCCAACTTTAAATTCTTATATTTTTCATACAAAAAATATTTATGTTAGAGATGATTTTGTATGGTGGGGGAAGGAAAGAATAAGTTGAAAGACGTCCTAAGAAATTAAAAGAAATAGTTATCGAAGTAGGGAATGAATATATGTTTAAGTAAAAGTGTAATCTGCACTTAAGGGAACACTCCCCATATCCCATAACCATTCTCTCTTAGAGTATCAAGTAAATACTACGTCCATTCCCGACCATATATGTGTTACACTCAATCCCCCTACACTAAATTCCTAAATCCGCCCCTAACGAACCGGATCAGAAAGCCCAATTTTTTATGGACCTCATACAGATAGAGCCGAACCTATTCTAAATATGAGTGAACCACGCTATTTTGAGCCTATTTTGACGGGTCTAACAATGTGGCGAAGAAACATGAATGAGAGAGGGATATTTGTACAAAGCATGTTGCATGTGCTGATGAGAAAACATGAAATAATTGTCCATTGATGGGATGATGGTGGTACCATACACTAAGGATATCAATGGGTGAGTTTTACCCAGATCAATCCAAAACCATTTAAAATTCATTAAATTTTAAAGAAGATTTCTGGTTTCGGTTTTAGACCCGCTTTGGACCCGGACTGTTTATATTCATAGTTTGATGGTCCGATCCGTTCCGGTTCCGATTTCGATTCCGATTCTGATTTCAGAACCATAACCAACACTTATTTATTGGTTCTGGTTCGAGTAAAACCCGTCTATTGACAAACCTAAGTTTAAATAGGCTTGTCAATGAACTAGTTTTATTCATATCAATTCGAAATCATTCATAGCCCATTAAATTATATAGCAATAGTTTCGGTTTCAGTTCTGGTTCTAATCCGATTCTGGTTCCGAACCCGCTCAGATCCGGACCTCTTAAGACCCATAGTTGATGGTCCAGGTCCGATCCAAATCCAGTATCTAATGGATCGATTCCAAAACTAAAATCATTACTTATTTATTAATTATGATCCAAATAACTCATGACATCCCTACCATACACATACATTATATAAATTAAAGGGGAAATATATATCATTACCCACATTTGTAAAAGTGTGTACAGCTCATACCCATTTTCCAAAATGAATACCACACATACCCATTTATATTTTTTAATATATATCTAGTGCAGTTTCGACAATGGCAAGTCATTTCACCGACCAAACAAGAATATTTTTGTCCGTTAACAACATGTGAATCAAGAATATTTTGTTTGTTAACAACATAATCGATAAATGATTTCAAATTATAATCGCTTATTCTTTAAATTACTTTATAGTTATAGAGAAAAAGTGAGAAAATCATGAAAAATAATAATTAAATCATCGAATCGTTTTGTTTTTTTTTAAAAACATAAATGAATCAAAAATTAATTAACACCTAAAATCGTTGATTCCGATCGGTAATTCCATGTTTCCTACGACTGTAAATATGGAGTTACCGACCGAATCAACGATTCTTATGTGAAAATATGAAAAATAATAATTAAATTATTGAATGATGTTTAAAAAAACATAAATGAATCAAAATTTAATTATTCACATAGAATCGTTGATTCCTGGTCGGTAATCGCATGTTTCCTACGATCGAAACATGGAATTACCGACCGAATCAACGATTCTTATGTGAAAATATTAAAAATAATAATTAAATCATTTATTCACATAAAAATCGTTGATTCCGTCGGTAATAACATGTTTCGGTCGAATCGAATCGCCGACCACCAACCGAATCGGCGATTTTTAATTTAATTATTCACATAAGAATCGTTGATTCCGGTCGGTAATTCCATGTTTCCGATCGACCGGAAACATGCAATTACCGACCGAATCACGATTCTTATGTGAATAATTAAATTTTTATTCATTTATGTTTTTTAAACATCATTCGTTGATTTAATTATTATTTTCATATTTTCTCACACTTTTGCTCTAGTAATTTAACAAAATAATTTCGCAATCATTTATTAAAGTCAAAATATTAATGTTACTCATCGGTGGAAATTTTCCAAAATATTGAAATGAATAAATGCAAAATATAAATTTATATTGTTGTCAGTAACAAAACGACAAAAAAAACTATTTAACTACTACCGTGACTTATCTTCCCGATTTAATTTCCATACATGCTATATAAATAAGTCTTTCGACGAAGATGAGAGAAAACAAGCATTGAGGGAAAACATCACGAGGAGGCGAGACGAAAATATTGTAATTTCACGAGAGAAACATACATTGAGGGAACAATTTAAGTTTAACTGCTTTGAGCGAGGCAAGAGAAAACATCACGAGGAAAACATCACCCTAAACATTAGAGGTAATTTAAATTTTAAATCTTGTGTATTTAATTTTTAATTATCTTGTTTAGTACTTTGTTTGTTTCAATTTATATTCTATATAGTGATAAATTGAGATAGAATATGTATTTGTATGATTGCATAGTTTATTACAATTTCCGTCAGATATATTTATATTTAAGTGAGTATATTTTAATTTATAGGTGAATTTAGATTGTTATGCATTTTAGATTAATGTTTACGTTTAGGTGAACTTAGATGTATTTATATGGTTTTATGATTTTTAGATGCATGTGAATTTAGATTAAGTTTATGGTTTTTAGGTGAATTTAGATTAAGTTTATGGATAACGTATGCTTAATTGCATAATATAGATTAAATTTAAATATACATTAAGTTTAGTAGATTATGTTTAAATATAAATTATTTATGGATAACGTATGCTTATTTATTTATTTATAAAAAATTTAGAGACTTTATATAAAATGTGCGCTTATTTACTTTTATATTAATGATAACATTATTTCTATATTTAAATTTAATTGCATAATTATTTTTATTAGTGTATTGATTTTATGTATTTAAATTTAATTGCATAACTAACTAAATACATATAATTATTATGTCTCCCACGATCGGAAACAAGGAAATATCGACGGAGACATAAAACTTGAAATTAATTTTAGATGAATGTATCGATCGGAAACAAGGAATTTAATACTAATTATTAATTAATTTTTTAGAAATTAATTTTAAATGAAATCAATTAGGATAATTTTAGATTTATTAGGATAATCTTCAATTATTGTTGTTGTTTTAATTTTAAATGAAATCAATTAGGATAATCTTCAATTATTGTTGTTTATGATATTAGATTTCTTATTGTTAGTTTTATTTAGATTTATTATTGTTAAATTTGTTTAGATTAATTATTGTTAATTTTGTTTACATTAATTATTGTTAATTTTGTTTACATTTGTTTTGCTTATTTGTTTAGATAATTCGATTGTTTCGCTATTTATAATTATTGCATAATTCGCTTAGATAATTGGATATAATTATTGGATAATTCGCTTAGATAAGTGCCGACATAATTCGCTTATTAGATAAGTCCCTTTAATGAATTTATTGTAAGAGACTTTAATTATTTAATTAGATTGCTATTTTTTCTTATTTGTATATTTGATTAGAATGTATATTTGTTTTGTACATTAGAAAATCATATTAAGACCAGATATTTCATTAATGTAATCTTGTATTTGTTATAGATGTCGGATGGAAGAACATTATTGTTCGATATGGAGGCGATGGGATCCTTCTTTATGTTACATTGGCGGTATCACCAAATGCCTTTGTTCGAATGGACAATGTAATTATCTGGGAGTTCATAGAGATGATTAATCAAATTATGTTGGGAAATTGCTGAGTACAACCTACCAACCGCATTATCTATCGAGATCTCTGAGTGGTAGAATTATCAAATTACTTTTGAGTAATGATGATCAACTTTTCGATCGCTCATGATGCCCAAGCAGAGGTCTATGTGACTCACGATGCCAGACATCCCAATCGAGCAAGAACTATATAGACCTTCGTTTGAGATACCATCCTCGCCAACATATGACTACACTTCCCAAAACATATCGCTCGATGCGTCGTTGACACAACAATTTACATCATCTCGATTGGTTTGATGATACATCTCAATATATGCCGCAACACATGGATCCATCCAGAATTGCTTTCCCAACATATGTCGCAACCACAACCGTGGGCGATACACTTGTTGAGGACAAATGATGACGACTACATTGAAGAAGAAGAAGATGAAACAGAGTCGGATGAAGAGGAAGAAGATCGCGAGTTCGCTTTGGTGAGCTATGGCTCATTTGTAGTTTTGACGCATGGATCCGCCGAGAGGTGGATTCGGGAAGCTTCTATCTACGATTATGCGAGTAACACGCAAGATCACGTGAGAGGCCTAGAGCCGGAAGAAGTTGATGAGATGAGCAATGGCTAGTCCTCGTTATTCCTCATGATGCTTCGCTAATCTCTTTGCTCGTCCTCTGGACTCGGTTCCGCACTTCGAATGAGTCGAAAAGGTTCCATCTTCGATGCTAGGGTGAATCAAGATATCCGGGCTATGGCATTTGGAACGCCGAGTAGAATTTGTTATTCCTCGATCCGATAATTTGAGGATTACATTCAAATGTCGATATCATAATCGGTGTCCTTTTCTACTACGTGCATCGTAGCAAGGTGGATTTTGGTTTGTCCGCAAGTTTGATGCTATACATACTGCGCACGTAACCTAGTGAATATCGGAGTAAGGAAGGTTAATGCCCGTAATTGCAAGATACATATCACAAAAATACGCGAAGACGGTGAAGTGCTAAAGCCGAGGTCCATTATGGCCGATTTGCGGCGAGAGTACGATATACACGTTACATACAAGTAGCAATGCGAGCCCGTAATAGGGCGATCGAGATGATATACTGTGGACATGAAGAATCATTTCACTACTACCTAGTTATCTCGCATATGTTACGGATGAGCAATCCCTGCTCGATGATCGACTTGGATATTGGATCGATGGTCGGTTCCGTCCACCTCTTTGTCGCGCCGGTTCATGCAGATTGGCGACACATTGTGCCTCCCCGACCCGTGATTGTAGTCGACGACGCACTTGAAGGGCCGCAATAAAGGCATATTATTCGTTGTCGGACGGGGACGACAACGAGCAAGTTTTTCCATTAGCTTATGGAATTGGTCCGATCGAGAATGATGTCTCATGGACTTGGTTTCGCCTCGACTACAAGTCGCTATGGATCAAATCCGGATATGTTGATTGTTTCGATGCCCATGTCAAGATAATGAACGCGGTCAAGTGTGTCTACCCTGATGCAACACACGGATTATGCTACTACCATCTGAAAAAAAATCACCCCATTTGGGCAACCATCCGCAAAGTTATTTCAGAAAGCCGCTTATGCGTACCAAGATGCACACTTTGAAAAGCGATGGCTATGTTAAAGTCTCGTGAAGGCCGATGGTAGTGGCGCATATACCAAGTTGGTGGAGGTTGGAGTGCAGAAGTGGGCTAGATCACAGTGCCCCGTTAGGCGCTACAGTTTTATGACATCGAACATTGCCGAATCATTCAATTCTCGAATATTGTGGGCTAGACGATTGCCAATTTGCTCAATGATTGAGGCAATCCGTCACATTACGTAAAAATGGTTCATGAGAGACATGAAGCGAAAGAGGTACGCGGCTGAATCGACCCAAGCAACGCAGAAGATGATGGTATCAATGGAACTATCACGCAGATACGATGTAGTGCCCTCATCGACTCCACTTTCAAAGTCAAGCACGAAGCAAAACATTCGAGTCAATCTCAATACGCAATCGTGTGCGTGTTTGGAGTGAGACATGGATATGATACCGTGTTCTCATGTCACAACTATATGGTACAATTTAAGTTTAATTATGTTAATTTTTTGATCAAATTGATTTCACTTACATATAATTGATTATATAAATTTTTAGTCATAAAGGTCACCATATATCTAACTATGTGGAGTACTACCATTCGCAAAGCTAGCCGAAGCATACCAGATCGGATCAATCTGCTCACCACGCCTAGTTGGACTGCTCCTCCGATGTTGCCGGAATTACGCTTATGCCTCCTAATAGAGTCCGTCAGTGGGCCCCGAAAGTGGGTCGATATCGCCATCCAATGTGTGGGATCGAGTAGTAGAAGTCGCACTACGGACATGTAGCTTTTGTGGTAATGAATCTCATACGCGTCGGAAGTGTCCTTACTTATCCGAGACGAGTGACATTGTAATGAAAGAAAACATTCATGTAAAGATATTATTAACATTATTATTATTTTAACTTAATCAAATTGAATTGAATTGAATTGACACTACAAAAAAACACGCGAAATCTGAGGTAAAAGGTTCCTTCTCTGCCCTATTTTTTTTTTCAGTTCCATTTTCTTTTTTGGTACGTTTGTTTGTTTGAATAGCGGTGAAAAACTTTGATCTTCACAGAGTTTTTAGTACTAATGGAGTGCTAGTATGTGGTTTCCGTTGCTTATTTTATCTACATCGACGGATGCATGTTAGTCGATTCGCTTCCTTCTCGCCTGCTTTGGAGACCGCTTTGTTCATTTCTCTGATAGACTATCTTATCAGATTGCGCTCGTTTGCTTTATAGGTTAAAGTGTATGTTTAACGTATTCACCTAACATTGACTTAAACTGGAGTCCTAAGATTTATGTTTAGTTTGAGATTTACGTTTTCGATATCTTGTTCTTGATCGATGAGATGTAGATGGGGAGAGGGCGAAGAAGAAGAACATTTCCGTTGAAGGAGACAGCTCAAGTCCAATGGACAGTCAATATGCCAAATCTCATTGTAGTTTATTCTAGTAAAAAAATAAATTTAACTCGAATAACGTCTGTTTCATTTTTACAGGTTATGTAATACTTATTTCATTGAGCTATGATTCTTCAAAAACAGCACACAAATTCATTCAACGATCTTAGCTTTGAGTTAAATACTAAGTTGTTGTCACGAGGATTAATAACTATCGTATAATCAAATATTCGATAAATAATATGAACATCCATTTGCATCCAATATACCAATACATACCAATATACCAATACATACCAATATGAACATCCATTTTTTTGTAGTGTGAATTGAATTGAATAGAATTGAATTGAATTGAAATTGGAATTGGAATTGAAATTGAAGTTGAAGATCATATTAAAATTAATCCATTGTCGATAAGATAATGTAACTAAGAATCTATTACATGAGATAAAATAAATAAAATCATTACATAGTACATGCTAATTTCTACCTCTTCCTCTTCCTCTTCCTCTCGGCTTCTTATATGGATCACATATCTCATATATATTTCCACCTACTTTATGTCTATATGCTACAACATTAGACGTACCCCATTCGATGCTCGGTGAACCAGAAATAAGACGTTCCACAGTCATGCACGCAAATGGACCATCACTGAAATCGTCTTCCTGGTCAAATACCTCGAAGAGGCTCGTGTAATAATCGCATCATTATTCCATGGTGGTATCCGTGGGAGTTAGCCTCGAACCATCTAGTGAAGAGAAGAAACGCCGCAATAATCTAGTCGGTACACGAAGTCCATTATCCTAGCATCCACTTGATCCTCGGTCCATCCTCCAAATACGCAAGTCAAACAAAGACGCAATGACCGAGTGCATATCCACGCGCATTATCGCGAAACGCCGCTCGATGACGCAAGGGATAATGATCTATAAAAATTAACCATTTAGATAAAATAAACAAGGACACGTAACCATTTAGATAAATTAATATTTATTGATTAAATAAGGTTACTGCGTGCACGTAACCATGATGTATAACCCGTCATGCCGAGGACAATCGCTATCCAATGCTACGGTGGTCTGCCATGTAGTAACAATGCTCTGTGGTCATGATCAATGGTGCCTCACGCGGGTCTTGAATGTAGGACGAAAGCGTTGCGTGTACCTCGGACCATGAATTTTGCAGGAACATCTATTCAACATTGAAAATTAAGTAATTAGAGATACTACACATATATACTATATATTGATTGTATTAAAGACTTACGAAAAACCAAGATCGAGGATGATTGTGTTTTGATAATCCACCCCATCCAATACGCCGATCCCGCATCGAGTCTCATCCTCAAATACACCATGAATAGATCGACGACCGCAAAATTATTTTAGGGATACATATCAATATAAGTAGATGTACTTAAAAAACGAAGCATATTGTATAAAACGCATGCCCGAACATCAAAACGCCTCTCGGCATTTCGATATTCACGAAAAATGCAACTGGACTTGTCGGTCAAGACTCAACAACCACCATTGTCTTATTTGTGTTCAAGAAACGCTGTAATTTATCACTATATCACCGGATAATGGACGGCATCGGGCTATTCACGTATGGTGACCTCATTACACCGAAGGTCTCCGTGCCTGCTCACCTCTCCGGATCCCGAACTACAAACATTTAATTTAGAGAAATGAAAACATAATAAATATAATGAAATATTATAAACCGCCAAATATGAGACTTAATAGTTACCGCTTGCCCAACCGCCTTTGCCGACGGCTCGAAAGTCCGCCTCACGACGCCCCGAGGCGCGGATCACTAAATAGGTCCAGCACCATCATGGAATGATGAGATGTAGTTCGGGGATCGTACCATGGATCCGTGAGAGTAGCGGGGAGGGTATCACTGGGTCGATGCGGTCGCCACCGTGCTCAATATGTCCACCGCCTCGGGGACATCCGGGTGGGCGGTGATGTGGTCTCTCGATCTTCACCTCGTCGTCGCCGCCGGATGACGTGGGACATGAGGCATGTGTAGTCGTATCATCCCTATGTGTGCAACCACATCGAGTCTTCTAAGAGGTTTTCAAACCACTTTATCTTTGGAATAAATTTATCTTCGATAGACCTCTCGATGCGTCAGACCGCCTCCTCCCTCCCTCCCGGACAGATTCCCGGATAGATTCTGGATCCAACGACGATCGGCGAACTAAGACGCCTGGTGCTCACCACCACCGCCGATGAAGCCGCCTCCCCGGTATGTCTTCCGTATCCCGTCTCTCAACGGATGGACGGCTATCCACATGTGGCGCCGCAGCTCATCAACAACGGAACTCAACGAACCCAACCGACGATGTCCTCCGGCCGGGTATCGGGTGAAGGCTCGAGGCTCGCTCGATGGAGACCACGAAGATCGGGATCCTCAACAAACCGTGGAGCCCTCCTAACTCGATGTTCACGTCGAGCCTCATCCACCGGATGAGACACACCACGACGAGAGGAATCAGTCCCTCCATCAAAGGATTTGACAGATAACAAAATTCACACCGAGTGGAGAGGGTGTGAGAGACACCCAAGAACGGTGCTAACCTCGAATGAGTCGGGCTCGATGGATGTGAGATGATAATCGACCTACAATAAATTGAAAGATGTTATTTAATATTCTAATAAATACAATACCTCATACATGATTTAAAATTATAATAAAATTCAAGACCTCTTGCTCAAAAAGAGATCAGAAGCTGCCGTGAGAGCCTCTTGAACTTCCACCTCAACACTTTGACACTGCTGTGGGATTGATGTACGTCCCACTATACTTCCCAAGCCCGGTATGATCTCGAGTGACCAAGCATATAGTACCCAGATCGTCCGTAAAGTGGTATTGAGCATTAGGTCGACATCGTCATATAATATCTCAATATCTCGTAACCGTAGGCCCCCACGGAAATCGGCAAAACGCCTCGGATCGTCAACCAATGCCCAAACCCAATCAGCTATTATCTTCCCGTATCGCACTCCAAATACGACCCATGAGGGTAATAACGTGGCCACACGTAAATAGTGACGAAGATCTACATCATCACTAAAATCACTACTACAAAATCTATCTACTAGATTACGTAATGTAATCTGTGTGCCCCATAAAAAGGCTATAGACCTCAACGTCCGCTCAAGTCGTAGTCAGTGTGGGATCAAATGATGATGACCCAAATTGCGGCCGGTGACTAGAGCATAATCTTTAATGGAAAACATATATATCTTCCATTGATGAAAAATACATCTCCGGATCGTAGGCTCTATCTCGACGGAGACTAAATGGTGACAAGATAAACTAGACTTAGGCCCGGAGTCCAATCAATCGATGACCAAAGAAACCCCTAAACATATCTACCAACTCTTCGCTCTTATCTAGCAAGACATTCTTAATATACTTAAAATAATCAGTCCTATAATAAGTCTTTACATCCGCCACCACATTTATCGTGGTAGGCCTCAAGAAAACAGGATCGACCTACAATTATATCAATGTCACATATTACACAACGTCTAACAAACCAACAAACTACTACAATAATTATTTCATTTGTATATAATTCGCATCAATAAACATCCTATCATACAAATATAAAAAATAATTAGAACTCAATCTCTACAAATCACCTATCAAAAACTGGCCATAATTAAGTAATACAATTTAACCATTCTAAATCATAAACACTATTTTTTCTAGTTCAATATGACTAACTTTTTTTCTATGACTAACTTTTTTCTATGACTAACAATATGATGCTATGACTAACTTTTTTCTAGTTCAATATGACTAACTTTTTTTCTAGTCGTAAAAGAATCAGGAGAGCTAGCAGGTTAGAGTAATAGCAACTCAAGATCAATGCTATGACTAACTATATTTCTTTATATTAGTAACAGTTCAACAAATAACAAATAACAAAACATGAACAATAAAATAAATACATTGGTAACAGTTCAACAATGAAATAAATCAGAATATCCATTTATAGTTCAATTCTAGCTTTAGGAAGAAATAATAGAGCATCGATCCCACACAACATATATCTACCCATTGCATTAATCCTTTGCATATAATTATATAATATTAATATAATTAACTATAGTGGTCCAAAGATCAACTTCATAATTTATATCAACAATTTTGAAGGCACTTATATCAACAACTATGCTAAAAATGCTAAAATAATATATACGAGAACAACCCATATCATAATATGCTAAAAATGCATAGCTAAATAAGGAAAACTAATTAAACAACCGACTCATATTCAATCATATTATTCAATCACATTTAGCAATATTTATCCAAAATATCATAATCGCATAAATATATTGTTTCAAGAGGAATATATACGAGAACATACCGGTAATTCCATATTATCACTCGTAAATATGGTTTCGCCTAAA
Source organism: Salvia rosmarinus (assembly GCA_036937905.1). Taxonomy (NCBI): domain Eukaryota; kingdom Viridiplantae; phylum Streptophyta; class Magnoliopsida; order Lamiales; family Lamiaceae; genus Salvia; species Salvia rosmarinus. Next base: position 19,393,614 of record CM072822.1, on the reverse strand, counting down.
ATATGGTTTCCTGCAATTTATTACAAAATTCAATTAATAACTAATTAGAAAATTAAATAAATTGATTCAATTAATAACTAATTAGAAAATTAAATAAATTTTTGCGTAAAACCAACATTGTTTCGAATAAAGCTTCTTTCCCATTTAATCGGAGAAGGATTAGTCGATCGAAAAGAGGTGAATTCGATCGAAACAACGAATTGTTTCAATATATTTGTTGTCTCCGATCGAAAGTAGGTGAATTCAAAATTGAATTATTTGTTGTACCATTAAACTTTCCGATCGGTGAAGGCTTCTCCGGCCGACCGGAGAAAGCCTTCACCGATCGGAAAGTTCAATTGTACAACAAATTAATTCAATTTTGCGTAAACCAACATTGTTTCGAATAAAGCTTCTCCATTAACGGAGAAGGATTAGTCGATCGGAAAGTAGGTGAATTCGATCGAAACAACGAATTGTTTCAATATATTTGTTGTCTCCGATCGGAAAGAGGTGATTGTATTGATTATTTGTTGTACAATTGAACTTTCCGATCGGTGAAGGCTTCTCTCCCACGACCGAGAGAAGCTTTCACCGATCGGAAAGTTCAATTGGTACAACAAATTAATTCAATTTAGTTCAATTGGTACAACAAATTAATTCAATTTTATGAAACAAACATTTATCATTTCAAATTTAAACATTCCACATATAAATCTAAAATATTTCCTATCGGAAACTTGTAAAACCAACAATAACCAACAAAATATTTCCTATATTTCCTATCAACTTCAATTTCAAATTGAAACATTATTATAATCTTACAAAATATGCAACTATTCAAAATCATCAAAAATCATCTTAACATATCAAAACAAAATCGATATCAAAATCGCATAACTATATTTATTCCAAATAATATACCGAAAACATAAAACATACCAAATATTCTCACTGATTTGAATAAGCAACCAAATATTCTCACTCCTTTCTTTGATTCGAATAAGCAAAACCCAATTATTAGAAAATCGAGTTAATACATAATTATTAGTCGGGGTTTGGCCGTCGATGGGGTGGGTTGGCCACGGTGCTAGGTCAGTTGGTCACGGCAAGTAGGGAGGTTGGTTGGCGAGAGATGGCGAGAGAGAGAGAGAGAGCTTGCAGAGAGAGAGAGCTTACGAGAGAGAGAGAGAGAGCTTGCAGAGAGTGAGAGCTAGAGAGAGCTTGGAGAGAGCTTGCGAGAGAGAGAGAGCTTGATGCATTGCTCTAAAATAAATTTTTGAAATTAAAGGAATTGCATCGATTCCTTCCTTCCGACGGATGCCCGCCATCCGCATCGATTTCGCCGCCTTCCCCGACGATGCATTATGCATTGATCGCTTTTGTCACCAATTTTGTCAATATTTCTGATTTTTGTGCTCAGTGCACAAATTTTAGTGTTCAAAATATATTAAAATAACAAAATGGGTATAGGGGTACACTTTTTTTTGAATGGATATATATAACACATATCTTTTCAAAATAAGGGTAAATAAGTCCGGGACCCTAAATTAAAAGAGGCATGCACGTGGACACTTGACCAACTTTACCCACAACAATTCAGCCTTTGTGCTAAAAAAAGTTAATTTAAATAAATATGTGTCATAGGTGACAAGTTGCTGTAGTAGTATGAGTAAGTACAATAATATGTTGAAGTTGAACTGGCAGCACTATGATTAGTCTCCTCAAAAAAAGTCGATTTGAAATCATACCCTAAAAAGCATGAAAACTCTGTTGTCAGTTACCATTATGATTTTGTGGGTTGTGCTCCTCAACCTCTATATATTTCCATCCATTATTTTTATTTAAGGAGCTAAACTTATATACCCATATTTATGAAATTATATACCATTCATATTTATTTTAAAAATCTAGTATATCTTATACCCAATTCATTAAATTAATGTATTCTTTTATAAAAAGTCTGTAAAAAGTGAAAGTTTGACGTGAGAGATTGAGAATCTGATTCTTTTTTTTCATTAAAATCTGTGTAAATTCAAACAAAAAAATACTTGATTTTTGCAGATTTCTTTTTTACTCCATTCTCTCACTTCGTCTCACTTCTTTATACAGACTTCTAGTTTTCAAAATTTTCGAGAGATAAGAAGAGAGAAAGATATTGCAGATTCAAGAGAAAGAAAAGAGAAAGATTTGGCATTCACATTCCCGTGAAGAACAGCCCGAAATCAATAGTCGAGTCTGAATCGTTCACGGAGGCAATATTTGAATTTTTCTCGGCTTCCATCTGTAATTTTTTCAATATATACATATTACTTGTTGTTTCCTATTAGACTAGTTTCTCCCACGACTAGAGAAGCCTTAGTCGACCGGAAACAAGAGTTATATGTATATATTGGAAAATAGAATTAGTTTCCTATTTCTGATAGACAAAGGTTGTCTCCGATCGAAGAAGACTTCTCTCCGGTCGACAAATTCTTGTTTCCGATCGACCGGAAACATCAATAAATAACTTCTTGTTTCCGGTCGACCGGAAACATCAATAAATAACAACTATTAATAAGTTAATTCTTAATTTATTTTCGCTGATTCTGATCAAGAATTAGTCTGTTTTCGGTCGATCGGAAACATGCTAAAACAGACCGGAATCAGTGATTTTTAATCTGTAATTAATTTTTTGATCCATTTATGTTAATTTTAATTTTTAAAACTTGATTCAATGATTAAATATAGATAAATTCTTATATTGAAAATATAATTGTAAGTTAATTGGACAATAATTTAGAATTTTCTGTCGACACTAACTGTTCTGCAAAATAAATGTGTATATTGCAGATTGATTGACATTCGATCAATTTTTTTTATTCAAAACCATTAAAATAATAAAATGGGTATGTAGTGTAGTAAATTTAAGTATTGAATATGGAGAGTATTAAATTTACCAAAAGGTAGTAGTTGTATATATTTCGCCTTTTATTTATATCACACGCTGGTGCATGGCCTAATGGGATTTCAATTATATCCATATAAATAAATATATATAGAGGATTGATACATCATTTGCTATTTGTAAGCATTTTCCGTAAGTATCACTAATAATTGGTCCATATCGGTTTTTTTAATGTTATTTTTTTATTCAAATACTTTATAAATTATTATTAGAATAATCAAATTTGTGAATTATATAAAATCAATGTTGACTTTATTCTTTTTTCCTTTAACTTCAGTACTAAGATCTATAAAAGAAAATTCGAGCTTCAATTTTTATATATTTGTAAATTTAATAATCCTAATAATTACTTATGAGATATTATAATAAAATGTAATATAAAAAAGAAAAATGATGAACGATATATGAGTCTTCTATATATATACAAACATTTATTTGGGTACTTGTATTATTTATCTTTTTATTTTTTGTGCTTCTATTTGCAAAAGTTTGTGTACTTTCAATTATGTAAAATTTAGGTCCTTATATCAAACTTTGAACATTATATGTTGCATTAATGATAAACTTTGTTTTTTTGTTAAAGTTAGAAGCTAATCAACACGATTAGGGGTGTGCATCGGTCGGTCGGTTCGACCGATCGACTGAAATTTTCAAAACCGAAAATCGAATCGAACAAATTTTTTTGAACCGAACCGAACCGATTTGTAATTTCGGACCGATCGAAAACCGAACCGAAAAAACCGATCGGTTTCGGTCGGACCGAAAAACCGACCAAATATAAATTATATATATATATATTTTAAATAAACATATTTTTATCCTAATTATTTAATTAAAATATTAATTAATTATTATATAAAATATAAAAATATATAAAAATAATAGTTTCGGTTCGGTTCGGTTACCGACCGAACCTAAAACATAAAACTGAAAACCGAAACGAAAACCGACTTTCTTAAAAACCGAACCGAACCTACCGAAATCGATCAGTTCGGTCGGTTTTTTCGGTTCGGTTCGGTCCATGCACACCCCTAAACACGATGAAGACTCGGGGTGGCTAATCGGGTCGGGTACCCTATCCGAAAAAATCGGATACCCGACCCCGACCCGATTTTATAAATTGGGTACCCGAATACCCGACTTAGTTTTTTTTTTTAAAATTTTTATATATAAATCTATATATTTATTGTAAGTACAGTTTATTAGAATTAATACTATTAAATAATAATAAAAATTCTTCCTATAATGAAACTAATAAATTATATATATAAATCTATATATTTATTGTAAGTATTAGTTTATTGTAAGTATTAGTTTATGTGCAATTAGCTTTCTTTTGATCTTTTAGTAGCTTTAGCGTTCTATTTCTAATTATGTGCAGAATGTGCTTACTAATAATTCATTGTTGCGCATATTTGATTGTTATATAAACAAATATTAGGTAGCTGTGTGAAGGTGGGCACAGTGATATTATTTGAACAAATATATAGTGTAAAGCTCTAAAGTATGCATGTAGAAGGTGATATTATTTTTCACAGTTTTTACTTGCTCTTCTTAAATCCATTTTTCTTAGACCACATCATTAGTTTATTGTAAAAATAATAATAAAACTATATTACAATATATTAATTTTAATATATTAATTATATATTTAAATATATAAAAATATATCAAATATAAATATTTTATACCCGATACCCGACCTCACCTAAAAGCCATACCCGACCCCGACCCCTACACCCGATTTTCGGGGTAATCGGCACCCGATCACCGAGAATTTTAGGTTGGTATCGGCATCCGCCACCCGATACCCAAATAATCACCCCTAATGAAGACCTACTTTTCACAAGCGAAAGTTCAAGAATTAATTGATAAATTGAAAGTGAATGGACCCAAAATTTACACATAAGTTAAAATCTATCAAAATGAAAAATGACTTGAATGACCTTTGTATTTATTAGTGCAATATACCCTTAGTCCCATTATTGTTGTCATGTTTTCCTTTTTGAGCTGTCCCATTAAGTTGGTCCGTTTCTAAAAAAATGAAATATTTTTTACATTAAAGTATTTCGAATTTCGTGTCATCCACTAATTTACACATAAAATACAATTCTTCTTAATCTATGTGTAAAAAAGAAATGAACCATTATTATTGGGACTGAGGAGTATAAAACTAAACTTCATCACTCCAAATATATTTGACTAATTAAATATTAAAAAAATACCAACTTCTTTAAGTTCGAAATACGAGATCGTACGCCAGTAAAGGAAATTTGCAAATTAATTTTGATTTAATTTTAAATATTTTACTTTTATTTTATACGGTGACTTTTTAGTGATTTAATTTTAAATATTTTATTTTTATCTTATATGGTGACTTTTTAGTGAAAAACACATCTGAATAATCTAATAGTCACTGACTTAAAAGTAGAGATGATAGTGGATCCTGGATTCGGTCCAGATTCGTAAATTCAGATCCATTTTTAGATCCTGATCTTTAAAAAATAGGATCCAATGAATCTGGATCAGACCCGGATCATTCTTTAAAAATTTGGATTTGAATTTGGATTTATGAGATCCAGAGGTCCAGATCCGTCCCATGGATCCACATATATGTAATTTTTATTTTATTTATAAGTATATTATATTTTTTTTTTCTAATCGAAGTTGTATAAACTAGTTTATAGAATTGGATGATAGGTCAATAATATTATAAAATTGTACATTGAATTTAAAAAAAAAATTATATAGGAATTAGATATGAATGATCAATTTGTTAAGATATGTATGCTATTTATATTCCTATTATAATTTTGATGTCATGAAAACAAAAATAAATTTGTAACTAACATCTTCTTATATAGTGATGATTGTAGAAATTCTAAATAATTATTATAATGTTATTGTATATTTAGATTATTATTATGGTATTATTATGAATTATAGTTGATTTATGATTTATTTTAGAAGAGAAAATATGTGATTCAGATTTAGACCTTGGATCCTACGGATTTCATGGATCTGGATCTGAATCTAATTTTTTTGGATCCAATAAATCTAGATCGAATTCAATTCCAAATAAAAAATTTCGAATCTGAACCTAATAAATTCGATCCAAATTCGATCTATTACATCCCCACTTGATAAATTGTAACAAACCAATAAAAACCACAATCATTAAGAGATTTTTATTGGGATAGAAATGAAATCAATCAATTCCTGCAATAATCACCATAAACAGCTGGACCCTTTCGTGGGTTTAAAGTAGTTACACTTGCACATCATTCGCACGCTTTTTTTTACTTTTGTTTTATGGAAATTTTGCAGTGTTCTGCAACGCAACCTCTGCAGAATTCTCAACCAATCAAAGTTGAACGTGGAGTTATATATAAATAAAAAAGTATCAAAAATCGTCAAATTTTTGGCAGGAGATAGGTTGACACGTACCTTCTGTCAAATTGCAAGGTGCGGTGTTTCTTCATGTCTCATTCACTCATTTCATTATTATAAAAAGGTCTTCAGAAAAGTTTTTTTTTTTAAAGAACCGAATTATTCGATATAGTCAATGCTGCCATCAAACGCAATATTGTGTGGACATTCTGCAAAAAAGTGGACAGTACTTCGCAATATGGGCCTAGAGAAGTTTTAGAGAGTTTTTGGTTAAGTTTATAAAATGTAATGTCTTGAATTTTTATAAATTATTAAAATATTTATAAAATATAATGTCTTTAGTGTTTTTAAATTGTTAAAGTATTTAGATAATTGAATTTATAAACTAGCCAAAGAATTATGAGTTAGAGAAAAAAAATTAGAATTTATTTTTTCGATGATGAAATTGATAGGATATATGTACAAAATAATGAATTATAATAAGATTATTTTGGTAAAACTATTATTGTTTATAAGCTTATAAAAATATAAATTGGTTGAGAAACTTATTTTTGGGATAGCCTATAAGCTGTTGGAGCTTATTTTCATAACTTATAAGCTGATTAGAAATTAATTTATCTAACATTTTGCAAAGTTTATAAATCTCTAAACATTTCACACGCTAATTTAAGGAACTTATCAGCTAAGCCAAACATCATCTTAATAGGCTACGAATGTTAGAACTTTAGGCTAGGAATTTGGGTCGGCCCATTGTTCCTGGGCCTAGCAAGAATAATTACACAATTAGGGGGATTCTATACATAGCCCCTCTATTTAATAAAATAATAAAAATACTAATACATTCACAATTCTATCCAAATTAAATTCTTGAATAAATAATAACTATATCCCTATAGCCCAACACACAGCCCCACGATTAACTTATCAACCCAAACCAGATGCTACCGACTCCCTGGCCCAATGCAGTTATAAGCTACTCGTATTTTTTTATATAAGTTGGTTATGGAGGAGAACAGTGGAGATTAAACTCGACACCTCTCCCTTCAACACAGAGGTTCATTGCATGGGTATATAAGAACTAGGGATGTCAATATGGGTCGAAGCCCACGGGCTGGCCGAATAAATTGATAAAATTAGAGGTTAGGGTTGATTTTATAACCCAAAAACGTCAACCCGAATAAATTAACCGAATAGCCCGACAACCCGAGTGGGTTAGCCCGAACCCGAATGCGGGTTGGCCATTAACATCCCTACAACTATACAAGAAATTATAGAAGATATTCATAGTGTTGTTAAAGTTACAAAAAATAATAATCAATTTATTATGGAATATGAATATTCGATATATTAAAAAATAATTTAGTTGTGAGCATTATTTTCTAATTTTGATATTGTAATATATTTTAAATAGTATTATATTGAATTAACTTATTAAAATTTTTCTAGATATTAGTTTTAATTCGCTATAATTGTATTATATTATTAGAAATCATTTAGTTACATGGAATGCGGACATTAAAGCATATTAGAAAAAAAAAGTGTGTGTGTGTTGCTAGTGGTAGAGTGGTTAATGCCGGAGCCAAAGGTCTCGGTTCGAGTCCACCGTGACGCAATTTTTTAAAATTTCGTATTAATTGACCAAAAAAAAAAAGAAAAAGAATTTAATTATGAGCACTATTTTTAATTTTTATTGTTTGCTATTCAAAGTTAGTATAATAAGATTAAAAAAGAACTTGTGGAATGTATTATATTTATTTTTCAATTATTTGTTTTACTCCAACGCTAATATAAAATATTTGATATATATATATATATATATATATATATATATTTTAAAACTTTCTACTACGTGGGTTAATTAAACCCGAGAGTTTAGGGTTATGGTTGAATTTTTCTAACTCGAAAAATTGTCAACCCGAATAGCCGACAACCCGAAAGTGGGTTAGCCCAACCCGAGCGGGTTGACCCGATTGACATCCCTAATAAGAACACATAAACCTTGTGAAATTAATATCAAATCGAAACAATTTATTAGAGATGGGAAGTCTTGTGTCACGCCTACAACCAAACATAAGAAAAGACCAACAAAATTGTACTTGGATCCCAACATATCATAATTCTGTTTGTCATAGATTTAACGAAATTTTTGTAATTCGAGAATATTTAGAGATAAATACATGAGCAAGTATAATTTTATGAAGGATTAACTTCGTTATGCCCCGAAAGCCAAATTGCAAATATAGCATGGTGCTTCAAATATGCAAGAAAATCTCCGACTTTATAATTTTTTACAAATATGAAAACAATATAAAAAAATTACAAACATGGCATGAGACAAAAAGAATTTGCTGTGGTCTAACTCATCTTTCCAAGGCTGGAAATTCTTTCCCTTGCCTTATTTGCAACTGTTCTGAAAATCATGATTTTTTTTTGTATATAAATATAAATTTATTGTAAGAACATTCTTGCAAAATAAAAACCAAACCATAAAGTATAATTAACCCGTCTATGAATCAAGAGTAAGAATGCCTAGGAAACGATCAAGAAACAATCCGATGCCAAAATTGGGATAAACATCAAAACATGCAGCAAAACTATAAACTACAGGTCGATGAAATTCAACTAGATAATCAAAATCCAATCTCCAGTTTTTCATGAGTTCTTACGCTAGCAATAGCATCCACAATACCTAAAATTAAGGTGGAAAATTCAATAAATTAGTCATAGTGTTGCCATGAATTTGTAGCTCCAGATACAGATTTAGGTGAATACTGCACCACCTGTACGCATGCAAATTATGCTCTACATGCTCAACACAATTATGCCTTACATTTGGCGTTCACAAACATACTTCAATGCTGCAGTTGAGACATCAACAACAAGCCACAAATCCAGTCTCAATCCGATGGTTAAGGATCCTCGGGCAATGGTTCTATCCAAGAAAACACGATCTAGACATATTTGCAACAATAACAGTGCCAAAACGAACGCAGGAACACGTTCAACCTCAAACAACTGAGTGTCCCAACGTATAAACAAACAACAAACTTCATCATTTATAATCATGCATTCATCAAGAAAAGCAACAAGAGAGTAAGATTGGACAAGCAAAGCACGGAGTAGTCTAAATCTAAACTCGAATATGATAGCCATTTATTGTTTGCAAACATCACTACTTCTTAGATAGTTGTAAGCATCTAAAACTAGTGACTTCCAAAATTATGTGCACGTTCACCTAATAAGATGTTAAGGGAAACTTAATAAACTGTCTCAAGAGCAATGACTAAATAGTAAATCAATCTAACGGCATGAATGGCATAGGAATGTCTTTATAATCCCTAATATTCTGATCATCCAATACCACCAAATATAACGGCGTACAAAAATTTGATCACACGGATGTCTCACATGTAGAATAGGTAAAGCAAATTCATCAAAAGTTATTCTATGATGCTGTCAATAATGAAAAGTTCAATGAAAACAAGTGAACACCCAAACACGAGAGGAAGATAAAGAGAATCACACATAACTTCTATACATCTGCAAGAATAAGTATAGCTAAAAAAATTAATCAGGTCATTACATAATGATGCTCCAAGTAAATATGTCGAAACCTTGATTTACCCCAACTGAGAAAATAAAGTTTTCCAAGTAAGTCGAATTCGGTAAAAGTCTAGGCGTCTAGCAGACACCAAGTTGGTTTTTACCTTTTTCTTTGGCATGTGAAGCCAAGTATTAAAAATCATGTTATTTGATGGGAGAAGATTATACAAAGTAAGGAAAAATCGAACAAAATGGAAGAAAAGAAAAAATAAGAGAAACTGTAATCAAGGACTATTTCAGGGAAAACATTCAATTGAATCTTGAGTAAAATCTGATAATCCTTCCGATCCTCCTCCCATTCAAAAGAAGTAAAAAAGAAACAAAAATAAAACTTTTGATAAATTACCCCATTAGCCATGATGCACGCATCGAGCTCGCCCTGTTCCTAAACACAAGATTCGATGCCACAAGAGCCGGCGCCGGTTGTAAACATTCAGCAGCCCATCACAGCACAATTATACACAAAACTGCCAGACCTCTTTCTATCAAGCAAATGCCACTGCGGCGGACCTTCGCTCGGGACCCACGAATTGACCTCGATGAACCCTTCTCCGGCATTCCGAGGCCCCCCAATAACCATGAGCTGATCACCACATGCCCTAAATGCTAAACCCCAGCCATACATAGAATCAGCGCTCCGGCAATCTCCCCACCGTGACCCACACTCTGTTATCTTTGTCGTATCTCCGAACCTCCATATCCGCATAGTCCGCAGCATATAACTGATTATTTACAACAGCAATCAGCGGTGGTGCCTCGGACGTAGCGGGTGGCTCATTATCCCTAGCTGCACCCGTACGCACTGGGGACATGTTAGGTATTTCAGTCCAAGTTCGAGCATCCAAATCGTATGCCTCCCCACACGTGAGAAGCTCGTTATCCACTCCTCCGATACCTCCGACAACGTAAAACTTCCCATCAAGGAACACAGCGGAGCACATCTTCCTCGGTTTATTCATGCTCGGGAGAGTCGTCCACCTTCCCGACTCGGAATTGTAGAGCTCGGCTGAGCTAAGGACGTTACCTGTCGAGTCGCAGCCGCCAGCCAAGATGGCAACCTCGCCGAGGCTTGCGGACCCGAACAAGCAACGGGCTCATTCATTCTCATCCCCGTCGTCCACGTGTTGGTTAGCAAGCTGTAACGGTAGATCACGTGGGACATGAGATCCCTCCCGAAAACAAGAAGCTCGGTGCCAACTGCGAGAGATTCCTTATCTGCGAACACGAAACAATCGTTGGGGTCCATTCTTGGCAAGCGCATCCACCTGCAACGGCTAGGGTCGAACGCCTCCCATTCCAACAGCTGGCACGACAAGTAAACCCAATGCTCCACCACCTTATTCTGCCTCCTCAATCTATACAGCTCCCCAGTTCTGATCAGCGACTGGAAGTTCCGATTCAAGGATGCAATCGCCCCGAAATCAGCTCTCGAGCACTTGATCAGACAGCTAATGGAGAGGTCGCGGCCGATGGCGCCAATTAATGAGCTCGTATTGAAATTTTCACCTGCGTGCCGCCTATTACCAGATTGCGCGGATTGGGACAAGGCCGTGTTTACTATCCCACCAATCGGTGAAGCAGTATCCATTTGATCAAAGGATTGCTTAGGCACCTTCCTAGTACCGAGTTCAATCTCTTCGCCTCTATTTATCTCCTCTAATGGCCGCTTCATCTGCTGAATCTCGGCCTTCTCCAATCCCAAGCTCACGTAAGGCCAGCTGCCTTTTCTCTCACGACTACGTGAATAGTCCCTCGACACCAAACAAGCCCGGTCTTCCAGCATATCTTTGGATGCAAACCTCCCAAAAGGAGATACAATTTCCTCGGTTAAAATTGATAGAAAATCCTTCCTTCTTTCTTTCCTTTATAGACTACAACACTCCACTGTCAAATTATCAGAAAGCATAAATTCCTAATCAGAAACTTAATCAAGAATTCATCAAACACAGAGAGTTCATCTACACACAGAAATGGAGAAATATTTATCAAGATTCTGTTCCATTCATCCCTTCAAACTCTAAAATTGAATTTTCAACAAAAAAGTATGGTTCAAGAAACGGAATATATGATTGAGAGTGTAACTTTTCTTCAATAAACCATATTCATTAAGAATTCTAACCGGTTAATCCGGGTCAAATAAGCTACTCGATTCCACACGCACCGAAAAAAGAACTGATCTTTGGGCAAAAGCTACAATAGAACTAATATAAATGCATAATGAAACAGAAAAATCACACAAAGAATGAAAAATCCCAGATTGAAGAACACCGTAAAGTTCAAACTTTGATCAACTGAACATGCAGAAATCCAGAAACGACTGATGATTAGATCTCAAAAATCAGATCAACCAATACCCACTTCTCTAAATTTGCAGAAAGCAAAAAAAAAAAGCTTCCAATCTTGCATTGGTTTCCCTCCATCACTTATTACCCATCAAAAATAGATCTATCAAACAGTCGAAGGAAAAAGGGAGGAAATTTTCACCACTGCCGAAAACATCACAAACTCACAATAAAGCATCCATATCAGATGAAAGAGGCAACAAATAGAAATAAAAATTTGAAAACAACAGAATTAATTCATGATAGAGAGCTTACATGTTTGTTGGATAAGCAGAGAGAAAAAGCTTATGTCAAAGTAGCAATTTCTTTCTCTCCCCTTTACAGGTATCTATGCATGTCTGTAACTTCTTTCTTTGTGTGTGTTTGTGTGTGTTTTTTCTTTTCCTATCTGTATTTAAGCTTGTGTGAATGAGAACTGCAATTGAGTGCTTGGCCTTCTCGTTTGAGAAATCCTTTGATTTCTCTCTGCAAAATCAAAGCAAAGGCTTTGGGCTTCGGCTTTGGGGCATAATCTTCGAGGACCCCCTCTCTCTCTTCTCTCGTTCTCTCCCTCTCTCTCCTCTCCCCTTCCCCTTTATATATGTACTTTTCCTAGTTTTTAACACAGGCAATTTATTCAGGCAGATGGTAAAAAAAATCCAATTTTCATCTGAAACGGCTAAAAAAAAAGTATATTACTACTATCTTAGGTTGTGAGAACTTAAACCTACATTTCCTAATCTGGTTGTACTTGCATATTATTCCATAATTGAATTATCATAATCTTTTACTTTAATTGTAGCTTCTTCTTCAAAATCGGCCTATCTATTAAATAGATTTACGACGAAAAAAGAGAGATAAATAGACTACACCGAAGAACTTACGCATTATTTTAATATGTTACAAATGATAATACGTGTAATTAACTTCGTGTAAATTAACTAGAAGTTTGAACACCATCACTAGGACTGCTAGCAACACATGCAGAATTTTGCTTCTATTCTATTCAATCAAGTTTATTAGATTCTTTTGTTTTTTTATCTTATTTTAAATTGAATATTATTGTGAGTGTACGTGATAGATTGTTTTTCGCCCTTTTCCCGATCTTTTTCTTTCTCTTTATTTATTTTATTTTCGTATTGTTTCTTTCTCTTTATTTATTTTATTTTCGTATTGTTTTCAATGAGGAGGAGGTGGTGTGGGGCCGTTACAGCTTAGGTTCGCTTCTTCTCTTGTGGCCACCGGAAACCGGTAATAGCTGGTTGCGACACGTGTGTCGTCGACATGGTGGTTTGCAGGCATGAGACTCCCGTTTTCTCCACGTCTCGGGTCTTTCTCGGATTATTTTTCTTTTAGTATTAATAATTTAACCAAAACGAGAATTTGTGATTAAAATTTTACTAATTTTAAAGTCTTTCTCGAATTATTATTATTTTAATATGGTGTTAAATAATTCCGTCATATTTTAAGTGATTCAGCCGCGAACAAATAATTTTTTTATTAAAAGTTATGATATTGATTTATTAATATTATTTTAAAATCGAGATCGTTGCATCTTTTATGTGAAGCAAAATATATTTTCCATTAGGAACTGCTATTTATTTTAATATTCTTTGGAGAAAGAATTCAAGGATAAGAATTTACATAATATGTATCAAGATCAAATGAATTGTATTATTAGTTGAAATTTATGTACAGCTATACTTAAATTTAGTTGCTATATGCGGACTTTGTATTTGTTGGCCAGCTCGAATTTATCGTTCTCTTGAACTCTATAATGCTTGAAATGTGAAAATATGGCGTTGATGAGATTACAATACACGTAGGGTGTGTTTATTTTTTATGATACGGTATATTGATAAAATATAAAATTGAATATCTGAATCATAAGATTATTAAATAAATTTAAATTTGATCAATCCATTAGTACTTCATTAAAATAAATGTGATGAATTAATTTGAATTATTTTTTTTATCAATCTATCATATCATAAAAAGTAAACACCTTATATAATATTAAAATGATGTGTTCGTTAGAATCTTCCTAATCGTATCAATGATTGCGAGATTTAGCTTTATTATTTATGCACATGACTTAATTTTGTAGCACATTAACAATGTGATATGGCGAATGCTACCATTTTTATGAAATTGATCGAACAACCTATGTGCGATAACGTGCACATCACATGACTCATAACAACATTTGTGTCTCTTAAAATAAATAATAATAAAAAGATTTGTTTGAGTGTGACCAAATGAAGAAATAGGGCTTCCATCACATGAAACCTGCAAAATTAAGAAAAACAATGTGAAAGAAATTCAAAAGAGTTTGTGATAATTAGGCAAAAGTGGTAACTCATATTAATATCACACCAAACAATACCACTCTATGCAATCACTGCAACAAAATTATGTGATAGTTACACAATTTTAGTGACATTAAGAGATGTGTCACAAAATTTATACATCTTTTGTGTAATAAAATTTAGTTACATATAAAAATACCCTCAAATGTCATTAAATTTTGTGACATGCTTTTATTTTTATGACACGCATATAGTTATCCATCATAAAATGTCATAATTTTATTTAGTGATATTTTTGGGGTGACAATTAAATAAAAATTGTGTCACGACTATAATATTTTGTTGTAATAAACACAATTTGGTCTTATCGTCCTCTGTCATTGGATATTGAAAAAACTATAATTTATATCATAAGATATTAGTCATTTAATAAAAATATCTTGAACTCCATAATTAAAATAAAATACACAATTATCTGAAAACTAACAAGAATATCTCGTTGATTGATTTCTACCAATAGATTTTTGACATGTCCTATCAGCCTCAAGTGTAAAATTAATTCGATTCATTTTTTTAAATGACATGTCATATAAATGAAAAATTAAATGAGGTATTAGTTTTGGGCAGCTAGGAATAACTCGTTTGCAATTGAATAACATGTATTTTTGTTGGTTTTCAGATAATATATGTATGTTATTGTAATTATTGTTACTTTCAATAATTTTGTTAGTTTACAAATAATACATGTATCTTATATGTAGGACGCCCTGAACGAGAGTCTTAGGTGTATTGGGGAGGGGGAATACACCTGATCGAAAAAATTTCTGAATTTTTGCTAGCCTTAATGAAATAGTGATTTAGTCAGCTATCGATCTCGTTGACGACAAGTACTGTCAGTCAGTGAGATGTAATTCAGACTCAGTGTGTATGCGAAATATGATTGAATAGAAATGCATTGTTGTTCATCTACTTAGAAGCATTAAAATAAAACATATCATACGTCATATGTATGTAGACGTCATATTGACGTGGGTCTCAGATTGAGTCTGAGTTTACTAAGAGCATGTTGAATGTAAGATATGGAATATATATAATATTAAAAAAACAGAAGGTAAACGACATAAGGTGTTGCGAAAATTTTGTCTTAACTGTGTTTTGATTAGATCCAAAAATCTACCGATGATTGCTTTGCTGATGTAACATAGTGTTACTCACATGTTAAGGAGTTAAGCTTTTTTTGTTATAGGTTCCAGCAGAAGAACTGCCAATTTGGACAGGCCCAAGACTGATTGAGTTTTTCGAGCAATACTGAAGTCAATCTTACTGATAAAAGTATCAGTACCAGCGTAATTGAAGAGAAGCACTGTTAAAGATCACGGACTGAAGACTGATGTACAGTGATACTGATGAACAGAGCTTTTGGAGAGTGAAGTGGAAGACTAAGACTGACATCGAAAGATTGAAGACTGAAGATTAGAGACTGAAGACTCGGCACTGCTGAAAAAAAAGTAAAAAATATGACTAAGTGTCATATCAGCAGCTGTCGGTTGGAAGTCAAAGCTGCTGATGACAAGTTAAAACTGTTTATAACTAGTCAAAGCTCGCTATATCTACATCAAAGCTGAAACATCATACTGACTCAGGTTCCTAAACTGATAGAAGACAGAGTCTAACTTGCTGATAAAAGATGGAGTAGACTCGACTGATCCAACCTGAAGTCAACGTACTGAAAAAACACAGAGTCAACTCAACTGAAGAAACACAGAGTTATTTAAGCCTTGAGTGTTTGAATCATTATGTGCCGTAGCATATTTGTAGAAGATCCTGACATGCCAGATCTTATTTTTTGAGTTGCAGAACTGTAGTGTACGATGATGCTGACCCCGACAACAACATACAAGGATTTAATGGGACGATTTCAAACGACAAATAGAATGGATGTGATCGATGCTCTCTCCAATGATACTATTCATCACCTCCTCTATAAATACGCACAAAACCTAACTTTGAAGGCTACCAAAATGTTGCGTATTCTAACAATCTCAAGCACCCAGAGCTCACATCCCGAGATCATTTACTTAGTGATTTTGAAGAATGGAGCTAACAATGTGTTTCAGAAAACATTCAGAGCTCAAATATATCTACCAGCTTAAGGTTTCAGTATAAACTCCCTTAAATTCGAAGATATTAGCTTATATCTTAAGCCTAGACATATTAAACTTGTAGCCTATGACAGCTCATCTTTTAGTTGGAAAACCCTCTTCTCAAAATCACCAAGTTTAAGAAGAAGTTGGGCAAGTAGGCAACGAAATGTTAGTTGCTGAAAGTTTGGTTATCTTGCACATGTAAGCAAGAGGTTAGGTCGATTGCACCCGTAAGCTGTCAGAGGTTTCCTAGCACCAATAACCGTAGGAGAAACGCTCAGTTCGATGAGATATAGAAAATGTTAAAGTCTGTATCTAGGTTTTATCCTATACTCGTAAACAAGACCACATCCCAATTCATGGATTGGTTGAGCAATCTGTCCGTGTATATAAGAGCTGATATCTCTGAACCAAGTAAAAACTAAATGTTATTTATATCCAGTTCTTTACTTTCAATATAGTATTTACTTTGCATGTTATTGAACTGATCATCACTAGCACACGCAACATAGCACTTTTTTGAAACATTCTATCAGTATCAGTTTAATACTGAAGAGATAAACTGAAAACTGACTAAACCAATATTTGACTAAGTATTTTTCGCCCATTTAAGTTTTCAATAAAGGAAAAAACGTAACCACCATATTCCGCACCCACATCAGTTATCAGTCCAACTGATCAGCTGCCTCAACAGTCAGTAGGTTTGCTAACTGATGTCACTCTGAACAAGACTCTCCTTACTTGAACTGATCAGTAGTAATGACACCAGAACTGAACTGGCCTTAATTAACCGATAGCTAATGCCACAGTAAACAGTCCAGTCTTGAGAAAAGAAAAGTTTTAATTTCTCTTAACTGGTGTATTCCCCTCTCCCTCAATAGACAAGTACATACCCCCAGGGACCATCACAAGGATTTAACATGGTTGAGAGAAACCTCTCCTACAACCACAAACCTGACGAACAAGTGAATTAGGCACGAGAAGTGACTTCAAATCCCACGTGTTGGATTTATATACGAAATGCAGTTATTGGTTGAGCTCGTATACAATATTTGATGTTGCCACTAATCTGATCTCTTATTTGATTCATTTATAATTGCATATGTTGTTTATTTATTTCATACAAAAGTTAGATCATACACTATGTAGAAGATCACAAAATACTCTATAATTAATTAAGCTTCTTGAGATATAAACTTGTATCATAACTAAGACAACTTGAATGAGTTATTTTTATAAGTTGCAATATAGATAAGAAGTAACTTGTCTTGGTTGTTTGTCTAAGATGATACGACTTTACGTATTGATGGATCACAATAAGACGTATTCTTTTATCTCACCATCGTGAAGAACCAAGGTCTAGGTGACTTAATGTTAGTCTAGCTTATTTCATATGAGTATGAGCTGCTAACGTCAAATTGGTTATCCGTATCAAGTAACCATATCCGTTTAGTGGTTTCCCTCTGTATCACCCAAGACGGTCCATTTCTTTTCGGCATGGTTATTTAGGAGAAGGGATAATGTGGTTAAAATGATTAAAAGTAGGTGGGATCTACAACTTTTGAAGACATGATTATTTTCTAAAAAAAGAATCATCTTGGGTAGGACATCCCAAAATGAAATACAGGTCATCTTAGGTGGGACAGAGGGACCACTACTTAAGGAATTAATTAAGAGGTTGATGATCCTTGGGAGTTCGTACTGGTGTATGGAGAGAGGGGATACACCAATTAAGATAAATTAAAACTTTCTCGTTTAACGTAAGACTGGACCTTCTACTAGATCAGTAGACATCAGTTAACTAAAGTCAGTTAAGTACTAATGTTAGTATCGCTGATGAGTTCAAGTACGGGGAGTCTTGTACAGAGTGTTATCAATTAGCAAACCTACTGATAGGTGAAGCAACTGGTCAGTAGGATTGATAACTGATGTGAGTGCGAAATGTGGAGGTTATGTATTTCTCTTTACTAAAGAATAAAACTGATAAAAATACTTAGTCAAATATTGGCTTAGTCAGTTTTTAGCTTGTCTTTTTAGTTTTAAACTAATGCTGGTAGAGTATTTCAAAACGAATGTTGCAGACGATGAATAGTGTCGTTGGAGGAAACACCAATCACATCCATTCCATTTGTCATTTAAAATCTGCCCGTTTGAATCCTCGTACGTTGTTGTCGGTGTCTACATCATCATATATTGTAGCTCTGTAACTCTGAACAGCAAATCTAGCATGTCAGGATCTTATGCAAATACGCTACGACACGTGACGAGTCAAATATTCAAGGTTTAAGTAACTCTCTATTTCTTCAGTTGGGTTGACTCCATGTCTTTTCAGTACGTTAACTTCAGGTCGTATCAATCAAGTGTTCTCCGTGTTTTATTAGCGGACTGAACTCCTTTTATCAGTTTGGTGATCTTAAATCAGTATGACATTTCAGCTTGACGTAGATCTCAACAGCTTCGACTTCTCAGCTACTGGTATGACACTTAGTTAAATCCCCGACTTCTTTGTTTTCAACAGCGCTTGAGTCTTTGTTCTCTGATCTTCTGACTTTATTCTTCAGTCTTCGACTTCACTCTTCATTACCATTGTTCATCAGTATCGTTGTACCTTAAACCTCAGTCTTAAGTCGGTTTGACTTTAGTCCTCAGTCTTTAGTGTACGATCTTCAATAGTGCTTCTCTTCAGTTGCGTTGGTACTGAAACTACTTTCAATACGACTGACTTCAGTACTGCTTGAATTCCTCCAGAATTGGGCATGTCCAAACTAGTAGTTCTTTTGCTGAAACATGTAGTCAAAAAGGCTAACTCCCTAACATTTAAGAGCATTGTGTAATATCAGTAGTGTAATCATCGGCGAATTTTGGGATCTAATCAAAACACATAGTTAAGAATGAATTTTTCCAACAATTTTTCCCTTTTTGATGATGTCAAAGCCTCTATATTATACTGAAAACATACCAGAAAGATAGTTAATTAGTTTCAGCATATTGGTTTGATTCTACCTTGCTGAGATCATCATTTTCTGCAAAACAAGGGTTAGTTCAGCATAATAAGGTTTAAAGCAAGTACAGAGCCTCGATAAAGAGTCATTGTCTTCATTTTGAATTGGTTCAGTTTATATATGTCAGGTTGCTCAGATTATAAGTTACATCAATTAAGTTTTTTAATCAACAACAAACTTATATATGTCTATTACATTTGATAACCTGATCAGTTCATCTTCTCTTCCTTGACTTATCTTCATCAGAAAGTTGTTCATACTTAGTGTTCAATCCAAATTACACATTTAGATTTTCGCAATAGTACGAGGCCTATGTCATATAGTAAGGTCAACCCACGTCGTATCTCTTGAGAAAAAAATTACAGGACTTGTATTTCATTTAACAACTAAAATAGAAAAGAAAATGCTAGTGTCCTAAAATAATTGGGGGTTTTGTCATAGAACTTGAAAGTCAAAAATAAAACAAGTAAATAAGAAAATATGAACGTGCATGCAAACATAAATAATTTGATTGGATTAAAGGACAATGGCTTCGGGGTTCTCTCCTCGTGTATCAATTAATCACATATCATTATGTATATCAAGATTTAGACGATTCTATTAATCATAACCTAACTTAAGCTCTCACTCTCGGACATTTGTTCAATTAATCAATTATTCAATCTCGATAATGAATTACTCGTTTTCGTTAAGAATCACTCCAATTAAATCACAAATCAAATATTGAAATAGTCTTTCGACCTCAATCAACATCCAAAGTAATTAAACAAGTTATCAATTCATTCAATCGCAAGTAAAACAAATTTAATCAGATAAATATGCTCAAAACGATATGTAATTTATCAATACACGGTTTGATTCCCTCTAACCCTAGATGGGGAATTAGCTCATCAACATAATCCTACAACTCATACACATCAATTGATAAAAATTAACCATCCCAAAAACTTAAGAGAATGAGAAGAAATTATTACTAATTTCAATGATAAATCCAATCTTGTTACAAGGTTTATCCAAGGTGAAATAAATCATTTTCTAAGGTAGAAATTGTGAGAAAATAGCTAGGGTTCATGGAGTGTGTGTAGAGAATGAAGTTTATGTTAAAATAAATGAAAAAACCCGATTTTAAAAGCGGTCGGAGGCCAGCTCTCGCGGCACTTCTTAACAAAACAGGACCGGGTAGTGTCGGTTGCACCCCTAACGCCCGCTAGGGTTTTCTTCTGACTCGTGCACATATGGTTTCCCCAGTGCCAGTTTCGTCCCGTCGTCACTGGATAGTCTCGTTGTCTCACACGTAAGGATGTGTACCCAGTACCGCAGGCTCTAGGGGTCTTCTCTGTTTTCTTCCACGTATCCTCATCGATGTAAGCAGTGTCGGTTGGCACCCAACAAACGAAGGATGATGTGTGTTGTCTCTGACACGCAGCGCCCTCGAGAGATACTATCCCCCCTGCCGGTGCTGGGGGTTCTTCCTTAAATGCTAATGTTGGATTTGTATACTGAAAGCAGAATGGTTGAGCTTGTATACAATGTTTCTTGTTACTACTATTTTGATCTCATATCCGAATTGTTTACTTGATTGCAATTGTTGTCACATTATCGCACACAAAAGTTAGATCATACAGTGTGTAGAATATTACAGAAGTCTGTATGATTGGTTAAGCTAGTTGAGATATAAAAAAAGCTCACAACTAAGACAACTTGAGAACGATTTGTTGGTATAGGCTGCAGTATAGATAATAAGTAACTTGACTTCGTTGTTTATCTATGCTGGTATATCTTGACGTATTGATGGATCACAGTGAGATGAGTTCTTCTATCTGACCATTGTGAACAACCTAGATCTCGGTGACTTTAAGTTGATTTAAACTTCGATAAGTTTTTATAAATTAATTTTTGTTATGGACCGAACATAAGATAATTAAGTCATTTTAGGCCCATCTTTATTCCTTGTATTTGATCTCTAAACTGGCTCATCAATGTCTTTTTACCATGATATTTTCGGCCACCCCTGGGAATCACAATGAGATTTTATTCTGATTAATGTATTATTTATTTAATATATCTCATAATCTAGATATATATTATCTGATATTATTAGATATCAAGAGATAATTATTTTGGAAATGAATTATCTTCAGGAAAGAATATAATTATTATATTTATTAGATATGTCAAATCCTATCAAAAATAGGATTCTATGGAGAGCATTAGAAATACAATGTAGGAAAAAATTAGATCATTCATCTCCTCATAGTGATTTTTGAAAATCACAAACACAACATAGGGGGTGAAAATTTTGGTGTTATCCATAGATTATTCTCACTCAGTATTGGAGATCAGGCATCCGGGACACAGTCCAAAAGATCAAAGCTGGAGTCTGCTATTGATCAATTGTGTCAGAAATTCACAGGTAAACACGAGAAAACCCATATGTGATGCAATTAATTATATAAGAGAAAGCTAGGAATTTAATCAGTATATGTGAGTTAAACATCCAAGATAGATCTTCAAGAGCACATGTCAATTTATATTTCCCATTATTGACTCCATTTTTCAGTATCAATGTTCATCAGTATCGATGTACTTCAGTCTATTTGACTTTAGTCTTCAGTCTTCAATTTACGATCTTCAGTAGTGCTTCTCTATAATTGAGCTAGTAATGAAACTACTTTCAGTACAACTGGCTCCAGTACTGCTTGAACTCCTTTAGAATTGAGTCTGTCCAAACTAGTAGTTTTTTTACTGAAACCTTTTACCAAAAAGGTTAAATCCTTAACATATGGCAGCACTATGTTACATCAGCAGGCCAATCATCAGTGAGTTTGGAGATTTAATCAAAACACATAGTTAAGACAAAATTTTCCAACAGAGATTGATTTAGCTCAAGTATGATAATAAGGTTGATATATATTATTTAGGGGATTAATTAAGAGGTTAATTATTTTAAGCAGTCATAGTGCTATAAATAATTAACAGATGTTTAATATCTTAAATACGAGGATTCATAAGTCTAAATACAACATGACTAAACTTTGATTTAACAAATGGGTAAGTCAATATTTATTCTCTAATGGAATGAATTTATGTTTATGAATTAATTTAAGTTTCGAGTTGAACATAATAAACTAATTAATTTAAAACCCATCTTTAATTTTTATTTTTGATCCATGAATTGACCCATCAAGGCATGTGGCCTTGGAACTTTTGTCCCTCTATAGAGTCCCACTAAGTCTGATTTATATTGATTGTATTATTGATCGCTTATTTTTCTAAAAAATAAATGATAGTAAAAACAATAAGTAATATATCGTATCCACACAAACTGATACTCGAGAACACAGCGAATAATTAACACAGAATCTTTATTATTATTCAAACAATAAAATTAAGAAGATGATGATTAAACTAGACTCAATAAAATAAGACTAACTCAAGAATAAAATACTGACCATATGGATGTACTTTACCTAACCAGATTCACACAATTAATCTACTAATATGTTTACCAATTTAATCCACATTCATATGAAGGATCATTAATGTAACTACAGTCTTCCGCCAGGACAGCCTATAGTAGTAGGTTAGCCTAAACTCTATCTCCGCCAGGTCTCAAGAGAAGTAAACTAATTACCAAAAGCACACAAAGAATAACCTCCTACAGTTCACCTATCTCCGCCAGGTCTCAATGTAAGATCTGTATTATGTATTCAAGATATCGACTATGCAATTAATTTCGCCAGGACATCAATCACATAACTAGCATGCATCAATATTGATCAGGTACCAACACATGAGAATTAAAGCCAAGAATCATAAATCATGAATGGAACGGTAAAACAGTATCAACAGATAAATCACAAGAATCTAGTTAGACATACAAATCCTAGGATCAATACAGGATTTAGCTACTCATAATTGAATTACTAAAACAAGAATTAAATAAATGAAACATAAACTGAATTGAATAGATAAAACCATAGGAATCCACCACAAATAATGTAACAACTTAAATCCGTAAATAAATTATGAACTTTCAAAAGAAATTAAAGTACGAAAACTGAATGGAAAATAAACTAAAACTAAAGATATGTTCTGCTGTAAAAACTCTTCTAAAGGGTATTATGTTCTCCAAAATAAAGCGTGTAAAAAGGTGTCTGTCTTCTGTCTCGACTGCGCTGCTATAATATGGTACCCTAGGCCGCATTGTCCCACGAGGTTTAGCTCGCGAGAACAAGTCGCGATACAATGTTGCGAGCCAGCCTTTTCTCGTGCGTCCGTCTTTCCTCGCGAGCTAAGAAAAATCGCGAGGTGTGTTTTGCTGATTTCAGCATTTACTCGCGAGTTCTCTTCGCACGCCTATGTCGCGATCTCTCACGGGCCAAGAATCCCATTATCTCGTGATCCACCTTTTTTTATATCCAAACCTGTGCAAAAAACGACACGAAATACACACGGCATAATATCTTTCAAGGTATATATAAACATATCAAATGATAGCTCAAATGATCACATATCAATTATAAAATGAACGAAAATGGCCATATAAATTAGGCAGAAATGAGGTTTATCAACTATTTATTTATCACATATCCTAGTCTATAGATAATAATGTTTTCCTAAAGAGATGTTTATTGTATTTTATTAAGTATGCTAATTTCCTAATTAATGGGACATTATGACAATACGATCGTTGGACTTGTTGTCTTTTGTTTTTTTACATAGTGAGTCAGATAGATGTATTCGGTCTAATTCTTCTTCATTAGCTTCTGTCTTTGATCTGCAGTTGAGTCTACATCTGATCTTGTGTTGAATCCATCAAACTTCATCTGACTTCATATTCAGTAATCTGATAAGTGAAAAGGTTGCGGTTGACTTTAGATCCTTTAAGCGAGTATCTGAGTCCTTCATATTTTCGAATTTTTTGATGGCTCTCTAAGTCAGACTATCCGATGACACAGTGATCATGAGATCCCTTGACAATTCAGGCTCCTTGAATCCTTTCTCATGAACTCAATCATTCTGATGTCAGATCTTTCAACATTGAGCTATTTCCTCCTGATGCTCTGACATAGTTGGCTTTTAGAGTGTTGTCTATTACTCCTGACTTCGTCGATTCATTCTGACTGCTTCTGAGCTTGAGGTTTAAAGTCAATTGGGTCTTCCTGAATTGGTTCCTAACTGAACATCTTCAATTTGATTCCTCATCAGACTAAGACTTGTCTAAGCAAAATTCAACTCCTTAATAGATGAGCTGACTAACAGACAATATATCAATGGTTATCTTCGAGAAGATATAAGTTTACATATCTTTTCAGTTGGTTTTGAAATGTAATCAGAATATGTTTCCATCCTAAATTTCCAACATTATAGTAATTATCAATATTTTTATAATATTTTTGTTAAATAAATGATATTTTGGGATATAAACTGTAATTTTTCCTTAAATATTATACTAAAATGTATATTTGAAATGTAAGATTTAATTATTAAATTTTTTTTGTTCTTTGGGGAGGGAGATTACTTATTTAGCGAGAGTACTTATTTTCTTGCATCCCTCAACTAGTCATATTTCAACTTACTTTTTACGAATCATTGAATATTTCAAAAAAAGAAGAAATGTTTGAATAGATTAAATCAAATATCCTAAGCATAGTACTCCATCTATCCTATTTAAAATCTTTCACTTTCTTTTTTAGCTTGTTCCATTATAAATGTCTCATTCCATTTTAGAAAGTAATTATCCATTTAAAAAGCATGGGTTTATCTATTTTTTATCACTTTAATTATTTTATATATTTATCTTAAATATCCGTGTTAAAAAAAATAAGACACTTTAAATGAGACGGATGAGTAATAATTAAAAACAAAAAGAGAAAAAGCAGCACATAATTTTGACCCCTCACTATCCAAGGACACAAATCCTAGACGCTACTTGTATTAGCTAGGTCAATGTATGAGCCGCTATTCTTAGAAAATGTGCATTCAAACTTATAGAAAAGTGTAGAACAAAATTAAGAGCCCAACAAGGCAACAAATTCAAGATTTTATTTAGCACGGGGTGTTAAATTTATTTAATTATTAATTTCCTGGCTATTTGAATTGTGTATAGAAGTAAAAAGGAATACGATAAAAATGCTTGTGAATTTCAAAATAAATGGAGATAGGTTTTCGAGGTATTTCATTCATTGACAGGAACATAGTTTCAATTCTATTTCTTTTACCGGTGGATGTAGATGGATTCGCAATCAATCTTTTCAATGTTATTATCATAAAAGATGTAGCTGTACATAAATGGTTAGGTTGTCAATCTGATCCATTTAAATCTATTTATGTTCAATAAAAAATTGAATGTTATATTTAGTATTTACGTATCACTAAAATAGAGAGTCAGAATATAAATAGTTTAGATCATACTTTGTTAGTCGCTATCAGAATAATAATCATATCTGCCTAACTAATAGCGAAAAAATGTTTTTTATCAGAATAATAATCATATCTGCCTAACTAATAGCGAAGAAATGTTTGAATGGACCAGGGAAAACATACTGGTCTAGTCAAATTAGATGCATTTAATTTGATTGTTCTCAATATGTGCAAAGTGAAAAATCATTTTCACCTTGAATTTAATAGTCATAAATGTTGTAGGAGCATTGTGTTTTACTTTCTTTTTCCCCTCATCAAATTGATTAGTTATTGTGGTAATTAATACTTGAAATACTCGAAAAGGACACAACTAAAAACAAAAAGAATAATTTGAAAGTATATGTTTGCCTAATGATAAAGTGATTGATGTTTTAAGTTTGTGTCCATCAGTCTTTAAATTTGTTTGTTTAATTGAAAAAAAAAATTGGAAGAAAAAATATTTTTAAAATGCAGAACTAGTATTGTTTACTTGAACATTATTGACAGGATTTTATTTCAACAAAATCAAAATTACTCATCGTAATTATTTGTCTGTCATGACCTTGAATCATTTAAAGACATTTAATGTTTGGCTTCTTGCCTTCTTGATGCGTCACATTCTTTCTTTGTATTATTAGGCGCCCCCTTACCCCAGCCACCCAACTCAAACCAAAAATTAGAAAGAAAAAAAAATAACAAAAGGAAATATTACAAAATATCAAATTTGTCACAGCCCGATCCTGCTAATCTCGATGGAATGTATTGTCGGACCGCGACTTAGGGTTGGATTAAAGAAGCGAGAAAGAAATGAGGATTCTTAGTATTGATTTCTAAGCTATATCAATGATAAGGAGATATGAGTAAATACAGAAGCATATGTGATATCAAGGTCGATTCAGAGAGTCTGACCAAATCGTAGTTGATTATGCAATGACTACTGGGATATTCAAGAGTTCAACATATATTTAGAATTCAAAAGAGTTTAAAGAGTTTGCAGCGGAATAAACGTGTGAGATATGCATATAAAGATGCATTCTCAAGGTGAACCAAAAGATGTTCCATTTTCATCGACAAAAGAAATCTCGCTCAACTCCACTCCGTTCCATCACCAACTCAACCTGCACATCAAAAACGAATATGCAGTGCTGAGAACAAAGTACTTAGTGGGCACATGCCAAAATATTTTACATTTTCTTCACGAAATTGTACCGTCGTCACGACAGTAAGATATAAGGGTTTTGGTTTGAAAGACCTTGTGCTTACTAAACATTTTATCAATTTCACAATGTTGATCGACCGATCGTTTTATTTCAATGTATAATCCAAGTCGTCTATGGAACGCTTCGGGAGAGAGGCCTCACTTCACCCGAACGCACCACTGACCGCGAACGGTTCAGAGGCTAAGTGTACACAGTCCAAACTAGGTGTGAGCAAAATACCCGAAAACCGAATAACCGAAAAATCAAATTTGGTTCGGTTAATTCGGTAGTTCGGTTTTCAGTCGGTTCGAATTTTTTTTAACCGAAAACGAATTATATATATATATATATATAATATTATTTATTTATTTAGAATTATAATTTAATATATCAATATCCTTAATCCTATTATTTCTCTCTCCCTATTATATCAATACATAATATCTGTAAAATATATTATTTATTTATTATATAATTCTATCAATTATTATTTTTGCAAAATATTTTGTATATATATATATATAACATATAAAAATGTATATTTTTATATATAAATATCAATATATAATATTATTATATATTCATTTGAAAAATTATTTTTTTGCTAAAAATAAACTATTTTTTATATATAATATTATTTATTTATTCATTGGAAAAAAAATTGCTAAAAATTCGGTTTAACCGAAATAACCGAAATATATTTCGGTTCGATTACCGAATAAAATTCGGTTCGGTTATTTTTTTTTAAAATTTCGGTTAATTCGGTTCGGTTATTTTTTCGTCCGAAACCGATCGAATAACCGAATACTCACCCCTAGTCCAAACTGACATCTCCTAGTAGGACCCGAATTCGTAATGTCTCATGTTGGCCCGGTCAACCTGAATGAATATATACAAATCAATAAACATTTTTGCAGACAATACCACATTTAAACATTTGCAGTTAAAGAAAGCAGTAAAGCATAAGCAGTAAACGATTTTAATAAAAGCCACATTTGTTTAAATAAGAATGTACACCTCAAGAATTGTTCTTCTTGAATTACTTGCTATCGATCCTTTATTTTTTTCGTTTACGTCCACGCTGGACATTGTCGACGTAAGAAATATAATTTAGTACGTCATTCGCTTCCTTCGAGAAGCATCGCTAAGAATCAATGAACTCGATAACTTTTAAGTTTTAGAATTTCTGGGTTTTAGGCTTCCATCATCGATACGACTCGGTTAACAACTATATTTCGTCTATTAGGTTCGCCTCGCCATGATGAGAGATGACACTCCATCGTTGCATTCTTTTCTTCTGTCGATGTTTCTCTACGTCGTTTCATGCAAATTATGAATCCTAAGTTCATAACTAATATTTGTCATTTGTTGACGCGTATCAATAATTCGGAGTTCCAATCTTTCGATCATTACTAACATTTTCTCGCTTCGTTTCTCACCTCACACGATCCACTTATTGTATCACAGAAACTCGTATCTATATTACATAGTTAATATATATTTCTCCTAATTCAATCATCTTCTAGCAGTCATTTTATAAATTAAAGCTATTTAAATAATATTCTCCAAGCATTTACTTGGCATAATGAAATCATTAATTAATTAATTAATTAATTAACAAAGCCCAAATTCTTACATAAATTCTACCTATATAAAGCCAAAGTGGTCGAATCAAGAAAACTAATCTTTGTCTCCCTTTTTTTAATCCCAACGATATTTAATTAGCAGCCCAACGGAATAAAGAACCTAAGCCCAACACTTAATATATATAGCCCATGGCCGACCCTTTTATTTTCGGCCTATGATAACAAGGCCCAATCACAAAAGAAAAATAAAACTCTAGCTTATTCCTACCACTCCTCTTGCCTCACACACAACAGACAAACACACACACTTTTATCTCCCCCTCTTGGCGAAATCACCGCTCCATCGTCTTCTTCGATCGGGGGCATCGACGCTGCGCCGCCACCGCCGACCACAACTCCTTTCACTTCCCTTCTTATCTCTCTATTCTCTCACAAAAGCACACAAACAGAGCCCATCTCTCTCTTTCTCACTCTGGCCATGCACGCATCATCCCAGCGCAATCGTAGTGTCGGCGAGCGACGTCATCCCTGACCGATGCTACTTCTCCTATCTCCTTATCTCAATATCTTATGTTAACCCATCTATTTCTCTTATTTGCCACACAAAACGCACGCAGACACACACACACACAAACACCCGATGTCGCCGCCTTCCTCTCCGGCTGGCCATATCACCATCGGCGACCTAAGTCGCTTTCGCGACCATGGTTCTGTAGGGAAATCTGATTTTACTCTCACCCGAGGATCTATCTTAGATTTTTAATTCACCATATATTGATTATATATCTAGCATACGTCTATATAATTAATTGCAACACATTGGTGTTTACTCGTGTTTACCTGTGAATTTCTCGGATAAAGAATGATCAAGACTCGTGCTTTGATCTTTTGGACTGTATTCCGTTTGTCAAAACTCAAATGCTGAGTGAGAGCAATCTATGGAGAATACTATAAAAATTTGCATTCTTCCCAACCTTGTAATTTTTGAAAATCACAATGAATAGCATACTTCTGATTTTCTCTTATCTTGTATTTATAATGCATCCCTAGAATCCTATTAGAATAGGACCTCTGCATATCTAATAAATATAATCATATCTTTTCAGATAAAGCATATCTAGAATAATATCTTTTAATATCTAATGATATCAGATAAAATCCATCTAGATATAGGATAATCTAAACATAATCCTAGTGGGACTTTGCTATAGAGGGGGACAAAAATTCCAGCAGTCCAGGCCTTGATGGGCCAGCCCAGAGATCAAATACAATGAATAAAGGTGGGCCTAAAATGAATTAATTATCTTATATTCAGCCCAGAACATTAATTAATTCATAGACATTTATTCATGCAACTAGAGAATAAATGCTAACTTACCCCTTTATTACCAAAGTTGAGTCAGGCTTGCACTTAGACTTTACGAATCCCCACATTTAAGATATCGCACGTTCATTAATTATTTATGGCGTCCTGACTAATTAAAATAATTAATCTCTTTAATTCATTAAGTAGTACCACTCAACCTTATTATTGTACTTGAGCTAAACTCAACCTGCAGGGTTTAGTACAATAAACATTTTAAACTCCTTAAGGGATGTCATCATCCTAAACGGATACGGTGACTCGATACAAGTAACTAGCATGACATATAAGCACTGTCACCACCCAAGATGTGGAGAATCTTGGGTTATCTCATGTAACCCTCACCTGTGACAAGTCAAAGTGATGGTCAGCAACTTATACTCACCTAAAACCTTATCGATGTTTAGATCAACATAAAGTCATCGAGATCTAGGTTCATCACGACGGTAAAATAGAAGAATTCATCTCATTGTGATCCATCAATAAGTCGAGACGTACCAGCATAGCCAAACAACCAAGTCAAGTCACTTCTTATCTATATTGCAGCCTATATCGATAACTCGTCCTCAAGTTATCTCTGCTGTGATCCTTTTTATATCTCAATAAGCTTGACCAATCATACACACTGTATGATCTAACTTTTGTATGAGATAAATGGACATACATATGCAATCAAGTAAACAATTCAGATAGAAGATTGTAATAGTGGTAATAGAAAATATTGTATACAAGCTCAATCATTTTCTTTCAATATACAAATCCAACATGTTCCATATTCTATCCCTCATCCTCTCATTTCTTATCCTCTCTTTGTCAGCATCATCCCATTTGTCCTACAATCACCGGCGAGAACGTCGTCTCCCCTCTCACCTGGTATCTATGCCGTTTTCGCATCAGTCTAGCATCATCGTTGCGTCGAAGCGTCGTGAACAATCCTTTAGGCTTCACCCCTCACGTTCTCTCTCTCATCTGTCCCATCTCTCTTGATACAGATACACACACATCTCTCTCTCTCGTCTTTCACATTGTAGACGCATCCATACACGTATCTCTATCTCTCTCACCCATTTGCCTCCGTCACCTCCTCATCTCCGGTGCCATCAACATTCTTTTCTGTTTCATCCCCCACATTCTCTCTCTCCTCTGTTCCATCTCTCTCTAATCATCTCTCCCTCAAACAGATACTCACGTACATACCTAAAATCTGAAAATTAAATTATGAATTGAAACTTCCCCTTCGATTTGTCTTACGCCGCGTCGCAAACGACCAGCATCGCCATCATTGACGCCGCGTGCAAAGCTCCACCCGAAGCCCTCGAGCCCCCTGTTCCAGACGCCACCACGTCACATAGCCCTTGCTCCAGACACCACGTTGTGCCTTCTTCACGCCGTTGTCATCGCGTGCAACCGTCATGGTCCAACCCGAACCCATCGCTCCATCGTGATGTCTCTGCTTTAGTCCCCCCCTTTCAATCGATAACCGAGCCCTAGTGGCTCGATACAGACTAAATCAGAGTGGTAGAAGTGTGTCCAAATCTCATTTTCCTTAAGTTCTCTAGCTTATAATTTCTATGTTCGAAAAATTATGTAGTATGCTCGTAATTTCCTTCATAGATTTTGATTTGAGAAGCACAATATGAATCTGTTGATTTGGTGGCTTAGTTCTATGTAATGAAATTTTGTATTATGAACAAAGTGAATGAGAGACAGTCGTATTAAAATCCCAAAATTTTCATTCTTAGTTTGGCTATTTCGATTTTGCTTGGTTAGTACTTGTTAAATGGATGTTGCTTGATTAAATATTTTATGTGTTCCTGTTCTTCCTTATATAAATGGAATGCATAAGAATTTTAGTAGAATGAGGTTGAGTGATATTGAACCTGGATGAAGCAGGGAGCTTTGCTCTTTTTCCGTAATGTTCGATCAATTTGGAAAGTGGAAAGTGTGGGTGAAATGCTTAATGTGTTAGATATGAAGTGTTGAGAAGTATCATGAGGTACATGCTAGAGCTTTGGTATGGAAGAGATGATTGTAAGTGTTGACAAAAGTAGAGGCAGGGGTGTGCAAGAATCGAACCGAATCGAAAAAACCGAACCGATCGGTGTCATCGGTTTTTGAGAAAGTTGGTTTTCGATTCGGTTCAAATTTTTAATTAAAATCGGTTTTCAGTTCAGTTTTCGGTTTTATATTTTATGTTCGGTCGATAACCGAACCGAAAATATTATTTTATATATTTATATATTTTATATAATAATTAATTAATATTTTAATTAAATAATTATGATTAAAATATGTTTATATATATATAATATGTTTCGTTCAGTTTTTCGATTCGATCGAAACCGATCGGTTTTTTCGGTTCGATTTTCAGTCAGTCCGAAACTATAAATCGGTTCGGTTCGATTAAAAAAATATTTGGTTTGATTTTCGATTTGAAAAATTTCGGTCGATCTGTCGAACCGACCGACCGATGCATATCCCTAAGTAGAGGTATTTAGGGAAAAATTGAGGGATTTGGGAGATTTGATAATGTGATGTGATGCGATAATTTTTTCAGTATAGATTATTTGTATGGACTCTTATTTTGTATCAATTCTCCGACTGTCGTTTAAATTTTCTAGTTTGAAAATAAAATTGAAATGTCGACTTTATAAATTTTAATAATCTCTAAAGCCAAGTCTCAATTTAGCTTAGTAAAATAATAAATCAAAATTTTAATTTCTCGGGATTACAAAATTTGTGCCCATTAGTCAAATGCACAAACTATGTAGAATAAATTTGAAAAATCCCTTGAAATGGTCGTAGTAGTGGTATGTAACATGGAAGTTTAGTAGTACCTCCATTCATAATAAGTGTATTACTTCTATATGATACGAGTTATAATAAAATTGTTGGTGGATATTGTTTGAGTGAAAAAAATTATCCCACCATATGTTAGGTTATGAGTGATAGGAATAATTTTTGGTAAATAATAAATGGTTGTGAGATGAATAATAAGGAGTAGTGTCCTAAAAATGAAAGTGATACGTTTTTCGTGGACATCGAATAAGACAATTGTAATACACTTATTGTGGACGACGAGAAACTATTTATACTATTCGCGATTATTGTACAAAAATAAAATTTAGCCAAATTATACATTTAAACCTTTACTAGAAGCAATGATTTATCGATTTGAGTGCGAAAAAAATAAAATAAATTGAACATGAAGCATGTTTTCCGTCAACAATGGCTTAAACACAATCTTAATTAATCGAGATTTTTTTTGAGCCAATTGTTTGAAATGTACGAAACAAGACATGACTTCTTTGGACATAACTCGAAAATGTAAAAGTAGGAGATCAAACTAAAAAGAACTTGAAACTAAAGTAAATACAATAACAGTATACTAATGCCGAGTCGAGAGTCATCTTTCATGAAGACGAGATACGCCCGATAGTGCTCTCGGTTACGGCGTATCGTCCCCAAAGATAAAGCAGCGTCTCGTGGGTGGCAAGACATGCACACCAACGAGCTCCGACGAACTGGAACGAGGCGAGGACAGAGCTTGGGACACGAGCTATCTATGCAGAGAGTGCTTTCAAATGCTGGAATGCAGATTTGCAGTAGGTGGCTTAATGCTAGGGAGACATGTCCTATTTATAGGCGTCATCCCCCTCATGTGGGTCAGGTCCGGTTCGGTTCGATTAACCGAACCGATTTTCGATACCGAACCGATTAGCAACTCGGATACTAACCGATAATCGAATCGATCGGTTATTCGGTTAACCAAATAACCGATCGGTTTAACCAATCGGTTATTTGGTTAACCAAATAACCGAATTAATTATAAAATTAAATATTCGATTTTTAAAATATACTCGCTTTTTTAAATATTAATTATAAAATTAAATAAATATATATATTCGCTTTTAAAATATTCTCGCTTTTTAAAATATTAATTATAAAATTAAATAAATATATTCGATTTTTAAAATATACTCGCTTTTTAAAATATTAATTATAAAATTAAATAAATATATATATTTATATAATTATTTTCGGTTATCGGTATACCCGATAACCGAACGGGTATACCGATAACCAAATTTTTAAAATCACATATTAAATATCGAATCAGTATCCAATGATATCGGTTATTCGATTAACCGATATCCATTGGTTCGGTTCGATTATATAGATACCCAATAACCAATATCAAATACCCACCCCTACCCTCATGGGGAGCATCTTTGAGTCAACACCGCATTGATGTCGGTGTTACGGGTTATGTCCCCATTGAGTGCGAGAGGGTTCTGGCGCGGTTACGACAACGTGCCCACGTTTCCCGCAGAGCCATCATGTCGAACGTTACCGACAAGCGATTCTGACGAATCTGGACAACGCGTGCTCCGTGTTCATTGGGCGATCCGGACGTCTCTTCAAGTGCACAAGAGCTCAACGAATTGGGCCACGGGTTGGGCCTCGGACCAACTCCATCTTTGGGCTCGATCAAACATTGATCTAAAATATACGGCAATGGGCCACGGAACCAGTCCACGAACAGCCCAAAGAACAGCCAAAAGACTACCCAGACCAAGGACCACGGGCCGAATCGAAACCGGGCCGGGCGGGCACGGATCGTGGGCACGGGCGCGGCGACGGCACGGCAGCGGCGCGCGGCGGCGGCGGCGTGGCCTTTCCACCCATCACTTGTGCACGTAATTATACTAAGTGTTTAATGAACCACTTATATAGACAATTAATGAAGGTACATTAATCAATGTGGGATAAGGATTAATTAATCCATGCTTATCCACTTAAGCACATAACTCCATGTTTAAATGATCAACTTTGATCCACTATTTCTCACTCACCGAAATCGGTTTGAGAATATGAATACACCACGATCATCCACCGAAACGTAGATCGATACTATACCATTTAATTTCACAAAATTAAGCGTTACATCACTCAAAATCTTGGTCAAAGTAGCTTCACGAAACTTGACCACATATATATATATATATATATATATATATATATATATATATATATATATATATATATATATATATATATATATATATATATACGATTTCCAACAATCCCCACATGAGTGGAAATAGCCATATGCATGTATGCAGACACATTTCGATCCTCGAGATGTTAAAATATTTGGACGGTGGTTTATGGCCTCGAACCTTTCATAGTTAGTACCATCGAGTACACAAGGCGGATTAGTGGACATGATGCCTTGAACTATTCCCCACAACGTGCAATGAGACAATGATATTAACACTTTAACATCTCAACCTCATTCGTTCTCACGTTTGATTCCATTTTGGCCATGGACATCCACTTTGGATTTATAAGTGTTTTGTTTGAAGCGGCCACACTTCGCACTTACATAGGTGATTCTTTACCGAGTATCTTTTCATACTCAACCTCCTCGAGATATCTTAGGATTCATTAAGAGTCAACGACTCAACCTCACCACTAGGCAAGTTTTTCAACACTCGTTTGCTTTCTAGGGAAGAGACTAACTTGAGTGTTTACACACGAATTCCTATAGCTTAGTTCTCTCATTGAACCAAGTTCTTGGGATCTCCAGGTCATCATGGTTGGGTTACCACTATGATTGTTCTTAAGATGTGGATTTTAATCCCATTCCTCTAGCAACTTGATCATTTGATCGATTCGATCCTTTGGTTAACGAATCGCGGATTATCTATTGACTTAACATAGTCGATTGATATAACCCCACTGAGATCAAATGCCTCACGGTATTATGTCACCGACGATATGTCGAGACTTACCATTATACAAACCACTTTTCGCCCTTCCAATAGCCGCTTGGCTATCACGATGAATCATCACGGTGGCGGGTTTGAACCAACATGGAATATCTTCCAAAAATTACGAAGTCACTCGGCTTCCTCACCGACTTTATCCAAAGCTATGAATTACGATTCCATGGTGGATCGGGCTATACACGTCTGCTTTGGTGGATCTCCAAGAAACAAAGACCTCCCCAATTGTGAACTCATACCCACTTGTAGAAAGAAAATCTTTCGTGTCGGATATCGATTGGCACCACAATGCCGTCAAGTCCGGGGATATCTCGTGAAATGCAGCCCATGATTTTGAGTAAACTTTAAGTAACTCAAAACTCTCACTAGAGTCTTCCAATGCTCCTTGCTTGGATTGCTTGTGTAACGACTCAATTTATTCACGACGCTTGCTATATCGTGCAGTGCAATTTGTAAGATACATCAAACACCGATGACCTTAACATAGTCTTCTTGGCAATGGGTTCACCCTGTTCTTACTCAAGTGAACATTGAGCTCCAATGGGGTCTTAGCAGGTAAACTATCAAACGCGTTGAATTTCTTAAGCACTTTCTCGACGTAGTGAGATTGTGTCAAGATAATTCCGGCTGATCTTCTTAAAATCTTGATTCCTAGAATCACATCAACTAATCCCATGTCCTTCATGTCAAAATTTCTATTTAACATGCGCTTTGTGTCATTAATGACTTGAGTATTGCTACCCATGATCAACATGTCATCTACATACAGACACACTATAACATAACCATTATCAGTGTTCTTAACGTATACACATTTGTCACACTCGTTGATTTTGAAACCATTTGCTAACATTACATTGTCAAATTTCCAAGTGCCATTGCAATGACGCTTGTTTCAAACCATATAGAGACTTCACGAGTTTGCATACCTTACCCTCTCGACGGTACTACAAAACCTTGATCGCTTCTATATATACCTCATCCTCGAGGTCACCATTCAAAACGCAGTCTTAACGTCAATTTGATGAATCTCAAGATTGCAGCAAAGCGAATTGCGAGAAGCACCCGAATAGACGTAATCCTCGTCACAGGTGAATAGGTATCGAAGAAATCATACCCTCTCTTTGTTTAAACCTTTGACAAACCAAACGGGCTTTATACTTTTCAATTGATCCATCTGTCTTGTACTTTCTTTTAAGGATCCACTTGCATCCTAAGGGCTTACAACCTTCTGGCAAATCAACCAGCACCCAAGTGTGGTTTTGCAGAATGGAATCAATCTCACTTTGAACAGCCTCTCGCCAGAGCATCCCGTCTGGCCGAGCATAGGCTACTTTGATCGTAGTTGGTTCTTCGTCCAACATGAACGCAATATAGTCAGGACCAAAATCCTTTGGCGTTCTGACTCTACTGCCACGTCTCGGTTCCGATCCATCTGGATCAGACCTCGATCGCTTATGCGATATCGGTTCTTCCTCCAAATGTTTAGAACTCGAAGCTTCACCATTAGCTCTATTGCTAGAAATGGCTTCACTTTTATCCTTGTCTTTACAGGGATAAACACTTTCAACGAATATGGCATTCCTTGACTCAATTGTCGTCCCCACAATCATATCCGGTACCTCTGACCTGTGGATTAGAAAACGATAGGCGCTGCTGTTCAGTGCATACCCAATAAAGATACAATCATTGTTTTAGGTCCAATTGTAACTTGTTTGGGAAGAGGCACCTCAACCTTCGCCAAACACCCCACACTTTGAGATATTTATGCGATGGCTTTCTTCCTTTCCACAACTCGTGAAGTGACATCCTTACTCTTTAGTGGAATCTTGTTCAAGATGTGGTTGGCGATCAACAGTTTCCCCACAAGTTACGGGCAACCTGAACTAATCAACAAAGCATTCATCATCTCCTTAACTATTCGATTTTTAGTTTCGAAGCGCCATTAGACCGAGGTTAATAAGGGTCGTGGTTTGATGTATTATACCACTTTCGTTGCATAATGCCTCAAGCAGACTACATATTCTCTCCTTCTATCACTTTGAGCAGTCTTAATTCGACAACTTAGTTGATTCTCGGCCGTTTTTGAAGTTTTAAAAGCTTGATAGCACTCGTCTTTACTTCTTAGAAGGTAAAGATAATAATATCTTGTACAATCATCAATAAGCGTGATGAAGTACTTTTACCACCTCTAGTTTGTACAAACTTTAAATCACACACATCGGTGTGAATAAGTTCTAGTGGCTTAGTGCTCTGTTCTACCGAATGAAATGGTAACTTAGCCATTTGGCTTCCACACAAACCTCACATTTCGTTTGTGTATTAACTTCATTTAACTTTAGTAAATCAAAATTTACTAATCTTTTTATTGCATTTAGATTAACATGTCCTAATCTACAATGCCATAAATCGAAACACTCGGTCAGTAAGAGAAGTAGATGCATTTTCATTCATAGCAATCTTGGGTACACGGCGTACAACCATTACATTCAATTTGAAAAAACCCCCGGTGAGATAACCCCTACCAAGGAATTTCCCAAACTTAGTCAAGACAAACTTGTCCGACTCAAAAACTAGTCTAAACCCCTTGTTAACTAGAATCGAGCCCGACATTAAATTCTTGCGAATGTCCGGGACATGCAGCACATCCTTCAACGTGATCTCTATGCCGGACGACATCTTGAGCACCACATCACCAACTCCGGAAACCTTGGACGAAGCTTGGTTCCCCATGTTGAGCTTCCTCTCCTCAACAGGCTTGTAGGTGGAGAAACGCATCTTTTGGGCGCAGACGTACGCAGTTGCGCCAGTGTCGATGAACCATCCACCTTGATTTTCAACGTGGATGACTTCTTCGGTCACAACAGCAGCCAAGTCATCCTTGTCCCATTTTTCGAAGTCTTTCTCGACAACGTTGACAACTTGCTTAGCCTTTTTCTTCTTAGGGGTGACGGTCCCTTACTCGTCGGCCATGCTTGCCACAATTGTATATGATCCCGTCAAACTTACGGCAACCACCTTCCTTTGCTTTGTCTTTGACATTGGGGCGAACACGTTTGTTGGAGGGACCGCCTCTCCAACAAAGCCTTCGCATCGAGCAAGCCTTTCGCTTTTAGATCTTACTTCTTCGTCGGACTCAATACGCGGTTTGACGATCAAGTCTTCAGCGTCATATCCTTTCGCTTGTGCTTAAGGTAGACCTTGAAGTCTCTCCACCCGGGTAGCTTCTCAATCATCATGGCGGCGACAAAGCCGTCCAAACGGTGTGCCTTCAACTTGAACCTCGTGTACAATGAGTTGAAACTCTTGCACTTGGTCCATGATCGGTCGAGAATCGACCATCTTGTAGTCCAAATATTTGGCTACAATGAACTTCTTTGTACATGCTTCATCACCACGGTACTTCTTTTCTAACGCATCTCACATACATTTGGATGTCGTTACAACAGCATAAACACTATACAAGCTATCTTCTAAACTACCAAGTATAAATTTTTTACAAAGATAGTCGCCAAGGTCGCTGGTTGTCATATCTTTGTTCGGACGTGAAAGTCCGTCACTTGACCCGGGCAGCGGGCTCATCTTCCACCAAGAAGTTGGTGAAGCCCAACGTCGTGAGGTAGAATAACATTTTCTGTTGCCATCTCTTGAAGTCGGATCCTCCAAACTTCGACGGCTTCTCAACGGGCGGCATCATCATTACGGTATGAACAGGCGCCGAGATCGATCCATAACCGGATCCACCAACACCACTTGAAGTGTGCTGGAACATGGAACTTGAATGAGAACCACCAGTGTTAGATCTCATGGATCCAACAGTCGACCCACGGAAAAGTGCAGTCGTCGAACCACTGGAACCACTAAAAGTGGAACCAATTGCTGAACCACTAAAAGTGGAACCAACAGTCGACCCAAAGGGTCCAATGGTTGACCCCGAATGCATCAAACCAAACATGGTCGTAGCCATTGTGCAAGAATCAAAGAAGAAGCGGCGGCGGCGGCGGGCGGCGGCGAACGACGGCGAGCAGTCGGTGGCGAGGAACGATCGGCATCTCAAGTAAAGGTTTAAGTTTCGAAAGTTTTAAGTTATTTAGAGTCTAACTCCTTTTGGCAAGTCTTATCTCGTCTTGCGATTGTTTGAAAATGTGCGAGCGATGATGAACTTGCGGACGTACATGACTCGAAAATGCAAAAGTAGGAGATCAAACTAAAAAGAACTTGAAACTAAAGTAAATACAATAACCATATACTAATGCCGAGTCGAGGAGTCATCTTTCCGCAAGACGAGATACGCCCCGGTAGTGCTCTCGGTTCTGGCGTATCGTCCCCAAAGATAAACGACAATGTCTCGTGGGTGGCGGCACATGAGCACCAACGAGCTCCGACGAACCTGAATGAGGCGATGGCGAGCTTGGGACACGAGCTATGTATGCAGAGTGCTTTGGAATGTTGGAATGCTGATTGGCAGTAGGTGGCTTTATGATGGGAGACATGTCGTATTTATAGGCGTCGTCCCTCATGGGAGCATCTTTGAGTCAACACCCGCATTGATGTCGGGTGTTACGGGTTATATCCCCATTGAGTGCGAGAGGGTTCTGCGGCGATTTACGGATACAACGTGTCCACGTTTCCCAGAGCCATCATGTCGGAACGTTACCGAGCGATTCTGACGAACCGACAACGCGTGCTCCAGGTTCTTTGGCCTCGGACCAACTCCATCTTTGGGCTCGATCAAACATTGATCCAAAATATACGGGCAATGGGCCACGGAACCAGGACCACGAACAGCCCAAAGACCATCCAAAGACCAATTGCCAAGATCCAAGATCCAAGGACCACGAATCGAATCGAACTGGAACGGAGCGGGGCCGGTGACGGCACGCATGGCGGTGGCGGCGGCGGCGGCGTGGGCTTTCCAAATATCACTTGTGCACATAATTATACTACGTGTTCAATGAACCACTTATATAGACAATTAATGAAGGTATATTAATCAATGTGGGATAAGAATTAATTAATCCATGCTTATCCCCTTAAGCACATAACTCCATGTTTAAATGACTAACTTTGATCCACTATTTCTCACTCACCGGAAATCGGATTTGAGAATGTGAATACACCACGATCATCTACTCGAAACGTAGATCGATACTATGCCGTTTAATTTCACAAAATTAAACGTTACGTCACTCAAAATCTTGGTCAAAGTAGCTTTATATATATATATATATATATATATACACGATTTCCAACACCAATTAATCGTGATTTCAATAATTTAAATTGGGAGTGCTAGATAATATATGTTATGACAAATTGCGGATCATTATGAATTTGAATATACCAGTATTTTGGCTGGATATTGGATTTGTGTATATCATGAT
Source organism: Salvia rosmarinus (assembly GCA_036937905.1). NCBI lineage: Eukaryota > Viridiplantae > Streptophyta > Magnoliopsida > Lamiales > Lamiaceae > Salvia > Salvia rosmarinus. The sequence goes on along the minus strand of CM072822.1, from coordinate 19,352,190 downwards.
AATCTGACTGTGAAAGTGGCTATTATCCAACTTTAATCCAACATTATATTTATAAGCAAACACTAAAAGATAGATAGAAACGGTTTTGTATGGCTGTGAATGTCGTTCCAAGCTATCTTTACTATTTATTTCTTTTTATGATTATGGTCCTACCAATTTGCATTATCAATCCATGATTATAAATTAAGTGGTTACATCTCGTCTTTTAGTACTACATATACAAGAGTAATAATATCTTTGATCACCTATTATTAGGGATGTCAATATGGGTCGAAGTCCACTGGTGGCCGAATAATGATAAAATTAGAGGTTAGGGTTGGATTTTATAACCCAAAAACGTCAACCCGAATAGCCGAACCGAATAGCCCGACAACCCGAGTGGGTTAGCCCAACTCGAGCGGGTTGGCCCGATTAACATCCCTACAACTATACAAGAAATTATAGAAGATATTCATAGTGTTGTTAAAAGTTACAAAAAATAGTGAATCGACTATTATGGAATATGAATATTCAGATATATTAAAATAACTGAATCAATCATGATATGGTAAACCCCTACAATAGTGGTTAAATAATAAATTACCTTAATGGCCTTAATATAATATTAATAATGAAAAATTAACTAAAATTACTCTTAATCATAATCATCCATTAACAAGATATCCTGTGGATCATAATTGTTCTTATATTTGTACGTTAAGTCTTGTATGTACCTGATATATAGGAATAGGTTCAAATACAAACATTATTTAAAGTGATAACTATTTTCAGTCATTAGATTGAGAAGATTTACGGTGATTCATCACTTTGCTGGATGAGTACTTGAGGAACGCAAATTCAAATATTTTTGTTTAATACAATAATTTTAATGGAGAATATATTATTTTCACATTGTAGAATAACAAAGGTTTATATATATATATATATATATATATATATATATATATATATATATAGTGAGGTTCAAATAATAACCATTTTTAACGTGAGAACTAAGAATCACGAAAATTTATTATGAACAAAATGAATTTTCTATGAAAGTTAGTGCATCCACTAAGAAAGTAATTGAATCCAAATTTAAGAATTTTCACTCAGGGTTCGAATCTCATGAAAGACAAAAAATTCTATTTTTTTGGATTCATTAACTTTTCCAACGGATTCATCAACTTTCACACCAAACTCATCATTTTTTAGTTCTCACGATAAAAAATGGGTCTCACGTTAACCCTTATATATATAAGTTATGGTGAGAAAGCTCCTTAGTATAGGAAATATGAATAGATATGTAAGTCTAACACATCTTTCATATTTGTGAGCACAATCAGAATTACTATGTTGCACATGTTAGTTTAGCACATATTTCATCCATTCGTAGCACGTATACTAAATATAATAGTTTAGCACATCTTTCATTGAAGCGCAACACAAGAAGGGTTCTAGTAGTGTATGTGTGTTGGCCTAGTGGTAGAGTGGTTAATGTCCGAGGCCAAAGGTCTCGGGTTCGAGTCCACCGTGACGCACCTTTAAAATTTCAGACACTGATCAAAAAAAAGGGTTCTAATCTTTGCAAGAATCCGTGTAGCATACAAAACACAAAACTATAGCAGAACCGAAATTAAAATCTCAACCATTGATCCAGCAAATCAATGGTCCAGATTCATTCTCATTTCCTATCAAATTATCATTTTCTGCATGAACCATCTCATATATATATATGAAGGATCAGGTAGGAATATAATTATTTGTAAAAAATAAAAATAAAAATAAAACTTGGCCCTTAATAATATTAAATCAATGGACCATAATAAATCACAGGGTTATTTTATGTGCTAAGAATTATAACTATTTATGCAGCATAATTTGAATGCAGAATGAATTACAAGGGCATATTAGTAACTTATTTTAATGTGTATCAATTATTTCCTAAATATAGGGATTTGTTATCATTTAATACGGAATTGCTTAATTTATTATTTTTATTTTTATTTTTATATTCTAGCCATAATCAATTACTTGTTTGTCTCAATTTATCAATTTTTCTTCAAGCAACTATTCAATGGAAGTCCCAGATTTTTTTTGTATGTTTTTCAGATTTATTTTTTGCACTGGTATAATATTTTCGTTGTTTTACCAATTGAATTGGATTGTCTTTTTTTTTTTCACACTTACGTTTATTCATCGTTTTGCAGTTTTTGTTTAGCTTCGTTGATTTACTAGTTGTGTATTATCGTCAATGGGTACATTCCTTTTTTTTTTTAGTTTTTTTTGAACTAATCATATAATTATGTTGATAAATCTAATATATGTGAGATTTATGTAAGGCAGTAAAGAACACCAAGGCCTTTACGTGGTTCGATCGTTAATGAGATCTACGTCCACGGAGGAGTGATTCCTCAATACTTTCACTTGTGTTTCGAGTACAGTTAGTGAGGTTACAAGCTCCTAGCATTCAAATAGTTGCCAACCTTTCTACCTTCGATCTAACTCCTATTTATACATATTTGGGGACTCCTAAAGGCGTGCCCATTCCCTCCATTGGCCGGGACTCTTCCCAGGCGTGTGGGGCTCTTCCTCTCGCTGTAGGGATGCTTGCCTTCCGTGCGCCACGTGGAGGTGGCGCTGACTCAAGTTCTGGGGCTGGGGTTTTGGGGCTGATTAGGGTTTGCCTTGGGCTCAACCGCGTGGGCCGTACTAATGTCGCCCACTCGTTTGGGCTGTCGGTGGGCAGCGGTTGGGCCATATCCATCATAGCCCCGAATAGTCGAGGAACAGCCATGCCGACGTGAAGGGCGGCGCTGTCGAGGTAGGATGTTGCTCGGCTAATGCTGTTCTCGAAGGTTTCTCGATCTCTTTGGTGTGAGAATTTGATCGGTTCGCTTGGATTCGAACTGATGTAGATGGTCTGGCGTTCTGGGCATGCGCCGCTTGTTGGGGACCGAGCTGGAGTCGCCGGTCGTTTGACGAAGATGTGCTGCGAAAGGAATTCGAAGTCCGACCTGGATAGGTACCCCTGTAGAGGTTACACAGAGGTCCGATCCGGGCGGCATCGCTCTTCTGGAGGATGCCGAGGTCCGACACAGGGCGAACGGATGGAGATATCATCTTTGGATGATCTTGAGGTCCGCCCCGAGTGACAAAGTCCGACTGGATAGGTACCTCATGCATGTTTACACCGAGGTCCGATCCGAGCGGCATCGCTTTTCCGGAGGATGCCGAGGTCCGACCTTGGGGCGTAATGGATGGAGATATCATCTTTGGATGATACTGAGGTCCGTCCTGAGTGACACCGTCTCCCGGGATGCCGAGGTGTGGCCTTAGCGGTGCCGACTTATGGAGGACGCCGAGGTCCGATCCGAGCGCCACCTACTTGAATGTGGGGCGGACGAGGTCCGAGGTCGAGCCGTATGAGGTCAACGTAATCATCACACGATCGACCGGTGGTGCATCTTACCGCAGACTACGCCATACGAGCCAGGCGGCAGTTGGGCGATCGAACGTCGTGCGCGCGTGAACTCCACATCCAATCACGGGTAGACACGTGTGGAAGTTGAAACGGCCGTTTTAGGCGCCCATTCACTTTATAAATAGCATCGCTTGAGGAAACTGTTCACTTTCTTCTTCTCTTCGCTCCAGAGCAAAAGAACAGACCAAATTTTCAGAGTTTTCAGAAATCTTTGTCCGATCTTGACGCAGCGAGAGCCCTTCTTTAAAAAGTAAGTATGACTTCTACATCTTCTTACTCTCCGGTTCTTCTTCCACCTCCTCTCGATGAAGTTATTGAGATTAGGGATTTTATGTGCCATACCTTGGGGGGTAGATCTCTGAGTGTTAGCGCGAGAGTGCCGGAAATACCCTCTGCTTGGGACGGGTATAAGGCTAGGGATGTTAAGTCGTCTCGACCTTCGCGATGTAATGAGGGTGGGAAGGAGTGCCATCCGCCACGGAGGCTGGTGGTGATCTGCCGGGCCCCGTGATCGAGCTTTGGCTCACGGAGGGTTTTTGACGGTTTACGTAGATGCCACGAGGCTGGTCTTAGATTTCCTCTAGCTCCCATTTTTTGCACATTCGGGAATATTTCCAAATTCCCGTCCGCCGCCACCCCAAATTCTATTAGGTCGGTAGTTGAGATGGGGCTTTCTTGTTATGGCCTAGGCGAGGAGTTCTCCTTTGAAGTCTTGATGCGATTTTTCAACACAGTGTACAAGAGGTGTACTATTTTTCGCCTCGTGACCATTTAAGGTGGTCCACCTCCAAGGTTTCATGGTGGCAAAGCAAATACTTTTTTATGGTGATGGGCACCGAGCTATAAGTGGGGGTTGGGTAAATTTCGTGTTATAAAATTGAAACCCTCGGCTACATAGAGGAGCAGCTCAACATGCTCGGTGAGGTTTCCGTAAAATTTACCGAGGACGACCTTAATAACACCGGGTTGAGCATACACAGGTCCGGGACTCCTGGGTCGGGGTCCGAGATGGGTGAGGGCACCCCATTTCTCTTGTTTTTGTACATCCGACCTCGCCTGAGTTGACGCGATTTTTCTTTTGTTGTGCAGTGAAGCTGACGTTGCAAGAGGGAGGGTCTTCCCCGCCAAGCAAGGAGCCTCCGAAGAAGAAGGCGAGGCAGGCGGGGCGCGAGCACCAAGAAGGTTGACGATCTCGGTCAATCGGTGACAGAGCTTTGTCGGGGTCGAGTCCGGTTCTAGAGAAGCAGATTCAACCCCTCATCAAGCATGTGGTGCCGGGCTCGAGCTCGGCCGCACCCCTCCCACAGGTATAAAAGCCCCTCCATACCTGGTTTTACATGCTCCGTGATATGTGTTGACTTGTGTTGTGTTTAGGAAACAAGCTCGATGATCGGGACCACAACGTATTCTTTGGTACATCTCCGAGAGCTCGCCGATGCGGGATCTTTGGACAGGGCTCGCCTTTGCACGAGCATATGCGGAGGCCGATGTTGCAGCTGCGAGGGCGGAGGCCGAGACGAGGGTTGCTGCCGAGGCGCCTCGAAAAGAAGGCCCGGGCGCCGAGGCCGCGGGAAGCTAGAGGAGGCACGCGAGGAGGTCGCTGGCGTGAAGAAGGAGCTCGTCGATGGGATGAGTGCCTTGCTGGCAGGTCAGGGGCCAATGTTGAGGGCCTTCACCGGCAAGCTCATCGAGTCGAAGAGCTTCTCGGGCTTTATCGCCGAACTTGCCACCGTGCTCAAGCCGAAGGTGGTGTCAGATCACCTGGGGAAGCTGGCGGCCGCCATGCCTGACTTCGATAAGGTCAAGCATGGCTGGACCGAGGTCGACCTCCGAGAGCTGAATAAGGCTTACGCTGGGTGATCTCGGGGTTGGCTCTTCCCGGTCTTTGGAGGCCTCGGCGTCGATCCGATCCTCCCGACGGTTGAGGTCGTCGCCCGGTCAGGAGGGCGAAGATCCCGAGCTCCGTGAGCTACTTGCCGAGTGCGGGCGGGCGAGGAGGAGGAGGGGAGGAGGAGGCGGTCTTGGAGCTCCTTGTCGAAGGGACCAACCGCAGAAGAAGAAGCAGGGGGCCGGTGAGGCGGTGGACGGCCCGAGTCGGTGGACCCACTGTAATAGGTTGATCTGCCGGGTCACTAGGATCCCATGCCTTATAAAATTTTCACTTTTGAACAATAAACAAAATTTCCCTTTTTGAAATGCGTATTGTCTTGTTCATTTGTAGCACTTCCTCTCAATATTTCGGACTTGATCATGACTTGTTGACCAAACTAAAAGAAGTCCGGGTGTTTTGGCCGAAAAGGACGAAGAAATCTTTCGATGAAGGGCTGTCTCACGAATCGACCTGTGTTGTGGCCAAGATGGATATCGACCAGTATCATCCGCCGATCCGAAGAAGAAGTCGCAGGAGGCCGATCATGAGGCGGCTCGCCTCGGCCGAGAACGAGACTCTTAAGTTAAGGATCGTGCATCTCGAAGTCTAGGGGGCGGACTTGTCTGCCGACGTTGTTCATGGACGTTTGATGCAGTGTGAGGAGGAGTTCGAGCTGGCCCGAGAGCCGGGCGCAGCCTCCAAGAGCACGCAGAACTGGCGGTGATTCGCCGATCCGGCGGTGCGACCATCTCCGGTTGATGAGCGGGTTCGTAGTCCGTCACGGGAGGGATGGTCTTTGAGGACGAGGAGGGCGAATAGTAAAAATTCAAGGATTGCCTCGACTCCCTCGTGAAGTACCTCGAGATCTATGAGATCGTCCGAAAACATCATCTACCCAAGCCGAGTAGCGGACCGCCGACCCCATCGGTGTCGTGGTCGAAGAACCCGATGATGGGGCGGTTATGCTGACCACGCCGAAGTGCTGAGGCTACTTGGTCCGGCTGTCCCGGATCGTCTCCTGGCGGTCCCCGAGCTCGGAGAAAGAGGCGTCGAGTCCTCCGGTCGGCGCTAGGAAGCGCCCGAGGTCGGGTCGTAGGCGGGGGCGCGGCCGAGCGACCTCGGCCCCTGGAGCTTCTTCCTCAGGTCGGAGCACTTCTGAGCCTGCACCGAGTGTCCCTGGAGCAGGCCTCGGGGATGCTGGGGTCCCCATTTCAGGACGGGGTGCCTCCGAGGCCGTACCGAGCGCACCGGGAGCGGGTCATCAGGGCCTTGGCCTCGTTGACCGGGTGAAGGCACCGAGTTCGCTCCGAGAGTTCATCGCCGACCGAGATTTTGTGCGGGGCTCGGTGTAGCTTGAATGAGTCGTGGCGAGTGGAGCTCGGGAAGTCCGAATAAGTTTGTATATAGCTTAGACTTTGTCGTAGTCATAAATGTATTTAGACTCGTTCAAGTGTATATTTTCCTCTCGAGAGGTACAAACATAGCTTAGGACTTCGTTTTGATCGTAAATGTATTTAGATCAGATACATAAGTGTATATCTTCCCAAATAAAGGGCATAATTTGACGAGATCCGATCCGGATGTCTTCGCATGTAGATATTCCAACTTAATGGGTAATCAGATGCGTGCATGTAGACGCCAATTTAATGAGTAGTCCGTATGCCTTGCACCGAGACATTCAATTTAATGAGTAATCTGCGAGTGCGCACGCTAGCGAGTGAGTACCCTACTTAGTGGCTTTTTCATCTTCTTAAGGGCGCCCCTCGTGAAGGTTTAGATGTGTTATATCCGAATGGATGTTCACATAGATATGAGACAGTGAAATATTCATTAGAAAACAAATGTTTTATTGAATATGTAATCAACATCGATTCGGCAAAACAATAAAGGACTAACATGATGCCGATCCGAATCGAAGCTATGTAAAGTACCTCCTTAAATGAGTGATGTGCCGTTCGGGGATAAGTGCACGGATAGGTGAGCTAGCTTGTAAGCCCTTTGCCGAGGTCCTCGTGAACGCGGTATGGGCCTTCCCATGTCGGATCCAACTTGTTAAGACGCCGGCTCTCGGCTTCATTATTTCAGTAGGACGAGGTCGCCTACTTGGAGTCACGGAGGCTTTGACCCTTTGTTGTAGTACCGTGCGACTGGCCTCAGACTTGGCCGTTTATGAAGGCGAAGCTCGCGCTGCCTCCCGAGAGCATCGAGGTTGGCACGCAGTCTTCCTCGTTATCGGCCCGGTCGAAGTGGAGAGTGCGAGGGCTTGGTGCGCCGATCTCAACCGGTATGACGGCCTCGATCCCGTAGACCAAACCGAAGGGGTTTCTCCGCAAAGTCCGAGGTGTCGCTCAGAGGACCGAGGACTTGGGGAGATTTTCACCAATCACCCTTAGCTCGGTCTAGCCTCTTCTTCAATCCTTGTATAATCGTGCGGTTCGTCACCTCGGTCCGACCGTTAAACTGCGGGTGTGCGATCGATGTGAAACGTTGTTCGATCCGGAGCTCCTCACACCATTCCTTGAAATTTCTATCCACGAACCGGTGCCGTTGTCCGAGATCGAATGTGCGGTATGCGGCGATGATGATATTCTTCCACACGAATGTCTCGAATTTTCCGGCTCGTGAGGCTCGGCGGCTCACCGACCCATTTTGTGAAGTAATCTACAGCCACGACTAAATATCGAGCGGCCCGGTGCTCGGTAAACGGACCAACGATGTCGATCCCCACCGCATGAAAGGCCATGGACTCCATAAGTCGCTTAGATCGGTGCGAGGCTTTTGACCGTGGAGTGACGCTGGCACTTCGGGCATTTTTTGACGAGCTCGGCCGAATCTTGAATGAGGGTGGGCCAATAATATCCCGACCTCAGCGTCTTGTTTGAGAGAGCTCACGACCGATGTGACTTCCACAAGACCTCGGTGGATTTCATTGAGCACATAGTCGGCTTCTTCCGCCCGAGGCATCTCGGGAGGGTCAAGGTAAGACTTCCGGTGAGCGCCTCATGTATGAGGTACTTCGGGATTTCACCATCATCTTTTCGCTTCGAGCTGATCTTGAGGTAGTCGCCATCTTCCGTGATAGGCCTTTACGGGAGACATCCGTTCGGCTCTATCTCGTGATGATGCCGACGTGGGACTCGCGATGCTTACGGAATGAACCTCCCACCGGTGGACTTGTTGATGATGCAGCTAACTTGCCGAGGACGCCACCGCTGTTTTCCCTCGTGGGATTCGATGAATCTTGGTACTGAACGAGGTCAAGATCTCCTTCGCTTTCTCGGTATTGCTTCATTCGATCCTCCTCGCCTCAGATTCGCTTAGGACCCGTTTACCACGACACAGGAATCTCAGAAGATCCGGACCTTGTCCACTTTCAATTCCTTTGCGGCGCGAGTCCCGAGATCAACGCCGACTCCACCTCGTTGTTGGTGGTCGGGAAGGTAAACCGGGGCGAGGTCATTTCGCTTATCCGGGCCGATGGGGAGGATGCCCGCACGCCTGCTTTTGCATGAAGCTCCGCCCACGCACATCCGCCAAAGAACCATTGGGCGGTGCAAGGAAAGCTTCCTCCGTTGTGGGGCGGGAGTTGGAGTGACCTCATTGGTAGAGCCCACTCGGTGAATTTGGCCTCCACCGAAGTCGTGAGCTTGCCTTTTATGGACGGCCCGGGGAGTACGAGATGTCGTGCTCGCCGAGCTCCAAAGCCCACTGCTATACGTCCGGATGACTCGGCTTTGACAAGACTTGTCTCAAGGGTAAGTCGCTTAGCACCGGACGGAGTGAGCTTGGAAGTAGGGTCGGAGGTGTCGCCATGCTCACCAAGGCCGATGCTACCTTTTCGAGGTGGTGTACCTGCCTCGGGTCCTTTGAGAGCCCGACTAATGAAGTAGATGGGAGTTGTCGTCCGACCTCATCCCGACCAATACACTGCTGATTGCCTCGTCCGAGGCGGCCAAGTACAAGGAGAGAGCTCGCTTCTTCGGGCGGTCGGGGTGGGCGTCGGTGAGATACTCTTCACCGCATGAAGGCGACTGGTGTTCCTCCCGCCAGCGAAGTCCGAGCTCTCCTCAAGATCTTGAAGAAGGAAGCCGCTTCTGAGCCCGAGATAGAATCACCGAGGCGGCTAGACACCAGCCGAGTTTGTGGATCTCCTGATGGTCTTTGCACTGCATGTCAAACACTGCTTTCACCTTAGTGGGATTTGCCTTGCACCTTCTTGAGAAACCCAAGATCCTAGGAATTTTCCGCCTTCACCATGAATGTACACTTGAGGATTGAGTTTGAGGTTGGCCGACCGAGGAGCTAGAGAATAGTTACGAGATCGCCGCGCAGCCTCCGCTTTTTACTCTTGACCACGATGTCGCCGACGAGACCTCGACGATCCGCCTGATGTGATCTTTGAATATGGCGTCCACCATTCTTTGATAAGTAGCCCAAAGATTTTTCGGGCCGAATGGCATCTTCCCAGACGCAAAGACACCAAGTCGGTGATGAATGCCGTCTTTAGGGGCGCCCTCCGGCTCATTAGGACTTGGTGGTACCCTTTGTATAAATCTAGGAAGTTCGAAGGTCTCATGGCCCACCAAAGGCTTCCACCTTCTTGTCAATGTCGGGAGGGTAGCGATCTTCGGCAAGATGTTTGTTGAGGTCGGTGTAATCGACACACATGCGCCATCCTCCCGGCTCGAACCACGATCGATTAGCCATCCGGTCGGGTATTCGACTTCGACAAGATCTTGCCTTCCGGAGTCGAGTCACCTCGCCTCTTATGACCGGTTGCGCATCGCCGCAAACACCCTCTTCTTTGTCGAACCGGTTTTGTAGCCGGTCGATGTTGAGGCGATGAGTTATGAGCTCGGGTGACACTCCGGTCATGTCGAGTGGGACCACGCGAACACGCCCCGTATTCCTTCGTGTCGCATGATACTCGCCGAATGTCGGTTGGGCCTCGACGCCGACCTTGACGACTGGAGGGGTCGCCATCGATAGCCGGAGGTCCCCGGTCGTCGTCCCGAGGTGGCGGCTCGGGATTCTGTAATCATATGCTTGAGGTAGGCTACATCCCGGTCGAGACTTGTAGGCATTCTTTGGCGCCGCTTGGTCACCCCGATGCTCAAAGACCCCACCGCGTGGGTATCTTGATCGTGAGGTGGTACACCGAGCGACGGCCTTAGTGACGAGCAGCCAATCTCGCCCAAGACGATGTTGTACGGCGAGGGAGCTCGTACTAGGAAGAATTGAATGGACTTAATGACCGATCTGGGAGCTCGTCCTACGGTAACCGGAAGGGTAATAACGCCCTCGGGTTGTACCGCCTCCTGATTGAAGCTCTGCAACTGGGATGGTGCGGGGCGTATTTGAATCCCTCCGACCTCAAGTTTATCCAGCACTCGGAAGATAATGTCGACGGAGGCACCAATGTCGATGTAGACCCGTGGACGTTCTTGTTGCCCACCACGGCTTGTATCGTGATGGCGTCTTGGTGGGGCATGATTTTGGGCACCGGTCATCTTTGGAGAACACGATTTCACCATCCCGTAGTCGCTTGTTCTTCGCTCCTCGTGGCCGGCCTCCGAGCTTCATTTTTAACGACGACCTCGTCGCTCTCGCAAGGAGCCCGGTAATGGCATAGACCGCCCATTGCGTTGGGACCTTCGTCTTCGTCATCTTCGGGTTGGAGTCGCCGTCGGTCGGCCCGCAGCTTGTTGCCACCGCTATTCTTCCCCATGCGCTTGCTCCCCGCCCACCGGCCGAGGTATTTCTTGAGGCTCCTCCCCGACGAGCTCGTCAACTGCAAGCCTGTGTTCGCAATCCTCGGTATCATGACCATACCCCTGATAGTCACAAGACTCCGACCTCTTCTTGGACCCTCCTTTCATAGGAGGGCTTTGAGAAGTGCTCGGCGTGGAGCTCGAATATCTCCGCCCGATTTGAGCGGAGGAGGCGCCGGCGCGGGGTTTTGCCGAGGTCCGAGCCTCGATTCCAGTGGCCCTCTCTTGATTACTCGTCAAGGCGCCGCGATCTGCGCCTCGACTTGGTCATCCGCTTCCTCCTCACGCCCTTCCGCCGTCCCGGATCTCCTCTTCTTCCGGTCCGACTCGCCTCCTTTGACGGTTGTCTACCAGTTTCAAAGTTTACTCGCCGTCTTTGGTTTCTCCCCGTGATCTCTTTGTTCGGTCTGCCGGCCGGATCCCGCTTGAAACGCGTTGATGATGTAGAGATCGTTACTATCGCCGATTTTAAGCGACTCTTTGATGAACCTCGAGCGAAGTTCGACATCGCCTCGCCCCGCCTTGGTGGATTGTGAGCGTCGGAGGAAGGTCACGGGTGGCATCTCACGATAAGCGCCATTTGAATCGATCCATGAGGTCCCAGGCGGTGTATCTTATTCGTTCCATGAGCGAGTGAACCAGCGCCGGCGTTGGAGACCAAAGACCTCGGGAAGATTTTGCACATGTGAAAATTCTCCATTCCTTGATTCGCCATGTTGGTAGTGTAGGTGAAAAGGAAGTCAGATGGGTCCCCGAGGCCATCGTAGGCAGCGATATTGGGTGCCTGCACTGCGGGGCAAGGCGTGTCTAGAATCTCCCGGAGAAAGGAGATGATTCTCCGCACGGCCGAACTCCGGAGGTCGCTGCCATCTCTCTCGGGGGGAGTGGGAGATCGGTAGCGTCGCCTATCGTCCCTCTGAGGAGTTCGGCTTCGTCTCTCCTCCCTCCTTTCCCGCCCCGCCTCGTGAGTGTTGCGCCGAGGTGGTGAGCGGCTCCGCGGATCACGCGGGGGCGAATGGTCGCGGTGGTTTATCCGCGGCGATCGGCTTCGGACGTCGGGGTGACCTCGCCATCTTGCCGAGGTGAACGTTGGTTGTCTCGGAAGGGCGACCTCGGCCGCCGTGGTACCCAACCGGGGACTCTCGAGGCCCGCCCATTTGTCCTCCGGTCGGGAAGCTTTGAAATTGGCCACGGTTGGCGTTGAAATTGGTCACACCGGCGAGGGCCTCGTGGACTAACGAATCGCTTGTTCGTCCTCGCTGAGGTCGGCATCTCCCCACGCTGGGGCGGCGGTCCCGAGGTGTATGGAAACGCTTCCATGTTGCCCTCGGTGTGTAACCGCCAGGCGCGTCGCGATCTCCTTCCGTGGCGGAGTGACCACCGGTTGTCCTCACGATTGTTCCGCGTCGGCGGCGGTGGTGCGTGTTCTCGCCATTGAGTTTTAGAGGAAAACGAAGCTTTCTTGTTCGTAGTTTCCACGACGGCGCCAATGATAAATCTAATATATGTGGATATGTGAGATTTATGTGAGGCGAAAGAACACCAAGGCCTTTACGTGGTTCAATCGTTAATGAGATCTACGCCCACGGAGGAGTGATTCCTCAATACTTTCACTTGTGTTTCGAGTACAGTTAGTGAGGTTACAAGCTCTTAGCATTCAAATAGTTGCCAACCTTTCTACCTTCGATCTAACTCCTATTTATACATATTTGGGGACTCCTAAAGGCGTGCTCATTCCCTCCATTGGCCGGGACTCTTCCTCTGGCGTGTAAGGGCTCTTCCTCTCGCCTGTAGGGATGCTTCGCATTCCGTGCGCCACGTGGAGGGTGGCGCCTGACTCAAGTTCTGGGGGCTAGGGTTTTGGGGGCTGATTAGGGTTTGCCTTGGGCTCAACCGTGTGGGCCCGGTACTAATGTCAGGCCCAGCTCGTTTAGGCCTGTCAGTGGGCTTGAGCGGTTGGGCCATATCCATCATATGTGTTATGTATGATTAATTTATTGGTTTGACGTTTCAATTTTAGAATATTCTAACATTGTAAATGTATGAATTTTAAACATATACCACAACACAAATGCTTATGATATATGCATCCGTTAATGTATATCTTGGCATTGTTAGTATCTTATGTAACACCCTGAAATTTTGCAATGCTAATTTCTTAAACTTTATATGACATAAAGTAGAAGCTCATAAGTTTTGTCAAATAAAAAATACATATTTATGTCTATAATATTTTCTTAATTTGGTATTAGGAAGTATAACGAGCCATACTTCAAAATTTACCAAAACTAATTTGAGACCATAATACCATAACAACATTTATATTAAACAGTACTAGTTTGGGTTAATGCAAATCAAAGTGCTATATTAAATCAAATAATCCTATTTCCAAGATCACGAACCAATAACTTATCCTTAAAATAAAATTAAAATTATAGGAATTGTAATAACATAAATCCTATAAACTTGAATTAAAGGTAAATAAAACTTAGAATCATCTGCACTAGTAATTCCCCACTATGCCACTCTAATTCGATTTCTCAACTGCAAAACTGGAAAATCGATAGGGGTGAATACATCATAAATATACCTAATGGTGAACAATACAATTATCCACAGATGTAATACAAGCTAATCTTTCATATTGCCACATAAATCAAATTTAATACCATGAAATTATATATATAACTGTGAGACCTTAATATTCTGTGAGGTCCTATATAATAATACCACGAGGCCTTAATATTCATTAACGCCTTAAATATAATAATATCATGAGACTTTAATATTTTGTGAGGTCTTAAATATAATAATACCATTAGGCTTTAATATTATGTGAGGCCTTAAATATATATAATTTCATAAGGCCTTAATATTCTGGGAAGCCTTATATATATATATATATATATATATATATATATATATATATATCTATAATATCATTAGACCTTAATATTTTGTGAGACCTTAAATATATCTTATAATATATAGTATAACATGAGAACATGTATATTAACATAATCACCAGATAGTCTTGAAAATAAATTCATATAATCAATATGAAAATAAAAGCATATAAAACAATAGCGATAATATAAACCACAAGCAAAGATAAATTTTCTCACCTTTAACCTTGCCTTGATTATCTTGACGGACCCCTAAATTGCTTCACCGATTAACAATCTTAAAATTTAAGATTGAAAAAGGAACTAAATACTCCAAGCCCTTCTCCTTGATGTGACTCAGAAACAAGAAGAAGAAAAAAAAAAATGTTATGCTAATTTGTTCTTTTGGAAACGTAAATGTGTGTCCTATGGGATAGGGAATAACTCCTATTTATAGTTTTAAAAATGAAAAGCTCTAATGGGCATAAACTTTCAAAGTATTAAGATATTAGAACTTGAAAAATATTAAAAACTATATATCTATATATATATATATATTCATAAAAAAGAAGATAGACATTATTTTTTAAAACATAAACTCATTTGATGTATATACAATATATATACGTAGATACATATATCAATACATTACATTATCGATATAACTTTAATACATGCTTGGGAAAAGAATAAAGTAATAATATAGAGTAAATCTATATCTAGAACACACGTTGAGTTTGGAAGCAAAAGGATCCATATCTACATGTATTCAATCATCCCAAACATTAAAATTATTTATGTTTATGTTGGTTTATTGCTTTTACTTGTGGATTTTCCGTTTTAAATAGTAGTATAAACAATTTTAAACTATGCATTCGCTAACATATGCCTTAGAACTAAAAATGTTAACAGTTGCAAATAATATATGTATTGAGTGCTAATGATTGTTAATTAAATGCAATAAATCATCAAAATGAAAATATTCCGAAATTTTAACATATGCAACGGGCATATGAAGTACATGCAATACATTGGAAAATGAGTGCCAAAATATATTAATTATTCATGTAAACAATGGATCAATTATAAATTATTTGACTGTGCAAAGTCTTAAGTTTACATATGCTATTAAATATTAGTTTGTTCAGCAATATAATTATACAAGATTATAAATGTGCTGCAGCATGTGAAAAGTGTTCAATAATTTATGTACAAAATGCAACCCATTATATTCAATAGAAGCGAGCAAATTTTTTGTTATATATGTGTTAAATAAATGTTAGTTTGTGCCACGATAATTATAGCAGAGTATATATTATAATTTCACAATAAATAATTATATGCGATCAACATATCAACAATCCACTATCAATACAAAGATGAAAAAATGTACAATGTTTTACTGCTCATTTACAAAAATTCTTGTTAGTGCAACAATAAATCTATTTATAAAATATTTAATATGTCCAATAAATATATTCAAATCATTTACAAATTTTACTGACCATAATACAATTACCGGTTATTCGAACAACGTAAATATTGTGTATGTGTGACATTTAATTAAATAAGTGCGAAACATTTGCAACAATAGATCAATGTGTTGAAGTTGTTTCAATTGTTACAGATAATAATATGATATTATCAAGTAAGAGCTTTTGGTACAATAATAATACGTCATCAATAATTTATGCAACTAAATAATTTGATATGTGCTATACATTGCAAAATATTCTTCAAATATTTTTAAAATATGTGAATATCTAACATGAACTATGTGCAAGGAAAATAATAAAGTGTGCTACTACATGCATGACAGAAACTCCCAAAATATGTGAAGATATAGAAAATACAGAAGAGCATTATAATTATAACTTATAAGGGATAGGGGTGAGCAAAAATCGAACCGAATCGAAAAATCGAATCGAACAGAACTGAAATTAGCGGTTTGGTTTGTACAGTAAACGGTTCGGTTCGGTTCGGTTTCAAAATTTTGAAATCGAAATTAATTCGGTTTGGTTTCGGTTTGAGGAAAAAAAATCGGTTTTCAAACCGAACCGCCTGAATTTTTTTTATATTATATTTATATATATATATATATATGTTATTTCTATTATTAATATTTAAATCGGTTAACATTATACATACATATAATTATATATATATATATATATGTTATAAATATTATAATATTTATATTAATTATAATTTAAATTCGGTTAAACCGAACCAAATCGAACCGAATATTTCGGTTCGATTTGGATATATAAAACGGTTAGGTTCGATTTGGGTTTAAAAAAAAAATCAGTTTTTGATTTTTTTGGGTTCGGTTCTATTTTGAACCGAACCGCCCGAATGCTCACCCCTATTAAGGGATGTACGAAATTGTCGATCAAAATAGGGGAGGACGATTCCAATCCTAAATGTGTGAAGATATGACAAATGCAGAAGAATCCCTATAATTAAGGGATGTGGAGATATTCTCGAGAGTTGAAGAGACCCATGCCAAAGAGTAGGGGTGGAAGCGGTTCGGGTTCGTAACGCACCGATTTTTTCGCTAATCGAACCAAAATTTTCATAAATTTAATAACCAAACCGAACTGCTTATTAAATTTGGTTAACCAAAAACCGCATCGGTTAGTGCGGTTCGGTTTTCGGTTAACCGAAAAATCGAAAAATTGTTTGGAGATTACATGAATTTATAAGAAACGATATGTCATAAGATACAGCTTTGCAATCAGATGTGTAAACTTTTCAAATTTTAATGTCCATAAAAAAATTCATCCAATATCCATCAATAATTCAAAATAAATCAAAGCAATCAACATCAATCCATCAACAAACTATCATGTTCATGCAATGATAATTTGATACATTAGAGTAATTTGATAATTTGATACATTAGAGTAATAGGGTTCAACTTTAATTAATATTAGTAATTAGTTTTTACAGATTTATAGAAAATAAAATAATTAATAAAATAAAAAAGATTTTCGGTTTTTCGGTTAATAACCGTTCGGTTATCGGTTAACCGAAAACCGAAAAAAATTAAAATATTATACCGCAAACCGAACCGTAAACCGAATATGCGGTATATGGTTAACCGAATATGGTACGGTTTCGGTTCGGTTCGGTATTAACCGATAACCGAAAACCGTTTCCCCAGCCCTACCAAAGAGTGGTGACGAAGCAGTAATTTTTTTCTACCATGCTTACCCCTACTCGATTTGCAGCATTAACTAAATGCTGATTTCATCAAGTGAATATGGAGCATACTTTTGGGTGAGATTTGTGGTTATATTTAATTCTTATTTCTTATACGTATAGACATTCTTACCAGATCCATCTCCTATATATATCATGTATGTAACCACTTTCTTGAATTTTCAACAATTCTGGACCATTTTTCATTTTGATTTTTGGATCAATATATTGTATTATTATCTTTTACCGCCAAGAATCAACTTTATTGAACTACTACTTTGTTGATAAACTAAAACATAAAGAAATAGCAATGGATATACCACATATTTAATCACATACGTATTTAATCACATCCGCTCCTCTACGTGACCAAATAGCGCATAGTGCTTTCGGCGTATTCTGATAATTATTAACTATAAATAAATAAATGTTAAATATCAGTGTATGTATCAAACTGCTTATGACAATTGAGAAAGTCGAAGCCAGGCAATTTTGAAAATCAAAATTTTAAGAATAATATCCTGTCGAGGCCAATTCCAATAGTCTATACTACAATTTAGTATAAAGATTAGACTAAAATAGTGTTTAAGTTTCTAAAGTGTTTCGATATCAGCACTAGATGTTACTAAAATATTTAATTGAATGTTACAAATTTAATCATCAATATGTACACTATATGGTAATCCTTGAACTAATAATTAAGAATTTATTTAAAAAAAGAAATATATAATATTAAATAATTGAATATTTGTAACGTATGTTATTGTTGTAAATTTCATTGTGCAGTTTAATGGTAGATTATAATTAATAATAATCATCATAGTGCACCATCGGATTTGCCCTTAATATTAGCTCATGGTTTTTCAATTCAATAATTAAATTGCAAATAATCATTATGTTCACTAATTATATATTATACACATTCAGTCTCCAAATACAATGTAGGGAACATATGTCAACAATTCATATTTTTATATATTTAATTTTACTCATTCGATAAAATTATTTTACTCTAGTCTAGTTGAAAAATGAAATACTTTTCAGAAAGAAAAAAAAAGCCACAGCCGCTATTTTTTGTAAATAGGAGAATAGTAAATGATAGGTTTTGCGTGTTGGTGAATAGGAGTTGACGGCGTCGTGTAGCGACCAAAATGCTTTCTCGTGCGGCACACGTGATCGCCGCTTTTCAATATTCGACCAATCTAATCTCACACGTGTCGATACGCTGGATTTTAAAGCCAAATAAACACACCTTCCTCGTTCCCCGCGCCACGTGTCCGCGCACGTGCTCGCCTCTCTTCGCGACGCCCTGCTCCTAAAAGTAAAAGCACCCGATCTTTTCCTTCTATTTTCGGTGCCATTTGCTAACTTTTATTTCATCCGTCACATTTAAAATGATCCATTTACTTTTAATATGATTATTTAAAGAATGATATAAAATAATTATATCTATAAAAAATATATAGATTTATAATTTTTGAAGAGATAATTATTTCATAAAAATGAAACATACTATCTTAGATGAGACGATTCAAAAAAGAAAAATATGTCATATTGAGTGTGACGGAGGGAATATTATTATTATTATTATTATTCTACAATCATAACTCCTCAAATCTATTGTCCATGCCCAGCAAAAATTAAAATATTAATATGAAGTTTTATAAGATTATTAGCCCTGATTTTTTAAATATAATTTATTTATTTTGTATAGTTTACATATTTTTGTATAGAAACTAGATTTACCTAAAATTTACTTTAAATGACAGTTAAGAGTTTCTCGTGTCATAAAAAGTGAGAAAATATTGTCAACTATATCCGTATCTGAATACAATTTCATATCAGATTCTATATTTATTGTTGATATTTTATAAAAATTGGATCTGCAGTTTAATTTTGCAATCCGACTGAAGAGTCCCCCCTCAAATATTTGTATAAGACAATCTCTATCGATAGAAAACGTCTTTAGTACAAAATTAATTTGTGCTACTCTTTTTTAATCCAACAAATGCGCTATTTTTATAATTATACATATTATTCTACTAAAAAGTTATATTTAAACATAGAATATCGACAAACAACTAATAATAATATTATTTTATTTTACAATTAAGGAACAATTACACCAAGGATCGCCTCTCTTAATCCCTAATTAACTGTTGCATAACCAAACACATGAAAATAATTAAGTAGAACAACAGGTGTTGGAGTGTCCGCCTGAGCCGGCTTTAAGTCCAATTTGAGTATAAATTATAATTTTAATATTCGAGTATATAATTAATTATACTTTAACTTTATTTAATTCTACACTGTCATGTGAGAATAGCACTACGGGAGTGACATTTGTAAAGCACGTCTCGTTTTTAAAGCATCATTACATTGACCTTATATCAATAATAAATTTATATAATTCGTATTTCAAAAGCCAACGATTAATCTAATTCAAGTGTTGGTTTTTTTATAGTTTTTTTATTTAATTCATAGAAAATTCGTAGTTATTGCCTTCCATGAGTATTATATAAAATTCATATTCTTGTGCAATAACCTATAAACCACACATAATGGGTGGACTTCACTTGGTCAAGTGCTAGGTTTATACATCTACAATAGTTTAACTTTCTAATTTTTAGATTAAATTCTGACTGTATGAATTCCTTTTATACCTATCATGTTTTTCATTTCGTTATAATTAGAAGGGATAGTTACAGTTTATGTCCCAAATTTTGACGATATTTTAAAAATTATCTCGAATTTTACTTGATATATTAAAATATCCCAAAATTTGATGATATTTCAGAAAATATCTCGGTTTAAAGTTTTCGAGGATGAAATGCTCAGTTATTTGAACTATAGTTTATACAAGACGGAATGCTGAGTAATTTGAGCTATAATCCACGCGAGAATCCGACGAACATGCTCAATATTCTATGGCCAAAAACTCTGAACCGGAACATTTTTCAAATCTCGTCAACGTTGAAGACATTTTAATGTATTAACTAAACTTTGAGACATTTTTCAAATTCTTATCGAAGTTTGGGACATTTTAATGTATTAACTAAAGTTTATGATATTTTCCAAAATCTTATCAAAATTCGGGACACAAAATGTATTTATCCCTAATTAGAATATAGAGGTTCATCATGAGATCAATAATATTCTTTTAATTCTGAATTTAGTAGGTAAAGTATTTGGTTTATATTAACATAACATGTTTTTTTTTGTCATTAAATACAGAAATTTTAAAGGCCGCGTCACGGTGGACTCGAACCCGAGACCTTTGGCCTCACGACAACCACCACTACTACTTAGTACCTACCAACACACGCACACAATGTTTTTTTTTTCTACTTGGAGGAAGGGAAGTGGTGAGGATTGAACCCTCGATCCCTCTCTTACATAAAGAAAGTATCATTGCTTGTATGTTTTTGAACGAAATACATAAGATGCTTTTATCCAATTAAAAGTGAACGACAATTTTCTTATGTATATATATGACCAGTGACGGAGCCAGGAAATATTTTCTGGGGGCCCAATTAATAATAATTTTAAAGGTAATAAAATAATATTTTAAAATAAAATTATAAAATAATAATAATTTAAATAATATAATGAATTTATTATAATACTTTTAAAAATTTGATTGATAATATTAATTACATATAAAACTTTATTATTTGCATATATCTTTATTTTATCAATATAAAATAAATTATAGAAAAGAAAAGAAATAGCATTTTGTCGACATAAAACAAATTATAGAAAGAAAAAATGAAAGAAAAATAAAGGAAAATAAGTATAGGAAAAGAAAAATGAAAATATGTAACTAAGAGTGCATCAACCACGATCTCCTAAATGAGAGATGAAAATCATAACCTATTAGATTACAATAGATTTATTTATTAAATATTAAATATCTATAGAGAGATCACACATGTTTAGTTAAGAGTTAATTCACATATATAGTATTATTATTTACATACATATTTTTATTTTATCAATATAAAATAAATTATATAAGAAAGAAAAAAAAAGATCCCAAAATAAAGAAAAGAAATAGAATAGAGAGTGGAAAAAAAGACACAAACTAAAAAAAAGAAATAGAAGAGAAAAAAGAAGAAAGAAAGAAAGGGAAAAAAAGGGAGAGAGAAGATGAAAAAAAGGAAAGTAACGCCAATAAAGAGAAAAAGAAGGAAGAAATAGAAAGAAAGAAGAAGAAATAAAGAAAAAGAAGACGCGACCGCTTTGAACACGGACCTTTCATCACATAACAAAGCGATTCTTATCCATCGACTACACCATCTCTTTAAAATATTTACGCTTATCAAATATATATCTATATTTTAAAAAGTTGGGGTAGAGCGACCCCCAGCTCTAACGCGCTCCGCCATCGATAGGACACTTTATTTCCGGTATATAACTCACGTGGTAGTCCATATAAGTTAACCTTAACAAATTATTAATCTAAAAACAATTAATAACAGAAAATTCCATAAAGGTAACTGTTTGTCTCGCTATTTTACCAAATGGGTTGAAATGAAACTAGTGGATATTAAAAGACGAGTAATATATTAATTAAATATAAAATACTATACATAAAAATGATCTAAATAAAGACATATGCCGTCGTTGAGATCTATTAGGATTACCTTAAACTTGCAAATTAAGTAATAATTCGCCCTCTCAGTCTAATTACACCTAGTCAAAATCCACATGAAAAAAGTCAAATTTCCAAAATTGCATGATACGTATTGCGTTTGGAAAAATTAAGGTAAGGCACATTAGAATAGAAGACATCTATCAATCAGAGGAAGAATTCTAAGTAGCTTTCGAAACGTTCTTTTATAAGTTTATGAGATAACATATTTTAATTATGAATAAATCTCGACAAATACTATTCGATAAAAAACTTCAGCATTTGTGGTGAAAAATCAGGAGAAAATAATGTTTAAGAATAATAGAATAATAGCCCCAAAAGTTTGTCTGTAAGAAGATGTTTACTTTATATGATTAGCATTTTGAAGGATTGACTATTTAATAGATTAAATATGTGATAAGATAACTTTTATCTATCAATCCTAGTTTACTACAAAGAATTAATGAATGATTAAAATTGAGATAAATAATTCTCCCTTTATTTGAAGGATTATTTCAATCCTACCTATATTGGTTGGATTAAAATTAATGAAGAACAATTCAAATGATTAAAATAATATCGGACTTTGGGATACCCTCAAATATTAATTTTAAAAGTAAATACGTGATTAAGTTGGATTAATTTTATCTATTCAACCTAATCATGCAAATGAAATACCACCTAAATGTCTCAGAAAAAGAAAATAATATATGTAAAAGAAAAGGAAAGTAAAAACAAACTTCAAAACCAAGCAATCCCTACTATGTAATTAGATGTATTAACTCCACCACGTTAATCACATTCAGCCTACTATTCGTGGGTTGAAATTTTGAGAAAAAACTTATTGTATTTGGGCTGTAAAGGACTATTTTTTTCTTCAAAATTTCAACCCACAAACAATAAGATTCTGGCGTGCACTAACTACTTAATGATTAATATCGAGGCTCCACCACGTTAATTCCATCCAGCCACGTGGCGAATCATGTGATCTATTATTGGGTGCCGCGAAAAAGTTGATGTCGGACCGACAAATACCCAGGTATTAGGTATCCAGTAATGTTGATAGGGATGTCGATGTAATTTGAAATTTATGGGATACTTCGAATAGATTGACAATCCCCGGGTTGAGTTTAAAACATTGAACTCGAAAATAATATCAAGCCGTATAATTCAAATCGGATATCCGGATAATCCGAGTGAATTTATCAGAAAAAAGACAAAACCTAATAGGTTGATTCGAAAATTGAATAGATTGATCCGATTAATTGAAATTTTTCTCGTTATATGATTTTCAAATTTTAATATTTCTTTTGAAAGTCATTATAATAAGATTTGTTTTTCAAATATTTGTAAAATATGTTTTGATTAATATTTTAATGTTTTCACTATTTATTCATTTTTACGCTAATATTTGATACAAAATATTTGTTATTGAATATATTATTATTAAGAAAAAATATTTAAATTATTTTTTTCTTGAGCTTTTTGGTCCGATTAGCCTGAAGGGTTGCCCCGAAATGCAAGAGTTTCGTTTTATTGTTGAAATTTCTAACTCGAAAAAAAATCAACCCGAATGACATGAACCAAATAGTCTGATAACCCATGTGGGTTGACTCGAACCCGAGTTGGTTGATCCGATTGACATCCCTAACAGCCGTCTTCAAGTATCGGTTCGGTACCAAGTGTCACATAAATGAGTTATCGGGTATCGGGTCGGTACCGAGAGTCATATAAATGAGTTTATTGGGTATACCATCGGGTAATCGAGTATTACCCAAATACCCATATTTAAATTTTTTATTTATTAATTCAAATTTATAAAATGAGAAAAAAAGGATATATAAGAGATAAAAACAGCAACAATTTTGCTCTCCTCTCGAATGACTCTCTTCTCTCAGTCCATTTCTCTCTCGTAGTCCCACGATGCCCCTCCCCACTCCCCACCGTGCCAAGCCCAACCTAATCACGCTCTCTGATGGATATTTTTTATGTACACATTTCTTTTTCTTTTGGAAAAAAGAGATTGCTATAGTAGAACATCTCGAATAGCATACCTGAACTAGGGATGACTAAAGAGGATTTAGTTTTAATCGATTATTTTTGAGTAATTAGGGTACCCGAGTAAATAATTCAGATCGGGTAATATAATTTGGCTAAAATCAGGGTCGTATACTCGACGTTTTTGGATCTGGTACCCAATTAGTCACTCATACTAATTAAAACACGTTATTTCAGTACTCAAGAAAACAAAACAAAATATTATACTCATTCCGTCAATCAAAAGTGTATCAAAAATTTATACTCACTTTTGGCGAACGGATGGAGTATATATATTATTGAAAGAATTTTTCTTAACCGTATGTTTTGATTCTTGGATTTGTATATTGAAAAGAGAATGGTTGGGCTTGTACACATTGTTTCCTGATAGCACTGTTCCAATCTCATATCTGAATTGTTTACTTGATTGCTTATGTTGTCCCATTATCTTATACAAAAGTTCGATCATACAGTGTGTAGAAGATCACAAAAATATATATGATTGGTTAAGCTAGTCGAGATATAAAAAGGATCACAACCGAGATAGCTTGATGACGAGTTATTGGTATAGCTGCAGTATAGATAAAAAATAACTTGACGTCGGACGCGCAAGACGCACTGGCAGCGCCGATGAGAGCGTAACGTCGAACACGATGCTCAGCGTCGGATGGAGGCGCATGAGCGCACCGAATGGGCGTGCGGGGCACTGGGCGCAAACTGGGCGGTGCCCTAGCGTGCAACCCAGCCCGCTCGGCCGACCAGACCCGCTTTTCAACCCAGATTCAATTTTTCGGTTCGAATCTAGTTTTAACGAGTCCGGTACGTGCCAGAGCACGCGAGGCCCATTTCAAAGATAAATTGAAGATCTGTTCGTGCAATTTATATAATAAATTAGACAGAGACGTACAGGATCCACGAATCGACCATGATGAACGAATTTTATTTTATTTATTATCATTCATAGCATGTCGTGGATATTTAAATTATTCAGTAGCATGCAATGAATGTTTAATTACGTGAAAAGCATAGATATATGTTTACGTGATTAACTACGTTTAGCAAGCATTCTAGGTTTATCACGTTTTAAAACATATTTTAAAGAACATGTTTTACATGTTGAGTTCTATAAAGAGTATGTTAGGATTACGTGATCTGCAGGATAATTCTTTTAAAATAAGAAGACTAAGCAAGAAACCCGATGTTTTAATTCTTAAATTAAATACGTCAAGATCTCCATATTTTGATCTATAAACAAAGTGATACGCACTGTGAGTAAACGTTCACACACGTGGCTTGCTTGCACTGTTTATCATATGTTTGTTAGATGAGACTTCTAAATAAAATATTTTACTCTATTGAGAAGTGAGATTTTCACGTGTAAACGTCCACAGGCTTGGCTTGCATGTTCGATTTTCATAAGTTCTCTAGGGATAGATGTAAAATGATATGACAAACGAAATTGAATTGGAAACAGTATGGTCCGCGTGAGTATGTCAATTCTAAGAATTCGATTTTCTGTTGTCAAAATTTTGGTCACTGCTTAGGCATCACCTCAGGTACAATTGCCGCCGAAGTCCATTCTTGCGATAATGATGCGGTCTAGTTAAAGTCCAATTATTAATTTCATTTGTCATAAGGTTAAGTTGACATGGATTGAAATTAAACCGCTAAAAGCTTTATTTTAGTTTGGTCGAGGGTTCATGTGTAAACGTCCACACATGTGGCTTGCATGTGAGATTCTTTGGGCTATTGGAAGTTTTAACCAATATTGTTTTATCAAAAAGTTACAATATTGTTCAGATATGTCTCTTACTCTGATTATCAATATGATCGCAAAAAACCCCTTATCCGGTCCGAACTATATCGAGCGAAAATGAAACATGGAATATGTTCTTATCGTAGAAGAACACATATTCGTGCTTACTACTCCCAAACTCGATGTCCTTACTGACACATCAACTAATGAGCAGTGAGAGTCAAACAGACTTTGGCATAAGTCAAACAATATGACTAAGTGACTACAATGTCGAAGGGCTTGCAGCTGCAACATCAGTCGATGGTAGACGCAACTGAGATCTGGTTAAGTCTCGAGAGTAAGTTCGGGAGTTTGATCGAACAATCTGCTTCCACACGATAAGAGAAATCTTAACATATAAGATGGAAGAAGGAAGTTCGATCCATGAACATGTCTCCCATATGACACAACTTATGGATAGTCTTGATCAATTAGTAAGACGTATCGACGACGAAGCCAAGGTTGATATCATTATCAATACACTCCCAAGTCATTATTTATGTTAAAGTACTTTCTTATTTTTACAGATCTATAAAATTTGTATTTATTTCAAGAATTATTGCTCATGAGTTACCCCTTTTATATGTAAATTCAAAAGATGGAGGTATACAACTCATAATTTTCCCATTTACTAACTAAATTCAAGAGTACTAATTCAATTCAAGTCTTGGGACAAGGGGATAAACAGTACAATAACTTCTTTTTTCTTTTTATATCAATTGATAATTTTTTTTTTTATTATATGAGAATAGATGTTTTATTAATTCTCAATTATTTTTAGATGAATGTATATACAACTTTGTGTCCTTCTCATGCTTATTAAGGAGGGGGAAGCAAGATATCCGTGAATTTCGGCAAACCAAAGAAACCGAGCTTTGATTGCAAAACCCAAAATTAAATGTGAGGTGAAATTAATTCAAATAATATTTTATTCATGAAAAAGACCACACTTCTGACTTCACCAAGCACTTCAATTTTTTTAATATATTCATCAAGCATCTTTAATCATTTCACTTCCATTTCGAGGGCTTCATTCAATCTTTCGTACTGTTAATTATTCGTATGAAAATGGCTATACTCTTGCCAAAAACAGGAGTTGGCCGAATTCCATGAACTTTTATATATTTTTCAATAAAATTTGAAAAAATGAATTATTCTAGTTTACAACCTAAATTCAACCATCTTAATCATTGTCGCGTAGCATCGAAAGTGGGGAATCTTCTAAGTGTGCAAAATAGTATATGATATGACAAATTAGTTGAGTGATGCATGGAATGCATTTAGTTTCCTTGATTACTTGGGGTCTAGGAATATTTGGCCATGTTCACAATTTACAACTATCGTCACCCAAAATATAAATTAAATGCAATAATCACTAATTGGTTGATGATCGTGAACAAGTATGATTTGTTGGTTATGTGATTATTTTAGAGTATGGTAGAACCACTACAATTATATTTATATATATATATATATATATATATATAGAGAGAGAGAGAGAGAGAGAGAGAGAGAGTTTGGCTCAAATAAGAATCATTCTTATCCTAAAACTAAGAATCAAATGAATTAGTTATGAAAGTCGATGAATCCGTTGAGAAAGTTAATGAATTCAAAAATTCGTAATTTTCACCCGATTCGAATCCCATGAGGGCAAAATTCTATTTTTGGATTCAAGAACTTTCCCAAATGGATTCATCAACTTTCACCGTGAATTCATCGTTTTTGGTTCTCACGCTCACGATAAATATGGTTCTCACGTTAACCTCCCATATATATATATATATATATATATATATATATATATATATATATATATATATATATATAAAGGGATGGATCAAAGAACCACAAGTATTTTGAGAAATGAGAACTAATCCTAAGCGTAGATCTAGGTGTATCCGATGGTTTAGATTTAATGTTATTTTATGATTTTTTTTTGCAGATTTTATTAATAAGATTATTATTGTATTTTTACTTTTTAGTGTAATTGATTTATTCCTTAAATTGGAGGATTATTTATGGTAGGTGATTAATTATAAATATTTATTATCTTCATCTAGTTCTAATTTTATGGTCTTTATGAAAGCATATTACATATTTTCGTGTATTGAAATATTCAGCTTGCATAGTAGATTTTTTATGAGAATTTCATAGTAAAATTTCGTTTTTCATTTAATTCGGTTTATGCATTTATTATATAACCTTATGCACAATTTAAATGTTTGTTGTGCACGAAGTCAACCTGCATATTTTGAAAATATGTATACGTAATTAATATAATGATTCACGCACAACGGTAACTACTTCATCTATATTGTATTGTAACTCATAATATAGTAAACGTTGTTTTATACATTATTCTATGATCGTTGTGCAATATTCACAAATATACTACCAGGATAATGTTCATCAACATAATGGATGATGTGCGAGTCTGTCTTGTGTTCAATGTACAGCTACTATCTAGTTATGCATATTATTTTAATTACAAAAATAATCATAGTTGTATATCATTATTATTTTTTCCACCCACTAATTGTGGGATTTTCGGTGCGAAAATTATATTTAGGATTTTTATTTTAAGGTAAAAAATTTATTTTTACATTAATTGTTATTCAAATAAGGATTCTCAATTATGTCAGTTTGATTTTTAGTTATTGTTTTATTTCGCATAAGAACATACACTCCTATGCACAACCATTAGCATCGTATGCACAATTATTAATTTCAGAGAGAGAATGTGAATTGGCGAAAAATCGGAGATTGCACGAAAAATTAGGATTGGATGAATCTTTATATTGACCTTTATGCCCCTAACACGTTTTAAACCATAAAAATAGTATATAAAATAGTCAAACTTGTTTTAAAGCATGAATTAAATATGATCCATTAGATTCACTACAAAAAAACACGCGAACAGCGACGAAAAAATCCGTTTCTAAACATCAAATATCGGTCGTAAAAACAGAATCATGACGGATCGTGACGGATTTATTCCGTCGCTGAAAGTCTCGTTGTTACGAAGACAACGACGGTAACCATTCCGTCGCTAAATTTTGAAACGGACTTGCGACGGAAAACTCCGTCGTTGAAAAGTAGTCGTTTGACTCGTCGTTTATTACGTCGAATTAACAACGGAAACGTGCGTCGTTATTTACGACGGAATAATTTTCGTCGCTAAATTTTTTTGACAAGTCCGTCGTAGATCCGTCGCAAATAACGACGGACTTTTTCCGTCGCTAAACATTTCCGTCATAGTTAGGGATGGCAATGAACGGATCTCGGGCCGGATCCGCCAGGTCCGCATCCGCATCCGTAATTTTTTGCTTGGGTCCGGATCCGATCCAGATCCATTGGGTCCAAAAAAATTAGATCCCGACCCAGATCCATAAGATCCACAGGATCCAGGGTCCAGACCTAGATCCATATATTTTCTCTTCTAAAATAAATTCTAAATCAAATATAATTCACAGTAACACCATAATAATAATAATAATCTAAATACATATAACGCTATAATAATTATTTCAATATTCTACAATCATCACTACACAAGAAGATGTTAGTTACAAATTTACTTTTGCTTTCATGACAAAGAAATAATATTGCAATATTAATAGAAGAAGTAGCACATATTTTAGCAAATAGACCACTCATATACAAAATTTTCTCAATTACATGGTACAAATTTCAAATATTATTAACATACTATCCAATTTCAGAACCTAGTTTATCCAACTTCGACTAGAAAGAAAAATAATATAATACACTTATAAATATAAATAAAATTATATATACATATATATTATATGGATCCATGGACCGGATCCGATCTCAAAGTCGAGATCCGGATCCAGATCCGGATTTTAAAAGAATGATCCGGATCCGGTCCAGATCCGTCGGATCCTATTTTTGAAGATCCAGATCCGGAAAAATGGATCTGGATCTGCGGATCTAGACCGGGTCCGAGATCCACTGCCATCCCTAGTCGTAGTTGAGTCTCGCATCCGCCGCTAAATCTTTTCACTAGTCCGTCAGAACTGTCGCAACTAACGACGGACTTTTTCCGTCGCTAAGTATTTCCGTCGAGATACGTCTCAAATCCGATGCAAATCAACGACGGAATTATTTTCTTCGTTGATACACCACGACAAATTAGGTTGTGTTCCGTCTCAGTTCCGACTTAATTCCGTCGCTATACTTAAAATTGTTGGGCAGTGAGTTTCAGATTAGGTTTTACCCGTGTTTTTTACCTGTATTATATCTATTCACAATCATCACTATTCTATAATTCACAAATCCAACAACTATTCAATACATCCACAATCATCACAATTCTATAATTCACAACAACTATTCGATACGGAGTTATAAATCCAAATCCAATTCAACAATTCAACAATCCACATCAAATCCAATTCAACAATTCAACAATCCAAATCCAACAACAACAATTCAACATATCCATAAATGAAGTAAAAACGTAAAGATAGGAATCAAGATGGTGGATGGGGTGATCGAGGTCCAGTACCGCTACTCGAGCCCGATAGGAATCGCTGGAATGCCTCCTATTGAGCTTGGAACTGAGCTTGAAGTCGTTGAGTAACCGTGCATGCTCAATCTGTTGTGCTTCAATCTCGACTCGATCGCTCACGCATCTCTCTCTCCACCGTAGTTGCTCCTCCATCTCGCGCTCTCTAACCGCATCGCTCCTCCATCTCTATCAATCTGCTCGATATCCGTGAGACTCCATACGAGATGTCGCCGCAGAGCCGTAACTAGAGTCGCTCTCCATGAATGTACGTGAGAGAACCAAAGACCAAAAATCTCTTTTCTTCGATGCGGCGCCTCAGGATACCCTTGAGGATCCGAGTCCTATCTACTGGCTTTCATCTGCTGGCTTGAGTCAAAATCGACTTGGTCCTCCACCGCCTCCCGTATTTGCAATAAAATCGCTTAAGTTTCCAAATAGAAGTTATTTTACATCACTACCATATTTAATATTTAATCTACTTACCGCGATGCTACGGGCCTTCCCATCTCAGATAACTTTCATCGGAGCGACATGATATTTCCGAAAAACATCCCATCGACACGAGAAATATCGACTCCACGCTCGCCTATTCATTCACTCAAACATTATTAATGTACATAAGCTAACATTTTAGACTAAATCAAATTGAATTCAAAAAAAATACTTACAATGTCGGTAGCATAATCTAAAGCACATCCGAGCCACCCCCGTGCTTGACGATCCCATCCCCTCACCATCCGCTCATATCCTACTCCTTCTAGCTTTTTCCGCCTTAGTCTCGCACCTCAAGTCGATTCCAATAATCTCGCCACGCAGCCAATCCGATCCGGGAATGAATGGAGGTGGCGCGTCGTCACTCTGTGCCTCTTGATCTTATGAATCAGATCCTTATATCTCACTGCCGCCTTTTGGCACCATGCACGGTAGACTACTTCAGTAGACAAAGCCGCATCCCAACAGAAATAATTCTGAAAGCATAAATTTGAAAATGATACATTTGAAATGCACATATAATGCACATTCGAAAATAATACATTTGTTGGGATCGAAAATAACGTGAAAGCAAGGTCTTATATGGGATCTTATAGGCTACTTTTTATATTGTCTAAGCAAGTTATGATTTTCTAAACAAGAATAGACCAAGAATGCTACGTTGTCTAGTATTCTTGTGTCTCTGTAGTATTGAGTATTCCTAACAATCAAGAGGTTTCGGATGGCTTAGTTTCGGTTTATAAATGTTTCTATTTCAATTCGATTTAGAAGATTAGAGATTCGGTCAGTCTTCAATTTTTGTCCCAACTACTTCAATTCTGACCGAACTAAGTGAACCTACATATATTTATTTGTAACTATTAAAATATACATTTCAATACGGTCAAAAACAAAATTGCTCATAATTTCAACAAGAATAGACCTATGAAGGATAGACTCATGAAGGAAACACTAAGTGTACTTGTGATTATACTTAAAGTTTAAATATATACCTATGTTTTCTAATTATACTTTCAAATTTCACCATCCATATTTCATTATGTACTTGTGATTTCGATCAATAAATATGCATTATTGAAATACCCAAGGTGTTTTACTAATTACTAGTGTCTATAACCTAGTTACACTATGAAAGATGAGAGCAAATTGTCTGATCAACAACTGTTTACCTTCAAAGCTAACTTTTGTTCTATAAATTTATTTCAAGATATGTAGAGCTAGTACGTTAATTAATATAGACAATCATAACAAATTAATATTCAAAATGTAGTGTACTTAATACAAAAATTTTATTGCCGTCATACTAATACTCTCCAAATAGTAATACAGTTATATTCAAAAGTCAACTTCGTCTGTAGGATACATTCTTTATTTTATTTGTTTATTTGTCGCACTTAATAAATCGAGTATAGAAACAACCAAAATAGTGTTTTAACTTATATATAGGTAATAGGTGGGGTGATTCCAAATCCCCCCCAAAAAGTTAACTGTTGGCTTCGATTTGTTTGATTATGTGCAGACAATTCTTTAAATTATTGTTAGTAGTAGCAAAATCACGTGTTACTGGTAATCACATCTTAAATAGAAATTATAATTAACATGTCCATGTCAAACTATTTTACTTTCTTAAGTTTGAAATAAATTGCATCGCATGTCTGCTTATAATGTTTAGGTGGTTGACCATAACTGCTTATCGTCTCACATATGTTAACTAAATAATTATACAAATAAGTAACTTAGTATCCAAAAAGAAACCATTCGACTCCTATATTTAAACTTTATGCATTGATTAGAAAGTATAATTAGAAAACATATATGCAATAAATTATAAAGAATACCGAAGTCTTGAAAATACACCGCCTCGATAATCGTGGACCAATTTCAACCGAAACCCCGATGGTTCATGACCTTCTCGAACGACTCAAGAATCACATGTGCAACATCATGCGATGGACATAAAATCCTACAATTGAGTTAAAAATAATATACATTATATTCAAATAAGTACAATTGAGTTAAAAATAATCTAATTAAACTATAGGTACCCATTCACAATAGTCAAGGTCTTCTTCCCCATCGTCTGATGTGTAGACCCACTGCCCGACCCCTCTCCTCCACCTATCGTAAGTCCTCCTACCGAGGCACCAACTCCTTCATCTGATGAGGTAGATGCAGAAATATTCCTATGATCACTAGACTGGACTCCTCTACCTCGTCCTCGACTTGCCATCTGAAAATAGATTTGGTACGTTACTTTAATAATTTTTTATTCTTCAAAAGTTATCTATTGTGCTGAATTTAGTTTCTGTTAGCTATTTGTTTAAACATTGTCATTGGAAAAGTTACATCTACAATATCTTTCAAGGTAATTCTTGTTTCTTTTCCTATAAAGCTTTAGACATAGGATTCATTGAAATGTGTTGTACTGCAGAGAAAACTTACTTTCTTATGCTTGAATGGTTGTTCAACAGTATTTTAGGCTTGTACTTCTAAATTTGCGGTTTGATGTCGATTCGTTGATGTGTCCTATTGCATGATAATATTTGAATATTTTGCTTATCACCGATGTGTACACATTCATTATCTAATTGTTATATCTAGGTCGAGTATCTAGTCCTCGACCATGGTTCGAGGCATCCAAATCAAATCTCGAGTAGAGAATTGTTATGTTTTGACTTGTAATGCATTAGTAAAGTGGGAGAAGAGGTAATGGTTCGTGAATTGTTGTGCTAGCTTGTTATACTCGATAGCCGAATAGAGAGAAGCAATGGTTGTAGCAAAAGATGATATGTTCGGATGGCAACAAAAAGAGAGAAAATATCGACCAAACTCAAATTTAGTGTACCAACCCGTGAATATGCATATTATGTTAGAAGTCACTCATTCCTCAACAACCAAAACCAACTTTGCTCGGTTTATGCACCTTCCTAATCATCTACTCATTTTCAAACGCTTGATATGAGAGAGAGAGAGAGAGAGAGAGAGAGAGAGAGAGGGTATTGATTATACCTTGAAAAGTCAAATTGCGGAGAGAGTGCATCACCGCAGCAAAGATAATTCGACCCTATTCATCTCCATCATAATCATCATCATTCAATGTATTATCATTTTCGATTCGATAATTCATATGAATCGATTCCGACAATTCATCATCTTCGATTCGTCATCTGCTTCTTCTATGTCTATCAAAGTGCCGTCAGGATGAACTCGTGTCATGTCATCATCAACCACTACATTTGTAATTAAAGGCATTTCATCCTCTTGAAATGGCGGAGGTACTATCGAACTAGATGATTCATCCGAGACTTCCACATTTGCTCTCGCTTTAATTTTGCATACATCCCACCAATCCTTTGTAGATTGTTTTAAACTCGGATAAGGACAATAGTATACTTGAACGGCTTGTGTGGCAAGGACAAACGGTTCATACTTATTATACCTTCGTCTATAATTCACAGAAACCAAATTGTATTCGGGATGCACCGATGTCCCCAATCGTGATGGATCAAACCACTCGCATCTAAACATTGTTACGGTCTTCATAGGTAGCCCATGGTATACCAACTCACAAACCTCCAAAGAATCGCCCATAAAATCGAGTTCATTCTTGTTCGCACCATAAGTTTCACCTTTAATGCACACACCATCGCTCATGGTGGCTCTTTGTGTCCCATGCTCTAACGTGTGAAATTTATACCCATTTATGTAGTACCGGATACGCCTTAATCACCGGAGAAGGCCCTTTGCTAAATCCAATATGAATGGATTGACGACATTGTTGGTATGGTCTTTGACCTAAATCCAACAAATCAATAAACATCTATCAATCGACCGATTAAATATTACAAAAGGTTCTGATTAATGGGATTATATACTCACATATGTATCAAACCAATGTGAGAAGTTTCAGTCGATTTCCTTTTGAATCTCAGAGGAGGAGATCCGTGGATGTAATCTTTTCAAGAAATCGATAAACAAACTTCATAAATAAATAGTTATAATTAGTATTTAAATAGTTATACTAATTGAAAGTTATACAACATAAAATTATAAATACTTACTTTAAATACATGTCCGCAACTTCAACACAATTCAATAGCACATATAATCGAGCAGCATCATACTCACTCGAATCTAGATATCTCTTCGACATTTTTCCAAAAGGCGCCCACCTTGCTTGAATATTGAAAGCATATCTGGGAAGTCTTCATGCCTAATATCTCCCCAACATTATAATTACGAGGCACATTCTTATGTTTCGCTTCTTACGTGACCTCGAAATAATAAGAACAGAATGTTGATGCTTCTTCTACTAAGTACGCATTGCAAATAGAACCTCCACTCGAGCTTTATTTCTCACGTTGTTTTTCAACTTACGTAAGTATCTATCAATGTATATAAAAAAGATTAATAGTTATATGTGTATATTTATACATATGGACAACAATTGTTAAAGTGGTCGTTTTACCTTTCAAATGGATACATCCATCGGTATTGAACTGGTCCGGCAATACGAGCTTCATCTCGCTAGATGGACCGGTAGATGTTCCATTGAATCGAAGAAACTAGGAGGAATATACGCCGAGCTTGCATAAAATGACCGGAATATTTTCAAGTTTGCACATGTCCTCAAGTTTGATGTTTCGAGAGGTCAAATCTTTGAAAGATAAACTTAATTCTTCTATCGCTTCCAAACATTAGGTGGGAGAAGTTCTCAAATGCAATTGGGAGTATACGCTGCATAAAAACATGACAGTCGTGACTTTTCATCCCAAACATCTTCAATTTGGTCATGTCTACACATCTGCCCATATTTGAGACATACCCGTCTGGAAATCTAAGACCTTTCACCCATTCGCACAAGACTTTTTTCTCATGTTTGTCAAGTGTGTAAGAAGCTTTTGGATACTTGCACATCGACTCATTCATCTTCAACTCGTCTATTGCAAGACAAATTAAGTTCTTCTCGATTTGCTCGTATCTTTGTCTTACCGGAATATTCATCACGTGTTGAACACATTATCAAATACATTCTTCTCTATGTGCATGACATCAAAATTATGTCGAATCAAAAGAGAACTCCAAGACGGTAAATCCTGAATATACTCCGCTCTCCAACCACTACCAAAATATTTGGAAATACTACTATTTATTGCATCACTACCCATTTCACCACCTTCACTAGTCCAATTCCTTCAATCCTAGATAATAGTTCTTCTCCGATAGCGCTTGGTGGACTACTAGTAATCACCGTATTCTTTCTCGAATCCTCTTCTATCCCTTCCGAATTGGTGATGGATTTAAAACTTTCGATGATTATCAAACCATGACTGCTACCACTTTTGGTAAAGTAAACGCTTCAAGATCCTCCATGCAATGTGGACAAGCTAACCTTCCAAATTGTACTCCATCCGCACAACATAGAGTACTCGGAAAGTCACTAATTGTCCAAAGCAATGCAAAGACGATCTGAAAATTTTGTTTCAATGAGACATCATAGGTAAGGACACCGCTTCCCACAAATCTACTAACTCGAAATTAATGGTTGCAAGAACACATCAATCTTTTCTTTTGGATTACGTGGCCCTGACACTAGAATTGTGAGAAACATATATTGTTCCTTCATACACATCCATGGAGGAAGATTATAAGGAGTAACTATAACAGGCCATGAAGGCCATGAAGAATATTGTTGTCCTGATTGACCAAAAGGTTGGAAACCATCAGTCGAAAGACCCAATCTAACATTACGAATCTCAGATTCAAACAAAGGAAACTTCATGTTCAAATGCTTCCATGCAGGTGTGTCTGCCGGATGGCGCATGACCCCATCATCAGTCGACGATGCATGCCAACGCATATTCTCCGCTGTAGCCTCAGATGCATACAACCTCTGTAGTCGAGGAGTAAGAGGAAAATAATACATCTTCTTACATGGAATTTGTGATTTCTTTCGAGTTTCAGATGCTCGATTATTGCTCTTGAAACGTGGATGCTCACAAACTTTACATCTCGTCAATTCCGAATCTTGTCGCCAGTAAATCATGCAATTATGTGGACAACAATCTATCTTGTGCACAGGCAATCCCATGCCACGCAACAATTTCTTCGTCTCTGTAGAAGTCATCAGGTACAAGATTACCATCTGGATTTGTCTCTTTCATGAGTTCATTATTTGATCAAAACCTTTTCGATATATTATTCTCGACTTTCCAACTCGTAAGTCGAGCCACAATGACAATTGTGAATGGTTTGAGCAACCCGCCACAACGGTTTATCGACGTCATCAACATGTCGTAATATTTTCGTGCCTCAAAGATTT
This sequence comes from Salvia rosmarinus, assembly GCA_036937905.1. Taxonomy (NCBI): domain Eukaryota; kingdom Viridiplantae; phylum Streptophyta; class Magnoliopsida; order Lamiales; family Lamiaceae; genus Salvia; species Salvia rosmarinus. The sequence continues at coordinate 19,315,184 of CM072822.1, read as the reverse complement.
GGTTCCTCTTCGTGCTCGGCAAAGTTAAACCGAGGACCAGAAGATCCATTACCATCGCGTCGACACGCATTGATTGAGGTTCGGGTGATATCGCATTGCAAGATCTATACTCACATTTCTCTCCCATTGAAAGATCCAAGTGTTATAATTTGGAACAAATCCAAATTTTGAAGCGTGATATCGAACGGTATCTTGTACTTGATAAGGTATATTATTGCACTTCTTACAAGGACACTTGATCTTTTCCCCATCCATGAATGATAGTTGATTGCTAGCAAACTCAATGAAGTTTTCAAGTCCGCGAAGAAAATCATGATTTAATCCACCACGAGTACTAAAACGCTTATACATCCATTCACGATTCTGACTCATCACGAGGAAGTGGAAATGGGATTCGGAAGTGAGAGGCAAATGTTCTGTCATGGGAAATGGGATTCGGAAGTGAGAAGCAAATCTGGGAGATGAATGTTCGCAAATGTTGGGAGATGAAGTGAGAGGCAAATGTTCGAGTACCAACTACTAAGCCCGAATTTAATAGTTCAACTATAGAAATAATATTCTACATCATAGTACATTTGATTAATGATTTGGAAGTACATTTGTAAGAGAGAGAATTTAGGTGAAAGAGAGATGCCGCACAACTCTATTTATTTGTAAATAGAGGTATACGGCATAATTTTCTAATGTTTGGTTATGTTAGGATATATAGATGCAAAAAGCAGTATACTCATATTCAGATCCAAGTCTATTTCTACGTTTCATAACAAAAAGGTTCTCACGTTATAGAAATAGAAATGCACGAGACATATACTATGTAAAAAGTAAATTCAATTATATACCTTCTATTCTAATGATATAAATGTGAAAAGTAACACGGATGCATGTCAACATGAAACTAATTTGTTGAGGTATAAAATCGATGCACAATATAAATCACCAAATAGAAAAGTTCACATAATTAGTTTATTTCTCTTTGATAAAGAGTAGCAATCATTAAAAATTCCTTCATAACCTTCACGTGTGGGACATGTAAGTGATCACAACATTAATATATATAGCAATACATATAAATATAAGTATACATTTTCCAAACATATATTAATGTTGTGATCACTTACATCACATGTCCCACACGTGAAGGGTTAGAGAAATTTTGTGATTGCTACTTTTATCAAAGAGAAATAAGACTAATCATGTGTGAACTTTTTCTATTTGGGAATATGCAAAAGATTCATAACTTAACAAGCTTTTTTTATCACAAGTTTTGTAAAATTCAATTATGTTCATTTTTTTTATCCTTTATATCCGATTTCACACTCTTTTTTAAATTCTAATAATGATTAGTAGACTCTTTAATAAATTATTTTTAAATATTAATAAATCAAAATTTTATTTATTTATAACTAAAACTTAAGTAATCTCTAATTAACTTGTAATATGATGTTATTATTAACGGTAATATGATGTTATTATTATATAGTATATAGATATAGATATAGATTTGATCGAAATATTTATGGTCCAAATTTCAAACCATCCAAATAAACAAAAAAATGCCCAAAAATAATAAATATGCCTTTATTTTTACCCTTTATATTTTTCAAAAAACGTGGATGGCCCAATGTTAGCTTCAAAAAACGTGGATGGCCAAACTTCTCAATTTATGCTGATTCATGCATTCTTAGATTGCTCATAAGAATAAAAGGTCTAATATAGTGTACGTGGTGAATCTATCCAAGTCATATTTACAAAGAAAACTTAACAGGCATTTGATTTGGGCCTACTTATAAAGCAATAACGTCCTAAACATGTAATCCAAACGCTTTGTTAACCGCCAACACAAAGAAATAGAAATTGAAATCAAGTAGAAATAACTAAGCAAGATTAAGCAAGTATCGAGATATTAGGAATGGATTAGGATACAGGTTCTTCTCCTCTTTAAGTTAATTAATAAGTGACAACAAAGCACACTAAAATCATCCACGCAATCTTCCTAACAAGAATCTCAAACTCTAACTTTTGTAATTTGCACATACGATAGTTTAATTACCAGGACAAATAAGATTATAAGATCACTTATTTTTTTTATAAAGTCTAATCTTGATTAAACCACGATCCTATAGTAAGTTCAGCTCTCGATCTCACTCGTTGTAAACACAATCAAACAAGGCTAATTGTTCAAACACAAACTAAATTATTCAATTGAATAAGTGCAATAACTATCAACAACTCAACAAGCACAATTCAAATCCTCTACCATTGAGAAGTTTACTTCAAAAAACGTGGATGGCCAAACCATCCAAATCAGTCATGAAATTATATTATATATATAACACCATAAATATATATATTTATGCACATTATCAACGAAATTGATAATATAACGAAACCTGTTTGTGTGCATAGCTTATAAATTGATTGTGCATAAATCTTCTTTAGAAAATATGCATATTTACATATAATATATACATATAATAGCATTGCAAAATCTGCTTTAGAAAATATGAATATTTACTTACTTTTACTTTTGTAAGAACTAATTTTGTGTTATATTTTTGAAATAATAACTAATAGTAATTATAATAATAAACTTTATATATATATAATGGGTCAATTTAAATGTCCTTGAAACCCACTTTGACCGGTAGCTAGCTGCTCCAACACACGCATGAGTTATTTTGAAGAAATTCATACAAAATTTACAAACAAACAAGTCAAACTCAAATGTATGTGCAATTTCTAAGTCTGCACAATCAATTTATAAGCTATGCACACAAATTGTTCCCACTCGAATTTGGTATTGATACATACATATATACAAATACATACATATATATAAATCATGAAATTCAAGTCCATAAATACATTGATATTGATACATACATATATACAAATACATACATATATATAAATCAACAAATATAAATTATTTGTATATATGATAAAAACTCGACTAAGCGGCGGCGGATGACATGGCGATGGCACGACTGGGGCGGTCAGAGGAGGGACGGCAGTGGTGGCGCGGCACGGCGGCGGCGGGTCACGGCGCGGGCACGACGGCAGGCGGAGGCGACGCGGGATGGGGGATGGGGGCGGGGGTCAAGGGGGAAGGGGTTTCAAATTAGGCAATAGGCGAGTAATGAAATTGGGGAAGAAGACGTCAAGTATCATTTTAGCGACGGATTAGCGACGTAAAATATCTTTCGTTATATTTAAAACCCTCAGCGACGTATTAACGACGTAAAAGAACTTTAACGATGAAATAAAGTTAGCGACGGAAAGAATCTGTCGTTAAAATTTGGGCAAATTTGATCCGTTAATATAACGACGGAACAGATCCGTCATTAATATATATCGACGGAACAACAACTGATATATCCGTCGTTGTATTTCTTGACGTAAAAAAATAAAAAAATATTTAATATTAGCGACGGATGTATTTCGTCGTAACATTTATTCAGAATAAAAAAAAACTAAAAATAATGTTAACGACGGAATCAGTCCGTCGTAAAAATAATAAAAAAATAAATAATAAAAAATCCATTAATTTACGACGGATCAGCGACGGTTATTTAAAGTGTACAATAAAAAAAAATAAAAAATCGTTAATTTAACGACGGATTCAACGACGTAGTAGCGACGGATATACCGTCGTTATATGTTCGCTCGAAATAGTACCGCCACATTCCGTCTCAAATACGTCTCAAGTCCGTCGTTAATTTATTTCGTTTGTGTTCCGTCAGAACTCAAATCATTGAATAACGACTCGGATTTTTGGCGTCGCTAATCCGTCGCTGTTCGCGCGTTTTTTTGTAGTGATTAGATGAAATCAAGGGTGATGATAAGTTCTTATTTCTTATCTTAGATGGAGTTCTCCCTATAACCAACCTATATATATATATATATATATATATATATATATAGTGAGGTTCAAATAAGAACCAATTTTAACGTGAGAACTAAGAACTACGAAAATTCTTTACTTAACAAAATGAATATGCTATGAAAGTTAATGAATACTGTTGAAAGTTAATGAATCCAAAATTCAAAATTTTCACCGTGGTTCGAATCCCATGAGGCTTAAAATTCTATTTTTTATTCATTAACTTTCAACAGTATTCATTAACTTTTATAGCATATTCATTTCTCACAATAAAATGATTCTCACGTTAACCCTTCCATATCCATATATATATATATATATATATATATATATATATATATATATATATATATATATATATGTGTGTGTGTGTGTGTGTGTGTGTGTGTGTGTGTGGGGGGGGTTGAACTTTGTGTTTAATCTTAAGTATAATTGTCATTTAAACCATAAATTCTGTTTATCTAATTTATAATTTTAACATGATCATTGAAACGTAGCTAATAAGTATTTGATCTGTTGTGTCAGAATAGGATAATTGAGCAATTAATCAACAGAAACGTAAAGCAAACACATATTTACGTGGTTCATCAACAATGTGTTGGTTACGTCCACGGGCAGAAAAACAGAGAACATATTTATTAGCGGCTAGGGTTTCAGATGTTACAGATTACAGCTCTCAAAGACCATATATATAGTACTAAGAGACTAAACCTATTGGGCTCAGCCCAATACGGCTAGTAAGGCCTAAAACAAGAGTTAAGGCCCAACATTGTATACCGTCGGGCCGGGGGTGTCTCCGTCCCCCCGGACCCCCAGGCAAGGGGGCGTCGCCCCCCTTGACCTCCCATCTAACTATTCGAAGCGGGAGATATTTCAAGGCATATGATTTGACGACCTAAATTTTTAATTTTTTAAGAACTTGATTCGATAGAATTAAAATTTTGATAAGCTCGATCGAGGAGATGAATATTTTGTTATATGGATCAATCTCCAATACTTATTAACAACACGGATTTTGTCGGAATATTTTTAAATAATTGTCGTTGGATTGGAGTATAAACGGTCTCCTCGAATGCCGTAGGTTCATTGAAATGAACACATATATTGATAATTCATCAAAATATACAAATATGAATGGAGTTTGTTCCAATAACTTAATCTGAACATTTACTTGGTTAATAATATATGCTCCTTCGGGAGTGTTCATCCCATCTGAAAAGATAAACAATAACATAATGCATTTTGTAATATAAAGATGATACGAATAGAAATTTGGAATAATTGGTGATTTAAGAGTGGAGAATGAGATACTTTTCTCAAATTTCTCTCAAATGGGGGATTCGCGATTTGATTAGAAATTTGCCCTTCATATTTTTATGGAGCCAGGTATAGGGGCTTCTGAGGGAAGAAGAGATTCTCCACTCTTCTTGTGAAAATTATCCTTGTATTATCAGTAGTTACATGTCACGTCTAATATTAAGAAAGGGAACTTACAAGATTATTACGTCCGATATATAACCCTATTTTTTCTACGAGCTTTTTGCAAAATATAATTGCATCTTTGGAAATTTCCCAATTCTCGACGTCTGCGTTTCTTTTCAGATTTGTCGCAGATTTTGCAGTTATGGATATACTAACATATATTTATGAATATGATATTTAAAATATATATAATTGCGATATAGCCTTTAAATTAAGCATATTACAAGGGAAATAAAGTACGGCCATGACGAAATAGAATATTAAGATAAGCCGAAAATTCTCTCCATTAACACATTAAGATATTCTTATTATATGCTCATGCTATTGTGGTTACATAGTTCTACGAAATTAATTCATTTAATATGAAAACGGTTAATTTATTTAGAATTACAAGTACATCAAGAATTAAATTATACAAAAATAGGATTTTGAGAAACGTATGTGTCCTTTAAGTGAATGGAGTATTAGATAAACACTCACTTCATAATAGGTATCGATAAAATATAAATAGCCATATCATGAATTTATTGTTATGCATTTCTATAGGGTTTTTAGCATTCTCTTTTCTTGTAGGAATATATATAGTCCCCCAATTCTAATTATGCTTTCATGAAAGATGCAACGGCATAAGTAATTGTGCATTTATTCCTTCAAGCAGAAGGGACAGAGAATAAGTAATAGGGCTACTTATTGGGTAAGTAAATAACGAGTATTACCGAATCGAACCGATATTCATCGGTTATCGGTATCCAATAACCGATTAATTGGATATTTGGTTCGGTATTGAATAATGAATTGACGTTAATTTCGGTTATCGGGTGTACCGACTACCGATAACCGAATGTGTATACTCGAATAACCAAAATTAAATAATTATTAATTTATTCATTTATTATTATTAAATTAAATACACAAGTTAATAGTTAAGAACTTAAGTGGTGTTAGAACACGCAAAAAAAAAACTAGGGTTCTTTCCTGGATCAGGAGATGAAGACGGCGATAGAGAGTGTCTTGAGTCAGATCGGTCGAAGAGCTTTGTGAAATTTGAATCATTGGTGTTATTGTTGCACTTGTGTAACTTGTGTTTTGTGACATGTGTTTGTTTTTGATTTATTGAAGACTTTATGGATTTGTGTTAGTTGTTGTTGGGGAATTGATTATTTCACCTGTTTTAGTTTGTTGTTGCCTTGTTGGAGAATTGATGATGTTGCACTTATGTCGATTTTGTGGTATTTTCGTACTTGATTTTTGAGTCGAAACATGGGAAAAATTTATGAAATAGCAAATAAATATGGTTTTTTTTTTTTTTTGAATTGGATAATTTTGGGTATCCAATAACCTAACCGACTAACCGATCGCTTAATCGGTTTCGATATCGATTATTGGATTTGACGGATATCGGTTTCGGTTAACCGAAATTTCGGTTACCGATCCAATAAGCACCCCTAATAAGTAAGGTGATATTCTTAAAACGGCACTTGATCCTGGCGAAAACAAGAATCCATATTTAAGTTTCCAGTGTATGTATTATAAGCAATACTTTAAAAATATGATTTATAATTAGAGTTGTCAAAAATGCCATAACAAACAAATCCAAAATGCAAAATGGTAAAATCGGTTCGGTTAGCTCGAAAATGTATGAGGCTGTAGTTTTTCTAGTCAAGATGGCTATATAAAACACAAGTCCGGCCAAAATTCTATGACCCAATCCAGAGCAAAATTGAGGGAGCCGATCGATCGAGTCTGGCTGGATCACTTGTGATAGCTAGCTCTATTGTAACTAGATGTGTTCGATACAATCGAAATTCATTGGACCAACGCTAAAATATAGATTGAATCAAGCAGCAGCGGAGCCACATGGAAGCTTGGATAGGCTCATGCGCCAACTTTTTTTTTTCAAATATTTATAATAGTCGAAATTATTTCCTTCAATTCGTGCCAATTACAATAAACTAAAGAAGTAATTTTGTAATAAAACTCTCTTTTAAAAATTCTGATTAAGCCACTAGAGTCAAGTCATATTTGAGATTTTCATCTACGGATATTGTAAAGAAAAAAACTGTAGAAAAATATGATCTGGACGCTATTAAAAAAATCATTTAAAGCAACTACTATCTTTAGTAAAGTCAATTGTATGCCAGATCAGAGCCAATGATCATTATATTTGCTATTCACTAAATTATATCCTCATGGACCACATAATGCCACGTGGGTTAATAGGGATCAGTGGAACATTTCGGCGTGCCGCATAATTTTCCTAGCCAAACACGGCGTTGAGGCGAGGCTAAATTATGCAATTATAATACCAAATATTAATAAATGCTTTTCATTATAGTCGTATCGGTTTACTAATAAGAACATTTAGGGCAACATTTGAACATTGAAGCATATAACTAATAATTATTTCGTGCTTGATTTACTAAATAATTAAGGTTTTTACTTTTTAGTATTTTTGTTGCAGTATTTTTGTAGAGGCCTTTGCATCATTTTGCCGTTTTGGCAAAATAACTTTTAAAATTTATCAAAAAATACAAATAGATAGATAACCTTTGGAATTTGAGCCGGCATTTAATGTAGAGTGATGCAAATTAAATTTCAAGCTGACAGAATTATTATTTTTGGAGAGAGACTGAATAATTATTTTGACTCTTCCCATTCAGTGTTAATGGGGATTCTTTTTACTAGATTATAAAATTTATAAGCGGATTATGTCTTGTAAACAGTTTACTGCGGACCTAAGCTAGAGATATCAACTATATTCTTTATGAAAAAATAGATGACGTAATTTATGATTAGGATTATCAAATAGACAAATGTTTTAACCATTTGTTCAAGCTCTATTTGTTGAGAAAAATGAGCCAAACCGTGTAACTTTAATATATTTTTATTTTATAATTCACGAGGTTTCGAAACAATAAGCATAAAAAGACTTAATTAGTAGTAAACTTAAATATATTTTTATGTTATAATTCACGAGGCTACGAAACAATAAGCATAAAAAGACTTAATTAGTAGTATCAAGCTCTAACCTGTTTAAACTCAAATGTACCAGAAGTTAAATGTTTAGAGTTAAAAATAATCGAAAATGATGTTGTAATATCGATGGTAAGATTGCGGGATCACGAGTCTATTTTTTTTCACAATTAATGTCTTTTAATTAGAATAAATAGTCAAATATTCCAAACTATAATCTTTTGTTTAAATCTATCACAAATATTGACTTTGCCCAATTATATATCAAATTACGAAAAACCACACAAGTATATCACAGTAAAAATATCCAATACCTTAAAATTAAGTAGAATCGTCAGATATTTGACATGAAAATACATGCGTAAAAATAATTTCTAATGTTAAGCCATGCCAAATTTCCGACGAGCGAATTCATCTTCCAAGTACTAAAAAATTTGTACACACACACACACACATATATATATATATATATTGCGTAGTTTGAGATATAATTAGCTAATGTCACGAATAGTTCAAAAGAAAATTACAAAAGTAATGATGATTTGAGACATGTTGGACTTTTTAGCCTTTAAATTAAACGTGTACACCATGAAAGTTATCTTTCATTTTTGATGCATAAACATTTATCCAAGAATATTAGTAAAATGAAACTATCGCAATTTAGTCATACTCATGATTTGGGCCCATTTTCATATTGTTTGGTTTAACAGTTGGAATTTTCCAAGCCCATTAACCAGTACTAAAGTCTTGGATAGTGGGCCGATCAATCATAAATAAACCGAATGGTGTTGAGTCTTCGAGGACGAAAATAACAATATCAGATATATCCTTTGCATTTATATATATTAGTCTTAGTAGAAGATGTTTTTTACATGTTGGGTATGGATAATTTTTAGTGGATATAATAATAAATAAAAGGATGGAAACTTGGTGATTTTTAGTATGCAATTTTATAACGATCAAACATTGTTTTTTGATGTCTCTCTCATACACGCGTTTCAATAACCCTCGATCAATTTTGAGGTTCAACATCAGCTCCACGTTTAATAAATCTCAAATGCATACTCATATCAAAGATTAGGAGAGAAATTCAATTTACTAAAACTCAAAAGGTTGTGGCGTTACTGAATTTTCTAAAAATTGCGTGTAATCTGCAACAAAGTTGAAATGATGATATTATCAAACAATTAACTCTTTTATATAAGGCTAATTATTAGAAATGACACAGTGTTTATTCATTTCTATAAAATTTTAATATTCTAAAATGTTTAAAATTACATCACCTTCTTGCTAAAAAGGACATCGTTTTTATCACATAATTTTTTTGGGGATGTTGTATTTTCAATAAATAAAAATTTGTTCTGTAATTACAACGTTTACAAAGTCAGTCAAAGTCACAAATATAGATAAACTGTAATGTTGTCTTATTCACGACTATTCATCCTTTTATATACATAGAATTGTGAATTTTAATTTATAAGATAAAATGATAAAATATTTTTCTTTTCACAGTTAAATATTTCATGTTCGAATTCTACTAATATTTTTAGATCAAGTCGATTACATTTGATTTTCAAGTATCCCTATACAATTTGCAAATTAATTACTACACAAACGAATTTTATCCAATACGCACTTTGATAACGGTTACGGATTTCTTTCGCTGTAAAAATATTGCTCTATCAGACGAGGGAATGTGGTTGTTTTTGGCTAATGAGGATACGAGGGGTCCCATTACTTTACAATGTCTATATTAATTAACACACAAAGAACTATATACATGGGCTGTTGGTGGATTGTTGTTCATAAATATATTTGTCATGCGACAAGAAAAAGCAGCAGCCATATGCAATAAATTGGTAATAGAATCCGAATGCAGTATGAAAGTCAACATGGGTTTTAAAAAAAAACAGAAGAAAAAAGAATGTAATGATTTTCAATAAATACAAATCTGAAATTTGGTCTCCATATGCATTGATACAAAATACAACCCCCCACAAGAAATAAAATAATAATCTGTTCCAAAAAGAAATATAATGCTAATAAAAGAAGAACTCAAAAGATTAAGCGATGAATTTTGATTTTAATCTAGAAAGAAGTCTAAAGAGTAGAAACTTAAAATAAAGTGAGAAAGGAAGGCTTACAAGTTACCACATATTTATAATATATAGAGTTTGAATAATTTATTTTATTTCTTTCAGAAAAAGGAAAAAATGAGAATCACGAGGCTTATTGTTCACGGGATGTCACGTGCCTAATGTCGGCACACTACTTAACAAGCTGGAAGAGCCCATCACTGAATTTCGTTGGTTTTCCACAATGGTTATCTCCAAATTTTATTACAATATTATATTCGAATATAAAATCGTAAAATAATATCATCAGTGTAGACGCACATATACAAGATGTAAATATTATTTGTTGATGTTGAACTGAATACTCTTATCCTACTTCTACAACTACCAAACCATTTTCTGTGTAAATTATAACATAAAAATGAGTTTTTAATATGTACAAATATTTTATTTTTCGTAGGGATGAGGTCTTATTAGAGCTGCCCACGGTTTCGGTTCCTTCATGGCCGGAACCAAAACCGAACCGTGAAATATACGGTTCCGGTTCCAGAACCGACGGTTCCGGTTCTGTTCCAGTTCCGATTCCGATTCTAATCGGAAAAGAACCGCCCCTTTTTTTTTTTTTTTCGTTCGATTATGATTCATGCTTCGTTGATTATCGATACAAGTTTAATCGTAAGACAATTCAAACTTCAAAGTGTAAAATGTAAAAAAATACTTGAGAAAGTGAGAATGAGATTGTTTAATTTTTATTTTATTTATAAATCCTAAATCCCTTGGATATCACAAATCGATTCCAAGGACCGAACCTCGTTGAAACCGACGGTTCCGACCCTATATATTAATATATATATTTTTTTCAATTCATAATAACTTATATCATACATAATAATTATTATTATTTGTAAAAAAATTATTTGTATGACCATTTTTAATAATATTTCTTATATTCCAAAACATCTACATGCAATTCACTAAAATGACATCTTTATCTCTTTAAGCTCTATTATGTAATGTAGTTATTTTACTTATGTACTTCAATTCTTCATTATCATGTCATTCATGTGACATTGTTTATTATTGTCATATATAATATTTGATTTTTAATTTAATATTTAATTTAGGTAGTTTAACTTTGAAATTTCCAATTTATAAGTTAAAAACAAAATTTACTCATCATCTCCACGACACATTCACTCAAATAATTAGTATACAATTTACATTACAATTTATAAGTATAATATTGAAACATAAAATGAAATTACTTTTTTTTTAAAAAAATACACGGTTCCATATGGTTCCGGAACCGGAATCGGAACCGAACCGCGGTTCCCGGTTCCTAGATTTCGGAACAGGAACCGAACCGTCGGTTCCACCGGTTCCTCGAAACGTTTCGGAACTGCCTGTTCCGGTTCCGGTTCCGCAACCGGTGGTTCGGGTTCGGTTCCGATTCCGATGGACACCTCTAGGTCTTATACCAGGGCGGACCCAGAAAGAGCTGGTGGGGCCAGGGGAGACAATATTTTATCTTTCTCATTTTTGTGAAATTATCAAATATTCGATATTTTTGTGCCTATCGATTTATAAATTCCTAGCATCAAATCTTATTATAGATTTTTTTCTCAAACTTAAATTAGAAAATACTATTTATAAAGTAGGGATGTCAATGAGTGAGTTTTACTCGGAACGATCAGGAACCGCTTAAAATCCATTAAATTTTAAAGCAGCGGTTCTGATTCCGATTCTGGTTCCAGATCCGCTTTTGACCTGGACCGTTTAGATCCATAGTTTGATGGTCCGGTCCGGTCTGGATCTAATTCTGATTCAAGAACCAATATTTATTTATTGATTTTGGTCCGAGTAAAACCCGTATATTGACAAACCTAAGTTTAAATAGGTTTGTCAATGAACTAATTTTATCCATATCGATTCGAAATCACTCATAACTCATTAAATTATAAAGCAATGGTTTCGATTCCAGTTCCGATTCTTGTTCCAGGCTCGCTCAGATCCGGATCGCTTTAGACCCATAGTTGATGGTCCGGGTCCGATCTGGATTCAGTGTTTAATGGGCTGTTTTAGAACTAGAATCATTACTTATTTATTAATTCTGGTCCAGATAAAATTCATTCATTGACATCCCTAGTGCGAAGTCCGCACATGCCCCTCAGTTTACCTGGGTGAAATGATTTCCTACGCTTATTAATTTTATGTTTGAATAGCGTTTTGCAATCGATGGTAAATCTTTTACAAACAGATATTGGATATAAAGCCAAAAACAAGTTTAATTTTCTGTTATGAGACAATAAACAAAGAATTATCACGTGACTGAGAGCTGAACCGGGTCCCAATTTACATTAGCTACTTTTTGTCTAGCAATGGGGACTATGTACGTTCAGAAATAGTCGCGATTGTCGATATCAAATTCTTTTATTACAAATTTGTATTTCATATTTCGATTTAGATTATATTTGTAGACCCCAATATAGTGATCGAGGCAAAAAATAAAATAAAAACAATGAAATATCTCAAAGACCCGACTAATTTTGGCGAAGAGGAAACACAATTTAATTGCTATCCAATTTTTCTAAATCTAATATCTGATACTATTATAAAATTAAGCACTATTACAAAATTATAATTGCCTGCTACCATCCTTTATAAGTAATGAAATGCAGGACAATTTCATACTGTTATATTTAATTTTTTTAATTACAATTGATAACCTTATATATTTACTTGATACAATTATGGATAAATATAAAACTTAGCTCATGTATTTATAACCGTAGTAAATCATAAAAACAGAATAGTTAGTGAATAAATTCAATTAGAATCTCAGAACTGTTATTTACAATTAAATAATCTAATAAAAGAAATAATCAACAATTATTCTGAAAATTTAATGATGATCTCAAACAGAATTTCTCAATAAATGTGTGAATTTATTCTAAATATCTAATGAAAAATCATGAAAAGAGGTTTAATTTGATATATGATATGTAAGAAATAAATTTAAAATGAACAAATTATAACCGTTAAAATTTCAACTTATTATTGGAATGAATCGCTTTCTATTTTTTTTATAGTTTCCTCTTTTATTATTTGTTTATTATGTATGAAATTCTGTTGCATAATATTTCCCTCTTAGTCATTTATTTATGTATATATACATACCTATTACTTGATTTAACTATTAATAATAACAGGTGATTACTTTCTTCTCACAATACTTTCGGATGACAACATTTATGAACTCAGTTCCTCTGTCGGATCTGATTGTGATGATGTCAGTATGCTTTTCGGTGCTGAGCCTCTTCAGCAATGTAGGCCAACCTCTCCAGTGATTCGTTTTTCTTATACAAAAACACAACCCATATGAATCTAGAAAAATCAGCAATCATCAATGGTATATTTTCTATTGTTATAGCTGACTAGGGTTATTGGTCCAAAAAAAATCCATGTGCAGTAGTTGAAGGATTTGTCAGTAGAGTGAGCAGTTTTGCTTTTGAATGATGTTCTCGTCTGTTTGCCCTTTTGACATGCTTTGCATATTTAATCTTTATGGAATCATGCATTTGGTAAACCTTCGACCAACGAGTGTTTTGTCAACTTGTTGATGGTCTTGAAGTTCAGGTGGTTCAGCCTTCTGTACCACAATCAGTTGATCTCTGAGTTAGACTTGGACACCAAGCATGTATTTGGAGGACAATCCTCCCATGGTGAAACATATAGGTTTGCATGACTTGCTCCTCTCCCCTCAGTATGAAATGTTTTTCTTGTTCTTAACTATGAATTCATTATTTTGTATTTTGACAGTGAAACCGTTAACACAGAATTGGCTAACAGATAGAAATTATGCTTAAGACCAAGAACGTAATTGATATTGAAAATTTTAGCATTATTGATCGAAAATATACCATAGCCTTTGGTGTATCCGATAACATTATCACCAAAAGCGAATTTCGTGCCTTCATTCTCCACGTAGTTAGTCAGATATTCCTTACAGCTAGTTATGTGTCTTGAACATCCGCTGTCCAAGTACCATATGTGCTTTTGGGCTGGAAGGTCATTTTTCTTCTTCTGACTGATCAGCACGACATGTAAAAATCAGATTTTAGCTACCCAATATGAAGTGGATCCTTGTACATTAGTGGATCCTTTGGGAACCCAGATCTACCTAATGATTCTAATATTGTTGTCAGGCCTGATCTGTCTTCCCTGGAAGTCGATATAAACTGCCCTTGGCTTCATCTGTTGAGCCTTGAATTCTGTGCTAATTTAGCAAAGGGTTTAGGTTTGTGCATGTGTTGTCGAGGTGCACGTGTGTGTAGTGGAGGTGTAAAAGAAGTTCTACTGTGAACATGATGTCTCTGATAGACTGGAACATACTTCCTGGCTGGAGGTGCTTTCAGCACAAGCTTCCTCTGCTGAGTAGGCTTGTGCTGAGAGTGCCTCAACTGTGTAACCTGGGGCTGCCTGATAGGATCAGATCTTCTAAGTAGTTTATACTTAGGCCATGAATTAGGCAGAAATGCCTTGTATCCTTTCGCTCAATCACTAGAGCATTCCGTTTCTTAGTTGACTTTACGAACATAGTTTTGGTGCCACTGATGGATGCACCATTAACCTTTGAACTAGGATCATACCCTAATCCAATTCTGATCAACAGACACTTCTGAACTGATTGGATAGATTCCAATTTCTTCGTGGCTCCGTTCGGAGTGTTGATCTTTTGTTGGAGTGAAGCTTCACTCTGCTGAAGTGTGTTGAACTTTAGGTTGGTCTCAGTTAGTTCATTTTGGAGCTGAACTATTTCTTTCCCAACCGCTCAGCCTTTCATTCCTTGATCATGCTGGCTTGACAGCATGTTTCTGTTTTAGCTTCGTCAGCTCAGCAGTGAGCTTTATCTCAGTTTCTGAAGGGCTAGTTGATTGTTGACTTTGCTCAACAAGCTGAAGCTTTTCTGTCAGCTTGTAGTTCTTAGACATTACTCATTCATACATTTTCATGATTGTCCTCTAGTCAGTCATGATTTGCTCCATCTCATCCCACTTGATTGAGGTGTCTTCGGAGTCAGACACCTGCTTAGATAATACAATTGTATGAGAGAGATTATCAATAAAGAGATGTAAAGTTACCTCAGATTCATTGAGGCCATTGTCAATTCCCACCATGTAGCTTTCCTCATAGCTGTTGATCTCTCTCGACCATCAAGCACTAGCTTTTTATCATCAGTGCTGAAGAAATTGATGGAAAAGCTACTTGATGAGCTTGAAGTGTTGACCTTCTCAGCAGCCATTGTGCTAGCTCATCTTCTTATCGTGCTTGACACGAAAGCTTTTCTTTCCTTGTGGCTCAGTTCAGGGCAGTTGGGTCTGAAGTGCCATTTCTTGCCATAATTTCAAGCACTCATTGTCCTTATACTCAGGTCGGCTAGGCTTCTCGTCAGATTGATCCTTGTGAGTTCTTTCTCTGAGGCTCTTGTCGTCTCCGTGAATTTATTTTCAGTACTTGTTGTACCTTTTTAATCGGACTTTCATTTTCCTGAATCGATCAACCATCAAAGTGTACTGGGTCGGTCAGCACTCGTCGTTGTTGCACTCAGTTTTGTTCTTAGCTGTCTTCTTGGCTTCCTTGCTCTTGTCAGCTTTCAGGGCGGCACCTTTGCTCGTGCTGACTTGAGCGTCTTCTTCAGAAGCTTCAGCCTTTGTATACTTTTCAGTATGTCTGATGTCATACTCGTCAACTTTCAGCACTGAGAAAGCTTATCCGTAGACATCTCATTACGACTTTCTTTTGAAGTGCTACTGTGTAGAATTTTCAGTCAATAACAGGGAGTGACCAAATGACCTTGAGATTGATTTCTCGTTGAGTGTATTTGTCATTTTTTTGGGTCGAAATCTCATTGATGATTGTAGCAAATCTGAGTTCTATGTCATCAACGGATTCTCCATTCTTTTGCTTGAAGTTATCAAACTTCTAACAAGCTATCATAAGCTTATTCTCATTGATTTTCTCGGAGCCTACACATAGGCTTTCTAGCGTATCCCATATCTCATTGGCTATCTCACACTTCATCAGCTTCCCAATGTGATAGTTGGGAACTGTTCCTAAGATGATATTTTCGCGAGATTGTCGAGCTCGTCTTGCTTGCGTTCGTCTGAGGTGAAGTCCGCTCGTTCATTCGGCTTGAGCTCGTAGGTAGGTTTTGGTCCCGGTTGTGTGCTCACTTTCATTAATATTCTATCTGATAATAATCGGGCCATTGGTGTTGACCTTCTATATGCGGCAGTGTTATGCGGTGAGATAACTCTTGAGTCTGAACATCTAGATCTCATAGTTGTCTACCACAAAGATGAGGAGAGAAGTATGGAGGAAAAACTAGGTTTAGCCCTCTCCCGAGGATATATCTTGGATGTTTAATTCACCATACATTGATTATATACCTAACATGCACCTATATAATTAATTGCAACACGTTGGGGTTTTCTCGTGTTTACCTTTGAATCTGTCGAGGCGGAATGGATCGAGACTCGTGCTGACCTTCGGGATGTATCCCGGTTGCCCAATCTCCAACGTCGAGTGAGGACGATCTATGGAGAATGCTTGGAAAATCACCCTCAAGCTCTCAAGAATTTTGAAAATCTCTCAAAGGATGAACCTCAAATTCTCAAAATAATGATGATGATTATTAATCATTGACCTAGATTTAATCTCTTACCTCATATTTATAATGCATTACCATAATCCTATATGAAAATTACCATAATCCCATATGAAAATTACCATAAACCTTTATGGAAAGGATTATTACCATAATCTTATATGGAAAGGATCTATGCATATCCCATAAATATAATAATATCCTTATAGGATAAAGAGAATCAAATCCTTGCCTTGTAGAGCATAGGGCCGATTTTGCCTAGCTTACGGGCTGGATGGGCGACCTAGGGATCAAATGCAAAGAATAAAGATGGGCCTCAAATAAATTAATTATCTTATGTTCACCGAACATAAATTAATTTATAAACATTTATTCATGCCACTAGAGAATAAATCTTGACTTACCCTTTATTACCGAAGTTGAGTCGGGCTTGCACTTACACATTACGAATCCCGTATTTAAGATATCGAGCGTCCATTAATTATTTATAGCATTACATTGCTAAAATAATTAATATCTTTAATTCCTTAAGTAGTACCACTCAACCTTATTATTGTACTTGAGCTAACTCAACCCTGCGGGGTTTAGTACAATAAACCTTTGAGCTCCTTAAGGGACGTCATCATCCTAAACGGATACGGTGACTCGTCTGAGATAACTAGCATGACATACAAGCACCGTCACCACCCAAGATGCGGAGAATATTGGGTTAGAACATATAACCTCACCCATAACAAGTCAAAGTGATGGTCATCAACTCATACTCATCTAATACCTCATCGAGGTTTAGATCATCGTAAATCACCGAGATCTTGGTTCTTCACGACGGTCAGATAGAAGAACTCATCTCAATGTGATCCTTCAATACGTCAGAGACGTACCAGCATAGACAAGCAACCAAGTCAAGTCACTTCTTATCTATACATGACTATACCGACAACTCGTCCTCAAGTTGTCTCAGCTGTGAAACTTTTTATATCTCATTAAGCTTGACCAATCATACAGACTTCTGTGATCTTCTACACACTGTATGATCTAACTTATATATGAGATAAGGGGACACAGATATATGCAATCAAGTATTCATTTCAGATAGGAGATTGTAATAGTGGTATCAGGAAACATTGTATACAAGTTTAACCAAAACTGCTTTCAGTATACAAATCCAACAAAGTAGACCTGTTGTAGTTAGTTTTCATCACAACAAAACATGTAACAATATGCAAAATTATATAATTTTAAGGAACTATTCTGAAACAACGACTACTAGGGAAGTTAATTGTTCTTGTGAACAACCTGCTCTGATACCTATTGATGGGTCCAGTTGGATATGAACTGGTGTATGAGGGGATACACCAGTTAGGTAAATTTAAAACTTTTTTATTGTGACAAAACTAACTGGTTGGAGACAACAATCGGTCGGTGGCGACATCTAATATCGGTGTCGATATTGCTTTGCCGATTCGAGATAGAGAGTGTCTTGTACTGAGTGATATCAGCTAGCAAACCTACTGAGTGCTAAGACAGCAAGTCAGTTGCACTGATTACTGATGTACGTGTGGAATGTGATGGTTACTGGATTTGCCTTAGTGAAAATTGAACTCAGGTTTTAAACATTTATCGAATATAGATTAGTCAGTCTTTAGTTTTATATCTCTTCAGTATCGAACTGATACTAACAGAGGGTTCCAAAACAATGTTTTGCTGCTGATAATAGTTCAATAACATGCAATTTAAAGCAGAGCTGAAAATAAATAACACGTTGAGTTTTACGTGGTTCGAAAAGATCAACTCCTACGTCCACGGACTGATTGCTCAAGCAATCCACTAACTTTCGATTTGTCTTGCTTGCGGGTGCAAGAGTAAACTTAGATACTGAGGTCACCTTACAGTATCCCGCTTAACTTAGCGTTCCTCCTACGCTTGCTAGTGCTAGGAACCACTAACTGCTTTCAGGACGTAGTTGACTTAACCTCTAGCTTACGGGTGCTAGAAACTAATCTTTCAGCAATTAATTCTTCGTTGTTTACTTGCCCAAACTACTACTCAACTATGAGGGGTTTGTAGAATGGTTTTCCAACTGAGGATCTGAGTTATCACAGATGATAAACTAAGGATATCTAGGCTTAAGATATACAAGGTGAATATCTTAGACGTAAGGAAGTGTATGTTGAAGTCTCAAGCTGATAAATATATTTGAGCTCTTGAGTCTTACTCATATAATGAATACTTCATTCTTCGAAATAGCTGTTTGATTGGCTTTGAGCTTGAATACTTGATATTTTAATTATGCAAAGTTTCATAACCTTCAAAGGTTGGATTTTGCATAATATATATAAAGAGGAATAAGAACAGTGTCATTGGATGGACAACCATTCAAATCCTTCTATTTGTCTTCTGAATTCTTCCCGTTGAGAATTCTCGTACGTCTTCTGACAAAAGTCGCATCATCGTACACTATAACTCTGCAACTCTGAAAATATGGTATGACATGTTAGGATCTTCTACAGATACGCTACTACACATGGCGAGTTAAACATTTAAGGCTTAAATCCTTCCATGTTTCTTTAATTGAGTTGACTCTGTGTTTTGTCAGCATACACTGCAGGTTGGTTAAGTCGAGGCTGCATATCCTTATCATCAGTAGTCTAGACTCCGTCTTTTGTCAGCTTAGAACTCCTGAGTCAGTATGATGCATTAAGTCGGACATAGATAATGATAGTCAGCTTGACTATCGATAGACAACTTTGATTCCTGATAGTCAGCTTGACTTCTGGTACCCAGCTTTGACTTCTGTAAAGACAGTTTGTTGCCTGATATGACACTTAGTCATATCTTAACTCATTCTCGTCCTTCAGTCTCCAATCTTCAAGCTTCAGTCTTCGACTTCACTCTAGTAGCTTTGATCTTCAACATCGCTTGTACTTCAGTCTTCAGACATCAATTGGCCTTCCGTCAATCTTCAGTACACAATCCTTTAGTTGAGTGTCATCATTTGCATTGATACTAATATTTCTATCACTATGATTGACTACCAGTACTGTTTGAACTCCTTCGGTCTTGGATCTGTCCAAGTTGGTAGTTCCGCTGCTGAAACCTGTAATATAAACACCTAACTCGAAAACAAGTCAGTAGCATTAGTTACTTCAGTAAGGCAATCATCAGATGTTTTAAAATCTAATCAAAACACACAGTTAAGATTGATTAATTCCTGATACACATGAATTTCCTAGTATTCCCGATACTTAGGAATTTTCCAACAATAAGTCTAATGAATTATTATCCCAAAATATTTAATATTATATTTCTATATATCAAAATTATATATATAATTTTGATATATATTAAACTAAATAAAAATATTTTAGTTATTTTTTTCAAAAATTATCAATTCTTTTGCTATAGTTGTAATATTGTGTTCATGTTATTTAAAAAACCTTATAATGTATTTCTATTTTTCGTGATATGATTATATATATATATATATATATATATATATATATATATATATATATATATATTTTATATTAGGTTTCTTATTATATATATATATATATATTTATTTTTGTATATTTTATAATTTTACTTGTATAATTATGGATGTCATTTTTTTCTATTATTAATTTAAATCAATAATTATTATTACGCATCGCATAGAGGGAAAATCTAGTTAAAAATAAAAGGAGAATCTTGTATGGTTTGCAGCATAAACGTGAAGTTTATCCAATGCATATCGAAAATAGTGATTGCGATTTTTTCATAAATTTAAAAAAACCCCGGAAAAGAGCGATACATGTGCGATATGCTAATTACTAGTATTAATAAAAAAATAACCCTCACACTTTACTACCTTAGTGGTCTAATTTTCTTTGTACAAGGAGTGTTATTCACATCTATTGTTTCATTATTATTAACAAATTAATAAATATAAAATATAAAATTATGAGGTGTAATTATTTGGGGGTGTGGGGGTTCTAGTTTACATTTTCATGTGACAATTAATTCAAGTCGGAATTTTGTAAACTAGACTACAGAAAAACATTTTCACGTGGAAACCTTCGAAAAAAACAAATTACATATGCCGTAAAATTGTTTTTTCTCCTTTATTTATTTTTATTTTGTGAGCACACCAAATCTCAGAGAAGCCAATGAAAAGAAAAATTGTGAAATGCAATTGTTAACTAATTACAGCTATATTAATTATAATTCTGTAATCTCGTACTATACAGCTCAGTTAAGCAGCTCATCATCACACTAAGTATTCAATTTCCACGTTGCATGTTCTGTATCTCATCAACAATCTTGTAACTATATATATATATAGGAGGAAGATCGTATAAAATTGCAAATAAATCTAATAAATTATATGTGTTGCATCTGATGCATCTAATAATTTATATATGTTATTATACAACTAATCGCACAGACAACCTCTTACTAAGTCTGTACTATTTCTTATATCATATGTTATTAATTATTCTTGATGAAGCGATTCTTTCTGTCGTATGTCACGTAAAATTTGGAAAGAATAGGGAATTTATTTAACCCCTTTGAGTCAATAACAACATCATATATCGACATATATCATTTAATTTTAGACTAAAGTTTAGTATCTCTATAGTGTATTATACTTAGAAAATTATATGCTTTCCAGATTTTATATATATTATACAGACACACTAAAAGTCTAGAATTTAGTAACAGTGTTAAGAAATGAGATCGAGGATAAGAGCATAAATAAGAACTGACACAAAATTACTATATCACACTCAAGGTCCGTAGGATAATACTTATAGTCAAATCCAAATCCACACACATAAATACCATCTTACAATATTTGACACGTGAGACGATCTCATACGAGACTTTCCCATTGTGCGAGACCATCTCACGAAACCCATTTCCAAATCCAAACCCACATTCAATTATATTTTGTAAATTTATTGGTATTGGATTGTGTTTGGATCTGATATATAACACCATTTTTTTTTCATAGATGGTGCAACCACAATTGAGGATGTGTTTAACCTCCCAATGCGACAAACTTTAGCATAAAAGAGACTGATAAGATTCAATTTGAAAGATTTGATCATAAGTTCATTCACTACACAATTAAGCCAGTATTACACGGACAAATTAGGACCTCCATTCATCATCGGGGTGGTCTCCTGTGCGCGCCCGCGCACAGTGACCACCATAATTAATTAATTAATTAATTAATCCTAATTAAGTAGTTAATCAATTCTAATTAATTAAATTAATTTTAATTAAAATTAATCAATTTAATAAACTTTAATTGTAAATTAATAAATATAATTTTAAATTAATATATCTTAATTTTGAATAATAAACCCTAATTATGAATTAATAAACCCTAATTTTGAATTAATAAACCCTATTTGGAATTAATAAACCCTAATTTTGAATAATAAACCCTAATCTTGAATTAATAAACTCTAATTGGAAATAATAAACCCTATTTTTGAATAATAAACCCGAATTTTGAATAATAAACCCTAATTATGAATTAATAAACCCTAACTTTCAATTAATAAACCCTAATTATGAATTAATAAACCATAATTATGAATTAATAAACCTCAATTATGAATTAATAAACCATAATGAATTAATAAATTATAATTAAAAAATCTAATTATCCTTAATTACTATATTTAATATAAGTTTTTGTCATAAAACAAAAGATAAAACATTAAATAATAAAATACTAAAAATTAAAGAAAACAAAACAATGTATAAAAATTTCAAAGGAGCGCACCGTGAGTCAGAGCGCTCACAAGTTTTTGTGTTCATCATATAATTCATCTCTTATTCAAACCATGAGATTATCATAACATATAATTTTAACCTTTCCTTCAATTTTGCCTATCATTTTCACAAGTATATTCTTAAAAGATCAAATACAATTTTGAATGATATGTGGCGATATATGTGAATGACAAACCTTTTTCAACAAAAGACCAATTTTTATTGATTACTCGATATAATATTGATGAATGAATATTAAAACAGATAAATAACTATTTAAAGACCTAAAAGAAACCTTAGTTAGAAAAAGAATCAAAGTCCTAAAAGAACAATAATTGCAAAATATAGTTAAAATACTAAACGGTAGAATTTGGGCTTGGAAGACTATACTTCACAGTAAAGCTGTGTATCTTGTCCGTCTCGCCATTCCGCTTCTAGAAATGTATTATAGAAAAAGAATCACAGTTTGAAACTGGAAAGTTGGGTGCTTTTTGGATTCTGCCGACGAGCAAACTTTACTCAATCTCTACTTGTACTACATCATTAGAACAAAATTACGATCCATTTATAATACAAGAATGAAAATGATTGAGAGAGTCTACAAGTATCAACGTAACAACCGCAAATTCTGACGCAGTTTCACAAAGTTCAAAACTCCACCTGAAATCTCGCCGGAGAAAACTGCAACAAATTCCCCGTCACGTGCGGCAATCCGCCACCGTCCATCCATATACCACTATTTCCATCTCTAGATTCTAGTGACATTCACGCTGACAAACAAAATTTACCATTTGCTTAACTATTTGTTTCACCAAAAAAGTAATTAGAAAAAAGAGAAATTTTACTGATAAAGTTTGTTTGTAATTTTTATCCTTAAATTAATATGGCTAGTTAGAGATGACGAACCTGATCTCAAATATCGAATTTGGACGTATTGGAATCCCAACAATATGCATGATGCCACTATACTAATTGTTTATGTGATCTTTTCAATCACTTTCTAGAATAGTCTAAGACTCTAAGTGGCATCAACATTAATTAAGTAATTAATTAATTTGTTTTTTCGAGAAAGAAGTATTTTATCTTAAATCTTAGGAAATATTCATTGAACTATATATATCTTATCACATAATAACTAACACACGATGTGTATATTGAGATCATGGCTGTGCTCCATGGTATTATTATTATTATTATTATTATTATTATTATAGTAGTAGCTAGTATATCGTGTTACACACCCGAAAACTAATAATCAAAAGTAGCGTCTGAATATACTCAATGATCCCAAATTTTGTCTTACTCTAATTAATGTGAGTAATTAACAAAATAGGGGTTTGCCTCAAGAAAGGTAAAATAATAGTAGCTAGGAATCTTATTTTCACCTGCTTATGAACTATTTGTCTGTTTCAAAGCTGCATTAATTAAGGGTAAATGTCGAATCTAATGCAGAGTTTATTAGACACCACGTGTTAGATCTCAGCCAAAATATTCGATTAATGTGCCTCATAAATCATTCATTCTACGCGGTCAACAATGTCATACTGTATTTTATAAATCCAGATTAACACAGAATCTTATAACCCATTAATTATATACTCTCTTCTGTAATAAATATATTATTTATGGATAACAAGTTTAAATAAAATTATTGATTGAATGTCATTAGAGTCCATCATGTGTTAAGTTATGAGTAGTAATAATGATTTTTTGATAAATTATAAGTAAATGAGGTTAAATAGAGTAGCATCCTAGAAAAAATGACATAATTTTTGTGAATATCAAATAAGATAATATAAATAGATGTTAATGAAATAATCTAGAGATTATACGGACCCACGCAGGCGTAGAAAATCTTTGTGAAGTTGAACTTATCTAGTAGAAGAAATTCAGCCTCGATATTACCACAAATCAACTTGGACCATCAAATTACATCAATTGATACTTATCTGCAGCCGAAACTTTATGGATCGAGCTAGCTCTCAAATCTCAAAATGATCAGGAACATGCCCCATAGATTTAATAATATTATTATTTTACTTGACTCAAATCCTATGTGGCACATAACATTTGAAGAAAGCATATTAGATACAACGACATAATTATATATCGAATGATATATTTTTAATGTAAAATTATAATACTAAAGAAAATTGTGTGAAAAATAGTATACTACTGTGAAGTTCTTAAAGATGGTTCTTTCTTTCATTTAGTATAATTAGTATTATATGTGAATTTTGTAAGCAATTAATAGAAAAATTACACTTAGAATATTTACTTTTTTATGAGAGATAGATTGATAAAACTATAAATGAACATTTGAAGAATAAGATTGTCAAACAACTCCAAAATTGATCAATTCATCATCAATCATTCGAAATAAACATGGATTAACATTTATTATTTTTATGTATCAATCTATCATAAAAAGTAAACATTTTCTTTAACATTTTTATTTTTCGTACATATATAAGTAGGTCGTATCGTGAATATTCAAAAAGATTATGAAGACTCCCAGTGCTCCAGCCTTCATGAATTGGAGAACATTCTAGAAGGGATGAACATGCATGCTTACTTCAACTTTTTTTATTTTTTTTGTAATTTGATTGTTAGACTTCATTCTTTATGAAGGAGGTATCATATACTTGCTTCTTAATTTCCCTAGTTAGGAGATGCGCATTAATTGAAACTAATTATATATCTATTAGTTGTAATTACTGTGCTTGGAATAAAAAACATTAAAATGTTGGTTCAGAAACATATTATTTAAATGAGAGTGAGCAATAAGATAACATGGGAGTGCATGCTCAGACCGACACAAATAGGCCCGCAAAGTTGGCTGATAAACAACCAATTGGTCTAACCCACTTCAATTCTTAACCCTAGTTTGCCACTTCGGGGAACACACTTGGACTCACGGTATGGGCCACCCATAAACCCCCTTCTCTCTCTCTCTCACACACACACACACAAACACTTTTTTTTAGTAGTCGAATGTACAAAATTGACTAGACTAACTAGAGGACTTACAACCATACTCTTAACTAGTTCTTTATATTTTGTCACAATTTCATACATACTCCTCTCATCCCCGAATAAAATATATATTACCAACCATTAAAACTTGTATACCAAGAAATTGATTATTATTTTATTTTTTTACTTTTTTTGCCTTCAACTACTACATAAAATATGAAAAGAAGTAAAGAATTAGCACTGAAAACAAGGGTAAAATAAAAAATTCGACATCATTTCATCATATTTTTTCTGAAAACAATATTAATTTCGAAATTAATACTTATTCGAAGACAGAAGGAGTATATAGTTACATGGACATTCGAGATCCGTTCCGATAGCGATTGGGGCACCGCTTCCTCCCATGCACTTGTCTTGATGGGCTCCAACACAACCACTTTTAGTGTTGCAATTCCAAATTTCCTCACACTTCCATTACCCCCTTGTCCATAACTTGTCCCTCAACAGTCATCTTTCCCTCCACCATTTAAGCCCCATTTCCCCCTCTCTCTCTCTTACACAACATTCAACAAACACTACAATTAAACTCCCTTCATTCTCACAACATCACTCCCCATCACCATCACCACTTCGTAACTGACAATGTCTAGCAGAAGATCGCGTTCAAGGCAGTCGGGAGCTTCGAGGATAACCGACGATCAGATCGCCGATCTCGTCTCGAAACTGCAACAACTCATCCCTGAGATCCGCAGCCGCCGCTCCGACAAGGTACTTACTTACATTTTCAAATTTCCATTTTTTTTATTGTTCTTTTTCAGTAAACTTTATCCTAAGTTTATTTTGATGGAAAACGAACATTCTGGAATGTGGCAGGCTTCGGCTTCGAAGGTGTTGCAGGAGACGTGCAACTACATCAGGAATTTACACAGAGAGGTGGATGATCTGAGCCATCGATTGTCGGGGCTTCTGGAAACGACGGACGGCGACAGCGCTCAAGCCGCCATTATTAGGAGCTTGCTAATGTGAGAGTATTGTGATACAGCTTAGATGGGGTTGTACGTTTGGAACTGGTTGTCGTCTAGGCTTTGCCAGTGTATTGGTAGCCATATGTTAATTTATGAATATCGATCATTTGCCTATGCATGTTTGATATGAGTCATACATATATAGAGAGAATTTAAAGAAAAGGGCTCGCATCTACTTAGTTAGGGCTAGCTCTCTTTTGTTCACTTCCAAACTTATGGGTGGATATGTCATTTTTACCTTGGACTAAGTTTTGGGTTTTGATTAATAGAGGAATGTTATTCTACATGCTTGATTTCGGTAATGTTGTAGATGCTCTTATAATTAAGCTCCAGCTCTCACTAAGTATTTGTTTTTATTCTTATAAAATCATCAAATTATCAATATTTTACGAGAATTGTTGTGAAAAAAGTTCCACCATCAAACTAAGATGATGTTTGGCTTAGCTTATAAGCTTTTTAAAACAACTTATAAGCTGTTTAGGAGCTTATAAGTTGTTGCAAAAT
This sequence comes from Salvia rosmarinus, assembly GCA_036937905.1. Taxonomy (NCBI): domain Eukaryota; kingdom Viridiplantae; phylum Streptophyta; class Magnoliopsida; order Lamiales; family Lamiaceae; genus Salvia; species Salvia rosmarinus. The sequence goes on along the minus strand of CM072822.1, from coordinate 19,287,830 downwards.
GTTTGACAAAATAAGCTCTTAAACAACTTATAAGCTGTGAAAATAAGCTCCAACAGCTTATAAGCTCATATAAAAATAAGTTAGTCAACTCTAACTTATTTTTTCATAACTTATAAGCAATAATGAATTTACCAAAATAACCTTATTATAGTTCGTTATTTCCTACATATACACTATCAACTTCACCTCTCGTCAATTTTATCTCTCTAACTATGATTTTCTCTTTCTAACTCATGATTCTTTCTTTAACTTATAAGATCAATTATCCAAACACTTTAACAACTTATAAGCACTTGAGACATTATCTCTTATAAGCTCTTGAAACATCTTATAAAGCTCTTGGAGCTTATAAACTCTCTAAAATAAGCTTAGCCAAACACCCCCTAAATCACAAAAACATTAAATGCATTTTCAAAATCTCAAATTCTAAAGGTAGAAAAAGTAATTCTCACTGAAGATTTTTTCTGCATTAACCCGCCCCTTGATGATTCTATTCACTGTTTCAATGCCGAATGAAATTTGGAAACTCGGGTTGAATATATTTGGATTCGAGAAGTGACCTTTAGCATTATAATAATGATTTACGTGATGTATAAGTGATACATTTCAATTCATTAATTCTTGAAATACGCATACGCAGTCGCAAAGTAGTCTCGTCTTATTGTGTTTCTTGACTGGATAACGTTCAATTACTTTTTCATGGAAGAGGATATATATGGTAATAATAGTGACAAATATTTCACTCTATGTGATGTACTTTTTTCAATTCTTTTTATAATGTTAGTTTCTTAATTGGGATGAAATTTTAAATTTATTTGTTAATTGACCCTAAAGAAATGTTATTTGAATGTCAAAATGTATGATTTAAAATAAAATAAATAAAATTTTATATAAAATGTTATATCATATAAGAAGTATAATACACATTTATGATAAAAATATTGACTTTTTTTTTCTTTTCATCATGGGGATCCATAGTCCATATTTTCGGCGTGCACTAAGTATTTATATTCTTGTGTAATAACCTGAAAACCTCACACGATATGTTAATCACACGTGAAAAATCAAGTGCAATAAATTCGAACATAAGAACTTTTGACGATATCACTCTACCACTATTCCATCCCCTAAACGACCATTAGTTCTATATTTATCTATAGGGAAACTGATGAGAAACCAAATTCAAATATAGATATATACATATTTTCCTTATAAAGTTTTACCACAATAAAACTTAGTTAACACAATATCAGAATTCACGTGAATTAACATTTAAATTTCTTATTCATATTCATCTCTTTAAAATGTATCTATAAGTACACGTGAGATTTTTTTTGAGCAAACCTTTACATGTATGCTATCCTTGGGAACACAATCCCATAGTAAAGATTGAAGGCCTATTTTATGGAGAAAAATTTCAATCACTACGAAAAAAAGTAAAACTACCGATGGATTTTTCCATAGGAATAAAACCTCACCAAATCCCAACGGATTATAGATAATTCACCAATGGGGTTGCACACAAGCACAATACCGACGTTTTACCAATGGATTTCTGACTGACGGTGGCGACAAAGTTTCAAGTAATTCGACGATGTTACTGACGGATATGAAGTAGGTAAATTTGCCGATAGACACTATCCGTCGGTAATATTAGTATGTCGAATTAATTATTAAATTTATCAATTGGAATAATTTACTGACATGTTTCATCCATCGGTAAATTTATATGGATTAAAATTATTAATTTAATATGCTTCTCGAATTACTGATTAAATTTACCGACGAGTACAATTCGTCGGTAAATTAATATATCGTATTTCTAGTTAAATTTATGGATTATTTATCGATGGATACTTCAGTCGGTAAATCCACCAATAAATCTGAATAAAATTAAGCAGATCGCCTGTTAGTTTCTTTTCTTCCCCAATTCAAACCCTAGCCCACCCCCTGCCCAGTCGTTGTCTGTCCGTCCATCCCGTCGCCCCGTGCAGCTGCCAACGTGGACCGCCCGTCTCCACCTTGCAAGCTGCTCACTGGCATGTGCTCCCTTCACATAGCTCGCGTCTCCACCGTCCAGACCGCCCTGCTCAACTCCCCGTCCCAACCATCGCCGTAGCCGTCGTCTCTCTCTCTCTACTCATGCTCTCATCTCTATATTTCTAATATCTCTCTAATTTAATTTTGTTGTTATTGCAACCATTTCTACCCAAGCACCACCGCCATTGTCCAGTCCACCGCCGTCGGAGTTGTCCGTCGAGGAGCCGCTGTCGTTAGAGCCGGCAAAATGAGCTCGGCCCGAAAAGCCCGCCCGGGTACTCGGGGTTTGGGTTTGGGCTTAAAATTAAAGGCCGAAAAATTCGGCCTAAAAGCCCGTCCGAAAACCCCGGCCTCACGGGCTTCGGCCAAAAAGCCGGGTTTTGGGCTAAAAAAGCCCGCCGATTTCTATTAAATATATATATTTATAATATTATTTAATATACATATCTATAATTTTTTAATAATATTAATTATATTTTATATAATTATTTATTTTTTATAGTAATAATTTCCTTACTAATTCATATACTGGTCAGAAAAATAAATTCTGAAAAAAATAGTAACCTCATAAATCATTCAAAAATAATTCCTAAGATTAATGATCTCCAAAAATATATACATTGATGATTAATGACCTTATAGTATGGAAATAATGTTTGTATTTATATTTATGTAATTGCCTCACAATGGTAATCAATTTTTTATGTTTGCTAATATTAAGATATGGGCTTCTCTCAGAAAAAGAAAAAAGAAATTTAAATATTGACTCGGCCAGTTAAATTCTTAACTGTGGTGTGAAAATTCTATTTTAATTACTTCCCCGTCAAAGCAAGGGGCAAGTAGGCAATTTTCAAAAGTAAAACAGATCAGAGTGTAAATTCGAACTTTTCAAAGGACGAAATGCATAATAAGCAAAATTTATGGTGGTCAATCAATGGCTCTGTATAAAGTGTTACAAAATCAAAAACTCAAACTTTAACAGTGTTCTTCAACACGAAGCTTCATCCTCGATTTCAATCAATTTCTTTCTTTGGTTTCACATTTCGAACTAAATTAGGTATGCGCCGAAAACTGTTTCAAATTGGAGCTGAATGTTTCATCGAATAATGCTAAATGATTTGTTTAGTTTTCATCTTTTCGTTGTGGAATCAGTTGTAGTTCTTACCTTATTGCTTCAACTGTTTCTTCTTCTTAGGGTTCCTGATTGCTTGCTCGTGACGCGCTCATAGTCAAGTTTATTGTCAGTTCATTAACGTATAGTTCAATTATAGAGGATTGTTCGTTTTTGTTGGTTATTTTTTGTTTGTTTTTCTTTTAGGTTAAATGGAAATTTTTGTTTAGGCTGATTATTGTTTGTTATTTTCTTGAGAATTTAGGCATAAGGTTTACTGAATTTTAACTTGTATTTATCAGTCTCTGTCATCTTAGTATTTATCTTTAGTTTTAATATTGGATATGGCTAAATACAACCTCGGAAATTTTTAATACACGGCAATTAATTACCAGAATATTTTTAGCTGCACACGGTGTATTTAGCCACACATTATTTTGTAGTTGTTAGCCATGATATTCCAATGATCTTAGTTGCTGATAATTGTTGGGCTGAGATTGCCGTGAGTTGAAGTGGCTGGATTTTATAAGTCAATACTTTGGGATGTGTTACTTGTTACTTGTGATTAAGGGCCGATTTTTGTTTTTATTTTGAATTTTTAGCAAGTCTATACGGACACCCTTTACTGCTTAGTTCTATTTCATGTTGATCTCAATGGCAACTCTTGAGTTTTTTCATGTTCTCAAATCCCTTAGTTTTTATGTAAATACTCTCTGGCTATGTTCGGAAGTGTATTAGTTGAGTGATCGATCAGTTTGCTTTTTTTGAAGATTACTTCGGTCAGAAATGAAGACTAGAGGTTATGCAGTAGAAATTACAAACCTGTCTCCTAATGCGACTGAGAAGGATCTTCATGATTTTCTTGCCTTCTGTGGTTTGATACAACATATTGAACTTGTCAGGTACTCTCCATGTAGTAGTACTTGATATGCGGATTAGATTGATTATGTTTTTTAGATATCTCATCTATAAATAATGCAGAATTACACATCCTCAAACATGACTTATTACATATTATAAAAGAAGCTTCCTTTAACTGAGAGAATGAAAATTATTAGGAAGTACATTGCAGGAGTTCTTTGGAATTGTTACCGCTAGAGCTTGCTGTAAATGTTTCTTTTTGATTTTTTTTGTTAATACAAAATGCTTAGATGTTTATAGCATTAGGGGTTATTATATTTTCGTGTCTTTGACAGAGCCGGTGACTCTGCATGTACAGCCTATGTGACTTTCAAAAATCCGCATGCTGTGGAAACTGCTGTCCTTCTCAATGTAAGTTCAGTTTATGGAAACTTTATTTTGCAGTTTCCAGTTAATAAATAGTTGGAAAAAGCATTGAAAAGTTGAGATCTGAGGCTCGTTATCTTATCTAGATATTAACTTTCATATGAGTTTTCTTCTGCCAAGTGGAGCCAGGAAAGACATCGTGTGGGATTGTACTGATACAATTTATTTCATATAATAATGAAATTTGGAACTTTCTATGTACATATATTATATAGTACATATATACAAAACCACCTCAGTTTACATTTTTCTTTTTGACTTGGGGAAGGGGAATAGTGTGGTTTGAACCCTAAGCCTCACTGTTTTAATGGAAGCTCTTCACTGCTTGGATGTCTCTGAAGGGACTAAAACCACCTTAGTTACCGAAAAATTAGAAAATCATCTATCGATGGATTTACATTAAATAATATGCTTTTTCAATATACACTAGCAACCACCTTAGTCCTAAACTTTAATTTTATAAAATCACTTTAATCTAATATGAAACTTATAAACTTTAACTTTTTAAAATCACTTTAATCTAATATACAACTTATAATGAATACAAGATATAAATGGTTTAGTATTAATTCAGGGGAAAATAAATAAGACATTAAATTTAAAAATAGAAAGAAAGCAATGAGCACAAAAGGAAAGTGGAAGACTAGTAAACAAACTAATATGTGGGACTAGAATCAAACATAGAGAAATGAACACATTACTTAAAACTAGCACTTTCTGATTTGAGGAATAATATATTACTCCCTCCGGCCTGCTAATGTTGGCTTCTATTCCTTTCTTGACTATCCCGCTATTGTTGGCACGTCCCAAAAATGGAATGAACTTTGCACTAAAAAATGTCTCAAATTTCGTGTCACAAATTACTTTACACACAAAACACAACCCTTCTTAATCCATCTGCCCAAAAGTAACGAGCCAAGAATAGTAGGACGGAGAGAGTATAACTTTTTGTGAGACACACCTACTCTATCTCTTTCTCTATATGTATATAATATATGTGAGCACGCGGGTAATCATTCTATGTTGACATTAAGCTACTTGGATGTCTAAGTTACGTTTTTCTTCCATGAAATGTATAAAGGTAATCCTTTGTTATAACAAGTGTTGAGTTTGTTTGCCAAAATATCCCTTGAGTAAACGTGTAAATCAATATCAATTTGATAGAGAGAATGGCAAATGTTAAGGTTGTTGATAATACCTTTATAAAAACTCCAACATCCATGCTTTTTTCCACGTAGTTCTTAGTAGTGCTTGAAGTCTAGCCTTTATGCTCTTTTTTCCATCACCATTTCTCTCATGAATTTTCACATTTTGAAGTCGATTGTTTTTATTAGGGAGACACAATCTTGGATCAACCTGTACGCATAACACAATGGGGATACTGTGATGACAACTATAATGTTCACAAATCTTCTTCATTGAAGATTGAAGATGACAGCAATCTCAACGTAAACATATTTCCCCTCAGTTGCTCACGTCTCTTCTATTTTGTCACATATCTGTAACTATTGATTATCACCACTCATTTTCCTTCTTAAGTTTGCTAAAACATATAAATTCTCCTTTCAGCAGCGTTCTGAGAGACACAAGGCTGTTCCGTCTGCTGGCAAAGCCATCTCTTTTGCCCAAGACACGGTCAAAACGGTGGCTGCCAAAGGATTTGTACTCGGAAAAGATGCAGTGGTGAGAGCTAAAGTATATGGTGAATCTCATCAGGTACCAGCAGCTGCAATAGCAAAGGTTTCACAACTTAGCCAAGGAATTGGGTTGACTGATAAGATATCTGCTGGGATCGAAGCAGCCAAATCTGTGGATCAAAGGTACCACATTTCGGGTACAACAAGATCAGCCGTGTCCGTCACGCAGAGGACAGCAGCTTCGGCTGCAAACACGGTGGTTAGCTCTACCTACTTCTCAAAGGGAGCTCTTTGGTTGTCCGGTGCTCTAAACAGAGCCTCGCAAGTTGCAGGCGATCTTGGTAATCGCGGTGTTAGCAAAGATAGCTAGTGAAGTTGTGCTCTTGTATAGCAATTCTAAAAGAAGAGAGAGAAAATAGAAGTTGCATTGGTGGAATGTATATATATACATATAGGGGAAGGTTAACGTGAGAACCATTTTTATTGTGAGAACATTAGAAATGAATATGCTATGAAAGTTAATGAATATGCTGCGAAAGTTAATGAATAAAAAAAATAGAATTTTCGCCTCTCATGGGATTCGAACCCTGGTGAAAATTGAATTTTTGGATTCATTAACTTTCGCAGCATATTCATTAACTTTCATAGCATATTCATTATGTTCGTAAAGAATTTTCGTAGTTCTTAGTTCTCACGTTAAAATTGATTCTTATTTGAATCTCACTCAATATATATATATATATATATATACACATACATACAAGTCGTGTTTGATGAATTTGATTTGAATTGTTAGTTTGTGTTCGTATTTTGACAGAAAGAGAAGTTGCATTGGAATGTATATATAAGTCGTGGTTGATGAATCTGATTTGAATTGTTAGATTGTGTTCGTATTTTTACAGAAACAGAAGTTGCATTGGAATGTACATATACAAGTTGTGTTTTCATCAATCTGATTTGAATTGTTAGTTTGTGTTCGTATTTTGACAGAATATATATTTGCCAAAAAAAAGTTGAACTCAGTTCTCGATTTATGTGTCCAATTCCCATGCTAACTGTATCGTTCCAATTGTATTTGATGCCATATATGAAGCGTTGAGATATATGAAACGCTCAAGAAACCCATTGGATTTCGGTGTGTAATAAGAATTTGGTTTTGCAAACAGACTTTGGGCTGCGTGTTGGGCCTAGAGTTGTCATTTGTCGGCCCAATTCCAGTACTTTATTATAAGAGCATGTTTACTTTACATCATAAGATGGTTTGATAAAACATAGAATTGAGATATATAAAGAATAAGATTGTCAAATAAGTTCAAAATTGATCAATCCATGACCAATCAAAATAAACGATGGATTAATTTAGATTATTTTTATCTATTTATTTTATTATGAAAGTAAATGCTTTCTAAGTGTATTAAGTTTCGGACACCCAACATAAAATTAATAATTCTGCGGAAAAATGAAATAAATTGTATGATTTGCGTAAAACAAGTTTATAGACATTGGTACACATTATCATATGGTTCAAATGTGTTTAAATCATATTTACAACACATTTTAATGTTTTTAATTTCATTTTTCAATATAATAATAAAATGATATTTTTTTATACAATAGTTTTTATAATATCAATTTTTCCATTAATTAAGTCAACTTTATTATTTTTGATTCTTCCTACACATGGATTTGATCGTATTCTTGAGTATACCAAAATATATAATAGAATTCACAATATATGAATATGAATAATGTGCTAGTAAATAGAGAGATAAGTTTCGGGTTTGATTTGGTTCAATTTTTAATGATTTTTCAATAGGTGTAGATAACTAACTATATAACCTCTAGCCTAAAGATTCAAGAAAACAACTTTGAAACCTACCTAATGGAACCCTACTTCCTATCAAGGGGAGTTCGAGGGTTCAACCTACATCATGTACAAAATCCAGAAATATAGGTGGCAAAACACTATTTACTTGTCATAATATACATTAGTTACAAAAATATTCTCGAAATATAGAAAGCTAGTTGTACTTGTTCATACTTAGGTCAATATTCTTTTATGACGTGGGTAAACCTTAGGAGATATCGGAGGTGCATATTGGGTTTAAACTCTCACTCTCGCTCCAATGTAATAACTTGCAAATCCACACATATGAGGTAAAAGAGGTGTGTGATAGCTAGGACCGACATAGAAAACATTAGTGAATTTTGAATTTGGGACTTTTTGTTCTTAAGAATGCTCATTATATCACTAAACTGTCCTAAGGGGATTACTAACTTGCAAATCATACATGTGTACATATATGTATATAACAAAATTCATTTTTGTATATGGTTAATGAAAAATATAGTGGGGCAGGGCATGGACAATGCCAGTCGGAAAAAGAGAAACAAATGCACATTCATCGTCAGATGCCAAGCTGTTGCTAGTTGCCCTCCCTCATGCGCACCTGCACACATTCACCATCTATATCCAACATTCTTTATTTCCTACGTGTATATTATATTTATACAATATTTACAACTTATTTATCATATTCTATTTACTAACGGCCTTGAATAGTAAATATGTCAGCAACATCATTATTTATATATGAGGTGAAATCAAATGCGAATAAAAAAAAGAGTACAGCATGGTTATGAGAATGCAAAAGGGAGTTTGCTTCAAACACTTGAAACAAAGAAATAATGCCACGAAATGTTGAAAATGAAAAATGAAAAGGAAAAAGAGTTATATCGAGTGGTTGACAAATCACTTTCAATGGCAAGAAAGGGGGGAAAGAGTGAAGTCAAGCATGGAAGCCCACATGGGACTCAAATTCCACCAATATTTGTTTTTATTTTAAATTTCAAAATGAAACTCACCACAAGGCATGTGGAGGAGAAGATTCATCTCTTGATATTATAATCAAAATATAATTTCTCCAAATAATACCACATCATAAACCAATCATATACATGTATATACATGCATGAGTACTAATTTGTGTGTGTGTGTGTGAGAGAGAGAGAGAGAGTAGGGATTAGAGGAGGAAAGAAGATGGATGTTCCCATTAGAATGGCCGGGAAGGGTTTGAGGCTCCAACTAATAAAGTCATGTGCGTGCTGCAGTAATCCAACTCCTATATATTATGTTGGCCCTTTTAATATTACAACAAGTAGGACTCTCTCAACAATTATGTCTCAATTCGGGTCCCACTACTTACATGATCATACATATTGATATATATGTAAGATCACGTTGTAAAATACTGATTTCTTCATGCAGAGGAATATTATTTAACATCTATAGCATAACTTCCTCATATATGTTCCTTCCTAGCTATAGGAGCACATTCATGTAGATATACTTCCCTTTATTGATGCTTGTGGGAAATTAGGAGCTACTTAGCTTTCATGTAAACCATATATGGAGTAGGGTAGTATATATTCTTTTTTATTTTTCATTTTCACATGACATACACGTACACAAAGTCCGGTGTTGGGTTGCGTCTTTTTGTCTTCAAATACTTCAAACATGCTCAAAACCTACAAAACCGAAACTAAACTTGATTCCAACGAAAGATATCTCAAAATCATGAAAATAGGAACCAAGTTAACAAAAACAATAAAATAAAAACATAACAAAAATATACAAAACAACATACACATACTCATACTCGATATAACTTTTTCTTGTTTTGGATGTTGAAAAGCCATACTGCTATCTGAGAGTGTGCTTTTGAGTAAACTTCACTAATGTATAATTATCTATAAACCATATATACTACCCTATATATATACTCCATTAGTATGCCACACCCCAAAGGAATTTATTAGAACTGTTCGCTCTACTCATATGGGCTGATCTAGGTCATAACCAAAAAATTTCTGGGCAATCCAAAATGTCTTATTCCCGTGGCTCGAGCTAGCGTGACCAAAAAAATTTGTGCTTATAAATTATTTTTCGGGCTAGCTAGGCTATTATTTTGTGGCCCAATTTTTTTTTCGATCAACCCGACCCATTTGAAAATTCTAGGGTTGATAATTTATATCGTTTGACTATTATTTGGATGCCACTATTTGTATACAGAAATAACACAATATTGTATTGTAAGCTAAGATTTAATGAGGAATTAAGATTATAGATTTGGATACAACATAAAACATATTTAGAATTATATCATGCTAATTTTGTGGGTGAGTCTATTTATAAATGCTCAATCAATTTGTTTGGCAATTTAAGTGATTAAAGAACTTATAAGCTTCAAAATAAGCTCTAAGAGCTTATAAGCTCAAAGGAAAAAAAGCTTCAAATCCTAACTTATTTTTCAAATTAATTGGGCCGCTTACAAGCATGCATTTAACAATTACAGAGATTTTATTGGTTGAAACTATTGATATGAGGCCTAAATTATATATTTTGATTCTCTTATTCAGTTTTTTATTAAAGGTAATTCATGTAATACTTATATTGGAAATTAATTATACATAAAACATAGAATAAAACTTATGTAACGCTTTGCTGGTATATATGTGCATAAGATTCACATCTTTACCCCACAATTTTGTGCATCTCATTCGTGTCACACTACTAAATTTATTATTTTTAATAATATTTATTATAGAAATAAATAGTACACAAAATTATCAAATATATTCTAAATTATTTTCCTTTTTCAATTTTATCATAAATTATCAAATTTGGCAATTTAATACTAAACTATGAGAAATTTTGATACAAAATCAAATACATCTCTCTTTCTCTCTCTGTTGTAGCTTCTTCTCTTCAAATCAAATTTGAAATTCAGGTTGGTCTTGTTCAATAGGTCTTGTAATTGTTAAATTATTGTTTGGTATTATAGATTGAAAATATTTTATTAGTATACTATCACACATTATTCAATGGCGAATAACGTAAACTAATGACGCTTAACTTAAACAAAAATGTATTTAACTTGACAAAACCACTTGTATTAATTAAATATATGGACGAAATTTTTTTAATTAAAAAATCAATTATAATGCATTCACGTAACATAATGCCACATCATCTTAATTTTAATATTTATTTTTATAAGATTATACAAAATTTTGATATTATACAAAAATTTGGCGATTTGAACACGTATTTGAATAAGTGGAGTCCATTAGATATCATCTACACCTTTGAAGCCTATTTTGGTCATTATGACATAAAAAGAATTTATAATGCTAAACACTTCATTATCTTATAAGTTTGGTTATCCAAACACTTGAGCATCTTATAAGCTCTTAACTCACTACATCTTATAAGTTCTTAAAACAACTTATAAGTTGTTGGAACTTTTAAGCTCTCTAAAATAAGCTTAGCCAAACACCCCCTATATCTTAGGATAGGGCTTGGATTAGTGAAAGTTACAGTAAATAGAAAATTCTCAATATATAAGTATTAAGTGACGCATATCATTTCTTCCAACAAGATTATCTAATACCGCAATTTGTCCAGCATTTGTATGTATTTTAAAATATTCATATTGACCTAATCGAGATTTTGAGGTAATTAGGGGAACCTTTTTTCATATCACTCATTTCTTAATACATTATTTCATGTCGAACAAATATAGATCTCTCAAGTTTTAACTATAGCTTGATGCGACTAGATAAAAAATATTAGTACTAAATTGGTTTTAGTTTGATCCACAGCCTTCTGATTTGCGATTCTGTTTGCATCAAATTCTTCACTTTAGGTAATCATGTAATCAATCATTTTTGGCTGATTCGCGATTTTGAAATATTTTGATTATTTTAATTATCTCGCAATTACTTACCGAAAGTTTGTTTTTCTTCTTCGCTCACGTGAAAAATATTACCTAATTCTACTATACCACTTTGTCCTTTTCCACCTACGTATTTATTTATTAGATTTCAAAGTCATTGAAAATTAAAAAGTACTCTCTCCGATCCGTCCCCAAAATTCCATCCTGGAATCTTGGGTGTGGGTTTTAATGAAAGTTGTTTAGTGTATTGTGAGTGGAATAAGGTCCCACATTAATGTAATATTAAATTAGTTAATGGTGGGCCATAGGTGGTAAAAGGTGTAAATAAATAGGTTGATGGGGGTAAAAAAGAGAAATAGTGATGGGTCATGGATGGTAAAATGTGTAAATAAAGAATATTATTGAGGGTAAAACGAAAAATGTTTTCTATAAATAGATAGAAAAGAAATTGGGGAACGTTCCAAAAATGAAAACTATGAAGAAAATTTGGGGACGGATGGAGTATGTGGGATCGAAAAGAAAATTAAAAGATGGAAATAAAAATGATGAAATCTCACGACCAAAACATTTCCCCAATTAAGCTAGGATGAGAATGAGAGCTGTAGACTACAGTACTCTTGTAGTTAGTTCAAATGTCACTTTCTAGGGTTCCTCTCTTCTTATCCTTTTTCTTTAATTGCGGGACAAATTTCCAATCTCTATCTAAAGTTGTGAAATATCATTCAAATTATATATGAAAGATAAATTATATTAGATAAAATTGACTAATGGACTATAACTTGTTGAGAACATTCAAATTACTCATGATAGTTAACCACACGCATAGGCATCTTATCGGCATGTTTAAAAGTAAGGAGCGGCTTAGTTAGCATATTTTGGGGTAGGCAAGTGAGTAAATTGAGGTTTTCTTTAATTCTTGAAAAAAATTTAGTTAAAAAAACTATAAATTTATTTTAGCCTTTCTCGTTTCTGAATTATTAATTAAAATTTGTACATAAAACTTGGCTATATTATAATAGATCAAATTACTAAATCATTTAATGCATCCAGATATATAGTTAATTATTCGTGAATGGGAATCTTTAATCTTGATGGAACTCTTTAAATTTAAGGGCGGCCGAGATAATTAAAAACTAGAGTAACAAATATATTTATTTATCCAAAAAAATGATATTATGAGACTAGCTCTTTTAGAATTTAATTTGATTAGCAAAGGCTCGGCAGTTGCAATAAGCAAATGTTTGTGAAAAAAAGAGCTATCAATGATGCTATTTTTCAGTAAAATGTGATAAAAAAAAAAACAATCGAATTAATTAATTAGAATGATGTAATGCAGTACAACATTAGTTGTATTGGATGAAAAATATAGTGAATTTTAGTTATAGCTAGTGTTCTTACCCTATTTTTACCCATGCTATTGGACATTGACAAATACAGTGAGAAATTGGAACATGATACATGACCGAGCTTAGAACCCCATTTATATACATTACCTCTTATTTTTATAAATATAATATATATATATAGGAAATGCTTAGAATAAATTTCTCCCATAAAAACTATGAATCGTGCTTTTTTATGTATACATTAATGTCTTTTTAATTATACAAGTATTAACGTTTCTTTTATATATTAATGCCTTTCATATTTACATTAATGCTTCTTTTATATCAATGCATGCTTTTCATATATTATATTAACTTTTTTATGACAATTGTAGATCTTATAAAAATTAATAATCCAAAATTAATTTTTAATAAAAATAAAGAGAAATTTTTTATTTGATCCTTTTGCTATATATACATATATATATAGAAATGATATCTTGTGAAAATTATGATCCATGTGTGCAAATTAGGAATCAACTATAGAGTTACATGGCCAACTTAAAAAAATTAGGAAAAATTAGTTCTACAACATCCATTAGTTAACACATATATAAGAGAGTTATTTTTTAAGAGCGAAATTTGCAACCATACATTAATTTAGCCTGAAACCAACACGTCGCTCCGAGTAGACCGAGAAAAAAGAAGGATTGGGCAAAATATGTAGCCCAAAAACAGTTTAGCATGATTGGCATGTAAATCGAGCAAGTTGGCTCGATTAACAACTTTTCTTGTTACTTGGTTGTTAAACTTCATTACTTTATTTTTTATTTGAATAAGATTTTTAAACTTATAGAATGTGTCTTTGGTTTCTCTAATGCATAATAAAAAAAAATTGACATGAAAGGTTGAAGAATGATAATCATTTATGTTAAATGTATGTGTTTCAAATCATTATCTTCTCGCTTATTAGTTATTATGTAAGTTTTTGTTGAAATAATACTTATTTTTGTATCTTATACGAAGTTAAATATTTTCATTTAGAAAACATGATCTGATTTTTGTTACATATAAAAATCATAAACATTATGGCCGACGCTAGCTAGAAATTAGTGCCCCCCGCCAAACACACACACACACACACAAAAAGGCTTGATTGGCCTGGACAAAATATTCCAAAATCGAATGGTTAGCACGAAATAGAATGAGTTGGCCTGAGTGACATTCCCAACCACTACCAAGGTATGCAAAGCTCGTTCATGTTTAATAATTTGCAAACCATGTAAAAGATAAAATCACACTTGAAAAATCAGGCGTAACAGACTCTGACTTGGAAGGTTTTTGTTTCATCCATTTCTTATATCTCTTTCTCTCTCTATATATATAAACTGAAAATGCGTTATGAGACAATATACACTAGAATACAACAAATAAATAAGAAGAAAAAAAATAAAATTGGGCATGTATACGAAGGTGGGAATGCGGTAGCATTCGAGAACAAATAAAAAGAAAAAAGATAAGAAAAGAAGAAGAAACCAGGGAAAACAAGTGTTGAGTACTGTAATAGAAATGGACAGTTGGAGGGGCAGTAGGACAAAAAAAGTAACAGTTTGGTAGGGTTATCAAATGCAGAAGACTGCTGCCTGAGTGCGACTCTCTCTCTTGGATTTTTTGTAGAGTTGCAGAATGCTTGGTTAGAGGAAAATGGCGTGCGATGGTCTGATGCACGATGCCTGTTGGTGGGTTAGGTTGCTAATTTTTACTAATTTTTTGTTTTTACTACCCAATGCTAAAATATATATGTCCTGCACCATTTAATATTAATTATTCTATATCATCTTATCTCAACTTAATTTGTAATTCACTATTCTCAATCTTCCAAAATCTAAGACCAAATGCGTCGCATTAGTAAGAGAGAGAGACGTTTAGATGCATACAATATACACATAGATTACCGATTCACATTACCAATTTTTCTTTCTTTTTTTTCATTTTGTTTTTCTATACTTCAATAGTTGTGATCAGGATTATTAAATTTACAAATTACATAAAAATCAAAGTCCTATTTAATAAATTTTATTTCCCTGTTCAAAGTTAAAGGGGAAAAAAATAATTCAAGTTTTTATATTTATGTAATTTATAAATTTGATGATCATAGTCATTATTTTCGAAATATTGGAAACAAAATGAAGAAATTACCATTATAAACTACACGCCAATGGTGCTCATAGTAGATGATCACAAATTGTACCTAGTATATCATCAATATATATATATATATATATATATATATATATATATATATATAGAGTGAGGTTGAAATAAAACTAGTATATCATCTCTTCTTGATCAAAAATATTTTCATTTTTCCATTTTTGGATTCTTTATAGAAATCATTTTTTGACTGGACAAGAAAATGGTTTTACGTTAACCCTGCAATCATTGACTGGACAAGAGTACATACACATTTTGGGGCAATTTGCAATTTCAACTAAAATTTTGGACTTTTGCTATTACCGACACAAACTTTTTTAGTTATTGCAAATCAGCATAAGGATCAATATGTGTGTGCGTGCCTGGCCGATCGCTGTGTTGGATGATTGGCAACGTGGTTAACAATAACATAATTATAGAAATAAAAATATAGAAGGTTAAAGATTAGGATTTTGTGATCTAAAAAATTAATCTGAAATTGCAATTTACTTAAAATGTTATGTCTTATATTGCACTCAACCCTTAAATCAACTATGAGATTGGGACGCTATATAATATCAATGAAAAAAAAAAGTTTTATTTTGACATTCGATATGGAATATGCATATGTGCCTGTATCTTGTAATTACACAATAGATTAAAATTTACAAAATCCGTCGAAAAATATATGATAAGTTCGACAATATTTAAACCCAAATAAGTTGTTTTTTGTTCATAAAATTAATTGTTGTTTTTTAATTGGAGAAAATGGAACACACTGAGGAGGTTTTACGTAAAAAGATCTATTATTTGAATGTCCTCGATTGGGCTTTCAGAAAACTAGCTAGTACGTTAATCTTTCGTTTGCATATATAAATATTTCAATGACTTACACTTATGTACTTTTTTTATTTAATTTTTCTTTTTGACAGAAAAAACTTTTATTAATTTATCTAAAACTTTGAGTAAATGTTAATTAGGGACGTACTTACATCTACTAATCCATAGATTTTATTTTATTCTTCTAAAAAAAGAAAACTTATATTTAAAGTCTGTTTACCTCTTTCAGCACCCTAATAAACATCCATCCGTATTATGTAACAAAGACAGAAACCCCACCCACAAAATAGAAAGAAAAAGGAGAAGAAAAAAAAAGATCACTTTTTCTAAAATTAAATATATTTTCTCTTCCCCCCCCCGGTAAGTCACCAACTTCTCATTTTAAAAATGGTTATTGGCATATAAATACACAAATTTTGATGTGAACGAACTTTAAAAGTAGTATGTAAATACATGAACTTTGATTGATTTTGGTTTTACACACGAACTTTAAAAGAAGTATATATATACACGAACTTATTAATTATAGTAATTGTATCACAATTTGTTTATTTTGGTCAAATTGAAACTGACATGATATTAGATATGATGAGTTGGCAACAATGTGGAAATCTTAAAGTTTGTGTGTGAAGAAGAAGAAGACATCTGTAGTAGCCTACTTGTTCATCATTTACTCAATTTAACAAATGATGGGTTTAAGATTTGAAGTGATCTCTTCGTTTTGTGTGTTTGTTTCATATTCCTTTATTTTTTCTTTCTTTATCGTGAAGTGTATATATATTTTATGTGTGTTAATGAGTCAATGTGCGTTTTTGTCAATATCAAATATTTCTTTATATTTTATTTATTAATTTATTTTCTACGTCGTTATCAACTCATCATATCTAATGCAATGCCAGAATCAATTTGATCGAAAAATAATTCTTGGTAAAATTATTAAAGTTGGATATTTATACATTCCTCTTAAAATTTGTGTGCAAAATTAAAATTATATCAAAATTCATATATTTATATACTTCTTCTAAAATTCATATATAAAATCAAAATCATATCAAAATTAATTTATTTATATACCAATAACGCTTTTAAAAACCATGTATAAATCTCGTTAGCCAAGGAATCAAACTGATGCAAATTTCAATGCCAACTGTCGATAGTAGAGAAAATATGCAGCCCATCTCACACCTCGATTAAAATATGCATTTTTTCCCCAATTTTTAAAATTGATCGTTGTCCTTTTTTCTAGTTTAAAACTATTCCCCAATTGATCTATCTCGCAATAAAATCGAAAATGGCTTAATATAAATAAAAACCCCACTTCTCAAAATTGAAAATACACATATCCTCTCTCTCTCTCTCTCTCTCACACACACACACACACACTCCACCAGAGAAGAAAAAACCTATTCTTGAAGCTGATATATTATATATAAGCATATATTAATTACACAGAAATGAATTAATGCATCAAGAAAACAAGGCGGCGGTTGGATCATGAGCAACAACATTTGAGTACCACTCGGAATGAAGATGGTACAACCGGTATAGCTCATGACTTGCAGTAGTGAAATGGCTTTCTTCCCCTCCAATTTTATGCTGCAAATCCCTCATCAAGATGAACACAGCCAGCCTTCCACATCTTTAGCTCCAATTCTCCCCCCTCAAGACTTTCATGGTACAATCTCTCTCTCTCTCTGTGTGTGTGTGTGTGTGTGTGTGTGTGTTTGGACGAAAAGAGGAACGGCAAATATGGACTTTTGACAACTTTCGAAAGTACCGAGGAATATTGAAAATCTGTATTCTCACTTTAGGAAAAGAAGTGAACCAAAAGAAAAAAAAAAGAAATGAAAATAACGTTTCTTCATCTTTTGAACAAAATTCGTATGTATAAAGATGGAAAGTATAACGTTGTAGGAGTGGCATCACTGCTAGCAAAGAGGCCTCAAACAATGGCGTTTTCGAGCGGCATCGAGGAGGAGATGCACAACAACAACAACAAAGTCGGAGACGACGACTTCTCGGACGACGGATCGCAGATTGGGGAGAAGAAGCGGCGACTGAACATGGAGCAGGTGAAAACCCTAGAGAAGAACTTCGAGCTCGGGAACAAGCTCGAGCCGGAACGCAAAATGCAGCTGGCCCGGGCCCTCGGCCTCCAGCCCCGACAGATCGCCATCTGGTTCCAAAACAGAAGAGCCAGATGGAAAACAAAGCAGTTGGAGAAAGATTACGAGATTCTCAAACGACAATTTGAAGCAGTTAAGGCCGAGAACGATGCTCTCCACACACACAATCACAAGCTCCATGCTCAGGTAAATTCATAATTCTTTTGTTTTCCGTTTTTTCGATGTATTTCTGTGACATACCGACTCATACTCACCCTGGCTAGCTAATTAATTAGAGTTTATTAGCTCTTTTTTTCTAAAATATGAGTATTCAAGTTTTTTCCAATTAATTAAATAAATCACAAATATGGTAAGTTCGGAATAAAATTGTGGCGTTAAGATTGTTTCGTTTTCGATAATTTCTATATTTGTAGTTAACAGGGTTGAGGAAAAACTGACCGCACTAAGAGGGTGTTTGGCTGAGCTTATAAGCTCCCTAAAACAGCTTATAAGCCGTTTTCAAAAACAGTTTATAAACTATTTTTTTGAGAGCTTATAAGCTCAGCCAAACACCCTCTAAATAGTTTCGGTCGGTTTAGTGACCGAACCGACGATGCTCACTAAATAGTTAAAGAGTTTATTTCTCTCTCTTAATTTCTACGACGCCTCCCCACCTATGATGATTAGTCATTTTTTTTAACAATTTAAAATATTCGAGTTTCGTTCAATTAAATAAATTATATAAATGATGGGTTTGCATTCAGATAGTGGCACTAAAGAATAGGGAGCCGATGGAATCCATCAATCTGAACAAGGAAACGGAAGGCTCCTGCAGCAACCGGAGCGAAAACAGCTCGGAGATCAAGCTGGATATGTCGAGGACTCAGGCGATCGACAGCCCGATTTCGAACCACCCGGCGGGGAGGCAGCTTTTCCCGTCATCGCTGAGGCCGGCGGCGCAGCAGCTCTTCCACAATTCGTCGAGGCCGGAAATGCAGTGCTCCAAAATGGAGCATGTTAAGGAAGAGAGCTTGTGTAATATGTTTGTCGGAATGGATGATCAGACAGGATTCTGGCCCTGGTTAGAGCAGCAGCAATTCAATTAATTAATTGCATAATTAAATCTGGAAAAGACCAGATTTAATTAATTGATTGGCCTACGGCATCGATGGGGATGGTGCTTATGGAATGGGCCATGTTTGAATATTTTGTGGAGTTGATGATCGATTTTTTTTTTTTTTGTTTCAATTTGTTGTACAAATTAGTAAAAGTTAATATCGTACCGTTGGGAGACTTTTGGGATCGAGTATTTGACGAGTAAAATTTACCGAATTATTATTTATCTTTTTCTTCAATTAAACGCCGCAAAAGAAAATGTTCTTGATCGAATTCTTTTAAAGTTGAATGATTGTTAGTGTGATAAATTTGTTTTATTAATTTTTGCTGTATATATTATCTGCAAAAAAATCACCATAATTTCACTCATTGCCGTCATAAATTTTTGAGAGAGAGATCCGAAGTAGTAATTTTGATACTGGTGAGAGAGGAATGAAGCACAGGTTCCAAGGAGAGGAAGGTGACAAACAGATGGAAGAGGGAAAGTGGGAAAATGTTAATTCTCGTGAAGCTGACATTGCATGCTCTAATCTTTTTCTTGCTTCCACTGACAACAAAGCTTCATATAACATTCATTCATCTCTAAATTCGTCGCAATTTTTTTACGTAATTTCGAGTTCATTTGCTCTCTCTCTCATTCAATAATTCCATGTTATGAATCATATGCGTCTACTTGTTGCGGGTAATATTCGTATTGTGTGATAGATATATGTATTAAAATATGAAATTATGAATACTATGAAATCAAGACTCAAAGAACAATATAAAGCATAAACTGTATATATATCATATATCGCATATCTTAATTTACTATATTATTTGTGCCAAAGTTGCATCATGCACACGTGAAAACCATTTTTATTATAAGAACATGAAAACCAAAAAATGATGAATTCTTGTAAAGTTGATGAATCCATCTAGAAAATTATTGAAACAAAAAAAATGGAATTTTTGTCTCTCAAGGGATTTGAACATGTGTCAAAATTCCCAATTTTTGGATTCAGTAACTTTTCCAACAAATTCATTAACTTTCATAACGAATTCATTTTGTTCATAACAATAAAAATGATTTTTACGTTAACCCACCCCTACATAAATGAGTTTGTTTAGGGGTCCTAATGGTTTTCGATTCTCGGTTAGAATTGGAATCAAACTGAAACCGATCTATTTCGATTAACCAAAAATCGATAATTCGGTAATCGGTTCGGTTTCGATTCCAGAGTTAAAAAAATTTCGGTTATTGGTTAACCGATAACCGAACGGTTCGGAACCAAAAAATCAAAATTTATTTTAATTATTAATTAATTAAAAATTCTAAAAATTAGTTTTAATTATTACTTTATTAATTATTTTAATTAATTGTTAAATATTTTATTTATTTTAATAAGTTTCAATTTTTTTAATTATTATTTTAATTGTTAATTAATTTTAATACGATTTTTCGGTTAGTCGGAAATCAAACCATCAGAACCGATCGTTTTTTGGTTAATCAAAAATTCAAAATGGTTCAATTTTGATTCCACTTTTTCAGAGAAATTTGATACGGTTAACCGAAATCGAACCATTTACCACCCCTAAGTTTGTTATTATCAGAACTACATATTTTTGCCAATCTACAAATTATGCACAATATATACAAAGTTAATGTACGAAAGGTATGAAATTATTGCAAAACCATAACATTCTAAAGTTGGTGTATAAGATACCAATTTTAGAGTGAAATTATTATCCAACAACTTCGTATGTTTTGTACAAAAACTTTGTATATTTGTATATCAACTTTATACGTATTTGTATAATTTACAGGTTCACTACAAAAATAAAATTATAATTTGATCCATTCCATATACATATATGTAGATATGCACCAAACCAAAGAATCAACTGGGAAAAAAATAGTCTCTAGGACTAACTATGCAAAATCTAGATGCTAAATTGAAAAAGGGAAAACAATAAAAGATAAAAATAATTAAGAGGCACCTTTCATTGAAGGTACGAAAAATGGTCAGGATTGGATGAATGGGCAGTGACTGGATTTTTTCTCAAAATGGAGCCCTCATTCCAAGGGGGGTATCAGTGATAATGATGTAATATCCAGCCTTGTATTCATCATAAACCTTTTTTTTTTTTGCTTTGCTTTTCTCACTGATGTGGAACTGATATTAGAGAAGGGAAATTAAAACCAAACCCTAATCAGCAACACACACCTACAGATATTTTTTCCATGCATTCCCCACATCTCTCTAAGAACAAAAATCTAATGATTCTATGCATGGGCCTAGGCAATTTCTTTTCTTCTTATGGGGCCTGGATTTTCTAAATTTTGAATTCGCAATTTACCAGTTTTCTTGCTATTTGACATGGTGATGGGGGCTTTTGCACAACATATTTATAAGAACAAAACTAAAAATAAAAATTGATTGTGAAGGGCTTTCCAACCCTGATTTCATGCATGCCCTAATTAGCTCGACCAATAAGTACTCGCAGAGTCTTGTATCTTTTGAAAATCAATATTCTAAAGATTTTATCAGTCTATTTGATTGTTTTCTCAAACAATTTGAGCTAATTATTTTGAATAAATTTAAACGAGTTAGGATGCCGAATATAGCTAGCACAAGGCATCATCATCATAGTAGATTTTACAGTGCTCTTGCAATATTTTGTCAGCTTTTTAGGATTTAAGGATTAGGTATCCTATGAAGGAACAGTATTTTAGCAATTAAAGTTTGTGAAAGCTACGAATCTTGAGGATATTTATAAATTTAATAATTGTTGGACAGCAAATTAAATAATATTAGAAAAATGGAGATCAATCTGGGATCATGTGCACAATGAATAGAAAATGGCTGGAGACTTTTGAGTTTATGTATTATATCAGTTTTCGAGATGCGATTCTGAAATTAAATCTAATGGAAATAGATAAATAAATAGATAAACAAACACAAAAAATATATTATTTGCTGAAGTAAAGCTGCTCAAGTGGCCACATGCACTCTGCATTTGCACCAGAAATAAACAATCAGGGTTTGTTGGAGATGATGAAATTTAATTATATATTTCTTATTGCTCGTAAATTTCTATAAGTATGTGTAAAACAGATAATACCAGGAAATGTTCCGTCCTTTATTTTAATAATACTTCCATATTGCCAAAGCTCTGGCCTACAAAGGGCAGTTTGAGTTTTATATTTCTAGTATCGTTCATGTTTTCGTGTTTGTCATCTGTAGAAGTAATATGGTAGCAATATGAGAACTATTTTTCTGTGTTACATGAATCTAATTTTCATTTCATTAGGAAAAAACTATTCTTTTGTATTTGTCATTTGATTCACTAGCGCTCTATTAGGTAGGAATATAGTTGATATAAGGGGCCGATCCAGAAGTTGATGATGGGGTGGGCTGAAAATAAATACTTCGGAGTATTAAATATCATAAATGCTAAAATATTTCTATGTTTTCATAAGTTGTCTTGCGAGATTTCAATATACAAAATCCATCAATAATTGAGTTTATATTTATATTTTTAATAAAATTCCTTTCAATATAAACTTTTCTTTAACGTAAACTTTAGGGAATCCATCAACCAAACCACTGACAAAATTTGGCTGCGATTGAACTTGAACTTTGACAGCTTCGAATGGGCAGAGAACAATATCAACAAACACATGAGCAGATGCAGCGCTGAGGAAGAATATGACACCTTTGTTTGACTAATTTTCCCAACTCATATGAACCTTTGAAGATTCAGAAAAATAGGGTATTTCAAAAGCATCAATATACGTCGTTCAAAATAGTAGGCACACAACAATAAGGAGACACAAAATTTTAGCGTGGAAAACCTTTTAAAAGGAAAGAGGGGAAAAAACCACGGAACTACTAGAGTCGTTTAAATCCACTATAATCAAAATGGAACAGTACACAATCTTCTCTAAATTATATCAGAGGCATACAAAATATCATATACTCGAAAATAAGCACATCAAGATGTATGGAATCAAAATCGAGCAAAGATCAAGAAAAATATTACCAGAAATTCTCTTCTATTCAGATCGACAAAACCCGATCTTAGAAACTCAAAATTAGATCTCCACCGTCCAAAACGTTAGCCCAGATGCTGTGAAGCTTCTGTCCAAAAATCACAGTGATCTAACGGTTCAATCCCCATGAAACAGAATTTTTCTGAAACTGCGCACTGAAAATCCGAGAGGGAAAAAAAAGACTAAGAATTTTTCTGTTTTGGTTACTTCAATTTCTCCCTTCAAAAATGATGGTTGATCCTTTTCATTCTTATAACCTTCTCATGGGTCAAAAATATAAGAAAATCCAACAATAACAATTTTGTTTTAATTTTTTAATTATTTTGGATTGGGTTAATTTTGAATTGGGCTTAATATAATACATAAACGGAAGAAAAATTGGAACTTGCACTGGGCTGGATCCCGGTGAAGCTACCACCTAGATCCGCCCCTGGTTGATATTATACGAATAACTCTCTAATAGAGTATTAGAACAAAAACATTGGTGTTGGTTCTAAGCAATCGCTGACAATTAATCATAATTTGAAGTGTTTTTTTTATTTTATTTATTGTATTTTCTTAATAAACTAATATTCATAGGGAGTGAATGAAATAAGAATTACAACTTTTTTTGGAAACATGAAAACCATGCATATGACGCGTAAAGTTGATGCATAGAACGTATACTATATGTCGTGCATATCCAAAATATTCTAAAATTATTGGACAATATAACAATTTTAGAATGTTTGTTGCACACAACTTTATACGTGTTGTGCATGGTTATCAAGTTCTAAAAAAAGATGTAGTTCTCACAATAACCAACCTTTATATAATAAGGAGATGGTTAATGTGAGAATTATTTATAAAGTATGAACATACATGAGACAAAAAAATATAATGAATTCACTATGAAAGTTGATGAATTCGCCGTGAAAGTTATTGAATCTAAAAAAATAAAATTTTCAACCTTCATGGGATTCGAATCCATACGAAAATTTCGAATGTTGTGGATTCAAAAACTTTCTCGATGAATTTATCAATTTTAAAGATAATTCATTTGGTTCTCAAGTTCGCACTTTAAAATTGTTCTTATTTCAACCTCAATATATATATATATATATATATATATATATATATATATATATATATATATATATATATATATATATATAGTGAGGTTCAAATAAGAACCAATTTTAACGTGAGAACTAAGAACCCCGAAATTCTTTAAGCACAAAATGAATTTGCTTATGAAAGTTAATGAATCCGTTGGGAAAGTTCTTGAATCCAAAAATTGAATTTTCACCGGGGTTCGAATCCCATGAGGCGAAAATTCCATTTTTGGATTTAATAACTTTCCAATGGATTCATCAAGTTTCACATGAATTCATCATTTTTGTTCTCACGTTCACAATAAAATGGTTTTTATATTAACCTCCCCTATATATATATATATATATATATATATATATATATATATATATATATATATATAAGGTTGGTTATAGAGGAACAATACTATAGATGAGAACTAAGAACTAAATCTAACCATCCTTTTATATCAATTGAATGGTCCAGATTTTTCTTGCACAAGATCTGATTTTGGTGAAAAAAGCACACATCATCCGACTAAAGTAATTTAGAGGGCATCATGGTAAATGCAAACTTCCAATTTGCCAAATAGTTGATTTTTCGCAATCACACCAAAGAGTTCGGATTATTCACTCTCTGAATTGCCACATCAAAAACTGATTCACATTTTCTCTCTCTCTCTAAACTTTAATCTCCCCAAATCTCTGCCAATTGGAAACACATACATCATTCCTTCAATTATGTATGCAATTCTGGAGATCTCCAAAATAATATTTTGAACATATTGTTCGGGCGATCAATGCACTTAGCACTAATTTCAATGGAGGCATAGATTGGGAGATTAAAGTTTAGAGAGAGAGAAAATGTGAATAGTAAGCCTAGACATACTTCCTTAAGCCTAGGATACTACCTTTTGTATATCTTAAGCCTAGATATACTGAGTTTGTTACATATGACATCTTAGATTTTAGTTGGAAAATCATCTACAAAAACACTTCTGTTTAAGTAGAAGTTTGGACAAATAGGCAACGAAGTATTAGTTGCTGAAAGCTTAGTTATCTTGTACCTGTAAGCAAGAGGTTTAAGTCGACTTCACCCGTAAGCAGTCAGAGGTTTCCTAGCACCTGCAAGCGTAGAAGAAATACCAAGTAAGGCAGGATACAATAAGGTTAACTCTGTATCTAAGTTTACTCTTGTACCTCTAAACAAGACCTAATTCAAAGTTAGTGGATTGACTGAGCAATCAGTCCGTGGACGTAGGAACTGATCTCTCCAAACCACGTAAAACTCAACGTGTTATTTACTTTCAGTTATTTACATGCACTATATTATTTTACATTGCATATTATTGAACTGTAATCACCAACACCCGACAGCATAACATCGATTTAAAACACTCTATCAGTATCAGTTTGATACTGAAGAGATAAACTAAAAATTGACTAAGCAATATTCGACTAAATGTTTAAAGTCAATTTAAATTTTTAGTAAGACAAATATAGTAACTACCACATTCTACACGCACATCAGTTATCAGTCTAGCTAACTGATCCGTTGCCTCGGTAATCAGTATGTTTACTAACTGATATCATTCAGTACATAACTCAATTTAATTGAACTGATCAGCAGTATTGATAC
The DNA here is from genome assembly GCA_036937905.1 of Salvia rosmarinus. Taxonomy (NCBI): domain Eukaryota; kingdom Viridiplantae; phylum Streptophyta; class Magnoliopsida; order Lamiales; family Lamiaceae; genus Salvia; species Salvia rosmarinus. The sequence continues at coordinate 19,261,690 of CM072822.1, read as the reverse complement.
CGGTTTTGAAGTTTGCATATTTATACTTTTGTTTCATTCTAATTTCAAAAGGAACCTTGAAATTAATGTCGCTATTTGAACGACTTAATTTGTGAATATTTTATGTTCCTTTGTGTAAATTTGATCGCTTTTGAAATTTGTAGGACTATTTTATTACTCCTCGCAATTTTAGGGATAAAATCACTATCTCAACAAAGCATTACATTGCCTAAAGAAAAACAATTTCTTTTTTCCTTCGTTTCATTAAAGACATGTTAAGGCGCGTGACCGACACATGAAACAGATATGAGGTTAACATTCGAAAATTAAAAATAATAATAATAATAATAATAATAATAATAATAATAATAATAATAATAATAATAATAATAATAATAATAATAATAATAAGATTTTACATTCTAACGGCTACTCCAGTCTCCAGATGATGGATTTGAGTATATGTAAACGAATATAAATAATATCTTTGATTCTCTGAGTACAGAAATAGTACTATTTAATAGAATGGAACGTGCCTATAATTAATTGCTGTCGATAATAATCATTAATTCATAATTCTTGATTTTCGCCACTATTAAAATCCTACGTAAGCAGCCCTCCTTATTTTTGACGTCCCTTCCAACTTGTAGTCAGTTCGTTTTCTTTTTCTTTTTTTTTTATAAATTGTAGACTATTATACATTAAAAGTTTGTTTACTAGCATTTTTATATGGGGTTTCAAAATTATAAGCTTAACAAATACATTCTATGTACGATATTTCGATCCACTCATAATACGAAGATAAACAAATTATTTCTACTTATTAACTCTGGGCAAATCAGGCTTGACCCTTATCCACAGTATTTTGATCTTCAATCGGATTATATTACTTTCTTCGTTCACTAAAAGTTTGAATTGCTTTTGATGATACGAATTTTAATAAATTGTAGTGAATGGAAAAAATGTCATACATTATAAATATAAAAGATGTTCAAAAGAAAAAAATACAAACTTTTGATAAACGTACGAAAAATGAATTAAATTCAAGCTTGGTGGACGGGGAAAGTTTACGATTTTGGAGTTATTCGAGCACATATATCATCATTTGTTAGAACACTGTTATGAAATCTGCTATTACATTTTTGTACAATCAGAACATTGTGTTTTCCAGTCATTTAAGAAAGACTAAAAAACTAAATTAAACAACATATTTAGTAAATTCTAGTTTTTGACATCTTATTTTATTCTTCGAGCCCAAAGATATAAACACGACAGTGGACAGTTGATCGAGGTGACGTTTTAGTTGAGCCCAATGCTAGAGTGCTAGTGTTGTTATTTGGGGTGAGGAAATTATTAATTATAAATGGAACCCTGACCATTCGTTAATTAAAATAAAATTTATCATTAAAGCTATAATATTTGTGGTGCATTACGCAACGAATTGATGAGTTCAACCAATCTTTTTTATCTATATGGGGAAAATGAAAGTGATTAACAAGAAGAATTAGAGGACATGCAATAGCCATATTTTAGATTTTAGTACATTTGATTGCTCGGTTAAAAAATGTGATCGAGAGTAAAGAGTATAGTCACATTTTAATTTTTGCATAATACAATTTAAATCATTAAATAATTTTCCCTTGCTTAGCTCATAGTGATGGAATACAATTACAACAAACCGTAAAGCAAATACGATATTGCTTTTGGTTGTTTGGTATATAAATCAACAAACAACTTTACTATATGATAGGATACTGCCCAACTACTGTGCCCAAACATCGTCCCAATACAAGTAAACGACATCAAGCTCGGCTGGACAAGTTCGGCCCATGAAGACTCCACGAAGCCGGTGGGAGCAGAAAGCTCACCATATCTAAAAGAATCCTAATTCGAGAGGGATGGGATCTCGAATCCTAGTTAGAAGACTTGATTCGAGATCTAGGTCAATACATTGTATATAAATAGAGGCTAGATTAGACGACATAGATCATTCACTCTCTTTGTAATCGCTTTACACTCTCAATACACATACTCTCTCTTGCCCGTGGACGTAGATCTTATTCACGATCGAACCACGTAAATCTTTGGTGTTCTTGCGCGTTTATTTCCTTACGAAATTAAGATCGATCATGGCGCCGTCTGTGGAACCGAAATTTTGTATTTTCGATCAACCACCGTTTACTGGAAGTAATCATGACCGGTACACGAAGCCATGCCTCGGGACCGTCGCCGGCAACAACGCCGGCGGCGAAGGGAACGCCGAGCTCAACTCGGGAAGAGCCCAATCGAGAAGAAACCCCGAGGGGCATATCCAAAGTCTCGACGAGCACGGACACCCGCCTGCGGGAGGCGAGGTTACCATAGCGAAGCGCAATCGTAGCAATAATCCGGAAACTCGGCTCATAAGTAAACCTTGACGACGTCGTCGAGGATTTCTCGAGAAAAACAAGGAGAGCTTTCTCCGGTTCTCGGTGAAGCGGTCGGCCACGTCTGAAGAGCGGTACATCAAGCCTCGTCTAGATACGAGGCATCACAACGAGGTCGGGGCCCAAACCGACCGCGCAAGGAACGAGCAGCGGGAGAGGACGTCGAGATCGCGCGAAGCCGGCCTCGATCGCCAATCCATCCGGCGAACTCGCCCGATCTCCGAGGGACGAGCGGCGGGAAGAGGCATCGGGGCCGCCGAAGTCGGTCCGAGTCACCTAAACGAGTTCGATCGTCGAACTCCGTCCCGATCTCGAGGACGGCTTCGATGGATACGGAAGATAGCCACCCGTTCTCAAATAGAATACTCAACACTTCTCCGGGATAAATACGGTACCAAGCATCGCCCCCTATGACGGGTGAGGATCCATGAACTTCTCTCGCGGTTCGATACAACATGATCAACCAAAAGCTCACCGGTTCACATGTAAACTCTTCCGGAGTTACTGTCGACAACGCCCGTAGGTGGTTCGACGATCTACCTACGGAAGCATCGGCTCTATCGCGACCGATGGCTGCCTTCCACGAAGGTTCTTCCAAAAGCGGAATCAAAACGTCCATCGCACACCTCCTCACCATAAGGCAAAGCCGTAATGAGTCCATCGGCGACTTCATGACAAGGTTTAACAAGGAGTGCTTGAAGGTCGAAGACGTGAATGACCGTTAGTCATCTCGGCCTTCCAAAACGGCATCTTGCCGGGGCCTTATACCGAGAGATCGTCAATCGAACCTCGATCGCAATGAGCTGTGGCGCGCATAGCCAACCGGTTCGCCAAAGCGGACGAGGCGACAAGAGAAAGCGCCGAAGCGATAAGGCAGACCTTCGGAAGAGGAAGAAGAGGCGAAGGAAGGAAGATCGGAACCAAGGCGGCGAGCGCGGGCGATTACATCGTTCGATAAAGTCCGAGCTCGGTCCGCGACGCCTCGGAACGACCTCAGTACACCCGTTGACGAAGCCGAGAGCAGAAATCTACGCACTCCATATGAACCTGTTCGAGAAGCCTCGACCGATGACGGGAGGGAAGAGGTGCCGACCTATGGATAAATACTGCTCATTCCATGATGATTACGGGCACGACATCGAAGAGTGCAAAGAGCTCATGGGTGAAATAGAGCTGCTAGTTCAGGACGGATCCTCGAAGAAATACTGAGGGCAGGTCGCCAAGCCGACCAAAGCCAAAAGACGAAAAGGTAGAAGAGGAAATTGTGCCCCACAAAAACAAAGCGCAAGACCGACGAAGAAGGAGATGACGAGCCCCAATATGACGGGTGATCTCCACAATTACGGGCTCCCGTGAGTCACGAAGTCCTCCTCGAAGGCCGATGCCGAAGTCCTAGAACCAGTGAACCTACCAATAAGAGGTTCGAGAAGGACGGGCGATCACCTTCTCCGAAGACGACCCGTTCATGACAGTACCCATCGGGATGCATTGGTAATCCGGTGGTGGTCGCAAATAAGTTGGTGAAGCGTTTACATCGACAATGGCGTCGGTGAGCATCCTTTTAGGAATGCTTTGACAAGCTAGGAGTGGAAGGCGCGCCTCGCACAAGCCCAGCTGCCACTCGAAGCTTCGTCCGAGGAAGAGACGCCCGAAGGAATAATCGAGCTACCCGTCACGGTGGGAAAGCACCAACGACCTCGACAAAGGTGGTGCGGTTCTTCGTAGTGAAGGCCAACTCGCCGTATAACATCATACTAGGGCGAGATTGGTGAAACATTGTAAGGCGGTATGCTCAACGTACCACCCGACGATAAAATACCCACCACGAGGGAACAAACCGTGATCCGAGGTGATCGAAAGCAAGCGAGGAATGTATGCAAGTTGCCTTACGAGTGCGGGACCTCGGTCCGGCACCCAGGCATAGCAATTAAAGAAACCCGAGGAGTTGGAGTCGAAGTACATCGCCACTCCCGGCGGTCGGTGGAAGAGGTCGCATTATGCGAGGATGAGCCATTGAAGGTCGTCCAGGTTGGTTTCACCACGACACCTGAAGTGAAGGATCAGATCATCCAACTCCTAAGGGAATTCCGGGACGTGTTTGCTTGGTCTCCCCTCGACATGACCGGAGTCTCGCCGAATATCATCACTCACCGGCTCAACATCGACCCGAACATAAAGCCAGTTCGACAGAAGCAAAGAATCTTCGCAGCCGAACGGAACCAAGTCATTCATGATGAGGTGAACCAGCTATTAAAAGCACGCATACTGTTCGAGGTCAAATATCCGACCTGGATAGCCAACCCGGTGATGGTGAAGAAAGGAGGAGGGGGATGGCGAATGTGCATTGACTACACCGACCTCAACAAGCATTGCCCAAAGGATTGCTATCCCCTTCCCAACATTGACAAGAAGGTCGACGCGTTGGTCGGATCTGAAGTCTTGGTTTCTTGGACTTATACAAAGGTATCACCAAGTCCCGATGGACGACGAAGACGCTGCCAAGACAGCCTTCATTACCGACTTGGGTCTTCGCATATAAAAGATGCCATTCGCCTTAAAATGCAGGGCTACCTATCAAAGGATGGTGGACAAAATATTTCACCCTACATGGGTCGGAATGTGGAGGTATCGTGAGCGACATCGTCGTCAAAAGCAAGAAGAAGCGCATGTGGCCGACCTCGGATCGTCCTCGGCCTTCTTCGGAAAATCAACCTAAAGTCGAATCCCGGAAGTGCGTTTGCGGTCCGGTGCGGAAAGTTCTTAGGGTGTTGGGTTTCAAGAAGGGCTAAAGCAAACCCGACCAAGGTCCAAACCATTTTGGAAATGAAGATGCGAAGACCATCCATGACGTACACAAGTCGACGGTGCATAGCCGCACTAAGCCGCTTCCTTTCAAAAGCCGCGGATAAGCGACTACCCTTCTTCAAGATACTCAAAAGCCCAAATTCTCATGGGATGAGGTGCAGGTCCGCCGAAGACCTCAAGAGCTACCTCATGAGCTCCCACTCTATCCGTCCGAAGAGGAGGGTCCTTTCCTCTACCTCGCCGCCTCGGACGAATCCATAAGTGCAGTCCTGGTACGAGAAGAAGGACGTCAGCTCCCGGTGTATTTCATCAGCCGAGCACTAAAAGGCCCGGAAACGAGGTATCAGCCCCTGGAGAAGCTTGCCTTAGCATTGGTAAATGCCGCGAGGAGGCTACGCCCGTACTTCCATGCACATCGCATACAAGTCCTCACTGACTACCCACTTCGGCAAGTATTGACGAAGCCCGAAGCATCGGGGAGAATCGCGAAATGGGCAATCGAACTAGGCGAGCACGATATATCCTTCTGCCCCCGCCAGGCCATCAAAGGTCAAGCCCTAGCGGATTTCCTTGCCGAGGCTAACTTCGTCGAAAAACCGAAGCCCACTGAGTCCGTATCAGACGATGCCGAAGCCGAACCCATGGTTGAAACACCGAGGTCTTGGCAACTCTACGCTGACGGGCCGGAAACAAAGGTAGCGGGCGGTATCTTACTCCTAGGCCGGACGACCAAGAGATCGCCTACTCACTTCGGTTCACATTCAAAATACGAACAACGAAGTGGGTATGAGGCACCGATCGCAGGACTTCGCCTCGCTCAAAGTCTCGAGATACGAGCCGTGCAAGTTCTGGCGACTCTCAGTCGTCGTAAGCCAAATGTTGGGAAAATACGAGGCAAAAGCGGCAGAATGAAGAAGTATCTTGATAAAGCAAAGAGCACGCAGCGGACTTTCTCACACTTCCGGATAGTTCGCATCGAGGGAGCAAAATAGCCGGGCTGACATCTTAAGTAAATTGGCCTCGTCATCAACGAGCCCGCCAGTAGAGGAAGTCCAAAGCAGGAGCATAAGCGATGCAGAAGACGGAGCCGAGGTCAACATAGTCTCGGATGAAGAACCCAATTGGATGACTCCCATTCGAGAGTACCTGGAGAAGGGCGAACTGCCCACGACAAGCCGGAAGCTAGGAGGATCCTGAACAAATCTCTGCGATATACAATTGAGCAGGAGTCCTATACAGAAAGTCATATCTCCAACCTCTCTTAAGGTGCTTGGGTCCGAACCGAGCCAATTACGTTCTACGAGAAATACACGAAGGTTCGTGCGGAAGCCACATCGGACCCCGGCCTTGTCAAAGAAAGTCATGCGATGGGGATACTATTGGCCAACAATGTTCCAAGACTCAATGGACCTCGTAAAAAGTGTCCAAGTGTCAAATCCATGGGAACGCATTTCGGCTACCCGGACCGACCTCACCTCCGTCTGAGCCCTTGGCGTTTATGCAATGGGGATTGACATTGTGGGCCCTTTGTAAAGCACCGGGACGGCTCAATTTTTAATTGTTGCGATCGACTACTTCACGAAGTGGGTAGAAGCGAGCCCTCGGCGAAAATCACAAGCAAGAACGCCTCAACTTCGTATGGAAGAACATAGTGTGTCGCCGGCATCCCCATATCCTCCTTTCTGATAACGGAACACAATTCACGGATAAGACATTCAAAGATTGGTGTCAAGAGCTTGGATCCAACAAAGTTCACCTCGGTGGCCCATCCTCAAGCAAATGGTCGGACCGAAGTTACCAGCGGGACCATCGTAAAGGTGCGAAAACTCGTCTCGACCGAGCTAAAGGCCTCGGGTGGAAAATTTACCGCAGTCTTATGGTGCGTGCCGAACAACGCCTCGGACCTCGAGCGGAGAAACACCATACGGTTTGGTGTATGGAACCAAGCGATGATCCTGCAGAGATCGGATGCAGAGTCCTCGTGCCATTGACTTCTGCTCGAAGCAAATGGGGAAAATCTACGGTGATCTAGACCTACTCGAAGAAAGAGACCTCGCCTACATCGAGGAAGCTCGGTACAAGCAACAAGTAGCTCGGTATTACAACCAGTAGCGTTAAAACCGACAATTCCAGTGGGCGACCTCGTACTCGACATAATGAAGTCAAGAAAGCCGCGCATTCGGCAAGTGGAAGCCACATGGGAAGGACCTTCACGGGTAGGCGAAGTCCTCGGCAAAGGGGCCTATAAGCTCGCTCAATTGTCCGGTGAGCAATTACCCAACGCATGGCACATCATCCATCGAAGAAATATTATGCATAAGTGTCGAGGGTCGGGTCTTGTTCGGTCATATTTTAAAGTCTGTTTAGAGTCATCTTATTTGGTGGTCGCGTCATCTTTTATCAATAAAATCTTTATTTTTCTGAGTTCTACTTGTCACTAATGCATAATTAATCTTCACATTATTTACCCTCTACGGAGGACAAATTCCCTCGGCGGAGGTCGATTACATTCGTTTCATACGAATGTAAATCTAAACGCAACGCATGCCTACATACGAGATCGGACTACCTTCGTTTATTTCAAGCGTTCTCTATGTAGATGAAGGGACCACCCTCCCGATGACCTCGGCAAAAAGCAGAACCATTCCTACATACGAGATCGACCTACCTTCGTTTATTTCGAAAGCGTTCTCTCTATGTAGACGAAGGGACCACCCTCCCGACGATCTCGGCAAAAACAGGAACCATTCCTACATACGAGATCGGACTACCTTCGCTTATTTCGAAAGCGTTCTCTATGTGAGCGAAGGACCACCCTCCCGACGACCTCGGCAAAAAACAGAACCATTCCTACATACGAGATCGACTACCTTCGTTTAGTTCGAGCGTTCTCTATGTGAGCGAAGGGACCACCCTCCCGACGACCTCGGCAAAAACAGAACCATTCCTACATACGAGATCGACTACCTTCGTTTAGTTCAGCGTTCTCTATGTAGACGAAGGGGACCACCTCCCGACGACCTCGGCAAAAAGCAGAACCATTCCTACATACGAGATCGACTACCTTGAGCGTTCTCTCTGTGTAGACGAAGGGACCACCCTCCCGACGACCTCGGCAAAAATGCGAACCCTACTACCCGTGCGAGCGAGTTCTTTCAAAGCGGAATTCTACGAGGACGAACTACTTTCGCATATTACTCTTGTTCAAATACAAAGTCAACAAGAAACCATTCTTATTAAACAAAAGATGTACAGTTACATTTTACATTTTACGAGGACGGAGCGGATCGGGAAAAGTGAGCCAATCCCTAGAAAATCGAATTGCACTCATCTATGCTAATCCTACTCTACCTCGTCCTCGGTCTATATTACGGGCCGGCCAGAGCGACCTCGGTCACTGACGATGCAGCTCGGCGAGCTCGACCTCGGCCACTTGATGGCGCCCGATCTCGGCGCATGGAGGTCCACGACGTTCAAGGAAATAGCACGCCTCTCTTGCGCGCCACTCCGGATCGTCATAATGTGGTTCATTTATTCTGAGGAGAAGCTCCGCGAAGATGAGGCCTCTGCATCCCGTCGAAGTATGTCGTCGAGCGATAACAGTTTGTATATGCTCCCGAGCCTTTTAATTCACGTCTTGCTCCGTGAATTGCCGGGAGGTCCGCCATATTCGCGCTATACCTCGAACAACGCGCGACCTCGACAACCTTGCTTCTACTTGGGATCGTCATCCCACCATTTCGGTGGATAACCTCCTCGTACTCGGCATGCTCCTCGCCTATCACCTTGGCCTTCTCCTGGCGACCTCGACGCCTCCTCCAATTCAAAAAGGCGAGCACGGAGCTCGTCCACGCCTCTCTGGCGGCTCTATGTGACATCGACTCCGCTGCATGCGTGACCGAGCTGCCTTTATATGGAGGAGTTCGACCTCTTTCAACTCAAGAGCTCATGATGTGTCTTTGATTCGGTTCAACCAAGGAGAAGCATCAAACATTTCGAGAGACAATGAATAAAAAAAAAAAAAGAGATAAGTTTCTTGACATAAACTTGGGATTTTATTAACATGCCCTTAGGCAAAAAATTGTTGTACATTTACATTCGAAAAAAAAAAAAGGTGAAAAAAGATGCAGGGATCAACTGACCCCTCCGGAAGCTTCGGCCATGTCCACGTTCGCCGCCTCCGAAGCCTGGATAGCCTCAGCCTCGGCCTCTTCGGGAACTACCGGAGTCTCGACGCCCTTCGAAGCATCAGCCGTCTCCCCCGACCCCTTTGCATGATCAGCCAATAAAGCCTCGGTCAGGGGATCCCGATCCACGGACAAAGCGCCTGAACTCCGCGGACAAAAGAACGGAGGAGGAGGCAAGGCTCTGCAGCACGGGAAGCTCCTTCAGGCCGCGGACGAGCACATCAAAGTAGGCCCGTCTCAGGACAGCATCCTCGGTCTCCTCGTACCCATACTTGGCTTTGTCCAGATCTGGGTAGTCCTCGGCGACCTCTTCGATTGCGTCCGAGACGGCGCGCTTGTTAAGCACATCAGCCGCGTCCGAGACCATCCCGAAGCTCGCCGGCAGAACAGCCTCTCCGCGGCGCGGCGTTCTCTCGAGCTCGCCATGTCCGCCTCCCGACGGCGAACCTGTTCCACCTCAGCCTTCATCGAGGCAACCTCGGCCCTCGCCGCCTCGGCCCTTGCCCCTCCTCGACCGCAGTGCCTCGCCGACTGCCCTAGCCGCCGCGCTCAATGGCCGTCGATCCGCCGCTTTCTTGACGAGGTCCGGATCTTAGCCTCGACCTCGGACATTTCTTGAGCAAGGAGGGTATTCGACTCTCCACCTCCCGAGCATACCGGGCCACCCCGTCAAATCACGAAACGGCGCTTCAAGTAATCCGATATAAGATCGGATACTCTTGACACCTCGCCGCCACGCCCTCGACCCTATACAAAATATACATCGGTCAAGAACACAATTTGGTTACTCTGCACAAAGTATAAGGACAAGTACATTACCTCGGGAAAGAGACGAGGCGCTGACTTGGAACCGATGATCTCGCACTCAGCCTCGGCGGCAACCGAGGACTCATGGATTACATCCTTCCGCCTCTTCAAGCGCTTGAGTGGCTGCGGCGAAGGGGATCTCGAAGGCCCCACAGTCATTTCGGGCATGTCCTCGAAATCCTTCAAGGTCGGAGACCTCGGCTCGGCCACAGAGATCGGTTCGGCCACAGAGATCGGCTCCTTCCTTTTCTTCTTCCTTTCCTTCAGCAGGTTCACTACAAGGAAATACATGGGTCAGCATCAATACGTAACTCATGAAATAAAGAAAAAAAGGAGAAGAAGAGGCCTCACCTTCACCGACTCCACCACAGAGGTAGGATCATAAGGGCTAAGCCCGCCTCCGCAAGCTCGGCCTTGGAGAAGACCTCGTCAACAAGGCCATTTTGTCCGCGCCTCCTCCAAGTCACCGAAGCCCTTGTCGACATACACATCGGTGATCTTATCGGATCGCCATGGAACTCCATATGTCCCTCAAACCGGCGGAAGAAGAACTTCTTCCGCCACTGGAGATCTTTGATTTAATCTTGGCTTTGAATTTCCTACGGGTGATAGATAATACCACCCAGCCGCCTTCGCTTGCAAAAGCGAAGGACGAGCCCCAAGGTAAAAGGAAAATTATGCTATAGGCATAGACACATAGGGCGTCATATGCCGGAATGAGTTCGGCGAGTTGGGCGAGAGATAGCCGAACATCTCTTGGAACTCAACATATACATAAGGGTAAGGAAGGCGAAGACCACCTTGAGGCCGCCTCGACAATGGAATAAAACCATCCGGAGGGCAAGCCCTATCCTCCTGACGGGGCAACTAGCTCAATACTAGAGGAATACTATATTGAAAACATATATCCCTAATGTCGAAATACTTAGGATTGAAGAAAAGAAGACACTTTGCCGCAATCCCCACCGAGGGAAACGCAGACTACACTCGCCAGAGGCATATGGACACGGGTAAAACAGTGAGACACTAAATCGAGGGGAAACAGACACGATTTGGCCTTTCGACGACTCGTTAGGAGAAGAGGTAGCCATTACTTACTTTTGTTTATCGATGAACAAGACGAAGCTTCAAATCGTCGATGGCGCGAATAAAGTGTTTCGCAGGCGAGGGTTTTTGAAAATCGAGAGAAATGAAGAAGCAAGTGATAAGAGATATTGCGTATCAAGGAAGACATTCCCTAATATGCACTTTATCGGAATCCAACCGTTGCCGATTTAATGCGCATTAAATGCGTATCCGCGTCGATGCTCACACGGCGGAAAATCCGTCTTGACCCGGCATAACGCCTCGTCGGTGAAGCCGATGAAGACGCGCGCCTAACACCTCGACAGGTGAAGCCATTCACAAGACCTCGGTTTAACGCCTCGTCGGGTGAAGCCAGTCAGGAGACCTCGGCTTAACGCCTCGTTAGGTGAAGCCAGTCATAAAACCTCGGCATAACGCCTCGTCAGGTAAAGCCAGTCAGAAAACCTCGGCCTAACACCTCGTCAGGTGAAGCCAGTAAGAAGACCTCGGCATAACGCCTCGTCAGGTGAAGCCAGTCAGAAAACCTCGGCCTAACGCCTCGTTAAATGAAGCCGTCGAAGACGCGGTGAACGCCTCCCCAGGTGAAGCCGGCCGGAAGACCTCGGCGGACACATCTGCCGCGCCTGACGATTCGATATCTGACGTCAAAAGCATTGACACACACAAAGTCGACAATGAAAAGAATGTAAGATCGTCCAAACCCGCTTCGTCACAACAACCCCAATCCAAAGATGACCTCGTTTCTGCGTCTTTTGGGGGTTGTGATAGATACGCCCAACTACCAAGCCCAAGCATCGTGCCCAATACAAGTAAACATGACATCAAGCTCGGCTGGACAAGTTCGCCCATGAAGACTCCGAAGCCGGTGGGGCAGCAAGCTCGGCCCATATCTAAAAGAATCCTAATTCAAGAGGATGGGATCTCGAATCCTAGTTAGAGAAGACTTGGATTCGAGATCTGGTCAATACATTGTGTATAAATAGAGGCTAGATTAGACGACATAGATCATTCACTCTCTTTGTAATCGCTTACACTCTCAATACACATACTCTCTCTCTTGCCTGTGGACGTAGATCTTATTCACGGATCGAACCACGTAAATCTTTGGTGTTCTTAGCGTTTATTTCCCTTACGAAATTAAGATCGATCACTATATTTCTACCTGTCATTCATTTCAAGTGTCATATTTTACGTACTTCATATTTTAAAGTTAAAATATAGAATTTATACTCGATATTTAGAAGAAGAAAAAATGTCACATCAGCTGCTTGGAGCGGTGGGCTACAAAATTTAATAGCTTAGGCCCATTAAAGAGTAATTATGGTCAGGTGTTTCTACTAAGGCTGTTCCATTTACTTAAAGAAATTGGACCAATTCAAAGCTTTAAAAGTAGCCCAAAGTGGGTGACAGCCCATTCTCTTTTTCCAATGATTGTCTCATCAACTCCCACTCTTATCTCCTTTACCAATATACACCCAAGGGTGGCCTAGTTGTCGTAAAGTAGAGCATGTGATCTTGTAGCCGATGATCACAAGTTTGAATTTCACGCTTCATATCTTATAAGATATAGAAAAATAAAAGATAAAAACTAGTATTTTTTTATGGGTAAATAAATTTATAAAAGTAAAAGTAGAGATTCGGACCTACTGGAGTATACCCTAGGGAGAACAACTCACAAGTAGGAATGACAATGGGTCGAATCTAGATCGGATCTGACTAGGTCCAAATCCATATCCGATTTTTTTTATTTGGGTCCGAATCCAGTCAAGATTCACTGGGTCCAAAAAAAATAGATCCAGATTCAGATCCAAATCCGTAAGATCCATAGGGTCCAGGGTCTAGACCCGGATCCATATATTTTCACTTCTAAAATAAATTCTAAATTAACTATAATTCACAGTAATGCCATAATAATCTAAATACACAATAATACTATAACGATTATTTAGAATTTCTACAATTATCACTATATTGGAAGATGTTAGTAAGAAATTTACTATAAGATAGGAAACAACAAACAACTCGATCATGGGTGGTGTTAAGTGGCGTCCCACAATGAATACCGATCGATACATAATTGAAAGAATTTGAAATGAAATTGAGAGCATATATGTTTTGGGAGAATTTGAAAAGGAAATTAAAGAGTTTTAAGTTGGGGTTAGATATTTAATTATAATAAAATAATATATATATATATATATATATATATATATATATATATATATATATATATAAAATAAAACTAACGGATCCATGGCTAGATTTGGACCGGATTTGGATCTCAAAAATAAATCCAGATCCGGATCCGAAATATGGGGTAGGATCCGGATCCGATCCGGATCCATCGGATCCAAATATTTGAGGATCCAGATCCCGAAAATGGATCTAAATCCACCGATCTGGACCGAATCCGAGATCCATTGTCATCTCTACTCACAAGAGCGGAGAGGAGAAATACCCGATAGACCTAACTTAGAACTCATAATGACTCTGCGAGTAAAGATTAATTATTAATTTAAAGCAGATTAGATTTGTATAGGCCGAAAGAAAGGAGATACATAAAATAGATTGTTAGTTTTGTTTTAAAGCATGTTTATAGAAGATTCTTCCGAACTTCGATCACACCTCTCAGAAGGGCTATTAAATATTTGCTAGTACAAATATTGTTTCATGTATGAACTGCATGTTATTATACATTAATGAAATATACTGAAGCGAATGTCAAATAGTGATTGTGAATTTCTCCTTATGACATAATATAGACGAACAGATAGATGAATAAAGCAAAGGCACTTGGAATTTCAGAGAAAATTGCGGTATTTGTTCTGCTAAGACAGGCATCTTTACCTCTTTATTGAAAGCTGTTAAAGAAGGAAGGTGAGGTGATGTATTCATTCTACGTACTTAATTTGCCACGTCCCTTTAGATACATTCTTTTATTAATAATAATTCAGCCCAATTGAGTTGGACATGAGTTCCATCCAACGAAAAATGTATTCCAATTTAATCATTGAATCCAAAACTTCGAAATTTTTTACTCAAGGTGATTCGAATCTCATTAGAAGCGAAAATTTTATTTTTTTGAATTCATAACTCTTGCAGCAGATGCATAAACTTTTACTCTGAATTCATCATTTTTGGTTCTTATATTCTCACGTTAACATTCACACACAAACTCAAACTATATATATATAGTTTGTGAAGTGTGTATAGGCGCGCGTGTTCATTAGGGCACATTATAATATGAGTTTGTCTGTATCTACTAAATAGACATTAATATCACTAGCTATATAAGACGAATAAATAATGTTATAATTCTGTTGGATGCCTGCCCTACTCTTGAACCTCTCTATTTAGACGAACAAATATCTTATAAGATTATTATTATTATTATTATTATTATTATTATTATTATTATTATTATTATTATTATTATTATTATTAGAGGAATCTAGTGATGGCAAAATGGCCAAATAGAATATTATAGAAACAATAGGGCATCGGATTCCCACAACCCCTCCTTTTAAAAGAGAGTGTAGCAGAAAAGATGGGGGGGAAAGCAAATCTAAGTAAAAATCTATATATACAACTCCTATTGGCTGCCCTACACCAACTATATAGTGCAAACACATGAGATAAACAAATTGTATTATTTAAAATGATATGAAGAGTTCCAACAAGAAGATATTGATTGGATTCGAATTCATAAATTTACAGTTATAAATGTCAATGAAAAGGGAAAAAAAGAAAGACTTTCGAATTCATAAATTTATAATTATGAACTCATAAATTTTTAACTATGTAAAAGTTATACGACAAATTCAAACAATAAGATGTTGATTGGAGTGTGCGTGTGTTGGGCTAGTGGTAGAGTGGTTAATATCCGATGCCAAAGGTCTCGGGTTCGAGTTCACCATGAAGCGGCCTTTAAATTTCTGTATTAAATTGACAAAAAAAAGATGTTGATTTGATTCAAATTCGGATAGAGGAAAAAAAGTTCTTTATCATTCTTCACGTGGGGACTTTTGACCTAGTTTGTTCTTTTAGCATGGAGTATATTTTTTATTGTGATTGCTAGAATGTTCAAGAAATGTATAAGTTCTTGAAGAAAGGGACATTGAATATTTGATCAAAATGAAATGCAAATCAATCTTAGAGCTAGGCAAATTTAATATTTCTTGATTTTTTTTAATGTTCCATTTACGTATCAATTATGGTTTGCACAGTAGAAACATTAAATTCTCAACATAGCCAAAAATAAATTAAATATGTGTTGAATTGTCGCTTTGTCATTTTTAGATGATTTGTTTTTTGTTGGATACATAAATGGATTTTTTCTGCTCCTATTTAAAAGTATATTGTATTCAATTTATTTGAGCAAACACATTGCATATATTTACACAAATATGTTTATAAAGAATAAATTCAATAATACATGATCGAGTATCTATCATTTCTGCATTAATTAATATATGTAATACTAAAATATAAAAATATGAGATAAAAATATTGACACAGAAATTAACGAAGAAAGAAAGAAAAGGATAAAAAAGGAGTTTTTATTACATTGGAAATAAGAGAGTGGATTTGTACTCGTCTATATTTGTAAGCCAACAAACTTTATGAATATGTAGGGTAAAATACCCATCCCTTTTGCACATAATAATATCATAGTATGGTCCATTTTATTTTAACTTAAAATTTATCAAAAGATAAGGAGCGTCACTTAGACTTTTCATGGGTTCCCTTTATGAAACATAAAGTGTGGGTGCACTTCAAATTTTGGTGTTTTTTTCTTGACTATGTACAGAAACAACAAAAAACGCTTAACCAACCACTTAGATACAGAATTAGGTAACAATATTGGATTGCTTTTCTTACTTTTCTATTAATAAAGTTGTCTAAAACGGCAAATTCTTTTTTCTCTATTATAATATTTTTGGTCATTGATGACTTGTTTAGTTGACAAGAAAGTAATATTAATTGAGAAAATTATTATTAAGAAAATGAATTTAAAAAAATAATCATAATAGTTTTTTTATCTGGTGTTTGGAAAATACCAATTTTTTTTAAATATTCTGATTTGTATTTTGAATATAATGTAGGATTTCAAAACAAGAGTGTCAGGTGCATGAGGAGAGTAAACTAGCTCTTTTTTTTTGTTTTCCTAACTTTAAAAAAAATGTGCCTGAGTCAGGTGTTGATCTTTTTGATGACAAGGATTCTCGGTCAGGAAGATGCAATGCATACTTAGTGTGTGTGCAAAATATGGTGAAATAGAAATACGTTCTCGCTCAGTCACTTAGAAATATTAAGACAAAACATAAGTCAGATGCATGCAGACGTCATATTGACGTGGATCTCTTAGATTGAGTCTGAGTTTACTGGGAGAATATCGAGTGTAAGATATGCAAGATAAAGAACAATTAGTAGAACAAAATGATAATTAATACAAGGATTTAATGTGGTACGAAGAAGCCACTCCTATATCCATGAATCTGATGAACATGTGAATTCCTTGCTCCTTTGAAAATTCTTTTTATATTTTCAAGGAAAGTGATTTCAGATTTCAAGTACTAGAGATCATTCGTCCCTGGTTATCAAGTCACGATCTCTCAACCTTGTTTTCACCCAATTCACTTTAGGGCTATCTACAACTTTTGTGTTACTTGCTTACTGCTTTACACAGACACATTTGCTTTCAGACAGCTACACATTGGTGTTTATATAGTGATGGCTTCACCATAACTTCTATCCTTATAACTCATGTCGAGCTTGTTTGAGGCTACATTTCTAACTATTCAAGTGAGCTTTTGTATTGAATAACAAGGCTATAGACAGACTCACTCATTTAAGCTCTATTACAAATTTTACAATTAAGCGTGGCTTAGAGATATGAGAGATTTGACTTAGTTTCACCGTAGACGAAACGTTGAAACTATATAGATTTGGAAGAACGAATTTTGTCAAAGTCTTGTCGAAACCGGAGATGGAGTTGTATCTTCTTTCTCCTAAGACATCCAACATTCATTTGCTCGCTCTCCTCAATCTCCAATTGATAAACTTCCATATTTATAATAATTAAATTAAATTAGTCTTTGAAAAGAGCCATTTGAAATTGAACTCCACTCGACAATACGATTATTGAACTTGTTATCTTCTACTTTATCTCCTAATGAGTTAGAGAAATGCATTTAGTCTGACTCTTATATATCAGTTTCCATCTTCGGTATTCAGCTGAGGACCACGCTCCACAAAATCAATCTCCTTGGAAATTGGGCCTCACTTTCAAACTCCTTTCTTGCAAGCAATGCTGTAATCTTGCAGGATTTTCAAGTTCTAATAATATGAAGCGATTTTACAGAAAAACTGTATAATTCTTGAAATAGAGTATCTGAATAAGAGTGTTGAATATAAGATTAATACGTGTGAACATAAAATAAGGGCTTTTATACAAGTATTATTAGTTCATATACATCTGAAAAAAATGTATAAAATCAATCCTTTTTATAATGACAATACTTTTGCATAGAGTAATACCATTAATAACATGCCAAATATTATATATATAGAGAGAGACCAAATAAATGTTGAAGGTACTAGTATGATAGTAGGTTCAATGTACCTAATTGAATCTAAATAATACATATATATCTATATATATATATATGTGTGTGTGTGTGTGTAAATAAATTAATACATCACAATTTTGAAGAATTTTATTACTTTATATCAAATATATAAAATCTGTACATATTAAATTAATAATTTATCCATAAAATAAAAATAAATAAAATATCATAGATATATTCAAAATTTGTAAGAATAAATATTTTATAATAGTAATAGATAAGTATAGTGTATGAAATTACACGTTTGCCCTTAAATTGAATAGTATATAACAAATATATAATAGAGAAATCAAATTTTATAAAGCAATGATTTTTTATAATAGGTTTAGTGGAATAATTTATTGATATAACTTCATGATCATGCTTATAGTGGAATTATTTATTGATATAACTTCTTCATGATCATGCTAATATTATATGGTCTTGCTCGATCGATTCTTTTTCGAGACTCAACACACACTAACTTTATTAGATGACTTTTAATTCTGACTCACTAGCTCGAGGAAAAATGTCTTTTTTTATTAATTCTAAAGTATCTAAATGGTGAAACCAAACAATCATTCGTTAATTTAAAGTAACATGATGGTACGTATACTACTTACATTGAATTTTAAAACTTTTCCCTGCCATCTTAATTGGAATTTCAAATGATTCATTTTCTCTGTCCCTCTTTCTTGAGAGGCTAACTAAATTAAGGCTCTTAAAATAATCAAAATGATAGTTAATGTCATCTTCGCGCACCCAAATTCATGATCATTACATTCATTTCCGTGCGTGATTATATAATATATAGATGGTAAGTTAAGTAAAAATATTCTTATATTAGTAAATTAAAATTAGTTTGCACCATTGATCTATGATTGCTATAAAAAAATTATAATATAGAAGAATTATTATTCCTTGTAAAAAATAATCTTGACCTTTCATTCAATCAAAATCCATAGATCAAATTGATCAGATCATCATTAGAAATTGAATAATCCAAACATAAATAGCTGCGGTCAAATTCATGATTAGGGCATCCGGCTCCAGCAATGAGTGGTTTGGACATAGATTTTGGGCATCTTGGACCATCACAAAACCGCACATCCAATGTTAATTCACACAAAAAATTCACTACGCTCCACGTTTATTAATATCATCATCGGTCGAACTTCACATTATCTGTCGGAATCTAATATAAGTCGATCTAATAAAGTGGAAAAGCGATGATGATTTGCCATAAAGTCGGGAAAGTGGGAAAATGACAAAGGCAAAATTATGAGAGCAAAATTCATGTTTATGAACGTGATATATATATATATATATATATATATATATATATATATATATATATAGGGAAGGGTTAATGTGAGAACCATTTTATTGAGAACGTGAGAACCAAAAATGATGAATTCTAAGTGAAAGTTGATGAATCCACGGAAAGTTATTGAATCCAAAAATAAAATTTTCGTCCTCATGGGATTCGAACACGGGTGAAAATTTCGAATTGTTGAATTCATTAAGTTTCTCAACGGATTCATCAACTTTCATAACGAATTCATTTGGTTCTTAGTTTTATGATAAGAATGGTTCCATTTGAATTAAACTCTCTCTCTCTCTATATATATATATATATATATAGAGAGAGAGAGAAGGTTAACGAAGAAACCATTTTATCGTGTGAATGTGAGAACCAAAATGATAAATTCATCGTGAAAGTTGATGAATCCATTGAAAAGTTCTTGAATTAAAAAAATAGAATTTTCGCCTCATGTGATTCAAACCGGGTGAAAATTTTGAATTTTAAATTCGAGAACTTTCCCAACTAATTCATCAACTTTCATAGCAATCATTTGGTTCTTAATTTTAGGATAAATGGTTCTCATTTGAACATAGCAATATATACATATATATATATATATATATATATATAGGGTTGGATCCGGTGAACTCATCTTTTGAGAACTTGAGAACCATGCATATGACGTTGAAGATAATGCACAAAAGCAAGATAAAGTTGTGTATAACAAAATTTTCTAAAATTGTTGCACAACAAAATAATTTTAGAAAGTTTTCGTTATGCACAACTTTATACCGCTTTTGCATCATCTTCAACGCCTTATCATGGTTCACGAGTTCGCAAAAAGATGTGGTTCTCATTGATCCACTACCTATATATATATATATATGGAATGGATATTGTGTGGACACTTTTATAATGTAAACATGAGGATAAATATCAATCCTTGGTAAATCAATATGGACGCTTCAAATTTAATGCACAAATTATGATGCAGATGCATAAACGCCTAATTATATGCAAGTAAAAAACCTTTATTGATTCATACGTTCTTTTCACGTATTGCCTTTGGTGAAATATTTTTTAGCATATTTAGTTTATTCATTTTGCACATATAAAATTTAATTTATGTAGCACATGTAATTCCAATTGTAACTCAATTGTATATGAAATATATGTATTTTAATGATTTGTTCTATAGCACTTTAATCATTAAATATAGCATATATATGATAATGTGTAGTAATTTTATTATATGTAGTACACTGTGTAGCACATATTCACTAATAATTGCACAAAACGCAAGGTTGTATTGCATATAAATTGTTTATGAAGAATTGCATAAATCTTAATTTTTGTAGTACTTGTTATTTACAAATTTAGCACAAATATATTTGACATAATACACAGTGATAAAAGTGTTATTCAATCTTATTATATATATTACAATGTGTAGCATATATTCACTTTTTTTGTAGCACCTGATATTTACACACTTAGCACAAAAAACATATATATTTTAATAATATAATAAGCACAACATATGTACAGAACAAAAAATCTAATTAACTAGAAATAATTTATAAAATTTTAGTATATCTGCAAAATGAATAAACTAAATATGCTACGAAATTCCACCAGTGCAATAAGTGAAAAGAACGTACGAATCAATACATGAATTTTTTTTACATGCGTTCTCCATGGATTATGTAGCTTGAATAACAAATTAATTTGTAGAGATTAAATAGTATTGAAACTGAAATAATCTATCTAAAATAATAAGTTAAAAGATAAATTACAAGAAATCCCTAAAAAACGGATATAATCGTGTGTTTCTTAAAATTTAGAATTTTTTTTAATAAAAATAAATTACTAATATAACCTTTGCAAAAATCTTGCAAAACTTAAATATAGCACATATAGATATATATTGTAGCACAACGTAAATTAATATTGTCCATTGATTTACTAAAATCAATAGCTAAGATTTATTCTTATTTCTTACAAAAAAATTCTTTTCTATCTTATCCATCATCTCTCTGTATAATGTGCTTTCAAGCTGCTAATAGTTCAAGAGTGGCGTTTAGTGTCACATGTAACTAAAATTTAAAGTCGGGGAATTTATCATTCAACTTTGCAATGGCAATCTAGCTAGTAATAGTTCAAGAGTGGCATTTAGTGTCACATGTAACTAAAATTTAAAGTCGGGGAATTTATCACTCAACTTTGCAATGGCAAGAGCTTGCTTTTTACATAGGGTTCTATATGTAGTTAATTATTATAATATTTTATAAAATTAATATATATTTCTTCTCTCTAAGTCGGAGAATGGCTTTTTGTTGGTCAAGCCACCATCGACCTCCCACCACCACCACCATCATTATCTTAGGGTTTCATGTATTTGGCTGCATTTTACAAAACATTCTATATGTGAATTCCTCAGTAGGAATACCTATTTTGTGCATATCAACTTTGTATCTAGTATGAGATCATTGTTGCATAGCTCCCGAGGCCTAACAAGAAAAAATAAATTTATGCTAAAATAGAATATATATTGATATAATTAATTAACATTACGAGTCCACTATATATTTTACATGTATTATATACTGTGACAATGAGTTAGATATACGTACTATGTTTACAATAGATTGGATATGCATAAGTATCTTTGTATATCAAGTATTTTATGAGTTGTATGTCATGTAAAAACAATCAGATTTTGAATT
Organism: Salvia rosmarinus; assembly: GCA_036937905.1. Lineage (NCBI taxonomy): Eukaryota > Viridiplantae > Streptophyta > Magnoliopsida > Lamiales > Lamiaceae > Salvia > Salvia rosmarinus. The sequence continues at coordinate 19,239,757 of CM072822.1, read as the reverse complement.
TTTAGAAACAACAAAAAAAACCAACCCAATTAAAAAAAAACAATTGATAAATTGAAACAATATGTACATACATAATGAGGATTTTTTGGTCATTTTCTAATAATTCTGAAAATACAGAAATTAATTAATCTATTTGAATTTGTATTTTACCTAATTAACCTTTGCATTAATCTAGAATAGATATATTCAAATCCTTTAATTTTAAAAGATTACCGGTTATCTTTTAATCATATTCTCTTGGATCATACCGAAATTAATACGGCAAGTTACAAATTATATATATATATATATATATATATATATATTTAATCAACATACGCACACAATATACACAACACATACAGTTCAATAAGAATTGCTCATAGACATTAATGGAAGCATAGAAAATTTATAGAAAAGGCTTGGATCATACCTGTCGCTATTTTGTGATTTTGGTTAATTTGTTATGCGATAATTTAGTTAATAATAATAATAATAATAATAATAATAATAATAATAATAATAATAATAATAATAATAATAATATTATTATTATTATTATTATTATTATTATTATTATTATTATTATTATTATTATTATTTCTAGTACAAGCTTAATTCAACTTGACTTTCTTATTGGTTTAAAACAAATTATAGTTTTTAGTTGAAATTAATTTATAGTTGTATTGATTGAACTTGATAATGAAATTTCAATCAACAAAATTAATAGGAAACACATTGCTTTTATTAAATAATCAATGAATTAAAATAAGTACAAGCTTAACAAGTTATTTAGTCGAAATATTCGAAGATTAAGATGATTATAATGAAAATATGATGAAACTTCATCAATATGATTATTCTGTTATACTATTGACATAATTATAGACACGCAGATAAAATTCTTTTGGTTTTTATTCAATTTTACATATTATTATTATTATTATTATTATTATTATTATTATTATTATTATTATTATTATTATTAGAGTTTAAGGGTTTGGGGTTTACGGTTTAGGGTTTAATGGTTTAGGTTTAGGGTTTAGAGGTTTCTTTTAATTTTCTTTATTCTAATTTCAATTTTTATAATTCCTTCAAATATTTTAAATGAATTATTAATTGTTAATTTAAACAAGTGATCAAGACCGTTTGAATCGATCTTAGATAAAATAATCGAACAATATGATCAACATGTGATACTATTCTCACAATTATAGTTGTTTCTTTCAATTTTTTAATTTTTAGCATCAATTTCACTAATATCTTATAATTTTTATATTAAAATAAACTTTTATGAAATTATCGTACAATGTCGTCAACGATAGAAATATTCTCACAATTATAATTGTTTATATATATATATATATATATATATATATATATATATATATATACAAATCAGAAATAGTAACGATTTCAAAATTTCAATTAGTAAAATAATTGATGTTGAGTGACTACCTTTATTATAAAAGATGTGTACAAATTAAGAAGTGTTTCAAATTTATAAAATATTTATTCCTTGTTAGTGATATATCGATTATAATTAATTAGTAATTATTAAATTATGACATATTTAATATATATATATATATATATATATATATATATATATATATATATATATATATATGGAATCTTATTTACTTTACATAATTTTTAATATTTTAGAATTAAAGTCCACTTAAGCATCGGCCAAGCCAAATAATTTTATCAAAATTGAACTAAAACACCATGATGAAATGTAAGCAAATAATGTTTTATTTTATTTTGGGCATAATTATTTCAACTAAAATTTGATGCCTATTTGTTGATGATAGTGCCTACTTTTAAGGAATGAAATCCATGATTTATTTTTAAACTAATATGTAGGAGGAGCAAATTAGTCGTACCATTAAAATACTAATGATCGAATCGGTTTAAAAAAACTAATGCTATCCGAGTAAAATTTCAAGATTACTATATAAATACATAATATATATAAAAAATCATTATCGGTGAAACATTAGTTCCAAAAAAAAAAGAAAAACAAAACAACAACAGCGTGAAACATAAATTATGATAGTGGTGGTAATAGATGATCGGTTGGACAAGGAAAAGGTAGATATATTATAATACATAACGTACAACAGCCTCCGATAAAGGAGGTATTGGATCGTAAGCTGTAAATTGAGTAGGCTAGCTAGCTTGGTTAATATGATCGATTAACTCAGTTTATTATGTCTATTTAATTATATAATTATACAATGCATATTGAAATAGGTCAGGTCACTTTTTTTATTATTATTATTATTATTATTATTGCGACCATGTATAAGTGGATAACGTACACCGAGGCTAATAAAGATAAAACATCTTTAAAATAAATATATAACAAGAAAAGAAGATAACTTAATCTTGTTACATTTTCTCTAATTTATGACCCACACGAGACACGAGCACAACAATTTGAAATTTGACGTTCTAGTCACAAGAAATAAAATCATTTATTTATTAATTTACCTTACATAGAGCTTTCACTTCATACAATTCAATTATTTAAGAGCTGGCTAGTTCCATATCATTGGGCCTTCACTGCTTCAACTTTTTTTTGTCATATATTGCAATTAAGTTATAGTTTAATTATCAACACTATATTTGTGTATATAAGTACATGGCCATATATTTATGAATAATATTCAAAATAAAACATAATATATCGCGATCGCTGAAATAATTAATTTGTTTCCTTGTCACCATTGTTAAGAAACTATACAGTGGAACGAAAAGCTTCACAAATTACGATTATGAAATTGTTACAATAAAATGAGTAATACCAGTTTGGTGTTCGAGAAATAATTTATCTACCAATCAAGAATTTGGAACAAAACCTATCAATTGAAGCACTAATCAGTTTATGGTCTATAATTAATTTTCAATTAACTTTTTTTATTGAACTTTGATGGAAACATACATACAATTTACGATTTCAGTTCAATTACAAACTTATTAAACTCAATAATAATAATAAAAAAGATACTTTTAATCTTAAATCGATGGATCTACAAAAAATATAAAAAATCTTAAACCGACAATTCCAATCATTCATATCTAAGTATATCTTTCGACTCTCGAAGTAACTCCAATAGAAAAATGTGAATCTGACCTTTAATCAGAGTGTTGAATGGTCAGAGAAGACCAAAGTTTGGGAAGGTAACAACATTCCCACCGTCACGTGGGTAGCTCGCAATTGCAACCCCAACTCCATAACTAATAAATTAATTCAATTATTTAACTTTTCAGTTACCAAAACTACCCTCCAAAAGTCGCAACAAACTGAATTTCAAACTAACACTAACTGAAAAAATTATTAAAAAGTAAACCTAAAAATATCAAAATCTTGACCGTCATCTAGAAGACTAGAATTAGAAAGATACCTCACCAAGTTTAGTCTTGGAAATCCCATCTTTAAATAAAAGAATACATTATTATTCACATTAGATGTAGTCTAGTGCTAGAAATTTTGACCAATATAAACGAAGGGTTATCAATGGAGATTGTGAAAATCATCGAATAAGATATATATATATATATATATATATATATATATATATATATATATATATATATATAAGTTGACTATAGAGAGAACCATCTCTTAGATAAGAACTAAAATTAATAACCACCTCTAGATTAAATAAGATCGGACGACTCATAATTATTTAATGATAAAATAGTCAAATCTCTAAATTTTCGTTTGGATATTTCACTTTCTATTCTTCGTTGTTCATATAATTCATATTGTTGTTCATGTAATCGTAGTTCTTGTACATGTTATCTATTCCAATTCAACCCGTAGTATTCGATCCTCGGGTAGTATGTAGTACCCAATCTAGATCGCACATTTTAAACACGTGGACGTACTCAAAATTTGACACGTGACGCCCATTTTTGCTTAGGGAAAATGGGAAGGCACCAATGGGCACTAGGTAGGGAGTCATGAGCGTTGGGGTATCTCGGTACCGGATTTGGGAAAGCCACAACAAAACTCGATAATGCATAAAAATAACATAATCAGTATTTAAAATAACATAACATCAGATTTAAAATAACATAACATTGCATTGCACCCAACCGGCATTGGATGCTTGTGACGACGCTGGTAGGGCACTTTGGGATCTGTGCTACCTTGGGTAGGGACGCCGGGTTTGGGAATAGCCACAACAAAACATAAATAATGCGTATAAAATAACATAAAACTGCATTTAAAATAACATAATACTGCATTGCACCCAACTGGCTCTGGGTGCGTGCGAGCGAGCGTTGAGAGTGCGTTTCCAGCATGCATCAGAATCAAAACTCATATACATGTTTGTGTTCAACTGAATGTATTTTTGTATTCATTTAGATGCATAGTTCAGTTCAACTATATGCATGGTTTGTTTTCGAAATCACATAACAAATCAAATTACTAATCTACCCTTACTGTAGCGAAATCAATGAAAATAAGCTTAAAATCTAAAAAAACTACACCATATGATCTATGAAATGAGTGGATGAGATTGAATCCTACATACTACCTCAGGTTCGGGTACTATTTGATCCCTACAAAATAATTTTAGAAAGTTTTCGTTATGCTGAACTTTATATCATTTTGTGCATCATCTTCAACGTCTTATGCATGGTTCGCAGGGTGCGTTTTTTCGGGTTACACATTAAAACACAGAAGGAAAAATAGAAAATACCTAATAGAGCTCACACAGAACTCTTTGGGTGAAGAAAACAAGGATAGAGCCTTCTCCCCCTCTGAAATTCGTAACTTTGTACATCAAATTTTTTTTTGGATTATTGGGATATAATATTTGGTTCTTAAGGATAAGTATAGAATTTGTTATCTGCTCTAGGAGTAAGAAAACTGAAAACTTAGAAACACATGTGTTTTTAGAATGCACAGAGTTTATTAAATTCTCTTCGATGATTTACAATGAAGTATTACAACCTATTTATAGGTAAAAATATTACGTCAAGCATCTCAATAATGCTACCATATCTTATCAAGCATCTTTATCTTATCAAGCATTTTAATAAGAGCGCGGGCGTTATATAGCCATCCGAGTTAAGGAATGTCAATTATAATACGAACATAAAATGTCAAATTATAGCCAATAGTACCAATAATACCAATAGGACCAAATGGTCATATTGGTACTATTTATTGATAATAGTCCAATAGGCCAACAACTTGGCTATAATTTGATATTTTTATGTTCGTGGCTATAATTGACATTCTTAACTGGATGGCTATATATATGTATTTCCACTTTTTTAATAATGCTATCATATCTTATCAAGCATCTATGATGCTATCCACCATTATATGTTACATGTTACCACTATATATATAGGGGTTGATTATAGAGAGAACTACCTTTTAGATGAGAACTAAGAACCGGTAATTACCTTTAGATTGAATAAGATCGAATGACTCATAATTATTTAATGATAAAAATAGTCAAATCCGTAAATTTTCGCTATTAGGATATTTCATATTATATTTTTCGTTGTTCGTGTAATTCATGTCGTTGTTCATAAATTGTAGTTCTTGTGCATGTCATCACATTCCAATTAGTTGTGTATGTTCATGTAATTCATATTCTTTGTGTATTTAATTGTAGTGATTGTGCATATATGAACAATTACATAAATGAATATATAAAATCCCTTAATTATAGGGTTAAACAGTTACCACTAAAATTAATAAACGATTTATAATTAATCTTGACCGTTAGATTATAAAAAATGGATGAATCATATTAGTTCTTAGTTCTAAAAAAAATAGAGTTCTCATTTAATCCACTATATATATATATATATATATGTGTGTGTGTGTGTGTGTGTATATATATATATATATGTATGTATATATTATAAAAGATTGAAATTGAGGTAGACATTATTAAAAATTACTTTCTATTATTTTGATTCAAAGTATGCTCTTGTAGCCATCAAAATGAAGAAATCTTTTACATGAATGAAACAATAACCATGTTATGTAATGCAATGCCTAAATTATTTTCAAACAATAAAAAATGAAAAGTTAAAATATATATGTGATATCCCTCCAAAAAAAATCCTTTTAAATTCATCCAAAGATAAAAAATTTAATAAACAAAAGTGATTACTATAATCATAGTGACAAATAATCATAATTAAATGTTGATTATTGTAGTTAACTCGCAAGCATAGTAACATATCCACAAATATTGAAAACATAAAAATACAACAAGTAACAAACACAAACGTGTCACAATTATCCAGATAAAAACAAAAGTGTAGAGAGTTTTGATAAAATCTAAGAAAATAAATGACAAGAGCAAAGTAAAAGAGATTTGGAAAAATATCAAAGTAAAAGACATTTCTAGAAATATATTAATTTAATAGAAAATCATAAAATCAATCCATAACCCTATTAACCAATTTTAAGTCAATTCGGGTGAAGAATCACGTAGACAAACAGTAGATTAATATACGTCATATCTCCTTTAGATCTAAAGAATATATAAAAACTCCAAAAAGCATAACAAGATTTATTCCCATACAATTAATTCCAAAACCGTCAAGTCTCTGGATTAAAACACCCAATGTGTTTTTAATCTGTGGATCCCTACTTATAGCTAGCAAAAGGCGGTCGGCTGGCCGACCGTCCATCGGGCTTGTTGTGCCCGACCCGAAATGCTATCGGGCTGAAAATATGGTAGCCCAGTCCAGCCCCATCTGGGCCACCGGGCCAAACCCGCTCAATATTTAATTTAATAAAATATTATTTTTAATTTCAAAAAAATATGATAACAATAAATAAATTAAATCTACTAACATCAATTTCAAAGTAAATAAGATAAATTACGTCTAATAGCATCAATTCCAAAGTAAATAAAATAAATTAAGTCTACTAACAAGTCTAATAACAATTTCAACGTAAATAAGATAAATTTAAAGTTTCAAATATCATCAAATATCAAATGTAAAATATTAAAACTTTAAATGTGTATGGGCTTTAGGTCCATTAACCCAGCCTTTAGCTCCAAAGTCCGGTCACCCAATGGGCTATGTGGCGGGCTTTTTAGGTCCGATTTTTTTTTTCGGATCACTATTTTCACGAGCCCAACGCGATCCCAATTCCGGGTATCTCTGGCCGGCCCATCGGGCTGGGCCAATTTTGCCGGCTCTACCTACGGTGGGCGCCCTTGTCCGCGCCCACCTGGGCTTTTGCGTGCAATCCTTTGATTCTACGTACTCGTATTGAGCTTAACTTCAATCTTTTTCATAAAAAAAAAAAAAAGGGAAAATAAGCAATTATAAAAAAATTTGAAAATTCTTAAAATATAAGATCAATTTAGAAGCACTTTCTAATTACAATTATACTGCGTAACTGTACAAACTTATTTCAAGAATTAATTAACAAGATTTGGACTTATATGCAGCCCTTCCGTATGTACTGATATTGATATTTTTTTTTAGTACAAATATTTTTTTTTTCAATATAAATGGTACTCTATAATTATAAAGTAAAAATAATTGATACTTTGTTTCAATATAAATAATATTTTCTTAAAATAAATGATACTTTTATCTATCTGTTTATATTTTTTCAATATAAATGGTACTCTATAATTATAAAGTAAAAATAATTGATACTTTTAATATAAATAATATTTTCTTAATAATAAATAATACATTTATCTGTTTATAAGGTACGGATGTATGTACGTATTGTGAACTCACAAAGCTCCTCAAACTTGAGAAATTCCAACTTTTTTTTTTGGAGAGTGTGTGAAACAGTAGTCACGAAATTTTGTCGAGCACCTACTGTTCAAACATGAGGCAGCCAACCGATCCAGAAATGGAATAGGAATAATAGCACACACAATACACAGAGTGAGGGTGACCGTGGGATGTGGGGTTGCTCTTTACTGCCATCATCAACTATACTCTCGTGGATTTCAGCGTTTATTTTTATCTGCTGATTCTACTATCTTATTTTAGTTTTCAAATTCTCTTCATACCCGCGCTACAAAGCAAGAATCCTTGGATTTTCTATAAATTAAATTCACATTTGATCTTACACTTGCACCACCCACATTGACGTTTTTCTTAGAAGGAAAAGCAAGCGATCTTTTGAACACCCCAAAAAAAGGAAAATTAGAAAAGTTTATTTTTTTAAAGTTGCGATTTTATATTGTTCCTTGTATGCATACTTGGGTTGCAAGTTCTATACTCTTTCTTTCTCGAATCTCGACGCGGGTAGTAAAGTTGCATTTAAGATAAGTTTGCTGTTACATATGTTGAGTAATCAAGGTGTTTTCTACGTTGAGATTTTCGAAATGGGGTCGTATGCTATTAACTTGTTTGATGTTTTGCTTCAGACAGTAGAAGGAGAAAAGGTCGAATCCTAGGCATTTCGGTTAAAATACCCAACTGTGTTTTTTCGTTTTTGTTTTTTGGTGCTGTTCCGTTTTGGGAGGTGAATAAAGAGCAAAGGGTTAGAAAAGACTTGTTTCACGGGTCTTCGTTATATATTTCTCAATCCCACAAAGAGGCATATTCTTGAGCATGCAAGAAAGACGAAAAATTACGATCTTCGGAGAAGATGAAGAAGGAGGTGCATAGTAGCAGTAATCTTGATGGAGATATTGGTGAAATGTTGAAGAAGAAGGAAAGACATATAGTTTCTTGGAGTCAAGAGGTCAAATTTTGATATTTTTTATCCTTTTTCTTCTTGTTGAGTTCTTTTTAGCATGCAGTTATTTGTGTGATGAATTGCTCACAGGAAGACGATATTCTGCGGGAGCAAATTCGTCTACATGGCTTTGAAAAGTAAGAATCTTGATTATTTATTTATTTATCATTTTTAATAATATTAGATGTGTGTTTGAATGTTGTGCTTTGTAAGTGAAGCTTAATGAGTGTGATTTTTTGATAGTTGGGGAATCATTGCATCAAAATTCAAGGACAAAACGACGAGACAATGTAGAAGGAGGTTGGTATGCATTGATTTGGATAGTGATGGGCATATTTTCCTCTGTTTTGTATGATTTCAGTCCTGCTATTGCAACACTTTTAAGTTAAATTTTTTTATAGATGGTTCACTTATTTGAATTCCGATTTCAAGAAAGGAGGATGGTCGCCCGAAGAAGACATGCTCTTATATGAGGTCAGTACGGCATCGCATTCACACTTGTTTTCGACTTTGTAGTTGATAGATCATCTTTTGTGTGCTGTCATTGCTTTTCCTCTTTTTAGATACATCTTTCTAGTTTAGCTATCTTTGTTGGTGAAGATGTTATTACTGGATGGCGGCATTCCCAAAATTCAATTTCCTTGTATGATCTAAATCATGAAGTGATGTTGCAGGCGCAGAGGATTTATGGAAACAGATGGACTGAGATAGCGAAGGTGGTTTCAGGCAGGTAAAGACTCGAATCCTTAACCCGCACACGTCTCCTTTTAATTTGATGTAAGAACAGTTGGTTGCTGCAACAGATACTCTATGTTGTTGCAGAACTGATAACGCTGTGAAAAATCGATTCACCACACTCTGCAAGAAGAGGCGAAACGTGAAGCCTTGGCGAAGGAAAACAGCACCACTTCTTTTGTCAACTTAAACAACAAAAGGATTATATTTCGTAATTTACTCAACTCAGATGAAGGATCTGAAAATGCTCTTAAGAAGATAAGGTATGGTGAATTTTAAACAACAAAAGGATTATATTTCGTAATTTACTCAACTCAGATGAAGGATCTGAAAATGCTCTTAAGAAGATAAGGTATGGTGAATTTTAAACATCTATTTTTCTAATAAATGGTTAATGGGATTTTATTTATTTATATCTCTTGGTGATGCAGGACTTGTATCTCAACTATTGCAGAAAATTGTATACAAGGAGAAAATTTTGCTGCAGAGGTTAACTTTCCCTCTCGGAAGCATGTTGATGGCATTAAGGAGGAATCAACTGATAGATGTGAGCTCGAGGGACCTTTTGCTCATAGTAACTGTAAAATTTTGATTGGTGCAGTTTGATCTCATAAACTTAAAAATGACGCCATTTTTAATTTAATATTCATGCAGCAATGGGAAACAAATTTGTACGAACGTTTCATGAAAAGGACGATCCTAAGGTGCTTGCGTTGCAGCAGCAAGCAGAATTGCTCAGCTCTCTTGCAGTCAAAGTTAATGCAGAGAAGACAGATCAGAGCCTTGAAAATGCTTGGACGGTAAGGATGATTGATTCGGTTTCGATTCCAAAAAATTTAAAATAAACTTTATCTTGCATTGTGTACTGGGGATATGATATGATTCATGATCTACACTGTTGAAAAGTGATTGTATATATCATATTATATAACACACAATAACTAATGAGATAACGCATGGCTTCAGGTGCTTCAAGATTTTCTGAAACAGAACAAAGAAAGCCAACAAATGCTTAAAATCACAAATAAAGATGCTGATTTTCGACTAGAGAAGTTCAAAGCGTTGGAGGAGGAGATACGAAGCTGTGATGAAGGCAGTAGAACGTTGTGGAGGTAACTTAGTGGGGGCAGATTAGGTTTAAGTTTAACTGAAGAGTCGCCTTTCGCCTTCCAAAGTGTTCTTACTCGATTATGTGTGCAGGGAGGTCGACACATACGAGTCATCCCCAGCGAGCGTTGAGTACAGCACAGGCTCGATTCTGGTCTCTAATGTGCCACGCAACTAAAAGGAGAATATAAGGAAGAAATTGCTGCATTGCATCAAGAAAATGGACATGTTTTGCAGGAAGAAAATTGTCTTTCTGTGACAAGCACAGATGAAGGTATAAGTTATTAGAAAAAAGATGCAATAGCTACTATAAATACCTCTTTTTTTTTCATGTTTGAAAGAATCTATGTCTAAATCCAGTGAAAAATATGTCAACGTATGAAGACATAAAAGGTAATAATGCAGAATTCAGCTCTCCTACTCATGTAACACCAGTATTCAGAGCACTTGCAGCAACAATTCCCAGCCCAAAATTTTCAGAAAGTGTAAGAATTTCAAGAATTTTCTTCTCTAAAAAAGTTGTGATTTTTTCAACATCTTTTTCTTTCTCTACTAACCAAGCTAATCGAATCTGTGCAGGAAAAGCACTTCTTGATGAAAACTCTAGGACTGGAGACGTCCTCTCAGAGCACAATCACAAATCCCTCGCAGCCACCACCCTGCAAGAGGTCCCTCCTTCATTGTCTATGATCATCACCACATCCATCTGGAGAGTTTTTTCATATAGAGATCTTTTGTTTATCGTTGGATTGCAGCCATCTCGACCTGTGTTTTTACAGATAGGCCCGCAAAGATCTGCCTTCTAGCTCCCTAGAATGCTAAGGAGTGCTCTAGCTTCTGAAGATCAATCTTCGTGATCTAAAGTTCTTCTCTTCCCAGTGCTCACATTCATTCCAGTGTGTCTTCCTTTTTTCCTTCTTTTTGTTGAGTCATTGTTTTTGTTTATCTCATCATGGAAATTGGATACGGCCATCCACTATTCCAATTGGCTGCATAAGCCTTATTGTATAGATGTAAGTTGTAACCAACATAGATTTCTTAGTTTTTTAGTGTAACTATATATAATGGCACCTCGCCATGATTACCGTCACCGTCAGAGAGAGAGTAGAAGACAGTGTAATAGAAGTTGTTTTCTTGGTGGTTTTCAGTATTCTCCTAAATTTGATGTAATCCATGTTTTTACTTAAAATATCATCTCTCTTCAACATTCATATCAGCTGTTCATCCAAATTCGAATCTACAATTTGACGGATACAAGAATCCAAATCCTAAATCTACCTTGTAACGACTTCGGCCTTAATTTTACATCAAATTATATCTCAAGGGAGGGGAAAATATTACATGTAGAGTCTAAAAATCATGAGCTTCACTTAATTGGACTTCCTCTTCTTCTGCATTCTCTGCAACTTCTTCCATTTCAGGTAAATCTGGTACGATAATCCGGAGAAGACCATTGTAACGCTCCCCATTGCTTCTGGGAGAGGGATTCCCGCTCAACAACGAAGAGACCACGATGCTCACGAATTTTCTGGTTGTGGTGATTGTTGTGTTAGTCAAGGAGCCAAACCGGCTTATGGTTAGGAAAATGAAGTTCTGGCCGACTGCACCACATAGACAGTAAAGTAGAATGTCCCACGCTGCCTCTGGATACTGCCTGCAGAAGTCGATTGCATTGTACCCAATGGCATTTGGCCAGCCGAACATGAATACCAAATTGTAGATGGTGCCCCATAAATTCATTCCTAGCATTATGTTCCATGCACTTGTCTTCGGTATCTGAATAGGAATCCAAACTTCCATAAATAACAATATCTTGAAATCAAATCGAGAGAAAGCAAGTAAAAACATCAGATTTTCACACACTTTTAACAAAGAAAATGTTAATTTTGAGAGCTGCAGGAAATGTGTTGAGGAGATCAAAGCAGACACATTAAACAGAACTTATACCAATAGAGAGCCAGATTATGTTAACTGTAACGTTTGGCAGGTCCTGAAATGGTGTTAGAACATAAAAGAGATGAGGAAAATGAGGACTAGGAGATTTTTTTTACCTTGCTGTGATTGAATCTTGAGTCGCATTAGTGAATCCGTCAAAAGCAAGGTTCAGAAAACAAAGACCATATCCAATTGGAGCATTTGGATGTGCTAGTTTGCTTGTTATCTTCGAGCTGGTCTGAGGAGTGAAAAAAGTGCAACCAAATAAACATCACATCAGAAATACAGAGTTTATTGCATCAATGTTCAGAGTCTTCAGACTACATAATTATGATCCCCGGCATTTGAAAAAAGGGTTGGTTGTTCTAATGAGACTACTAAGAGTACAACAGATGAAAAAAGAAAACAACAGCAACACTCATCATATTTTACCTTTGAAAGTGCAAAAATGGATACACCTCCAGCAACCAGCAACGTGCAGATATACTCTGGGAGTGTATATTTAATCCCATAAACTAACGTGCCCATCAGCATGACTGCATGAGAAAAGAAACTCATAAGATTGAGGTAGGGATGAAACAACTTTACCCGACACAAAAGTATGATCACAAGTTTCATGAAGATACTCCAAATGTGATATCTTACTCTTCTTTCTAAAATCTAAAATAATAATTTTGAAGGAAAACAAGGCCAAAATTTACTTTGAATGTCATTCCAACTATTCATTTGATTTCAAATGAAATAAGTGAGGGCTTAAATTGCAAGCAGGTTAGTAATAAGTCAAGAGCAGTCAGTTCCTGGTGCAATTATTTTATTGATGTAAGATAAGTTTTCCTCCATGTCCAATTCAAGCATAAATTTTATCATTAAACAAATTGGATTTCATTCATTAATACCCTTATAATTTTCATGAGATAGGATGCTTGCAAACTTGGCAATTCATTTAATAAGCAACAAATACATATCAACTCACCTGGAATCATTTTTGAGGATTTAGCCAGCACCTACAAATATCAAATCCAGCATAAATTCACAACCATATCAAGATTTAAGGAAGATAGTCCAAAATGAACAGAAGTAAAATGATTAATCACGACCTAACAAATTATCATTAACCAAAAGAACTTAAATCCATGAAGATCAAGAATGCTTAGAATTTTGGACATGCCTGGGCGGGGTAACTTATGTACTTAAGCGCTTCAATCCCCATAGCCGGGCCAATCGTGTTTGTAATACCAGCACTCCAATAACTCCACCATGGAGCACCAGCATCACCACCATTTGACCAAAGCTTTTTCACTTCCAAGTCGAAATAGGAAAACATGAGCATCCCAGCATTTACAGAGATAGTTATCAGAACAACATTCAACTTATGAACTTACTTAGAAATGACCATATCAAACATACTACACTCTGTGCTAGATTCAAGAACGCCAAGTGCTCAAATCTCTTCTTATCAGGACCAAATCTTTTTGTCGACCTAAAACAACATTGTAGTCAAAATTCAAGCATAAGTCAAAACAAGTTTAAAAAAGAAACAATAATAACAAATAAATGGGGGAAATTAAGAAATAAAATAAACTATCCACAAGAAATCTCTCTCTCTCTCTCTCTCTCTTCACAAAGACGCACAGACACACAAACAGCTAGCACATTGATTAATGCTATTCATAGCCCCGTAAGCTCAGCTTCCACCCAACGAAAACCCAAATTCATTCTTCAACTTTCACATTTTTCCTGTTCCCCGGGAAAAAAAGAGCATTACTGTCACTATGAACATTAACAAACCTCCAAGACAAAACAACTACAATTCATATTTAAGATAAATAAGTAACATTTCCACATTAATCGGTGCAGAAATATCGAACTCTATATGCTTACACAGTCTCCTGAAGAACCCCTTGGTAGATATAAGCCGCCCAAATGCCGGCGACGCAAAATGCCAGGAGAAAAACACGGTGAATTCCGGCGCCGCGAGACTCCATCTGCCGCCGATAATAACGGAAACCACCGGATCACAGCCCGCTTTGACCACCAGATTGTAGCTCGGTGTTGATCGTATCCGTACCTTCGGTTTCTGTTTATGGTTATATTCTTAACATTTTTCTTGATTTTTTTAAATTTTTTTGTTAAGTGCAGATTTGAACGAAGGCAGTATGTGGGCTTGAAGTTACGTGTATGCTGACGTGGCAATCTCTTATTGGTGGGGTTAGTGTTGGAGGAATCTGATTGGATGGAAGGACGCGCACTCTTAATTGAACTTCAGCACGTGACTGGAGAAGTGCGGTTGGGTCGTCAATATTAATTAATTAATAAATTGAATTTGAGCTTTTGGGAATTTCTGTTGGGCCGTATAAGCGGGCTATTCTAATTTAACGGGCTTGTCCTTTAAACGCTTACAAAAGGTAAATTTGTGCTTATGCTTAGAAGTACATTTGTTCTTACATATTTATTTATTGAAAATAACCAAATTTCAGCCTTTGCAAAAATATATAAACTCATGTAAGATTATCTGGATGTATATTCAAATCCAAATTTATACTCAATGATATATTTTAAATTTTTTTGAATTAAAATTCATATTCAATTATATATTCGTAATGTTACTAGGGTTTAATTGCATTTGAACCCAAATATGGATTATATATGACTAATTTTGGCCCATTAGATGATCGCACAACACCCCCCAATATTGAAGGTTAGCTGACTTGAGATTCTAACTTATCTTAACTTTCATCAAACTTTTCAGCTAAAACAAGAACTTGTTTGGAGAATTTTGGCTCTGCAGTTTGTCAAACAATAAAAATTTACTTTTAAATACAAACATTTAACATGCAAAAAAACTAAATCAATGCAATAATTAATTATAATAGATATATCCATATCTAACATAATTTATCGAGAAGGTGTAATTCACTAGATAAAACTGAGGCTATTATCCTTACTGAAGAGGTCATTAGTTCGAATTTCCACTAAATACTTCATTCATCTATAATAAGTATATCACTTGCGGACGATAGAGTTTTAATAAAATTGTTGATAGGTATTATTTGAGAGTAGAAAGTGTCCCACCATGTGTTAGGTTGTGAGTGGTAGAAATAATTTTTTGATAAATAATGAGTGATTGTGACGTTGAATAATAAGGAATAGTGTCTTAAAAATGAAAGTGATACACTTTTCTTGAACACCGAATAGACAATTGTAATACACTTCTTATCGACGGAATAGGTATTATTTTTTTCAATTTTTTTTCAACTAACAACCGCCTCAATTAGAGGCTAACCAAAGTTCTCTTTTGCTGGCTGGATTTTGTACATACATTTATTAAGTCATAATGTAATATGCAATTATAACTGGGTAACTCTACTTCTTCATAGAAACATAAATCATGTAAGTGGGTTTAATGTAACCTGTGCTTAAAGGTTGGATCTTTGTGCACATTTCTTTACTACCATTCTAGTCAATGTGGGCTTCATTCTTCTCCAAATATATACTGTGAATATATGAAGATAACAGAAAGAGAAAAAGATAATGAATCAAATATGAACATAATTCTGAAAATGAGATAATAAGATTGTTTTCATGCTAAATTTTCAATATGTGGAAAAGTTCATGACTTCTATAGCTCAAATTTTGTTAACTTCTTCATGAGTTGATGGGAGGGACTGTTTTCTTTTGTTTCTTAAGCTTCATAAGCTACTAGATCTCCCGAGAAAACGCCGATTCGCCTCGGCGTTTTCGAATATAACCATCCGCTTGTTCGGTGTCAGCGGTAGTGATAGTGACACCCTTTCCACTAGAAACTTTCGCTCCCACAGCCTTCTTGGCGAGGGAGGATTCGGCACGTCTTGAAAGGATGGCTCGACAAGCACTCTCACCGCTACAAAGCCCGGCTCGAGCGGGAGGGCTTCCAAGGCCGTAAGGAGAGGTTGCCGGTGATGCCGCTAGAGGCCTTGCTTTCTTGCATGAGGTGATAAATAGAGTTCAAGACTTGAACATTCTCCTCGACGGGGTATGTTCTTCGGCTTTATACCATCCGATTCGTGTGCATATATACTTCAACTTGTTGGAATTTCTAGTGTTAAAATAAAGAGCTTGTCCCACATTGATTTTGTAAGAAAAGTGGGGAGCTCCTTAGTGTTATATAAGGGCATCAAGTTCTTTGTTACAAGAGCACCAATCACTACATTATAGTCTTGTGATTAAATTTTAGTTTAAATTCCTTTCTTAGTTTCTCTTGTGAGAATCTTGATAGAAGAGTGAGAGTTTGTCAAAGGCTTGTAATAGTGTAGGGGTTCGAGGAGAGGTATCTTGTGTGATTGTAGAAATTTATCATAAAGTGGATTTTTCCTCCTGGGTCGTGGTTTTTCTCCGATTTTGGAGTTTTCCACGTTAAATTCTTGTCTTGAGATTGTTGTTCTTATCTTCCTAATTTTCGTTTCTTTCCTAAGTATGAATGGGAACATGATGTCCCAACAGTGGTATCAGAGCTTGGTCTAGGTCTCTTGATATTCTGAGTATGCTCTGTGGTTGCAATGTTGTCTGATCTTCCACATCAGAAAGGATTTCTTGATAAAAGTTCGAGTGTCTCTTATGAGGCGGCTTTTCATTTAGGAGGTGGAGAAACTTATGTCAAGGGCTTCAAGTTCAATGAAGTTTGACGTGGAGAAATTTGATGGAAGAATCAATTTTGGCTTGTGGCAAGTACAAGTCAAGGATGTGTTGATACAATCTGGTGTGCACAAGGCTTTAAAATGTAGGCCGAGTTCAACTGAAGATACAAACAAAAGTTCTGGTATCAATGATGAAGATTGAGAGGATCTGGATCTGAGGACGGCAAGTACAATTCGTCTATGTTTGGCCAAGAATGTTCTTGCAAATGTACATGGGATTTCGAGTGCCAAGAAGCGGTGGGAAAAGCTGGAAGCTCTGTACCAAGCAAAGGGCATCTCAAATCGGTTGTACCTGAAGGAACAATTTCATACCCTGCGGATGGATGAAGGTACGAAAATTTCAGATCATTTGAGATTTGAGTACTCTTAATCGTGTTATCTCTGAACTAGAAGCAATTGGAGTGAAAATTGAAGATGAGGACAAAGCGTTAAGGCTCATCTTGTCTCTTCCTCATTCCTATGAGCACATGAAGCCAATCTTGATGTATGGGAAGGAATCGTTGTTTTTTGCTGAAGTCACAGGAAAACTTCTTTCCGAGGAGAGAAGGCTTGCAAGTGAAGTGCTAAATTCAACGAAAAATTTGACAATGATGGCTTTTAGCAAAGGGAGGAAGAAGGACTCCAAAGGTATTATTTGTTGGAAGTGTGGAAGAGCCGCATATCTGATTTAAACTGTTTAGGTGGGCCGATCAAGGTGGAGCGGATCCGCAACTAGCTCAGACCATGAAGCTAACATTGTGATAGAGGATCTCTTTGAAGAGATGAACATCCTTATGGCATGTCCAACTGCCATGAACGAGGATGTGATGATGTTAGTTGGACCGCATGTGCATTGGTTTGGCATGGATGCAAGGTGTGTGGTGAAAGTTATGTCGATGGCTGAAGAACTTCTAGGATGGCCAAAAGCTAGAAGTTGCACCATATTTTTTGTCAGCAAGTTTTGACATGTGCCGAAGGAAATTCTTAGAATGGTTGATTCTAAGTGTTCTACTCATATGATGGAGTAGGTTTATTCTCTTTTTGAGGATGATGGTTCTTTGGGCTAAGAATCATGATTGTCGGTGAAGACAATGAAGTATTCTTTTATTTTAACAAGGTGGAGATTGTTGGAATTTCTAGAGTTAAAATAAAAGAGCTTGTCCCACATTGATTTTGTAAGAAAAGTGGGGAGCTCCTTAGTGTTATATAAGGAGCATCAAGTTCTTTGTTACAAGAGCACCAATCACTACATTATAGTCTTGTGATTAAATTCTAGTTTAAATTCCTTTCTTAGTTTCTCTTGTGAGAATCTTGATAGAAGGGTGAGAGTTTGTCAAAGGCTTGTAATAGTATAGGGGGATCGAGAGGGAGAGGCATACTGTGTGATTGTAGAAATTTATCATAAAGTGGATTTTTCCTCTGTGGGTCGTGGTTTTTTCTCCGATTTTGGAGTTTTTCACGTTAAATTCTTGTGTTGAGATTGTTGTTCTTTTCTTCCTAATTTTTCGTTTCTTTCCTAAGTATGAATGGGGACATGATGTCCCAACACAACTATTTTTTTAAGTGTTCACAACCGTCAAAATTATACATATCAAGGAAATAAAGAAATTTATCTTTATAACCTTATTAATTATCATTATAAATGCGTACATACATCCAATTATTTCCAAAAATATTTAATAATGGTGATACATAAATGATGTCATAATTTTACTTTCAAATTTTGAAATTTGACACTTATTAGAAAACAAGAAAAAATCAAAGTAGAACACTCAAAACAATGGAGGAGTATTATTTTGCAATAAATTGTGTGTGTTTCTACCGAAAACAAAAATTTGAAGGCAAAATCTCACATCAAGGTATAGTTTATGTGCCGCTTATATCGATTATGTTGACCCTAAAGTCGTTAGTCTTTTGGATTTGGCATGTTGGGTATAGAAACCGATTTTAGATGCAGGAATTTAAGGCTAAGTTGTCAACCTCGGTTTAGCCTAAGCCGGTCCACTGGCGACCAGACTCACGTCTCGAGTCAAGTTTTGGGCAGGCATGGCATAGCCGTGCCAGAATACGTCGCCGCAGGTTCACTAATCTCAAATACTTTTATCTCCTCCAAAATGTTAAGCAACTAGTAGCTTGTCCTTGTTTGACAGTTTCGGGGTCGTTCTACTATCTGGACATCGTGCAGTCGACAAAGCGACGGGAGGCGCACCCTGGTCGATTGGGCAACAAGAGAAAAGTGTACCCTCAGAAAGGCTAGGGGCATATGCCGCAGCAACTCTTTCTTTGCAGTGTCTGAGACGAGAGGCCACACTAGAACTGCCAAGGATGCAAGTGTACATCAGAAGGCATAGAATAGAGTCTCCTTTAGTCCTCTACATGTGTCTCCACGACGGAGGTCTCCTTGTTTAGGATGAGTTGGTATCCCCTTGCTTGAAGAGAGTTTGCATATCAGATGTCAAAATTATGCGGATCCCGAAACAAATAAACAAATAAAGATCAACATATTATACTAGGGGATGTAGCTCAGATGGTAGAGCGCTCGCTTAGCATGCGAGAGGTACGGGGATCGATACCCCGCATCTCCAATCTTTTACTTTTTTATTTATTTTGATTTTCCACATATTCCGACTCAAAGCTGAAAATCCAAGGTCGTGGTTTGGGTGTCAGGTTATAAGCTTTTCTTTAAAGCAAAGGTAAAATAGGTGTTTTTGGCACAAAGATTAAAGTTTGTGCAAAATCAAGAAAAGGGAAAATAGGTGTTTTTTGCACAAATATTAAAGTTTGTGCAAAATCAAAATAAAAGTTAACTCATGTATTCTGGTACAGGTTTCAAAATTCATACAAGGAACTAGAAACTGCCTGAAATTCGTGCATTTTAGAGTAATTAATTAACACTTCTGTTTTATGACATCAATTTTTCTTTGCATATATTTACCTTTTCAATTTGTTCCCTGTTTTGTTTTAAAATGTCAAGTCTTTCATTTCTTTGCGCATACTCACCTTTTCCCTTTTTTTTTGGGTACATTAAAACCTATATAAATTAATAGCTATGATACCTAGATTTTATTAATGATATTACAAGTATATCAATAAATTAATAATTTATTAAATTTATAAAGTATTTTCTTAATTTCAAGAATTATAATTTTACTTCAAGTAATAATGTGTAAAAATAAATGGTTGACATTACTGAAAATCCTGATGATGATTTAGTACCACTAGAAGCAATCACATAAAAGGAAGCATTGATAGTGACAATAACTCTTCATAATTTTTTTGTTGTAGCTGGGAAACTCAACAATACATTTATATTTTAAATAAGTTACCATATTATTTATAATTATAATATTATAAGAATTATTAATTTATAATATTGGAAGAACCTATATATTTATAAAAGGACTCTCCATAAAGTTATTTATTAGTAAAATTGATGATTTTTTAAATTGGGCAAAAGTTAAGACCGGAGAAATCTATTAATTTAAATTTTTATTAATTTATAGAAAATTGTTTACTGCGGTATCAATTGTGTTATAAAGGAAAAAAATGTCATAGAGATTTAAAAGACCGACAATATCACATAACAATGATAAATTCGACAAGAATTCACGTTTGGACAAACTAGTTAAAGATTATTATAATTAAACCTAGAACACCTAGCTATAATCATCACAAACAAAGCTTATAAAAGAAACACGAGGAGCAGAATTGTGCACTACTACGTGAGATGACACACACACACACACTGCGATTCGAACATCAACATGGTGGACTTCGAAGATTTCACTAGCTTGCGACGAACAATACTGTTGGAATCTACGACGACGGTGATGCAGACAGATCCGATTTCGCCTCCTCGATTCGACATCAACTACCGATTTTCTTTCCAAATCAGCGAACCAGATGGATAATCCGACAAGATTCCGATATCTGGCAGTTTGACGGCAGGCAGATTTCCGCCATGACCGAGAAGCTAGTCTCGTTGGACATCGAGGAATTCTCGGATTACAAGGAGACATGCGAAGCCCTACACGAGCTGCTCGCAGATTGGCCGGTATTGGACTCGAATCGTGAATTCGCGATTGATTATATATGGCGGAGGACGAGGCGCGATATCAAGTCCATTCTCAGACGATGCGGCAGCGCCGGTAGCGTCCATCTTCACTTCCACTTCGCGACTCTGATCACAAACATACTCGATGAGGGAGGAGACGCGTGGTGCGTCATGACTCCTGAAAGAAATTGAACATAATGGAAAAATATTTGTAGTAAAAGGAATACATAGCTTAAAGCTTTGAACTCTATGATATTATTTTATTCATTCCATATGTTCTACACAAGAAAGACAAGCTATATATACTAACTCTAAGACTATTCTAGATAAAGTAATAATAAACAGCTTAGCCCTAATATGTTGCAGGTATAATAAATGCAATTCTAGTACAATCTGCATAAAGCAAATATCCCCAACAAACTTGTCTCCTGTGAATGAACAAGAAACAAAGTTATTCAACAGCAAGTGAGTACACGAGCTCCATTTGTTTCAGCAGATAATATCTCATTGTTGATGTGTCTGCAACTCTCTCCAGCAAGATTAAAGCTTTGTTGACTAGGATGAATCAAATGAGCTGATGACACTTTATCTTCAACACCATTAGATTCTTTAACAAAAGATGGTTGATCAATAATTTCTTCTTCAATATTTCCAATAGCTCCCCTCAATTCTAATGCGGCTAAGGAACATACTCCGAGTTTGTTCGAAGTCGTGTGAAGAATTGCAAACTCAAAGGCTTTGTAAGAATATCTGCAACATGATCTTGAGATGGCACATGCCTTAGATCGACTAAGCTTGCTGCAACCTTATCTCTGACAAAATGTATATCTAGCTCTATGTGTTTAGTTCTAGCATGAAGAATATGATTTGAAAGATAAGGCAATAGTGCCACTACAAGAATTTCGCTAATAGACCACGGGGAATGCCCATGGTCTATTTCAAAAATCCGCGTGGTCTATAAAGGTGTAGTCTATTACGTGCGGCTATAGACCACGCGATTCCATCAGTCTATTCGGTTATAGACCACGGTGAAAACCGCGTGATCTATAATGTTATAGACAACGGGCCACCTGAAGGTGAACCACGGCCTTTCCCCGTCGTCTATGACATTATAGACCACACGGTTTTCACCGTGGTCATAATCGAATAGACCACGCATTTCCGTGGTCTATAACCGAATAATATATTTTTGTTATTTTATTATTTATTTAATACCTGTTTTCATAATTTGAATGCATGTTTATGCTAATTAAAAATAATAATCCAAAAATAGATATAAAATATTTCTCATAATATTTATATCAAAATCAAGGTACACATTTCATAAGCATTCAAAACGTTATATCTGGGAAATTCCCAATCTACATGTATTTTCTAACTAGCTACAAGTATTTTCTAACTAGCTACTCAAATTTATCCAAAAATATCCATTCATCATCTTCAACAACAAATATTTTCTAACTAGCTACTAAAATTCATCAAAAAAAATAATCAACTTCACCATCTTCAAGCATTTCACCATCTTTGCTTCAACAACATCAATCATCTAACTTGATCCCAAAAGCTCTGACATCATATAAAAAACACCCATTATGTAAGATGTTCAGTGTAAGAATATAAAGCAATAAAATGTTATAGACATAGAAATTACAAGAAACCATATAATATTTCTGTTGCACAGTTACTTTGGTCAGTATATTATAAAGGAAGAAAATCTTAAATATAGTATAGGACTGTTGAGTTAGTTCTGAAATATGACTAAGCTTGACACTGTAAACTTGCCCTAAGGAGCAAACATAACAATTGAACTTAGGAGCAGAGGGTAAGTAAGGATGAATCAATCATCACATTTGTCAACCATTGACATTTGATCATTTATCGTGCAATTTTTTTTCACATGTCACATCAGGTGACTCAAAAATGATTGTCTGACAAAACAGAGGAGAGTGGCTTTGGTTCCAATCAACACAAAATAATGTATGAGAATAGAGTTTTAATTTAGAGATCACAAGAACAAACCATGTCTTTATCATTGGATGTTTCACGGCATATGAACGCGACTATTTCAGCATAATCATCAAATTCCAGATTCATTGCCTTCACTGCTTCTTTGAGATAACGCTGGAGTTTACTTGCACAATTTTCAAGGACTTTTTTCCCCAATTCCCATGAAATAGGTGAAATATCCTGAAGCACAAGTACATTTTTTAAGATAGGATTGGGATAATCATAGCATAAGTACTAAAGGGGCGAATCATTACCCTATTTTTCATTTTGACACTAGCTAGAAGGGGCCTGAGGAGATTAAATGAAATCCCATCACTTTCTTCTATCACCACAGTCATGATCATTTCCATGTATGTGAAGATATCAGAAGGGTTGTTGGACCTTGAACCAAATTAGAATCTTTGTTGAACATCACCAAAATAAATTTGACACTAAAACCATGATAACTATTCCTAGGCACAACCTATAAATTCAGTAATAACATACTCAGAATTAGAAAATCTCAGTCCTCTCAAGTTAAAGTATACCCACAAACTTACCCAATGTTGTTAAGAAAAAGTCGGAACATCTTATGATAGAGAGCAGGAGCAGGGGCTGGAGGAGAGTGAGGAGCCGCGGCCCCTGCTCGTTTACCGGCGGCGGGGACGGGCCTGAGCCCACTTTGTCCGTGGGCTGGAGTCTTTTATTATTGTTATTCTTTTGTCAGGGTTTTATTTTAGGATAGGGCCTGAGCCCATTGTCCGTGGGCTGGAGTCTTTTATTATTAGTATTCTTTGTTAGGGTTTTATTTTGGGATAGGGTATTTAAGTTTGTAGTTAGGGTTTTCGGTTTTTTATCAATCAATTTTTGAATTAAAGAAGCACGGAGGCTTAGGCAAGCGGCAGTTTCCGTTTGATTCTTTTCTTCTTATCAATTGGTCCGACCGCCGGATCCGTTCTCGCCGGAATGACGAACACACGTTCCAACAACGAGCGATTCGAGAAATTGGAGACCGATCAGCTGAATTGAAAGGAGAGATGCAAAGACAAACCAAAATTGCAAGAGATTACAGCCGCTTAGCCGAATCGACCAGCGATTCGAAGCCGGTCGCAACAATCGCCATCGGGTCGTCGCCGGCGGCGGCGACGCCGACTCGACGGCCACTATGTCACCGGCTACGGGTTCCTCGTCAGCGCCCTTCAATCCAACTTCCACCGTTTGAGGTTCGGACCCCATCGGATGGTTGGCCCGTGCCAACCAACAGCTCGATCTACATGGAACCAATCGAGAGTGAAGGTGGCCACGGTACGTGGTGGCCATGGACGGACCAGCCCTATATTGGGTTACTCGCGGTCCGTGGCCGGATTAACATGGGAGGAGTTTTCACAAGCCCCGGTTTCACGCTTGATACACGGTTCAAGGGCGCCCGTTTGAGCGCTTGGGCGATGTGAAACAGACGGGATCGGTGGATGATTATGTGTCCCTATTTGTGCAATCTGGCGGTCAGTGCACAGGTTATCGGACGCCCACTACTGGGGTATTTCATGAAGGGTTTGAAAGACTCAATCGGGGTTCACTCCGCCTTCTGCGGCCGTCGATCTAGAGACGACCATGGAGCTATCAAGGGACATTGAGGACAATTTATCTGCTCGTGGCGGCGGACGCCCTTCCAAAGCTTTGCAACTCCGGCGTGGCGAATGGGTTCTCCCGACCAATCACGACCATCCCACCTCCACGGCCGCCATCTTGGGGGCCTCCGAGCAACCCTTCCAGACGTCGAGCCGTTTCCGGCAGCCCAATCGTGAGCATCCGGCAGTCCACTGCATGGTCCCGCTTCACTCGGCTCTCACCTCAAGAATTGGCGGTTTGAGGCCGAGGGCCTATGTTTTCGCCGCAAAGCCGTATACACCGGACATTCATGCCCAATGAAGGAGTTAAGAGTTATGGTTGCAGAGAAGGATGAGGTGTTGGACCTCCAATGGTGAATATTATGAACCCACGGGTTTGGAGGAGGAATCGGAGGCGGGTGAGAGAATTCAGAGGAGGATGGGCACTTCTGCTTATTCGATGGCGGGAATTTCGAGTCCGCACTATGCGCATGCATGGGGTGATGCGAGGTCGCACGGTAATCGTGCTCATTGATAGTGGCGCTAGCCACAACTTTATTTCATCTTCTCGTTACTACCTTGCAGCTTAAACCGGACAAGACGGGAAAATTCGAGTTCGGTTGGGAGGCGGCACCGATACGAGTCGAAGGAGTTTGCAGGGGTTGCTTTGGTGTTGCCAGTGCGAGGTGAGGCATACTATTTTGTGTTCTCGTTAGGAGGTGGATGTGATCTTGGGGTGGCATGGTGGCCACGTTGGGAGAGGTGAGTCTGAATCGGGAAACGTTAACTATGGGTTTTGAATGGAATGGCAACAAGGTGGTGTTGAAGGGGACTACCCTTCGCCGCGATCCGGTAGGACTTGGACTTTAGTTCGCATAAGAGAAGTGGACTTTTGGGCGATAGTTCTGGAGGCGGAACCGACAAGGCTGTTGGAACCAAATAGAGATCGTTTGGGGGGTGTGCTGAAGGAATTTGAGGAAGTTTTTGGGGAACCAAAGGGGCTGCCGCCCCGTCGGGAAACCGATCATCGCATTGCACTGGTTCCGGGGACAAAACCGGTGTCGGTTCGGCCGTACAGGTACGGCCATGTTCAGAAGGATGAGATCGAAAAGCTAGTGGATGATATGTTATTAGCCGGAATAATTCGCCCGAGCTCGAGCCCTTTTTCTAGTCCGGTGCTATTGGTTAAGAAGAAAGATGGGAGTTGGCGGTTTTGTGTGGACTATAGGGAATTGAATAAAGTGATGGTTCCGGATAAATATCCGATACCGGTGATACAGGAGATGTTAGACGAGCTGGCCGGGGCGGTGGTGTTCTCAAAGATCGATTTGCGTTCAGGGTACCACCAGATTCGAGTGGCAGGAACAGATATTCATAAGACGGCTTTTCGCACGCACAGTGGACATTATGAGTTCTTGGTAATGCCATTTGGGTTGACAAATGCACCAGCCACCTTCCAGTCGACCATGAATGACCTATTTCGGCCCTACTTGCGACGGTTTGTGTTGGTCTTCTTTGATGATATTTTGATATATAGCTCTACTTGGGAGGAGCACCGGGCGCACCTTATGCAGGTTTTGCAAGTGTTGAGGGAGCATAAGCTAAAAGCCAATAAAAAAAAGTGCGCATTTGGATGTCTTAAGGTGGAATATCTGGGCCACATAATTTCTGAGGCGGGCGTAGCAATGGACCCGGAAAAAGTTAGCGCTGTTGTGGAGTGGTCACGGCCACGTTCGACCCGCGAGGTACGAGGATTTTTGGGATTAACAGGATATTATAGGCGTTTTGTCAGGGAATATGGTCTAATTACAAGGCCACTCACCAATCTTTTGAAGAAAGTCGCCCCGACGACCTTTGTCTGGCCCCCGGAGGCTGAAACTGCCTTCGTAAATTTAAAATGGGCCTTGACCAAGGCCCCAGTACTTGCTATGCCACAGTTTGACCGCCCGTTTCTTGTGGAATGCGATGCTTCCGGCACCGGCGTAGGTGCGGTTTTGATGCAGGAGAGAAGACCTATTGCCTATTTCAGCAAGTTTCTGGCTGATCGCACACTTACTAAGTCAGCCTATGAACGCGAGATGATGGGACTTGCCTTGGCCGTTCAACATTGGCGGCCGTATTTGGTGGGTCGGAGATTTGTGGTCCGGACGGACCACCGGAGTCTAAAACATCTTCTCACTCAAAAGATTGTTACACCAGCGCAGCAGATCTGGGTGGCCAAGCTGTTGGGATATGATTTCTCCATTGAATACAAAACAGGAGCGTCAAATACTACAGCCGATGCTTTATCCCGTCGTGAGAGTGAAGCCACGTTGGCTGTCGTGAGTGGGCCCGAGTGGTTGGGACTCGCGGACGTGGGGGAAGAGCAGCGACGCGATGAGTATGTTAGTAGCATTGTAAGGGCAATGGAGGAACGACCGGATAGTAAACCAGGATTTGAGTTGCGGGGTGATAGGGTGTTCTTTAAGGGTCGACTAGTACTAGCATCGGACTCTAAGTGGATCCCTCAGCTGCTACATGAGTTTCACAACACCCCAACTGGGGATCATGCGGGGGAATTTCGCACCTACCGTAGGCTGGCGATTAATGTTTACTGGAGGGGAATGTTTCGACGGGTGCAGAGCTATGTATCACAGTGCTTGGTCTGTCAGAAAGCCAAGTACGAAACTATGTCACCGGCCGGGCTATTACAACCATTGCCCATACCGGATCTCATTTGGGAAGACATCTCGATGGATTTTATCACGTGCCTGCCTAAGTCGAGGGGATATTCTTCAATCATGGTAGTTGTGGATAGGTTGTCAAAATATGGACACTTTGTCGCGTTGAAACCGCCAATTACAGCCCGCTCGGTGGCAGACGCTTTTACTCGGGAGGTGGTCCGGCTGCATGGGATACCGAGGTCCATTGTGAGTGATAGGGACTCCATATTTGTGAGTGCTTTCTGGAAGGAGTTATTTTTGTTGTCAGGCACTCAGTTGAAGTTTAGCTCGGCGTACCACCTGGAAACGGATGGTCAGACGAAGGTCTTAAATAGGGTTGTTGAGACCTATTTGCGTTGCTTTACATGTGAACAACCGAAGCAGTGGGTACGTTGGTTGTCGTGGGCAGAATATTGGTATAACACGACGATCGACGGCCGCCCTGATTTCACATTTGAAGTGGTGTCTGTGGCGCCCGAATATTAGCGTTTTGCACAGGGAGTGCGGGTGGCGGCGATTGTCAAGTTCGGGGGTCGAGATGTGATGATGCGCCGTCTGAAGAAGAGTTTAGAGCTTGCACAGCAGCGTATGTCTAAACAGCTAACAAGCACCGTCGGACGCTGCGTTTCAAGTGGGGATAAGGTATTTCGAAGGTTCGCCACATAGATGTACTTGCAACCAGCAGCCGATCATAAGTTGTCGGCCAAGTTTTATGGGCCTTATGTGGTTGAGGGCCGTGTGGGACCAATGGCGATCGGTTGACGCTTGCCGCCTTCGCGGATTCACCCAAAGGTTCCATGTTTCGCAGCTGAAAAGGGTTGTGGGGAGCATCCGGTGGAGGAGGAGTTGCGGAAAGTTTGGAGGTACCATTGGGTGCCGATATGAGCCCGAGGCTGTTTTGGCGTGGCGGAATGTTCAGGTGGAAAGTGGGGATGAGGAGCAACTGCTGGTCAAGTGGGCAGGTCGATCGAGGATGATGCGACTGGTAGGAGCAATCGCCTGTCAGGCGGCTCGGACTTCAACCTTGAGGACAAGGTTGTTTCAAGGAGGATGGAGTTGATAGAGAGCGGGGCGGGGCTGGAGGAGAGTGAGGAGCCGCGGCCCTGCTCGCTTACACCGCGCGGCGGACGGGCCTGAGCCTTGTCCGTGGGCTGGAGTCTTTATTATTATTATTCATTTGTCAGGGTTTTATTTTAGGATAGGGCCTGAGCCCATTGTCCGTGGGCTGGAGTCTTTTATTATTAGTATTCTTTTGTTAGGGTTTTATTTTGGGATAGGGTATTTAAGTTTGTAGTTAGGGTTTCCAGTTTTTTTTATCAATCAATTTTTTTGAATTAAAGAAGCCTGGAGGCTTAGGGCAAGCGGCAGTTTCCGTTTGATTCTTTTCTGTTCTTATCATCTTAACAATCAGCCCCTCAGTATCTACATCCAGTATCATCAGGGATGATCTCACTTTTGCGACAGT
The DNA here is from genome assembly GCA_036937905.1 of Salvia rosmarinus. Taxonomy (NCBI): domain Eukaryota; kingdom Viridiplantae; phylum Streptophyta; class Magnoliopsida; order Lamiales; family Lamiaceae; genus Salvia; species Salvia rosmarinus. Next base: position 19,210,822 of record CM072822.1, on the reverse strand, counting down.
TTCAACAATATGCAAAGCCCTATAGTAATTACGACCAGATCGCAGGACAATTGCTCAAAAGCAATGATGAATAGTTGGAAAATATCCTGTAACCAGCAAACAAAGAATAAGAGTATAATTTTGAGATACAATAACATGATTTTGAGTATCTAACTTAGACATGGAATAACTGACTGCATCTGCATACCCTCATTGTGTCATCTTCGTAAGGGAATTCTGGAGCAGTTATTCTGGTGAGCTCATTACAGCAAGATGCAACTGCAATTTGGACATTTAAATCATCGTTGTGCAATAATTCATCAGTCATAAGCGCCTTCATTGTCTGAAGAAGTGCTTTGCATGTAGACCTGGGAGGCTGTTGCCATACCTTGGCTAAAAGGCTCTCTGCTTTCTGAAATTACAAAACAAACTATCAGTAACATCAATCTAGCTAGAAAAGGATGGAAACATTTAAAATCCAAGTAAAACTCCCAAAAGATACAATTACTCTGATTAACATACCCAGCGGCAGCCTCAACCCAGCCATATTCACAGAATCAGGAATAGATGATGGATCTTTCTTGATAACCAACTGTTCGGGTACACCCACTGTTCCTGTACCACAAAAGGACGTACATGCATTAGAGATGTGTGAATTTTCAGTTCAGCAACAACCTGGAGCATAGACTGACGGCTGTACACATGCTGTATGGCATCAGGAGGATCAAGAACTGTCACATTGGGATGTGTTATCCGATAATCCTTCAAAAAAAAAGGGAAAAGGGAACAATCATAGTAATACAGATATAATGGATTATATTATAGCGATTTGCGCAAATCCATTGCTAAACATTTTCCTAATATGATCGAGACACTGAATGATGAGACCAACCTCAAGTATCATCGCCATTCTTTTCCAGATAAATGCATGACAAGCAAAAAAAGATAAATGTATAGATTAAATATCTTATTGGGCAAGAAAATGAATAAAATAAAAAGAGTATCAATCCAGACACTGAGTAGGCTCGAGAAGGCACACAAAACTCACCTTATGTAACACAATGTCAAAAGCGACCTTGATCTGAAAGTGGTTTACTAAGGTCAATAGCCACAAATAGAATTCCTTTGTTCCTGCAATTTTGCAACCAAAGCAATTAGCCAATAACGGTTAAAGTACAACGCAAGTGTTAGAGAAACACAGAAGCACGTGTACTTTTTTCCATTAGAGGATCCATTATCGTTGAAATCATTGGTAGCCTCTATTTGAAAGCATAACAGCGTTAATTGTGTTTTCCTTCTCATCCACTAAGAATATAGAGGACATGCACACTATATTAAATCTGAGACCATTGGAGAATACTTGCAATCTTAATTCTTACGCAAGAAAAGAAATGAGATATATAGAAGCAAAACTATACTCGCCCATTCCATAGAAAACTTCGGATCCTAGTATAGACCAAGAATTAGTTTAAATGTCAAGAGGGAATAGATCATGACAGTTGATAATAAAAGCATCAGATTGCAAATGAAGCTCGGCCAACATCATTTAAATGTTAATACGCGCATGATAAATCTGTGTACGTTAGTATGCAAGATTTAGAAAAAGCAGTAAAGAACACAGGAGTTTTTACGTGGTTCGATCAAGAATTAGATCTACGTCCACGGAGGTGATGATTCTCAAGATGTTCACTATAATTGTATTACAATGAGTATCTCAAGAAGCTTTAGTGTTCAGTAATTTGCTAACCCTTTTACCTTCAATCTAACTCCTATTTATACATAAACGTAGACCTTGTAACGAATCCCTTGATTGGCGGGCTCACGATCCTTCTGTAACTGACCATGATCTTCACCATAATTGCCCATGATTTCCACCGTTACCCCATCATCTTCGCCCTTGACTCCGTCTTTAATTAGGGTTTTGATTAGGGTTTAGAGGCTGTGTTTCGAGCGTAACCGAGTAGGGCAGCATTAGGTCAGGCCCAGCTCGTTTGGGCCTGCTAGTGGGCCTGAGAGGTTGGGCCATATCCTATCATAGCCCCCCCGAAAAGTCGAGGAATAGCCATGCCGAGGTGAAGTGGAGAATGTGCTTTGCCGAGGCGGGATGTTGTCGCCGAAGTTGTTGTTGAAGGTTCTCGATCTCTTCGCAAAGGAAACGAATTATGACACGGATAGCGGTCTTTGTATAGGTTACACCGAGGTTCGGTGCAAGCGGCTTAGCTCTTCCGGAGGACGCCGGGTCCGAGTGAAGGAGATTCTCTTGTAAGGCGACGTCCGGTTGGCGAAACCAGTCCGATTTGAATGGTCGCTTGAAGAAAGCCGAGGTTCGACCTGTATGGCTCTCGCTCGGAGGACGCCGAGGTCCGACCTGAATGGCTCCTCGCCGGCTCAGGCGGACATGGGCGTGGTCCGAGGTCCGAGCCTTAATGTAATCATTACGTGATCGATCGGCGGTGCATGCTTTACCATAGAGTCGTCATACGCGCCAGCGGTAGTTGGGCGCTCGAGCAGTCTTGTGGGCGACTACACATCCAATCGCAAATAGGCGCGTGTGATAAATGAAACGGTAGCTTTTAGGCGCCATTAGGTCCTATAAATAGGTCCAAATGAGGCAACTGTTCATTTTCTTCTTGACGCTTTATTCCGCAGAGAACATACTTGTAGAAATTTCCCAATTCTTCCTTCAAACTTGTTGAAGAAGTCTGGATATCCCGCTCAAGAAAAAGTAAGTATGTATTCTTCATCTTCTCATTCCTCTTCTCCTCACGATAATTACGGTTGGGTTTGGGGTTACGGCAGCCCATTTTCCGATGTGAAGGACTATATGTGCCATAATGCTTAGGTAAATCCATAGGACTTAGTTCTAGGGTTCATGGGTGTCATCGGTATGGGGCGGCCTCGGGATTGGCGTGGCGGTCGGCGTTAACGACGGAGGAGCTTTTGGAGATGCGAGAAATACCATATTCGGAGGATGCATGGTGGTGCTGCCGAAATCGATGATAGGCGATGGCCCTCCGAGGATTTATTACCATATATGTAGATAGCTTGATAATGGACTTAGGTTCCTTTTGCCCTATTTTCCTTAACTTTCAAGAATATTTTCGGATCCACATATGTCAACCGACCTCAAATTCCATTAGGTCGGTAGTGGGGCTAGGGTTGTCCTGTTATGGCATAGGCGAGGAGTTCTCCTTTGAAGTCTTGATGCGTTTTTTTAGCATCAAGTCTATAGGAGGGGTGTATTATCGTCACCTCGCCTGAAGCTTAAGATAGCGACCCCCGAAGGTGTCCCGTTGGCAAAATAGATATTTCTTCTGCGGTGAGGGCATCGAGGTGCAGTGGGGCCTCGATACAATAAAGGCGTGAAAATCAGGCCCTCGGGCCATATGGAGGAAATGTTGAATGATCTTGGTTAGATATTATCCATTAATTATACCGAGGATGACCCGAACAATCTTTGAAATCGAGTGTTTATAGGTCGGGCGCCGGATCGATTCGACTTGGGTGAGGGCAACCTTCTTTTTTATTCTTCCCCGTCGATTTCGTTGTGCTAACTCTTCAATTATTACGTGATGCGGTGAAGATTGACCCCAAGAGAGAAGTTAAGATAACGGCTCGACGCGCCCGCACCATCGAGCGAAAGGAGCGGCCGAAGAAGAAGGCGGCGGGCGAGTCCACCCGGCAGCCCGTGGTGGTGGTGGGCATACGAGAGACTTATCGCGGGACCTCGAGCGACCTCGAGCCCGGCCAGCGAGATAGAGGTTCATGGCCGCCTCCTTGAGGTGCGGCTTCCAAAGACTCCTTTATCCTTCCCAAGGTATAAGTCGCTCTTCTCCTTTGTAATTTTGTCGTTACGCTTGCTAACCGCTTTATATTCGTGATGCGGCCTCGGTGGCGGCGAGATGCACCGCATGGCCGGATCGTTCTTTGAGGCGCCTCGCGATATGAGGCGGTGGAGAAAAGCGGCATTCTTTGAGCTCACGGCGCCGCCGAATCCGCTTGAACGCCGCAAGGGCGGACGCTGGTTACAAGGTGGCTGCCGAGGCGCCACGAAAAAGAAGGATCGGGCCTTCGGGTGGCCCGTGCCGGTGGAAAACGCCGGAGGAGGCGGTGAGGCGGAGAAGAAGGCTGGCAGCAGACAAGTGCCTTCTTTGGCAAAGACCTATCTCGAGGGCCTTCGCCAGCAGCTTATTAGTCGGAGAGCTTTTCCTCCTTTATCTCCGACCGGCAACGGTGTAATGAGGCCACGGTGATATCTTCCCACACAAAAGCCGGGCGGCCGAGAGACCTGATTTTGACAAGGCCCAGCATGGTTGGGTCGAGGTCGATCCTCGGGAGGTGTGTATGAATTATGCCCGCATAATCGCCGGGGCGACCTCCTTCCCCGTGGTGGATACCTTGGCATCCTCTCGCCTCGCTCGGACGGGGAGGTCAGAACTCAGTGCAAGGAAGATGAAGACGTGAGCTTCAAGCATTCCTTGCCGAGGTGAGAGCCGAAACCGAGGCGGGGCCGAGCTCGGACGCCCTTCCCGAGATCGGCACTGCTGGAGGAAGCAAAGGCAGCAGTGCGCAGGGGAGGTTGGTGGGTCGGCAATGAGCCTGGGTCGGTGGACCTAATGTAATAGGTTGATTTGCTTGGGTCGATAGACCTGCGTTATCTGAACTTCTACCTTGAATAATAGACACAACTTGAAATCGTTTTGTCTTGTTTATTTCTAGCACTCCACATCTCAATACTTCGGACTCGATCATGAGTCTGACAAAGCCGAAGAAATCCGAGTGCTCGGCGAGAAGGATGAAGAGGTGGCGACCGGAGGAGTCGGTTCGCGAATCGACCTGTGTTCGTCAAGATGGATGTCACCGGCATCGTCACCGAATCGAAAAAGAAGTTGCATGAGGCCGATTGCAGGTGGCCCGCCTCGATCGAGAATGAGGCGTTAAAGCTAAAGATTACACAACTCAAGTCCAGGGGGCTGATTTATCTGTGATGTGGTCGAAGGCGGCTGATGCAATGCGCGAGGAGCTGCTCGGCCGATGCGGAGGAGCTGGCTCGGATCTCGGAAGAGCATGCGTAGTACGAGAGGTAATCCGCGGACCGGTGGAACTACCATATCTGAAGCCGACGATCGAGTTCGAGCTTCTTGGCGGGAGGCATGGTCTTTGAGGATGAGGAGGGCCTAATAGCAAGAAGTTTAAAGACCGCCGACTCCATCCCGAAACATGCAGATGTCGAGGTCGTTAAATACGACGATGCCCCTGCTGACCCAGCAGTGAGTCTACAACAGCTGCTGGTCCAATAATTGAAGAGCACAAGAGGAGGGTGGCTACGCCGATCACGCGAAATGCTCCGTCTAATGGGTCCAGTGAGAGGGAGCATTTAGAGGCAACACTGCGCGAGTCGGGGCGGGCGTGCAAGGGCAGCAGTCGGCGTGGATGGACGGTCGGGGAGGGCGTGGTCCCGGCCGGCGTCGGGCTCACGGGGCGAGTGTGACCTCGGGTATAGGAACGCCTCGGGCGAAACCCGCCCGTGTCGGCTCGGGCGCACCGGAGGCGGTCGGTGGTGCCGTCCTCATTGATTGGGTGGAGGCACCGATTTCATTCCGGTATTCATCGCCGACCGGAGATTTTGTTCGAATCGTGCAGCTTCAGTGAGTCCGTGAGGCGAGCCCTAAGCCCGAATGAGCTTGTATGTAGCTTAGGACTTTGTATGTAGTCATAAATGTATTTGGACTCGTTACGAAGTGTACATTTTCCCCTTTGAGAGGTACAAATATAGCTTAGGACTTCGTTTTGGTCGTAAATATTTTTAGGCAGATCTGATGTGTATATCTTCCCAAATAAAGGGGCCATAATTTGATGAGATCGATCTGGATGTCTTTACATGTAGATATTTCAACTTAATGAGTAATCAGTATGTGTGCATGTAGGCGTTCAATTTAATGAGTAGTCTATATGTGTTGCACCGAGACGTTCAATTCAATGAGTAATCTCTGAGTGCGGTAGCTTAGTGAGTACCACTACTTAGTGGGTTTTTCATCTTCGTGAGGCGTCCCCGTGAAGGTTTAAATCGGTATATCCAAATAGATGTTCACATATGAATAGAATGAGGCGGTGAAATACTCATTAGAAAAATAAATATTTTATTCAACAAGTATATAACATTGCACTTGACAAAGTAATAAGGAGACTAACATGACGATCCGAAATCGAGCTATGTAAAGTACCTCCTTAAATGAGTGATATGCCAGTTCTGGGGATAAGTGCAGGATAGGTGAGCCACTTGTAAGCCCTTTGCCGAGGTCCTCGTGAACGCGGTATGGGCCTTCCCATGTCGGATCCGACTTGTTAAGACGCCCATTTCACTGGCTTCATTATTTCGTAGGACGAGGTCGCCTACTTGGAGTGCGGAGGCTCTGACCCTTTTGTTGTAGTACCGTGCGACCTGACCCTTGTACTTGGCTTCATTTATGAAGGCGAGCTCGCGTTATCCTCAAGAGCGTCGAGGTTGTACGTAGGTCTTCCTCGTTATTGGCGTGGTCGAAGTGGAGAGTGCGAGGGCTTGGTGCGCCGATCTCGGCGGTATGGCGGCCTCGGTACCGTGACCCGGACTAAAGAGGTTTCTCGTGCGAGGTCCGGGTGTTGTCTGTGGGACCGAGAGGACTTGAGGGAGATTTTCACCAATCACCCTTAGCTCGGTCTAGCCTTTTCTTCAATCCTTATGCGATCGTGCGGTTCGTCACCTTAGTCGACCATTCTCTTGCGGGTGTGCGACCGAGGTGAGCGTTGATCGATCCGGAGCTCTTCGCACCTCCTGAAATTTTTGTCGACGAATTGGGTGCCGCTGTCCGAGACCGATCGCGCGGTATGCCGGCGGCGGACTATATTCTTCCACACGAAGGTCTGAATCCTTTTGCTCGTGAGGTTCGAAAGTGGCTCGGCTTTGACCCATTTGTGAAGTAGTCTATGGCTACGACTAAATATCGGGCGACACTGTTCTCGAACGAGCAGACCAACGATGTCGATCCCCACCGCATGAAAGGCCGCGACTGCAGCTTTCGATCGGTCCGAGGTAGCTTTTTGACCATGGAGTGAAGCGGCGCTGGACACTTTTTGACGAGCTCGGCCGAATCTTGAATAAGGGTGGGCGATAATATCCCGACCTCGCCTTCTTTGAAAGAGCCCGTGACCCGATGTGGCTTCCGCAAGATCCTCTGTGAATCTCATTAAGCACGTGGTCGGCTTTACGCCCCGAGGCACCTCGGGAGGGTTAAAGATAAGACTTCGGTGAGAGTGCCCTCATATATGAGATACTTACGGATTTCACCATCATCTTTTGGCCTCAAGCGGTCCCGAGGTAGTGTACCAATTCTAGGTAGCTTCGGGCGTCCGGTTGGCTCAACACGTGATAGCGCCGGCGTGGGGCGCCTCGATGCTTCGGGAGCGAACTTCCTCCACCGCGGATTTGCGATGATGAAGCCAACTTACTAAGGACGTCGGCTCATTTGTTTTCCCTCGTGGGATTTGGTGAATCTTGAAATACCGAATGAGGTCAAGATCTCCTTTGCTTTCTCAAGGTATTGCTTCATTCGATCCTCCTTGGCCTCGTATGTGCCTAGGACACAGTTTACCACGACACAGGAATCTCCGAATATCTGGACTTTGTCTACTTTCAATTCCTTTGTGGTAGAGTCACGAGATCGGTGCCGTACTCCACTTCGTTGTTGGTGGTTGGGAAGGTAAACCGGGGCGTACACTTGCTTATCTCGGGCCGAGGAGGAGGATGCCCGCTCATTGCCGTCTTGCATGAATCTCCATCCACATACATCTGCCAAAGAACCATCGGGCGATGCAAGGACAGTTCCTCCATTTGTGGAGGTGGGGTGACCTCATTGGTAGAGCCGACCTCGATGAATTTGGCCTCACTTGAGGCACGTGAGCTTTCCTTTATGGCGGCCGTGAGTCACGAGATGTCGTGCTCATGAGCTCAGTGCTCCACTTGGCTATACGTCGGATGACTCGGCTTTGATAAGACTTGTCTTAAAGGTAAGTCCGTTAGTACACGGACGGAATGGGCTTGAAAGTAGGGTCGGGCGTCGGCTTGGCGTTCACCAGGGCGAGCTACCTTCTCGAGGTTGGTGTATCTTGTCTCCTATCCTTTGAGAGCCCGCCGATGAAGTAGATGGGGAGTTACCGTCCCGTCTTACACATTGATTACCTCATCCGGGCGGCGGATCAACGATAGGGTTTCTCCTTGCTTGGGCGGATAGGGTTGGCGGGTTGGCGAGATATTCCTTGTTGTCTGGCGGCGACACAGTGTTCTTCCCGCCAGCAACTGGAGCTCTCCTCGGGATCTTGAAGAAGGCGCTACCGGCAGCTCGAGATATGAATCTGTTTGAGGCGGCTAGGCATCCGGTGAGTTTGTGTATTTCACGGATGGTTCTTGGCACCGCATGTCGGGACCTCGTCTTCACCTTGGTAGGATTGGCCTTGAGCCTTCTTGAGAAACCCAAGATCCCGTGAATTTACCCGCCTTCACCACGAATGTGCACTTACGGGATTAAGCTTGAGGTTGGCCGACCGAGGAGGCTGGAGGATAGTTTCGAGGTCGACGGCGCTTTCTCGACTTTTTACTTTTGACTACTATATCGTCGACGAGACTTCAACGATTTCCCTATGTGATCTTTGAAGATCGCGCCCACCATCCTTTGGTAGGTAGCTCAAGCGTTTTCGGACCGAAGGCATCTTCGGTGGCGAAGACACCGAATTCGATGATGAACGTTGTTTTGGGCGTCCTCCCGCTCATCGGGACTTGGTGGTATCCTTGTATAAATCCAGGCGATCAGATCTCATGTCCCACCAATGCCTCCACCTTCTTGTCAATGTCGGGAGGTATTGATCCTTTGGGCGGTGTTTATTGAGGTCGGTATAGTCGACACACATGCGCCATCCTCTCTCGGCTTTGAACCACAACCGGATTAGCCATCCGGGTTGGGTATTTGACCTCGTCTGAGATTTTAGCCTCCCGGGTTGGGTTACCTCGTCCCTTATGACCGCTGGCGCTGGCGCAAAACTTCTTCTTCGCCGAACTGGTTTAGTGGCCGGATCGATGTTGAGACGATGAGTTATGAGCTCGGGCGAGACCCGGTCATGTCAGTGGGGACCATGCAAATACATCCTATATTCCTTAGAAGCTGCATGACTGTTGGCGAATATTAGCCGAACCTTAGGTGCCGACCTTGACAACTTTGGAAGAATTAGTAGTCAGATAGTGAAGATTCTCGGTCATGTCATCCCGGGTGGCAACTTCGAGGGTTACGTAATTGCTAGGCTCGAGGTAAGGCCACATCTTGGTTGAGACTCATAGGTATTCTTTAGGCTGCCGTTTGGTCACTTTGAATGCTAACACTCCCACCGGTGGGTATCTTAATGGTGAGGGGTATACGGAGCGCACGGCCCTAGTTACGTCTGCCAATCTCTTCCCGTGATAATGTTGTATGGAGAGGCTCTCGGACCAAGAAAAATTGAATGGCCTTGGTAGGCGACAGGAACACGTCCTCAGTAATCGGAAGGGTAATGGCGCCTCGGGTTGAACCGCCTCGAGTGAAGCTCATTATCTGGGAAGGTGCGGGATGTATAATTCTCCAACATCAAGTTTATCCGAGCAGCCGGAATATGATGCTAACGGAGGCTCCGATGTCATGTAGACCCGATGTACGTTCTTGTTGCCCACGGCTTGTATAGTAATAATGGTCTGGTGAGGCATAATCTTGGGTACTAGGTCATCTTTGGAGAACACGATGTTCTCTCATCCCGAGTCGCTTGTTTTCGGCTCCTCGGGGTTGGCCTCCGAGCCTCATTTCTAAGCGACGACCTCGTCGTACCAACGGGCGATCCGGTTATAGCATGACTGCCCATTGCATTGGGACCTTCGCCCTCGCCATCTTCGTGTCTGCTTCCATTGAGGTCGGTCATGATTATTACCACCTCCATTTTTCCCTCTGCTTTTTATTACCCGCCCAGTCGGCCGATGTACTTCTTGGCTCCTTCTTCGACGAGCTCGTCAACTGTGAGCTCAAGATCTTGCAATCTTACGTATCGTGACCGTACTCGGTGGTAGTCACAATACTTTCTGTTGACTTTTTTTTCGATCCTCGCTTTCATAGGAGGGTTTTGGAAAGAGCTCGGTGTGAAGCTCAAATATTTCATACGGATTTGAGCAGGGCGCTCGCTATTGCTGAGGTTTGGCGAGGTCCCAACCTTGATTCTCTTGGGCCTTTTGATTCTCTCGAGCGCACTTGGCGTTCGGCGCCTCGGTCCGATCCTGCCGCCTTCTTTCAGTCATTTGTTCGTCCCGATCTCTCTTCTTCGGTCCGACTCGTCCCTTTGACGGTTGTCAACCAAGGTCCAAAGCGACTAGCCGTCTTGGTTGTTCACGGGTGATCTCTTTATTCGAGCACCGGTGGGATCCCGCTTGAATCGTTGATGATGTGGAGATCGTTACTCTCATCTATTTTAAGGGACTCCATGATGAATCTTGAGACGAAATTCGACATCGTCTCGTCCCGTCCTTGGCGGATTGTAAGCAGATCGGATGAAGGTTGTTGAGGCGGCATCTTTTGGTAAAAACGCCATTTGAACTGATCCATGAGGTCTTTGAAGCAATGGATCTTTGTTACGCGGTGAGGTAAACCAACGGGCGTTGGAGATCAGCACCTCGGGGAAGACCTTACACATGTGGAAATCTTCCATCCCTTGGTTTGCCATGTTAGTGGTATAGGCAAATAGGAAGTCAGAAGGATCTCCAAGACCATCGTATGCAGCGATATTTGGAGCACGGTATCGCTGTGGCAGGGGTGTATCCAGAATCTCCCTTGAGAATGAGAGATAATCCGGTCGTTCGGTTCGAATCCGGAGCTCGTTGCCATCTCTCTCGGAGGAGGGAGATCGATAGCGGTGTCGTGCTCTTGAGGGGAGTTCGACTTCGCCTTTCCTCTCTTCTTCCCGCCTTGATCGCATGGGCATTACGCCGAGGTGGAGAAGCGGCTCGCGGATGGTATGAAGGCGAATGATCGCGATGGTTTGGCCGAGGCGAATGAACTCGGTATTGTAATACCCGACCGTCTAAACTTGGTTTAGAATGAACCTAATTTTGAAATTAGGATTTTGCATCGATAATAATAATAAAGATTATAGAAATTACATATATGTACAAGAATTTTGTAAGTTGACAAGATTTTGGGATTGATCCCAAAATGGATTTAAATTTTGCAATGTATATATACATACATATATAATATGTGTAAAAGTGAAAATAAGAAAAGAAATATATATATATATATATATATATATATGCAAAGTTATGTCCGAAAAGTGGGGTTAACCCAATCTATACTACAATATAATAATACATATATGCTATATATGTGTAATAATAGTATGTGTGTCGTATATATATATAATAAAATGTGTGTGCTAATAGATAATAGTGTGTGTGCGTCGTATATACATATATATAGTATGTGTGTGCTAATGTGTGTCAGTGTGTGTGTGTCGTGTAAGTGTAGTGTGCGTGTGAATGTCTTTTAAAAAAAAAAAGGTGAATGCAATGTTACAGAATCACATTGCCTATTGTTTACCATCAATTTCATTTAAATCGCATTTCCAATTAGTATGATCTGAGAGAAGAAAGAAAAAAAACTTTCGTTCCTTCATCTTTCTTTCTTGATTTCTTTACTGTTTCAATCTCTCGATAAATCCGAACCGATATTAAGGTTAGTCTCGCCATTACCTACATTCTTATGGTTTAAAATTTAAATTTGGTGCATGTTTTGTATTTGTATATTTATTTTTGAAATGTATTAAAAATAGGAGATGATGCCAAATGCTAGAAGTCGAGAACTAATGTTGTTCAGATACTCTATATATGCTAGGATTATGAATATGGTTAAAAGTTATTAAGGTTATGTTTTGTCCATTTTTAAAGCCGAACTATAGCCGATTTTTGATTTATTTAATGAAGTGTGGCTATACTAGCATATAGAATTAAATTGGGAATTTTTCGTGCGCATTATGACATAAACCTATTTGGTGAAAATCTAAAGCTCCACGTTCGGATTATCCGATCTTTGTTTGTCAAATGTTATCACATATCGTATTCGGGATATATCTAGCATGACATATAAATTTATCATAATTTTACGGTATGTTAGATATTTTCCTAAAAATGTCATGTATCTAAAGTTGGCGGTTCGAGGATACCGTAAATGTTATACGAAATGTAATGTGACATATAAGTTAGACAATGTATAATAAGTAAACGATTAAAGTTTGGAAGAAATTGATCGACGTTTTCTTAGTTAAGTGTGAGAAATCGAGAATAGTTTGTTATTAATATTCGAGCACGTGTGTGCGTAGAGTTATGATTATCGCACAGAGTTATGATTTATGCCTAGTTAAATATGGTTTTATCTGAATAGTTGAAATAGACATGAGATACAAGAAATGAAACGAGGACTTAGATTTTAATGTGGTTCGATGTTAATGAATAAGCTTGTCCTCAAGCTAAGAATAAATAAGAAGTTTAAGTTGATGAATAATAAATGGATGAAAATAGTAGCTCCACTATGACCAAGTGGAACCAAATTGAGATATTTTATATCTCTTATTCAATAATGATGATGTAAAATCCTAAGATATTAAAAGTTATCTAGTTAGTTGATGATAATCGACGTTATCCAAGAACGAATGAAGTACTAAACCTTTCTTTTACGTAAAGGTAAAATACGAAGGTAATGAAGAAGAGAAAGGAGAAATGCGCCGTATTGCTAAAAGTATATATCGGGTGGGCTTTTCTCGCTTTTCTCGAAATACAAATGCTTTATTTTCTCCGAAATGAAAAGTCTTTATTCGATGCTTTTCTTTGAGAAATGATGATGAAATGTTATTTAATTACCGCCCAAAATGTTTATGTTTTATGTATGGATCCTATCGGTGTTGGTTAACTATGAATGATAATGAAGTTTGTTGGTTCGCTACCAACTATGAATGAAATCAATTCGGATCCTATCTTTGGAAGGACAATTCACAGCTAGGATTAACGTGTACACTAATAGTAGCGCACTTCTTTGAAAGGTTTGCTCGGCCGATTCTGATGTTGTGTCTTTGAAAGGTTTGCTCGGCGGTCGGCGTCCGTGGAAGGAGGCCTCGTTCTACGGCGCAAGATGATGTTATATGAGATGTGATATGGATCATACATATAGAAAATATGTCCGAGACAAGTTTATGAAAATGAAAGAAAATGTTTAGTAAGCACGAGCATTTCAAATAAAACCTCGTGTATTCTTGATGGGCGATGTAATTGAATGTTATGATAAATGTTTTGGCATAAGTCCACCGAGTGCATTCTTGTACTCGATACGCATGTTTGTTTTAAATGTGCAGGTTGAGCTGGTGATGCGATGGAGCAGTGTTGTCTAGTAGGAATATTTTGTTGCTGAAAGTTAGTACCTTGAGTGCACATCGTCATATGTGTAATTCACATGTTTTTCGCTATAAGAACAATAAGTTATGTTTTGAGTAAAGAACTAATTTTCTTCAGGTCAGTTGAACCCATTGTTAAATATCTGATGGTCTAGTCTCTCATATGTATGTTATGGTTGACAAATCTCAAATGCTATGAAGTTCTAGAAGTTTCCTTGATATATGTCTCACAATTGATATCCCATTTTCTTATTACGCTTCTTAATTCCTGTTCAGTAATAGTCCACGCTAATACGTCCTTAGGAATAGTGGGTCATTACAAAGTGGTATCGAGCGCTAGTTCCTTGAATCAAAACTTCCTTCAAAGTTAAGTCTAGATTGAGTCACTAGACTTGTTAGAGGTCGATCGACTATGCTCAACACTCCATCACATCAAGCTCAACCGAATGAGGTAAATGACTTTTCTCTGTTTTGGAAATGAAAATTTTGAAGGTGGAAAATGGTTGAGAATGAAAGTTGTGAATCTTGATTGAAATGATGTTTTAAAGGAAATGAAAGTTATGGGAAATGGTTGGAAGTGAAAGTTATGGAAAATGTTGCAAATGATGTTTTATGTTGTGAAAGAAAAGAGATATGAGGAGATGTTGACAAAGATATGAGAAAGTGTTGACATTGATATGTCGAAAGTGAAATGTTTGAATTCGTGGAATTGATGAGAATTATTGTTATGAATGAGTTGTGTTATTAATGTTTAAAGTTTTGCAATTTCAAGTTGTTTATGACAATGGATATGTTATCCCAAAAGAGCGTGATCGCTTAAGACGCATGATCCCTTTTGCGAAAAGAACATAGAAAGATGAACTATGAGAATATTATTCCATCATGAGAACAAAAACGAGATCAAAGTTAGAATTTCGAGTTCAAAGCGAGAACAACGAAACCAAAGAGAAGAAAATCAATGAGCGAGATGGAAATGATGGTGGCGAGAATTGAATGATGATTTTGAAATGATGAATGTCACTATCTGACGGTGACATGAGTATAGTCACTCCTTTGGATGTTCACACCGGAACTCCAAATTGACTATGACTTTTTCATTAGAAGCGAAATAGAAATGTGATCAAAGAATCGATTGAGTTTAGTATTGTGGTTTACGGAATGAGAGACCACGATGTGGTAGAAATTTTGAAGGCAAATTGAGAATTGGGTTTTCGGTGGTATGAGTAGAGTTTGAGATGTCGGTGGTATGTTGATAACCACTTACAATTTATAATGACCTATTACGAGTTATATAAAGTTTCAAATTTTATTCATTACCCAAGTTACGTCATTGAGTTTAACTCAGGATCTAATTTCAATTGAGAAATCACTTGAGTTTCTCACTTTTTCGAAAGAAGTTTACAACCCAAAATTTATAAAGTGTCCTTTTGAAACCAAGCCCTCATGTGATGAGAAGTATTTGTGATGGAGTGCAGCCAGCCCATATGACCAAAGTGTCTCGGTGAGTCGTCATTACGGTCTTGGACCCTATATTCCAATTATTCACTTCAAAGAACATATTGATTCAAACTTTAAAGGTGGTCGTCTTGAATTGTGAATCCTTACCACTTATGGTCGTCATGGTGAGTTTTCTTCAATCCTCAAACCGATAAGTATGATGTGGGTTGACTTACATTCTCACCTAAGTTTTCGCACCGATGAAATGATATACATCAAGTTATGATGTAGAGAAGTCCTCGATGAGGCGAGATATATTTTCCTTATGATATACATAGATCGATGACCCTTGATGGGCTTTCCGACATCTTGATGACAATGAAGTTACACCACCTTGTAAGTGTTATGACAATAAAGTTATGAGCGAGATACTCTTTAGCATTGAGTGCTAGAGTAGAAGTAAAGGAAATTATAGAATATTCTTGAAAATAACCTCCTCTTATTATGTTATAACAAGAGATTACAACTTATCTTTAAGATAGTTGATCGTCCTTAAGACCTCGTTAGTAGGTTGGACATGTCTAAAATATGGAGGTGCACGAGATTTTTTTCCAATAGATATATAAGGAATGATCGCATCCCAGTTAACAAGTCTCTCACTTTATACCTCAACCTTTAGGATTTTGCTTGAGCGGAATTGATTTCGAGTATTTGAGACCTTAGTGAAACCAATGATAGTGAGATTGATGGATCATAAATATTGAGAAGTGTGAGCACTAGACTAGCCCTAGTGTTTAAACCAAGTATGGGAATATATCCCCAAGTCAAGACATGGTAATGAGGACTTGTGTTTGGAACTAAAGTTATGGTGCACAAGCGTACTACCTACCAAAGTTATATGACAACAATGATAGTTTTACTCCGGAAGTGAGAACCATAGTATAATGAAAACAATATGACTTTCGGATATCATGATCGAGAAAATGGGACAAGAATTGAGAACGACTAAAGAAATTACAAGCTATCCGTTATGAGATAGCCGAGATATGATATAAGCATCGAAGCGATCGACTACGATAAGTAAGGTAATTACTTGGAATCAAAAGTAGATTCATTATTTGAGATGAAGGCTTGGTACTCTAAGTTACATAGACATAAAACGCATGTCTTGTGTGTTTTGAAATTTAACAAACAAAACAACTTCTAGAGAAGTTTGTAAGGAAAATACATTCAAGGGAACAAAGGAAGAGATTCACATGGAAAGACCTTAAGATGAAGCTAATTGGGAAATATATTTCTCATATTTATATGATGACAAATAAGGTGGAATTTTGGGTACCTTTGACATTAAAATGAAGCAAACATAGAATGTCAAGAATATAGTGAAGGTACATGATGTTAGAGCAAAAGTATGATATGTTCCCAGTGGAAAAGAGTTTTTAACTTATGCAAAAATACTTAGTTAATCAATGAAGATTAAGGGACATGACGTATATCGAATAGGATATTACTAATGATGGCGCTACAAATGCAAACATAAAGATTTCTCTTGAAAGATTTTAAAGTAAGAATATATGAGATATATATATTCTTAAGAGTGATAGAAAGGAAAAGGAACTGAATCCTTTAGATCGAATTAAGAATAGATGATAGTGATGGATACATCACGATCTCTGACAAGATTAAGCTGTCGAGGCAACAATGCGGAGGATAAACCGGGCGTGGTCGAGCGAAAAATGCAATTGATAAATGAATAATAGTAATGACAACCGAGAAGGATCTTCCGACGAACAAGGTGACGGAGGCCACAGCAAGGAAACATGGTGCAATTAGGGAAAGGGCAAGGATAAATGAGATGGATCTTTACAGACGACGAGGACACCACAGGTAGACCACATGCTGCACCAAGCAGAGCGAACAAAACCGAGGAAACACAGCGGGTATGGAGAAACCTCAACATACCTATTATAATTTTGTTCGATCTGGTGCTTCACATTCTTTATCGCAAGCGCATACGTAGATGTTTTAGAACTTAACTCGTAGCGAGCAGATAAAGCTATGAGAATTTCATCACCGATAGGAGGAATTACAACGATTACACATACATGCTTGAGCTGAGAAGTGAACATATGATCACTTAAGGTTCTAGCAAACAACTTATATGTCATACCAATGTGGGACGTTGATATGATATTAGGAATGGACTGGTTGGATGAGAGTTATGCTACCATTTTATGTAACGAAATGAAGATTTCCTTCAATTTTGGGAAGGGATGCTACCGCCACGGGATTAACATGGGAAATAGAATACATTATATCCGATCAAGCAAGAAAAATGATGAACAAGGTAGGATGCCAAGCTTTCTTTGTTTATTTAAATGGAGAAGTGAAGTCGAGAAGATGGTGGAAGAGATACCAGTTATGCGGGAGTTTAAAGATGTCTTTCCTAAAGAATTGCCTGGTTTACCGCCTAATAGGCAGATTGAGTTTACAATTGATCTAGAGCCTGGGTCAGCACCAGTGTCAAAGGCACCATATAGAATGGCCCCAAAGAGTTAGAAGAATCAAGATCCAACTACAAGAACTTCAGACCTAGGTTTCATCGGACTGGCGTGTCCCCATGGGGACACTGTCTTGTTCGTGAAGAAGAAGATGATACTTTGAGGATGTGCATAGATTACAGTGAACAAATTAACACTCGAGAACAAATACCTCTACCGAGGATAGATGATTTATTTTATCATTTCGGGGAGCAAGAGTATTCTCGAAGATTGACTTAAAATCGGGTACCATCAACGAGAATTCGACGAAGATATACCCAAGCGGCTTTTCGAACAAGATATGGTCACTATGAATTCATAGTTATGCCATTTGGATTAACAAATGCACTGTCGTGTTCATGGATCTTATGAACAAAGTATTCCATCCTTACTTAGACAAATTTGTCTTGGTATTTATAGATGATATCCTCGTCTATTCAAAGGACGAAGAAGAACATGAAGAGCATCTAAGAATAATTTTGCGAGGCGTTAAGGGTGAACAACTCTATGCCAATTTAGCAAGTGCGAATTTTGGCTAAAGGAAGTGACATTTTTAGGACATATTGTGTCGTCGGAAGGAATTAAAGTGGATCCCACTAAGGTGGAAACTGTACAAAAATGGAAATCACCAACAACTCCAAACGAGATCAGAAGCTTTCTAGGATTGGCTGGCTACTATCGAAGATTTATTGAAGGTTTCTCCAAAATAGCAAGGCCAATGACACAACTACTTCGGAAATGAATCAAATTTGTATAGACTACTGAATGTGAAACGAGTTTCCAGAAACTCAAAGAATTACTAACTACATTGCCAGTATTAGCAGTTCCAGAACCAGATAAGGAATATATTGTCTATCTGAGATGCATCAAAGACTAGGTTGTGTGTTGATGCAAGAAGGAAGAGTGATCGCTATGCATCCAGGCAACTTAGACCACATGAAATAAATTATCCCACCCATGATTTGGAACTAGTGCGATTGTGCATGCCACGAAGATCTGGAGACACCATCTCTATGGGTGAGGTGTGAAATCTTCACGGATCACAAAAGTTTGAAGTACTTTTGAACAAAGAGACTGAACATGAGGCGAGAAGATGGCTCGAGGCGGAAAGGACTACGATTACGGTATTAATTACCACCCAGAAAGGCTAATGTAGTAGGCGATGCCTTAAGTCGTAAAACTCAATCCAGTTGGGATGTCTCCTTCGAGAAGAGGAAAGATTCATTGATGAATTTAAGCGGATGAAGATAGAAGTAATCGAACCATACGAAACAATAACAGTCTGCGATTGCAACACTCATCGTGACACACGACCTAGAGGAAGGATAATTGATGCACAAAGGAAGGGCGAGAATTAGAAAAGATGAGAATGAAAATAAGGATTGAAAAGCTAAAGGACTATCAAAAGCAGCAGATAATGCTATCATGTTTGAAGGAAGAATGTGTGTTCCATAGATGAAGGCAAAAAAATAAAATTTTGAGAGAGCTCATAACCCTTACACCGCCCACCCGGGAAGCACAAAATGTACCAAGATTTAAAGAAATTTTGTTGGGAAGGAATGAAAAGAGATGTAACTTGTTCATTGAGCGTTGCCTATCATGTCAACGGTGAAGGCTTTACATCAACGACCTTATGGATAGGCGCAACCTTTGGAAATACCTAAATGGAAATGGGATGACATTACAATGGATTTTGTGGTGGCTTACCATGATCAAAAGCGAGGAACACATCGATATGGGTAATCATAGATAGACTTCTGAAGTGTGCTCATTTTATACCAATTTCGATTACCTATGGATCGACAAGTTAGCTCAACTATACATTCGTGAAATTATGCGTTTGCGGAGTGCCAAAATCAATCACATCGAGATAGAGATTCAAAATTTACTTCTAGATTTTGGATCGACCACAAAGGAGATGGGAACAAAATTGAACTTTAGTACAGCTTTTCACCCACAAAGAGATGGTCAGTCTGAAAGAACAATTCAGACTATTGAAGATATGTTAAGGACAGTTGTGTTAAATCGAGGTGAAAGCTGGGAGTATGTACTACCGCTCATTGAATTTGCCTATAATAATAACTATCAGGCAACAATCGGCATGGCACCAAATGAAGCATTATATGGAAAAAGGTGTAGATCACCATCACCTCTTTACTGGGATGAAGTGGGCGAGAGAAAAGTCTTAGGACCTAATACAGTAGACGAAATGATTAAATTAGTCCATCAGATCAAGCAAAGGTTAAAGGAGGCCCAAGACAGACAGAAGTCGTATGCTGATAAATAAAAAACTGAATTACAATTTGATGTTGGAGATAAAGTTTTTTTGAAAATTTCTCCATCAAAGGGAATCGTTAGATTTGGAGTAAGAGGCAAGCTATGACCATGTTTTATAGAGCCGTATGAAATATTAGCAAAGATGGGCCAAGTAACACAAGTTAGCGTTGCCACTAAGTTTTGGGAGCGACACAATGTGTTTCATGTGTAGCAACTAAGGAAATGCGTGCGACCCAAAACATGTGATCCATCGGTGATATCACCCTTGATCGGATATAAGTTATGAAGAAAAGCCGAAGCTATCTTAGACCAACAGATATACAAAATTAAGAAACAAATCAATATCGTTGGTAAAAGTCTTATGGAGACACCATGAGCAAAAAGAAGCGACATGGGAACTAGAGGATCAAATGAAAGAGAAATATCCCGAACTCTTCTAGAGGTATGTAAATTTCGGGACGAAATTTCTTTAAGGGGGGTAGAATGTAATACCCCGACCGTCTAAACTTGGTTTAGAATGAACCTAATTTTGAAATTAGGATTTTGCATCAGTAATAATAATAAAAGATTATAGAAATTACATATATGTACAAGAATTTTGTAAGTTGACAAGATTTTGGGATTGATCCCAAAATGGATTTAAATTTTTGCAATGTATATATACATACATATATAATATGTGTAAAAGTGAAAATAAGAAAAGAAATATATATATATATATATATATATATCTATATATATATATATATGCAAAGTTATGTCAGAAAAGTGGGGTTAACCCAATCTATACTACAATATAATAATACATATATACTATATATGTGTAATAATAGTATATGTGTCGTATATATATATAATAAAATGTGTGTGCTAATAGATAATAGTGTGTGTAAATCGTATATACATATATATAGTATGTGTGCTAATGTGTGTCGGTGTGTGTGTGTCGTGTAAGTGTAGTGTGCGTGTGAATGTCTTTTAAAAAAAAAATTGAATGCAATATTCTGAGAATCACATTGCCTATTGTTTACCATCAATTTCATTTAAATGCGCATTTCAATTCGTATGATACGAGAAGAAAGAAAAAAACTTTCGTTCATTCGTCTTTCTTTCTTCAATTTCTTTACTCGTTTTCAATCTCTCGATAAATCCGAACCGATATTAAGGTTAGTCTAAGCCATTACCTACATTCTTATGGTTTAAAATTTAAATTTGGTGCATGTTTTGTATTTGTATATTTATTTTTGAAATGTATTAAAAATAGGGAGATGATGCCAAATGCTAGAAGTCGAGAACTAATGTTGTTCGTATACTCTATATATGCTAGGATTATGAATATGGTTAAAAGTTATTAAGGTTAGGTTTTGTCCATTTTAAAGCCGAACTATAGCCGATTTTGATTTTATTTAATGAAGTGACTTCATATTTACAGTCTATGGCTATACTAGCATATAGAATTAAATTGGGAATTTTTAATGCGCATTATGACATAAACCTATTTGGTTGAAAATCTAAAGCTCACGTTCGGATTATCCGATCTTTGTTTGTCGAATGTTATCACATATCACGTATTCTAGGATATATCTAGCATGACATATAAATTTATCATAATTTTACGGGTATGTTAGATATTTTCCTAAAATGTCATGTATCTAAAGTTGGCGTTCGAGGATACCGTAAATGTTATCTGAAATGTAATGTGACATATAAGTTAGACAATGTATAATAAGTAAGCGATTAAAGTTTGGAAGAAATTGATCGACGTTTTCTTAGTTAAGTGTGAGAAATCGAGAATAGTTTGTTATTAATATTAGAACACGTGTGTGCGTAGAGTTATGATTATCGCATCGCGAGTTATGATTTATGCTAGTTAAATATGGTTTTATCTGAATAGTTGAAATAGACATGAGATACAAGAAATGAAACGAGGACTTAGATTTTAATGTGGTTCGATGTTAATGAATAAGCTTGTCCTCAAGCTAAGAATAAATAAAGTTTAAGTTGATGAATAATAAATGGATGAAAATAGTAGCTCCACTATGACCAAGTGGAACCAAATTGAGATATTTTATATCTCTTATTGATAATGATGATGCAAAATCTAAGATATTAAAAGTTATCTAGTTCGTTGATGATAATCGGCGTTATCCAAGAACGAATGAAGTACTAAACCTTTCTTTTACGTAAAGGTAAAATCGAAGGTAACGAAGAAGAGAAAGGAGAAGCACGCCGTATTGCTAAAAGTATATATCGGTGGGCTTTTTCGCTTTTCTCGAAATAACAAATGCTTTATTTTCTCGAAATGAAAAGTCTTTATTCGATGCTTTTCTTTGAGAAATGATGATGAAATGTTATTTAATTACACGCCCAAAATGTTTATGTTTTATGTATGGATCCTATCGGTGTTGGTTCGCCAACTATGAATGATAATGAAGTTTGTTGGTTCGCTACCAACTATGAATGAAATCAATTCGGATCCTATCTTTGGAAGGACAATTCACAGCTAGGATTAACGTGTACACTAATAGTAGCGCACTTGCGAAAGGTTTGCTCGACCCGATTCTGATGTTGTGTCTTGAAAGGTTTGCTCGGCGGTCGTCGTCCGTGGAAGGAGCCCTCGTTCTGGCGCAAGATGATGTTATATGAGATGTGATATGGATCATACATATAGAAAATATGTCCGGCGAACAAGTTTATGAAAATGAAAGAAAATGTTTAGTAAGCACGAGCATTTCAAATAAAACCTCGTGTATTCTTGATGGGCGATGTAATTGATGTTATGATAAATGTTTTGGCATAAGTCCACTTGAGTGCATTCTTGTACTCACCGCATGTTGTTTTTAAATGTGCGAGTTGAGTGAGTGATGCGATGGGCGGTGTTGTCTAGTAGGAATATTTTGTTCTTTGAAAGTTAGTACCTTGAGTGCACATCGTCGTATATGTAATTCACATGTTTTTATATAAGAACAATAAGTTATGTTTTGAGTAAAGAACTAATTTTCTTGGTCAGTTGAACCCATTGTTAAATATCGATGGTCTAGTCTCTCATATGTATGTTATGGTTGACAAATCTCAAATCTATGAAGTTACAGAAGTTTCCTTGATATATGTCTCACAATTGATATCCCATTTCTTGTTACGCTTAATTCCGTTCAAGTAATAGTCCCCGCTAATCGTCCTTAGGAATAGTGAAATTTACAGGTGTTAGGGCGGTCTTTGTGCCGCGGTGAGCGTTGATTGATTCGAAGAGGTGAGCGACCTCGGTTGCTGTAATCACCAATTCGGGCACTCTTGAGGGCCCGCCCGTTTGTCCTATGGTTGAGGAAACTCGGAATTGATTGAGGTTGGCGTTGAGAAATTCGGACCTTTGCTCGACCGAGGACCTCGTGGGAGCGGTGAACCTCCCATTCACCGTCTTGAGGTCGGCATCTTCCTCGCCGTTGGGCGGCCATCCCGAGGGTGTATGGGCATTCTCCATGTAGCCCTCGGTGTGTGACCACGGTGGCGTCCGCGATCCCCTTCCACAGCGCGTGTGACTACGATCGTCCTCCGCACGGTTGTTACCGACATCGCCCGGCGATACTAGCGTTTGCAGCGTCCTTGCCATTAAATTTGTAGAAAACCACGACTTTTTGTTCAAAAAGAAAAGATCGTTTCCACAGATGGCGCCATGATAAATCGTATGCGTTAGTATGCAAGATTTAGAAAAGCGATAAAGAACACAGGAGTTTTTACGTGGTTCGATCGAGAATTAGATCTCGTCCGGGGAGGTGATGATCCTCGAGATGTTCACTATAATTGTATTCTGATGAGTATCTCAAGAAACTTTAGTGTTCGATGAATTTGCTAACCTTTTACCTTCAATCTAACTCCTATTTATACATAAGCGTAGACCTTGTAACAAATCCTTGATTGGCGGGCTCACGATCCTTAAGTATCGACCATGATCTTGTAATTGCCCATGATTTCCACCGTTACCCCATCATCTTCGCCTTGACTCAGTCTTTAATTAGGGTTTGATTAGGGTTTAGAGGCTATGTTTGAGCGTAGGAAGAGGCGGCGTTAGGTCGGTACAATTTGTTTGGGCAATGAGTGGGCACGAGAGGTTGGGCCATATCCTATCAGCGCACAAGGACAAAATTAAGACATTGTAAGACATAGAGGGATAAAGAAAGTGAAAATAATCAAAGAAAGGTTATATCTGCCACTGCAAGCTAAATTCATTCCTATCAAATCATACGTCCATTCACCACAAGACAGGCATAAAAGGACAACTCATCAATAGAGTGCTAGAAAATGGAAGACTACGAAAACCGGTGAGCGTGACAAGGACCATATAATTGCTTCAATAATATCCTTAGATGTAAACACCAATTAAACATACACCACAAAAATCTTAATTACGATTTGACTTCATTAAGAATATCTTAAAATAATATTCCTGTTATGTATCCATCAAGCATCAACAGATTCCATTCCACCGTAAATTTCACATAATCACAATTTATCCTCCAAAATAGACTCTTTAGAAGATATAGAGTAAAACATACATGAGTAGAAAAGCAACCAGAAGCTTATGAATAGATACAATACAGAAAGAGAATCCCATGAGATACAAATTTCTCCATAATAGCATCTGAGATTTTGAAAAAGATACGAATCAAATTGATCGCGTTTCCATTCAACACAAACAGTTTCAACATTCGATAGCTAATGCATCAAGCGGAAACAGAAAGGTAAAAGAAAAAAAAAACAACAAAATCAAATAGCAGAGCTGATACCAGTAATTCCCCTGAACAGTAAACATATATATATATATATATATATATATATAGGAACTCTATGATAAAAGTAAAATAAAATGAGTTACCTAGCTAATCCTTCAAGCTTGGGCTGCAGAAAGCTCTCAATCTTCTTAGAAGTAAGGGCGTAGCCCATGACCACAACCTTCATCGTTGACGGCGACGGAGAGAACCCTCCACCGATCGCTGCCGCCGAATATCTCATCTGCGCCACCATTTTCTCCTCCTCCAGCTCCCTATCTTTTATCACCTCTTTCTCCTCCTTCTCTTCTTTACAGTAGGCTATCTCACCACCCATCCTCATACAACACCGATTACTTAAATATAGATATATACAGGTATAGACGTATACTATTCAAAGACATACACCGAGATTCAATCCTATTCAAAGACATACACCGAGATTCAATCCCCTTCTTCCAACAAAGCCAATAAAAAAATTCTTTCGGATCGTAAAATTTGCATCGTTCACGCAGATTTGAAAAATTAGGGCCAAATTCCTCAAATTAATTAAGTGTTAGTAAAAAAAATTAGCAAAGGCATGAAGATGGGCTAAAAGACCACATGGCTAAGTAGCGAAAGACCACGCGGCCTAAGCCCGTGGTATTTAGTCGACGTGACTGTTAGACGACGAGGAAAAAACCATAGTTAATAAAAGTTATGCGCTAATAGACCCACGCGGTAAGGCACGTGGTCTATCATATAAAAAACGCTAATAGACCACGCGATTCTCTAGCACATGGTCTATAACCGTTAAAATATGGTTATAGACCACGCGTTTCACCACCCACATTATTTATGTCATAATGAATCACTTTAGTATCTAATGTAGTGATTACATGGCGTGTGGTTTATGAGCAAAATTCTTGTAGTGTGCTTAGATTGTCAACCCACTCTCACCGAGACTTTGACATCTTCACTCTAAGTTCTTGAAGAATTGATCTTGTCCATGTTAGATCGAGACAACATGAGCTAAACTTCTATATTACTCGCATGCTTGATCTTGAAACTACATATTGTCTTTTAGAACTCCATGACACAAGATTTGTCCCAAGATAAACGCAATAACCGGTCACTGATCTTCTATCATCCAAATCAGCCGCCCAATCTGAATCAGAGAAGGCATTGAGGTTACATGAGGATTTGGTGATGTGAAGTCCGTGATCAATGGAACTTGCCAAATACCTCGATATTCGTTTCACCGCTTTCCAATGTTGGAAATATTGAAGAAGAAATTATTGATCAATCATCTTACATTAAAGAATCTAATGGTGTTGAAGATAAAGTGTCATCGACAAGATAAAGTGTCATGACTCTTTTGATTCATCCTAGTCGACAAAGCTTTAATCTAGGCGGAGAGAGTTGCGAGACACATCAACAATGAGATATTATCTGCTTGAAACAAATGGAGCTCGTGTACTCACTTGTCATTGAATAACTTTGTTTCTTGTTCGTTCCACAGGAGACAAGTTTGTTGGGGATATTTTCTTTATCAGATTGTACTAGAATTGCATTTATTATCCACGCAACATATTAGAGGCTAAGCATCTATTATTACTTTATCTAGAATAGTCTTAGAGCTAGTATATATAACTTGTCTTTCTTGTGTAGAACATATGGAATGAATAAAATAATATCACGAGCTCAAAGCTTAAAGCTACGTATTCCTTTATTACAAACATTTTTCCATTATGTTCGATTTCTTTCATGGTATCGAGTCATCGATACTTCCCATCCATATCTTTCTTCTTTTATTTTTCTTTAAGCAACAATGGAAGAATCATCGAACAAGGTTGATTCCACAACACCATCTTTTATTTTTCCTATCACATCACAAGCACCAGTAATCCCACAAAATCATCCTGTTTCCATCAAGCTCGGTGATGGAAACTTTCTCGTTAAGCGACAAGTGATTGCTACAATCGGAGGCTATGGGCTTGAGTCTTATGTTCTGAAATGACCTCATTCACAAACCATTTTAGATGAAAATCACAACCAAAACCAAACCCAAATTTCATTGCATGGAGCAGGCAAGATCAACTTTTAATGCCGCTGGCTCGGTCTTCTTTGTCCGAAAGTGTTATGGTATTAATTGTTGGTCAATCTTCCAACAAAGAAATATGGAATGCTTTGCAATGAACTTTACAAGTCGGTCGAGAGCAAAGTTGATGCAATCTGAACTCGATTCTGAGACCATGAAGAAGGATGCTCTCCCATGAGGACTATCTCGACAAGAACAAAATTGTTGTGACTTGTTAGGATCTGTAGGATACAAAGTATCCCAAGAAGATCAGATCTTACATATTTTATCTGGTCTTGGAGCTGAATATGATTCGGTCATGGTGACCATTACCTCAAGATCTGACCCATGGAACATTGGAGATGTCCAGGCTTTACTATTAAGCTTTGAGTCGAGGTTTGAGTGCAACAAAATTCTTCACATCGACACGAAGGATCACAACCTCTGCTAACTTTGTGCGGTCTTCAAATCGAGAAAATGGAGTAATAACAACCGAATTACAAGAGCAAAGGTTATCGAGGAAACAACTACAACCAACAAGGTTTTGAGGTGGTGGAGGAACTGTGGATACAAAAGCGAGGTGGAGGTCAAGCTGGAGGCAGATGCAAATATCAAAGACTAGGCTTATCAGCCAGTGTGTGGAGTTCCTGGCCACACAGCTGATCGTTGCTGGCATAGATTTGAGCAAATTTTTTTTCCCAAACATCTGAAATCTCATCCAAATCAGCCACCTAACTTATTTAACCTACACAATTACCAGCATAATCCTGCAGTCAATGTTGTTTGGTAAACGTATGCAACACAATTCTACGCAAGTGCACGTAATCAACAAGTAATATACGGAAATATTCCGAGATCGAATCCACATGGAACACACTTTTTAAACCACGTCGAATACAATTTGCTTGTGATTATGAGAGAGAAACAATTAAAGAGAAATGTTACACCGAGACGAGGTGGACTTTTAGACAAATTATGATTAACAAACTGATATTAAGAGGAAAATAGACTTGACCACTTGATTCCACCCATGCTCAAGTACTCGCCACGCTTGACATTATCTTTGCCTCGTTATTATGACATGAAATCTTCCACTCTTAGTATTTTCCAAATCTAAGATTATACCCTCTAAGCTCGTCAATATATTCCTATACCGAAGTGCTTTGAGAGTATCTTTACCATTCCATTCATTTATGTCGCAAAAGCGAAACACATATTCCTATGCTATTCACACACATAATCTTAAATCATGTTCTTGCGTCACTTTCTTGTTTTCCACTCTATGAGATTCCCGAAAATCATAGAGCTAAAATCTCACCCATGGTGATCAATCACAAGCAAGATAAATAATCTCCAAGAAAAGATAATAACTTAACAAGATAAGCGAAAGCGGAGCTCGTCACACGGCGGGGTTTCATCAAATCGAGTCCTACAAATTTAGCTCATGGCGGTGTGTGCAATGTAATTCAAATACACAAATGCCATAGCAAAATCAAAAGAATTCGAGATTCAAAGTTAACACTAGTCGGAATCACGTGCTCCTCCTTGGATCGTCGCCTCTTCCGATAACTTCTTCTCCAGTGTTGCCCTCGATTCCTTCTTCCGATCTTGAATAATGAATTATCTCACGATTGTCGCCTCTATTTTAATAACAAACTCGACACATTTTAGGTGTGCGGACTAGGCACTACAAGCCTTCGTCCACCGATTCTTTATTTTTGTTGGCTCGGCAAAGCGCGCGTCCTTTATCTTTGTCGTGGCCAGCCGCCACGTGGATAATGATCTGCAAATCTCTTCTTTTCTTTCATAAAGGCCTCATACGCTGTCTGAGCTCCTCTACTCGGTTTGCACGAGCACGAGCTCGTCCCACCTGATGAAGATCTCACATCCGAACTCAACCCCTTACAAACTCGATCTCACTTAAAGGTCCGTCCTCACGTGCGAGCTCGGCGTCGTGACATCGCCTCTTTCTTCCCTTTCTTCCGAGCTCGACCTTTGAGCGGGCTGATTTCGTTCATGAATCCAATTTGGATCGCGGTCATCATTCTCGAGTTCGACTTAGATTGCGAGCTCACTTGTAAGTCGGCCTTTTGTAAGTCCGGCCTCTCTATAAGTCGGCCTCGCTTATGCGTTTTAGTATCGAGTCGTCTTCATACTGCGAACTTTTCATTTGAGCTCGGCTTAGGTTGCGAGCTCGGCTCATTCTCTTTCTTTCTGAGTTCGGTTACGCTCGTGAGCTCGAAGTCTTGAGCTCGGTAGTCTTGAGCTCGGCTTCGGACTTCGCTCCAGCCTCTCCGGTTTTCACTTTTCTGAGCTTTGACTTAGTCTTTGTAGTTCGACTCTACTCCCGCATTTTTCCAGCATTATCCGTTCAATCCTTCCTCGTACATCGAAGTCAGGCTCACTCACGAGTTCGGCCTTGCTTGCGCGTTCAACTTGGAGCTTGACTTTGACTTAGCGGACTTCAGCCTCTTCTTCACTGCCGTTCTTCACCTTCATGCCATAACTAATAGCATAAATGCCATTAAAAACCCTTTAAATTCACGACTCAATCCTTCACACAAACACACGCAAACATAACATAAACATATAACATAACAAACAAACTAACGAGCAGAACCCGATAAACTCGAGGATATTATCATCAAAAGGTCATATAATAACTCTTTTATAAGAGTTATCGATCGACCTGCACATGTCCATTCACAATATATTTGTACACCTTTTGAGCATAGCTTGAACATTTAACTTCTTGGTACCACGATTACGGTGCAACAAACCATGTGTCCCACGACTACTCCAACTTTAACTCGTACCCTGAATACCATGGAGGTAAGAAGTTGCAAATGGGTAATGGATACTCGGTGGATATTTCTCATGTTGGTAAAACTATTTTGCATTCTCCTTTGCACTCTTCTTCTAAATTCTTCATTGTTAACAACCTTTTGCATGTCTCACATATAACCAAAAATCTTTTAAGTGTCTCTCAGTTTACTAAGGATAATAAAGTTTTCTTTGAATTTCATCCCTCTTGTTTGTTTTGTCGAGGACCGGTCACCAGGAAATAGTTCTCACAGGCGGTCTTGAGCATAGTCTCTATCATTTCTCTCTCGGCAAATCTACACTTCCTTGGAGTTCAAATAAGGCGTTGCTCAATGTCATTTAGCTATTTACGCTTCGATGCTCCTTCTATTTTTGACTTCTCTTAGTAAATCGAGCTTTAGTCTAGATCTTTGGCATAAGAGATTAGGACATTGTGCACACTGAAATTGTAGAAAGCTTTATCTGATTGTAATATTCCTTTTACATCAATGAAATCTTCTATTTTGTGTGAGCACTTTGTGTTTCTAAAATTCACTTGATTACCTATGATGCTTCTAAATCTCTCATTACTCAACCTCTTGAGCTAATTCATAGTGACTTATGGGGGCTGCTCGGTTGTCTCTTCTAATGGTTTTGTTACTATGTAAGCTTTATAGACCATTTTAGTAGATGTACTTGGCTTTACCTTCTCAAACACAAGTCTGAAGTTTATGAGGTTTTCCACCATTTTAAAACCATGACTGAAACTCAGTTAAACCATAAGATTAAAGTTTTACAAACTGATTAGGGTGGGGAGTATCGTAGTCTAGTGAGTTTTCTTCAAACTCATGGCATTCAACACCGAGTTTCATGCCCCTATACTCCACAAAAAATGGTTTAGCTGAGAGGAAACATAGGCATGTTGTAGAAATGGGTCTATCCTTATTATCTCGATGCGGTTTACCCACAAAATATTGGGATGATGCCTTTACCACTGCCATTTTTCTCATTAACAGAACACCGAGTAAGGTCATTCAGTTTCTAAGTCCTTTAGAAAGGTTATACAAGCACAAGCCCAACTACTCTTTTCTTAAGGTCTTTGGCTATCTTTGTTATCCTCTTCTTGACCTTATAACAAACACAAGATTCTGTTTAGATCGACCATGGAACATTTTGAAACTCTGACAATAGGCATAAAGGATATAAGGTTCTTCTTTCTAGTGGAAAGGTCATCATAAGTCGTGATATCTTGTTCGATGAGTCTTCTTTTCCTTTCAAATCCGATAAACCGTCTACGGATGTCTTTGTTTCCCTCATCTTTCTCCATTTAATATAGGTTTGTTGCCTCCTTTCCGATCTCTTGATGCATCGCCCACAACTACTCTCTTCTCCCACTCATTCTACACAACCTATCTTCCATAGTCCATTTCAAAGTCTTCATCATTCCCCAATCATACTTCTTCTTCTATTTCGTCTTCTCGTCTTGACTCCAAATCATAGTTCTTCTAATATGAGTAATGTTCACCGGCATGTATCATCTCCTTTGCAACCTATTACTCGTCCTATGGTTCTGAGGCAGATGGCATCTTTAAACCAAAATATATCTCAACGATCTTGACTCCTCTGTGTTTTTCTTGTCGAGCCTCCTACATTTCTCAAGCTTTGCGGGTTGATGTTTGGAAGAAAGCCATGCTCAATGAAATCAATGCCTTACATAAAAATATCACTTGGCATATCTGCGAGCTACCCCCTGATAAGAACTTGATAGGCTACAAATGGGTATTTAAGATCGGTCTGATGCGATGGGTCAATATCTAGATACAAAGCTAGACTTGTAGCTGAGGGCTTCTCTCAAGAACCTGGTTTTGACTACATAGTGACTTTCAGTCTTGTAGTTAAACCAACCACAATTCGGATTATTCTAAGTCTTGCTGTCTCTTTTGGTTGGAGTATTACACATTTGGATGTGAATAACGCTTTTCTACATGGAGACCTCAATGAAGAGATATATATGAAACTTCCTCCAGGTTATGAAGAGCTCACTGGTATTCATTCTTCTGGTAAAGTTTGCAAGCTCAACAAAACCATCTATGGCTTAAAACAAGCTTCAAGATCTTGGTTCTTAACTGTTAAGGCTGCTCTTCTATCTCTCGGTTTTCAACAGTCCCGAGCATGCCTCATTGTTCTATTCTATTCAGTCTAGTGCTACCATTTACCTTCTTATTTATGTCGATGACATACTTATTACAGGTAGCGATTCTTCTGCCATTCAACATGTCATTCAGCAAATGAGTTCTAAATTCTCTTTGAAGGATCTTGGTGAAGTTCATCACTTTCTTGGAATTGAAATTAAAAAGACAACACAAGGCCTTCATCTCAGTCAAGGTAAATATATCAAAGACTTGCTCCAAAAACTTCGTATGTCTGAAGCAAAAGGCAGCAATACCCCTATGGTCGCTTCCTGCAAACTTTCCAAGGGGGAAGGCAATGGATCTATTAATGGAAAAGTTCTGGAAGCACGGTGGGTGCCGCAATATGCTACTATCACAAGGCACGAAATCTCTTTTAAGGCGTAGAATCGTCGATCGAATCTTTGGAGATGAAGGGCGTCCATGATAATGAGTTGTTCGATTCTGCGAGGGTTTGCAGATGCCGTATTTCCACGTTTTTCACGATGACTGCATCAAGACATGGCTCCGAATTAGTCACTACTGGCCCTCTTTTCTGTTTGGAGATGGCGATAGCTACCTAGATTTTGAATCTTTTTGTGATGTGTAAAACTTTGATATAATTTTTCTTTTCATATGATAACGTGAAACACGATAAACTTGTTGGCTGAGACGTTGCTAGGTAGTTGAGTTCTATATATCTTTTAATTTCATCTGTGTTAGGACAAGACACGTTAATTCAGGGAAAATATAATTTGGGGAAGCTAAGTTGAAAATTTGAATATAAGGGTGCTAGTACAAAAAAATTCTAAAAATTAAATAAAAAATATCATGCTAAAAAAATAATTGTTTTACTGGGGGTGCTTGAGCTTAACCCAGCTCCCTCCTAGATCCAACACATCATTAATTTTATGTGTATTGTATATGGCAAAAATTATAAGCTCTTATTTAGAGATATCCACCATACTAATATTACAATTTAAATAGAAGCAGAAGTTTTGTTTGATCATCACAGCTGGCTTATCTTGTAATATCCCGCGTCGATGAATACGTTATATCGTATTATTAACATTTAACGAGTTTCATGAATCGTGTTTTAGTATATCGAATAATTGAATTACCGCGTACTCAACGAACGAGAATCATTATCGAATTAAAAACATTAACCAAAGTCGAGAATTTATACAGAAACGTAACAAACCAGATAAATTATATCGCGATATATGTCGCATCACACTTTTCTAGAATTTACATCAACCTTTTTAACTTTTCAGCAACCTTTTTAAACCCTTCAATCAATCTATTCCAAATTCTCATCAATCCACTTTTTGTAGACCCTTACCATCAAGGTAAGATCAATCCTATTCCTACCTCTCTACCTAGTTTTGGTACTATGGGAACTATAAAGCAACAATTCAAATACCTTTACCCTTCATCACATTCACACGTTGTCAACATTCAGAGAAGGAAGAAAACCATTCTCAAGGTGTTGAGGTAAATATCCTTATTTCTTTTCAAATCCTTTTCAGTTAACCATCTTCAATGAACCATATTTATGACTTGAATCATTATTGGTCCAACAGTTATTCCAACAACAAAACCAAACAGAAAATCCAACACAAGGTACTTCAACATACATCCATTTTCATCCCACTTGCTGCTTTCTTTCAGTATTAAATTTCCTTGTAATGAAATGCAGTACACATGTATAACCAATCACCTAGATTCAACCATCTTTCTAGTGGAGTTTTATAATGACATCCACATAGGAATCGATAACCCATATGCTAGAATGCTCAAATCTCAACAGGAGATGAAACAACAACAACAAAATAACTAAACCAAATTCTAATTGTATACTAAACTGAATGAACATAGAACTTATGAGTTGGAAGTTAGGCGTCACAAGTTAGGCCAAGCCTTTAGGCTCAATCGTCGGCTGGTAATCGACAGCATGGAGATGACCTCACTGTACGGGTCTTCCGACGGCAGCGGCGCCAAGCCTCGGCGAGGGGATCTCCCCAGAGTTCAGTAGCAGCGACGGACCTGAGAACAGAAGAGAGAGAGATGAGGTTAGAAATAAAGAAAGAAGAAAAGAAAAAAGGGAAAAACATAGCATATGTGTGTGTGTGTGTGTGTGCGTCGCGAAAGAAGAAGGTTGCCGGTGGCGACACCGAGAAAACGAGGCGACGACGAAACATCCGACGGTGCGGCGGCACTCGAGCAGATACACGACGGCGAGCTCTCGTCGGAGAATTGTTCGTCAGAGAAATGGGCTCAAATCTAGGGTTTCTTCGTTTCCTTTTTCTAGGTGTGAGCGAATATGGGAAGACGATATGGGTAGAGGATGGTGACGACGTCGCGGTGGCTGCGACATTGTGGCGGCGGCGACGGCGATACATCACCGGAAGGAAGTGACGCGACTGGAGAGGGAAGGATAGGAGAGTGTTCTGTTTGTGAGAGAGAGCGATAGTGAGATTGAGAGTGAGAGTGAGAGTGCCGAGAAAACGATGGCGCCGGTGATGCGTCACCGGGAAAGAAGCGGCGACGTCGGAGGGAGAAGGGAAAGGTGAGGCGGCGCCTCCTAGAGAGAGACAGAGAGATACGAGAATGAGAGGGAGTGTAGGCTAGGGTTTTATTTTAATTAAATTAAGGAATTGGGCCTCAACTAGTTGGGCCGATTTTTTTGGGGGTTGGGTTTTAATTATTTTCTAGGTTGGGCCGAGAAGATAAGGAAGAAAAAAAAGGGGCTGGGCTTCTTGTATTTGGGGCTGGGCCGAGATTTAAGGAGAATGGGTGGACTTGTGTATGTTGTCTGTGGGCCGAGAATAAATGGATGATGGGCTGAGATCCTTTTAAATCTGAGCCCAGTAATTTATATAAATGAATATGGGTTGCTATTACTAATCCCTTGGGCTTTCCTTTAATTAAATTATTTTGGTTTGTGCTTCTTAATATTAAATATTTAGAAGACTTTTAATTGAAGAATATTTGGGTTGAAGATTCAAAATTAGTTTATTATTTAATTGGTTTTCCTTGCCCTTTTGAATAATAAAATTTAGCTTAAGAAGAGTTAGTTTAGACTCATAAATTAAGCTATTGAGTTAGCCTTTAATTATGGAATAATTAATTAAGATCCGTCTAATATCATTTATTAATTAGCGATTGATTTCATCTTAATCAATCTTGTGAACGAAGAGTCCTTTAATTTCTAGACATTAAAGAGTGAGCTAGAATTATCGATATTATTAATATTGATTAACGCAAAACTTAATTAGAACACAAAAATTTCTAATAAAATCTTATCGAATAAGAATTAGGAATTCTTTCAATAAGAATGGTCCTTAGTATAGGACTTCTTATTTATTTTCTTGTAATAAAGGTCGGACGACGGGGTGACGTGACCGCAACAGAAGGGACTGTGAACTTGTGAGCAATAGTGTTGACAGGTGGGTTTTCTTATATATAAACAAATCAAATGATTTATTCAAGCAGTTATTTTCTTTTCAAAATCTTTGAACTGAAAATCTTTCAAATATTGTCTTGCCATAAATGTTTTGAGATTTGTGTATGATACCTATCTGTGTTTAGCTATACCAAAAACCCGAGAATTAAGTCCTGTGCTAGGGAGCCTAGGCGGATTTGTGTACCTGAGTGATCGA
Organism: Salvia rosmarinus; assembly: GCA_036937905.1. Taxonomy (NCBI): domain Eukaryota; kingdom Viridiplantae; phylum Streptophyta; class Magnoliopsida; order Lamiales; family Lamiaceae; genus Salvia; species Salvia rosmarinus. The sequence goes on along the minus strand of CM072822.1, from coordinate 19,175,656 downwards.
GAGTCATCCTAAAGGGGTGATCGATCCGGTGACCGTGGAAGGAGGCCTCGCTTCCGGGACACAACAATTATTCTGAGATATGGTGGTTACAAAGAACTTAGGCGATCGATCGAACTTTAAGATTCACAAAAGAATTTAGTAAGCTTGGGCCTTTTACGTTAAAATCCTTGCATTCTGAGTTGGAATGGCTTGCAATTATATATGTATCTTTCGACATTGTGACCCTTTGAGTGCTTTGTACTCGATACATGTATTTCTAAATATGCGAGTTGGCGATGATAGGTGAGGATGGAGTGCCGAGCGGGCTTTTGTCAGACATATTAGATAAACTCTTAGGGAAGATGCATGTCCTCATACATGTATCTTATTTTCATTTCCGCTATGTACACTCGTTTTTGTAGTCAGTCTAATGCTCGATCATTCATAATTGAGCTAATTATGAACTTATTATAGTCTGATCCTTGTAACTGACGCCTCTTTTATCTATGATACATTTTGGAAAATTCTCATTCAATTCGGTTCATTCTAGCAACATCAATTCCCTTTCTATCCCTCTTCTAATTTCCCCTCCCTAGTCGCGGTTTTCCTAATTTGGCTATCCTTAGCAAAGTCTGGTCATGACATAATGGTATCCAGTCGTTTCGAAACTACTATAAACCTAAGAGTACCCAATTGAGTCTAGTTTTATTACTAGACTAGTAAAGTCAGTCGACAAAAGCTCAGCACTCCATCGTATCACACTCAACGAGAAATGAAGGTATGAAAATATTCAACCTTGTGAAAAACGAATCGCTTGAAAGAATTAAATTAGTATATGTCTTTGAATGTACGTGCTACTTAGAACGAGATTGAATTCATCCTCAAAACATAGAGCGCTATAAGATTTCATGATCACCTCTATGAGATAACGTAGAAACAAGAACAAAAGAAAATCAGAGGTTCATTTCGCAATAAGGAGCCCGAATCAAATAAAGGAGCTACTGAAGGAACACGGAGTGGTCAAGAACAAAAAATGTAACAACAACTGAAGAGAATGCCACTCACAAATGAGTGACATGGACTTAGTCTTTCGCTCGGATTGTTCACATACGTCGGAACACCGGGTTGACTATTGTCTTAACCGATAGAATTTCTTTTGATTTATAATTATAGAGACAAGGACAATGGGTCAATTAATCTTATCGAGCAACAAGTTGAGTTCACTTGAACATCTCAATTACCACTATATAAGGGATGGAAGAGATCAACAACATAAGACACTAGAGAGAAACTTTGGTGTAAGGAAGATAGTAATTTCTAAATGTTGAGTTACCAATAACTCTTGGTAAATATGTAAGTTTTAGATAAAGTGATCAATATGATAAGATAATCGAATTTTTTTTCCGATGTGAAATATTGAGGATTGCTAGGTCATAGTCATGAGATCCATAGAATCTTTTGTTGATATATCTTGTGTATGCTTATCATGAGTCTGACGGCAAGAGCTTTTCTTTAATAGATTGCTAGGACAATACACACCCGACGGAGGCCACTTCCAAGACACGCGAGCCCAGAGAGCGTTAGGCGGTCCTACCGCATCTACATCCATTGCCACGGAGATAATCTAGGACAATTCCTAGCAGGCTATCATCGACATTGGAGGCCAATAAACATGGAGTATCAGGATATGATTGCATTGACTTATTCATCTGTTGCCATCCGATAGGCAAGGATGGGCCAATGAGATATTGCCTGATTACGTCTTCCTTTGCGGTGATTACTACGACCTGGGTGGAGACTTCCTTGGCTTCATCTCTATACTACAGTACTACTTTACCGTGTATGGGAGAGCCCCAAGGGGGCCATACGGGAGGTTTGCAGACTACATATAATGAGGGGTCGACATCCATACCTATGTACCACAGGCGTCCTCGGAGGTTGCTGCTGGGGCGGCTACTCCTGAAGCCACACCGACTCAGCCGCATGGCTCGCCACAACCACAAGTCTCGCCACCATTGGTTCCTACACGGAGCTTTCATGACCAGGTCGACGATGAGGCAGGACCCTCTCGTCCTCAGATCCATCGAGATTCCCCATCGTCGATACCGACTGCCTACCAGTCTATCCCATCGCGGCAGCACCTTATGTCTACGGGAGACGATGAGTTCGCGGCAGTCATGGCCGACATCGACATGACCATAGCCCAGGCTAGGCAGTTTGTGAGAGAGGGTAAGGCCCCTATGCAGAATGATGATTCTACCGAATACGGCATGGTGGGAACCTACCATCTCGAGCCCCTACCTATGGGAGTGGAGGACACAGCATACCCCACTTACGTCGCCGCTACTGCAGGCGAAGGGACATGCATATGAGAGTCCCCATTTCCAGAAGAGGAGTCTGACTACATGGTCGAGGATGAAGAGAAGGATCCAGAAGAAGACCCCCGGATGGGGATACCGACTGTAGCACCACGACCCCCAGTATCAGGAGTTTAGGGGTGTGTGATCGCTAATATTCCTACCAAATAAATTGATAGTAAAACAGCAAGTATATATATCGTATCCATAGGGACTGCGACTCGAGAACACAATAATTAATTAACACATAATCTTGATTATTATCCAGGCAACAAAATATCAAGAGAGAATATAGAAATAAAACTAGACTCAGAAAATAAATAAGGAATAAAACCAGATATGAAAGACTGATCCTAGGGATGTACTTAACCTAACCGGATTCACACAATTAACCTATTAATGCATTCACCAATTTAATCCACATTCATATGAAGGATCACTAATGTAACTATAGTTTCCGCCAGACGACCTATAGTAGTAGGTTAGCCTAAACTCTATCTCCGTCGGGTCTCGAGAAGTAAGCTAATTACAAAAGCACACAAGATATAACCTCCTCAGTTCACCTATCTCAAATCGGGTCTCAAGGCAAAAACTGTATTATAAATTCTAGATATCGATTATGTAATTAATTCCACCAAGACATTAATCACATAACTAGCATGCATAAATATTGATCAGATACCAACACATGAGAATTAAAGCCAAGAATTATAAATATGAATGGGACGGCAAAACAGTATCAACAGATAAATTATACAAATCTAGTTAGACATACAAACCCTAGGATCAATACGAACTTTAGCTACACATAATTAAAATAACAAAACAATAAAATAAATAAATAAAGCATAAATTAAGATAGATAGATAAAACCGTAAGAATCCACGATGAACAATTGTAGCGATTTGAATCCGGAAGAAATTCTGAAATCTAATACTAAACTAAGCTAAGAAAACTGGAATAGAACTTGCAAAAGAATATAAAGAAGAATTTGTGTTCTGCTCTGGAATGGTGTTTTCAACTACTGATCTATCTCCCTATTTATAATGAATTGCTAGCTCCCTTTCTCGTTCATAGCACAAGCCGTCTCCATCTCGGACTATGATTAGAATTGTACACGGAATAGAAGTCTGCCTCGCGAGGCACTATCACGAGGAAAGGTTGCGAATCTTCAGTGATTTGGCTTCAATTGCTCCTCTCTAGCTTTGCTAGAGAGGGAGTTCCGCGAAGGTAGGTTGAGAACACTTCAAAATTGCTGAAAATTCGCTCATCCTCGCGACCAAGCATCTCGACCAACGGTCGCGAGCGTTTCTCGCGAAGCGTAATTCACTGCGTGCGCGACTTCACCGTTTCGCTCTGTTCTCTCTCGTTCGGACTCCGAATTGCGATCCGTTTGTGCCTACGGACTCCTATCGAGATGCTCTTTAACATAGTATACTTTGCACATCCATATTTTTCAAATCCATTACGTCATATTCAACGTCGTTTTCAAAGCGGTTCTTGCATTACGAGCTTGCGGTGGGCTAGTGATTCCTCTTTATCGTGATCCACCTTTTGACATCACAACCTATGCTAAAATGAAATGAAACACACACGGCATAATATCTTCCAAGGTAAACAAAAATATATAAAAAGACAGCTCAAAAGACCACTTATCACTTAGAAACGAAACGAATATAGCCTTATAAATCATGTAAAAATGAGGCTTATCAGTGTGGATAGTCTTTTTATATATGTATACATTGATCTATGTATTCCGGAAACGATGATTCGTTTCGATGTTTTTGTAGGATTATGACTATGAAATTATGTCGGTGATGGTAAGATAGACGGAAATGTGGATTCCGTAGGATTTGTTGGTAGTGATACCATAACTCCCTTTTGTTAGCACAGAGGCATAGACTGCTAGATGCCCGTGACTAAGTACCTTTTGTGATGCTAAGCCAGTTAGATAAGCATCATGCCATGTACTTAGATAGTACATCTTTTGAAGCTTCATATGTATAAGTCATCTTCGAGGCAATTTTGTTATCTATATCTATCTTTCACGACTTTGATGGTCATTTTCTTCGATTGAGATCGTTTTGTTTAATTTATAAGTCTTACTTTTGAGGGAGAGTAGATATGAAAAATCTGATGGTGAAATCTAGAGATAATTAGCCTCACGTATTTGTTGTATACTGTATCATTTTAGAATGTACTGATGATGTGTCTCTTGACTTAATAGAATGCCGCCAAGAGGACGTCCAAGAGAAAGGGGATGGGTCCCTCGAGGAGCACCCATATTCCCGGAATGGGGACGAGGAGCGATACCCCCGCCACCTCCACCATCGGAGCGCAGAATTGAAGAACTTTTTCTACGCCAAAATCCACTAGTCTTTAATGGGGTTGGAGACCCGGCTAAGGCCGAAACTTAGATGCGAGCCCTAGAACGCATCTTCGACTTCTTGCATTATGTAATTGACCAAGGCGTCGAGTGCGTAGCCTTCAAATGGCCGGATCGGTGATTCTTGATGGGAGGCACGAAGGAAAACAATAACACCATATCAAGCTGGAAAATCTCACAGGGAGCAGATTCGAGGCGGAATGTACAACAAGTATATTCCCAAAGTTATCGCAAGAAGAAAGAGGCGGAATTCTACAGTCTGAAATAGGGAAGAATGTCAGTGACAGAATATGATAGGGTATTCTGCGACATGTCCAGGTATGCTCCACAGCAGGTGGACATGGACGAGAAGATGGCTGAGAAATTTTGTGCCGGTCTGAGGCACGAGATTAGGATGGCATTGGCAAGCCATGGTGGACTCTTATACCCTGAATCGCTCAGCAGAGCCTTGGACATCGAAGGGGCAATGCCAGGGGAAAGACTAGTAACAGCTCCAACACTGATACCCCCGCAAGCTCAGTCCCAAAACTTCAAAGGAAAACGGAAGTGGGACGACAACGGCCATGGATAGGCTGAAAGAAAACCGTGGCAAGGACAGCCACGCCAACATCAGAATTTTGGAAGACATGCTACTCCCAACTAAGTGGGAAGAAATCAACTACAATATTCTCCCTGTCCAAAGTGCAACATAATGCACAAGGGATTCTACAATGCTGGCGGAAGTGGGTGCTACATATGCGGCCAGAAGGGCCATTTTGTGAAGTTTTGCCCTAACAAATAGCAAGGGGTGGGTGTAAAACCGAATCCATCAGCCCAAGTGCAAAATTTGCGAGCAATGCAAGACAAATTTCAACAAATACCAACCGCCATGACCACCACCCTATCAACAATGACAACAACAAGGATGCCCTCCACAAGCTAGGGCATCGCCTAAAAGCGAAAAACTTGAGAAACACTAGGAAACTGGCGGTATGGGTAAACTCCTCGATATACACGTGATATTTACATTCGATCTGGGCCTCGCGTTCATTCATAGCTAGTCTGTCGTGATACAATAGAACTCACAACCGAGCAGGCTGAACCTAGAATGAAGGTATCTTCACGGTGGGAGGAATTGTAGAAATCACACACGTTTGCTCAAATCTTGAACTAGTCTTCGGAGGTCATAAGGTCTTAGCAAACAATCTCATGATTATGTTGTCACGGGACATCGACATAATCCTAGGAATGGATTGGCTAGCGAAAACTATGCCACCATCCTTTGCAACGAAAGACAAATCTCATTCTGACCTCCAGGAAAGAAACCAACAAGTTTCCATGGAATTAGCATGGATAGAAGGGAGACTGTCGTCTCTGCCCTGCAAGCAACAAAGATGATAAAGAAATGGTGCCAAGCTTACCTTGTTTACCTAAATGGAGAAGCTGAAGATAAGAAGAAAATCGAGGACGTAGCAATTGTACAAGATTATCAAGATGTCTTCCCCGACATACTACATGGGTTACTGCTAGATAGACAAGTGGAATTTACCATGGACTTGGAACCCTGATCAGCCCCGGTGTCAAAGGCACCATACAGAATGGCTCCGAAAGAACTAGAAGAGCTCAAGATGCAACTCCAAGAACTCTTGGACTTAGGTTTTATCAGACCTAGTGTCTCTCCATGGGGAGCGCCTGTGCTTTTCGTGAAAAAGAAAGACGACACCTTGAGAATGTGCATAGACTATAGGGAACTGAACAAGCTGACGCTAAAAAAAAATACCCGCTCCCAATGATAGATGATTTATTTGATCAACTTAAGGGAACGAGTGTATTCTCAAAGATAGATCTGAGGTCTGGGTACCATCAATTGAAGATTCGACTAGAAGACATACCCATGGCAGCTTTCCGAACTAGGTATGGCCACTACGAGTTTATAGTTATGCCCTTCGGATTAACTAATGCACCTGCAGTGTTCATGGATCTCATGAATCGAGTATTACACCCATACTTGGATAAATTTTCTTAGTTTTCATAGATGACGTCCTCATCTATTCTAAAGACGAGAGAGACCATGAAGAACACTTAATGGCCGTCTTAGGAATTTTGAGAACGGAGCAACTTTATGCTAAATTCTCCAAAAATGAGTTTTGGCTCAGTGAGGTCACTTTTCTTAGGCATATTGTGTCGTCAGAAGGAATCAAAGTGGACCCCACAAAGGTGCAAGCAGTACGTGATTGGAAGTCACCCACTAATCCTAACGAGATCAGAAGCTTTTTAGGGTTAGCAGGCTACTATAGGAGATTCATTGAAGGATTCTCCAAAATAGCAAGGCCAATGACACAACTACTTTAAAATGAGTCAAATACACGTGGACGAGTGAATGCGAAGAAAACTTTCAAGAACTCAAGGAGAGCGACCATTGCACGGTGCTAACTATTCCAAAGAAGACAAGGAATATGCGATCTATACGGATGCATCCAAAAATGGATTAGGTTGCGTACTAATGCAAGAAGGGAGAGTGATAGCCTATGCATCACGACAACTCAGACCATAATAGTTGAATTATCCTACGCACGATCTGGAATTAGCAGCAGTGGTACATGCCTTGAAGATCTAGAGACACCACCTCTACGGAGTTCGGTGTGAGATATATACAGATCATAAAAGTCTCAAATACTTCTTTGAACAGAAGGATCTCAACATGAGGCAGAGAAGATAGCTCAAACTGGTTAAAGATTACGATTGTGGTATAAACTACCACCCGGGCAAGGCTAACGTGGTAGCTGACGCCTTGAGTCGTAAAACTCACCCTAAGTTAGGGCTTCTCCTCACTCAAGAAGAGCAACTCTTAAAGGAGTTCCAAAGGATGATCTTAGAAGTGGTACGACCACCAAAGTCAGTTGAGGGAATTGTTGCCACAATGGTAGCGGCGCGACCTAAGGAGCAGATCATAAGCATGCGAGAGCAAGGCGAAATCTGGAAAAGATCGTTTGAAAATAAGGACGAATAACCACAGAGGTTACCATGAGGCGCGAAAACGCCATCATGTTTGAAAAGCAGTTGTGCATCCCACGACGGGGAACTCAAAATGAGATCATGGTGACTCATGAAACACCTTACACCGTCCACCCGGGAGGTACAAAGATGTATCAAGACTTGAAGAAGAGGTTCTGGTGGGATGGTATGAAGAGAGATATAGCCTCATTTGTGGAGAGGTGTCTGGCTTGTCAACAAGTAAAGGCTTTGCACCAACGACCCTATGGGAAGTTGCCACCTTTAGAAATACCAGAATGGAAGTGGGAGCACATCGCAATGGATTTCGTGACAGGTCTGCCAAAGTCGAAAAGAAGGAACACTGTTGTCTGGGAAGTGGTAGATCGCCTCACAAAATGCGTACATTTTATACCAATCCCAATAACTTACGGATCCGATAAGTTAGCCCAATTGTAAGTCCGTGAGACATACGCCTACATGGTGTGCCAGTGTCAATCACCTCAGATCGTGACTCTAAGTTTACGTCCATATTCTGGATAAGCTTACAGAAAGAGTTAGGCATCCACCCACAAACTGATGGTCAGTCAGAGAGAACGATTCAGACTCTGGAAGATATGTTGAGGACAGTGGTACTCGACTGACGAGCCCACTTTTCGTGCTCTTTTTGGGGTAGTCATTGCCCTAGAAAGTGAGCATTTTTGTGTGTTCTTTATGTGTGTTTGTGTCTGGGAGGACACGCTTTGGGGTGCTGCAGGTTGAGATGGACATTGGGCATGATCAGGCCACCTTCTGTGAGAGAGGTAAAATCCCGAAAATTACCTTGGCAAGGCATTCTGACATCTTGCCAAGACACGATCTGTGGAGCTAAGCTAAGCGACCAACGGTGACATGAAGCCAAGAGGATGATCGAGATAAGGAAGAGCGGGAAAAAGGATGAGGAATGACGTAGGGGACAGAGGGTAAAGTCAGAATGTAGCTGGGAGATAAGGTCAAGAACTCTGGCAGACTTGCACGTAAATGGGAAGATTCTGGGAAAGGTCCTTCTCTGCCGCAGGACAGATTTTTGCCGAAAAGGGAAAGGTCAACCTGCAGTGGTTGAGATGAGACAAACCTGTCCAGACTGAAGCCAGAGGAGTCTCCATTGGTGTCTAGAGCCCGAGCCAGCTGCTGACCTCACCACCTACCACCTCAAGATACGTGCGCTGACCAAGACAAAGAGGAGTACAGTTAGGCTCCCAAAACAATAACTCCACACAATCGGTTTTGGAGAGGGAAAACATCAAGTCCAAAATTCTCTCTGCACTTCTCTCTTTTATTTCTCTTTGGTTTTCATGAGTGATTGGGGAGGAAGATAAATAAGTCCTACGGGCAAACATTTATATTATGTATTTTATCTTTGCTCTAGCAACTGCTTGCCAGAGACTGCCTTTACTTTCCGTTTGATTTTATATTCAAGTATGGTTTCGTTTATGTTCTTGTTAATTGCTTTTATGTTTATGTCGATTATGCGTGAATAGTCGGTTTGGTTGGGCTCGGGGTGAAGCACGTTGAGTCGAGGTCATGAGAGTTGTGAGGTCTAAACTTCCTTAGAACCTTGAGTGATTGTTCCCGAAGCTCTAGGCCTTTATACCCATGTTATTCCTTTCCTTGAGCGTTAACTCAGCTGGTAGCCTTGGGGAGAGGGGTAGCTACAAGCAATAGCCGGAGTAAGACATCGAGTCTCTTTATCCCGGGAAATGCGGCCGAAGTGGGTGATTGTAGCCGTCGGCCTCGGGCAAAGGCGCGAGCCACTCCTGGACCTACCGTGGCTAGTTGGGCTGTCTAGTGAGTCAAGTTGTTGGGGCGGATAACCTAGTTAGGGGACCATCTTGGCAAGGGACAAGGCGGGGCCTCTCAGTGCCGCCCTAAAACCTAAGGGCAAGCGGGGGGGGGGCCCGGTGTGCGTGATTTACCAAAAGGCCTACCCTCGTACCTTTAACCAACGACATACACTCGTGGTGAAAACCCTTTAACCTATGACCGACATCTTGACCAGTATCTCAACGTGTGGAACCCTTGGCCCAACTGTTTGTTACTTAACTCTTTACCTTGTGTTTATTTCTCGGTTTACTTTACGCTCAAGATTTATCTCTCGAGACATTTCTCTGAGGCCGTCACCGATCGACACCTTGCCCTCTGGGCAACCCCTTCTACTCAAACTGTGACAACTCGAGTAACAACACAACCAGCTCTCTTGGGTTCGACCCCTTAACTTGCCATATACGGAACTATGTGTTCAAGTTGGAGGAGATTATAAATTATATCTTGACGCGCCTAGGACCTTTGACGACGGGTTCCGGGCGCTCGTCATATTGACACCGTTGCCGGGGAGCTGCGCTATTCTACTGTTGTTACTCACTTTTTTATTTTTTGTTTGGTTTTTGCATGCTCTAACCTAACCTTGCAGGCGAGGATGGAGAGCTCTTGTTTGACCCAGAGATTGAGAGACCCATTCGGAGAGGGAGAGACAAGCTGAGGAGAAACGCCCCCGTCTTGAGGAGGCACGGACCAAAGCAAGACAACATGGAGGAGAGGAATCCACAAAACCCACCACCTCCAGGAGAGCAGACGCTTCGGGAGATGATGTTCTCGAACAACAATAGTCTCCATCCTTTGGGCATCACTTTACCCGAGATCGAGGACAACTGGGAGCTGAGGCACTCTTTCATGCAGATCTTGCCAAGCTTCAGCGATATGCCGAGAGAGGACCCCCAGCGTCATCTCCAGGACCTCGAAATGGTGTGTAGCACCATAAGGTATGCGGATGAAGTCAAGAAGGAGTACATCTGACTCATATCATTTCCATTCTCTCCACGACGGTGCTCGAGAGTGGTCAGACACTTTGCCTACGGGTAGTGTCACTACTTGGTGGCTTCAAGAAGTTCCTTGAGATACTATCCCATCTCAAGGATATAAAGCGTGAGAAAGGATGAGTTCCCTCCAGATGGGAAATGGCGAGACGGTGTACGACTATTGGTGTCGTTTCAAGTCCATCTTGGCAAAGTGTCCCAATCATCAAATCTCTGATCAAGATTTGATTCAATACTATGTGAATGACTTGAGGACGACTCAGAGGAAGCTCGTGAGCGCTGCGTGCGGAGGTTCCATCCTTGACAAACAACCCATCGAGGCATTCAAACTACTCACAGACTTGGCTGAGGAGTCTCGAGATGATGCCAACGCAATGGTCAAGACGATGCCCAACCCTGATGCTACCACCTCAGATGGATCCGACATGAAGGATATGAAGGCCATGATGAAACAAATGATGGACCTGTTGAGCCCCACTATGGCCAAGAAGAATGTCAAAGCGTGTCAGCTTTGCTTTTCCACCACCCACAACACGGACGAATGTCTACAAGTAGCCGAAGAAGAAGAGGTGAATGCCGTTGGGCATGTCAACAACGGTGAGGGAGGAAACGCTCAAGGTCAGAAGCCCCGCTTCGACCCATATAACCCACCATGGAAAAATCACGAGAACTTGAGGTACGGAGGCACACACTATCAAGCACCTCCTGGACAGAACCCACCTCAAGCTTGGCTATCTTTAGCTGAGATAGTGCACAGTCAAGGAGCTACACGACAAGTTCAAACAGTAGACAAGAGGAGTCCTCGCAATGCATGCGGCCGACCCAGTGAACACCTTGACGCAAGAGATCTCAAAGATCAACCAAAAGCAAGGGACACTTCACCGCTCAAGTGCAAATCCAGCCCAACGCGCACGTCAACGCAATCAACTTGAGGCGGCAGAACTTGCCAGCGGGGAGAGCCCGGTCGAGGAGGCAATCGAGATAGAAGACATAACCGAGGAAGTCGAGGACTTGGTCAAGGAACCCAACCCGGGTGAAGGCTTCCTCGCCAAGGTAGCAGCATAAGACAGAGATCAAGATCGACCTCCATTTCCGGGAAGGTTGGCAAGGAACAAAGAAGTTCAAGAGATGAATGAGATGATCAAGATCTTTAAAGGTAAAGATCAACATACCTTTGATCATCTTTGACCTCGATGCCGAGGTGTGCCAAGTTCTTCAGGAGGCTGTGTACCAGAGAGTCAAGTACAGATGATGCTAAGTTCGAGATGGGGGAGAATGTCTCAGCCGTGCTTAAACGAGATCTCCCAATCAAGTGTACCAATCCCGGGATATTCTATATACCTTGTGTGATCGGGATAACGAGGATAGACCAAGCTATGCTCGATCTCGGGGCATCAATCAATGTGATGCCCCTATCTATCTATCAAGAGTTGAAACTCGGACCACTCCGATCGTCTTGTGTTGAGATTCAGCTGGCAGACAAGTCGAGTGTCTATGCCGAAGGGATAGTTGAGGATGTGCTCGTAAAGGTGCACAGACCTTATTTTCCCAGCCGACTTCTATGTCCTAAATATGGGCGATGCCGGACCAAGAAGCACTCATCATGTGCTAGGCATTGTTCTCAAGACGGCCTCGACGTGTACGAAAGAGTCATCCAAGGACACACTGAAGACCTAGAGTATCTCGACAAGAAGGAAATCGAGGCAACCGAAGTGCTTGAGGTAGAACCCGACCAAAGCGGGGATGATCAACCAAGCTATCGATCACAATAGTACATGACAAGGAGAGGATGCAACCTTCCTCAAGAAAGCCCCTAAGCTACGACTCAACGCCACCAAAGCACTTGAAGTATATCTACCTCGAGCCAACGAGGCGTTGCCGAAATCATAAGCTCCGAGCTGACGATCAAAGAAGAAGAAGAGACGAAAGCCGTCTTGAGCAAGTACAAGGAGGCCATCGACTGGACCTTAGCTGACCTCAAGGGCATCAACCCTACTGTTTGCCAACACTACATCTTGCTCGAGGCGATGCCATACCGGTCGAGACCCCGGATAAGCTCAACCCGTAATGAAAGAAGTTGTCAAGGTGGAGATACTCAAACTCCTTGAATTGGGCCTCATTTACCTCGTCTCGTGATAGTGGTGGTCAGCCCGATCCACGCCGTGCCAAACAAATCCGGTACTGGTGGTCGAGAATGGCAAGGAACCGGTCGCGATGAGACTCGCACGGTGGAGGGTTTGCATCGACTACATAAAGCTCAACAAGGTGACCAGGAAGGACCACTTCCCCCTGCCGTTCATTGACCAGATGCTTGAGAGACTCGCCGGGAACATGTATTTCTGTTTCCTTGACGGCTATTCTGGATATATGCAAATTTGTGTGGCATTAGAAGATCAAGATAAGACCACATTCACTTGCCCGTTTGGCACATTTGCATATCGTCGTATGCCATTTGATTTATGCAATGCCCCAGGGAAATTTCAAAGATGCATGATGAGTATATTTTCTGATTTGCTTGAGCAATGCATTGAGGTGTTCATGGATGATTTTACTGTTTATGGCAAGACGTTTAACCAGTGCATAGAGCATCTTGAGTTAGTTCTGCAGAGGTGCGTGGAGAAGGACCTTGTGCTGAACTATGAGAAATGCCACTTCATGGTCAAGGAGGGAATTATTCTTGGGCATGTTATCTCTGAGAAGGGCATTGAGGTAGACAAAGCCAAGGTGGAGATCATAGCCAAGCTACCTTACCCCACCAACATCAAGCAGCTGCGGGGATTCCTTAGCTACGCTGGATTCTATCGGCGGTTTGTCAAGGACTTCGCCAAGATAGCACAACCGATGCACCGCCTCCTCCAGAACGATGTACCCCAGGAGTTCGACGACGATGCAAAGAAGCTTTCCGGATATCAAGGAGCACCTTATCACAACGCCCATCATAAGGCCACCGAATGGGGCATCCCTTTGAGCTGATGTGCGGCGCTAGCGGATATGTCACATGGCGCGGTGATTGGGCGAAAAATTGGCAAGGAAAGTTTCGTCATCTACTATGCATCAAGACCCTCACCGGCAGCAGATCAACTACACAACCACGGAGAAGGAGCTTCTTGTCGTGGTGTTTGCCTTTGAAAAATTTCTCTCCTACCTCTTTGGGAGCAAGACGGTGGTTTACACTGACCACGCCGCCTTAAAATATTTCATGGCAAAGAAGGATACAAAGCCTAGACTCATACGGTGGGTACTCCTCCTCCAGGAGTTCGAAGTTGAGATCAAAGACAAGAGTGGATCTCAAAATCAAGTGGCCGACCACTTGAGCAGAATTTTGAGAAAGGATGAATGAGATCCAATCCGAGCAACGTTTCCAGACGAGGAGTTACTCGAGATCTACACCAAAGAGCCGTGGTATGCAGACTTGGTGAACTATATCGTGACCGGAGTGTTACCCGTGAGGATGCCAACACACCAGAGGAACAAACTCAAGAATGAGAGTCGACAATACGTATGGGATGATCCATACTTGTGGAAGCAATGCTCAGACTTGATCATGAGGAGATGCGTTCCAGAAGGTGAGCAGAAAAGCATCCTTGAACACTGACATGAGAAGGAGTGCGGAGGACATTTTGGGCACAAGAGAACAGCAAGGAAGATCCTTGATTGTGGGTTCTACTGGCCCACTATCTTCAAGGATATATACGAGAAGTGCCGAGACTGCGATAAGTGCCAACACGAGGGCAATGTCTCAAGGAGGAACGAGATGCCCTTGGTACCTATCTTGCCAGTGGAAGTATTCGACGTATGGGGCATGGATTTCATGGGCCCTTACCAAACTCTAAGGAAAATTAATACATACTCCTAGCAGTGGACTACGTATCAAAATGGGTAGAAGCCAAGGCCACAGCCAAGGAGGATGCAAGGAACGTAGCCGTATTTCTCAAGTCAAACATCTTTAGCCGGTTCGGTGTGCCAAGAGCCATAATCAGTGATCGGGGTACCCACTTCTACAATGCCACCATTGGCGACTTACTCAAGTATGGGGTGCATCACTGAATGTCCACCGCCTACCATCCTCAAGCCAATGGCCAAGCTGAGCTCTCAAACCGCATTGTGAAGACTATCTTGAGGAAGGCCTAAGGAGAGAGAAAGAAAAAGTGGAGCACTCACCTCGACGATGCACTATGGGCATACCGGACAGCCTTCAAAATGCCATTTGGAATGTCTCCCTACCGGATGGTGTTTGGCAAGATGTGTCACCTGCCTGTCGAGCTGGAACACAAGGCATACTGGGCAATTCGCAAGCTCAACTTTAACTGGGATGAGGCGGGAGAGAAGCGCAAACTTGACATATAAAAGCTCGAGGAGATTCGCCTCGAAGCTTATGACAATGCCGCTATATACAAGGATAGGCTCAAGAGAGCCCATGATCGTTTGATCAAGGAAAAGAAGTTCAAAAATGGGCAAGTAATGCTACTCTATCAAAATAGGTTCCGCTATGCCTCTGGTAAGCTGACCACCAAGTGGGTGGGACCTTACATCGTGCACACCCAACATCCGAATGGAGTTGTAAAGATAAGCGACATGGACGACAAGAAAGTGTTCAAGGTGAACGGAAGCAGGCTTAAGACCTACTATGGGCACGACTGAAGGCTCAGAGAATGGAACGCTGAGCAAGATGAGCTTCACGAGGTTCCTCAAGAGGATCCTCAAGACGCCTGAGCTCAAGGACGACGTCGAGCTAACGACGTTAAACAACAGCGCTTCCCGGGAGGCAACCCGGTGGGGTATGATTTTAATCGCTTATATTTTATTCCCTTTTTGTCGAGGGGTGGTCTTGACCACTTTTAACACTTGCCTCAAGCAAAGTGTGTGAGTGGGAAGCCCACCTCGTTATTTGACCGGCTCGAGAGGACCGCTCTTCCTCAAGGAACGCTTTCTTAACTACAGTGTCCGGGAGGAACTCAAGACGAGGCGAAATGGAGGCGCCGCTGGCGGCAAGGCGACACTGCGCAAGACATGGGAACGAGGCGACAACCGATCTCTGCAGACCGACGTGGAGACGCCCCATCGGTCGACCCCACTACCCTATAACCGCCCCAACCCACGTTCTAATTACCCCCTCATTTCGCCTACCCACATTCACACATTTAAACCTCACCCCAAAAACTTCCCAAACCAAAGCACAAACCCTAACCTTTCATCCATGGTTCATACATCGAAAGAAAAGCTCCGGAAGCGACCTCGAAGAAGACCGTCGCTTGCCGCATCAAGATGGAGAAAGCACCAGCTAAGCCCGCCACCGAGGGGAGCCCATCGTCCGGCGACGAAGCCATCCTCACTGACTTCGTCGCGGGAGCAGAAGAAGTGCCCACACTCCATGACATCCACATGGAGGTAGACACTGACGAAGAGGAGCAGCCTACGCCCGAGAAAACGCTGGAGAAGATGCCGGAGAAGAAGAAAGAAGGGCCCTCTTCCACCGAAAAGAAAAAGACAAAGGAGACTCCTACCACCTCCTCCTCGAAAAGATGCCGGCGACCTCCTCTCACACTGAGTCCGTTGGCACGAGAACCAAGGCAGCGAAGGAGAAGGAGGTCTCCGAGGAAGGAAGCTCCGGCGATACGCTCGGAGAAGACAAAGATGAAGGGAACGACCAAGTGGCAGAGATCTAGGAATACGACGTCCTTTTCACCGAGGAACGACCGGTGAAGAAGGCAAAAATGGCGACACGCTCGTCGAAGAGGGATAAGGCTTAAACTATCAACGCCAAGGAGCTCGCCAAGAACAAGGAGATGGTGGTGCCCAAGCGATTGGAGCCTGCACTTCTCGAGCAACTGCGTGTCAACGTCTTTTTTGTTTTTTGTGTTTGTTTGTTGTGTCTGCGTTTTTCGGGACCCTAATTAGTCTAACACTTTGCCACAAGCAAAGTGTGTGAGTGGGGAGGACCCCCTATTTTTTGTTGTGTGTGTTTACCAGCACGTTTGAGATGAGCATGATGATTATGATCTTGGCATAGGCTCTGTAATACATGTTTAGCTTGTTTTAATAAGGTTAGTATGACGGAAAATGAGCATAGCATGCACGAGAAATTGAGCCTATATATGCTTTATCATTGCAAGCATGATTTCTATTCTATGTGTTATTCGGATGCTTAACTTGGTTATGCTAGAACTTGCCTGAAGTCTTGATCAAAGTCCAATTGCTGTAGGTCTAAGTGCTCTAGACGATTTAGGCTTTCTTTTCGTAGCCATGGTCAACAATGAACATAAACCCAGATATATGTATGCTTTGCTAGCCCCCTTTGAGCTGTTCGCTTTCTTTTGAATTATCTTGTGCTCTTCCCTGACCTGGGGATTGAGAGAGGAAGAATAAGGGAGGGATATGTATGTCTTGGGCATCATTTTGGGCAAACACAAACACTAGATGCCTTGGCCTTCAGCTGGGCATAATGAGCTTAAATTCAAAATGTGTAGAAAAAGAAAAAGGGTGGGGGAACATGTAATATAAAAAGAAAAAGAAAAAGAAGTTTCTCCAAAATATAAAGTGTGCTCAGACCCGTAAGTATCTTGCCAAGGGAAATGGGAAAACATTCTGGCCAAGACCTAAGTCAAGACAACCTTACCCCAAGCTTAAATACTTCCTACCTTGCCAAGAACTCAATACAACCCTAAAAGACCTAAGGATAGAGAACTTTGACCAAGCTATGGGGTAGATAATAGGCAATGAGCAAGCTATGACACTTTCTTGATCAAGTCATCACTGAGCGTGAAACCCTAAACACAGAGTGATTGAGTGCTTGAGATGAACTTCCACAAACTTGCTCTGCCCCGATCTTGATTGACCTTGATACATAGCTGTATTAATCGCCTATGTCGGATTATCTTTGTTATGTTTTCATCTTATCCTTGCTGGTTTTTGCGTTTGTTGTTTGTGTGTTGTGTTTTTCTTTTGGGCAAGGAATATTTGCACGCTTAAGGAAAACCGTGGTTTAAGTGTGTGAGTGTGACGAGCCCGCTTTTCGTGCTCTTTTTGGAGTAGTCCTTGCGCTAGAAAGTGTGCATTTTTGTGTGTTCTTTGTGTTTGTGTCTCGGAGGACACGTTTTGGGGTGATCTGCAGGTTGAGACGGACCTTGGGCAAGATCAGGCCACCTTTTGTGAGAGAGGTAAAATCCCGAAAATTACCTTGGCAAGGCATTCTGACATCTTGCCAAGACATGGTACCGCGCGGGAGCTGAGCCTGACCAACGAGCTGACATGAAGCCAAGAGGATGATTGAGACAAGGAAGAGCGGGAAAAAGAACGAGGAATGACGTAGAGGACAGAGGGTAAATTCAGAATGCAGCTGGGAGACAAGGTCAAGAACTCTGGCAGACTTGCACGCAAATGGGAAGATTCCGGGCAAGGTCATTCTCGGCCGCAGGACTGATTTTTTCGGAAAAGGGAAAGGTCAACCTACAGTGGTTAAGATAAGACAAACCTGTCCAAACTGAAGCCAGAGGAGTGTCCATCGGTGTCCAGAGCTCGAGCCAGCTGCTGACCTCACCACCTGCCACCTCGAGATACGTGCACTGACCAAGATAAAGAGGAGTACACTTAGGCTCCCAAAACAACGACTCCACACAATCGGTTTTGGAGAGAGAAAGCATCAAGTCCTAAATTCTCTCTGCACTTCTCTCTTTTATTTCTCTTTGGTTTTCATGAGTGATTGAGGAGGAAGATAAACAAGTCCTACGGGCAAACATTTATATTATGTATTTTATCTCTGCTCGAGCAACTGCTTGCCAGAGACTGTCTTTACTTTCCGTTTGATTTTATATTCAAGTATGGTTTCGTTTATGTTCTTGTTTATTACTTTTATGTTTATGTTGATTATGCGTGAGTAGTCGGTTTGGTTGGGCTCGGGGTGAAGCACGTTGAGTCGAGGTCATGAGAGTCGTGAGGTATAAACGTCCTTAGAACCTTGAGTGGGTGTTCCCGAAGCTCCAGGCCTTTATCTTTTCCTATATCTTTGTGCATTCATATGTTGCTCATCTCTAGATCCCATGCATGCTTGCTCAGCGCGATTTTCCTGCAAAGTAGGACAAGCATCAGTATAATGAGTATTTTCAAGACAAATCTCACATTTCATCTTCTGAGTTTGAGCTACGGCAAAGCCTCTAACTAAGGAAGTTAGAGCATCAATTTTCTCGTTCACTCCGGAGTTTTCTGCCATGTGAATTGGTCTGTAACGCTCATCATCCTCATCTTCATATTGTTGTCCATTGGAGACCATATCAACAATAAGTTGTGTGGCTTCCTCCAATGTTTTGTTTGTTAAACTTCCCCCGCAAGCAGCATCAACAATCTTCCTATCAAGAGCAGACATACCACGGTAAAAGTAGTTAGTAAGCAATTGATATTCAGAAAATCCATTATCAGGGCATTTACGACACAATTGCTGAAACCGCTCCCAATAGTCAGACAAGCTTTCTGTTTTCTTTTGCTTAATGCTACTGATAGCCATTCTCAAATTTGCAGCTCTTGATTCAGGGAAGAATTTCCTCAAAAATTGCTCTTCCAAATCATCCCAAGTTTGAATCGAACTAAGAGGAAGATCAAAAAGCCAATCTCTAGCTTTGCCCTGCAATGTGTGAGAGAAAGTTAGCAATTTCAAATTATCTTCAGAAAAACCATTATGACGTAAAGTCGCGCAAACTAAATCAAACTCAGCAAGGTGCTTGTGTGCACTCTCTAGGTAAATCCCCAAACTTAGGTAGCACTTGAATGAAACCGTCGTATTTCAAGATTTCCATTTATAGTTGGCGAGCGATGCACAACGGGTGATTGCTCCTATGGCGCTAATTCCTTTATCAGTTGAGCTCTGTTGAATTTGTATCTTGAAAGCGGTTTGGTTGAGCTTGTATACAATGTTTCCTATTACCACTATTACAATCTCCTATCCAATTGAATACTTGATTGCATATATCCGTGTCCCTTATCTCATATATAAGTTAGATCATACGGTGTGTAGAAGATCACGTAAGTCCGTATGATTGGTCAAGCTTTATGAGATATAAAAGTTTCACACCGAGACAACTTGAGGACGAGTTGTCGGTATAGGCATGGTATAGATAAGTGACTTGACTTGGTTACTTGTCTATCTTTGATGCGTCTCGACGTATTGAAGGATCACGATGAGATGTGTTCTTCTATCGACCGTCAGTGAAGAACCAAGATCTCGGTGACTTACGATGATCTAAACCTCGATAAGGTATTAGGTGAGTATGAGTTCTTGACCATCACTTTGACTTGTTATGGGTGAGGTTATATGTTCTAACCCAAGATTCTCCGCATTTTGGGTGGTGGCGGTGCTTGTATGTCACGCTAGTTATCATGACGAGTCACCGTATCCGCTTAGGATGATGACGTCCCTAAGGAGCTCGAAAGGTTTATTGTACTAAACCCCGCAGTTGAGTTAGCTCAAGTACAATAATAAGGTTGAGTGGTACTACTTAAGGAATGAAGTTATTAATTATTTTAAGCAATGTAATGCTATAAATAATTAATGGACGTTCGATATCTTAAATACGGGATTCATAATGTCTAAGTGCAAGCCCGACTCAACTTCGGTAATAAAGGGTAAGTCAAGATTTATTCTCTAGTGGCATGAATAAATGTTTATAAATTAATTTATGTTCGGGTGAACATAAGATAATTAATTTATTTGAGGCCCATCTTTATTCCTTGCATTTGATCCTGGTGGCCCATCCAGCCCATTGCTTAGCAAGAAAATCGGTCCCTATATCTCTATGGCAAGATTTTATTCTCTTTATCCCACAAGGATGTTATTATATTTATGGTATATGACAGATCCTTTCCATATAAGATTATGGTAATAATCCCGAGAGTATGGAAATAATCACGAGAGTATGGTAATTTCCATAAAGAATTATGGTAATTTCCATATGGGATTATGGTAATTTCCATATAGGATTATGGTAATTTCCATATGGGATTAAGGTAGTGCATTATAAATATAAGGTATGAGATAAAGTCTGAGTTAATCCGATTAACTAACATCACAATTTTCGAGCATCACATGTGTGATTTGTGAGGATTCTCGAAAAAGTTGAGAGAGAGCTTGAGGAGTTTTCCCAAGCATTCTCCATAGATCGTCCCTCACCGACGCGTTGGAGATTGGGCAACCGGATACGATCCCGTAAGATCAAAGCACGAGTCTCGATCCGCCGATCCGCTCGATCCGCTCATCCCGATCCATCTCGGCGGATCCAAAGGTAAACATGAGAAAACCTCTACGTGTTGCAATTAATTATATAGACGCATGCTAGGTATATAATCAATGTATGGTGAATTAAATATCCAAGATAGATCCTCGGGGCGAGGGCTAAACATAGGTTTTCCCTACAAGCTCTTGGCAGATTAGGATTCACAATGTGCCTCTCGTCATCCATTGGAACTTCAACTATATGTTCAACTTCAGAGTCTAGTAAATTTGATCTAGCACTCTTCTTTAACTTCTTGGTTCTTTTTTTCAATCTCCGTGCGGTCTTCTCGATCTCAAGATTAAAAATGAATTCACCTGTACGAGAAGAACGAGGCATAAACTAAAATAAAATAACATAAATAAAAATAGCAAACCGAAAATTAGACAGAATCACTGCTTAAACCGATCCCCGGCAACGGCGCCAAAATTTGGTGTGTCGCTTTTCACCAAAAATAATCGACTGACAGACAGTCGGTATGCCCAAACCGCCCAGACAGCAGTAAGCAAAATAATCGACTGACAACCAGTCGGTATGCCCAAACTGCGCAGACAGCAGTAAGCAAAATCGTCTCCTAAGGAACCGGCGAGAATTCTCCTATACTTTCGACCTGCAATGTAATCACGAATAAATTGGGATAACTAATAACTAGGAATAATTAAATAAACAATAAATTGAAATATGAATTGAATTTTGATTAAAGAGAATAAAATTGAGAAATGCAACAAATGCGTGAAGATATTCCGGTAACCAATTAATTCCACCCTAGCTTGATAGTTTGATCATTGATACAAAGATAACTTTAACCCATCCAAATAAACTAGTTATGACCACCGAAGACGCTTCTGACGTGATCTTATCTCTCCTTAGCTTCTCGATAATTAGGAAGACGCTTCACTAACTATTTATCGAATCGACTGACAATCGTAAGAGACGCTCTATAGGTTTAATGAATCAACATCATTAAGAACTAGAGAGACCCGATTCAAAACCGATAAACTCTGACGAAGGATTACCGAATTAAGATTGTTATTCCCTTGACCTGAAGGTCAATTTACCACTAATCAAACCTAAACCACGATTATGTATGGTCGATTTAATTGGCTATTAATAAATTCCAACTCACTAAATATTCGCAACTACCTAGCGGATTGAAACAATTAAATCACAGAGAAAATAGAGAACAACAAATACTTGCATACGAATTAAAGGATAAATAACAAATTAGATCTCACATAGAATCATGCTAGGGATTCCTTAATCGTTGCCAGAATAAAAGAGATTAGCTAGAACTCATATAGAATAAAAGCAAAGAATTAAAGAAATGGCGACAGGAATAATGAAAACGAAAGAAAAAATGGTTGAAGCCTCAAATCTCAATTCACGTCAAATATGGCTTCTGTCTTCCAAAGTGGAGGCGTGAGATTGTATGTGTTGGAGGCGTGGATTGTCTCCAGAGGCGTAGGAATGTGATTGTCTAACTCCAAACAACTAACTAATATAATAAATATAAACCTAATTACTATGGGCCGAAACAAGGCCAACGAAAAAAGGCTAATAAAATAAAATCCAATAACAAATAAAAGCTTCCATAATAAATAATATCCTATATTAAATCTTCCTTCACTTCCTTGGCTTTAAATTCCTTTCAAAATCCTGCTTTTTCTTCCAAAATAATATAAACACCTACAAAATCCACAAAATATGCAATTAGCTTCATAAAATATGAATAAGTACATATTAAGCATTTAAACTCATCAAAATCATCCAAAATATGCGTATAAAATACGTCTAGATCACCTATCGCCTCGAGATACGCACGTTGACCAAGACAAAGAGGAGTACACTTAGGCTCCCAAAACAACAACTCCACACAATCGGTTTTGGAGAGGGAAAACATCAAGTTCAAAATTCTCTTTGCACTTATCTCTTTTATTTCTCTTTGGTTTTCATGAGTGATTGGGGAGGAAGATAAACAAGTCCTACGGGCAAATATTTATATTATGTATTTTATCTACTGCTCAAAGAATCGCTTGCCGAGACCCGCCTTTACTTTCCGTTTGATTTTATATTCAAGTATGGTTTCGTTTATGTTCTTGTTTATTGCTTTTATGTTTATGTCGATTATGCGTGAGTAGTCGGTTTGGTTGGGCTCGGGGTGAAGCACGTTGAGTCGAGGTCATGAGAGTCGTGAGGTCTAAACATCCTTAGAACTCGAGTGGGTGTTCCCAAGCTCTGTGCCTTTATACCCATGTTATTCCTTTCTCGAGCGTTAACTCGACCGGTAGCCTTGGGGTAGCTATAGCGAGAACCGAGTAAGATATCGAGTATCTCTTTGTCTCGAGAAGTCTTGGTGGAGTGGGTGATTTTAGCCGTCGGCCTTGGGCAAAGGCATGAGCCACTCCTTCGACCGGCGTGGCTAGTTGGGCTGTCTAGTGAGTCAAGCTGTTGGGGCGGGATAACCTAGTTAGGGGGACCGTCTTGGCAAGGGGACAAGGCAGGAGGCCTCTGTACTTCGTCCTAAAACCTAAGGGCAAGCTGGGGGGCATGGGCATGTGCGTGGCGACCAAAAGGCGCCTACCCCTTGGTACCTTTAACCAACGAATTCACTAAGAAGTAAGGCATACAACAATGGATCAATTCATTCAACAAGATCCGTTCGGATTGGACCAGGGTGAATGGGTCCTTTAAAATTGGGAACCTACGGGTTTTTAAGATTTTCAATACCCATGTTTCCCGAAAAAGAAGGCGGAATCGATGAAATCTTGCTTGGTCTTCACTGGGAACTGACCGACATCTTGACCAGTATCTCAACGTGTGGAACCCTTGGCCCAACTATTTGTTATTTAACTCTTTATCTTGTGTTTACTTTTCGGTTTACTTTCGCTCAAGATCTATCTCTCGACATTTCTCATCGAGACCGTCCACCGACCGACACCTTGCCCTCGGAAACCCCTACTCAAACCGTGACAACTCGAGTAACAACACAACCAACTCTCTTGGTTCGACCCTTAACTCGCCATATACCGAACTATGTGTTCAAGTTGGAGGAGATTATAAATTGTATCTTTACGCGCCTAGGACCTTTGACGACGGGTTCCGGGCGGTCGTCATCGATCGAGGTGGAAGTTGGGAATCAGTACTACCACTGATTGAATTTGCCTACAATAACAGTTACCAACCGACCATTGATATGGCCCCATATGAGGCGTTGTATGGAAAAAAATACAGATCACCACTTTACTGGGATGAAGTAGGCGAAAGAAAAATATTAGGACCCGACACGGTCAACGAGATGATAGAAATAGTCAGACAGATCAGAGGGAGAATAAAGTAGGCCCAAGATAGATAAAAATCATATGCTGACACACGCCGAACTGAGCTACTTTTTAATGTATGAGACAAGGTCTTCCTAAAAGTATCACCTTCAAAGGGGATAATCAGATTTGGTGTCAAGGGTAAACTAAGACCTCATTTTGTAGGACCTTACGAGATCCTAGAATAAATAGGTCAAGTGCCTTACAGATTGGCATTGCCTCCAAGCTTTGAAAATGTCCATAACGTTTTCCACGTATCACAGCTCCAAAATACGTGTTTGATCCAAAGCACGTAGTTCATCAAGACGAGATGATTCTCAATCCAGACTTGAGCTATGAAGAAATACCTGAAGCAATTTTGGATCGAAAAGTGCAACAGCTCAGAAACAAATCGATCGCATCAGCAAAAGTCTTGTGGAGACATCATGGACAAGAGGAAGCCATGTGGGAACTCGAGGACAAGATGAAAGAGAAGTACCCAGAACTATTTGACTAAGGTATGCAAATTTCGAGATGAAATTTTCTTAAGGGGGGTAGAATGTAATATCCCGCATCGATGAATACGTTATATCATATTATTAACATTTAACGACTTTCATGAATCGTGTTTTAGTATATCGAATAATTGAATTACAGCGTACTCAACGAATGAGAATCGTTATCGAATTAAAAACATTAACCAAAGTTGAGAATTCATACAGAAACGTATCGAACCAGATAAATTATATCGCGATATATGTCGCATCACACCTTTCTAGAATTTACATCAACCTTTTTAACTTTTCAGCAACCTTTTTAAACCCTTCAATCAATCTATTCCAAATTCTCATCAATCTACTTTTTGTAGACCCTTACCATCAAGGTAAGATCAATCCTATTCCAACATCTCTACCTAGTTTTGGTACTATGGGAACTAGAAAGCAACAGTTAAAATACCCTTACCTTTCATCACATTCACACGTTGTCAACATTCACAGAAGGAAGAAAACCATTCTCAAGGTGTTGAGGTAAAAATCCTTATTTCTTTTCAAATCCTTTTCAGTTAACCATCTTCAATGAACCATATTTATGACTTGAATCATTATTGATCCAACAGTTATTCCAACAGCAAAACCAAACAGAAAATCCAACACAAGTTACTTCAACATACATCCATTTTCATCCCACTTGCTGCTTTCTTTCAGTATTAAATTTCCTTGTAATGAAATGCAGTACACATGTATAACCAATCACCTAGATTCAACTATCGCAATAATCTCGCATAATATACATCTCTATTCTTCCGCCATCTTTCCAAGAGAGTTTTATAGTGACATCCACATAGGAATCGATAATCCATATGCTAGAATGCTCAAATCTCAACACGAGATGAAACAACAACAACAAAATAACTAAACCAAATTCTAATTGTATACTAAACTGAATGAACATAGAACTTATGAGTTGGAAGTTAGGCGTCACAAGTTAAGCCAAGCCTTTAGGCTCGAACGTCGGTTGGTAATCGACAGCATGGAGATGACCACACTGTACGAGCCTTCCGACGGTAGCGGCGCCAAGCCTCGGCGAGGGGATCTCCCCAGAGTTCAGCAGCAGCGGAGAACGTGAGAACAGAAGAGAGAGATGAGGTTAGAAACAAAGAAAGAAGAAAAGAAAAAGGGGAAAAACATAGCATAGGTGTGTGTTTGCATGTGCATCGCGGGAGAAGAAGGTGGCTGGTGGCGACGCCGAGAAAAGGAGGCGACGGCGGAGCATCCGACGGTGCGGCGGCACTCGAGTAGATGCACGACGGCGAGCTCTCGTCGGAGAATTGTTCGTCAGAGAAAGGAGCTCAAATCTAGGGTTTCTTAGTTTCCTTTTTCTTGGCGTGAGCGAATATGGGAAGACGAGATGGGTGAATGATGGTGACGACGTCGCGGTGGCTACGACGTCGTGGCGGAGGCGACGACGATACATCACCGGGAGAGAAGGAGATGAGAGTGTTATGTTTGTGAGAGAGAGCGACAGTGAGAGTGAGAGCGCCGAGAAGACGATGGCGTCGGTGACGCGTCGTCGGGAAAGAAGCGGCGACGTCGGAGGGAGAAGGGGAGAGGTGAGGTGGCGTCTCCTAGAGAGAGACAGAGAGAGACGAGAATGAGAGGGAGTGTAGGCTAGGGTTTTATTTTAATTAATTAAGGAATTGGGCCTCAACTAGTTGGGCCGATTTTTTTTGGGGTTGGGTTTTAATTATTTTCTAGGTTCTGCCTTTTATTTTGATACGGGCCGAGAAGATAAGGAAGAAAAAAAAAGGGTTGGGCTTCTTATATTTGGGGCTGGGCCTAGATTTAAGGAGAATGGGTGGACTTGTGTATGTTGTCTGTGGGCTGAGTATAAATGGATGATGGGCTGAGATCCTTTTAAATCTGAACCTAGTAATTTATATAAATGAATATGGGTTGCTATTACTAATCCCTTGGGCTTTCCTTTAATTAAATTATTTTGGTTTGTGCTTCTTAATATTAAATATTTAGAAGACTTTTAATTGAAGAATATTTGGGGCGAAGATTCGAAATTCGTTTATTTTTTAATTGGTTTTCCTTGCCCTTTTGAATAATAAAATTTAGCTTAAGAAGGTTAGTTTAGACTCATAAATTAAGCTATTGGGTTAGCCTTTAATTATGGAATAATTAATTAAGATCCGTCTAATATCCTTTATTAATTAGCGATTGATTTCATCTTAATCAATCTTGCGAACGAAGAGTCCTTTAATTTCTAGACATTAAAGAGTGAGCTAGAATTATTGATATTATTAATATTGATTAACGCAAAGCTTAATTAGAACACAAAAATTTCTAATAAAATCTTATCGAATAAGATTTAGGAATTCTTTCGATAAGAATGGTCCTTCGTTTCGGACTTGTTATTTATTTTCTTGTAATAAAGGTTGGACGACGGGGTGAAGTGACCGCAACAGAAGGGACTGTGAACTTGTGAGCAATAGTGTTGACATGTGGGCTTTCTTATATATAAACAAATCAAATGATTCATTCAAGCAATTATTTTCTTTTCAAAATCTTTGAACTGAAAATCTTTCAAATATTGTCTTGCCATAAATGTTTTGAGATTTGTGTATGATACCTATCTGTGTTTGGCTATGCCAAAAACCCGAGAATCGAATTCGAGTCCTGTTCTAGGGACCTCTAGCAGGATTTGTGTACACAAGTGACCGAGAGTCATCCTAAAGGGTGACCGGTCCGGTGACTGTGGAAGGAGGCCTCTCTCCCGGGACACAACAATTGTTATATATATGGTGGTTACAAAAGAACTTAGACTGATCAGTCGAACTTTAAGATTCACAAAAGAATTTAGTAAGCTTGAGCCTTTTACGTTAAAATCTCTTGCATTACTGTTGGAATGGCTTGACAATTATATATGTATCTTTCGGCATTGTGACCACTGAGTGCTTTGTACTCAGCCTTGTATGTATTTCTAAATATGCAGGTTGAGCAGTGATAGGTGAAGATGGAGTACCGAGCGGCATTTGTCAGACATATTTGATAAACTCTTGGGGATGATGCATGTCCTTATACATGTATCTTATTTTCATTTCCGCTGCGTACACTCATTTTTGTAGTCAGTCTAATGCTCGATCATTCATAATTGAGCTAATTATGAACTTATTATAGTCTGATCCTTGTAACTGACGCCTCTTTTGTCTATGATACATTTTGGAAAATTCTCATTCAATTCGGTTCGTTCTAGCAACATCAATTCCCTTTCTATCCCCTCTTCTAATTTTCCCTCCCTAGTCGCGGTTTTCCAATTTGGCTATCCTTAGCAAAGTCTGGTCGTGACATATCTAGACGAATATAGGAAATTTAGATCTACAAATATGAAAATAGGCTTTAGATAAAACATGATTCCATCTAGTTAATTAAAAAAAACACACACACACATACACACAGTAGAAAGGCATGTAGTGTGTGTGTGTTGGCCTAGTGGTAGAGTGGTTAATGTCCGAGGCCAAAGGTCTCGGGTTCGAGTCCACCGTGACGTAGCCTTTAAAATTTCTGTATTAAATTAACCAAAAAAAACGAAAAAAAGAAAAAGAAAGGCATGTACAGATATCCTAGGTGATTTTAGGTAATAGCTGGCTACTCTCTGCCTGGATTCCTATCGATCGCTGCAGACAACGACAACGTTCATGGAGCATTGGACGATCTTCAATCTCGTATCATCGACTCAATATTTCTTGAGCCGTGAATCCAAAATAATCATCGAAGAAATTCGGTGGCTGAGTGATGAAACAGGAGATGACATCTTTTGAGGGTGATAACGCCGAGCACTTGCTTTTCCTCCCCTGCAAACACATAGATTCTATGAATTCGACTGGCACGTGATCGGAGTTACAATTTTGCCATTGTCGATCACAGTTAGCTCCCTGAAATTTACATGCATTTCAATCCAATTAAGATGCAATTTTCTTTTCAGATAAGTTGGTATATAATATTCTATTCCACCTGAAATTTGTGAGTAGTTGAGGCTTGAGAATTGGGTTATGAAGTTGTTGATCGACAGGTTCCCTAGCTCGATCACGGCACATTAATTCCGAAGCCTATACTTTGAGAGCAGCAACATAACGCTCAGAATCGAACTATCCAGACCAACAGGGACAAACGGCACCCATCTATACGACTTCAGAATCGACCTAATCTATCAATTTAAAACAATGAAGATATAGACAACCATTTCATATAATAATTGTTCTTTCTGTTACATATACATGCCCCACTTATTAGATGAAGCATGTTAACAAAAATGCGAATTATTCTCTAACAAACAAATGATCTAAAAAAAGAATCATAAGATTCTTGAATAATCCATAACTTCTATTTCGGAATAATATTTTTAAATGGGTGAATGAATTAATGGTTCACTTAATCGATTTAGAGGCAGGAAAAATATGATCAGGAAGAACATAGAAGTAAACATACATTATATAATTTCTTAAAATCATACAGAATCTAATGCAACTATTGTGTGATCTGTTGTAATAATTCCAATTAAAATGGTCGTATCCCATTATTATTACATGCATTTAAGGTTCAATTTGTCTTAATTTTCCAACAGATATAGTGAAGAACAGAATTTACCTGCTTGCAGTGTCGGCTGAAAGATCTGAAGAGGCTGGCTCTGTTAATCGATTTATTAATATATTTGCAGTTTTATTTTAAGGAACTGATTCAGTTTTCTCCTACCATTTTTTTGTTGTTGTTGTTGAAAAACATCGTCATGTGGATGAACATCTATAATCCTCGTACATGCCATGATCATATTGAATTTCTATTTTGGTACATTAATTAGTATAAATACGATGTCGGAACTAAATTTAAAGTGTTGTAATGGATACTGTAATAAAAGAGTTTTGACGAAGAGAGATGACTGTTTAGTAATAAGTGTTTGACACTCAAAATTGATAAAAGTACGTCGAGAGATGACAGTTTATTATATATGTGACTGACAAAAGCCAAAAGGTAAACGATATGTGTTATATATACATTTTTAGTGTGAACAATTTCATATCCATATGAAAATTGAAGAATTCCTAGGAATAGTGCATTCAAGAAAGCCAGATTAGAGCTCAACTATCAATTTACAGCTCATCACCAAAAAATCAGTTATGTGCAGGTGTTTTCTCTTATTTATATAAAAAAGGGAAAAAAATAGCGTCGAGGAGTATCTGGGCAACTGCCCCAATCTGCATACTGAATGCATTGAGAATAAAGGGGGTTGTGGGCAGGAAAAAAAAAAGGCCAAGTGAAGGACAACCTTTTAGAAAGTGTACGTAGAACCCTCTGGCAGGTAGACTCTCCACAAAAAAAAGGATAGCTAGAAAACCCAGTAGAAGCAAGAAGATCTAAAATGTATACCCCGAATAATCTCCACGCCTAGAAAATATTTAGCCATACCAAGATCTTTTATAGTGAAGACATAGAAGGTGTTTTTGGCTGAGCTTATAAACTTCCCAAAACAGTTTATAAGTTGTTTTTCAAGCTTAAAAAACAACTTATAAGCTGTTTTTGGGGAGCTTATAAGCTCAGCCAAACACCCTCATAATCCGAATAGAGTTTATGATCAACAATCAACTCTTTATTTGGACCGGTGATTAAGACATCATCAACATGAACCAAAAGGCACAGAAAAGAAGAGTCATAGCCTTTAATGAACAAGCAATTATCACTGCAAGATTGAGTAAACCCATACGAGAAGCAATGCCTGCAAAATTCTGCATGCCATTCATGAGATGCCTGCTTTAAACCATAAACCCTTTTAATTAATTTGCAAACCTGACCAGATTTGGCTTTGTGATAACCTTGGGGGGGGGGGATCATAAATCTCATCATGCAAAAAAAACCATGCAAAAAAAGCATTGTTGACATCAATTTGATGCAAAGGTGAATAAAATAATGTAGCAAGAGCAATAAGAAACCCGACTGTAACCAACTTAGCCACAGGAGAAAATACCTGTGTAGTCGATGCTAAACTCTTGATCATATCCTTTGACGACGAGACGCTCCTTAAAAAAAAGTATTCAACAGTCCCATCTACATTAAGCTTCACTTTATAAACCCACTTAGATTCAATAGCACGTTTACTCGAAGGCAATGAAGTAAGTTCCTATGTTGGATTGCGCTCCAGAGCATCCAACTCTTGATTCATAGCAAGATTATCATTCAACATATACTGACTCGCTGTCTTATAAGAATTGGGCTCCTTCAAATGTATAACACTAACCAAGAAAGCAGTATAATCAGGTGTAAGAATAGAAGATGTCATATAGACAAAAGTAGGTGGCCTAATACTCCTTCAAAAGGTACATAATAGTGCTTTGAGTGTCAATGAGACCAAGATAATGCGCTGCCTATATCCTCTTCTCAAAGATAGTGTGGAGTCAGGAACAGTAGGAAAATGGATACTTAATATAGAGGAAGTGCCATCATCATCAACCACATGTTCTGGGGGAGGAGAAACATAGTTAGTGGGAGAAAACTTAATGTAGCATATATGATATATTTGCTACTCATTCTACCCCTATTATTAAGTTTGATAATCTTTTTTAACCAAGTATACAAAAATAACCTACGCACTGATATATATGACATGTAGTTATGTGTTTTTCAATTTTCAATAATACACTTTTGACCAATTTTGAATTTTTGAATTATCTCATTTTTCAGCCTAAACTACTCTCTCTCTATACGGCTAACCTCCTCCCCTAACTGGCGGCCAACCCTCCTCCATCCCTCTGCCGCCTGCCAGCTATCTCTCTTCCTCTGCTTCCTAGCGGCCAGCTATCCCCTTCCTCCCCTGTTTCGGGGGCCAACCTCCTTCCTCTTATTTTCCCAGTGGCCAACCCTCCTCCCTCTCGATTTCCAACGGCCAACCATCTCTTTCTCATGGCTGACCCTCTTCTTGGTGACGTCGGCCACTTACTGGCGCTCACCTAGCCCGCGGCTTACCTCTACGGATCTCTCACCGACAACTAATCTCATATCTCAACGACAACGGACAAAGTTATGGCTTCTTCTTCAAAGGTATACATTTGTGGGTTTTATTTGTTTATACTTGATAATCTATATTTAGTTTGAATTAATGAAAATAATTATGTCAATTTGTTTCTATATTTTTTATATCCAATATCTTGTTATATATTTTGTTGGATTTAATTAGTTATAAATTATTCAAACTTCCTTTAGTTTAATTGCACACAACTTTGTGAAAGAAATATATAATTCTATTGAATGAAAAAAAAATAGTAATAGTTTGAATTGCTTCAATTGATAAGTTTATTTTATTTATTCTTTACGATAAATATGTTTTGAATTGGAATTTTGAATCAATTGTTAGGATATTTTTAATTAATTTTTTATGTGATTCTTACTTTTTAATATATACAATTAAGATAAGTTGAAATAACCCCATAATTTAATTTAATTTAAAGTATTAACCTTTGAAAGTTAAAATTTAATAGAATAATTAATAGTACTCTATAGCATAAATAATGTTGGATGCATTCTAATAAATGAATAAATATATAAATAATTAAATATTCAACATATTCTATGCTATAGATAGAATTGGACGCATTCTAATAAATTAATAAATATATAAATAACTAAATATTCCACACATTCTAATGAATTAGACATTTATAATGTTGGAATGAATTTTAATGAATTGGATACATTCCAAATGAATTTTATATGTGATCTTTAATGAAAAGATAAATAATAAATTTAATACCCTCCTCGTCTACCAAAAGCTTACATTGTTTTTTATGGCACGGATTTTAAGAAATTGTAGTGATGTAAAGTGAGTGAAAATAATAAAAATATATTAATGGATAGTAGGAGTAAAATATAGGTAATATGTGATTATTTTATAAATAAGTTGTAGATTAAGGGTAGTTGATGTTTCCAAAAATGAAAAATACAAGTTTTTGGTGGACGAAGAGAGTAATTAAATGATTGTTGGGATATTTCTAATGAATTGGATGCATTCTCCATGTGTTTTTTATTTTGAGGATTACAATAAATAGAAATAAAAATAAATAAATAAATAAATAAATAAATATTTTCAAATTTTTCTGTTTTTAAACTCTAGTTGATCTTGTTTGTATATCTTAAATATTATTCATCATTATATAAAAACTATGCGCATGATTTGCATAATTACGAGTATATAATCCAACATGAAATGTTATTTTGTTGGATTTAATTTGTGTCATTTTGACATTAATTCGTATAGATACTGAACATTTGAATATGAATTGTCCGTATAGATAGGGTTTCTCTTTGAATGTGAATTAAGCGTACAGATATGTAATAATTTACCATTAATTATTTGCAATATGGTAGTTGCATAAATTAGGTGTTGTTTGAGTTTGAGCATGATTTTAGTGTCGCAATTTTGACCATAATTTTTTTGTGTCACGATTATCTTCGTGTCATGATTTTGAGTTTGAGCATGATTTATATAACTTGAGTTGAGTTGCATGTTTTAAATATTGTTAATTGAATATGGTGGTAAATTTGAATCTGTTTAGATAATCGAATATGATTTTAGAATATTTATTGATGTTAGATTATTGTTGTTGCATATTTATTGAGTATATTCATAGATTGTTTAAAATTGAGCATATTTGTTATTTTTTTTTTATAAATAGAAAATAATCGAATTCTTAAGGCTCCGCATCAGTAAATTGATCGTCCGCAATCAACACGTACATCAAACCAATTATTTCAAAAGGATCATATGAGACCGAAAGATATGGGCAAGGAACAATTGGTGGGTAGGTTTAGGAAATGGTGATTCGATCACTTAGTTGGTTGGGAAACTAGGATCCAAGTCTAACATGAGTTTGCACCATGTGGTCTCCCGATAGATTATAAGCCCCCATTGTGAAGATCATGAGCTCGATTTTTATGAATGGAAGGAAAATTTGTTTTCCTTTTCGGACTTTGCACTCGTGACATGTTTGAGTTTTGTACGTCATCTTCGACAAGAAACCGAGTAAGATCCGCAACATGTTGAGGTTTACCAAAGGTTTGTTGGTGACGGAGGACTAGTACAGAGAATCTAGGTGTGAGATTCTTCGATACACACCGCTAGTTGATGATGAAGATAGTAATCTATACCTACAGTGGCCCACGCCTTAGTTCTCTAACTATTCGCGCTTGAAATCGACTTGTCACGACCTTTGGATCCGTGGATTTTGACCTTAATTGACGATTTGGACGCGTTTGCCAGATTTCCATGGGTTACCTATGCATATAAGATTCTCCAATACTACATGTTGAATATGAAAACCAAGGCAAAATACCACTTCTACGGACCGTCATTGACACTATATATTTAGTCACTACAGATCATTCTCGATCTGGGCGCGACGGTTGTGAAATATATCCCAAGGTATGCGTATCCCAAATGCATGAGGTGAAAGTTCACGAAGAAGATTGAGGAGAATACACAACCCCTGTTCGATTGTGATGTATTATTATTGTTCAATAAGTTTTTATTTATTTATTATAAAATATTTTTTTATTGAAAATATAATAATATGTCTTGGTTTATTATAGGACAACTATTTATAGAGATCATTCCAAACGACTATGAGAGGAGCCCATCGTACTATACATCCTCTTTATATCACGGCGCTAGACGTGAATTACATGAAAGCCACTACCATTTGTATGACCGGGAACAACTTCCGATCCACATTAGAGCACAACCCCGCCGCGTTCTAGAGCGAGCCTTGTCCGATCGCGGTAGTTAGTCGGCATCCACGCAAAGACGAGGGCATATACCTTTATTGTTGATAAGGATAATTAAAATAAAACTAATTAACAATTAAATAATAAAAATTTAAATTTTATTAAAAATAATTAAAATAATAATTAAAATGGTGGTTCTAGGATTTTAATTAATTAATTAATTATAACTATTATAATAATTAAAAATAAAATAATTTTCAGATTGAATCGATCATTATCGGTTTAACCGACAATTGAAAAAAAAATTAACTTTGGAATCGAACACCGAACCGATAATCAAACATTTGATTTTTGTTTTAGGTTCTAACCGAGAACCAAACATCATTTATACAATCCTAGGTATAAATTACTAGATTAAATGTCATGTATTAGTATAGAAATCTCCTTCATTGAGATTAGACGAAACCTTTCATTTTGGACCAATAAATACCACATGAATCATAGAAGATGATTGTACTTCAAATCCACAAAAGCTTTTACATAGAATTACAAGTTTCCACTTTCTAACAATATAGAGACATGTATATAGAAGTCTTGTTATAGTTAAAATAGCAAGTTAGTGGTAATTCATTACACTTTCTCATCCTCAACGCTTCACACAAGTGGATCGAAAAGCAAAAGTAAAAATCATTGTATAAGTCTCTAAACAAAATGAAATGATCTAGCAATAGTGTCCATTGCGGCATCTAAGTGCACCGGCGCTGCGCGTGAGTCTTCCAACGAATGATCCCGGCCTGTACTTGATCAAATTCTCCCCAGTCAATGGACTCTTTGTATGTTTCAACGGCGGGCCCGACTCTCTAAAGTAGGCCCCGTTTGTAAACAAATCTCCCTCCGACCGCCACTGCCATTTCATCCACTCGCTCTCCTGAGCGTAGTCCCTCTTAGTTACCTGCAAGCAGTGACGGGGCCAGAAAATTTTAGCAAACAATTTTTTTTTGTATATATAGTTTGTAGGACAGTCGTTACCTCTTTAGTGTAACGGTAGTTGGAGGCTCTGAAGCGGTTGCCCTGACTGATAATGGTGGGGTGAGCGCTGCCGCCAATGGCGTAGAGCTCCCAGTGGGAGTAGTCATTGTTGACGACGTGGACGAAGCCCCACCGTACCCTGGGCATGCGCTGGATGAGCCCGATGCCGAATCGGTTGAAAGCGACCGTCACTTGCATGATCACATCTTTGGAGCTAAGGTCGTTTGCCCCCAACAGCATCACCTGTGATGGTGGAGAAAATAATTACTTCCTCCGTCCATGATAAGTGTTTCAAAATTGCTTTATTCGGCGTCCGTATAAAGTGTATCACTTTTCTTTTTTAGAACACTATTCATTATTGTTCAACCTCGCAAATATCCATTATTTACCAAAAAACCATTTTACACATAATGAGAGCAACACCTACCAACAATTTTATTAAAACTCGTGCCATCAACCAGGGATATATTTATGGTGAATGGATGGAGAATATTTTTGATATACCTATAATATCCTTACTTATTTTTATTTTATTTTACTTTGACCTTTTTTTTGGTAGGGATGGGGGCAAGTTTCTACTTACATCGTTGTGGTGGTTGAATTTGCAGTTAGAGATAGTGACGGCAGTGGAGCCCTCAATCACATCAATGAGGCCGTCAGTGGCCTTGGAAAGAGAGATGTGGTCGAGCCATACATTGCTGGAGCTGAACACGGTGATGGCGTCGCCGTCGCTCTGCGTCCGCAGCCCGACGTGGTCCACCGCGTCTCTAATCGTGCCGCCGCTGGCGGGGACGATGTTGTGGATCCAAATGTTGTGGATGATGACATTCTGGACGAACTGGAGCGTGAGGCCTGCTCCGTAGGCGATGTGGACTTGCACGCCCCGACCGTCGATGGTCTTGTGGCTACTTATGATTAGCTCTTGGTTGAGCTTGATCACCATACTGTGGGCGAAGATGATCCACAACGGTTCACTCTGCGTGACAGCATGACGCAAGGTGCCAGGTTTGGGATTGACCATATCGCCATCTGACGGATCGTGCACCAAGTAGTATCTCCCTTCTTTTCCTCCGGTTGTTCGGTACCCGAACCCGGCACCACAATCAGCTAGCCTCTTTCTGTGCTTATTCCAGTTGGGGTCGCACCGCCAACAACGATCGATGGGGTTGGTCGCCTTGCACCCTTCTTCATTAATTAGATTTCTCCTTGTTGCATTATTCATACCAATCAAGGTCCTGCATGCACGATTTAAGTCTAGAATTTAGACACAAACAATTTCAATACTACTTTTGGGGATAATATCATACATGCTATTTGTAAGTAAGTCATCTAACAAAAAACAAGCAAAAATGATATTGCTTATAGATTATTATGTCTAATATTATTTAGCTAGGAAAATATGCAAACAAGACAATTTTTGTAATATTATACATATATAATTCTAACAAAGCACTTACGATCGATCTTGGGCGATCGTATCTCCACAATTAGCATCGAATTTACCTAATTAACCCAAAAAATTAACGAACTTACTTGCCAACTAGCATATTGAAATCATCGGTCACACCCTCGGGGTTGGAATTGAAGGACTTCAAGGATTCCTCATACGAATCTGCAGCCCTCTTTTGCAAATATTCGTCGAAATCGGCTATTTTAGCATAAGCTGTGATGGGCACCAGGATGCACAAAAGGAATATAGATAATTTATAACTTGTGAGCGCCATTGAGTTGTCATTTTAACGTTTTTTTTGGAAATATTTTTTATATCATTATTTTCTCAGTAGCGAACCACTGGAAAAGTTCGCACCAGTGATTCGCCTTGCTGCTTATCGCTGTCGGAGACAACAATGAAGATTTACAAAGGAAATGGTTGGCTTTTATAAGTAGATGTTTTGAAAAATATAAAGATAGATAAATAATTTTAGACCACAGAAGGAAAGTGAAGAGTTGAGAATGATTTTGGCCCGAATAATGTGCATTTATGTTGAGAAGTTTAAGGTTGTTTGTTCGTTGCCATCAAATTTTGACTGTACTATTCTTAAATCTAGGAGTATGCTAAAATGAATGTGGTATGTTTGTTTTGTGCTTTATTTTAATAATTAATTGTTTGTGTATATATCGATAAAAATAGTATTTTGGAGTATTCCTTTTTGTTTCTGTTGTATCTAATGTTTAGTTTGATGACGTTGATTTTATGTGTAAATTTATCATAGAGGTATGACTAAAATGTTTTAATAAGTTAAAAGTTACATCCTGAAGTATAGGGGTGTCTAACGGTTCGGTTTGGTTAACCGAACCAATTTTTCGTTAACCGACCAATTTTTCCGAAAAAGTGGAACCGAAACCAACCGCTTTAAATTTTCGGTTAACCGAAAACCGATCGATTCCGGTTCGGTTTTGTTAACCAAAAACCGAATTAAATTAATTAATAATAAAATAATAATAAAACAAATAAAATAATAATTAAAATAAATAAAATAATAATTAAAAACTGAAACTTATTAAAAATAGATAAAATATTTAACAATAATTAATAAAGTAATAATTAAAAATTGATTTTCATAATTTTTAATTAATTAATTAGTAATTGAAATAATAATTAAAAATAAAAAACGGTTTTTCGGTTTTTCGGTTCCGAACCGTTCGGTTATCGGTTAACCAATAACCGAATTTTTTTTCAACTCTGGAACCGAAACCGAACCGATAACCAAATTTGTCGGTTTTCGTTAACCGAATTTGGAGTTTGTTCGGTTCCTGCCTAATCGAAACCGAAACCGTTTGACACCCTCTTCAAGTATGTATGCAATAGGATACCATGATTGTTTGAAATTAACCCATATATTTGGATGGATATTCAATCTTAGTTTAAAATTTATATGGTGATTTATTATTGTCAAGATAAATGCCATTAACTTATGCATTCACATACATATTAATTTTTGAGTTGGGGATGATATTGAGATTTATATCATAGTCTATCACTCTTATAAAGGTAAAGAACATAATTTAGCTATGATGTCCGTGGTTCATGTTGGGAGAATTATGTCTTAATCAGATATTTTGATTACATCCCAAAATTCGCTAATGTTTGCCTGTTGATGTAACTTATGTTATTCATTTGTTTTGAAGTTAGCCGTTTTATCAAGGTTTCAGAGAAGAACTATCACCGATAGACCTAAGATTGAAAGAGTTGGCAAGATCGAAGTTAGTCATGCGATAGGGCTATCGCACCAGCCACCGATAGAAGCTCAACCAAGGATCACGATCAAGATTTAAGATTGAAGTCGACAACCGATGTCCAAGGCTAAAGTAATCACCGATGAACATAACTCGGAATAAAGTCAAGATTGAAAATTGAAGTCGAAGACTCGATGGTCTTTGAGCATAGAAGTCGTTATGACTAAGTGTCATACCAAAGAAATGACTATCCTAGTTGGGAAGCAAAGTTGGTGACCGAAGTCAAATGTGGTGATTGAAGTCAAAGTCGGCTACCATAAGTCAAAGTGCTATCTATAGTCAAGCTTGTGATAAATAGTCAAAGTCGAGGATATCAAGTCAAAGTCGTCGATGAAAAGTCAAAATTGACTATCTATACGTCAAATTTGAAAGAGACATACTGACTCAGGTTCCCAAATTGACAAAAGAAGGAGTCCACCATCGATGAAAGATGGAGCAGCCTCGACCGCCCAACTCAAGTCAACGATCGATAAAATACTGAGTCGGCTCAACTAGAAAACACGGAGATTTTTACCTTGAGTGTTTGACTTACCACGTTTCAGTAGTGTATACATAGAAAACCCGACATGTTAGAAGACCTTTTAGAATTATAGAGCTACAGCAGTATGATGATACGACTTGACAAATGACGCACGGGATTCAAACGGAAGAA
Source organism: Salvia rosmarinus (assembly GCA_036937905.1). Classification (NCBI taxonomy): domain Eukaryota; kingdom Viridiplantae; phylum Streptophyta; class Magnoliopsida; order Lamiales; family Lamiaceae; genus Salvia; species Salvia rosmarinus. Next base: position 19,136,371 of record CM072822.1, on the reverse strand, counting down.
TTCAAGCGACAAATATAAGGATGTGATTGGTGCTCCTCCAATGATACTATTTATCGCCTTCTTTATAAATACGCATAAAATCCAACATTTGCGGTGTTATCGAAACAATGCACATTCTTATTCAAAACTCAAGAACTATCATACATCGATTTTGAAGAAGAAATTTACAGCAGGTTATCAAGAAACCTTCGTGAGCTCAAATATTTTTATCACCAAGGTTTCAAGATGCACTTTCTTTAAGTCTAGGATACTACTTTGTAGATCTTAAACCTAGACATACTAAGTTTGTCGCATGTGATAGCTCGCTTTTATTGGTAATGAATGAATCTTACAGCTTTTCTAATAATATTTTTCTTCTTACTTTAGTTTTAAACTGTAAAGCAAGCGTTAATGGCCATGAAGAAGGCACGATGTTTGAAGAATATTTGAATGTTGATCACTAAAATCCTAACAATATAATATCGTAACTAAATGGTGTCTATTGTAGTCAAATAGTAAGAAGAATATCGTATTCTCAAGGATATCACAATAATACAACAAATAATAAACACACACGCATCACATTATCCTGGTAAACAAATAGGTGTATGAAGTTTTGATAAAAACTGAGAAAGTAAAATGATAAAAGAATAAATAGATCTGAAAAATAATAAGATAAAAGATCGATCCTATGGTATGTAATAAATTAACAAAATTCAAACAATCAATCTATAGCACTATTAACCAAAATTAAGTCAATTCACATGAAGAATCATACGATAACTACGATCTTGGATCGGGCAACATATAATAGTAGATTAATGTATATCATATCTTCACTGACTCAAGAACACATAAAAACTCCAAAAACATATAAGATTTGTTTTCCTACAATTAATTCTAAACCGTCAAGTTTTTAGATTAATTATATTATGAATTCTTGAGTTCGATTACCCAATTAAAACCGCTATATCTTTAATCGTAGTTAGCTTGCATCAATAGTAATCGTGTAAATAGGCTACATAGATCAATCATATAATTACTACTAAATCATACAAATCCTAGAATCAATATGGATTTAGTTACTCATGATAACAAATAAACAAGAAGAAAGAAAGAAAATATAATTAAAATAAATAAATAAAACTCATGTAGATATTCTACAATGAAGATCTTAAAGACAAAACTTGAAAATAAATTTCTAGATTATTTCAAGAAACTCTAAAATAAAGAAAACACTAATAAATATGAAAAGAATGAGGATCCCATATAATATCAAGACGGAGTATTTATAGGTGAATGAGGCTCCTTGAACCAAAAAATGAAAATAAATCCTAGATATGCTAAAAATACAAGGAAAAGTGGAAAATCATAAAATGGCAAAACTAGAAAAAGATTAAAAATTTCTACTTTATTCATAGATCGCCCCTCAGATCGCACGATTTTTGTTTCGCTCTTTCTCTCTCATCCGAACTCAGATTTACGATCCATCTGCACCTACAGACTCCCTCAAACTATAATTTAATCCTATCAACTTTTAACTCTTCAATTCATTATCCATTTATCCTGAAAAAATGACAAAAGTTGTTTAATAATATCATTTGTCACGATATATTATAAACTAAGCAAATACTTATTTCAAACATGATTTCTACCATCAAAATAAGCCACAAATAGTCGATGCTCGAAATAGTATTGAGCACTATTATACTATTGATTGTGAGGTACATGATTCAAAATATTGCTTTTATGTTGTTCATGTTTCTCGCTCATTTAATAAATGATTTTATGTTTTATTGTTCCTAAACCTAACATTTTTTTTTCAATAAATGATTACTTTTAGAATATCTCTTCATGGTTCAGGTTATTTTTTTTGTCTCTCTCTCTCTATATCTCTCTTCTTTCTAACTCCCATTTTAAATTTGAATTATTTAGTTTATTATATAAAGCACGGTTGCCCTATACAAGAAGAAGAGATATGATGAAGAATAGTGAAAGATGCAATAGCATAATTGAAAGAGAAGAAGGATAGGTGCAGTTAGAGATGTCAATAGGCGGATTTTACTCGAATCAGAACCAACAAATAAGTATTGGTTCTGGTTCTAGAACGGACCCATCAGATACCGGATCCGGACCGGACTAGGAGCATCAGCTATAGGTCTGAAGCGGTCCGGATCTCAGTGGGTCTGGAACCATAACCGGACCAGAACCAAAACAAAAACCGAAATCGTTGCTTTAGAATTTAATGGGTTATGAGTTATTCCAAATTGATATGGATAAAATCGACTCACTAACAAGCCTACTTAAGCTTAGGCTTGTCGATAGAAGGATTTTACTCGGATCAGAACCAATAAATAAGTATCGATTTTGGTTCTAGAACCGGAACTGGACCAAATCGAACCATCAAACTATGGATCTAAACGATCCAGGTCTAAAGCGGGTCTAGAACCGAAATTGGAACCGTTGTTTTAATTTTTAATAGCCTATGAGCGATTTCGGATCATTACGGTATAACCCACTCATTGACATCCCTAAGTGCAGTATCGAAGAAAAGAAGAGAAGTTACCAATTTCTAGTTATTATAATGTTGTCATTCCTTCTGGAAGCTACTCTTTTGTTTCTAACTTTCTTTCTTCAAAATCTCACACTTCTTCAAAGATGTAAAAAGTGTTGATTCAATTCTATGTATTTGTTGTAGATTTTATTTTGCAGTTTTAATAAAATGTGGGATTGCATTTGTACTAATCTTTGGGGTTTATTTTATGTTTCATTGTTCTACTTTGGATAATTGAGATTTTTTGTATAAATTTTAAAATTAAAAACTATAAAAAACAAAAGTGATGCGACAAATTATCAAAGAAATTTTTCGAAGCTAAAAAACTAAATAAAATAAATAAAACTTTAAAAAATTAACAAAATATTTTTCATCGCTAAGTTTAGACAAAAATCAACGATGTCAAGTTAGCTACGGGTGTTTAAGTCGGCAGTCTATCGCTAAATCTATGACAAAGTCTGTTTCATCATTAAATTTTATAGCGACCAATGATTTAGATTGGAAATCGGTCCCCTGTGATTATGTCTCTAATTTAGTTTAGTGACGGTATTTCATAATTTAGCGAAGACAAAATCCGTTGCTGATGGACTGTTTTTTTTTATAGTGTAACCTTTGATATTTTTTCCAAAGTTGTGTAGCTAATTGACTATTTACAATCCAAGTAATACCGAAAATTTTGAAATAAGGCCAAGTTGAAGGAGCAAAATTGTTTTCTTATTATAGCTAGTGTGCAAATCATCGAGTTTTGAATGGAAATAACATTACATTATGTTTATTGTCATAGTAAATGATAATTTCTTTATATCATGACAATATTTCTGAATCTGATATGTATCAATCATACTCCGACGAATTTTGAGGAAAAATAATTTTATGTTGTAATTGATTAATAGAAATTTTAAAAACAACATTATATTTGGTTAGAGTTCAATCACCCTGAACTATTGATCTTGATGGAGCATGGCGATGAAGCGAAACAATGAGGCTAGAATTCAGCCATCCGAAATTATTGATCGTGTGGGCGTACAATGATGAACCAAAATAATGAGAATATGATTCAGCCATAAGAACCCATCTAAAATGTTAAAAAAAAAAATTGGTAACTTTTGTATGTAACTTCTTTTATGTATATGAAAGATTTTTATCTTGATTTGTTACATTTTCTTCCCGTTAACACACTCCCAAGTGTATAATTTTGTTCCACGAATTCTTTCATAATGTGTTCATTTTCGCAATACATTTATTATTGATTTCTTCATCATATAATTTTTCTCTTACACATTGAAGGATTTAGACAATTTGAAGAAATAAAACATTATATTTTGATAGAATATGTAATTCAATTTGCTCAAGCAAAAATGTAGCAAGTGCAAACATGTCTATTGGGGCGCTGAACGAGGGTGTGAAGTGTATGGGGGGATCTGATTGAATTTTTTTCTAGCTTTTTCAACCTTATCGATAGTGTAACTGGGTCAGGCGTCGAACTCTTTGATGACAAGAACTACCAATTAACGAGATGTAGCTTTAGACTTAATGTGTTTGTGAATGAAATGTGGTGAAACATAATGAATTTCTCTTTTAGATACTTAGAAATATTAAAATAACTCTAGGCATAAGCAGGATGCATGCGAAGTCACATTGTTGCGGGTGCCCAGTTAAGTCTCGAGTTTACCCTTATATGTTGAAGTTAACATATGTGAGATAAGGAATGGAGCAGATAGAAACATAAATGATACAAGGATTTAACGTAGTTGGAAGAAACTCCTCATATATCTACGAACTGACGAAAATGTGAATCTCAATTAAGCTTAGAATTATTTGTTTTATACTTCAAAGAGAAATGATGTGGATCTTAGTAATCATGATATCGCCAGCTTCTTAGGTTATCGTGTTATGATTTCTCACATTTGTGTTCACCAAGTTCATCTTAGGTTACTTGCTTATTGCCTCACCCAAACACATTTGCTTTCGAGATAGCAACACCTTTCTCCTTACTCACGACTTCATCATAACTTCTACCTTGTCTACAAGATATATCAATATTTGCTCCAACATTTGATATAGTTAAGTCGATATTACTATAGGTTTGGACCCGAACAAGTAAAATCACTTTGAAATCGGATTTGAGACAAGTTTGAGTATATAATTATAAATAGGTCCGATCATTAATCTACATGCCCACATGATTTTCTTCTACTTTTAATATTTTGTTATTTATACTATTTATTATTAATGTTTACTTGGTAATATTAAGCTTATTGAGACGAATAAGCAATTATTGTAGAATTTTACATTTATGAATTTAAATGAGTTCGGATAATTAATCAGGTTTGGAAGGGGTATGAATATATACATTCTAGACAAGTCCACGTGGCTAAAATAATTCTCATAATTTTTATTTATCCTCACGCTCCGCCGCGACCAATCATTGTGAAGGGCTGAACCATAGCCTCATCGTTTCGTGTCATTAGTGTGTTTTGCCGCGATCAACAACTGAAATGTGACTGAACCCTAGTCAAATATAAAGTGTCTTATAAATTTATTCTTATATATTATTACTCTAATCAAGTATAAAATGTCTTATAAATTCTACATATAAATAAGAATTCTTCGTTAGAACTCGACCTCATAGAACTTATAAAGAAAATCCAAAAGATATTATTTCCTTTAAGGACAGATCTAGGATAAATAAATAAATAAATAAAATCTATTACAACATAACATGATGTTTTGTCGAAATTCAAATAAGAATGAAAATTCTGTTGGAAATTCTTGACCTCATCTAACGATACGCAATGAAAATATACCAAGAAACAGATCTAGATCTACAATTAAACATGCGATGAGCCCTATGAACACGTTAGATAGAGAACTTACGATTTGCAACGCCCAAGCTTCCAATGAATCCGCAAGGTTGTCTCCACAACTATGGTATCCACGTGTATGCAAATCCGATGCGGAACAATTCCTCAGATAAATTCGTGCAAAGAAAGCCAAGAAATCTCGAATGAATTAACGGTAGTTCTCTAAGATTATGTTTCGTGTTTACGCTCTAACATCTAAACTTATGTGACCTAAAGAATGAATTCTCTCTATTTATATTAAATAGAGCGACCCATTAAAGCTCTAGGTTATACGGGCTTATATTTTAGTTCCGCTTTAATTAATTAATAGTCAAACCATTAATTAACTAAAGCCCATATATCTAATTTAGCCCATAATCTTTCAATCTTCCACTGACTAATATTAGATAACTTACCGCACTATGCATACCCTTGAGCGGATTAAACAATACACTGATAGTGTGACCCAACAGCCCCCATTATCGATGATGATCGACACGTCGCTTAGCGCTCAAAATAAATTTATAACCTATTGCCCATCACAAAGCGAGCCGCCGATAAGTATAGGGTCGATCCCACGAGGAGTTGGTGTAGCAATCTCGATGTCACGATGTCACTTAAAAATGACGAGAGGGTGTAATTATCTCGATCACTATAGGTAGACTAAAATAACCCTCAAACAAACTCAAAGGAATATCAAATAATAAGACGAGTCGGCTTGGGCAACAACTGCGGAAGACGATTAACACTCGGTCCTAGATGCAAAGGTTTTCTACATGACATGCATCAACCGTTATAAGAGATATACGTCGTGACCTCGTTGTCACGCTGGCCACGCCCACGACGCACCCTCCAAGTCTATCCTTTCGTGTAAAGAAGGCAAGGGACACCCTATGCAAACTATCTAACCCGTAATGCCCACGCACGAGGACACCTCAAGACATGCAAGCCTACAGCAAATAAGCATGATCTAGATGGACCCGTGATTGCAAAGGCAATGCATGACTACTCCAACTCGCCCACACCATCGTATTATTTGGGACGCGGACACCGACACCTTAATCCAATTATTACTTGCAACCCTTCCTTACCCACTATGTTATTTGCAACTAACACACCGAGTTTGGTTGTTATATATCGCCCAGACCTAGTGCTTCGGGAACACACGCATGCGCATCGTAATGCCCTACTTAGACCTCTCGAGTTATATTAATCATGCTCCACTTAGTCACGCCCAAACCGTAATAAAGACTTAGCTAGACATAAAATAAACAATCATGCAATGCTTAAGTGAAACCATAATTAAACGGAACCAACTTACTATTACTTGAACGAAATAGAACGGCGAGCCCAAAGTGCCACCGGCAAAACATACGACAAATCGAATTAAAGTGTTTGCTCCGAAGGGACTTAATGTACGTGGTGGTGGGGTGTGATTATAATTCTGATGCTAAGAAAACAGAACAAGGGCGTGGAAGAGACGCCGTCGCGCCTTCATCCATATATATAGGCCGAGAGGCCGACGATGGTAATGGCCCATGGGTTGACAACTGGTAGGTTTCCTGTTGATCGGCGATCTTTCCTCGCCTGCACGGATCCGAGGTGATCTCTCCGGATTTCATGAGATTCGGTCAACGCACATCCTTTCCTGATTTAGCGAGATTCGCCTGCATCTCACGATCTTGCCCATTAGCTCTCTCCCACTTCTCTCGCCTCCTTCTTCGCCTTGGTCTCGGTTGCCTTCTTCACTCCGCTGCCCATTAGCTACCCTTCCGAGATTGAACTTGTGCGGTCTCAGAAGGAGGTCACACTGGAAACGGAACACCATCAAGGGTTAAAGCCTGTGCCGTGAGCTAAGCTCCTCGTGCCCTCGAGGTGCATCGTATCTCTATTCATCCGCCGCAAGTTCCACTCCTTCGCCCATTTCGCCTCGCCTTGTCCCTTGCGCACCAATTTGTTTTCTCGCACACAAACACAACAAGAAAGACACAAAAGACTCGATCTGACCTAGACAAGACACGTAAAAGGAGCACAAAACTTGGGCTCACACACGATACACTTTAAACATGCTTGTCCTCAAGCATGCACGCTGCACTTCCCAAGACAAAAGAAAGAAAGAAAAGACACCAAATGTAAAAGGTTAGCACATTTCCACCAAATAGACACTCGCCAATATAAGCTTCATCGTAATCAAACTGCAATTCAAGTAGACTCCATTCAAGCAACGACCATCAAACAAGTCAAAATACGAATTTGAGCATATTGGGCATTTTCCTTACCAACACTCGCACTCTTGTGTATAAAGCTAGTGTATACGCCAGACATCTTTCATTTCGACTATGCCATCGGCTTCATGTGTCTCTACCATCTCCACCGCTTAGACAAAGTTTTAAACATTCATCCTTAGGTCTTTTATTTGGTTGTAATGGGCTTAAGACATAGGTGGGAAATTTTTCGAACGAGGCTAAGGTCATCACGGACTCAGATTCGAGGAATTTATTTTGTCCTCCATGGATTTCCTTTTCGCTTTCTCTTACGGACCTCAAGACAACCATCTTAGGACTTCATCAATATATATTCTTTTATTTCAAGTCCTTCATTTTTCTTTCAATTCGGTACCTTCTTTATATTGGGTATTTGGCCAATTTCTTTGAAATTCGTAAACCCTTTTTTCTCGCCCATTACGAGGCTACTTTGTTCTTCCCTTTTGTTCGCCTTCTCTCTATTAGCTCCCGAGTCTAATCGACCGGTGAGGCTTCTTTTTCCGTGCTAATTTAAGTGAGTGAAAGAAATTATTAAGCTCATAATGAACGAGGGATTAACATTAGGTAGGACATTTTGCTCGGTGGGCTTTTGAAAGAAAATTGCCTAAGTCATCTAAATGTTTTAGCTAAGTCAATAAGGCCTCGACATAAGAGCGCACGCAAGTTCTAGCAAAAGCCTAATGAAGATGTCAATAATCACACAAGAAAGGAAACCGTGTTGATCAAGATACAACAGCTTAAGCTCAAATCTCACCATGTGTGCTCAAATTCAATTCGTCATCCTTATTTACATACGGTCATGCTCAAACGTAATTCCTAAAACTACTAGCATTATTCACAACAAAGCGAAATACAGACAATCAATCCCACCAATTTAAACATGCCAACCGACACAAAAATTTAAAACCCTCCCTCACTCACACACTTTGCGCTGAGCAAAGTGGGTGAACAAGAGGAACACAAACAACAAACAACTAAACGAATCGAAGGTAGGCAATCCCCACTCACACACTTTGCCTTGGGCAAAGTGGGTCGAGTGGGACCGACTCTTAACTCAAATAACGAACAGATGCAACTCCTTCATCACACACTTTGCCTAGGCAAAGTGGGTGGGAAAGGGTCGACCACCAACAACAACAAAAAAAACAAAACAAAAACAAACAACAAAACAAAACAAAAACGAAACAAAACAGAAACAAAAACAAAAGGGAGGATAAAGGTCAAGGGAAGCCGGATACCGAATCCAAAGGGAAAAGTAGGCATCATGGGTCGCTTATGTTGTTCCTCTATCCCGGTCAAGCGGGCTTTAATGTCCTCATCTTCTTCCTTGCTATCCGGAGGTTCCCGTAATTATACCAACACAACACCACACGCAAAACAGGGGCAAAGCCAAATAAAAACAAAAGAAAACAACAAAGAAAGCAAATAAAATACCAGGTTGCCTCCTGGTCGGCGCCTTGGTTATCATCGTGGCTCGACCAGACCTCTTCATTACCCTTCCCCATCGGGGCTTGCACTGACGCAGTCCCCGGATCTATCTCGTGATGCCCATAGTAAGCTTTCAGACGCTGTACATCGACCTTGAAGGTCTTTCTTGTCTTCGTGTCTGCGACCGATGTACCCATTCGGAAATCGAGTTTGACTTCATACGGTCCGCACCACTTTCTTGTTAACTTGCTCGGCATTAATTTAAATCGAGACCGGCATAAAGCACCAATTGACCTTGCTCGAATGCCTCGCTTTGATATCATTCGGATGCTCCATGGCCTTGAAGATGTTAAAGGTCACCGCCTCGCCGTCAATTCACAGAGTTAACTTGCCCGTGTCGCAATCAATCTCGGTTCGCCGCCTTCATGAATGGTCGCCCAATAACATAACCGAGGATTTGTTACCCATCGTGCCCATATCCGTAACGAGAAGTCCGCCGGAAATATGAGTTCTTCCACTTTGACCAATACGCTTCGATGATTCCTTCGGATGACGCTGACCGCCTTCTAATTCGATAACCACTGTGTTGGCTTCGTGGTTCCTACTTTTAATTGTTGAACATTGACAAGGGCATGATGTTTATAGATGCCCCAAACCAAAGATGGCCCTTCGATCCTCGCTCGCTTATTACGCAGGGAATGAAAACATCCCCGGATCTCCACACTTTCGGCACTCACAGTAGGACCGCTGGATACATTTTCTCCCATTTGAAATTTTGCATCATCTTTGTATTTCACCTTTCTTGTGCACAATTCTTTCATGAACTTTGCCCACTTCGCATCGTGCCTGCAGAGCGATGACGAGCGGTATATTTATTTCCACCTTCCAAACACGCGATACATCTCACTCATTTCTTCCTCTTTACGGTTCTCGCCAACTGTTCGGAAAGAGAGGTAAAACCTTAGATTAGGTTTGACATAGGCCGCTCAATGATTACATCTTCTTTTCCACCTTTTCCTGGTGGTTCCACATGATCATCTTCGCCTCGATCAATGCGATCCGTGAGATCCTCTACTTCGTGCATGACCGCGTCGCCTTTAGGCATGAAAATTTTCTCTGTAGTTTCTTCCCGCTTCTTAGGCTACGCTGCTCAGTTGGGCGTGCTCGCTCACCTCTACTTGTGGAGGTAAAACCTCGCTTCTTCTCAAGGCGCCATGGCGGTCAGCACTGGGCAACTCGTTCCCAAGGCTCTGAGGCCCCTTGTCTCGACCTTGAATTTCTCGCTCTCTTGTTGAGCCTTCACATTTTCTCGTGCATAGTGTGCACAAGTTCAGCCAACGATGGCCCACCGCTTTGGTCACGCTCGATTATTCTTGTATTGTTGTTGTCCCGCCTCCGCGTCATTTGTTGTTGTCCCGCCTCACTGGTTGTTAGACCACCTAAAATTTTCGTGGTTCCTCCATCCCGGTTGTAGGTTTGGGAGTTTGATCATATCTCCTCTCGTCAGATGCCCATTACCATTTTGACCCACCGCATCGACTTCTTATTCTTCAAACAAAGTGGGACATCGATCCGTGTGATGTGTCACGGCAGCAAATTTAGCGGACTTTAGCTTTCTTTTGCCCTTGCTCGGTCCCGGTCCCGGTCCGTGTTGGTTATGAACTTGTCGAACAGTTACGAGTTTATCCGCCTTGGTCTCCACAGTTGAAGAAGTGGCGGCTTGCCTCGAACTTCCTCCTTCGTCTCTCGCTTTCTTCTACCATCTCGCCCAACGCCTAAAGGCCTCACTGGAACTTTATTCAAGATTGATCCTCCACAAGTCGCATTCACCCAAATTTTCTCTGTTGCCTCAACCCGCCATGAAATATCGATCGATCGTGATCTCGAATTTGATGTTGAGGGCATTTCACCGCAATGCTTAAACCTTCCCAAGAATCATAAAAGGTCTCTCCTGCCCATTTTGATGCCGCTATCCTTTCCTCATGTTCAATACGGGCGGCGAAAGTACTTCTCGAGGAACTTCGGTGAAGTTGTGCCCACGTGGTCACACTTCCAACGGCAAGGTGTAGAGCCATTCTCTTGCCCCATCATGCGCAGAAGCGGAATGACACTAATCTCACATACTCTCCAAGGTTTTCATTGGCGCGATAGTCCCACACGCCATCTCGAAATCTTGTAATGTTTTGTGGATCCTCCCGCATGTCATCAATCGGGAGGATTTGGATGAAGGAATGCTTCATCTCCCGCTGCTATCGATCGCGGGCAAAGTGATGCCCGCTGGCCTTAGGTTCGGTTGTTAGGAAACACCATTTCCTCAATGTCCGCTTACTTGCGTTTGTTCACCCATCGTATTGCCCTCTGGGTTCTCTTCGATTAGCCGCCTCGCAGCTTGTCGTGCCCTCCGCATCGCCGCTCTCCTCCGCCTTGCGTGCTTTTCGATCTCGTGATCGCATAAAAGTCCTCCGCTCTTCCCGCAAGGTTAGGTCGTAGCATACAATAAAGAAAGCAATATAAACTCAAGAAATAGAGATACTCATCGAATGCGCAACTCCCCAAGAACGGCGCCAATCGACACGCGCCGCTTAGCGCTCAAAATAAATTTATAACCTATTGCCCATCACAGCGTAGCCAATGATAAGTATAGGGTCGATCCCACGAGGAGTTGGTGTAGCAATCGATGTCACGATGTCACTTAAAAGGACGAGAGTGGTGTAATTATCTCGATCACTATAGTAGACTAAAATAACCTCAAACAAACTCAAAAGGAATATCAAATAATAAGACGAGTCCGCTTGGGCAACAACTTCGTGAAGACGATTAACACTCGGTCCTAGGTGCAAAGGTTTTCTACATGACATGCATCAACCGGTTATAAGAGACATACGTCGTGACCTCTGTCACGCCACGCCCACGACGCACCCCTCCAAGTCTATCCTTTCTGTGTAAAGAAGGCAAGGGACACCCTATGCAAACTATCTAACCCGTAATGCCCACGCACGAGGACACCTCAGTACATGCAAGCCTACAGGCAACGTTATGATCTAGATGGACCCGGATTGCAAAGGCAATGCTATGACTACTCCAACTCGCCCACACCAGTCGTACTATTTGGGATGCGGGACACCCGACACCTTAATCCAATTATTACTTGCAACCCTCCCTTACCCACTATGTTATTTGCAACTAACACACCGAGTTTGGTTAAGTTATATATTGCCCAGGACCTAGTGCTTCGGGAACACACGCATGCAGATCGTAATGCCCTACTTAGACCTCTCGAGTTATATTAATCATGCTCCACTTAGTCACGCCCAAACCAGAATAAAGACTTAGCTAGACATAAAATAAACAATCATGCAACAGTTAATTGAAACCATAATTAAACGGAACCAACTTACTATTACTTGAACGAAATAGAAACGGCGAGCCCAAAGTGCCGCCGGCAAAACATACGATAAATCGAATAAAAGTGTTTTCCAAGGACTTAATGTACGTGGTGGTGGGTATGATTATAATTGATGCTAAGAAAACAGAACAAGGGTGTGGAAGAGACGCATGTCGCGCCTTCATCCATATATATAGGCCGAGAGGTCGACGATGGTAATGGCCCATGGGCTGACAACTGTAGGGTTTCCTGTTGATCGGTGATCTTTCCTTGCCTGCGGATCCGAGGTGATCTCCTCCGGATTTCATGAGATTCGTGTCGTGCATCATTTCCTGGATTTAGCGAGATTCGCCTGCATCTCACGATCTTGCCCATTAGCCTCTCTCCGACTTCTCGCCTCCTTCTTCGCCTTGGTCTCGGTTGCCTTCTTCACTCCGCTTGCCCATTAGCTTACCCTTCGGAGATTGAACTTGCGGTCTCAGTAGGAGGTCACGCCGTGAAACGGAACAACTATTGGGGTTGAAGCCCAGTCAGAGCTAAGTTCCTTGTGCCCCTCGAGGTGCATCGTATCTCTATTCATCCGCCATGCAAGTTCCACTCCTTCTTGCCCATTTCGCCCGCCTTGTCCCTCAGACCAATGTGTCCTCCCACACAAAACACAACAAGAAAGACACAAAAGACTCGATCTGACCTAGACAAGACATGTAAAAGAGCACAAAACTTGGGCTCGCAATGATCTAATCAAAGTATGCACAAAACTCCCGGATCAAGCGTTGTGCAAATAACTCGATATATGACAGACGCTACGTGGAAAACAAGAACAAACCTTTACATGAAGTTTATGCAATATCCTTTCATTCATGACACACTCGATTGAGCCTAGAATTTTGCTATGTGTCTATCCCAATAGCTCAATCATTTTTCTCATCTTTATTATAAGACCCATATGATCATATTCAATTACTTTAATTGAATATATCTCTTGCATTGGCCAATGACTTTATGGTCGAATAATATAGAGAAAATAAGTGCTCGCTCGAAATTTCAATCGAGGAATGAATCTCATTCTTGGCTCAACTACCATTTTTATTTGCCTCATGAAGCACTCAATCCAAGTCGTGTCTTGCTACTTGCAAGCGTTGTCATTGGTCAAAGTGCAGCACTCAACAAACAAAATGTGTAATGACGTCAAGTCTAAGGACTATTACATACTCCACACACTAAGAAATCGTAGACATCTAACAAACGATTTAATAGTAGGGTATACCAATACTCTTCAAATTATTCATGTGTCCATAACGGATATCAAATATCACGTAGTTGCGAGAACCACTACATTCCCTAAGAATGTGATGCAGACCACATGCTAACCTATGACATATCATCAATATCCCATTCTTGATGATCATTGGTTAGGGCTATTTTAGAATTATACTTTATCACTGATGTCTCACAGCAAAAGTGACAGTGATAATTCAAGGGAACATATAAGAGAACAACGACAAACATCCAAATAATTATTCCATTAAATGCACAAAACTCATAGATAAAAACATTATATTCGATTGTGATCAAAAGTAAGTATGTCTCAACAAAAGAGTTTCTAAAACATACAAACTTTAAACTCCCACTGAATCAAAGCTAACATCCCACATGTCTAACACACAAGCTCTTACAACATCTTGGTAAAAGGGTCAGCTAAGATATCGTCAGTGGGTACTCTTTCTAATTTTACATTGTCCATTTCTATTATTTCTCTAATCGATGATATCGCTTGGAACATGTTTGTTTTATTTGACGCCTAGCATCGTACCCAACACCGATAGCTCGTCCGCCCACCATAGACTAAGAAGTATTCTTTAGTCCTTCTAAGGTACTTAAGAATAATCTTAACAGCTTTTCAATGCTCCTCACCGAGTTTGTCAAATCATCCATCATGTTAAACGATAGGCCACATCCGCCTAGTGCATATCATGGCATACATGATCGATCCTATAGCGTAAGCATATGAGATCTTTTTCATGCAAGTATCTTCTTTGTCATTAGAAGGACAATCATTCTTAGACAACTTGATGCCATGTCCCATAGGAAGATTTCCATCGAGAAATGCCGTAGCAATTTGTCTAGGTAAGTGGATTGTGATAGCCCCAACAATCTATTAGGTCTATCCCAATAGATCTTGATCCCAAAGATGTAGGAGGCCTCACCGAGATCCTTCATCATAAAGGATTTAGACAACGGTTTTCACGGATTGCATCATGGATCGGTCGCCCCCATGATCGTAATGTCATCGACATATATGACCGTGTAGACAACGTTTCCATTCTCGCTTACTATAAACGCAAGGGTCCTATTTGCTTCGACAAAGTCAAACAATTTGATAGCTCAGTCAAAACAAATATTCCAACTCCTCGATGCTCGCTAAGTCCATAAATGGCGGTCCTCGATGCATCGAGCTACGTCTTTGAATCGATGCCAATCACCGCTTCAGTATAGGTCTTAGGGTCATCATCATCCGACTCGACTTCATCATCTAGGTTCTCAACCATTAGATTCAGTCTTTGGGGTGCACGACGAGTCCTCTCGTGGCCTATCGAGTCGGGTTGTTTGCGCAGTTCATGCTGCTCATTTGAACGCGAGTAGGCTCCTCCGTGTTGATTTCCTCAACATTTTGGAGATTCTCAAAATTTCCTCATGAATTTTTGAGGTGGAGATTGTTGGATTTGTATAACAAAGCGCTTTGGTTGAGCTTGTATACAATGTTTCTCGTTACCACTATTACAATCTCCTATCCGATTTGAATACTTGATTGCATATATCGTGTCCCCTTATCTCATATATAAGTTAGATCATACAAGGTGTAGAAGATCACGTAAGTCCGTATGATTGGTCAAGCTTAATGAGATATAAAAGTTTCACACCGAGACGACTTAAGGACGAGTTGTCGGTTTAGCCGCAGATAGATAAGAAGTGACTTGACTTAGTTGCTTGTCTCATGCCGGGCACGCCTCTCGACGTATTGAAGGATCACAGTGAGATGAGTTCTTCTTTCCGACCGTCGTGAAGAACCAAGATCTCGTGACTTACGATGATCTAAACCTCGATAAGGTATTAGGTGAGTATGAGTTGTCGACCATCACTGACTTGTTATGAGTGAGGGTTATATGTTCTAACCCAAGATTCTCCGATCTTGGGTGGTGGTAGTGTCAGATGTCACGCTAGTTATCTCAGACGAGTCACCGTATCCGCTAGGACGATGACGCCCCTTAAGGAGCTCAAAAGGTTTATTGTACTAAACCCCGCAGTTGAGTTAGCTCAAGTACAATAATAAGGTTGAGTGGTACTACTTAAGAAATGAAGTTATTAATCGCTTTAAGCAATGATTACTATAAATGATTAATGGACGCTCGATATCTTAAATACGGGATTCAGAATGTCTAAGTGCAAGCCCGACTCAACTTCGGTAATAAAGGGTAAGTCAACATTCTTTCTCTAGTGGCATGATCGAATGTTTATAAATTAATTTATGTTCTGGTCGAACATAAGATAATTAATTTATTTGAGGCCCATCTTTATTCCTCGCATTTGATCCACTGGCTGGCCCATCCAGCCCATAGCTACAAGAAAATCGGTCCCCATGTGCTCAAAGGAAAGATTTTATTCTCTTTATCCCACAAGGATATTATTATATTTATGGTATATGCATAGATCCTTTCCATATAAGATTATGGTAATAATCCCGAGTGTATGGAAATAATCCCGAGAGTATGGAAATAATCCTAAGATTATGGTAATATTCCATATAGATTATGGTAATATTCCATATAGATTATGGTAATATTCCATATAGGATTAAGGTAGTGCATTATAAATATAAGGTATGAGATAAAGTCTAGGTTAATGCTCACATATTGAAAAGAAGATTTTCGCCATCTCACATATTTGAGAGAGAATTTCGAGAGCTTGGTGAGAGCATTGGGTGATTTTCCCAAGCATTCTCCATAGATCGCCCTCACTCGACGCTGAGATTGGGCAACCGGATACAGCCCGTAAGGTCAAAGCACGAGTCCGATCCGCTCGATCCGCTCATCTCGCTCCATCGACCTCTTCGCATCCAAAGGTAAACACGTAAACCCCAACGTGTTGCGATTTAATTATATAGACGCATGCTAGGTTTATAATCAATGTATGGTGAATTAAACACCCAAGATGGATCCTCGCCGAGGGTTAACATACGCTTTCCCTACACTGGTATCGAGCCCGGGATCGAATTCGCTCGCTGGATTAATTCACGCTGATTATTACGCGCTTTTATAATCGCGATTTGTCGCTCATCGTGGCTCGCTTGTTATTTTGTCGGATTTTGTTTTACACCACGAGAAAATCCGTGGTTAGATTAGATTTTATTCGTAAATCTTATCCGTAAAAGAAGAACGAAGACGAAAGAACGAAGAACTAAACGACGGAAAAACAGTCACCGGCAGCCCTCGACGGTATTCGCGAAGCGAGCCTCGCGTCGCGAGGGCGATCGCGGGCGCGGCGATGT
Organism: Salvia rosmarinus; assembly: GCA_036937905.1. Lineage (NCBI taxonomy): Eukaryota > Viridiplantae > Streptophyta > Magnoliopsida > Lamiales > Lamiaceae > Salvia > Salvia rosmarinus. The sequence goes on along the minus strand of CM072822.1, from coordinate 19,119,372 downwards.
GCGGCGCTCGCGGCACGAGATCCCCGGCGCCACGCGAGCAATCGAGCGATCGAGCGATCGAGCGATCGCGAGATACGGCCGCCAAGCAAGCGAGCGAGCTAGCTAGCGGCGACGGACGCTGCTGCGCACGGAAACCCGCGCCACGAGCGCACTCACGGTCGCGAAGTTTCGCCGCCGGGCGACGACGCCTCTCGGCAGATGTTCGGCGCCGGGCGTGGCCACAAGACGCAGCCGACGGGTCGCGGTCGTGATTAGCGATCAGCGGGTAGCCCGCGAGGAACACGCGCGCGGCGACGCAGAGCCGGGCGCTGGCCGGGCTCTCGCCTCAACGCTGCCCAAGATCGACAATGACCGTGCCCGCACCCGCTTCCGATTTTCCGTCCGCGCCGCGCACGCGAGGCCCATTTGTTGAATCCGTCCGTGCTCGCACGCGAGGCCTGTCAAGTTTAATTGCACTTTGTAAATCTATGTAATAGATTAGATTTAAATGTGCGGTGTTTCACGATCGGGCCGCGATGAACGTTTTATTTTATTTTTATCGCTCATATGCATGTCGTGGATGTTTAAATTATGCAGAGTACGTTATGTATGTTTATATTACGCCGACAAACCTTTAAGTGTTTTACGAATTGGACGCGCATAGTAAGCATGCTAGGTTTATCGCGCTTATCAAGCATATTTTAGAATTCCATGAGCATGTTTTACATGTCAATTCTATAGAAAAGCATGCTAGATTACGTGATCTGCATGGACAAACCTTTTGAATAAAAAGACTACAAGCAACCCGACAAATTAATTTTTCAAATTAAAATGTCAAGACCTCCACTTTTGATCTCTAAACAAAGTGAGACGACCGTGAGTAAACGCCCACACGCGCGGCTTGCTTGCACTGCTTATCATAAGTTTGTTAGATGAGATTTCTAAATAAAACATTTTAAATCTATTGAGAAGTGGGAGTTTCATGTAAACGCCCACACGCTGGCTTGCATGTGCGATTTTCATAAGTTCTCTGAGATAGATATAAATGAGATAACAAAAGAATTTGAATTGGAAGCGGTATGGTCCGAGTGAGTATACCAATTCTAAGAATTCATTTTCACGTTAAAATTGTGGTCAATGCTTAGACATCACCTCAAGTACAACTTCCCGCCAAGTCCCTTCTTGCGATAGTGATGTGGTCTAGTAAGGTCCAATCATTAATTTCATTTGTCATAAGGATAAGTTGACATGGATTGAAATTAAACGACTAAAAGGTATATTTTAGTCCGGTCGAGGGGTTCATGTGTAAACGCCCACACGCGCGGCTTGCATGTGGAATTCCTCGGGCGATTGGAGGTTTCAATTAATATTGTTTTATCAAAAGGTTACAATATTATTATTACGAATTATTTGCGATCGTATGCTTATGTGTTTTACATTATCGCTTCAGATATGTCTCTTACGCCGATTATCAATATGCTCGCACAAAACCGTTATCCGTCCAAATTTTATCGAGTGGAAACGAAACATGGAATATGTTCTTATCAAGAACACATGTTTGTTCTCACTACTCCTAAACCCGATGCCCATCGACGATCGACTAATGAGCGCGAGAGTCAAGCACTTTGGAATAAGTCAAACAATATGGCTAAATGCTATATGATGACTACGATGTCCAAAGGCTTGCGGTGCAACAAAGATCGCCGATGGTAGACGCGATCGATATTTGGTCAAGTCTCGAGAGTAAGTTTGGGCGATGGATCGACAATCCGCTTCCACACAATGAGAGAAATCTTGGCGTAAGATGGAAGAAGGAAGTTCGGTCCATGAACATGTCTCCCACATGACTCATCTCATGGATAGTCTTGATCGCTTGGGAGGAGGTATTGACGGCGAAGCAAGGTCGATATCATCCTCAATACACCGCCCAAGTCTTTGAGAACTGCATGAATGCGATCATGAGCAAGACCGAGTTTACACTTAGTCAGCTGCTTAATGATCTCGTTCTTTGCGGAAGGAGTTATGGGAAAAGGAGCACATGCTCTGCTAGCACATCTAAGGGCCCAAAATTTTCATCGCAAATGGAAATAGAAAAGGGTGCCAAAGGTGGTAGAGGCAAGGCAAATAGTGGGAGAATGGGAACAAGAACATGGTTGCACCGAGGCTTGAAGAAGCCAAAGGAGAAGGGCAAGTGCTTCAAGTGCGGTAAGATCGGGCATTGAAGGCCAAGTGCCCTATGCTCAAGGCTCAAGGTACGCCGCTTGCTTTAGTAACGGAAACATGTTTAGCGACTTGTTCTACCCATTCTTGGGTAGTAGATACGGCGCAATCGATCATGTTTGTTACACCTGCGTGGGTTCCCGCGACGCGGAGTCGTTTGATGGCGAGATAACGATCTCCATGGGCAACGCGCGAAAGTCGAAGCTGCTGCGCTTGGAGATGTTTTTTATGTTTTGGGACAACAGCTTTAGTTTTAAAGACGCTTTATATGTGCCGGATTTTCTAGGAACCTTGTTTCTTTCAAATTATTTACTCATGGATATTCTCGTTATTTTTGATAGTGGTGTTTCTATCATAAGAAATGACGGTTATCTGTGTAGCACCTTATATAATTCGCTTTATACTATTTCGCAAAACATAATACCTATAACTATGTCAGCATCTTCATCAAACCCTAAAAGAGAAAGTTTTTCGCAAAGATGACTCTACTTTTCTCTCGGCATCTTAGATTAGGTCACATCAATCTAAATAGGATCCAAAGACCGCTAAGAATGGAGTTGGGTGATCTCACGGTTACTCTGCTCCCACCGCGAACTCGTGATAGAAGGTAAGATGTCGACTGCATCTTCAAAGCGAAGGGTTATAGAGCCAAAGAAATGTTGAGTTAGTCCATTCGACTGTGTGGACCAATGTCCACACAAGCTCGTGGAGGTACGAGTATTTTGTCACTTTCATCGACGACACTCAAGGTACGGATACATATACCGCTTCACCGCAAGTCCGAATGCTTTGAGAAATTCAAAGAGTTTAAGGCGGAAGTGGAGACGGCTAGGTAAGAGTATCAAGTCATCATGGTCTGATCGCGGTGGCGAATACCCCAAGAACGAGTTTATGGACTATCTAGTGAAGTGTGGGATTACCTCCCAACAAGACTTCACCGGGCACACCACAAAGAAATGGTGTGTCGAACGAAGAAATAGGACTCTTTTAGAAATGGTTAGATCTATGATGAGTTATGCTACATTGCCTATTTCGTTACGGGGTATGCCTTAGAGACGGCGGCATACTTGCTAAATCTAGTACCGCCCAAGTCACGAAAAGACCCTTCGAGTTGTGGTTTGGGCGAAGCCCGCTTTAAGCCACATAAGGATATGGGCGATCCAACACATGTGCCAAAGAAGGCGACAAGTTGGAGGCTAGATCCGACGCAAGGCGTCGTTTATCGCTATCCTAGAGGAACGAAAGGTGGTTTATTCTATAGTCCCAAGGATCGAAGGTCATTATTAGCACTAATGCTCGATTCTTAGAAGAGGACTACATGAAAATCATAAGTCCAAAGTTGAAATCATTCTTCAAGAATTAGAAGATGATCGTATTCCACCACCGACAGCCAAAGGTACGAGATGTCGAGTCTAGTGGGAGGATCGACACCGATACTTCAAGAAATTGAAGTGGGTCGAGTTCACCGAGATACCGACCATAAAGTGGTACCTACACAGCAAGTTGTGCAAGTTAGAGAACCACAAGTATCTGCACCCACCGCTGCCATTGTGCCCAGAGAACCTCGTCAGAGGGGAGGGTTGTTCGTCAACCCGAGCGATTTATGTTCGTGGGTGAATCTTCGATTTAGTCCCAGCAGACGAACATGCAATAATCGACCCATGGACATACAAGGAGGCGATACAAGATATAGATGCAAGATCATGGCACACCGCTATGGACTTAGAAATGGAGTCCATAACGGCTATGGATGTATATGAAAGACACTCTACCGGATGGCAAGGAAGCCATAGGTAGTAAGTGGATATACAAGAGGAAGAGATTCCGATGGAGAGGTTTCGCTTTTAAAGCCGTGCTTATGGCGAAAGGGTACACTCAGATTGAGGGCATCGATTTCGATGAGACCTTTTCACCAGTAGCAATGCTCAAGTCCATCGTAATTCTTCTAGCCATAGCAGCCCACTGAACCCAGAGGTTTGGCAATGGATGTTAAAACCGCTTTTCTAAACGGTTACCTTGAGGAAGGTAGAGACATCTATATGCAGAACCTTTGAAGGTTATGTGGTAAAGGGTGAAGAGCATCTAGTATGGAAGCTAAGAAGTCCATTTATGGACTTAAGCAGCCTCCCGATCATGGAACTTACGCTTGACGAGGTAGTAAAGTCCTATGGATTTACCCAGCTGCCTAGCGAGAGTTGTGTGTATCTGTTAGATGTCAACGGTGATGTGGTATTTCTTGCACTTTATGTAGATGACATCCTTCTAGTCGGGCAACAACGTGAAGTCATATCGACGAAAGAGTTGGCTATCCGATCGTTTCAAATGAAAGACTTAGGAGATGCAAAGTACATTCTGGGATCAAGGTTTACCGAGATCGCAAGAAGAAAATGTTGAGCTTATCTCAGCGCCTTACATTGATATTGTGATTACTGCTTTAGTATGCAAACCGCCAAGAAAGGATTGCTACCTTCGCACATGGCGTTCCTTTATTCAAAACGCAATCACCTATGACCGCAGCGAGATAGAGGAAATGAGACAAGTTCCTCACGCTCACCGCAGGAAGTCTCATGTACGCAATGTTATGCACGAGACCCGATATCTCGCTATGCGGTAGGCATAGTAGCTAGATATCGCCTAACCTCGACAAGCTCATTGATCAAAGAAGCATATACTCAAGCACCAAAAGGACTCGAGATTATAGGCTAGTTTACCATGCGATAGTCTAATGCCTTTGGGTTACACAGCACTGGATTTCCAAGTCGACCGTGATGAGAAAAAGTCAACCTCGGGCTATGTGTTTACCTTGGGAGGTGGAGCAGATCCTCAAGTGAGTGCAAAGCAATGATGCATTGCGGACTCTACCATGGAAGCCGAATATGTAGCCGCCGGAGGCTTCTAAGGAGGTCAGTATGGTTCAAGAACTACCTCATGGATCTAGGTGTGGTACCGGTTTGCCCAAGAGTATCATAGTTTATCGTGATAACTCGTGCAGGGCGAACTCGAAGGAACCACGGACCCACAAGGCGACAAAACACATAGAGAGAAAGTACCATGTCATACGAGAAATCGTTAGACGAGGTGACGTGCTGATTGAAAAGATTGATACGACGGAAAATCTAGCGGATCCATTCACGAAGAGCACGCCGCAAAAGTCTACGATGAACACGTTAGAAGACTTGATTATGCTTGATGGCACCCACTTAGAAAGGAAACTTTGTATAAGTGGGAGAAGCAAAGTGATGGTTGTTTGTAATAGCTAGTAGAAAGACACATTGTATACTAAAAGTTTGCTTTAGTATAAGTGGGAGATTGTTGGATTTGTATATCGAAAGCGCTTTGGTTGAGCTTGTATACAATGTTTCCTCGTTACCACTATTACAATCTCCTATCCGATTTGAATACTTGATTGCATATATCGTGTCCCCTTATCTCATATATAAGTTAGATCATACAAAGGTGTAGAAGATCACGTAAGTCCGTATGATTGGTCAAGCTTAATGAGATATAAAAGTTTCACACCGAGACGACTTAAGGACGAGTTGTCGGTTTAGGGCGCAGATAGATAAGAAGTGACTTGACTTAGTTGCTTGTCTATGCCGGTACGCCTCGACGTATTGAAGGATCACGTGAGATGAGTTCTTCTTTCCGACCGTCGTGAAGAACCAAGATCTCGGTGACTTACGATGATCTAAACCTCGATAAGGTATTAGGTGAGTATGAGTTGTCGACCATCACTTCGACTTGTTATGAGTGAGGGTTATATGTTCTAACCCAAGATTCTCCGCATCTTGGTGGTGGTAGTGCTTGTATGTCACGCTAGTTATCTCAGACGAGTCACCGTATCCGCTTAGATGATGACGCCCCTTAAGGAGCTCAAAGGTTTATTGTACTAAACCCCGCAGTTGAGTTAGCTCAAGTACAATAATAAGGTTGAGTGGTACTACTTATGAAATGAAGTTATTAATCGCTTTAAGCAATGATTGCTATAAATGATTAATGGACGTTCGATATCTTAAATACGGGATTCGTAATGTCTAAGTGCAAGCCCGACTCAACTTCGTAATAAAGGGTAAGTCAACATTCTTTCTCTAGTGGCATGATCGAATGTTTATAAATTAATTTATGTTCTGGGCTGAACATAAGATAATTAATTTATTTGAGGCCCATCTTTATTCCTTGCATTTGATCCCTGGGCTGGCCCATCCAGGCCCATAGCTACAAGAAAATCGGTCCCCTATGTGCTCTCAAAGGAAAGATTTTATTCTCTTTATCCCACAAGGATATTATTATATTTATGGTATATGCATAGATCCTTTCCATATAAGATTATGGTAATAATCCTGAGTGTATGGAAATAATCCTGAGAGTATGGAAATAATCCTAAGATTATGGTAATATTCCATATAGATTATGGTAATATTCCATATAGGATTATGGTAATATTCCATATAGGATTAAGGTAGTGCATTATAAATATAAGGTATGAGATAAAGTCTAGGTTAATGCTCACATATTGAAAAGAAGATTTTCGCCATCTCACATATTTGAGAGAGAATTTTCGAGAGCTTGGTGAGAGCATTGGGTGATTTTCCAAGCATTCTCCATAGATCGCCCTCACCGACGCTGGAGATTGGGCAACCGGATACAGCCCCGTAAGGTCAAAGCACGAGTCCGATCCGCTCGATCCGCTCATCTCGCTCCATCGACCTCTTCGATCCAAAGGTAAACACGTAAACCCCAACGTGTTGCGATTTAATTATATAGACGCATGCTAGGTTTATAATCAATGTATGGTGAATTAAACACCCAAGATGGATCCTCGGGCGAGGGTTAACATACGCTTTCCCTACGAGATGGCACAACTATTATGTCATCTTGTATTTGATGAGTCTCATTGTCTTGAGGTGGCCCTCTAAGAGTCATTTCCCCTCCCAATAGATCGTCAAATACTCCCACTGAATTCTTGTTCACACCATTGAACAATCTTTCGTCATCTGTGTTGTTTTGTGGTTCTTGAATTTCTTCAAGATCTACCTCATTGTGACATTGTTCCTTGGAAACATAGGAGTCTTCAAGAAACGTCACATTCCTAGAGATGATCACCATGTGATATCCAGTGAGTAGAATTCATATCCTCTAGTTTCCTTAGATATTCCACAAGATAACATTTCTCACTTTTCGATTCCAACTTATCAACAAGATTTTCTTAACAAAAGCAGGACAACCCCAGGTCCGCAAATAGTTAAGATTTGCTCTTTTCCCATACCATATCTCATGTGGTGTTTTCTCGACTGATTTGGAAGGAACCCTATTCAAAATATAAACGGCAGTTAGTAAGACATGGCCCCAAAGGAATAAAGGGAGACTATCGAAACTCATCATGGATCGAACCATGTCTAATAAGGTTCGATTTCTTCTCTCGGATACACCATTCAACTGTGGTGCTCCCGGAGGTATCCGGTCTCACCGGATTCCATGTGATTTCAAGTAATCAAGAAATTCTCGGCTTAAGTATTCCCCTCCTCGATCTAATCGAAGATTCTTAATACTTTTACCAAGTTGTTTCTCGACTTCTAACTTAAACTCCTTAAATTTATCAAGAGCCTTAGATTTGTATTTCATCAGATACACATACCCATCGGTAAAAGTTATGAAGTACGAATATCCATCTTTTGCTTGAGTTGAAAACGGTCCACACACATATGAGTGGATCAACTCTAGCAATTCTTTGGCACGTAACCCTTTCCCAGAAAATGGTTTCTTAGTCATTTTCCCTTTGAGACATGATTCACAAGCACCATATGATTCAAAATCAAATGGTGTGAGATAATCTAATTTTCTCAATCTTGCTATCATTTTCTCATTGATATAACCAAGTCTATAATGCCAAAGATAAGTAGCATTATTCATATTACTTAGCTTAGGTCGTTTGTTTTGCACATTGAAAATATTTCGTTCATATTCAAGCATATATAAACCATTCGAAAGAAAGAAATTTCCATAAAACGTTCCATTAAGAGAAAACGTGCAACAACTGTTTCCAAAATGGAAGGAAAAACCCTTCAATGTCTAACATAGGAATGGAAATAATATTATTTGAAATAGAAGGAACAAAATAACAATCATGTAAATATAATCTATATCCCGGCGAAGATCTAATCTATAAGTCCCCACGCTGCTCAAAGAAGAACTCTTGCTCCATTTTCCACACGCAGTCGACCTCCCTGTGATTCACTTTCTTGTCACACTTAGCCCCTGCACATTATTATAAATGTGTGAGTCACAGCCGGTATCTAATACCCAAGAATGTGAATTATTTATGTATATATTTACCTCAATGACAAACATACATGAGCTACTACCTATTGCACCTTGTGCCTCGAATTTTGGGCAATCTCTCTTCCAGTGCCCCTTCTCATGAAAGAATAGGCACTTATCCTTTGTCAATGTCGGCTTCTTCTTATGAGCCCCTCCACTCTTCTTAGGCTCAAAGACATCTGATGTCTTCTTCTTGTTTTTCTTTTTTTCTTCCCTTCGAAGATTGAGCATAAGAGTTCACCATGAGCACAGATTTGCCATCGAAGTAGAGGACTCGAAAGTCTTCAACATGTTGTGAAGATCACCAATCCCACCTTTGTGTTGTTCATATTGAAATTCACTATGAAATTCGCAAATGAACCGTGTAGAGATTGCAAAACCAGTTTGTTGAGACATCGGTGGTAGAGTCGCTCCAATCGACGCCACCTCTCAATCAATCCTATCATCTTCAATACATGTTCAGAGATCTTGCTCCTATCATGAAGCGTGCACTCAAGAGATCCCGAGTATCTCAAACTCTAATGTTTGTGCTTGTGAGGCAAACAAACTCTTCAAGTGTGAATCATTTCATAGGGTAGCATGTATTCATGTTGCCTTTGGAGTTCCAAACTCATAGAAGTCTACATAATACCGAGAGCCGACATAGCATCCTCAATGTGCTTCTTATGAGCAACCTTGTCAAACGAGGCATACTTAGGAGAACACTCATCGGGATGATATCGATTGGTTTGTCCAAGACATACTCAATCTTATCCGCCCCAATACCAAGCGCAGCAACGTAGCTAATCCGGATAGTTTGACCCGGTCAACAAATTTGTTTCACCAAACATTTATATAACATAGTCGACATCGTAACTGAACGAAATTAAAGAAATAGCAAATTAAAACAAAGTAAACACAGATCACAATCGTATCACTAATCAAACAAGGGTTTATTGTTTTGATTAACTCCCACTAATTTTAACATATATTGCACCCCCAAATGCAATATACGGATTTATACTAAATATAAATCTTAGTGGTACAAGATCCAAGTCAATATTATTGTAGCCTCTACGAGGGCTGATGACTACAAATAATATCACTCAGTAGGCCTCAAAGCCAATTGCAGCGACAGTTTTGCATTGATTAAGTCTGCATCATTGCAGCCTCTGCGAGGGTTGATGACCACAATAATGACACTTGGTCGGTTTTGAATCCGAATGCAACAACAGTCCTCAACTCTTGGTTTACTAATCCAATTAATAAGTGTCCACTAATTATCTTGATCACGAGGGCAATACAAAATAATTAAGCAAGTCAACCCCATCACACGATGCTTCTATGCGCCTATGAGTGAGTCTTGCCTTGTAGATTTGGGAGTAAACACGGTGTAAAACTCTCGACTAAAAGGTTATTGGCCTCACACAATTATGATGGATTTACACGCTTTGTTTCAAAGAAACAAGACTTGTATTTAGTGGGATAAACATGTGATACTAATTGTTTATTTTAATATCCAATATTAAATCAAAACAATTCTTCGGGTACCGCCACCAGTGCATGAAAAGCGGACCATACATATTGGGCGCCGCCTACGCAAACATAGTACCACAGACTACAAGTATTGGGCGTCGCCTACCCAAACATAAAAACGCTCTCTAACTACTATAGTTAAAATATAAGCATAAACTCAAGTAGAATGCTTATCACAGATTAACAGCAAATAGGGCTCAACGAATAAATTCATCAATCTAATTAATAATTTAATTCTCTAATTAAAAGTTGATGTAGGCATTTATATTAATTCCAAATTAATATAAATATTCATTTAGTATTATTATTTCTAAAATAATAATCAAATAAGATTTATTAATCTAATTAATAAATCAATTCTTTAATTTATGAACATTAGTAAATTATATTAATTCTAAATTAATATAAAATCAAACTTTATACTATTATTTCATAAATAATAATAGAGTCAAAATTTATTAATCTAATTAATAAATTAATGTTCAAAATCGTGATTAGATTTATTAATTCTAAATTAATAAAATCAATCAATGTACACTAGTAAATTATATTAATTCTAAATTAATATAAAATCAAACCTTATATTATTATTCAAAATAATAATAAAGTTTAAAAATTTATTAATCTAATTAATAAATTAATTTCTAAAATTGTGATTAAATATATTAATTCTAAATTAATAAATTAAATCTATGTACATAAGTAGATTGTATTAATTCTAAATTAATACAAAATCGAAATTAATGTTATTATTTCAAAATAATAATATTAAACAAGACTTATTAATCCAATTAATAAATTTATTTGTGTAATTGGAAATTGAATTTTATTAATTCAAAATAAATAAAACGTTTTTTTTAAATTGTAATGTACTTGACGGGTCAGAACTTTAAAACAAAACGCCCAAAAACGAAGGCCCGTAATCCACGCCCGCCTTGAAGCCTCACGCCCAGCAGCAGCCGCCCAGTGACGAAAATGGCCCAACAGATAGCGGAGGCCCACCACGGCCGACCATGAACCACCGCCCACACCCGGATTAGCCCAACCCTTTAGGGTTTCTGGGTGCACGACATCGCGCTTATCTGCGTTTCGCCGTGCCGCGTTCGCCGCCGATGACTCCACCAACGCCGCGGACCCCACCGCGCTTCCTTTCATCCTCCTCCTCCGCCTGTCCGCCGACGGCGAAAAGACGTATAAACAAGATAGCCGGGCGGCGACGAAGGCGCTCGCGCGCGTCGCCGACCGCCGCCTCGAGAAAGGCCGGGGGTCGCAGGTCGAAAGGAAAGCTTGACGGCGGCGACGAGCGCGAGCCCTCGGCGTCGCGTCGTCCGCCGGCCGTCCGTGAGAAAGAACCTCGCGTGAAGATGGAGTCCGTGGCACAGCGCAACAGCGTGGACCCGGTGAACCAAATTCAACTTCAATTTCAGATTTCAATTCAGATTCGATTTTCTTTTCGTTTGTTCTTTTCCTTTTTTTTGATAAAAGCAGATTAATAAAAAAAATGAAATAAAAATAAAAAAATACGAAATTCAAAATTTCGATAAATCCACAATTAATTAGAACATGAATTAATTATAAATCGAGCCACGGGCTCTGATACCACTGTTGAAAATTCTTGACCCCATCTAATGATACGCAATGAAAATACAACAAGAAATGATCTAGATCTACAATTAAACATGCGATGAGCCCTATGAACAGTTAGATAGAGAACTTACGATTTGTAACGCTTCCAAGCTTCCAATGAATCCTGCAAGGTTGTCTCCACAACTATGGTATCCACGTGTATGCAAATCCGATGCAGGAACAATTCCTCGGTATAAATTCAGGCAGAGAAAGCCAAGAAATCTCTGAATGAATTAACGGTAGTTCTCTAAGATTATGTTTCTGTGTTTACGTCTAACGTCTAAACTTATGTGACCTAAAGAATGAATTCTCTCTATTTATATTAAATAGAGCAGCCCATTAAAGCCCTAGGTTATATGGGCTTATATTCTTTAGTTTGCTTTAATTAATTAATAGTCAAACCATTAATTGACTAAAGCCCATATATCTAATTTAGCCCATGATCTTTCAAATTCATGGAAATTGATAAAGGAATAATGCATTTTGCTCCATAATCATATATAAAAAAGATTGAGGAGACAAAATAACCAAAACTTTATACGTTTAGACGATTAATTAGTTTAAACTAAAACTGAAGTGACTAATTAAACAATTGAATTGAACTAGTACATGCGGCCACATATGCAGTTTTTGCTTAATTTATTTACTTATATATTATGGGTGGTCTCTCCGTAGCGCTCACACAAGGCCACCCTTATTAGTTAATTAGTAAATCAAGTTTAATTAATTAATTAAGTTTAATTAATTAATTAATTAATTTGATTCTAATTAAAATTAATTAGTTTAATAAATTTTAATTTTAAATTAATAAATAATAAATTTTGAATTAATATATCTTATTTTTGAATTAATAACTCTAATTATGAATTAATTAACCCTAATCATGAATTAATTAACCCTAATTTTAAATAATAAACTCTAATTATGAGTTAATAAACTCTAATTTTGAATTAATAAACCCTATTTGGAATTAATAAACCTTAATTTTGAATAATAAACCCTAATTTTGAATTAATAAACCATAATTATGAATTAATAAACCCTAATTGGAAATAATAAACCCTAATTTTTAATAATAAACCCTAATTGTGAATTAATAAACCCTAAGTTTGAATTAATAAACTCTAAGTGTGAATTAAAACCCTAAGTATGAATTAATAAATCATAATTATGAATTAATAAACCATAATTTTGAAATAAATTATAATTAAAAATTAATAAATTTAATTATAAATTAACAAAATCTAATTATCCTTACTTATCATAATTAATATATAATTATTTTAACAAAAAAGCAAGGGTGAGCTCACGGTGGTGAAGCTCACCCAAGTTTTTGTCATATATTATATATATACACTAAATTATGCCAAAACTTGTAGCCTCCAATATTTGTACCTTGACATAGGGATGTCGATGGGTGAATTTTACCGAACCGATCCTGAACCGCTCAAACCCATTAAATTTTAAAGCGGCGTTTTGGTTCCGGTTCATTCCGGATCCGCTTTAGACCCGGACCGCTTAGATCCATAGTTTGATGGTCCGATCCGTCCGGATCCGTTACAGTTCGAACCGTAACCAATACTTATTTATTGGTTCGGTTCGAGTAAAACTCGCCTATCGACGAGCCTTAATTTAAATAGGTTTGTCAATGATCTAGTTTTATCCATATCGATTCAAAATCACTCATAACACATTAAATTATAATGCAACGATTTCGATTCTAGTTCTGGTTCTTATCCGGTTCTGGTCTGGTTCTGGTTTCAGATCCGTTGAGATCCGGACCGCTTAAGATCCATAGTTGATGATCCTGATCTGGTCCGGATCCAGTCTGTAATGGGTCGGATCCAGAACTAGAACCAGAACCATTACTTATTTACTGGTTCTGGTCCGGATAAAGCTCACCCATTGACATCACTACCTTGACAGTAGAATAAATATAAAAATGGAAGACTTTAATTGTTTTTTTAAATATTTTTATTATTTAAGTGTAGCTCTTGCTCCAATTTAAAGTGTTTAACAATCTGCATATTTTGAGTCTTGACGCGACAAATTAGGATCAGAAAAATTGCATAGCTTGTCCCACGAAGCCAATACTCAAAAGGATAACAGAAACCATACACATATACACAGACTCTCTCTCTCTCTCTCTCTCTCTCTCTCTCTCTCTCTCTCTCTCTCTCTCTCTCTCTCTCTCTCTCTCTCTGCATTCCCCCTGAAAACACAGCTAGAAGAAAATGGTTTATGTCAAGGGTCCAGGCCTGTACTCCGACATTGGCAAGATAGCCAGAGGCAAGCTATTTTCTTTTTTTTTTTTGGGCGTCATTTGCATTTTGAATGAATTCCTCTGTTTATTCCTTTTTATTTACCCAATTTTCGTGGACTTATGTGACTGTTTTGTGGGTTTAATCTTTTTCCAGATCTTCTTTACAAGGATTATCAGGGCGATCGGAAGTTCACTCTCAGTACTTTGACTTCAAATGGTGTGGTTAGTATTATATAAAAAATCTCTTTTCCAATATTAATATCTAACGGTTATGTCACGAAAAAATGTATCTTGATTGAATGGCATGCAATCAAACAATGAATCGTATGTTTTAATGGAATTGATGAAACAATAGTTAGCTGTTGGGATTTGAAATGTGTGTGTGTGTGCTGAATTTTGCAGCACATAGCATTTCTTTCACTTGTCACATTCTCTATGAAGAAAATCTTCATTATTAAATAGTGCATGGAAGCATTTGTCCTGTTATCTTCTTTTAAAAATAAATAAATCTTGGACAGTTTTTTAGTTAACTATTTGATATAATGCATGCATCCTTCTAAGAAGCTTGAGTTTGTGGCATGGCTCTGAGACGACTGTAACTATGATATAGTATATTACTATAAACATAAATGTAAATGTAAAAATGTAATCAGTAGCTTTTGTTGAGAAATATAGGTGAGAGCACAATGAAAAGATATTGTTGCCAGTGAGTACATTGGAGTTTTGTTGTATAGATTGTAGACTGTATTTGCAAAATCAGTATGATAAAAGGAATTTTGAGACTATGAATAAATATAATGGTTTTGGATGAAGCAACAACGTTTCAAGTAGGTTCGGGTGAAAAGGTTGATTTTTCTAATCTTGAATATAGAGATTCCATTTATCCAGAGTAGACATGTTATTGATTAACTCCCTGTAGGTAATAAAAAGTTACCGAATTATTTGGGATTACATTAAGTATGATTCCAAAAAAAAAAATTATATATATATATATATAGGGAGTGGATCAAATGAGAACCACATCTTTTTTGCGAACTCAGCGAACCATGCATAAGACATTGAAGATGATGCACAAAACGGTATAAAGTTGCGCATAACGAAAACTTTCTAAAATTATTTTGTTGTGCAACAATTTTATAATGTTTTCCTTATGCACAACTTTATATATTTTATTCATCAACTTTATTCTACGTGCATAGTTCTCAAGTTCTCAAAAAAATAAGTTCTCACCTGATCCAACCCCTATATATATATATATATATATATATATATATATATATAATTGATATTTAATTATGTGGATTTATGGTATAATCAAATGTTACCATATGTCAAATTCTACATAAAAAAGAAATGAATCAAGAAGATCATGCACTAGGCCCAAAATCTATGAGCTTAAGCCTAAAAGTCCATTCCTAAACTTCCTAATTAAGTTTTCATACAACTATAAATATGGGGTTTAGGAGGCTCATAGGAGAACAAAATTAATTGAAGAGGTCAAGCATTGGAGGAATTATCTACAAAGTCTCTCCAACATTTAAGAAGTTCTTCAATATTCAAAGCATTCTACTTCCAAAATACGGCGTTCAATCCGGAAACAAAGTGAAAACCCTCCGTATCGACGTTCAAATTTGAAGATCTTCACGGCGTTCTTCAAGATATCAAATCAAAATTCAACAAACAAATCTGAAAACAAGACGAAGGTCCTTCAGATTGATATCAGCAAATCATAAACCTTGAAGAATATTCGAAGATCGTTCAACAAATCAAATCAAAGAGTAGAATCAGAGGAGACAATTGAGATCGGATTCACACAATTGTACTTTGATCCAAAAATATTGATTTTGTATATAATTTCGTGTTTATAAAATTACATACGAAAATTTGTGTTACAAATTTCGCACGCACTGGGACCTCTCATCTCTACTCTCCACCAAAGCTAACGATGGCCACCTCCGAATTTCTTCGAGAGCATTGGTGTCCTCACGAAGCAAAGCTAAACAAATTCAAGAAGCTTCTAAATCAGCCATTGCCGCAGTAAAAGGAGCAACACCTTACCACCATAAAAGAAAAGAGCACCGGAAGAGACTTCGCCCAATCGCCCATATTCCATCACAAGTTACTCATTTCATGCTCTCGTTATGATGACAAACACATCCATCAGGAAGAACAACTTGCGAATCTCGCGAAGTTGGTCAATCTTTGAACAAACATATCCAAGAGCAAGATGCACAGATTGCAAAGCTCAAAGGAGAAAAGGCGGTCAAGTCACATAAATGATGAAAGAAGTGAAAGGAATGATGAGGACGAAGAGATCCACGAGAGGCAACAAGAAAGAAAATCAATTGGAAAAAACCTTCAAGTTTCATCCGATGGTTTCATTCCGATAGATCAACTAAAGGAATTCATCGAGGTAACTATGAACAATCAATTCGATGGAAGCTCCAAGCCATCTTTAATCTACTCTAAGCCGTACACTCAAAGGATCGACAACTTAAGAATGCCTCATGGTTACCAACCACCCAAATTCCAACAATTTGATGGAAAAGGCAATCCAAGGCAACATGTAGCTCACTTTGTCGAAACATGTAACAAAGCTGGCACTTTTGGAGATCATCTAGTCAAGCAATTTATTCGTTCACTTAAAGGAAATGCCTTCGACTGGTTGCAAACTCTTTCTATAACTGGGAACAACTGGAGCATTAGTTCCTCAATCGTTTTTATAGCACGAGAAGGACGGTTAACATGGTGGAACTTACAAGTTCTCGCCAATTTAAAAAAGAGTTAGTGATCGACTACATCAATAGATGGAGAAACTTATGTCTTAATTGCTAGGATCGATTATCCGAATCATCTGCTATCGAGATGTGTATTCAAGGGATGCACTGGGGCCTACAATACATTCTACGAGGAATTCAGCCTAGAACATTTGAAGAGTTGGCAACGAGAGCTCACGATATGGAGCTAAGTATGGCAGCCAGTGAAATCAAAGAGCCTCCAATCCATGAACCTCGCAGGCTCGAGGAGGCTTTAATTCAAAAGAGGGCAAAACCATTCGACAAGGCACCAAAGAAAGAATCAATGGTGGTGAAGGCAACGGTCAGAAGTTTTTAAAGAAAGATTCGATCAAGGAAACAATCAAAATACTTCTCAAGAAATAAGTCAAAGAAAGTTGAGATTAAAAGAAATGCAACAAAACAATACCCTTTCGGACTCTAATGTCTCCGAATCTTCGACGACTTGCTCAAAGAAGGACTCATCGAGCTACCCGAGATGAAGCGGCCAAATGAGTGAGACGAATCAAGACCAAGCATCAGAATACCATCGATTGGTTGGATACCCCATACATGATCGCTTCATATTCAAGGATAGAGTCATGCGCTTAGCTCGAGATGGAAAAATATCACTGAAGAAGATAGTGTCGCCGTAAATGTTCTCACCACCGAATTTAGTGACATAATTGAAGGTGTTGCGGCTCTTTACGACACGACAAATCATGTAAGAGAGCAGTTCAAATCAAATGCTCGAACGGTGAAAATGTCCCGCAATCACATTCTCCCAAGCAAAGATTTGCGGCTTGGTCCGAGCCTTATAATAGACCACTATTTGTGAGTTGCTTCACCTACGAGCAAAAAGTCAATAGGGTTCTTATCGATGGAGGGTCGACAATCAATATCTTGCCTTTAAGAACATTGAAAGAATTAGGAATTGAAGAGAATGAGTTATCCAACAGTCAATTGATGATTCAAGGATTCAACCATGAAGGACAGAGAGCTCTTGGCACCATAAGATTGAACTTGTTAATAGATGACATGAGTTCAAGTGTATTGCTCCACGTAATTGATGCCAAGACCTCTTACAACATGCTTCTTGGCCGATCATGGCTTCATGAAAATGGTGTTGTCCCTTCCACGTTGCATCAATGCTTCAAGTATCATCAAAATGGTTCTGTGAGAATAGTGGTCGGTGATCAAAAACCTTTCACGGAGGCTAAATCATACTTCGCTGATGCAAAGTATTATATGGTGAAGACAAAGACTGCAATGGTGGAAAATGATGAACGAAATAAAGAATCTGAATCCATTCACAAGGCAAAGAACGAAGTACCTTCCCCAAAGATAGAGGGATTGGTTATGCCTTTAACAGAGATTGATGCTAAGAAGCCGGTTCCCCAACCTCTTGGAGGATTTGTCCGACCAAAACAAGGTAGTGCTACTAAACATGGAGAATTTTCAAGTAACGAAATCACTAAACATTTTGGTCCGAAAGCATACAAGCTTCTTGTCGGTTCTGGATACAATCCTCATGAGAGCTCGATGTCCAAACCACTCTTGAAAAGAATGATCACACTACACAAAACTCCAAGGTAGGTTTGGGATTTGTCACACATAGTCCTATTCGTATCACCATCAAAAGGGCTACTATTAACTATGTATGCGAAGAGGGAACCGATGAATCCTCAATTCAAGAAAACTCAAAGAGTATCCGTTTTCAAAAGGATAGGTAAAATGAGGTTCGACGAGTGTCTATCTTCAAAAGACTTAGCAAAGGCAAGGATTTAAAGCGCAACATAGCCAAATACAACAATGAACCACAAATGATTTCAAAGCTAAGGAGTTTGATTCCTTCTCGCATGAAAAGATGTAGTACATTACTTGTTTCATGTGATAAAGAATTGAAAGCTAAGATGAAGATTGCCGTCTTCACACAAGTCGCTAAAGATGAAGAAGATAGAGAGAGTGTGGGTTCGTCTTACTATACCACCAATAGTGAACAAAGAAACGATGATTTTGTCATATCAAATCACATAACCTCATGTGAAGAAGTGATCATCGAAGAAGAAGATGCTGAAATAGCTCCTCAACAATTTGAGGAAGAGTCAAGTCTAATGTCGACGAGTTGAAGGAAATTAACTTGGGCTCTATTGATGATCCACGAACCACTTATATCGCAAGCATTATCGATCGATGACGAAGAATGCTTATATATCGAATCGCTTAAAGAGTTTAAAGACATATTTGCATGGTCATATAAGGAGATGCGAGATTGAATCCACATATAGCAGTTCATCATTTAGCCATCAGAAAGGAAACGCGACCCATTAAGCAAGCTCAACGTCGATTTCGACCAGAATTGAATACGTTGATTGAGACCGAAGTAAATAAACTCATTGATATTGGATTTATTCGAGAAGTCAAGTATCCGACATGGATTTCAAGCATTGTTCCAGTGAGAAAGAAAATGGATGATTCAGCGATATGTGGACTTGTGGATCTGAATGAAGCATGTCCTAAGGATGACTTCTCTCTGCCTATCGCCGAATTAATGATCGATCCTACAACTGGGCATGAAGCATTGTCTTTCATGGATGGATCATCTGGATATAACCAAATCATTATGTCGCCAAGAAATGAAGAATTGGAGGCGTTTCGTACTCCAAAAGGTATATACTGCTACAAAGTGATGCTATTTGGATTAAAAAATGTTGGCGCCACTTATCAGAGAGCCATGCAGAAAATCTTCGATGATATGTTTCACAAGGACATTGAGTGTTATGTGGATGATTTGGTGGTAAAGACCAAACAACGGGATGATCATTTGCAAGACTTGAGAGTAATCTTGAGCAACTCCGAAAGTATCAATTGAAGATGAATCCGCCAAATGTGCATTTGGGGTCAAGTCTTGTAAATTTCTTAGGTTCATCGTCGTCATCAAGGATAGAAATCGAACAAGCAAAGATTGATGCCATATTGAAGATGCTTAAGCCTCGAACATCCACGACTTGAAAAGCTTGCAAGGAAAGTTGGCATACTGCGAAGGTTCATTTCAAATTTAGCCGAAGATGTCAACCATTTAGCGTAATCATGAAGAAGGTATACAATTCAAGTGGGACGAGTTATGTAACAACGCTTTCAAAAGTATCAAATCTTACTTGATGAGACCTCCCGCTTTAGTGGCACCAAGAGTGTGCCATCCTCGATTTTGTATATTGCTTTGCTCAAGAACGTTCTATGGGGTATTACTTGCACAAGAAAATGAAATGGAAAGAAAATGCTCTATACTACTGAGCGTAACAATGAAGCCAAATGAGTTGAAATATTCCCCAATTGAGAAGCTATGTTTGACCTTGATATTCTCCATCGAGAAGCTTCAAGATTACTTCCAAGCTCATAGGTGCGATTGATCTCCAAAGCAAACCCTTTGAAATATGTGATATCGAGGCCCGCCTTGTCGATGCACTTGCGATGGTATCTCTAGTTGCAACAATTTGAAATTATATATGTTCCTCAAAGAGCGCTTAAATGATAAGTATTGGTCGATTTCTTAGCGCATCATCCAATCCCATCAGTGTGAATTGAACGATGATCTCCCGGATGAAGATGCACCCCAATAGAAATTTGCCTCCTTGGGTGATGTTTTTGATGGATCATCTCGTAGAGAGGAGCTAGTGTTGGTGTCGTGTTTGTGTCACCCGAATGACAAGTTTTGCCATATTCCTTCACTTTGACTAATAATTGCTCTAATAATGTAGCGAATATCAAGTGTTTGTCCTTGGTTTAGAAATGACGGTGGATACAAAACGGCTACACCTCAAAGTATATGGAGATTCCAAATTGGTGGTGAACCAAATACTTGGTGTATATGAAGTCAAAAACTTGAGTTACTTCCATATGTCAAGTATGCCCAAAACTCATTTGATGGTTGGGGGCGTTGAAATTGAACATGTCCAAAGAAGCGAAAACAAGCAAGCGATGCATTGGCTAAACTCGCGTCCACAATAGCCATGTCCGAAGGAGAAATCCATATACCAATATGTCAAAGTTGGGTTGTACCACCTATATTTGACGAAGGAAATTGCAAAGATAGTGAAAGCAATATTGTTGAAGTCTTTGAAATTGAAGAAGATGATTGGCGCCAATTTTTGGTTGACTATTTGAAATATGATAAGTTGCAAGTGACCCACATCGAAGAATCGACATTCGGTGGTGCGCCAACCGCTTTATATTTTTCAAAGGCACACTTTATAGACGATCATTTGATGGAGTCTTTTTGAGATGCTTAAATAATGAAGAAGCTGTCAAAGCCATGGAAGAAGCGCATTCTGGAGTGTGTGGCGCCCATCAATCTGGACCAAAGTTACACTTTTGAATCAAAAGAATGGGTTATTACTGGCTAACAATGGTGAAAGATTGCATGGATTATGCGCAAAGGTGTCAAGTTTGCCAATTTCATGCAAATCTCATTCACCAGCCGCCCGAGCCACTTCATCCTACAATTGCTTCTTGGCCCTTCGATGCTTGGGGCATGGATGTCGTAGGACATTTGACGAAATCATCAGGGGTGCATCTCTATATCTTGGCAGCAACCGACTACTTCTCTAAATGGCCAGAAGCTCTTCCCTTAAGAGAAGTAAAGAAAGAAACTGTTGTTGATTTCATCAAAGCCCACATCATCTATCGTTATGGGATTCCATGATATATCGTCACTGATAATGGAACACCTTTCAGCAATACTTTGATGAATAAACTCTGTGAAAAGTTTGGATTCAAGCAAAGAAAATCATCCATGTACAATGCGCCCTCTAATGGATTAGTCAAGCCTTCAATAAGACTCAGGCAACTTCTTGAAAAGGTCGTGGCCAAATCAAAGCGTGATTGGTATGAGCGAATTGGAGAAGCATTGTGGGCATACCGAACCACCCATAGGACTCCTCGCAAGCAACTCCATATTCTTTGGTATATGGAGTGGAAGTCGTGATTCCACTGAGCAAAGAAATTCCATCACTAAGAATTGCTATCCAAGAAGGCTTAATCGAAGAAGAACGCTCGTCTGCTTTGAAGAATCGGAAGCTTTAGACGAGAAAGGCCGAAGCCCAACAAATATTAGAATGCTATCAAGCCCGTCTTTCAAAAGCTTACAACAAAAAAATGCGAATACGTTCTTTCCAAGTTGGAGACTTAGTGCTCGCTGTGGGAAGGTCGATTATTACCATGCATCGTGTGGGGAACAAGTTCATATCAAGATGGGATGGTCCGTATGTCGTCAAGGAAGTCTACACCAATGGGGCATATAAGTTGATTTTGAAAGACAATGTGAGAATTGAGCCAATCAATGGAAAGTTTCTGAAGTGCTATTATCCCTGAAAATTAGCAGTGAAGCATGTATGTATACCAAAAAAAAATCTTAAAAAAAAGAAAAAAAAGAAAAGAAAAAAAAAAGCAAGACAGCTCCAAGACGCACGAGCCTAAACTGCATGTTACTCCTGACCCGCATGAGTATAAATTGTGCACGATGACCACCAAAGAAAGTGTATGTGGTTAAACTAATAAACTTCTCCCACCAAAAGGTAAACTTATGTGGTTAAACTATTAGATACCCCACTTTGTTCAGTATAGTGGTTAAAGAAATAGTCGCTCTCGCACGCAAGAGTTTAGACTGTACGGCTCCCCATCTCTTCAAAATATAAGTTGATCTTTTGAACTACGTTTTGACTTGATCCTCTTAAAAGTGCGTAGGAACTTAGATTTTCTAAGTTCGGTCATGATTTATGTTCATGTTTGGTGTAGTGATTATGGTTCGTTGTTTGGATCAACTGCTTAAAAAATAAAAATATTCAAGATGAAATGCGTAAACTTTGAGAGAAATCATGAGTAAAGCAAAGTACCAAATATTTTATTGCACGAGTGTCTACTACAAAGAAACAAGCAAAGGATAAGTAAAGTAAAAATAAAAAAACTAAGCTAAGCAAATGGGTCTTGATCTTCTAAGGACTTTTGAGCAACTTCCAAGAGATGTTCTGAATTCTTCAAGTTCTCCAACACTTCAGCATCAAGAAAAGGGGCACTTTTGAACTTATCAATCTCTCATTTGAAGCCCTTGATTTCACTTTGAGTCATTTGAAGTGATGTATGGTGTCTCTTTAAAGACATAGTCAACTCATTCTTCTGTTTGTCAAGCTCTGCAAGCTCCTTTTTGATAAGTTCAACTTGGGAGATCTCTTCTTTCTCCTTAACTCGAGCATCACGAAGGCAAGCTTTAACTTGCTGGAGTCGTTACTCAGAATGCTCCCCAACGTTACGAGATTCGATCTTGCCTTATCATAAGCGTAGCGCCTCGACAAAAGTGTTTTGATACTCGCTTCAAGACGAGAAAGATCAAAATCTTGTTGTAAGGCCTTTATACGAGACATGCCATCTCGTATCTCATCTTCAATTGATGACAAGAATTACAACGATGTCCTTGTTATCTTGCTACGAAGAACACCCCAAATGTTTTTCAGACATATCCTAAACTATGTATCAAAGATGTTCTTACTATTGAATTCAGATACAGCCCCTGCTCTTGGTACTGGCTTAGCACTTGCTTTCACATCATGGTTGGACATCTCATTTAAGTGGTCAGACTCAATGCACTCATGGTCGACTTGCGAACTTTCTTCGTCATTAGTTCCAAGAACCTCGATTGTACCTAACAAGAAAGAAGGTCAATTTAGAGATAAAAATATCGCAAATGAACAACGAAAGATTTGAAGAATACCTCATCCGTAAAGACATTTAGGTTTTGGTGGTCGCTTTGGTCATGTTCCTCAATAGGTTCTGGAGACTTAGTATGTTTCTTCTTCTTCCAATGCCATTCAACACTGCTGCTCATAGAATCATCTAAATGAATCGAAGTTGCTTTACGTTTTTCCTTAGAAGAACCCGCTTCTTCAACAGCTTTCTCAACAATATCTTCAACTCCGTCATGACCTTTGGAAATGCCAATTGTCTTTAGTTGAGCAAGTTAAGATGTTTTCCTCAAATGAGCTTCTATACACTTGATCCCACCAGTTTTTGTAATCAACACTTGAGAATTTCTTCGCGTTTGAAGTCAAACATGGAAAGAAAGCCTTTGATGCAGATCTACGCAGCACGCATGCACGCCAATACTTAAGGCCATCTTTCAAAGTAACTTCTCGAATGTTTTGAGTAAGAACGCTTGGAATAACTTGATAGTACCCAAACTGGCGGCCAAAGCGATGTGGGCTATATGGCTCAATGATAAAGCAATCGTCCAATCTCCCAGCTAGGTAGTTGGAACGAATATCCATGAAGAAACAATGGTCAGACTCCTTTGCATTATCGCCATAAATATATGTGATGTGTTGGTTCTTCGTGAACATTGCGCAACTCCATGCGATTTGATCCCATTTGTGATTTCGCCTCCGAGCTCGATATGGTCGTAGTATCTCGCCTCCTTCACTAGAATATCAATCATCTTGAGCATAAGAATTTCGCCAAGTGGAAATGAGTCTTGAAGTAGTCGCCATCCAAGCATAAACAAAGTGGACGATGAATGTTGTTCGAACACGAAGGCTCTATGAATTTGCAATTTTGTTTAGCCTCTAAATATGCTAGTCTGAATCGAACCGTAAGAACCACCCTCGTTGATTTGCCATCATGCTTGCCATTTTGAATGTGTTGAGCCTAATCAATGTAGCATCCCGATCGGGAAGAACAAAAGCACACAATGAACAAGCAATATAGGCGCTAAGTGTGTCTCATCCCAATACCTCTCCTCGATGCCGAGTCAGATAAATAAACCCTTCTCGACAAGTCCATGGCTCATGAGCCTCAATTCGCATGTAGGATTGTGAGTAAGTTTGTAACGAGTGATTTCTTCTCTTTGCGCGGAGGGGTTGTTGGTACCTTCTTGACCAGAACTTGATCCATTCTTCAATCTTAACTGAGCATCTTGGACTCTTACCATCCTTGTTCCCAAGAAGATGATAAGCATGGAATAAATGTCTGCAGCTTGTAGGAACATATTGTTTTTCTTCTCGATCCACACCAACGAGCTCTCTCGTGCAAGGTATCACCTCGTCATAAAATTTCCCCATTGCTGGAAGTCCAGACAAAAGTTGCAAATCCCACAATGAAATAAATAGCTCGCTTGTTGAAGTTAGCAAGGTATTTGTTGATGGACACCATGCTTCACAAAACGCTTTAATTACTTCAGTGTTTCGATCATAGGTGAAAAGGGAAGCATATACTGGATCATAAATCCTAGCATTGCGAAGCTCGCTTCCAAACCGACTAAGGACATCCTCGCTCCATTCCCAATATCCTTTGAAATAATGAAATTCTCCAAGAAACTCCATATTTTCTCCCCAATTGGCATTTTCTTTGATAATTCGGCGACCCAAAGTCAACAATGGGTTAATCTCTTTAGTTGGTCGATGATGAGCTGATTCCAATGTCCACGCCACAGATGTTTTGGTCACATTAGTCTCTTTGGTCCACACCGGTTTATGAAGAGGACTTGTGAACCAAGGCTAGTTGCCGGTGAAGTGGCCAATTAGTGGATCGTATGTTTTGAGATGTGTTCCTTTGTCGGTAGGTTGTTCCTTGTTGTCCAAGATCACCAAATAATTTTGTCGAGAGACAGTAACATCTTTGAAGTAAACCATGTTATGACTGCAAAAAAAAAAATAACATGGGAATTGATGTGGTTTATGGATACGATGTCATGAGACATAAAATGCATGCTCTCGACTATAGTGCTTGAGTTGTCAAGTTCAATTGGTTTCTCAAAAATGGATTTTTTGAAGTTATTCAGGTATACCCTCAAGTAGTGATCAAGAAAGATCATCGAGAAGTGATTAAGGTAGACCCTCAAGTAGTAATCGAGAAAGATTCTCGAGAAGTTATTGAGGTAGACCCTCAAGTAGTAGTCGAGAAAGATCCTCGAGTAGTGGTTGAGGTAGACCCTAAGTAGTTTTAAAGAAAGGTCCTCATTTGAACGCGATGATCAAGATTTGAAAGTATGATGAAGATAAAAATAAAAATGACGACATTCAACAGTATATTAAAAATAAAGTTTTAGTTGATGAACTAAATAAAGCTTGACAAAGAGTGGTTACTTGGAAGCAATATGATCGGGGCAACGACGACTGCAAGGGATTCCTTTCAAATCAAGCTCATACTCAACCAAGTGAATTCTGCAAGTCAAAAAATCGAACCATGGTAAAAAAAAATGCTGCAGAAAATTAAAATGAGTGAATGTTTCATAAATATTCTCTCAAGCAATCTATCGAACACATGGTGGGTAGCACTTAGAAACTAATTTCTTGTAGCCATGGAGGATGAAACTCACCAAGATTTCGACCAGGTATCATCAAAATTCGTGTGGATATCTCAAACGAATGAAAAGCTCAAGGAGAAATTGATGACTGTTGTTCTCACTTAAGTTTGTGTGAAAAATCATATGCCATGACATCCTTTATATAGTTGAAACAATCCCCTCATACATGGAAAGTTTCTTCATGTAAAGATTGAGAGATAAAAAAAAGAAAAGATTGAGAGAAGAGAAAAAGGCAAGAAACATGAATATACTGCCATAAATTAGAAGAAAATATTGTGCCATATCAAAAAAAAAAAAACCGTGAGGATCTGTTGGCTTATATTTGGAACACAAATATGCCAATTCCAATTTATGTCTCAATTATTTGTTTTTGGGAAATATTTTGTGGTGGAGCAAGATTTTTTTTCCGACTATTTACGTTCAGCAACAACGTATCCTTCTCTGCAAAAAGGTAATTGAAAGCCATAGTTGTTGATGATGTATACATATGGGCCCATGGATTTGTTGTTTAAATATGATTTAATAAACAAAGTAATACGTGTACTTCAATGTGTCAAAAGAATAAAAGCATATTGGGCCAAAAGAATAAAAAATCTGAACTTACAGAAAAGGTGAATTATGAGTTGACATATTAGTCCAAATTCTCGATACTTAACTTGGGCCAATTAGTCGACTTGGGTTCTTTTGGGAAACTTTCTTATATCACGATGAGTGTTATTATTTTATTGGGTCGAAAATTGCAATATGAGTTTCCAATTAAGAAAAGATAAGCCCATTCTTGGAATAATTTAAAAAATTCAAATCAAATTCAAAGTCAAGAACTCCTAAATACGAGTATAAACTGTTTATAAATTCAAATTCAAGTTCAAGAACTCCTAAATACGAGCATAAACTGTTTATAAATTCAAATTCAAATTTAAAAACTCATAAATACGAGTATAAACTGCTTACAAATTCAAGTTCAAAATCAAGTTCAAATCCAAGAACTCATAAATACGAAAGATAAACTATTTATAAATTCAAATTCAAAATCAAATTCCAAGAGTTCCTCGATAATAATTAAAACTATTTAATGAATCTCGAGACTCATCCATGAACGAACCTCGATGGGGCAATTTGTATGTAGTTAAAAGTTACCAATTATTTAGGATTACATTAAGTATGATTCCAAAATTATATATATATATATATATATATATATATATATATATATATATATAGAGAGAGAGAGAGAGTTTGGTTGAATAAGAACTATTCTTATCCTAAAACTAAGAACCAAATGAATTCATTGTGAAGTTGATGAATCCATTGAGAAAGTTAATGAATTCAAAATTCGATTTTTCACCCGGTTCGAATCCCATGAGGAGCGAAAATTTTATTTTTGGGATTCAAGAACTTTCCAATGATTCATCAACTTTCACTATGAATTCATCATTTTTGTTCTCACGTTCTCATGATAAAAATGGTTCTCACGTTAACCCTCCCTATATATATATATATATATATATATATATATATATAAGGGATCAAATAGACCCTATCCCCGATAGATGTAGACTCAATCTCATCCACTCATCTAATAGATCCGATGGTTCGATTTTTTCGAACTTTTAAGCTTAATTTTCGCTTCATTAAGGATAGATTAGTAATTTGATTTGTTATGTGATTGAGAAACAAACAATGCATTTAGTTGAATCGAACAATGCATTCAAATGAACACAAAATGCATTCACTTGAACACAAAATGCATATGAGTTTCACTTTAATGCATGTCAGAACGCTCTCCCAACGCTGTTCGCAAGCACCCACGCCTGCTGCACGCGCACTCCGCCCACTCAAGCACATCCATCCGTCTGCCGCACGCACCCAACGCCGGTTGGGTGTGATGCGATGTTATGTTGTTTTAAATATGATTTTAGTTGTTTTAAATGCAATGACATGTTATTTCATATATATTATTTATGTTTTGTTGTGGCTCTTCCCAAACCTAGCGCCGACGCCTTGACCCAAAGACCCCTACCCAGTCGGAGCTCACCCAGTCCCTATCCAGTCGGTAGCGCAAGACAAAACGCGCACCCAACACCGGTTGTGTGAGATGCATTGTTATGTTAATTTGAATGCATTATTATGTTATTCTCTATGCATTGTTACGTTATTCTCTATGCATTATTTGTGTTTTGTAGTGTCTTTCCCCAAACTCAACGTCCGCGGAGACCCCAACGCTCGCGGACTCCCCTACCCAGTCCCGGACGGGCACCTAGCGCCCGCTGGGTGCCTTCCCATTTTGCCCCTGAGCGAAAAATGGGTTGCCACGTGTCAAATTTTGGTGCGTCCACGTGTTCAAAATATGTGGTCTAGATTGAGTACTACATACTATCTGGGGACCGGGTACTACGGGAACCCAACCCTATATATATATATATATATATAATTGATATTTAATTATGTGGATTTATGGTATAATCAAAAGTTATCATATGTCAAATTCTACATTTAAAGGAAAATTAATCAAGAAGATCATGCCCTAGGCCCAAAATCTATGGGCTTAAGCCTAAAAGCTCATTCCTAAACTTCCTAAATTAAGTTTTCCTACAATTATAAATATGGGGTTTAGGAGGCTCATAGGAGAACAAAATTAATTGAAGAGTTCAAGTAATGGAGGAATTATCTACAAAGTCTCTCCAACATTTAAGAAGTTTTTCAATATTCAAAGCATTATACTTCCAAAATACGGCGTTCAATCCGGAAACAAGGTGAAAACCCTCCGTATCGGCGTTCAAATTTGAAGATCTTCACGGCGTTCTTCAAGATATCAAATCAAAATTCAACAAACAAATCTGAAAACAAGACGAATGTCCTTCAAATTGATATCAGCAAATCATAAACCTTGAAGAATATTCGAAGATAGTTCAACAAATCAAATCGAAGAGTAGAATCAGAGGAGACAATAGAGATCGGATTCACACAATTGTACTTTGATCCAAAAATATTGATTTTGTATACAATTTCATGTTTATAAAATTAAATACGAAAATTTGTGTTACACTCCCTATCACGTAGTTTGGTTTTCCAAACTAGCATTGGCTTTCTTTGTTAGTATTCTAATACTAATTTCCTTGTTCTTCCTAATCTGCACTTCCTTGTTTGTCTTGTTTTTGTAATTTTAGATCGAGACATTTAAATTGTTTTGCAAAAGTAACTTGTTGAGCTAGCTAGATAGGATGGTATGAGAGTCCTTGTTCCAGTAGCTACTTCACCTAATTGCCATGGTTTGATTATTCGAAAGGGATCTAACCGTTCTGATCGTATTTGCTCTGCAGGCCATTACTTCGTCCGGGACTAAGAAGGACGATTTATTCTTAGCCGATATTAGTACCCTTCTGAAGAACAAGAACATCACGACTGATGTAAAAGTGGATACCAGCTCCAATGTTAGTCGTTTCTTTTTCTTGGTGATGAATGATTATACTTACTTTTATCAGAAACACCACCTTATTGCTGTCTCTGAACCACGTGAAATGTTTCTCGGTGATGAATGATTATACGTTGTAGGTGTTCACGACCATCACTATCGATGAGCCTGCTCCCGGGGTGAAGGCGATCTTTAGCTTTATTGCTCCGGATCAAAAGTCTGGCAAGGTCTGTACTAATACATTGATAGATTTCTTTGATTTTCTTGCGCTTTCGCAGAGTGAATTGCAGCATCAATATCTCAGAAGTTAGATAACAGGTGGAACTTCAATATCTGCACGAGTACGCTGGAATAAGCACGAGCCTCGGATTTAAAGCTAAACCGACTATCAACTTCTCCGTGTAGCAGGAATCACCGACCACCATTGGGGCCGATATTGCGTTTGATACTGCCACCGGGAATTTCACCAAATTGAACGCCGGAATCAGTCTGACCAGCACTGACCTAATCGCATCCTTGATGGTGTGAGTCTTCAGTTCTCAACTCGACCTTTATAAGAGCCTTGTTTTATAAAATTTGATTTGCCTATTATATCCCTATTGTAACTTTTATTTGAGGCTATCTATTACTATTATAAATAGTGTGTTCTTACATTTTTTATTATACTAATAATATAGGTATAGGTTATATATTTGATAAAAAATAAAAGCTTTTTGTCCTTAGAATTCTTCAAAATTGTGATAAGACTTATCTATTTTCACACATATATTTATTATTTAAATTTCAATACTTTTACATGCGTCGCATGTAATCAGACGGGTCATGATCCAAAACCGTAACTAAATTACAAAGATACCATCAGATACGAGCTTGAACCCGGATATTCGGGCCCGTGCGTCTAGTTGTCTTGCACAAGTTAGTGTTTGATTCAGATTCTTGTTTATTGGTTCCCTGACGGCCCCCCTCTTTCGACAGGAACGACAAAGGGCAGAGTGTCACCGCGTCATACTTCCACACGGTTAGCCCGTTGACGATCACCACGGTAGGAGCGGAATTCACCCACAGCTTCTCGAGCAACGAGAACACCCTCACCTTCGGGGCGCATCATTTGCTGGATCCCATGACCGCGGTGAAGGCTCGAGTTAACAACTATGGCAAGGCGAGCGCGCTCTTGCAGCACGAGTGGCGCCCGAAATCCCTCATCACCATCTCCAGCGAAGTGGACACCTGAGCAATCGAGAAGAGCGCCAAGATTGGGCTGGCTGTGGCTATCAAGCCATGAAAAATCAGAGGTAAATCGTTGGCGGCAGCTTCTTTTCTTGAGTTACACAGAGCTAGCAATAAAGGTGATGATCGTATTGACTACATACTAATAATAATTCTCTTTTGGAATGATGGAAGTTGTAATCAACATTCCTCACTCCGGCGTGGTTTTTGTTATGAGCAGTCTTGTATCATCTCGTATTTTACTTTGATTCAATTTATCTGTGTCTAATTCAAAAGCAATTGTCAGAGAAGATCTGTCCGATGACAATGATATTCGAATCTAAACACTAATAAAAAATATATTATCGTCTATTGGCTTGAATCTAGATATGGGCAGCTTGGTAAGGGCTTCGGTTTTTTAAATTTTGAGTTCAAGATTTCAAAAAAGTTAATTTTCACAAAACATCGACAACATGACGATTTTATATAAAAGAACGAAAAATTATAAATTATGTTGGTGGGGTTTGAAGCTCCCGTCCTTGCCGACTCTTGAGGATATGGTTAACCAGTAACGATTGTACAAAGCACCACCATGTTCTTGAACTTCAACAAACTAGTGAATTTAGGGGACATTTACTTTGAATGATATGATAGACAGACAGATAGATAAGATAAAAATAATTCAAGTTAATTCATTTTTTATTTTGATGGATTGATCAATTTTGAACTTGTTTGACCATATTATCATTCAAATACTGAATCCTATTTTGTATGTTGACTGCCACTCATAAATCACCTTGTTTTTGTTCTCTTAATGTCGTCTGGGTTCCCAAAAGTTCCACAAAGATGTCTGAAGTGTTTGCTTTTGGACCCTTGAGTCGGAACCTTGTTACTTTGGAGGTAATGTACTCCACCATGTGCCGTTCACGCTCAAGGCTGCCCTGTTTACACGGCCAACCCCGTCAGCACTACTGTGGTACGCCGCGTCTTGGGGTTGTATTTCAGTAGCCTGCCACCGGTGTCGCCACTGAGGAGTATTTCAGTCATATTGTTGCATAAAAATCCAAGAATAGAAGAAGAGAAAACATAGAATTTGGATCTGAATGTGTATCGTCCCATAAAATAGGCTCACACAAATTTTTTTAGACAAAATCTCTTGTGAGGCATTAGATCAGGAAATTCTAACTGAGTATAGTCAGCACTAGTGTGGTACACCGCATCTCGGGATTGTATTTCAGTAGCCTGCCAGCCACTGAGGAGTATTTCAGTCATATTGTTGCGTAAAATCCAAGAAGAAGAAGAAGAAGAAGAAAGAAATTATAATTTGGATCTGAATGTGTACCGTCTCCTCTACCGGCGATAAGGTCGGCGCCGCCGCCGCCACCTCTTCCGACCACCATGAGGCCGCGGAGAGCATCGGCGATGTAGAGCTCTTTTGCGGTTGAACTCGAGGCCCACAGGCCTCCCGCAGAGCTGGGCGGTTGTGGGATCATCACCGTTTTTACCATCAAACAACTCTTTCAACCTGCAAAAAAAGGCGAGTGCGATGAAACACCATTCATGTTACTGCTAGAGGACAGAAAACTAACGTTGTGTTATTACCTGTTGGGAAAAGTGGTGGCGAAGACGACGAAACTGGCGGCAGGGCCCGTGTATTTTGTTGGGAAAAACGCACACACACAATCACGAATAAAGACGAGAACAGAGAATTGTTTACCCAGGTTAGTCTTTCGACTACGCCCAAGGGGCGATACTGCCAAAGTTATTTCACTATAATTTTGGATACAGTATACAAGGAGAAAACCGCTATTTATAGATCACCGGTATTGGGCTTTTGCGTCCAGTCCATTCAGGCTCCACACTCCAACATATTTGACGATTCAGCCGGAGTGGGGTTCCGAGGTTGTCGGAATCGAATGCGTAGGCTTTGCTACCGTTGGGAGTTTGAGTTTGTTGACTGAATGGGAAAGATGGGGCGGAGGTTGTTTGGGAAGAAGACTAGTGTGAGAATGGGAAGCATGGCTGTTGAAGACAAAAATAGCTAGCGACTTAACTTAAAATTATAAATTCTATAATTTTGACAAATATATTCTTACTAACGTCTTTTTTCTTTCCTTCTCACTCAAAATTGAGGCTGGTATCACACAACTAATCGTGCATTGACATTGACGGCCTGAAAATGCGAGTGGTGTCAATTTGTTAAACATGCTAAGAAAATTACAACTTAAACAATAATCTTTTGTAATTCTCATAACACCAATAACAATATCAGATGTACGTATGTATTTGTGACACGTTGATATGTTAGAAAAATAAATTATGTCATTGTTATTATTGATATATAACTATTAGCAGTATTTGATATTATAATATATAGAGATGGTCTCCTATACAGACGTTTGTGCATGCGGACATTGACGCTTTTCTTCAGTTCAAATGTCATTTTTCTTGAATGTAAATGATAATTTCGAATTACAACATATAAAGTAAATGCTATTTTTCTTCAATGTAAATGATAGTTTACTTAATATCAATTGAATCTTTCGGACGTTCATACATGAGTTTTCGTGCGGACGTCCACACATGAGTTTTATATATTTTTTGTTCAACTATCTATATGCACATAAAAGCCAAATGGTGGAATTTCGCGTCAAATATGCCAAAACAACATCAGCAATTTTTACAAGAACTTGCTCACTAAGTTGTATATTTTTTTTTATAAATTGCTTAGTTGTATTTTTTTTATGAATTGCTTCAAAATCTGTTGGATATCTATGTATCATGTAATCCATGATTTTAAATATTGGATATTGCTGATGCTCAATACTGGTGTGTATCTAAAGATCTGTACAACAAAAAAGTTTGATGGTTAATACACTAAAAAAATTGGGCTCCAAGAAACTTCCTTTATACCTAATTTCAGTATATAAATAAAGATATAATTGATAGTTTTATTTATCATTTCTATTAATCTCATCCTTATCCATCTAAAATGGGAGGAGGAAGAAGAAAAAGCGACGCTTAATAAAAATGGTGCAAACTCAGTATTGGCGTATCAAATCATTTCCCAGAAATAGTCTTCAAGTTCTGTAACAATAACTAGCAGAGATATGATCTTTCTATAGATTCAAATATAATGACTTAAATTTCAAAATTTATGACAGAATTGCATTTTTTATTTACAGTGTAATATATTTTAATATTTTTCTTCTGATTATGATTTTGCTGGATCTGTATTGTACCTTCTCTCCATACTGAATTTTTGTTACAGAATTTTTGTTCAATCTATGAGAAAATTCTACCGATGGTTAGTAAAGATTTCAATCATAGATAAAAGCACAAGTATTGGCTTGATCAAGGGTTGAGGCAAAAAAGCTATGAGTTTTGTGGAAATCTGTTGCATATTGGTGTTTAATACACATGAGATCAAGTATTGGAGACGAAGGTGCGGCGGCACTGCTGATGTCAGGACGACGGATGGCAGCGTTGACAGCTGCTATTCAGAGAGGGAGAGGGAGAGAGAGAGGAGAAGGGCGGCGACAGTAGCGGCGCTTCGTCGTTGGCTGTCGGCCGAGAGGGAAAGAGAGAGAATGAGATGGTAAGAGGGAGATATATAGAGGAGGTGTTGGACATGGCGCTGCCTCGCCGGATTTGGAGAGGGGGAGGATGGCACTACTGCATGTGCGGCGGCCGCCCGCTGCTGCTCGCAGCGAGGAGAGAAGTGAGGAAGGCCCCCACGCGAATGGCGGCGGCCCTTTCGCCGGACGAATAAGACCAGAGGAAAGGGGAATGGCTGCCGCGCAAGGTAGCAGGATTCCGTCAACTATAATGGCAGCGTCAGAGAGAGAGAGAGAGAGGTCTTCGATTTTGTGGAGAAATGAAAAGGGTCAGGGGATCCAGAGAGAGAGCAGCAGGCGATAGGGAGCGCGACCGTTGCCGCCGGTGGCGGGCGACGACAGCGTGGAGGAAGAGGAAGATGACGGGGAAGAGAGCGAGAGAGATTTCTGGAGTTGGTATATAGAGCGAGAAAATTGATTATTGGGGTAGAAGAAGTGAAAGTGAGAGTGAGAGAGAAATTTTTGAGAGATATTTCTTTATTATTATTTCATCTTTTTGTTTATTTTTGTTGGGCCCATTTTTTTAATTATTATTTATTTATAGATAATTTATTTATATAATATTGTTTATCTTTTAAAAATATTATTAGTTTCTATAATAAATTGATGGAAGAATTATTATATCATGTATAATTTTAATATATTTTGTAATATTTATTTTCTAATATCACTTTTTAATTTATACTTATCATATGGATATTTTATTATACTATGTATACAAGAAATTCTGGAAGATATTTATATTTTGAGCCAATGGTATAAAAATGTATTTTTAGCAATGAAGATATACAAGTTTAGCTATTATTGAGTATAGTTAATTATATTTCACTTTTATTTTTCCCTATATTTTTTATATCTTAACAAACTATATTTATTATATTTATTATTTAGTGTAGTCAATGTTATGGGTTTAATAATATCGAATTAGTGGTTATAATATATAACTGCATGTAGATTTTAGTCAATTAAAATTTATATTTATAATATATTATATATTTATTTTAGTTTTATTTTTGTATACATGACTAAATGTTTTTTTATTTCTTATTCAAGAATAATACTGTTGTTCTCAAAATAAAATTAGAAAAAAATGATATACATAGAATTTCAATTAGTGAATTTAGTAGAATGATATTTGTACACTACAAAACAGTTTATATAAACAACAAAATACATGCCTTATATTTTTCAAAAATGTATATATCGACTCTGGACACAAGAGTTTTACAAGTTTCTTTTACTACTACAATAAATAATAAAATTGTTGAAAGACCATGGTTTATAATTAACTTCATATATTAGTATTTATGTTGGTCACAATATACCTTTTTATTTATAATGATTATGGTTGATGAAATTTAGTATTCATCTTAGTCCACTGTTTAATAGTATGATTGAATTAAATTACACAATTGTTTGTGTACTAAACTATATCATTTTTTTAGTTGGGGGATGAGGAGATTTGAATTTGTAACATAGTCACTCACCCTTACAAGGAGAGGAATATCAATAATCTATAATGCTTGGATCGATCAAATCATAGTTTATTAATCAACTTACGATATGATAAATTTTAATATAGTATTTGGTACTCCATCCGTACCACTCAAGACGGTCCAATTCTTTTCTTTACAGTTATTTAGGAAAAATGTTAAAGTGATTAAAAAATAGGTAGGTCCCATAACTTTTGAAAATATAATTATTTCCTAAAAATAAAACATGCCATCTTAGATGGGACAGCCCAAAAAGGAAAATATGTCATCTTGGGTGGGATGGAGGGAGTACAATTTATTTTAATTTGTCTCTCTATATTATTCTTGGAATTGTAATTAGCTTACGGATTAACTCTGTAAATATAAAAACATTATACTGTACATCGCAGAGGTACAATATTAATTTATCTTAATAACATTTGCTCTAAATAAATAGAAAAATTACAAGAAAGAAAAGAAAGAAAAATAATACAAAAGCGGTGGGTATTCCCAGATGTTAGATAGTGTCTGCTTAGACCATGTTTATCAACAACCACCTAAAAATCCAACCATCCAACCACTTTAATATTTTATTAATTTATCTTTCCTACTTTTACTTTAATTTTCATTCAACCACACCACATCCATTTTTTATGGTTTATCAATTACCATCCGACCATCCAACCACTTAATTTTAAATTTATATTTTTATTATTTTTAATTATACATAATATAATTGATTGTACATTAAATAAATTACATAAACTATTATTGTTGGAAAAATATTGAAAACACAAAACGATAAATTGATATAAAATATAAAAAAAACTTGGCAAAATACAAAATAAGCAAAGTAAGTCCCTAAATTACAATAATCTAAATACGAAACTGATAAACGTTACATAATAAATATAAGAAAATTACGCAATCAATTCTGATCGCCGAATTTTTGCCATATATGCTCGATCAAGTCGTAAAGAAGAGCGGTGTGAGCTTCTCTATTGCGAAGTTGATTCCTAGTTTTCATATAGCACGATAGGCTTGCAATCCTATTCGTTAAGAGTCATATCGTCAATTTTGCCATATATGTTCGATCAAGTCAAAATCTTGAGAATTGTAATGAGGGTTATTACCTCGATCCATAGAAAATATAGAACAAGATAATAAAGGTACAAGTTAAGAAAAAGAAATTTTAGGTGTGTTAAAATATATCAAGACCTGGTCTCTATTTATAGAGAATGAAAAATATAAATTTTGGTATATTTTTATTTTTTTATATATATTATACAAAATTATATCAACTTTATTCATATATACCATTCTAATTTAACAACAACAGGATGAAGACAAGTGTCTCCACCCTATTGGTTGAAAAAGGGAGAGAGAGAGAGACCAAGTGTGGTCTATTTTTTATGCTGGTCGAACACTTTGATTTTTTCCATTTCAATTTTTTTTTTTTTTTTAATTACACTTGGTCGACCAAGTTGGAAGAATTTGAGCCGATAAAGATGGTCTTAAATGCATCTTAGAGGGGACCAAGTGAGTCAACTTTGTGTACTTCCAGGGTGAGAGGTAAGGAGGCAAAGCAACTTGGCCTTTTAAATAATAATACAAAACAAAAATCCATGTATATCCATTCATATAGTTAGAGGTGGCAAAGTAGCAGGCAGAGTTGGCTCACCGGTCCATCTTTTTATATTTTTTGGGCCGGGTCGGGTCGGCTAGAAATTTTTTCGGACCTAGAAATATGAAGCTCAAACCAATCCCGGGCGGGCTTTGGGCGGGCGGGCTTTTTTAGATTATTTTTTAATTTTTTTAATATATAAAATTAATATTTTAAATTTCAAAAAAATAAATAAATTAAATAAATAATTAAAATCTCATAACTTCAACTTAAATAAAGAATCAGTGATAAGAACATATTAAGCTTACTTATTCTTATGATAATGCTTCTTGTATATTTTGACACATTTATGTATTCATACGATGATATTACAATGCAGTATAATTTTGATTCTTTAATTTAAGGAGAAATAAATTAGTAATTACAAATCAAAGGTAAATGATATTATTAAAGGTCAATTACACTTATACGCCTAAAATAATAGAAAAAATAAATTAATTATACAATATATATTTAAGATCAATGATTCAAAATAGTTTTTACACATTATAAAGTCATTAATCATCATCCTATATATTTTTTGGAGATCATTTCTTTTATGGATTATTTTTGAATGATTTATGAAGTTATTATTTTTTTCAGAATTTTGATGTGTTGCAATTAAAAAAAAAATCCTGACCAGTATGTGAATTAGTAAGAAACTTTTACTATAAAATATAATTAATATTATTAAAAAAGTATAGATATGTATATTAAATAATTTATAAAATATATATATTTAATAAAATATTGGACGGGCTTTTTTAGCCCAAAATCCCGTGCTTTTTTGGCCCGAAGCCCGGTAGACCCGAGGTTTTTTTCGGACGGGCTTTTTAGGCCCGATTTTTTCGAGCTTTAATTTTTCAACCCAAACCAACCCAAACCCCGGGTACCCCGGACGAGCTTTTCGGGCGGGCTCTACATATAGTACGAATATATAAAAATATTATTTATTTTAAAAATTATCATTATATTAAAGAAAAATATTATTTAATTTTTTACCTCATAATTAAAAATTATCATTTATATTAAAATATCGATATCCGTACATACATACGTCTTCACATGAATAATAATAATAATAATAATAATAATAATAATAATAATAATAATAATAATAATAATAATAATAACGTCTGCTCATGAGTTAACCTAATAATAATAATAATAATAAATTGTGATATTTTTCATGTGCACATATGTTTACCGAGTCAGTTTCCATATCTAATCTTATTTCATCATGTCGATACAAAACACTGTAACCTGAGCAGATCTGCATGCAGATAGGTCAAAACCGACCCGACTTGAAATTTATGCATCCGCCCCATGGGTGGTCCAATAGAAAACCCAAGGAAAATTCAAATATTAATCGACTTCTTTAATGTGATAGGATTAGTTCCGTCTCTTCTAACGTTTTACTCTTTATTTACCTTTTTTCTAATATCCTGGTTTGCTCATAATTCCTCGGAATTATTTTTCTTTTTTTAATATTTCATGATTCTTCTACTTTATTGGGTTTAGTTTTTAATGCATGGGGTTTCCAATTCCTTACATCTTCCTGTAAAATTTCTGGATTAGCATGCGATATGAAGGCCCTCATCTTTTGACAAGAAATCATCCCAACAAAGAGTGAGATGGCAAAACTGAATTAGAAAATCAATCAAAAACATTTGAAAGTGTATAAATTAAGGGCAAAGAATGGTCGAAGCCCCACCACCACGAGACATGCACTATCTACAACACTAAAATCTCGTTTTCTTACCACAATATAACGTCTTCTTCACTCATTACTTTTTCCACAAACAACACAGACTATATCCATATTGGGCCCAATGAGAGACGCAGAGAAGACGACCCTATGGTTTACCATTTGCTTTGGGCGAGTTATGAGCAAACTGGTGGTACGGCGAGGCGTGGGAGCCATTCGGTATAGAGAGGCTTCTCGGGTGCTGCTGATGCTGCCCGTTTCTTGAGAAAGAACCGTGTGTTCTCAGCCCGTTCTTGCCGTTGGGGCTGGAGCTGACCCGGTCCGCTTGCATCGTCCGGAAGTAGTACGACGAGCTAGCCATGTCTTTGAGGTTCGGGAGAGGCTTCAAGGCCTCGACCACCTCGCTCATTAGAGGCCGCGCTTTGGGGTCGCGGCTGAGGCAACGAGCTGCCAGCAGGGCAGCCTTTTGGGCGCCTTTGATGGAGAAGTGGCCTTCGAGTCGGGGATCTATCAAACGGTAGAAGCGTTTCCGGTCACCGAGATGCGGCCGTGCCCATTCCACGAGGTTGTGCTCCCCGTTTGGCCGGTTCTTGTCCATTGATCTCCGACCTGTGACCACTTCGAGTAGGACAACGCCGAAGCTGTATACGTCGCTTTTTGACGTAAGGTGTCCTGCGTGGAATAGGAGACGAGCTGATCAGAACAGAAAATGGACACACGTGTTTGTATAGCGCTTTCATTTTGGGGGATAGATTAGATTGACAAATACAATTATTTTTTTGACTAAAATAACGTTATTCAATGTTTGTGAAAATGATGTGTGGTTTGGAGCAGTAAACAAGGGCAAAATAGAAAAAACTGTATGTAAATTAAATATATTTACTTATAATCTGTGTGAAAATTGAAGGATGACTAATTAAGTAGCACGAAGGGAGTATTATTTTTATCTATCTAAGCCATCACCAATGAAGGAGAGTGAACTGCTCTCAAATCGGAATGAAGAATGGCAATTGATCGAGAAAATATAACACAGTACATGGCTCGTACGAGAAGGTAACATTGCATCGAGAAACGAAAGTTCTTGTACCTGTCATGACGTATTCTGGGGCAGCATAACCATAAGTTCCCATCACGCGTGTAGACACGTGAGTTTTTCCTTCGTCGGGAGCATCTTTAGCAAGTCCGAAATCGGAAAGTTTGGAGTTATATTCCTGGAAGAATACGATACGAACGTCAAATAAAAATCTTGAAATCTAGCAATTATACATGCCGAGGCCAGAGGTTAAAGATACAAAGTGATTAATTAGCAATAGTATTATGTACTCACAGCATCTAGCAAGATATTAGATGTCTTAAAATCGCGGTATATCACTGGTCTTTCCGCCTCCTCGTGGAGAAATGTGAGCCCCTTAGCAGCTCCAAGAGCTATTTTCATCCTGATCGACCAAGGAAGCGGAAGTGACCCTGGAATTAATAACTGTCAGATTCGGGTTATATTGCACCTGCACCAAGTTTGAGTATATGATACTATAAAATGGATGTCAAAATAGTTGGCAAAACACGGCGCTTCTATACTAATTAGATCTAATTAAGTTTTCATTAACCCTTAGGGTTTAGTAATCCCTAATTATAGATTATTAACCACAATTAGGATTTATAGGGCGGATGCACAGGAGTGTGCCTCAAACTAGTTTAACTGTCTCCAACCAGCAATAAATAACAAACAGAAACACTCAAGATCATGCATATAAAGAACTAACTATAAAACTCGAACATAAGGTCAGAACGAGAAACCAAAAGAAGGCCCGTGTACATACTTCTGAATAGGTGGTTCTCCAAGCTTCCTCGTGGCATGAACTCGTAGACAAGCAGCCTCTGATCATCTTCGATACAGTAGCCTATTAATTTAACCAAATTAGGGTGAACGAGATCGCCTAAAAAGTTCACTTCAGCCTGCCAAACAAAATAGGGAGTCAGAATTATTGATATGTATCAACAAAACTACAACAACCAACAGAAGCCCTCAAAGAAATCGAAATAGAGAAGCATCAAACCAGCCATTCTTTGTGACCCTGAAGTCCGTCGTGATTCAGGGTTTTGACGGCAACGGTAAGTCCCGTCCCGGGTTTAACTGGAGCTGTGCCATTCTCTTCGATCCATCCCTTGAACACGCAACCAAACCCCCCCTCGCCAAGGAGAGATTCTGGTCTGAAATTTCTAGTTGCCAACTTAAGGTCAATAAACGTGAACTTCCGCAGCCGAGAAGAAACTTTGAGTTCTTCTTCGAGTTTGCTGCTGGAAGAATTGCTTTCGGCATTGCTAGTGGTGGTGGATGGGATTCCCGGGGCAGCTGGTTGATCTATAGTTGTCCCATTTGTCGATTTACTTTCTGCTCACATAGGCACATGAAAATATTAATTAATACAATAGGATGACAAGATTATATTTATTTAAGAGAATAATTGAGACATAAATTTGATAAGAATGTAAAAAGATTTCACACAGTAAACGAGAAGAATGAAACATTTTCGAAGCATTTCGTGCATAGTTTCTCATGAGCTCAGCCAACATATAGCATTTCCAATTACGGTTGCTCTGCCCAAATAATCCCAGAACGTAATAAAAGCATTCACAAATAAGAGCTGCATAGTCTGACCAATTTCTATAATCCATACAAGAAGATATGCCAACGACAAGAAGTATTTTTTCAATCCCATACACAGACGAGGTCGTAGAGTCTGCATTTGAATCTACACAACCAATCGTCAAGTTTTACTCCATACACATGTTGGTTGAACATCTTTCATTTACAGACTCAAACAAAATCGACCAATTATCGTGCCAATAGCAGCAAAGAAGATCCTGAAACTCCTCATATGAACACAATTTCTCAAATAAATCCACTTCTACAAATGGGGCGAAAGACTAAAATTTGAAGTTTTCATGAGCGAAAGTAGTCAGGTTGTCTAGACAAGTCAATTTTATATTATCTTTCCAAATTCAGCAAAGTCCCAACATACATTATACATTTTTCATACCTAAATTCATGCTAGCTCGCAAAACATGGATGCGTAATTCTAGCTTCACGAAGAGCCCCTAGCCTGTGCTTAGGGTGGTTGATGAACAAACTAGAACCAAGCACTCCCAAGTCCCAACATTTGCCATTTGCCAACACTCTTATCATGCTCACTCACTCCGCCTACATTGTTGCAACAGAATCTCCAACTCTCCTATTCCTACTACCTTAATCGCCGCAAAAAGATTTACATGGTCTCAACATCAAACAACGAAAACAATAAATCCACCTCATATTGTTCTATTTCTTAAGGGATTTAGCAGAATACCCTCCAAACACATATTCTTGATTACAAACAATCCCAATACAGAGAAACAAGTCTGGATCACAAATTCAACTAAAGTTTCTAAACTGATGTGAAACAAAACACACAAGTTAACAATTGTATTAATTACAACCTGATTAAAATAATAAGATTAATATAGAAGGGGAAAGAAATTACCATGAGTGCTGATGCCACTAAGAGAGTTATCAACTTTAGATCTTGAAGAAATACAGCTGCAGATAAACCTCAATTTTATCCAACAACGAGTCTCCACCGCATCATCATCTATCTTCTTCCTCTCCTTTGATTTCTCAACACCCCAAGATTCAACCTTTAAGCCATCATCAGCTAATCCCATCATCCACAGAAGCAAAAATCATCAAAAGCTTCCAAGACTTCCCAAATTTTCCACCTCCTCCTTAAATAGTACTCCAATAATCATTCAAATCCCATAGAATCACCACCTCAAACAACTCAGACGCATCTCACAAAAATTAGTCAAATATCACTGAAGAAAACTCTCTTTTTCTTTTTATCTCTATACAAGAAACCCCAATCTCCAATAAACGATTTTTCTCTTATTAAATTCTCCCAAAAGAAATAGAAATTAGGGGACAAAAAAGGCTCAGAGATCAGCTTGGGCCAAACACCACAAAGATTACAGAATATTCTTCCCACCTCCAAGAACAATTATTTTTCCTATCAAATCCACAACAAAAAATCGGGGAATAGCTGAAAACCCAGTTGAAAATATGAGCTGAAAATCACTCTGAGATGGGGTGAATAGCTCAGTGATTGCAGATCACATGCTTGACAAAAAGTTTCCACGATGCAACAAGCAAAGCTGGAATCAAATGAGCATAGTAAAAATAATAGTGACTATAATCTCACTTGGAAAGAAGGAAAAATATAAAAATAAAACAGTGCCACCACCCCAGAAATGTCTCCTCTTGAAAAAAGGTATCAAAATCTCAGCGGAAAACACAAAATTATGCTGACTGCTTCAATTGCTGAAAGAAGGGAAAAAAAGAATAGGAAATTTAATATGTAGTAATCATCCACATAAATATTTAGAGTATATCTTGAGTTGTTTGGTTGTGTGGTGTGAAATAATTATTTATGTATGAAAACACAAAAGGAAAAGTATATTTCAGAAAAATGTGTGAATAATCGGTTTGTTGCTTTTTGTATAGAATCTAAGACTAATAAAGCAAATTGGAGCCTGCCCGGAGAATACGGCAGCAACTTTCAGTACCGGAAATACCCTTGGACTGTCTAAAAGAAAAGAAATACTAGTTATGTATTGGTTTTTTTCTTTTCTTTTTTCTTGTTGGTGTTTTGAAGGGATTTGGAAAAGGGTGTGATATATTATTTCCTAGGTAAATCATTTTCTTGAAATTCTATTTTTTGAATCCCTGATACTTTATTTTTGTACGAGTTATATATTTATTTTATTATTATTTTTATCAATTACAATGAGGTACTTAAATTATAAAAACTCTTATATATCAATCCACATAATGCAGACATTATGAATCACCGCTATTTATATTGAATCACTGATGATTAATTGCATTATCTCATGTACGAGTGCAGTGTGGACAGAGGTGCAAAAGACCAACTCTACTTAAATTTATTTTCAATCTAGTTAATATCTAAAATCCTTGAAGAGCGACGAGCTGCTAGTTCATTGTTTTACGAAGGTTAGATGCCCTCGAAATTAATAATTCTCATACCATTTTATGTCATGTTTTCACGACCCGATAACTTAATTAAATGATTAACTAAGTAATCAGGTTATGATTGGGTTAAAATAAAAACATAATAAATCCAAATCTGCAATGACTCCAAAGATAAAAAGGGATTGAACTACTTACTTGACAACTCAAAGAGTTCAAAATCATCATTTAAAGTTTACATGTTACACAACTCCAACATACATAAGAGTTCTTCATAAGTTAACCACAAAATCATAAGAGTTTGACAATGAAATGGTGTTTGAATGATATGTATAAAGACATGACATTCAGGGCATGACTATATGTACAACAAAAGAATTCTAGCTCAACTTCCTCCTCCATTGTCATCTCCAAGCTCAACTTGCATATTCAAAAAAAATATGCAGAGCATGAGTATCAAAAAGTACTCAGTGAGATATTGCCAAAAATTTAAACTTTATTGACTTGCCAAATTTTTCCTAACACAGGGGGTTTAAGGAAATAAAACCCGTGTTGGTTTTTCATAAAAATGTAATTCATGAATTTGTAACAATGCACATCTCATGTCATGTTATGCCGATATTATCTTCCTGTGTCGGCCCCGAAGGTTACCAATCACAGTTCTATCCTATCTACGTTCTTCGGTATTGGGAAGTAGGTCTCCTTCTCAATACCCTGACCGGCCTACACAACTGCAAGCTCACGATCATAATTGTATACATAATCATTCCGTAGATGGTAACATGAATTTATGCTCAAAATATGGCAAGTCGATCATTCACAATAATATGCAAAATAT
Organism: Salvia rosmarinus; assembly: GCA_036937905.1. Lineage (NCBI taxonomy): Eukaryota > Viridiplantae > Streptophyta > Magnoliopsida > Lamiales > Lamiaceae > Salvia > Salvia rosmarinus. The sequence goes on along the minus strand of CM072822.1, from coordinate 19,074,392 downwards.
AAATAGAACATTCAATGCTATGCACACATTAGTTAAAAAAATAAACCCACCTAGAACGTCTTTACTTCACAAATTCTTCTTCCTCGTCTTTTAATCCTCCTTTGTCCTTACTTGATCCTTGTAAATAAAATAATTATTGAACTTAGAAAACATTCTTAATCACTTGAACATATCACATCTCACTCTTAATTTTATCTAATATCTAAGATTTAGGTTAGGCTATTGCATCGCTTGATAATTTATTTCCTTAGTAAACTTTAATTTTAGGAAGTTCTATAAAATTCTTTAACCAAAAGGATTTAAATAGTTTATATTTAGTTTTCAATAAATATCATCTTAAACCTTAACTTAAGGCACACAAGTAATTCAAACTCACTTATGGACTCATCATAAGCTTACTAACTTAATTCTCAAAGCATCTTAACAATATACTATACTATATAAAATTTCAACATAGTAAGTTTATTAAAAATCGGTAAATCATTCCCAATTCACCCAAATTTATTCAAAATCCACCAAATCATCACCATACGCTTAAAAATATATATAGAAGCTCAAAGCAAGCTCAAACTCTTCCATTTAAACCATATTCATACTATGCCCTTCACCTTCAATATTATGCAAATAAATGAACTTTCAATCCACAATCAATTTAATTCAAATCAACTCATGTACATGCTTATTTATCATCAATTATCACTAATCCATAACCACTTACAAGTAGAGCTGTAAATGAGCCAAACTATTCGTGAGCTATTCGGAGTTCTACCGATAAAAGTTCGCTCGAGTTCGTTTAGTGAAGCTCGTTAGCTAAATGCTCAAGCTTGAGCATGATAGTATTCGCCTCGTTAGCTCGTGAACAAGTTCGTTAATCGATTTACTTTGAAAATATAAAATTATTAACTAGATATAATTATTTTCTTTCTATAATTAGTAATTATTGTGTTAAATCTCTAATAATTTTTATTTGTTCTAAGAAATCAATAAATATATTGTGTTATTATGGATAAAATAATTTATTTTTAAAATAAAATAATCAATATTCTAAACATATATCTAAATTTAGAAAGCTTGTTTGGGTTCGATTAAAGCTCGAATAAGCTCGTGAGCTCGAAATATTCGATAAATAAAACTCGAGACTCGGCTCGATACTAAACAAACCAAGCTTGAGCACGATGGTGTTCGGCTCGGCTCGGTTCGATTACACCCCTACTTACAAGCCTACTCAAACCCATCATATAAATCCTTCAACTAAATTAAACTTACCAAATTCAACTTTCAACATTCAAGTTCATAAAATCTCATAAATTCAAGTTAAGCATTATTTATATCCTAAATCTCAAAAATCATATCAAATAAGTCAAATAAAATCAAGAACTCAAAGATCCTCTAACCCCCATTTTTTTCAAAAATTATGGAGTTATGTATATATATTCAATTTATCCAATCTTCTACTCAATCATGTTTATTTCCACTTAATCACATATATATAAAAACTAAATTTAAGCAAATCATAACAAATAATTACATTTAAAAAAATTTAGGGTTTATGAATTTAAACCATAATCTTTGGTATTCAAGCATTATAAGCATAGAGGAATCAGTAAACATAGCAAAAATTAAACAATTCAACTCTAATCTAATCTTGCAATTTTCGAAAATTCAAGGAAACTAGGGAGATGAATTTCTTCAATTTAACCATAAAAATTTAGATTATATAGGGTATTTACCTCTTTTATGATGATTTGAACTTGATTTACCACTTGAATTTTGAGAATAATTGAAGAAAAAATTTGTGTGTGAAGTGTATGTGTGTGTGTGTGTGTGTCGACCAAGAGAGAAAAACAGAGAGTTTTGGAAGATGATGAATATGAGTGTTCATTCTAGAATTATATATTTGGCTTTATTTATTTGGGTTATTGGCGCCTAAATACATGAATTTTGGGCATATTTTGGTTTTTCCCACGAACTTTAAAAATTGGCAATAAATACACGAACTTAATATCATTATGATTTTCCCACAAATTGAAAAACGGTCAAAATTGAAACAGACGTGGCAGTCAACGTGGCGCCACTTCATCAAAACGATGTCGTTTTATTTATACCAATATATATTAATTGACGGTTAAATACATGAACTTTGGGTCTATTTTGGTTTTTCCCACGAACTTTAAAAATTTGTCAATAAATACACACTTAACATTATTGTAATTTTTTTCATAAATTGAACGACGGTCAAAATTAAAGCTGATATAACAATCGACGTGATATCACATTGTTAAACGACGTTGTTTACTTATACAATGTGTATTTAAAAGATCTTAAATACACTATAACCTCTCCAACCTAAACATTATCGTAAGTTGAGGTTGGAGAAAGAGAGATAAATTGAGGTGGGATGCGGTGTGAGTGTGAGTTAAGGTGGATTTAAGATTTTTTAGTACATATTGTATAAGAAAACGATAAACCTAAACCTTATCGTAAATTAAGGTTAGAGAAAGAGAGATGGGGTGGGGTGAGATGTGGTGTGAGTGTAAGTTAATATGGATTTAAGATCTTTTTAAATACATATTGTACAAGTAAAACGATTTCGCTTTAATAATGTGATATTACGTCGATTGTTATATCGCCTTTAATTTTGATCATCATTCAATTTGTGAAAAAATTACAATAATGTTAAGTGTGTATTATTTGACAAATTTTAAAGTTCGTGGGAAAAACCAAAATAGACCCAAAGTTCATGTATTTAACAATCAATTAATATATATTGTATAAATAAACGACGTCGTTTTGATGAAGTAACGCCACGCCGATCGCCACGCCGCCAATTTTGACCGCTTTTCAATTTGTGGGAAAAATCACAATGATGTTAAGTTCGTGTATTTATTGAAAATTTTTAAAGTTCGTGGGAAAAACCAAAATATGCCCAAAGTTCATGTATTTAGACGCCAATAACCCTATTTATTTATTAATTCATTTTTCCTTATTTTGTTGCTAATTTCTAAAATATTCTATAAATTATCCTCTAAAAATTATTAATATTGGACATTAGAATTCTTTAAAAATAAAAACTCGATATTCTCATTAATATAAAGATCCAAAAAGACTAAATCAATTATTGGAATACAAACTATATAAATATGGATTTAACTCTTTTATAAACAAATATTCAAATATTTCATTCTATTTATTCTTAAACTTTCAAAAATTATTTCTAAAAAAAATTCTTATCGCTAAGTATTAATAAAATAAAATTATTTAAGCCACTTAATAGTTTAAACATTATTCCATTTCATTTTATAAATAAATCTCATATAAACGATAATTAATATATTTCTTAAATGCATTTCTATTTAAAGAATTTTTCATTCAAACATACAATACTAACCATATATTTCCTATTTTATCTTAATAGAATATGTTTATAAATAAGATTTTTATTTTTTAAATTCTATTTCTTCGATTAGCAATTAATCGAATTTTTATTTCGTCCTCATTTATTATGCACTTCTTTATAGATTTTTAGGGATGCAATGCCTTTAAACCCCTAATTAGTACTTAATTAGGCTCTAATTAAGACTATAAAACTTTCGGGTTACTACACATGTTGATGTACATAAATATAATAAATATTATGTTGGATTTGTATACTGAAAGCAGTTTTTGTTGAGCTTGTATACAATGTTTCCTGTTACCACTATTACAATCTCCTATCCGAATCAATACTTGATTGCGTATATTTGTGTCCTCTTATCTCATATATAAGTTAGATCATACAGTGTAGAAGATCATAGAAGTCTATATGATTGGTCGAAGCTTAATGAGATATAAAAGTTTCACACCGAGACAACTTGAGGACGAGTTGTCGGTATAAATGTGGTATAGATAAGTGACTTGACTTGGTTGCTTGTCTATGCTGGTACGCCTCTCGACGTATTGAAGGATCACGATGATATGAGTTCTTCTATCCGACCGCCGTGAAGAACCTAGATCTCGGTGACTTACGATGATCTAAACATCGATAAGGTATTAGGTGAGTATGAGTTGTCGACCATCACTTTGACTTGTTATGGGTGAGGTTATATGTTCTAACCCAATATTCTCCGTATCTTGGGTGGTGGCAAGTCTTGATGTCATGCTAGTTATCCAGACGAGTCACCGTATCCGCTAGGATGATGACGCCCCCTTAAGGAGCTCAAAGGTTTATTGTACTAAACCCCGCAGTCGAGTTAGTTCAAGTACAATAATAAGGTTGAGTGGTACTACTTAAGGAATTAAAGATATTAATTATTTTAAGCAATGTAATGCTCTAAATAATTAATGAACGTGCGATATCTTAAATACGTGGATTCGTAATGTCTAAGTGCAAGCCCGACTCAACTTCAGTAATAAAGGGATAAGTCAGCATTTATTCTCTAGTGGCATGAATGAATGTTTATAAATTAATTTATGTTCTGGGCTGAACATAAGATAATTAATTTATTTGAGGCCAATCTTTATTCCTTGCATTTGATCCCTGGGCTGGCCCATCTAGGCCCGTAATTACTGTGAAAATCGGCTCCTACTACCTCTATTAGGATGATGATTTGATTCTCTTTATCCATAAGGATATTATTATATTTATGGGATATGCATGGATCTTTCCTTATGGGATTATGGTAATGCATTATAAATATAAGGTAAGAGATAAGATCAAGGTTAATCCTCACTTTAAACCTAGCAATTTTAGAATTCTATAGCCTTTAGGAGACAATTTTCAAAATTATAGGAGGGATTAGGGTGATTTTGTAGCATTCTCCATAGCTTATCCTCACCGATATCAAGATTGGGCAACCGGGATACGGTCCGTAAGATCAAAGCACGAGTCTTGATCCGTTCATCCCGATCCACCTCGACAGATCCAAAGGTAAACACGAAAACCCCTACGTGTTGCAATTAATCATATAGGTGCATGCTAGAACATAATCAATGTATGGTGAATTAAACATCCAAGATAGATCATCGGGAGAGGTTAAAACCGCTTTCCCTACAATTGGTATCGAGCGAGGTTCGATATTCGCTCGCTGGATTAATTCACGCTTGATTATTACGCGCAATATATTAATTATTGGATCCGCTGCTCATCGCGGCTCGCTTTATTTTTTGTCGGTTTTGTTTTTCACCACGAAAATCCGTGGTTAGATTAGATTTATTTTCCCGTAAATCTTATATGTAAAAGAAGAACGAAGACGAAAGAACGAAGAACGAGACGACGGAAGACACGTCGGAGAAATCGGACGACGCAGCGGGAAGCGACGGGCGACGGCACGCGGGCGTGCTCGGCGCCGCAAAGACGCCACCGGCCGCTGCGCGTGTTTCTCGGTAGGTGGGCAGGCGACGCGGGCGCACGGCTCGGCAGCCGAGCGGTACGGGGCCGCGCTTTGCGCGGATGCCTCGGCACCGCCGGCTGCTGGCGCTTGCGCGGGCGCTGGCGCATCATGCGGTCGCCTCGTCGTCCGCGGTGGGATGCGACGCTGTCGCGCGAGATCCCGGAGCTTGCGAGCGGGCTCGCGGTCGCGAGGTCGACCGCGAGGCAACATGCGCGCGCGCGCGAGCATGGCCGCAAGACGCTGCAGCCGACGGGTCGCGGTCGCCTTCTCGATCATGAGGCACCCGCGAGGCGGCGAGCGGGGCGGCGGCGGTGTCTTTGGCAGCATGGGCGTGCCCTGCGCAGCCCAAATTTTTTTCAGCCATTTTGGGCCAACCCGCCCAAACCGCCCGCACCGTTTTTCCGGCCGAACCAGATTTTCCGCCCGATCCATTTTGACGAATCCGATCCGTGCCTGCACGCGAGGCCCATTTTTGAAGTTAATGAAGATCCATGACTTTGCAATTCTATGTACTAGATTAGGCGGAAAGTGCGAGTTCCACGAGTGGGCCACGATGAACGCTTTTATTTTATTTTTAATCGCTCATTACATGTCGTGGATGTTTAAATTATGCGAAGCATGCTATGTATGTTTAAATTACGTGACAAACATATTATATGTTTTTGTGATTGGATGCGCATAGTAAGCATGCTAGGTTTATCGCGTTTTCAAGCATATTTTAGAATTTCATGAGCATGTTTTACATGTTGAGTTCTATAGAAAAGCATGCTAGATTACGTGATCTGCATGGCCAAACCTTTTGAACAAAAAGATAAGCAAGTAACCCGACATATTAATTTTAAAATTAAAATGTCAAGACCTCCACTTTTTGATCTCTAAACAAAGTGAGACGCATTGTGAGTAAACGCCCATACGCGGGCTTGCTTGCATTGCTTATCATAAGTTTGTTAGATGAGATTTCTAAATAAAACATTTTAAATCTATTGAGAAGTGGGAGTTTATGTAAACGCCCACACGCGTGACTTGTATGTGCGATTTTCATAAGTTCTCTAGAGATGGATATAAAATGAGATAACAAAAGAATTTGGATTGGAAGCGGTATGGTCCTAGTGAGTATGCCAATTCTAAGAATTCGTTCTATTTAAAAATTATGGTCATTGCTTAGACATCACCGAGTACAACTTCCTGCGAAGTCCTTCTTGCGATAGTGATGTGGTCTAGTAAGGTCCAATCATTAATTTCATTTGTCATAAGGATAAGTTGACATGGATTGAAATTAAACGACTAAAAGGTATATTTTAGTCCGGTCGAGGGGTTCATGTGTAAACGCCCACACGCGTGGCTTGCGTGTGGAATTCATCACGATTGGAGGTTTCAATCAATATTGTTTTATCAAAAGGTTACAATATTATTGTTACGAATTATGTGCGATCGTATGCTTATGTGTTTACATTATCTTTCGGATATGTCTCTTACATCGATTATCAATATGCTCGCACAAAATCCTTATCCGTCCGAATTTTATCTAGTGGAAGCGAAACATGGAATATGTTCTTATCATTTGAAGAACACATGTTTGTTCTCACTACTCCTAAACCCGATGCCCTTCATCGACGATCAACTAATGAGCGAGAGAGTCAAGGACTTTGGCATAAGTCAAACAATATGGCCAAATGCTATATGATGACTACTATGTCCAAAGGCTTGCAGCTGCAGCATCAGTCGATGGTAGACGCGACTGAGATATGGTCAAGTCTCGAGAGTAAGTTTGGGCAATCGGATCGGACAGTCCGCTTCCACACAATGAGAGAAATCTTGGCGTGTAAGATGGAAGAAGGAAGTTCGGTCCATGAACATGTCTCTCACATGACTCATCTCATGGATAGTCTTGATCAGTTGGGAGGAGGTATTGACGGTGAAGCCAAGGTCGATATCATCCTCAATACACTGCCCAAGTCTTTTGAGAATTTTCACGTGAATGCGATCATGAGCAAGACCGAGTATACACTTAGTCGGGCTGTTTAATGATCTCGTGGTCATGGAAGGAGTTATGGGCAAAGGAGCACATGCCCTTGCTAGCACATCTAGGGGCCCAAATTTTCCGTTGCAAAATGGAAAAAGAAAAAGGGGCACCAAAGGTGGCAGAGGCAAGGGAAATAGTGGGAGTAATGGGAGCAAGAACATGCTCGCCAACGGAGGCTTAAAAAGCCAAAGAGAGAGGCAAGTGCTTGCGTGGCAAGACGGGCATCAGGAAGGCCAAGTGCCCTATGCTCAAGGCTCAAGGTACGCCATTTTCTTTAGTAACGAAACATGTTTAGCGACTTGTTCTACCCATTCTTGGGTAGTAGACACGGTGCGATCGATCATGTTTGTTACACCTGCGGGGTTCCTCGGACAAGGGAGTCTGCATGATGGCGAGATAACGATCTCCATGTGCAACGCGCGCGAAAGTCGAGGCCGCTGCGTCCGGAAATGTTACTTTATGTTTTGATAGAACGCTTTAGTATTGAAAGATTTTTATATGTGCCGGATTTTCATGGAACCTTGTTTCGCTTCAAATTGTTTATTCATGGATATTGTCATAGCCCGGTTTGGCTTATCCTTACCGGACTGTGACTTGGGGTTCGGTTTAAGTGAATATGAAAGAATAAGGGTTTCAACTCATTTCATCTACGAAGAAATATAGATGTTCCAAAAAGAAACGAGAATCATGACGGATCAAAACGGCTTATATATATATATATATATATATATAAGAAGGTTTCACGGTTCCAACAAAACAGCAGCTTTTACAAAGCTTAACATAGTAACAAATGATAACAGAGTCTCAAGAGTTTGGCAGCGGAATAAAACGTGTGAGACATGCATGTGAAGACGCATTCTCAAGGTGAACCAAAATACTTCATACTTCAAAAGATTCCGCCAACTCCCGCCTGCTCCATCATTCCGCTCAACTGCATATTTAAAACAAATATGCAGGTGAGTTCAAATAATGCACTCGGGGACTCATGCCAAAACATTTTACTTTACGAAATATTGTACTGCCTTCTTCACAATAAGACACAAGGGTTTTATTTGAAAATGCTTTGTGCTTACTAAATACATTTTCATTACTTTTACAAAACATCGTCTGGCCAGGCATTTTTCACATCACAACGATATTCCAAGTCGGCATATGGATTAACGTGCGGGAGGAGGCCTCCTTCACCCGGACGCACGATCGATCGCAACCGCGATACTGTAGTCAAACAACCGATCGCAACCGCGATTCGTGTCAAGTGTACACAACCCTAAGCTAGGATTCTTGGATTTGTATATTGAAAGCGGTTTGGTTGAGCTTGTATACAATGTTTCTGTTACCACTATTACAATCTCCTATCTGAATTGAATACTTGATTGCATATATCATGTCCTCTTATCTCATATATAAGTTAGATCATACGGTGTGTGAAGATCACGTAAGTCCGTATGATTGGTCAAGCTTAATGAGATATAAAAGTTTCACAAACCGAGACAACTTGATGACGAGTTGTCGGTATAGTCATGTATAGATAAGAAGTGACTTGACTTGGTTGCTTGTCTATGCCGGTACGCTCGACGTATTGAAGGATCACATGAGATGAGTTCTTCTATCCGACCGTAGTGAAGAACACGCTCTCGGTGACTTACGATGATCTAAATCTCGATAAGGTAGTAGATGAGTATAAGTTCTTGACCATCACTTTGACTTGTTATGGGTGAGGTTATATGTTCTAACCCAATATTCTCCGCATCTTGGGTGGTGGCAATGCTTGTATGTTATGCTAGTTATCAGACGAGTCACCGTATCCGTTAAGGATGATGACGCCCCTTAAGAGCTCAAAAGGTTTATTGTACTAAACACTGCAGTTGAGTTAGCTCAAGTACAATAATAAGGTTGAGTGGTACTACTTAAGGAATTAAATATATTAATTATTTTAAGCGATGGAATGCTATAAATAATTAATGAACGTTCGATATCTTAAATACGGGATTCAGAATGTCTAAGTGCAAGCCCGACTCAACTTCGATAATAAAGGGTAAGTCAAGATTTATTCTCTAGTGGCATGAATAAATGTTTATAAATTAATTTATGTTCAATGAATATAAGATAATTAATTTATTTGAGGCCCATCTTTATTCCTCAGATTTGATCCTCTGGCTGGCCCATCCAGTTCCCGTGAGCTCAAGAAAATCCTCCACCATCATGCTCTTATGGAAAGGATTTGATTCTCTTTGTCCTACAAGGATATAATTATATTTATGGGATATACATAGATCCTTTCCATATAGGATTATGGTAATAATCATTTCCATATAGGATTATGGTAATTTCCATATGGGATTATGGTAATTTCCATATGGGATTATGGTAATTTCCTTATGGGATTAAGGTAGTGCATTATAAATATGAGGTAAGAGATTAAATCTAGATGTATGATGAATAATCATCACCATTATTTTCGAGAATTTGAGGGTTCATCATTTGAGAGATTTTCGAAAATTCTTGAGAGCTTGAGGGTGATTTTCCGAAGCATTCTCCATAGATCGTCCTCACTCGACGTTGGAGATTGGGCAACCGGATACAGTCCCGAAGGTTAAAGCACGAGTCTCGATCCATTCCGCCTCGATGATTCAAAGGTAAACACGAAAACCCCAACGTGTTGCAATTAATTATATAGGTGCATGCTAGGTATATAATCAATGTATGGTGAATTAAACATCCAAGATAGATCCTCGGGAGAGGGCTAACCATAGTTTTTCCCTAAAGATTCCCCCTTCACCTCTAGCTTAGGATCCGAATTCGTAATACTTTTCCTGTTGTCCCAGGCAACCCGAATGGACATATACAAAATATAAAATATTTTTGGCAGACAATATCGTACTTTATCATTTGCAGAAAAACAGTGAAGTAAACTTTTGTAAAAATCATTTTCCAAGAAAACTCATAAAAGGTTTTGGTAAGAAAGCCCACATCGGGAACTTAAAGTTCCTACGTCACTAGAAATTAATTGTCGTCTTCTTTCTCCTCTGAGCATGACCCTTCTTCAACGTGAGAAACGAGGTTTAGTATATCGCTATACTTTTTCGATAATCATCGATCCGAAAACAACGGAGTTACTACATCAATTCTTTTAACGTCAAGGATCCTATTTTCATACCTTAACCATTATTATACTTATTGCGTCTCGAAAAGAATAATATCCTATCTTTTCATTCTTTCTCATCGAACCATTCAAATGGACGTATTTAATCTTAATTTCATACCTAACGTCGTTACGCATCGACTTTACTTCTCAACCTACATGCATACTTATATTTTATGTATTCACGTGCGTTTTTCCTCGCCTCACGTATCATATATGATTCATATCACGATCACGAGATGTCATATTCTTTTAATTCTTATAATATTTTGCGAAAATTCCACTTTTAATTCACATAATATATTTTTATCATCATATATGACATAATATTCATCATATACAACTTGTACATCAATATTTCATGCTTTAGTAAATTTCGAAATTACTATCCTATAATATTTCATATTTTTCCAAGAAATTCCACATAAAATCATAGAATTCTAAACATGAATAACTATCATTATTTCATGTTCAAAACAACAATTAAAATTCATGTACATCAATATATAACCTATGCTTATTTTTGGTCATAACATAGTACTTTTAATACATGCTTAACTTTGTATTAAAATTATAATACATGCTTATAACTATCATATAAACGTATTTAATTAATAACTTAAACGTATAGCATAAATTTCACATACGTCACATAATTTTCGAAAGCATGTAACAAACATATCACATATGAATTCCTAATATTTTTGCATAAAATAATAAGAATAGTAAAGTTTCTAACCTTCTATTTGATTCCGATCGACGTCGGCGACGTTTTCTATCTACGATCGAAGAGAACTCTTAGGAACACTCTCTATTTTTTCTCTCTCTATTTTTCTCTCTTATTATTTCTTATTTTCGGTTGGTAGGTCTCCTATTTATAGAGTTTATAAAGTGATTTTAATCATTACTTTATAAAATATCTTAATATAAAGTCAAAAATTACAATTCATGCTTATCACATTGATTTTTGGTCCTATGAGTTGTCAATGACTCATTTTTGATCTTATCTTATAATTTTAATTATTAATCTTATCTTATCTTTTTGAAATTATACAATTCTAGTTGTAAAATCAAAATTGACAACTCATACCTTATTTTTTTATAATTTTCGGCCACCCCTTAGCTCATGAGAAAATTATTTTATTTTATCCTATTGTTTATCATGTTATTTTAATTATTTAATTAGTGTATCTTATACTTATCATAAAATAAATAAATTACCACTTTATACCATGAATATATAATTTTCGAACACCTATTGTTCCTTGGGATAAAATTTTATTTTTTTCTATATCATATACTTTAATATAATTATAAGATAATATCATATCTTATCCTTATCCAAGTTTGACTTTTATTTATTATGTTTACATTTGTTCACATTTGTTCACATTTACTTTTCAAATATTTCAACTACTACAAGACAAAGCTTATAGTTACTTATTCAAATTGAACACATACTCTATCTTATCCTTTAAAAATATCTTATCATTATAATTATGATCCCTCATTAATTAAAGCATGATATTTATTTATTTTCACACTATAATTCAAAATTTTCGGTACTTATTAAAATAATGTGCCAAATATTTTATTTTTCTCCAATTAATAACTATATGACATAATAATAATCTTAGATGATAAAATAAATCATAGAAAAATTAATTAAGGTCATTTCTATGTACTATAGTAAAGTAATCGGCAAATTATTCGAAATTATGGATAAATTATCAAACTGTTATTCTTTTCATAACCAATATTATTTTCATGAGTAATTATGTAAATATATTGATGTTATATCATAAAATAAATTTTTGGAATTTTTCTAAGCAATTTTCCCATTTTATTCGAAAATTAGGGTTTCTAGAGCTTAATTTTTATAAAATCCCATTCTTATCCCTTTTTATAAATTTTGAAATTTTTATAAATTCTAGGAGATAAGATTGATCTAGAATCATGATATTTATCAAGCATATAATTAAATAAATTATTTAATACATTTATCACATAAAAATTGTAATTTTCGAAATCCACATAAAATAATACTTAAATTTCGAAAATCATGCAACTAATATTTAAAATATTATTTCCTATGATATTCTACACTTTTCTAAGAGATAAACATTATCTCTTAATTAATCATGACCTTATCTTATCTTTTATGAAAATATCATAGCAAATCTTATCTTAAAAATATCATTTTCCAACCTTATCACATCCACCTCATGCTTGGGTGTTCAAGATAATTTTCTTATCATATTCTATAAGATAAACATTACAACTCATCACATAAAATCAAGTGATCACATAATAATTCACAAATTAATTCTTTATACTCTTAGATTTTTGAAAATTGCTTTTAAATAAGGAAAAATATTTCTTTTTCTTTCTTAGTATAAATAATATCTTAAATATGCTTAAAACATATTTAAAATTATTTCGTTAAAATTTTCAGAGAAATTTCGATTTATTCTAAATCGACAATTACCGACGCTCACTTTCGCACTGCTTCTATCGTCTCGTTCTTTCTTTATTTTAAAAATTTTAAGCCCGTAATTCGGGGTATTACTGAGATATTCTCGTTATTTTTGATAGTGGTGTTTCTATCATAAGAAATGACGGTTATCCGTGTTGGCACATTATATAATTCGCTTTATACTATTTCTCGCTAAACATAATACCTATAACTATGTCAGCATCATCTACTAACCTTAAAAGAGAAAGTTTTCTTAAGAGATGACACCACATTTCTCCGGCATCTTATATTAGGTCACATCAATCTAAATAGGATCCAAAGACGGCTAAGAATGGGCGTTGGGTAATCTCACAGATTCTGCTCTCGATCGCGAATCCTCAGATAGAAGGTAAGATGTCGACTGCACCTTCAAAGCGAAGGGTTATAGAGCCAAAGAAGTGTTGGAGCTAGTCCATTCGACTGTGTGGACCGATTTCCACACAAGCTCGTGGAGGTACAGTATTTTGTCACTTATCGACGATTACTCGAGGTATGGATACGATACCGCTTCACCGCAAGTCCGAATGCTTTGAGAAATTCAAAGAGTTTAAGGAGGAAGTGGAGGCGAGCTTGGTAAAGTATCAAGTCACCGCGGTCCGATCGTGGTGGCGAATACCTCAAGAACGAGTTTATGGACTATATAGTGAAGTGTGGGATTACCTCCCGAAGACTACACCGGAAATGGTGTGTTAGAGCGAAGAAATACGACTTTTTGGAAATGGTTAGATCAATGATGAGTTATGCAACATTGCTATTTCGCTAGGGGTATGCCTTAGAAACGGCGATACTTGCTAAATCTAGTACCATCCAAGTCGATCGAAAGACCCCTTTCAAGTTGTGGTTTGGTATGAGCTGGTTTAAGCCACATAAGGATATGGGGCATCCGACACATGTCTTTGAACAAGAAGGTCGACAAGTTGGAGGCTAGATCCGACGCAAGGTCGCTTATCGGCTATCCTAGAGGACGAAGGTGGTTTATTCTATAGTCCTAGGATCGAAGGTCATTATTAGCACTAATGCCCGATTCTTAGAAGAGGATTATACGACAAACCATAAATCCAAAGTTGAAATCATTCTTCAGAATTAGAAGATGATCGTATTCCACCACCGATTAAGCCAAAGGTACGAGATGTCGGTTCAGTGGGAGGATCGACACCGATACTTCAAAAATTGAAGTGGGTCGAGTTCAACCGAGATACCGGCCGACAAGTGGCTCCTATCCAAGAAGTTGTGCAAGATAGAACCACAAGTTTCGCACCCACCGCCGCCATTGTGCGATGCAGCGCGTCAGATCGGGAGGTTGTTCGTCAACCCGAGCGATTTATGTTCGGGTGAATCTTGATTTAGTCCCGGAAACGAACAAGCAATAATCGACCCATGGACGACAAATGAGGCGATACAATACATTGATGCAAGATCATGGCACACCGCTATGGACTTAGAAATCGAGTCCATAACGCTATGGATGATATCTGAAAGACACCTCTACCGGATGGCAAGGAAGCCATAGGTAGTAAGTGGGTATACAAGAGAAGAGATTCGGATGGAGGGTTTCGCTTTTAAAGCGTGCTTGTGGTGAAAGGGCACACTCAGATTGAGGGCATCGATTTCGACGAGACCTTTTCGCTGTAGAGAATGCTCAAGTCCATCGAATTCTTCCGCCATAGCAGCCACTCAAACCTTGAGGTTTGGCAATGGACGTGAAAACCGCTTTTCTAACGGTTACCTTGAGGAAGGTAGAGACATCTATATGCAAAGAACCCGGGTTATGTGGTGAAGGGTGAAGAGCATCTAGTATGTAAGCTTTAAGTCCATTTATGGGCTTAAGAAACTCACGATCCCGAACTTACGCTTTGACGAGGTGGTAAAGTCCCAAGGATTTACCCAGTTGCCTAGCGAGTTGTGTGTATCGCTTAGATGTCAACGTGATGTGGTATTTCTTGCACTTTATGTAGATGACATTCTTCTAGTTGGCAACAATGTGAAGTTGTTATCGACATAAAGAGTTGGTTATCCGATCGGTTTCAAATGAAAGACTTAGGAGATGCAGCGTACATTCTTGGGATCAAGGTTTACCTAGATCGCAAGAGAAAAATATTGAGCTTATCTCGGCGCCTTACATTGATCTTGTGATTACTCGTTTTAGTATGCGACCGCCAAGAAAGGATTGCTACCTTTCGGACATGGCGTTCCTTTATCTAAGGAGCGATCACCTATGACCGCAAAGGAGATAGAGAAATGAGACAAGTTTCTTACGCCTGCCGAGGAAGTCTCATGTACGCAATGTTATGTACGAGGCCCGATATCTGCTATGCGGTAGGCATAGTAGCTAGATATCGCCTAACCTCGGACAAGCTCATTGGATCGCAAGAAGCATATACTCAAGCACCGAAAAGGACTTGAGATTATAGGCTAGTTTACCATGCGAGATAGTCTAATGCATTTGGGTTACAGCACTGGATTTCAAGTCGACCGTGATGAGAAAAAGTCTACCTCGGCTATGTGTTTACCTTGGGAGGTGGAGCCGTATCCTCATGCGGAGTACAAAGCGGCGATGCATTGCGGACTCTACCATGGAAGCCGAATATGTAGCCGCCGGAGGTCTGCTAAGGAGGTCAGATGGTTCAAGAACTACCTCATGGATCTAGGTGTGGTACCGGTTTGCCCAAGAGTATCATAGTTTCTTGTGATAACTCGTGCGATGGCAAACTCGAAGGAACCATGACCCACAAGGCGACCAAACACATAGAGAAAGTACCATGTCATACGAGAAATCGTGAGGCGAGGGACGTGCTTGATTGAAAAGATTGATACGACGGATAACCTAGCGGATCCATTCACGAAGAGCTCCGCCGCAAAAGTCTACGGCGCACATTCGAGGACTTGATTGCGCTTGATGGCACCCACTTAGAAAGAAAACTTTTGTATAAGTGGGATAAGCAAAGTGATGGTTTTGTTTGTAATAGCTAGTAGAGACACATTGTATACTAAAAGTTTGCTTTAGTATAAGTGAGAGATTGTTGGATTTGTATCTTGAAAGCGCTTTGGTTAAGATTGTATACAATGTTTCGTTACCACTATTACAATCTCTTATCCGAATTGAATACTTGATTGCATATATCCGTGTCCCCTTATCTCATATATTAGTTAGATCATACGATGTGTAGAAGATCACGAAGTCCGTATGATTGGTCAAGCTTAATGAGATATAAAAGTTTCACAAATGAGACAACTTGAGGACGAGTTGTCGGTGTATAGCCGCGGTATAGATAAGTGACTTGACTTGGTTGCTTGTCTATGCTTTGACGCCTCTCGACGTATTGAAGGATCACGATGAGATGAGTTCTTCTATCCGACCGTGAAGAACCTAGATCTCGGTGACTTACGATGATCTAAACCTCGATAAGGTATTAGGTGAGTATGAGTTGTCGACCATCACTTTGACTTGTTATGGGTGAGGTTATATGTTCTAACCCAATATTCTCCGCGTCTTGGGTGGTGGCGGTGGTTGTATGTCACGCTAGTTATCTCAGACGAGTCACCGTATCCGCTTAGGATGATGACGCCCCTTAAGGAGCTCAAAGTTTTATTGTACTAAACCCCGCAAGTTCAAGTACAATAATAAGGTTGAGTGATACTACTTAAGGAATTGAAGATATTAATTATTTGAAGCGATGTAATGCTCTAAATAATTAATGGACGTGCGATATCTTAAATACGGGATTCGAATGTCTAAGTGTAAGCCCGACTCAACTTCGGTAATAAAGGGTAAGTCAAGATTTATTCTCTAGTGGCATGAATGAATGTTTATAAATTAATTTATGTTCTGGGCTGAATATAAGATAATTAATTTATTTAAGGTCAATCTTTATTCCTTGCATTTGATCCCTGGGCTGGCCCATCCAGGCCCGTAACTACTGTGAAAATCGGCGCCTACTACCTCTATTAGGATGATGATTTGATTCTCTTTATCCATAAGGATATTATTATATTTATGGGATATGCATGGATCCTTTCCTTATGAGATTATGGTAATGCATTATAAATATAAGGTAAGAGATAAGATCAAGGTTAATCCTCACTTTTAAACCTAGCAATTTTCGAGAATTCCTATAGCCTTTAGGAGACAATTTTTGAAAATTATAGGAGAGGATTAGGGTGATTTTTGTAGCATTCTCCATAGCTTATCCTCACTCGATATTGGAGATTGGGCAACCGGGATACAGTCCCGAAGATCAAAGCACGAGTCTCGATCTGTTCATCCCGATCCACTTCGACAGATCCAAAGGTAAACACGAGAAAACCCCTACGTGTTACAATTAATTATATAGGTGCATGCTAGGAACATAATCAATGTATGGTGAATTAAACATCCAAGATAGATCCTCGGGAGATGGTTAAAATCAGTTTTCCCTACATATTATTCTTTAAAATCTTTATAAATCATGATGTATTTCAAACTTAAGTATAACGAAAATGTACTTAACTAATTTTATTACGTTAAAAATTGTGCATAATTTTATTCCTCAAATATTATGTCTCTGGTCGATCGGATAGAGAGTTTCTCGATCGGAGACATACAAATATCGACCGGAGACTAGGCATAATCTATTGGAATCACGTTTTTTAACTGAAATCGCAAGTTTTGAATAATTTTCCAAAACTTATATTCAAGTTTTGATTGAATGAAGAAATTACCTTATTTGAGGAAATTTATATGGTTGAACTTCTCCTCTCATTCTCTCTCGATTGGAAGAAGCTAGAAATATAATGGTGAATGAATTTCTTCTCCAAAAATTCAAATTTTCCTTCTCTTTCAATCCTCTCTCACAAACGCTTCTTTCATCTCTTTGGATACATAAATGAATAAAAAGAATGACAACTAAATATTGAAAAAAATGTACCATTCATGTAAGGATAAAAAAAGTAGTCAACATAAATCTGCAAAATTCCATAACAAATGATTGTAAAAATTACATCACCTTTTTACAATTTTTGAAATTCACTAATTTTCGAGAAGAACATAATAATGACTGCCAAAATCACATCAACTATTTAATTTTTCATTCAAAATATATTTATTTAATAAGTTGGGTATGGTTTTAGTAAATTCAGAAAATGGGTATGAGTTACACGTGCTTTATCAAATATAGGTATTTAAGTTTGGACCCCTGTTATGACATGTTATGACATTATTATTATAGTGAAGTTTGAAATATTACACAATTTTTAACGTAATAAAATCAATTATGTACATTATTATTATAGTGAAGTTTGAAATATTACCACAATTTATATAGATTTTAAAAAATAATATTTATTATCTTTATGTAACATCAACTTAGACTATATATAATCGTTGAAAGACATTCTATATTACAAATCTCTCTCTGTTCCCGAATTTCTTTCTCACTATACTCATTTTATCCCCTCATCTTCCAAAGGGAACGGGAAGCCGCACTTTTCAGTTTTTATAATTTTATTCATCATTCTGTCATTTTAGTTTTATCTTTTTTTCCAATTTGCCTAACTAAATGAGCAGTCCTAACTACAAGAGCAGTTTCTTTCCTTGTATAGAAGTATTTATTTTCGTCCTTCTTAGTGCAAGTTTTTCCCCTTCAATTGTAAACACAAATTTATGTATTTAATTCTAAACATAAAATCCCATACGACTTCAAATTTGTAGATCAAAATGTATGCGTGGAGTTTGTAATTTCTTTAATTTGATCTTTGAACGATCTTTGAATAGTCATTCAAAATTGTTGAAGAAATATATCTATTAGATCTTCTTGGACTTGATATTCGAGCTTTATAATGTCGGCATTTGTTCTCTAATGGACTGAATAAATTTTTATGAATTAATTTATGTTCTGGGTTGAACATAAGATAATTAATTCATTTGAGATCCATCTTTATTCCTTGTATTTGATCCATGTGCTGGCCAATCAAGACCTTTTACCATGCATATTTTTTGCCATCCCCTAGGAATCACATTGAGATTCTGTTCTGATTAATGTATTATTTTTTAATACATCTTAGAGTCTAGATATATATTATTTGATATTATTAGATATCAAGAGATAATTATTCTAGAAATGAATTATCTTCAGGGAAGAAGATAATTATTATAGTTATTAGATATCACAAAGTCATATCATAATATGATTCTAGGGAGAGCACTATAAATACAAGATAAGAAAAAAATCAGATCATCCATCTCCTCACAATTGTGATTTTTGAAAATCATAGACCAAAGCTAGGGAGAAACTTTTTGTATTCTCCATAGATTACTCTTACTCGGTATTGGAGATCAGGCATCCGGGACACAATCCAGAAGATCAAAGTTGGAGTTAGCCATTGACCAGTTGTGCTAGAAGTTCACAAGTAAATACGAGAAAATATCTATGTATCAATTAATTATATAGGAGCATGCTAGGAATATAATTAATATATGATGAATTAAACATTCAAGATAGATCATCGGGAGTACAGGTAAATTCATATCTCCCATCACATAAAATTCCATTAAAACCATACATTGAACCTTTCAAATAGAACCCCTACAAATATCCTACTTACAAAAACTAGAGATTGAGAAGTTGGTACAAGAAATGCGAAAATAAGGTGTTATACATCCTAGCACGAGCTCTTTCTTTTTCCTAGTGTTCAAGAAAAAGAATGGTACTTGGCAGTTCTATGTAGACTGCAAAAAACTAAACCCCCTCACGATAAAAGATAACTTTACTATACCTCTTCTTGATGACTTGTTGGATATGAGTTAAGAGGAGCTACTGTTTTTTTCAAAGATTGATTGAGAGCGGGATATCATCATATTAGAATGAAACCTCAAGATATATACAAGACTGCTTTTGTGACAACAAGTGGCCTCTATGAATTCAAGGTAATACCATTTGGTCTCACAAATGCTCCAGCAAGATTTCAAGCTTCAGTGAATATTGTATTCAAGCCGATGTTGGAAACGTTTGTGTTGTTTTTTTTATGACATCTTAATATACAGTGTTAGCGTGACCACCCATCTTCAACACTTAGATGATGTATTTTAGATACTATCGCAAAATCGATTGTATGCCAAAGCTTCAAAGTGCTCTTTTGGACAAAATAGTGTGGAATATTTGGGTCATGTGATAAATGCAAAGGATGTAGTTGCAAATCCAAACAAAATTTCAGCTGTGATCAATTGGCCAAGACCAAAAATATTGAAGGCATTACAAGAGTTCCTAGGGTTAATAGGGTATTATAGAAAATTTGTAAGACATTATGGAGTTATTGCCAAACCACTGACATATATGACAAAGCATGGAGAATTTTTATGGAGTGAAGATTCTAAAAATGACTTTGAGCAACTGAAAAAGACCATGACCATTGTACCTGTTTTGAAGTTATCCAACTTCTTATTAAAAATCGATGCATGCTACGACGGAATAGGTGTTGTATAATGCAAGAATCTCTTCCATTGCTTTAGATCTCTCCATATATGAGAAGGAATTCTTAGCTGTAATTCAAGCTACAGAAAAATGGAGAGCCTATCTATTACACAATCTGTTTATCATAAAAACTGACCATCCAAGCTTGAAATATCTTTTACAACAGAAAATCTAAACACCGGTTCAACACAAGCATCTTACAAAGTTATTGGGTTTTGATTACAAAATCGAGTATAAGAAGGGAGTTGAAATTCGAGTAGTTGATGCCCTTTCAAGAAATACTACAAGTGAGGCCAATTGCAATGCTATTACAATGTGAAACCATCTTGGTCAATGAAATTCAAGCCAGCTATGAAAGTGATCAGTTATCTTAGGAGAGCATGGCCGAATGCATCACTACTCCTTATAATCTATTATTCTTCTCGTATTCTCATGGATTACTAAGGTATAAGGGGAAGTTATTCATTGGACGGACCAGAGTAATATGAGAAAAGATTATACACTATATGCATTCATCGAGTTTTGGTGGTCATTCGAGGGTAAATACTACTTATAAGCGGATCAAATCAATTTTTTGTCGGCCATGGATGATGGAAGAAATACAAAAATTGATTATAGCTTGACATCAATATTAAACTAGCAAGCACGAGACTACAAGATCACTTGAATATTTGCAACCTCTACTAATCCCATCTCAATCATGGAAACACATTATCATGAATTTCATAGAAGGATTACCTATGTCTGGCGGTAAGGACTTCATTTTGGTTGTAGTTGATAGGTACCCTAAATATTCCTAAATATTCTCATTTTATTCTACTTCATCATCCTACACTTCTTCAGACATTGCACAGTTATTCATTGACATTATATATAAACTACATGGACGGCCTGAAGTATTACTTTGGACCATGATAAAATATTCACAAGTATGTTTTGGAAGGAGTTATTTTTTTTTTTGTCAGGTGTCAAGCATCATCTCAGCACCGCCTATCATTCTCGAACAGACGGGTAAAGTGAACGTGTGAATCAATGTTTGGAAGTATATCTTAGGTGCATGTGCAGCTACAATCCCAAGAAGTGGCTACAATGGTTGCTATTAGTTGAATTTTAGTACAACACTTCATTCACTTGGTAATAGCCCTAACTCCATTTGAAGCTCTATATGGGTACAAACCTACCCTCTTATCTCTATCAACGTACATGCAGCCACAAGCCATTGGAGTGGAGGCCCTCATAACTGAAAACATGATATCCAACAACATCTCAAAAAATTCTTACAAAGCGCATAAGCTCGAATGGAGACAATAGCTGACAAGCAAATGTGTCTACGTGAGTTCCAGATAGGGGATTGGGTCTATCTTAAACTCAAATCCTATAGACAAACATCACTCAGGTTACATAGAACTTGGAAACTCAGCCCGAGATATGCAGGTCTGTTTCGGATCTTTCAACGAGTTCGTCAAGTGGCGTACAAATTACTTCTTCCACTTGAAGCAAAGCTCCACCTAGTATTCCATGTCAATCTGCTCAACGCAGCGTCAAATCCGCCAACCAAGTTATTCCAACACTATCGAAATTTGATGATGATGACAAAACTTTACTTCAACCAGTCAAATTTTTATTTGGACGACTCATACAGAAGAATAATAGTCCCTACACTCAGTTTCTTATTCAATTGGCTCATCTCCCAGAAGAAGAGACAACATGGGAGGATAGCAAATGCCCGTTTTCCTCATTTGTTGGCTTGAGGATAAGCCTAGTTTTAAGGAAGGGAATAAGAGAAAAGGTTTCTGAGATGTGATAAGTATAAATGCAAGTTATAACTGTGATTTGTAAAGCCACGTGGCAATTGGGAGATTAGTTTGTTAGACGGTTAGTAAATGATTTCCAACCCAGTTAGATATAAACTGCAAATTCAATTGTATTGTACTCACTTCAGCTTTGTTTAATACAATTCTCAGTTTTAGTTCTATCTCACTTCTTTCGTCGCCGCACAAACTAGCATACACCACACAAGACCAAGGTCTTCTTCTGTGAAATATGTGCAGTATTGTCAGCTTGATGCAAGAGAAAGGCGAGTGTTGTTGATTTCAGATGATTTTGTGACAATTCGCCATCAGCTTCGGGCTAGGGTTGTTCTAGGATGTGTCCAGATACACAGTAACTATGGTGGCACCTTCATTCACCACCCTCTTGTTCGTCATGAACCAGTGGCTGCTGGTGTTGTACATTTAGAATGTGCAACATCTCTCTAACTTCGATTATAAGGTTACAATACACGTGCCGCCAAATATGAATGTTGTGTTGCGGGGTCATTATATGTTGTTTTTGAAAGCTTAATGGACTAGATATTAGATTGGGCCTAATTAAGTTGAATGTTGGACATTAATTAATTAAGCCCATAGCCCATTCAATTTAAGGGTGGGTGGTTTTCTTTTATAATGGTGGTTAATCTTTGAGATTAACGTGAGACAAGAAAACAGAGAACACACACGAGAAAATATATCGCAAACTCAATTGGAGATTCTTGGCGCTCTCTTTGATTTGATATATCGAGGAATTGTTCCTGCGGCTGATTAAAGACACGTGGATACCATAGTAGTGGAAACGCCTCGAAGGATTCCTTGGAAGCTTTACTACTACACGCGTAATAAACACGTAAGTCTTCGATCTTCGTGTTCTAGGGCTCATCGCATGCTTTAATTATAGATCTAGATCATTCTTGATGTTATATTCATTGCGCATTAGATGTTGTCAAGAACGAATCCTAACAAAGGGTATCGAGCTCGGGGCTCGATTTATAATTAATTCGTGTTCTAATTTAATTGTGGATTAATCGAAATTTTGAATTTCGATTTCGATTGTATTTCCATTTCGTTTGATTATTCTTATAATTAGATTATGGAAAAGAAAACGAAAATGGAAAAAAAAATTGAATAATCTGAAAATCTGATTTTGAATCTGGATTTTGAAATTGAAGATTCGCGAAGAACCTTCGCATGCCGTTCTCGACGGTGCCGCCGGCACTCCTTTACGGCCGGAGCTCGCGCTCCGTCGTCGACCACTTCAATTGCGAATTGAAAATCGAAATTTGGAAACTGAAATCGATTATGAAATTAAAATCTGAAATTGATTTTGAAATCAACTTCGCCGGCAACACGTCGCCGCCTGGGTGCGTGCGTCGCGTCGTTCTTGTTGGGCGTGCACGAGACCGGCTCCATCTCCGTCACGCTTGGCGGCGCGACGCCGCCAGACTTTCCGTGTACGCTGGGCGTCGGTGGAGATGGAGAGCGATCGGTGAAACGCGGAGGACGAAGGAAAAGGAAGCGGCGCTATTGCTGCGCTGGCGAAAACCCTATCGCGCCGCTAGGCGTGTGTCGCTACCGGCTTCCTCGCGGTGGGTCGCGTCGCGGCTACGGCGGCGACGGCGAGACGACGACGAGATCGCGGCGTGGAGTCGTCGGCGGGACGGGAGGCGGCGCATCGCACGCGAGCATCAAACCCTAGAGGGATGGGCTTCTTCTCTGCGAAATGGGCCACGAATGTGCGCTAGGCGCACTAGGCCGAGGGCTTGGGCTGCTCTGGGCGACGGGCTGGGCTTCGCCTATGGCTGGGCCGTGGGCTGCTGCTAGGCCTTCAATTTTTATTTTTTTTTCTCTTTCTCTCTGCTGCTGGGCCGCGGAAACATGGGCTCTGGGATTTAATTTTGGGCCATTTATATCTTTAATTATCATGGTCAAGTAAATCGGATATTAAAAAAAAAAAAAAAAAAAAAACGAATTTTGTTGATTTAGAATTAATAAAATTCAATTTCCAATTACACAAATTAATTTATTAATTGGATTAATAAATTTTATTTTAATAATATTATTTTCAAATAATAACATTAATTTCGATTTTGGTATTAATTTAGAATTAATAGAATCTAATTATGTACATGGATTTAACTTATTAATTTAGAATTAATAAATTTAATCACAATTTTAGAAATTAATTTATTAATTAGATTAATAAATTTTAAATATTATTATTTTTGAAATAATAATATAAAGTTTGATTTTATATTAATTTAGAATTAATATAATTTGCTTATGTTCATAAGTTAGAGAATTGATTTATTAATTAGATTAATAAATCTTATTTGATTATTATTTTAGAAATAATAATACTACATGAATATTTATATTAATTTAGAATTAATATAAATGCTTAAATCCACTTTTAATTAGAGACTTAAATTATTAATTAGATTAATGAATTTATTCGTTGAGCCCTATTTGCTGTTTTCTGTGATAAGCATGCTATTTGATTTTATGCTTATTTTAACTATAGTAGTTAGAGACCGCTTTTATATTTGGGTAGGCGGCACCCAATACATGTAGTCCGTGTTACTATGTTTGGGTAGGCGACGCCCAATATATGTGTTCCGCATTTCATGCCTGGGTAGGCGGCATCCAGTAATTGTTTTGATTTAATATTGGATATTAAAATAAACAATTAGTATCACATGTTTTTATCCCCACTAAATACAAGTCTTGTTTTTGAAACAAAACGTGTCGTCCATCATAATTGTTTGAGTCAATAACCTTTTCGACCAAGAGTTTTACACCCTCGTGTTTACTCCCAAATCTCAGGCGAGGCTCACTCATAGATGTATGGTTAGCATCGTGTGATGGGGTTGACTTGCTTAATTATTTTGAAACGCCAAAGCGATCAAAATAATTAGTGGACACATAGTAATGGATTAATAAACCAAGAATTGAGGACTTTTGTTGCATTCGGATTCAAACCCGACCAAGTGTCATTATTGTGGTCATCACCGCAGAGCTGCAATGATGCGAACTTAATCGATGCAAAACCAGTCGTCACGCAATTGGCTTTGAGGCCTACTGAGTGATATTATTTGTAGTCATCAGCCCTCGCAGAGGCTACAGTAATATTGACTTGGATCTTGGACTACTAAGATTTATATATTTATTATAAATCCGTATTTTGCATTTGGGGGTGCAATATATGTTAAAATTAGTGGGAGCTAATCAATACAATAAACCCTTGTTTGATTAGTGATACGATTGTGATCTGTGTTTACTTTGTTCTAATTTTGTTCTAATTTCTGTAAATTTTTCGTTCAGTTACGATGTCGTCTAAGTTGTATAATTGTTTGATGGAAACAAATATGTTGACTGGGTCAAACTATACGGATTGGCTACGTTGCCTGCGTTTGGTATTAAGTACGGATAAGATTGAGTATGTCTTGGACAAACCAATCAATATCATCCCCGATGAGTGTTCTCCTGAGTATGCCTTGTTTGACAGGGTTGCTCATGAGAAGCACGTTGAGGATGCTATGTCGGCTCAGGGCATTATGTTGACTTCTATGAGTTTAGAACTCCAAAGGCAACATGAATGCATATTGCCCTATGAAATGATTCAGCACTTGAAGAGTTTGTTTGCCTCAGAGGCACAAACCTTGGAGTATGAGATACTCCGAGATCTCTCCAAGTGCACGCTTCATGAAAGGGGCACCGGAAGAGAGCGCTTGAAATTTAAGGCACAAGGTGCAATGGGTGATAGCTCGGGTATATTTGTCGTTGAGATAAATATGTCATAAACAATTCACATTCTTGGGTATTAGATACCTATTGTGGCTCACATATTTGTAATAATGTGGAGGGCTTTGTGACGGGAAGGTGAATCACGGGGAGGTTGACTTCTGCGTGGGAAATGGAGCAAGAGTTCTTTGCCGAATGCGTGGGGACTTATAGATTGGATCTTCCTTCGGGTTATAGACTAGATTTACATAATTGTTATTTCGTTCCTGCGATTTCAAAGAATATTATTTCCATTCCCATGTTGGACATTGAAGGGTTTTCCTTCCATTTTGGAAATGGTAAATGCTCGTTTTCTCATAACGGAGTGTCTTATGGAAAAGCTTTTCTTACGAATGGTTTATATATGCTTGAATGTGAACGAGATATTCTCAATGTACAAAACAAACGACCTAAGCTAAGTAATACGAATAATGCTACTTATCTTTGGCATTGTAGACTTGGTCATATCAATGAGAAAAGGATAGCAAGATTGAGAAAATTGGATTATCTCACACCATTTGATTTTGAATCATATGGTACTTGTGAATCTTGTCTCAAAGGAAAGATGACTAAGAAACCACTTTCTGGGAAAGGGTTACGAGCCAAAGAATTGCTAGAGTTGATCCACTCAGATGTGTGTGGACCGTTTCCAACTCAAGCAAAAGGTGGATATTCGTACTTCATAACTTTCACTGATGATTTTTCAAGATATGGATATGTGTATCTAATGAAACACAAATCCGAGGCTCTTGATAAATTTAAAGAGTTTAAGTTAGAAGTCGAGAAACAACTTGGTAAAAGTATTAAGAGTCTTCGATCAGATCGAGGAGGGGAATACTTAAGCCGAAAATTTCTTGATTACTTGAAATCACATGGAATCCGGTCAGACTGGACACCTCCGGGAACACCACAAATGAATGGTGTATCCGAGAGAAGAAATCGAACTTTATTAGATATGGTTCGATCCATGATGAGTTTCGCTAGTCTCCCTTTATTCATTTGGGGCCATGCCTTACTAACTGCCGTTTATATTCTGAATAGGGTTCCATCTAAATCAGTCGAGAAAACGCCATATGAACTATGGTGTGGAAAAATGGCAAGTCTTAAACATATCACGGACTGGGTAGTCTGCTTTTGTTAAAAGATGCGCATCGATAAGTTGGAATCAAAAGTGAGAAATGTTATTTTGTGGGATATCCAAAGGAAACAAAAGGATATGAATTCTACTCACCTGGAGATCACAAGGTGATCATTTCTAGGAATGTGACGTTTCTTGAAGACTCTTATGTTTCCAAGGAACAAGGTCACAACGAGGTAGATCTTGAAGCAATTCAAGAACCACAAAATGACACAGAGGACGAATGATTGTTTAATGGTGTAAACAAGAATTCAGTGGGAGTATTTGATGATCTATTGGGAGGGGAAATGACTCTTAGAGGGCCACCACCATCTCAAGAAGACAATGAGACTCATCAAATACAAGATGACACAATAGTTGTGCCACCTCCACCTCAAGAAAATCGTGATGAAATTCTTGAGAATGTCCAAATGTTGATCGATCAACACGGAAGAACCTACTCACGTTCGAAATGAGCGACTGAACTCGCAAACAACCCAACTCAATAGGCCACGGAGGACTCGTCGTGCACCAAAGATTGAATCTAATGGTTGAGAACCAAGATGATGAAGTCGAGTCGGATGATGATGAACCTAAGACCTATACTGAAGCGGTGTCCGACACCGATTCAAAGATGTGGCTCGATGCCTTAAATATCTGAAATGGACTCGATGTATTTCAATCTAGTCTGGGAACTAGTTGATGACTTACGGATGGGGTTTACCCATAGGTTGCAAATGGATCTTCAAAAGAAGAGATGCGCAGATGGTAAGATACAAACCTACAAGGCTAGGTTGGTGGCAAAGGGTTATAGTCAACGTGAAGGCATTGACTATGATGAGACCTTTTCGCCGGTTGCCAAAATCAAGTCCATTAGGATCTTACTTGCAATAGCTGCATACTACAATTTTGATATTTGGCAAATGGATGTCAAAACCGCGTTTCTCAATGGAGAACTAGAAGGTGATGTCTACATGACTCAGCCTGAAGGTTTTGTGTCCAAAGAGAGGCCGAATGCAGTATGTAGGCTAAAGAAGTCCATTTATGGGCTTAAGCAAGCATCGAGGAGTTGGAATATTTGTTTTGACAGAGCTATCAAATTGTTTGATTTTGTCAGAAGCAAAGAGGACCCTTGCGTTTATAGTAAGCGCGAGAATGGAAACGTTGTCTACCTTGTAATATATGTCGATGACATTCTGATTATGGGGAGCGACCGATCCATGATGCAATCCGTAAAAGACTGGCTGTCTAAATCCTTTATGGTGAAGGATCTTGGTGAGGCCACCTATATCCTTGGGATCAAGATCTATCGGGATAGACATAATAGATTGTTGGGGCTATGGTGGACATCCAAAGCTATCAGTGACTAGGTGCACTGATACTAGCTTCCAAATAGAAACAAACATGTTTCAAGACGATATCATCTGATTAGAGAAATAATAGAAATGAACAATGTGAAATTAGAAAGAGTATCAACTGACGATATCTTAGCTGATCCTTTTACCAAGCCATTTTGAGAGCTTGTGTGTTTGACATGTGGGATGTTGGCTTTGATTCAGTGGGAGTTTAAAGTTTGTATGTTTTAGAAACTCATTTGTTGAGACATACTTACTTTTGATCACAATCGAAGATAATGTTGTTTATCTATGGGTTTTGTACATTTAATGGAATAATTATTTTGATGTTTGTCGTTATTCTTTTATTTGTTCCTTGAATTATCATCGTCATTTTTTTGTGAGACATCAATGATATAGTATAATTCTAAAATAGCCTAACCAATGATCATCAAGAATGGGATATTGATGATATGTTATAGGTTAGCATGTGGTGCGCATCACATTCTTAGAGAATGTAGTGGTTCTCACAACTACGAGATATTTGATATTCGTGATGGACACATGAATACTTTGGAGAGTATTGGTATACCCAACTATTAAATCGTTTGTTTGATGTCTACGATTTCTTAGTGTGTGGAGTATGTAATAGTCCTTAGACTTGAGGTCATTATACTTTTTGTTTGTTGAGTGATGTACTTTGACCAAGGCAACGCTTGCGAGTGGCAAGACACGGCTTGGATTGGGTGCATCATGAGACAAATGAAAATGATAGTTGAGCCAAGAATGGGATTCATTCCTCGATTAGATTTTCGAGTGAGCACTTATTTTCTCTATATTATTCGACCATAAAGTCATTGGTCAATGCAAGAGATATATTCAATTAAAGTAATTGAATATGATCATATGGGTCTTATAATAAAGATGAGAAAAATGATTGAGCTATTGGGATAGACACGTAGCAAAATCCTAGGCTCAATTGAGTGTGTCATGAATGAAAGGATATTACATAAACTTCTTATAAAGGTTTGTTTACTGTTTTCCACGTAAACGTCCGTCATATATCGAGTTCGTTGCACAACGCAGTCCAAGAGTTTTGTGCAGACTTTGATTAGATCATCGTCGGTAATGGGGGCCTATTGGGTCACACTATCAAGTGTATTGTTAATCAGTTCAAGGGTATATGCATAGTGCACGGTATGTTGTCTAATGCTAGTCCAAGTGGGAGATTGAAAGCTTAATGGACTAGATATTAGATTGGGCCTAATTAAGTTGAATGTTGGACATTAATTAATTAAGCCCATAGCCCATTCAATTTAAGGAGTGGGTGGTTTTCTTTTATAATGGTGGTTAATCTTTGAGATTAACGTGAGACAAGAAAACAGAGAACACACACGAGAAAAATATACTGCAAACTCAATTGGAGATTCTTGGCGTCTCTCTTTGATTTGATATATCGAGGAATTGTTCCTGCGACTGATTAAAGACACGTGGATACCATAGTAGTGGAAACGCTCTCGAAGGATTCCTTGGAAGCTTTACTACTACCTGGAAGCGTAATAAACACGTAAGTCTTCGATCTTCGTGTTCTAGGGCTCATCGCATGCTTTAATTATAGATCTAGATCTGTTCTTGATGTTATATTCCGCTGCGCATTAGATGTTGTCAAGAACGAATCCTAACAGTTTTTTGGTGCACGAGGGCGTACCGTGTCATAGCGTTTGGATCAGAATTAGTTGATCTGTTCAGTTGCAGGCATGGGCAGATTTAAGTGAGGTTTGCACAACTCCAGCCCAGTGCAAGCCCTATACTTTTTTCTATATTTATGTATTATTTTTAGTCGAATTCAAAATCAACCCAACCCAAAATAATTAAAAAATTAAAATATAGCTATTATCTGTTGAATTACTTTCTTTCAGTGTGACCTTAGATTCTACAATTTCTTTGAAACCATTTAATAGTAATGATCTTTCCAAAGTTGTGAAGTAATTCTATCATGAAGATTTCACTTATCAAGATATTATTTTATTAAAATAGTTGAAACATTATAAGCATGATATGATAATAATGCAAGAGTTTCAATTTTCTACATTTGTTAAGTTGAGTCAACTGCTTACTAACAGTAAAAGCCAAATGTCTATGTTATGTTAAATAGACTAATTAATTTAATTAATTTGACATAGCTTGTTTTTACTGCTACAATTGAACAAGTATTTTCGCATTGAAACATATGAAGACGATACTTCGTAACAAAACAAGGGATGATTTACTTGAAGATTTGCTAATATTTTTATATTGAAAGAAATTTTGTTAAAGGTATAGATATAAAATCAGTTATTAATGAATTTTATGTATTGAAGTCTCGCATGACACAACTTTAGGAGCATTGAAATATTTTGTTATTTATAAAATAGATTATTGACATATAAATACATGAACTTTGATGTGATTTTGATTTTACACACGAACTTTAAAAGGAGTATATAAATACACGAACTTTGATATAATTTTGGTTTTGCACAAAAACTTTAAGAAGAGTATATAAATACACAAACTTATTAATTTTAGTAATTTTACCACGATTTATTTTTTCGACCAAATTGAAACTGGCATGACATTAGATGTGATGAGTTGATAACGATGTGAAAATAAATTAATAAATAAAATATAAAAGAAATATTTATACTTGGCAAAACATGCACATTAACTCATTAACACACACAAACTATATATACATTTCACAAGAAAGAAAGAAAAAAATAAAGGAATATAACACAAACATACAAAACGAAGATAGTACATCAAATATTAAACTCATCATTTGTAAATGTAGTAAATGACGAACAAGTAGGCTAATAAAAATGTCTTCTTCTTCACACACGAATTTTAAGATTTCCACATTGTTGTCAACTCATAATAATTAATGTCATGTCAGTTTCAATTTGATCAGAAAATATATTGCGGTAAAATTACTACAATTAATAAGTTCATATATTCATATACTCCTTTTAAAGTTTGTGTGCAAAACCAAAATCAATCAAAGTTCGTGTATTTATATACTCATTTTAAAGTTAAAGTCCGTGTGCAAAACAAAAATCACATCAAAATTTGTATATTTATATTATAATAACCCTTATAAAATTTAATGCGCTAAAATGTGTATTTTTCAATCCACTCCATTATCAAATTCCCAATCCCCTATTTGCAGGGTTGGTTGGTATATAGCCCAACATCTTAGATTTTGGGTGCGACTTGAGTACGATGTGAAAGTAGTTGTGCAAATAATTTTCTTACATATTAGCTGGTGATTTTTGGAAGAAAAGAGAAAAAAAAATCATGTTATATGTCACTGCCATTTGGTGATCAATTCTTGCTATTTACTAGCATATTTCTCAATTAACATATTTTCTCCATTTAATTGAATGCTCATTTATGTGATTATGTTATATATAGGTAAATTATTGGTTTGTATGAGATGAAGATAACCAACAGTCCATAGAGTTGAAAAGCAATGAAATGATTGCGGCAAATCAAGATGATACGGATCTCATCAATATGAAGAATATTGGTTACGATAATGATTTCATATATCATTGAGTTGAATAGAATTAAACTTACTGCGAAAAAGAACTCAACAATTTATAGAATCAATTTCCATTTCAAGATAATGATTCTGATATCTGTGTTGAATCATCAACATAAAAACGTTTCCAAAAAAAAAAAAGAGTTAGTAAAACGATTTCCTTGACTGCATACAGCAAATCCTTGGATTCGTAATTACATCCTCCGAAACAAGATCATCAAAATCGGAGATGTTCATTTGTACACAAAATGCACGAAAATGCTACTTGTTAGACCCTACGGATCTGTACTTGTACCTAGTAGCCCAAAAGAGATAGTGCAAGAAGTTCAAACCACTAAGCACGCACATGACCCAATAGAATCTTTCGAGGTGGTAATGATTAATGTTGCTGCCTGAGAGCCATGATTTGTGGGTGGAATCACCTGTGACGCTGTTCACAATCGACACAATGACCGAGCTGAGGTAGTAACCGACGGCTAGTGATGCCCAAGACAGAGAGGTCGCCAGTGATCTCATGGCGGGGGGCGCTTCCGTGAAGAAGAACTCGAGCAGGCCGGCTAGGGTGAAGAGGTCGGCCGATCCGAGGAATAGGTATTGGAACGCGATCCAGAAGAATGTTATGGGCAGGGGTGTAGTCGAGTCGAGTAGACTGGATGAGGTTGCGACTCGTTTGCGTTTGATCTCCACTAGTGCGGCTACGGCCATGGCTACTATGGAGAGGACTAGGCCGATCCCGATGCGTTGTAGGTGGGTGATCCCCGTCTCGGATTTGGTTAGCCTACGCGCGAATGGGATGATCGTGTAGTCGTAGAGTGGTGCGAGTATCATGATGAAGACGACTGGGAAGACAGGGAGGGAGGCCGGGGGGACCTTTAGGGTGCCAAGCTTTGTGTCCATGGTGGCGGCTTGTTGGACCGAGAACGTGGAGAGCTGGGCTAGGCAGGAGTTGAGCATGATCGTGCAGCCGAAGATGGGGAGGACTTTTATTACAATCTTCACTTGTTCTAATTCCCGCACCGTGCATTTCAGAACGCTGCAAGCTGGCTTGTTCTCAACTGCTCTGTTGAGAAACATAAGGCTCTGTGATGGAGATTCATAGGTTTGTGATGATTCCGTCGCTTTGTTGTTTCCCGTCGCACTTCCTTCCTCATAGAGTGTGCTTGGAGAAGGGCTCGTGGCCATGCTTGAGACCGCGTTGCTCGTGCCAGTGTTGAGCAAGGAGGCTATGAGAATCTATTTAACAAATTTTGGAGCAAATTAGTTGAAATTTAGAAAACACAGACCTTGCTAAAGATTTTCTTGCGCCTAACTCTATCACAGCTATCAAAATTTGACAAGAAAATGTTATAATTTTGTTACCTTGGATATTGTTGTGAGAGGGCTTCCTTGAGGAATCTTGTTCCTATAAAATTTGGAACCGGCTAGGAAGAGTGGAATGGACAACAATATTGTGAGTGTGGAGATTCCGAACCCCCATTGCCACCCTTTGTTGTCTTCGATCCAGACGACGAGGGTGACGGCGATCAGGGCGCCACAAGAGAGAGAAAAAACAAAGTAATTGAAGAAAGATGATCTATGCTTCCTCCCCTGTGGGGTGCTCTCGTCGAATTGCTCGGCCCCGTGGGGCGGTAACGAGCCCTTGATGCCGCCAACGCCAAGCGCCACCAGGTAGAGGCCTAAGAAGAGCATTGCAGCCTTAGCACCACCAACTTTTTGGCATGGTGAATCTGGGCTGCTGGCCTCGCATTTGGGTGGTTTTAGCGAGCTTGAGTGTGCTTGCACAGTGAGGATTATTAGGCCCTGATGGAAATAAATATGTTACATTGGGGTACAAGTATCTATCAAATAGAAAAGCTATATGTTTTGGCAGATGTCTACTACAAATTCATTCTGCCGAGTGGCCTCCCAGCATGCACAATAATTTACACTGAATTTTCTATCATATTATAAGATGAGAGACAACATTAAAGTGGATAATGCATATCACTAAATTAAAGCTCCAAACGCAACAAAAGCTGTAGCCTATAAATATCTTCTCTTTAATTCGCTTGCCTTGTTTAAACTTTTCATTTACAAGTGGTATTTAGGTAACCTTTTTTGCGCTTCAAATGACAACTATTTTTTGTATGTGGTGAGACTATTTTAAACTATTATAAGTGGAGATTTGCTTTTACATAAAAGTAAGCACATATTCTTGTCGATTTAAAAAAAAAGAGAGAGGGAAAAGACTAGTAAATGCTGATCATCAAGTTTCTACTTGAGAGAAAAGACTTACCAAAAAAGCAATTAAAACCTCTTCCACGAAAAACTTTCTTTCTCCTATCTTAATATTACGCTCATGCTCACCACCTCCTCTTTCCACACTTACAAAACATATAACTCACTTCATGTTTTCTAATAAAATAAGTACAAAGTGGAAACAATTAATATAATGTTGGAAGTTGGGGCAAACATTACTCTCTCCCCAAGTCTACCCTTAACCCTTTATGTATTTTATGGAAGAGAAAATCATTATATAGTGTCACACATAATAAATACCTACAATCATTATATTAATACATCTTCCCTCCAATATGCATGAGCCACATAATATCAGTACAAGATCCTAGATTATGTGGTCATAGTATATATCATAATTATATTAATTAAATAAAATTACAAACAATAAAACATGTATACACGCATGTCATGTACTAGTGATCATCAACACGTGGATAACGAGTTTCTACGTTTTGTACACGTGTGCACGTGGAGCAAGCTCAAACCAAAACAACCTCGATGGTGAGCCACGTGTGAACTGAAGAAATCCCGAAATGAAACCCAAACGCTGTCCTAAAATGGAAGACCAATGAAGAAATTGCATTCTACACATTTAATGATAAAGTGATTTTCAGATTTTCTCCAAGTATGCGAAATGTCTGAATTACGTGGTGTACAGGGAATGTGAGATGCTAAGGAGTTGTGGCGAGATTCCATTGGTTGAAAAATGAGGTTTTGTTCACACATAGAAACAAAATAAATGTTAATATTGGGAAAACAAATATCTTCAAACTTCCAGCGTCGAGTAAATGAAGTTTGTTTTTTTGTCTTAATGTCACAAACCTAAAATATAAAATAGAAAGATGGGCCCTCGGTGAATCTTAGTTGTCGTACCCAAATGC
Organism: Salvia rosmarinus; assembly: GCA_036937905.1. Taxonomy (NCBI): domain Eukaryota; kingdom Viridiplantae; phylum Streptophyta; class Magnoliopsida; order Lamiales; family Lamiaceae; genus Salvia; species Salvia rosmarinus. The sequence goes on along the minus strand of CM072822.1, from coordinate 19,039,109 downwards.
AATGAGCATGCTTTTAATGCTAGGGACCAATATTTATGTCATTCGCCGCTTTCACTATTTTACTTGTCTTATTTTGAAGAAGGAAAGGCTAATTTAATTATACTTTCCCCCTCCCTCCTTTTGTTCCGTATTAATAATTTTAGTTTCAATGGTAACTAAGGGTAAAAATACATAGGGTTATTAGCATTTAAATACATTAACTTTGGATCCATTTTGGTTTTTTCCATGAACTTTAAAAATTATCACAAAATACACAAACTTAATCACTTTAGTGATTTTACCACGATTTCAAATTCAATTAAAATTCAAAAATTTACCATAGATAAAACGATTAGTGATATAAACTACTTCGTAGAGAGAGGATATCGATTGTTTGATTCCAAATAGAACCAGACGATGAACCAAACGAGAAGACGTGATTTTTGTAATGAGTGTTGACGCAACGAATCCTAGAAATAAAAAAATCTAATTATTTTGATTGAACAATTATGTTTTATGTCCTCTCTCTACGATGTCATTTATATCACTAACCATTTTATTTATAATAAATTTTCGAGATGTCAAGTCAGATCTATTGGTGAAATGTATGAAGAGTAATTTTTATGAAGTAATAAATGTTGATTAAAAGTATTAAATTTAGCAAATAAAAACATGTAGTACTTATGCCAACATAATCTATTCCTTCTATTTTTTGTAAATGTCCCCGACCATTATATTACACATATCAAAAAAATAAAAATTTACTTTTATAATCTTATTAATTACCATAATAAATACATACACACAACTAACTATTAAATTTTAACATACACAACTAACTATTAAATTTTAACAATATTTAATAAGGATAAAATAATACGTTAATCATAATTTTACTCTCAAATTGATAATATTTAATAAGGGTAAAATAATACGTTAATAATAATTTTACTCTCAAATTATGAACTATGACACTTATTAAAAATAAAGAAAAAATAACGTGATACTTAAAAAGTTATAACGAATGAAGTATATGATATGCAATTTACAATAAATAATTTAAACTTCAATGTAACTTTTACTCTTTTCGTATTCTTATAAGTGTCATGTTGATATTATTTTATTACTTTTTAATAAATGTCCAATCGTAATATGAGAATAAAAATGATATTCTTCCTATTTTACGCTTATCTAATAGTACTCTTGGAATTCGATATGAATATATTTATCATGGTAATTAATAAAATTACAAAGATAAATTTCTCTATTTTATTAATATATATAATTTAATTGCTGGAACACATACAAAAAAACAAAGAGAGTATAATTTTATCTTAAAATCAGACTTAGACCATCTCTTAGCTATTATAATATATTTTACAATAATTATTTGCTGTTATAAACTATATATCCTCTAAGGGGTATTTCTTTTCACATTATCGCAGTGTAGGACACAATCACGAAAGTGAATATCTATTTTATTTTCGATTTAAATATTCACAACCATTTTTTATAAATATAACTCGCATAATGAGAAAAAATCATGTTTGATGAAATTTATGCAATTATTTTAGTCGTGAAAGGACTCCAATTTTACAAATACGATATTTTGTTCATTTTCTTCTCACATTTCATTACACAAAATATCAAAGTATAATTTCTCGATTTTCGAAAAAGGAGCAATATTTTATGACAATTTTAATTGGGGTAGAATATTTGTTTATTATGGCCTGCAAATTGTAGTTGAGTAGGATACCATAAATGTTCCCAACAGTTTTGGTTGTCGATTTACGGTAAATCTTTGTGGTACATTGTACGACACACACCTTTTTCTACATATTCAAAAATATTAAATTATTAAATTTAAATTTAAGTTTAAAATTTTCATTCGATAGGTGCAAAATTGTAATTCCATAAGATAGTTTTAATATAAACTAATTTTTAATAGATCAAAATTAAATAAATGAGTTTTTCATTTAATAAAGTTGATTGTAGCCACCACAATGGTCACTGTCGATTTATTCAACAGAAGATCACAAACTTTGGTCGTTTCTTAGACTTTTTATATAAACAAATAAAAAGTATAAAAAAATGTAAAAAGAATAAAGAAAATAAAAGATTGCACAAATAGACAACTTGCAACAAAAAGATAGCAAGTTGCCAAGTGCTGTCACAACAAAATTTCTAACTTTCCTCAAAGAATTTGTTCTGCAAATTACTTAGTTTACAATATTCATTAATAAATTTTAATTTAAATATAGAAAAGCACAAGCACTATCCGGGGGAAGATTAGCTCAGTCACAAGCATTATTAATACATTATTCATGAGCTTTTTATACGCAAAAACAAGTATAAATATTTTATTGCCTAAAATATAGTATTAAAATTGGCAATTTGACAATCATTATAGAAATATTTATTTTCTTCAATCACGACAAAATCGTATAATATATTTGTTTATAGTTCCGAACGTTAGTATTCAATCTCATCACATTTCCCAACAATTTATTCGGTGGTTGTTAATTGATTTACAGCAACTCCTAAACGGCCAATTTCAGTGACATCCGAAATTAAATTATCTTACACGTAAAGAAAAACCAAAAGTAACATATCAAAAATTAATGTTATTTTAATTTATTTTGTAAAAAGAAAAGGAGAAAAAATTACCAGAAATTCGATTACTGCACTGATGAGGTAGATTTGATAAGTGGTGAAGAAGGCATCTGACAAGAAACCGCCGAGCAGCGCCAGCAGGAATGCCGTACCCATAAAATTCGTAACGGCGTTAGCCGATCCCGACGGCGTAAAATGCATGTATTCGGTAAGGTACAACACCAAGTTGCTCGCATTCGCCAGAAACGCCAAATTCTCCAAAACCTCCACAACTGCCCCATTTTTAATCAAAGAAAAAACAAATTATTATTTTACTTGAATATTTAAGGTTATATATAGTATTGAGCAAAATAAGAAAAAAAAAAACTGAAAGAAAGAAAAAAATGAAGGGACATGCAATAATGACATGAGTAATTACTGAAGAAATCAAATATGTTGAATTATTTTCTCTCTTTTCTATATATCTTCGCCTTTCTCGTTCAATAAACGAAAAAGTGCCAGAACCGCTAAAAAGTGATTTGTTGGTTGAGATCATGCGAGAATTCCCAACAATCCAAGTTGCCCTTTTCACAGTATTTCTGTGCTTGTATGAGAGAGAGAGAGAGGTGTACCCAAAACAAAGGAGGCAGCGAGCATGCCGCCATGTCTGTGTTTGGAAGCAGGTTTTCCCCTCCAATCAACATAGCCAGCCCACGTGCTGCTCAACTGGTTCTCCACCTCCTGATAATCATCAATCAATCATGGGATCCCGACATATATTGAAGCAAAAACAAATTAACATGATTACAGTACATGGATAGTTTGTCTGAATCTGAATGCAGAAAAATGAAGGGGGGGGGGGGGATAATTAATCAAAACATTAGATAGAAAAAGGGAACTCACCATTACTTTTTCTGCCTCTTGCAATCAACTTCAAAGAGTTGAAAGAAGGATCCTCTTTTTTGGAGAGGTTATATGTATAATAATATGTGTGTATATATAAGGAGGAGGGGGATCTGGTGGGGAGATGATTTTTGAAGAATTAGGGAAAAAGGGTCCAATAAGCAAAATTCCTATTCCTACAAATCATTTTTTTATAATGTGAGGTGAAAATAAGATATATCATGTGGACTAGTATTCACTATGGCAAATTCCCCTTGTGTTATTTTGGTGGTCCATAATCTCTTTATTATATATTAAATTTTTAAACCGAACCTTTACTTTAGCTAATATACTAGCGTTAGCGTATCCTTTTGCTTTATCTCTTCAACTCGAAGTTGCTATTTGAAAACTACTTTTTAGGTAAATCTTATATTTCGGATTTCGGTACAGTAGTACGCAACTCATAAATTAGAAGCCGATCGCGTCTCAAAATTGTTATGTGATAAAAATTAAACTCTAGAAATATTAAGAGTTATGGATTCGGCTAAACTCTCAGTAAACCATCTGAAACGAAGACGTGATATTTAGTTATCAAATCATCTACACTACATAAAACTACCCTAGATTAGTACATATCACTTTCTCTGTTCACAATGTATCACTTGTAGACGATGCAAATTTTAATAAAATTATTAGTAAATGTTGTTTGAGTTGAGAAATGCTCCTATCATTTGTCTGGTTTTGAGTGATTTGAATAGTTTTTTATAAATAATGAGTGGTTGTAAGTTTGAATAATAAGAAACAATGTCTTAAAATGGAAAGAACACACTTTTCGTAGATGTCAAATAAGACAATTATTACATTTATCGTGGACGGATGAAGTATTAGTTTAAAATTATTAAAATTTAAGGGCATATATAAGAGATTTTGTGGAATCATCTTGTTGGCCATTTGATCGAAGGTCCATTAGTTATCTAGTTATGGGAAGTGATGATAGGATGCGAGTTATTTTCTGAATAATAGTTACTCCAAAAAAAGGGCAAGTGGTGGCAGCATCTGGATGACTAACTTGATTCAAATGAGTAACAATAGATTTCTTATCCAAATAAGCTAAAGTGGTGGGAAGGGCCAAAAACTGGTGTTTATGGAAATATTTGCATCTTGTTTTTTCCGGAAATATTAGCGGATATAGTGATATCATATTGATAATGGAAACAAAGTTAGAAAAAGAAAAAAACAAATACTCATAATAATGTTCTTCCCATAAACTTAACAAAATTTCGTGAAGTCTTCTAATTGCTTTTCCTGTTACTTCATCACTCTCTTGTCCAATTTAATTTATCTAAATAATAAATACCAACGGATAATTGGTAGTAGGTAAAATTTCAATGAAATTTATTTTCCTCCACTATCGACAATTTTGAATCCCAAGAAACTGAAATATTAGGAGAATTTTCGGAAAATCTCAATCCAGATAACTAGTTATATTTAAAATTATGAGAAGTAAACTTGGATACTAAAAAAATCAAAGTACTATTAGTTCTTAGAATCTTAATTTATTCGGAAATTACTTAGCAAAATTGCTTAAGGTCTAATAAAAGTAAATCTTTCGTAGTGATTTTAAAAAGTACTTTTGGGTATTCAAACTTATTCTCTAAACACAAGTCTTTGATATATTTAACAAACTCTATACATTTGAATTATGGGTTGATTACCAATATGAGGCAGGTGAGTTGCCATATAATTTGTAATTAATAATAAAGGAGATTCTCTAGGTGGTGTTCAATTACAAAGGTCAATGAGTCTCGACTCGTCAGATGGCCTTTATACTCTAATCTATCATATTACTCTCAATTTCAGTCCATTACTAATGTTAAAACACGACATTGAGTTCACAAACACAATATAAAGTATCTACAACACACACATCGTGATTTCCAAAAACAAAAAGCAGAGAGAAACAAAGAAAACACAGACATTGCACTACGCCTCTGCAGTTTAACCATTAGTTTTGACTTGTAAAGTAGTACTCTAATACAAATCTTTGAGTTGATTACACTATATTTATACATAAGATATGACTTTTTCTAGTGGACAAGAGAGGAAAGGGTAAGTGGGAAGCATCAAATCCTTGAACCAAATCTGTAAGAAAAGAGGCTACGATACCTTAGTGATGTTTGACCAAATTAATTGGATATTAAATGTGAAAGCGTGTTGTACATCAATTCTATCACAGAAATTTGGCCATGTTGAAAAAGGTCGTGTTCTTTAGGTCATTTTTTAGTTTTTATCGATTGTTTAATAAGTGATAGTGCAGTCAACTTGGTTTAAATTTTAGATAATAGGAATTGGTTCTTGAAAATTCCTTGTCACACGCATTGAACCTTTGGTTTAGTCTTGACTTATCACAGAGGAATCATTGATGATTATGGGTGATAATAAAGAATTATTAGTAATGGTGAGAGCCCTTTTAATCCCAACCATAATATATATATATAGAGTTAGGTTAAAATAAGAATTATTTTTATACGCGAAAAAATATAGTATTGAAAAAATATTATCTTATGAGTAAGAAAGAGCATCTTATTGGAAGAAAATCAATCTGAATCATTCATCAATCAAATATCTATAAACCAGATTTGTTCCTAGTTACTAGCATTAAAAGTGTTTCTATTTGATCATCTTCCTATATATATATATAGATATATATAGTTGGATTCTCGTAGTATCCGATCCTCAAGTAGTATATAATACTCAATCTAGACAACACATTTGAACACATGGACGTACCAAAATTTGACACGTGACAATCCATTTTCTGCTCAGGGGCAAAATGGGAAGGCACTTAACTAGCGCTGGGTAGGGGAGTTCGCGAATGTTAGGGTATCTGCAAGCCCTGGGTTTACGGAGAGCCACAACAAAACACACATAATGCATACAAAATAACATAACACTATATTTAAAATAATATAACACTACATCACACTCAACCGGCGCTGGGTATGCGCCGACACTGGATAGGAGCACTGGGTTTGGGGATAAAACATAAATAATGCATATAAAATAACAAAACATTACATTTAAAATAACATAACACTGCATCGCACCCAACCGGTGTTGGGTGCGTGCGAGCTAGCCCTGGCTAACAGATGTGGGGGAAGCGTGAGCGAGCGCTGGAAGTGCGTTTCTAGCATATATTAAAATCGAAACTCATATGCATGTTTGTGTTCAACTGCATGTATTTTTATGTTCATTTAAATACACAGTTCAGTTCAACTATATGCATGGTTTGTTTTTCGAAATCACATAATAAATCAAATTACTAATCTACCTTACTGTAGCAAAATCAACGAAAATAAGCTTAAAAATCTAAAAAAATCTTCACCATAGGATCTATGAAATGAATAGATGAGATCGAATACTATGTATTCACAATTCGCTTTTCACGGCCGGATTCATAACTTTCAGATCAACTTTCTATATTTGATCTCTCCTCATATATATATATATATATATATATATATATATATATATATATATATATACACACACGCCTTTTCATTAAAAATTAAACTTCATAAAATGGATAACATACTCCATTTCCTCATCTAACTTAATTACATACACCCGTTTGGGTGTGTGAATTGGTGCGCATTTATGAACCGACAAATTTGCACGTGGAATATTATGATCTAATATATATCATACATAAAATTTATACGAACAAGTAAAAAGAGTTCAACACTCGTGTGTGAATAACAATATGAAAACTAGGTGAAATTTGCGCAAAAATGAAAGAAGAGAAGAAAAAGGGAAAACAATTTGTGAAATATATATTCCGCTGTCTTTACTATAGGACAGTAACGTAAGGGGGCTTTATATAAAATAAAATATTACATTTGATATGTTTTTCATTTGATTTATTTATTCACCTATCTACTATCTATTTGACTTAGAGGGTTTTTGATTAAACTTAAAAGCTTACAAAAAAAACAGCTTATACCTGTCTACTAGGTGTTTTGAGTTAGAGGGTGTTTGATTGAGCTTATAAACTCAACCAAACATAGTACCTAAGTGTGCTTTTATGGACTGACATTTCAACACGTCATGTATTTCGTCAAACGTAAATCGTACATCGAGTCTAGACGGGGGATAGTAAAACTTCAAAACTCATGTGTTAATAGCTAAGAATACTTTAATAATAAGCATTGGAGGGATACGCGTGTTTTACCGTTTTTACACTAAAAACAAAACAAAAGGAAGGAAAGGAAATGTGAAAGATATGTACTTGTTATAAGGCATTCATGAAAAAGGATCACAAGATGGAATCTTGATTGTATTAAAGTAAAGCTCTTTTTAGGTCAAGTTGGCTTAAAAACAAACTTTATTATCGTTGATATAAAGGAATGGCGCAAAGTAGTCAAAAATCTTGCTTTCCCACACAATTAAACCGTCCATCACTTGGAAATCTAGCTATTGGGCAACAACCTTAGGAAAAGCGACCGTAGAGATAGTATTTTAAGCTAAAAGCCATTTTATAAATTCGTTCTCATAAATTAGATCTATAAAGAGTTGAAATTATCGATCTTAGTTTTTAGTTTGGTCCAATAGGCTAGGGTAATTTCCATTATATTTATGATGTTGAAATTATTTCACAAGCATAAGAGATATGTGATTAACTATGTTACGTAGGTTTTTCTTGTATACATATTTTGAGTTTTTACTTGGTTTGTGTGTGTGTTTCACGGGCAGAATTACTTTGTAAAAAATAAACAAATAATTATATTGGGCAGACAAGTTAGAAAGCAATGACTTTACATGTCAAATAATTATTAATCTAAATATAGGTAATATCTATATATACCTATACGGCTAGACCATCTACGATAAATCATTATATTGCTTGCTTTCTACTGGTGAAGTGGTGGAAAGGTATGCTTGAAATGACAGCTTAACATTTTGTTCAAAAATACGTATGAATCGAGTAATGAGTGTTCTCATCATTGGTCAAGTTAGAAAAGCTTGTGAAGTTTATTGAATAAAAATAATCGAACAAGTTCTTTGTTGATGTTAGTCTTATATTTGTAGGTGTAAGTTCAAAATTATTGACGGTGGCATCCCTTTTCATTAAAAATGGTAGTGAAGATAAATTCATAATAATTTCTCATAATTGCTATTGTATAATAGTTTGTAAAACACCGAAGATAGATAAATCCATGTCTGATGGGTTCAATCTCTAAGAGTGGTGGATTCAAATTTTATTTACAATCACCGATTGTATTTATATTTATAACGGTGCGTCTTGAGTAATTTTGTTTATATATAATAAATTGTAAATTATGAGAAGAGACAAATTGCACTAGACAAAAATCATATTGTGGAATAGAGTCTATCTATAAGGGCGATACTATCTTGTGCATATGAATGTATTAATATAACAACCCTAAAGGTTTAGCTAGCAGATTTAAGGTAAGGATCAAGGATAGAGTTATAGTCGTAATATGAGAATTTCATCTTCTTTAGAGTGACTCTTTATGGACACAAAGCATTGATCCTCATAATTACCTAACTGTTGGATCACCGTGATTTACTCTTTTACATTCTTATGAAACTGAATGTGAGCCTTCTAGAGAGAGATATTCACCTTTCAGAGCAATAACAATATATGAAATTAACTATATTGAAAAAGAAGAAAAAACAGTTTCATGGTGGGTCGATAAAAGCCCATAGTAATTTCATTCCATCTTGTGGAAAGTAAGTCGTAAAACGAAAAAGGAGTTGGATCTTTCAACAGAAACAAAGAAAGAAAACAACAAAAATTGATTACCAATTATTTTTGTTTAATACTCAGAAAAAGCAATGATGAAACCAACCTCTTAAAATGTGCCACGTTTTAGAATTGGAACGTCACTTTTTCCTAAATTGTGAAAAAAGACAAGCAGGTGAATTAAAGTCTCAGATTTAGTGACTCCCACAATATTTATCAGATGGGATTCCATACAACTTCTTGTCAATTTTGTTTGAATTAAACTAGCAAAACTTTCAAAAGAACTATTCTTTTTTGATAATTTTCGACAGAGACCTCGCGTTTTAAATATGAAATCGGATTTGGAAATCTCAACTGCATGCACTATAAAATGGTTTAAAATTTGGTCCCAAATCTTGACTTTCATTCCTGCAGATACAAAATATAAATTTACTTCAAACTCATTTTTATTCTTTGAGATGTTATTAATACGTTGCAAACTATTTATAATATTTTAACTGAATTTAATTTTTATGGTACTTAATTGCTAAAATGGCTAATTATTTGCAGCCAATAACACAAAATTCATCAGATTTTGCAATGCTGATACGACTTTTAAGATGTTGTATTTAAATCATCTACAAGTTTTCTACGATCGCACGTATTTTCATTTAGTAGTACACTTCAGACAATTGTAAAAGATTAAAGTGTAATGTAATAATAGCATCGTCTTGAAAATCGCATGAAAAAAATATAATTTCTTGTTACAAATCTAAGTTAAAAAAAATTACGTTGGTTATAGCTAGTAATTAGTCACTTTGTAAAGGGTAATTAGTCATTTTATAAATAGATATGACAAACAATTCACTTAAAATATCCATCACTAACGGCACGAATTAAAAGTAGAAAATAGAATTCATCATTCACTTTCCTCTCACACGTAGATTTCTTGAAATTAGTGTAACATAATCAATTGATGCTCCGAAATATGAGTGACTGATAAAATTATGAAATAGTCAGAAGTTGTCGGTCTCGCTTCTAACTAGGGGTGAGATTCGGTTCGATTTCGGTTAACCGAAACCGAAATTTCGGTTAACCGAAACCGAATTAACCCAAAATAGATAATCGAAACCGATACCAATCGGTTAATCGGTTAACCGATTAACCGATTCGGTTAGTCGGTTCGGTTATCTGTTAACCGAAATTAAAATTAAATTTTTTAAAAAAATAAAAAAAATAAAAAATACAAAAATTAACCGAAAATAACCGAAAATAACCGAATTAACCGAAATTAACCGAGATTATTTCAAATATTACAGAAATTATAATATTAAATTAAATAATTTTTACCTAATAATTAAATAAATAAATAAATAAATTAATTAATTAATTAATTTCTGTTAATCGGGTATAACCGTCGGTTAATCGGTTATACCCAATAACCGAAATTCACTTGCAATGGGAACCGATAACCGAACCGAAACCGAAAAAATCGGTTATCGGTTAACCGATAACCGATACCCGTTTAAGCACCCCTACTTCTAACGATGATTTTAATGAGGTGTATATATAAGATATAAATTGCAAATGATCATACAATTAATTGAAAAGTGTATATATAAGATATAAATTGCAAATGATCATACAATTACAATCTACGTGTCACTAATGTCTCCCTTGTCTAAGATTATAATCATTATGGAATTATTCTTGCTTTGATCATATTCTGACTCCATATCTTATTTTTATTACACTAATATAACTTATACATACAAATAATACTTTCAAAAAGCAAAACGTAAAAGCTTATGTAGTATAGATCCAGAATTTGAACTGTCGTACAAACTTAATGTTACAAAATTAAGCATAAATTAATTACAAAAAGAACGATCACTGGTAATTTAGTTCATCTCTATGAGACAAAATTTGAGAACACTACTATACCAGTTATTTCATTCTATATTTTTGGATACAATTATATTATGCAACTATTTATAATGAGAAATAGATATAATAAAAACTTAAATACAATCAGTCCAAACCAAAAAAAAAAGACTCAAAAAGTTGGATCACCAATAGCGTGACCGAATTAACTGTACTTCCAAGCTCAATAACTTAACATCTAATACTTTTGAGAATCAACGCATATTATTTGTCAATGTCACTATTACCTCTTTAACATGAGAGTCTCGTCACTTTGAATTTGAAAAATCTTCATCTCTTATGTAATATTTTAACCGGCTCATTATTAACAAAACTACTTTTTCATTCATACTAAAGCGCCTACAACCATGTAATTATGAATATCGACCAATTAATGAATACTTTTTATTTTCTTTCTGTTACAAATAATATATCATGATAGATAAACGACACTATATTATAATTAAGACTAATCAACTTACACCATACGAACGACACATATTCATTTTATTATAAGATAGAAATATACCAAAATGTCCCTACGGTGGGTTTACGTTACGGTAGAGAGGTCACAGAGTGCTCGAACTCCACCAAACGCCTATGAGTTTGAGCGCATCACACCTGGTTTTCAAGTGTGGTTTACCTGTCCTGTGTGGTTTGCAGGCTATTGCACAAGAACGTGGGGTTTACCCAGTGCGCACCTAAAGTAGCGATGTGGGGTTTACCCAGTGCGCACTTAAGGTAGCGGTTGCGGGTTCCCATGATACAAAATATATATATATATATATATAGAAGGATCAAATAGTACCCATCTCTCGATAGTATGTAGTACTCAATCTCTCCACTCATCTAATAGATCCGATGGTTCGATTTTTTCGGACTTTTTAAGCTTAATTTTGCTAATTTTCGCTTCATTAAGGGTAGATTAGTAATTTGATTTGTTATGTGATTGCGAAAACAAACAATGCATTTAGTTGAACTGAACAATGCATTCAAATGAACACAAAAATGCATTCACTTGAACACAAACATGCATATGAGTTTCAATTTTAATGCATCACGTAAACACGCCCCCAACGCTGCTTCGCAAGACTTGCCGCCACAAGCCACCTGGGCCGCCGCACGCACTCAACGCCGGTTGGGTGCGATGCGATGTTATGTTGTTTTAAATGCGATATTTAGTTGTTTTAAATGCGGTGACATGTTATTTCATATGCATTTATTTATGTTTTGTTGTGGCTCTTCCCAAACCTAGCGCCGACGCACCCAAAGGTCCCTACCCGGCGTGAGCCCACCCAACATCCCTACCAGTGTCGGCGCGCACGCAGCGTCCCTATCCGGTCGGTAGCGCACAAAACGCACACCCAACACCGGTTGTGTGCGATGCATTATTATGTTATTTTGAATGCATTGTTATGTTATTCTCATGCATTGTTACGTTATTCTCTATGCATTATCGTGTTTTGTAGTGTATTTCCCAAAACTCAACGCCCGCGAGACCCCTACCAGACTAGGGACGGGCACCCGCGTCATTGGTGCCTTCCCATTTTGCCCTGAAAGAAAATGGGTTGCCACGTGTCAAATTTTGGTGCGTCCACGTGTTCAAATGTGTGGTCTAGATTGAGTCTACATACTATCTCGGGGATAAAGATACTACGAGAACCCAACCCTATATATATATATATATAAACAACGTAGCAGTATATAATTGTATATATTTGAAGTGTAAGGCATCTCCAACACTATTGCAAAACTCAAAATGCAAGAAATTATTTACTCCAATGGTATCGCAAAACCAAACTCATTTTGAGTTTTTCATCGATTTTGAACAGTGAATACGCATATTTGCGTTTTACTGTTCAAAGCATAAATTACTTTTATAGAAAGATTGGATTTAAGAAATGGAAAGGGAGGTCTGTAGTTGTGTGAAGAAAAAATGGAAGTCTAGCAGAAGAGAAGAGGGAAGAAGAAGAGTGAGAGAAGAGGGAAGAAGAAGAAAAAATGGATTTCATTTATATATTAATAGATATGTAGGCTTTTTATATTTTGGGCTATTGAATTAATTTTATTAAATTGAACCAAGAGCCCAAAACATGTAATCTATCTAAACTATATGAAATGAAGTTATGTAATTTTTTCTTATTTAATGAATAAATAATTTAGTTTTATTTTTTATTTATTAATAACTAATTTATTTAATACTAGCTCATTTCATATTTAATTATTGATTGAAATTTTTTAATGGATTTAATGTGTAAATGAGAAGATATATATAGAGAATATTCTTTTGAGTTATAATTTGAGTTTGTGGGTTGGAGATAAATTACTTGTTTGATGTGACAATTACTGCAAAATGAAGTTAAATTTAGTGTTGAGTATTGGAGATGGCGTAAGTAACAAGATATATCGTTACAATGCAGCGATCAATCATAACTTACAATTAATTGTTTCATTAAACAATGTAAGATGGGGGTCCACCATCTCGCTTTCCGCTATTTGTTAGAAATTGAGAAAAAGTCTTATGTTGCCCACGTGAGTGTCTCCTTGGACGCCGCCGTGTTGCTTGTCATGAAAATTATACCACTCATATTTAAAATTTTAATAAATAATAAGAAGATAACAAACTATTTTTTGTTTTATTTTAATGTATTTAAATTTTCATAAATAATAAGAAGATAACAAACTGTTTTTTGTTTTATTTTAATGTATTTCTTGCGGTTGTGTAGTACCATTGACAAATCGTTGATCGAGTCCAATTATTAAATTTTAGAATAAGATTCAATATTAAGTTGAATATGTGAATGAGTCTAAAAAAAAGTTGAATTTGTGAATAATTAGTCTTTTTTTCCTTGCAGTTTAATTGAGATGTACTTAGTAACTAGTAAGAATTAATCAAAGGCTTTTCCAAAAATAACTTCCTATGCCATTAGTGTGCATTAGTTATATTCAATTACCCTCGACTCGTCCGATGCTACAGTCGAATAACAAGACGGTCTGACCATTAAAATATACAACAATACAATTACCATTCAAAAATATTACAAATATAACACTTGATAAAATTTCTGACAATCCATCACTTTTTCTGAGTGTCCAAAATACTATCTCGTGATATAACAAACTTTTTTTGCATATATTAAATGTCAGAAAATGTTTATTTAAATATAAAGGTCGGACCATAAAAATAATTAACTCTATGATTTATGATTTTATGTAGCTAGTTTATACCAAATGAAAACAGTATACAATGAAGTCAAATATTTTCTTAACAATCAATTTAAAACATTTTTTTTCTCAATCGGTTGTTCAGGCAATATAAATATGTTTAAGATTGTGTTGTATATATTTTAACATAATCTGGGCCGGTGGCTAGGGCTTAAAAACAATAAAACAACTGAATTATAAATATTTGTTTTTCGAGGGTTGTGGAAGGTAGACATGCATATATTTATAAATCGCCTTTCATCAAACTAACGTGGCCAGAGATCCAATGACTTGGGTGCAGTCGGCTGCTCGTTGACTTACAACCGATGATTATTGGTCGTTTTAATTTAATTAATTAAAAAGTAACGATATAATAGCTATTATTCTATAATCATTATAAAATATAAACATATGATTCATCTGGACCTAATATTACTCCATGAGGCTAAAGATGTCACTGTCCTTTAGGCCAAATATATGCATCCGATTTTTTAAATATAATTTAAGTTCTCTCTTGTATAATTTACATATTATTATATAAAAATATGATTAATGCTCTTCATAATAAAAAGTAAAAGATTGTGCCTTATCAAATTTCCAAATATTTGTGACTGGTGAGATAGTTCAGTAGAAACATTATGAAGCTTCGATATTGATATTGAGAAAATATAGTTGTATATTAATTAGAAATATAAGAGGATGAAAATGCAAGAAAATGGAAGTAATTATAAGATATCATTAGGGACCAAAGGATATGGATATACATATATGTGGAACCAAAAAGATTTCAATTCACTTTATATGTGGCTTATAATAATTAGATTTAAGAATAACAATAAATAGGACATTTCTTCCAGAAGCCCCTATCTGGATAATTGCTAAATACTAAATGATAAAATTTATATTAAAATTTCTCTATTTTTCCTTAAAGAATATAGAAAGTTCTATTAATATTCTCGTTTATTTATTGAGGATGTTACGTTTTATTTCAGCAGACCTCATTAAGCATTCAATGAATTTCATCAAGTACAGAATTTATTGTTTAATGTGTTTCTCTCTGTGTGTATCTTCGTTTATATAATAAATGGTAACAGAAAATAGTTCCCCTACCATCATGGGCATGAATGAGTGTGCCCACTATTGATGTGGCAGCACTATGTGTGCAAGAGAACAATTAATTATTATTAAGCTACCAAATTTCAATACAATTTAAATTACAAGATTAATATATCTCTATTTTATAAAAAATAATTATGATAATCTCATTACCTTAAATAAGAATTATGTTTGTTTGAAATAATATTCAATTTCCATCTACATCTCCGCTGATAACGTGAATTACATGCAGGAAATACGTGTTTCTCGTTGCTTTGCGAGAAGCTCCAGGTCATGCTCCAGTTTTGTAGTAGTGATTAGAATGACAATCATTTGGATTTTTCTGCATATTTCACATTAGCAGTACAGGAGATGTAGATGGAATTGAATATTCTTTCCAACAAAATTATTTTTATTTAAAGTAATAAGATTATAATAATTTTTTTATAAAATAAAGATGTATTAGTAATAATTTAAGTTGCAATTAAATTTGATAGCTTAATATAATTGATTCTCTTACCCACATGGCGTTGCCTCATCAGCATTCGTTACATTAATTTGTGTCCAAGGTGTATAAGGGTGTGATTCTGATAAATATAAAACTCTAATATCATCTGATACATGTGTCGTATAAGAAAGATATAAGAACAAACGGTGTAGACACGATTAGTAATAAAAATAACGTAGTTTTCAAAAAACAGAATGTCTAACATATGTAGATTAGCCCCTCAATATGACTCACCAAAAATAGTATTAATAAAATCTAAATTAACATAAAAACTCTAGTGCATCCGTCTGCACAATATGTATGGATAAAAGTATTATTTGTTTTTAAAAGATGTATCATTTATGTTAAAGAAAAATATCATTTGTGTTTATCCCATAAGTATAAAGTATCATTTACATTGAAAAAATATCATTTGTATTGGAAAAAAAAAGTATCAATACTCGCACATGAAAACGTCCGCACATGAGATCACCTCCTAAATTAATCGTATGTAATTAATATGATTCACATATAAAGTTGTTATACATGTGTGTATATATAGGGGAGAATTAACATGCTAACAATTTTTAAATTGATGATCCGCGGGAAATTTTCTGAATCCAAAAAAATAAAAATTTCAACCCTCGTACAATTCGAACCCGGGCAAAAATTTCGAGTACAGTGGAGTCAGTTTTATTTCCGACGAATTCATCAATTTATATATATAAGAACCATTTTAAAGTTTGAAAGTGAGAATCAAATAAATTCGCTATGAAAATTGATAAATCTGTTGAGGAAGTTACTGAATTAACGACATTCAGAATTTTTGCCGGGTTCGGATTTCCGGAGGGGTGAAAATTCTTTTTTTTTGGGATTCAATAATTTTTCTGTCTGATTTATCAACTTTCACAGCGAATTCATCACTTTCTGTTCTCACGTTCACATTTTAAAAATGATTCTCACATGAACCTTTATATATATATATGTATATATATATATATGGGACGAATCCTATATAGGGGATGGTTATGGTGAGAATAATATTAAGTGTAAGAAATAGAAATAAATCTCATCCATTAATTGTAATATAATGGATGGTTCTGATTTGTACTGCATTAGAAAAGAAAAATCGCTGACATCATCACATATTAATGCAAGGAAATGCAGAAGGGTAATTTTGAAATGTAAATTTAATGTTCTCTTTCCTTCTTATCGGTAATGGTAAATTATCCTTTCAAAGTCCATAGATAGATATGCAAATATGTTCATCTTCCTGAAAATATGGGATTTCATCAAATATTTACAAGATGATGTCAAATCGTTGATATATGAAACTGACGTTGTTCTTTGTGGAAACTTTTTACCTTTTTGTCAGATTTTACTAGGCGATCATGTCAAATTCGTTTCTGATGTTGTATATCATTTTAATTCTTAGCATATATGTTTGTATGCATAGCATATTTTCATATTATATGTTGCACGCATAATACAACTAATTTGTAAATTATTTGATGCAGTAATATGTGTTGTGTGGATTTGTTGCACAATGTCTATTTTTTGTAGCATAACGTTTACATAATATTGCACAAATGTAACAAGTTGAAATTAATAGCAAACATGATCTTTATATAGCATATGTTGTTTGAAGTATAACACATGTTTGAAATATATGTAGCACATAGTCAGGTTCATGTATATTTTAAAAAAATTACAATGATATTCCATTCAAAGAATAAAAACCAAATTATGAACTCCAACAACGTGAATGTAGCGTGCAATGAAGATATAATTTTGTGTAAAAGATATAAATAAAAATCTATTTAAGATAAACAAATCCATAAAAAACGATATGGAATCCCCAAATATAGGGATATTAACGATTTAATATATATATAAAATTACATAATTGTCCTCTTAATTTTTTTGTATGAATAAAGCTTAGCATTTTCAGTAGTTAGATTTAGCAAATAGATATCAAATTTGGACCATCAATTTAGAATGATATAATCCTATTTCTCACAAAATATTTTACATTTCTATGTGATCCAAATCTTATATATATATTTGATCGATCTTAATTTCGTAAGGGAAATAAATGCACGCAAGAACACCAGAGATTTACGTGGTTCGATCTATGAATAAGATCTACGTCCACGGGGAGAGATAGTATTTGTGTATTGAAAATATGAGGAGTGATTACAAGAAGTGTAGATGATCTTTTCCGTCTAATCTATCCTCTATTTATACACGATTATGATAACCTAGATCTCGAATCCGAGATCTATTCTAAGATAGGATTTGAATCCTATCTCCTCTCTAATTAGGATTCTCGTAGATATGACCGAATCTTCGCGTTCTCTTGGTTCCGGAGCTCTTGGGCGGACTCGTATGGGCCGAGCTTCATATCGAGCTTATTTATGTTGGGCCCGATGCTTGGGCTCGAGTTGGGTCAGATCCTATCATATCCCTCCAAAAAGATGCGAGCGAGGTCGTGATGGGTTTGGGGATATTTGCGAGATGCGTCCGTGACGGAGTGGAGCATGGTCGATATAGTAGTTATCCTTGTATCTTGACTTCGTATTTTATCGGCTTGACTTGATTAGTCTTTGCGCTGATGTCTTTGGATGGGCTTCACTTGACGAGGCTTTTATGCCGAGGTCTTTGATTGACTTCGCCTGACGAGGCGTTATGCCGAGGTCTTTGACTGGCTTCGCCTGACGAGGCGTTATGCCGAGGTGTTTGGGTCGACTTCACCTAACGAGGCTTTATGCCGAGGTCTTTGATCGGCTTCACCGACGGCGCTATGTCGAGGTCTTTGATCGCCACCGACGAGGCGTTATGCCAAGGTGTTTGGGTCGGCTTCGCCTAACGAGGCTTTATGCCGAGGTCTTTGACTGGCTTCGCCTGACGAGGTGTTATGCCGAGGTCTTTGACTGGCTTCGCCTTTATGAGGCGTGAAGCCGAGACTGAACGCGGGATGCCTCATAGCATTTAATGCACATTTAATGTAGCGGTTGGATTCCCAATAAAGCGCATATTGGAGAATAACTTCCGTGATACCTCTTCGCCTATCACTTGTACATTTCAATATTCAAAAAATTCTGAAACTTCTTGTGTTCCAAAAGTTTCTCTGTCGCCATTATCGCCCTCGCGAGTATCAGTGCTATCTTCCTCGAATCTTCAAACCAGTAAGTTATGGCTTCCTCGTCTTCGTCACCTTCTTTCGATTCTCACGCCCCGAGCGTAGCAGACAGAAACAGGTCACCACCGGATTCTCCGGTGGATTTTGAAATTTATCATCTTGGTTCCCCCCAACCTACCTTGTGTAAATTAGATTTTCCGCCTTTCTATGATTTAGGTAAAGTTTCTTCGTTTCCTTCTATTCTGACAACCCCTGTGATATTAGAGCTTGCCTCAAATTTTTGTTCAAACCGTAGGTTAATTGCCCTCGTCCGGGGGATAGGGCTAGCCTCCCTCCGCACGGATTTGTAACAGTATACGAGGACAGCCTTAAGTGCGGTCTTCGTCTTCCTTATCCTTCCATGTTTGTTGAGTTACAACAGCTCTTTGCTATCCCCTTCGCCCAAATAACACCGAACTCTTTTCACACCGATGGGCCTTGGTATATATCATAGATAGCATAATCGCCCGTTGAGTCTAGGGCTCATCCTTAGATTTTTCGCTTTAAATTTAGTGCGGGTGGTATTACTTAGCACCCCGTCAGAATTTAAAATAAAGACGAAGTCGAAGATATCAAACTGTAGAAGAAGTACTTCTTCTGCCGGTTTGACGGTTCTTATGAATTCACTTGGAAGCGTGAGAGGTTGGCCGATGTAGCCGTCGGGGATTGCTTCGGCGATGTGGAGACGTATCTGGACCGGGTTGGCCTGGTTGACGAAGTCTTCTCCGAGGTCGAACTAGCGGTGCGGGCCGAGCCCCCATGACCTCTGCTGCGAGACGAGCGGTGAGGGAGGCCCGCACTTAGCTTTAGTGTCAGGATATTTTTGTGTTGCTCTGTATTGACTTGATATGTGTTATTTCGTAGTGGAATTCGTCTCCTCAAGGAAGAGAAAGGGGTCGGAGTCCGAGGCCGAGCAATCCAAGAAGGCGGCAAAGGCTCGGCCCGAGGTCACCCCAAGAGGGCCGAAAGATCGCGACCGCCGCCGAAGCGTTCGCCGCCTCACCAAGACTTCGCCGCCTCAGCGAAGATTCATCGCCTCCGCACCTCCCGCCTCCCGAAAAGAGAGCGTCATCCTCCGCCGACGACGACGACGATTACACGATCCTTGGTACCGAGGTCGCACGTCCGCTTTTCCCTGTAATGCATCGTTGTACTTTTTCAAGTCGTGTTGAGGCTTTGCTTGACGTTGTTAGCTTTATTACGAGGACCGGGACGAAGGTCCAATTTACAATGTGTCCGAGCTTGTTGTCGGGCATCCGAATGATGCCGTGGCTCATTTTGAGCATTTGGCTCGTTCGCCCACGAGATGGAGGCGAGAAGACCCTTCTTGGCGGAGGCGATCGGGCGGAGGAGGAGGCTCGGCCGCGGCCGAGAGGAGGCCAAGGCTTTGGCCGTGGTGGAAAAGGTCGAAGGTGGATTGAGGCTGCAGGCGGAGGCGGCCGGCCGAGATTACATTTTGAAGGTCGAATCGGCTTCGCCGGGCATCGAGGCGGATTGAGGGCCGGTGGGCGGCCAGGCCGAGGAAGCCGAGGCGGCAGCTTCAGGGAGCCTCTCCGTGCTTACACCGAAACTTTTTGTCTCGAAGTTTTCCGGCCGGCGAACAAGATGGCCGAGCTGCTGAATAAGAGGGCGGTGTCTGATAGTCTGGATGACGTCGCCGATGACTATCCTGACTTAGACAAATATAAGTATGGATACGAGGTGGTGGAGACTGACGCTCTGGTGCGGTCTTATGTTGGTCTCCTTGCTGGCGGTCTCAAGAGCTCGCCTGCCGCTCGTAGTCGGCCTCGTCCTCGACTCTGCCGACCGCCGAGTCCGTCTGCTTGCTCGGTGGATCGAGATCCCTCACCGCTTATCATGGCCGAGCCGACTAAGGAGCCGAGGCCGAGGTGGCGCCAAAGCTTATAAGGAGGCCGAGGTGTCGGCGGTTCGAGAAGGAGGCCGAGGTGCCGACGGCCGAAGTTGCGAGGCCGAGGTAGCGATCACCGAGGCCGAGGCGAGGGGTTGGCACCGAGAGATGCAATGGAGCCGATGGCGGGTCGATTGATCCTTGTAATTTTTTATTTTTTTTGTATTCTAGCATGATATTCGCCCTTGAGGCCTTAATAAAATTTGCTTTTCAACAAGAGACTTGCTTTCTTGTTTTCTCTTTGTCGGTCTTACACGAAATGCCCGATGCTTTCCTCGTTAAATCACATCAAGCTTTGACGCGAGCTCTTGAATCAAAAGAGGTCGAACTCCTCCGCTTGAGGAACAGCTAGACCATGCGCAGTGAGTCCGTCTGACTTAGGTCCGCCAGAGAGCAGTGGACGAGCTTGTGCTCGCCTCTTGGAGTTGGAGGAAGTTCAAGATTTCAGGAGGAGGCTAGAACGATGGGCGAGCACTCGAGTACGAGGAAGTCATCCATCGGGTGGTGGGATGACCATACCCGAGGTCGAAGCTAAGGTTGTTGAGGCCGCTCTCACAGCGAGGTACAGTGCGTGAGTACGGCAAGAAATCTGGCGCTCACGGAGCGGTTCGCGAATTGAAAAGACTCGAGGCATATACAAGATCGTCATTGCTCGACAACCACAAACAAGAACCGCCGACCGGATCTGAGGCTCTTCTTCACGGGGCTTCTCGCCGCCGGACTACAATAAATGTTCCAATTTTGACGATCCGAGTGGCGAGCTCAAGAGAGACGTGCATGGCCCAAGAGCGACGTGGATCCTCAAGGAGCCGGCCGGGCATCATCGAGCGGCCGAGGTCGATCTAGCAGCTTGCATCGCTCAGTGGCCGAGGTCGAGCCGGGGCTCATAGCGTAGATCGAGGACGAGGTAGAGTAGGATTAGTATAGATGCTCTGTTGAATCCCGATTTTGCTGGGGATCGACTCGCCTTTCCCGCCTCGGACCTTCTTCGTCCTCGTGATGTACAAACTGTATACTTTGAAATAAAATTATTTTTGCTTTGTGTTGACTCTTCGAGAACACTTGTCTTTAATTACCGTAACCAATGAGAAGGTAGGTCGTCCCTTGTTTAGGCGAAGATAGCTCGCCCTCGCCAGAAATAAAGTAGTTTGTCTTCGCATGCGAAGGTATCCGTCCTCGAAATAAACAAAGGTATCCGCCCTCGCACGAAGCTTCCTCGAAATAAACCAGGGTAGTTCGTCCTCGTATGAAGGTATCCGTCCTCGAAATAAACGAAGGTATCCGTCCTCATACGAAGCTTCCTCGAAATAAACGAGGGTAGTTCATCCTCGAACGAAGGTATCCGTCCTCGAAATAAATGAAGGTATCTGTCCTCGTACGAAGGTATGGGTTCCTGTTTTGCCAAGTTTTATCGGGAGGGTGGTCCCTTCACGCCGCATTTATAGTTCGTCTTCAGATTAAGCGAAGGTAGTCGTCTCCGTCGAGGGTATAGTTAGTCTCCAAGAGGGTATAGTAATTTTATAAGAGTTATATGCATAAGTGACAAATAAAAACATGCAAGACAAAAATATAGATAGAGAAAAGATTTTTATTGATAAAAGATAATAAGACGACAAGACTCAGACTCGACCTAACATGACTCAAAGACGAACAAAACCCAACTTTCGACACTTATGCAAAATATCTCTTCAAATGAATGATGTGCCATGTGTTGGGTATTTGCTCACCGGACAAATGGGCGAGCTTATAGGCTCCTTTTTCGAGGACTTCTTCGACCCGGTAAGGTCCTTCCCATGTGGCTTCCAGTTTGCCGAGCTTTGCGGCTTTACTGACTTCATTATTTCGGAGCACGAGGTCGCCTACTCGGAACTGTCGGGACCTGACACGCTGGTTGTAATACCGAGCTACTTGTTGTTTATACCGAGCTTCGCGATGTGGCGAGGTCTCTTTTCTTCGAGAAGATCTAGATCGGTTGTAGATTTTCCCCATTTGCTTGGCGGAGAAGTGAATGGTGCGGGGCTCGGTATTCGATTGCGGGGATCACCGCCGGTTCCATACGTCGATCAGAGGCGTTTCTCGTTCGCCGTCAAGGTGTTGTTCGGTATGACCATAAGACTTGTGGTAAATTTTCCACCCAAAGACCCTTAGCTCGGTCAAGACGGGTTTTGAGACCCTTCACAATCGTCTCTGGTGACTTCACCGACCATTTGCTTGAGGATGGGCGACCGAGGTGAACTTTTGTTGGATCGAAGCTCGACACCAATCTTTGAATATCTTATCGTTGAATTGTGTCACATTATCCGAAAGAAGGATATGAGGGATGCCGAATCGACATACTATGTTCTTCCGCGAAGTTGAGGTGTTTTGCTTGTGATCTTTGCGAGGTTCACTTCTACCCACTTCGTGAAGTAGTCAATCGCGACAATCGGAATTGAGTTGCCCGGTGCTTTGCGTAGCGGCCTACGATGTCGATCCCCATCGCATAAATGGCCAAGGGCTTTATGCGGAGGCGAGGTCGGTCTGCGGTAGCCTTGCACGCTCCGTGAATTTGACACTTGGACACCTTTTCACAAGGTTGAGTGAGTCTTGAACATTGTCGGCTAATAGTATCCCCATCGCATGACCTTCTTTGACAAGGCTCGGGGTCCGATGTGACTTTCGCATGATCTTTCGTGCACTTCCCGTAGTACGTAATCAGCTCGGTGCGGACCCAAGCATCTTAGGAGAGGCTGGAGGTATGATTTCCTGTAGAGAACTCCCTGCTCCAGTACATATCGCAAAGATTTGTTCAGGATCCTCCTGGCCTCGAGCTTATCATGGGGCAGTTCGCCTTTCTCCAAGTATTCTTGAATAGGAGTCATCCAATTAGGCTCTTCGTCTGAGACTACGTTGACTTCGGCTCCTTCATTAGCATCATCTATGCTTCGGTTTTGAACTTCCTCTACTGGCGGGCTTGTTGACGACGAGGCCAATTTGCTTAAGATGTCAGCTCGCCCGTTTTGCTCCCTTGGGATGCGAATTATCTGGAAGTGGGAGAAAGTTTGTTGTAGGCTTTTGGCTTTCTCGAGGTATTTCTTCATCCCACCTTTTGCCTCGCATTCCCCAACATGTGGCTTACGATGACTTGAGAGTCACTATGAACTTTCTTTTCGTGATCGAAGACTTTGAGCTAGGTGAAGTCTTGCGATCAAGGCCTCATACTCTACCGTTGTTCGTATTTTGAGCGAGAACCGGCGCGTATGTGATCTGTTGGCTATCCGTCCAAGGAGCAGGATGCCGACTCCGCTACCCGTTTTCCGAAGCCCGTCAACGAGACTAGCCAGCAATCCTCCGGTGTTTTCTCCACCGGTTCGGCGGCTTTGTCGACACGGACTCGGGGCTTGGTTTCTCGGCAAGTGGGCCTCGGCAAGAAAGTCCGCTAAGGCTTAACTTTGATGGCTCGACAGGGCGTAAAGATATATCATGTTCGCCAGTTCAATTGCCCACTCGCAATTCTCCCGAAGCTTCGTCCGTCAACACTTGCCAAGTGGATGGTCATGAGGACTTGTATGGGATGTGCATGGAAGTATGGACGTAGTCTCCTCGCAAGATTTACTAATGTTAGGCGAGCTTCTCCAAAGGTTGATACCTTGTTTCGGGCCTTTAAGGCTCGATGATGAAGTATACCGAGCCGACGTCCTTCCTCTCGCATCAAGACTACACTTGTTGTTTCATCCGAGCGGCGGTATAGGAAAGGACCTCTCTTCTTTCTGGAACAGACGAGTAGGAAGTTTGGCGAGGTAGTTTTGAGATCTTCAAAAGCGGACTTATGTGTATCATTCCGTGAGAACTCCCGAGCCTTTTGAGTACCTTGAAGAAGGGTAGCTTGTCATGCCTTTGAAAGAAAGCGGCTTAGTGCGGCTATGCACCAATCGGTTTGTGCACGTCGTGAATGGTCTTCGCATCTTCATTTCTAGAATGGTTTGAACCTTGGATGGGTTGGCTTTTAACCCTTCTTGTGAAACCCAAACATCCTAAGAATTTTTCGGACCGAACCGCAAACGTGCACTTCGGGGTTCAGTTTGAGGTTGACTTTTCGTGGTATGCCGAGGACGATCCGAGGTCGGCGACACATGCGGCTTCCTCCATGCTTTTACTACGATGTCGCCGACATACACCTCACATTCCGACCTATGTAGGGTCAAATATTTTGTCTACCATTCTTTGATAGGTAGCTCCTGCATTCTTAAGTCCGAATGGCATCTTTCTCGTATGCGAAGACTCCGAAGTCTCAGAATGAAGGCTGTCTTGGCCGCATCTTCGTCATCCATCAAGACTTGATGATACCCTTTATATAGGTCCAAGAAACTGAAGACTTCGAACCCGACCAATGCGTCGACCTTCTTATCGATATTGGGAAGGGATAGCAATCATTTGGGCAATGTTTATTGAGGTCGATGTAGTCAATGCATTCGACATCCCTTCCTCCTTTCTTCACCATCACCGGTTGGCTATCCATGTCGGATATTTAACTTCGAACAATATCACGAGCTTTTAATAATTGATTTACCTCCTCATGGATGACTTGGTTCCGTTCGTCAGCAAAATTCGTTCCGCCGAACGGTTTTGTGCTCGGTCGATGTTAAGCTTATGGGTGATGATACCGGGAGACCCGGTCATGTCGGGCGACCAAGCAAACACGCCTCGAATTCCCTCGTGAGTTGGATAACCTGTTCTCTCAATTAAGATGCCTCGGTAAAGCCAATCTTGACGACCTTGAGTGGCTCGTCTTTGTATAGCGTGACCTCTTCCACCGGTGCCCGAGATAGGCGTTGTCTCTTTACTCCAACTCCTCGGTTTCTTTAGTTGCTATGCTCGTGGTGCCGGGTTGGAGCCCCAAGACCTCGTAGGGCGACTTGTAAGCATTCCTTGCTCGCTTCGATCCCCTGGATCACGGCTACACCCCTTTGTGGGATCTTCATCGTCGGTGGTATGTTGAGCATACCGCCTTACAATAGTCAACCAATCTCGCCCGGTGATGATGTTATACGGCGGTAGGCCTTACTACGAAGTGTACCACCTTGGTGGAGCTTGTCGAGCTTTCCCTACCGTGACGGTGGCTCGATTATCCCTTCCCGGCGTGTTTCCTCCCGAGCGAAGCTTGGAGTGGCAGCGGTGCCTCACGTGAGGCGCCTCCTCTACTCCTAACTTATCGAAGCATTCCTTAAAAGGATGCTTACCGATGCGCCACCGTCGATGTATCGCTTCACCAACTTGTTTGCGACCACCGCCGGATTACCGCCGCATCACGGTGGGGCACTATCGCAGTACGGGTCGTCTTCGGAGAAGGTGATCGCTTCGTCCTTCCGAGCCTCTTATTGACCGGTTCGCGGTATGTGGACTTCGGCTTCGGCTTTCAGGAGGACTTCGTGACTCGCGGGGAGCCACGTAATAGTGGAGACGACTCATCATATTGCGGTTCGTCGTCTCCTTCTTCGTCTTCACCGCTTGCCTTCTTGTTAGGCACTCTTCTTCTTGCTGCTTCCTCCTTTTCCGGCTCATGGGGGCCTCATCTTGTCCAGCTCGTCGGTCATGACCTTTGTATTTTCTCAGACCCCGTCTGTACTAACACCTCGATATCCTCCATGAGGTCTCGCACTCCTCCGTGTCGTGCTGTAATCTTCATGGAAGGAGCAAGATTTGTCCTTTGTTCGCGTTTGACCCACCCGTCATTGGTCGAGGTTTCTCGAACTTATCCATGTGGAGTTCAGAGATTTACGCCATTGGCTTCGTCAAAGGTGTATTGAGGTCGTTCGAGGTGTTGCGCGGTCGAGCCTGGACTCTATGGGGCGATTCTTTCCAAGGCGCTCGTCGGCCTTGCTACGATCTCCTCGTCCTTCTCTTCTTCCTTTCGGAGGATCCGCCTTTTTTGCCTCGCGCTTCATTCTATCAGCCTCGTCCGCCTTAGCGAACCGATCGGCTATCGCCATAGCTCGTGGCGACGGGATTCGTGACGATCTCTTTATATAAAGCCCCGGCCGGATGCCGCTCGAAGGTCGAGATGATGAGGAGGTTGTTCACGTCATGCGACCTTCGTTTCTTTATTGAACCTGGTCATAAAGTCGCCGATGGACTCGCTTCGGTCTTGCCTCAAGTGAGGAGATGTGCAAGTCATTTTGACTCGACCTTACGGAAGAACCTTCGATGGAAGGCCTTCATCGATCGCGGTAGGAACCAATGCTCCTGTGAGGTAGATCGTCGAACCACCGTGGCGTTGTTGACTAGTAATTCGGGAAGAGCTTGCACATATGAATTGTGCCGAGGCGTTGGTTGATCATATTGTCTCGAACTGCGAGAAAGTTATGTGGGTCCTCGATCATCGTAGGGGTGATGCTTGGCACCGATATTTATCCGGGAGAGGGTGTCGAGTATTTCGTTTGAGAACGGGTGACTATCCTCCGTACCGTCGAAACCGCCCTCGGAGAGTGAGGCGGAGTTCGCCGACCGAACTCGTTTTGGTAGTGAGGCTGACCTCGCGGCGGTCGCGACGCCCTTTCCTCACTGTCGCCCTCCCGCGGTCGGTTTGGGCCCCGACTTGTGCGGAGGTGTGAGCGCCCATGATTTGGATGCTAGGGGATCCACCTCGTCGCGGTGCCTCGTGTTTAGACGAGGCTCCGGCGTTCCTTTCTTCGGGATGTGGCCGACCTTGTGCTTGGCCGAGGTATTGGAGGAAGCTCTCCTTGTTTTCTCAAGAAACCCCTTGACGGCGTCGTCAAGGTTTATCCGAGGAGCCGAGGTTCTCCTTGGTTCTTTATGCGATCTCGCCCGCTTTGGTATCCTGCTTCATGCGGATGGGATTCCTTGTTCGTCGAGGCTTTGGATATGCCATTCGGGGTCGATTCCGTGATCGGGCTTTTCAAGTGAGCTCGGCGTGTCCGACCGCCGTTATTGCTTGTTGTTGCGGCGACTCGGGATGCGTGACTTCGGTATACATCGTCGTGATTGATTCCCTGTAAATGAAAGTTGATCGAAAACACAAAATTTTCGTTCCCACAGACGGCGCCAGTGATCGATCTTAATTTCGTAAGGAAATAAATGCACGCAAGAACACCAGAGATTTACGTGGTTCGATCTATGAATAAGATCTACGTCCACGGGGAGAGATAGTATTTGTGTATTGAAAATATGAGGAGTGATTACAAGAAGTGTAGATGATCTTTTCCGTCTAATCTATCCTCTATTTATACACGATTATGATAACCTAGATCTCGAATCCGAGATCTATTCTAAGATAGGATTTGAATCCTATCTCCTCTCTAATTAGGATTCTCGTAGATATGACCGAATCTTCTGCGTTCCTACTGGTTCCGAAGCTCTCTTGGGCCGGATTCGTATGGGCCGAGCTTCATATCAGGCTTATTTATGTTGAGCCTGATGCTTGGGTCTGGGAGTTGGGCCGTATCCTATCAATATTCATCTGTTAAAATGAGAGTGACTTATAAATTTTGAAAGTCGTAAAACTTAAAGACATACCTATTTAAAATAGAAAATGGTTCGACTAAAAAAATCGAATCGAAAATCTGAAAATGGTTCTCCATTATAGAAGCACTCGATTGGGAAATATGTGATATAACGCAGGAAAACTATAGTCGATTAGGAAAGCAATAAAAATTAGGTGCCAAAAGAATTTAATTTTACGTTTTGTGGATATTTTTCTACTTACTTGTATTATGCCGGCAAATGTTTTATAATTTGCAATATACGTATAGCATAAAGGTGAATGTACTACGGCTAGCTACCACCTCTAAAGAAGTTATAAATTATCCATATTTTCTTTTTTATATGTATTTAGTTTAATTTCATTTATTATCAAAGAGGCGGTGAAATTTGTTTCGTTTGGATTGATTATGATATTATTGAATTACATTTAATTTAATATTTTTCAACATTAACTATACGTTGGAGATGACGTTTGGCTTATCTAAACTTTCAATTTATTTTGCATGACGTCTAAGCGGTGATGGTTTGAACCTTTAGCAAGATGACAAACTAATATTCTTAATAATCTGAATGCTTATTTTGGCTATTATCTGTTTTAGTCATTTGGATATCCTTTCAAAAAAAAGAAAGAGAAAAAAACTCGTTTTCGTATAATTTTCACACGACACTCCACTGAGTTTTTCTTTTATTTAAAACACTCACACATTGATAATTTCAAGTTCCAGTTATAGAGAAAATATTGAAAAGTCATAATATCAATTCTTTAAATGATTTAGCTAGTCGCTGGAACGAGTGAGAGAATTCCATAAATTGAAATCTTGATTAATGTATATTTTCAATTAAGCACGTTTCACAAACATGCTACTGCATAGTACGGAGCAAGATTAGTAATCAGAGTGCACCGAAAATAGCAATTGTTGGTTACTCTTCACCAACGATAAATAGTAACTAAATTAATAATTTGATAATCTTGGTGAATATATCCTTAGTTAATGTCACAGTCCGACTCCGTTAATCCCGAAGGACCGCCTGTCGGACCGCCGATCGGGTTTGAATTAAAGAAATGGAATTTAGTATTTGGTTTCTAACCATATCATTGATAAGGAAACATGAATAATTGCGGAAGCATAAGTGATCTGGTCAATTCGAAAGTCGATCATACAAGAGGTTGATTATGAAATCACTACTAGGATATTCACGAGTTCGACATATAACTAGAATTCAAAAGAGTTTGCAGCGGAATAAACATGTGAGATATGCATATGAAGATGCATTCTCAAGGTGAACCAAAAATGTTCCATTTTCATTGACAACATTCCTATTGCTCAACACTGCTCCATCGCATCACCAGCTCAATCTGCACAATTAAAAATAAATATGCAGGGCTGAGTACAAAAATGCACTCAGTGGACTCATGCCAAAAACATTTTATCATCATTTAATTACACTGCCCCTTCATGATAAGACACAAGGGTTTTACTTGAAAAAGTCTTGTGCTTATTAAACATTTTCATCATTTTCATAAATCGTCGCTTGGCCTAGCATTTTCTTTGTATGTATGATCCATATCCTTTCATTCCTCAAATAACATCGTCCTGAACGCCGTAGAAGGAGGCCTCCATCTACGTCGATGTGACCGCCGTGGTGTACTTACAAAGACACAGTCACCCTCATGTGTACACGTTAATCCCGGCTATAAAGCACATGATCCGAATTCGATTTTTATCATGAATTGGGAGCGACCCAACCACCTCATTATCATTCATTGTCGGCGAACCAACACATTGATATGATACATATATAAAACATAAACATTTTGGCGTGTAATTTACAACATCATTTCATCATCATTTCTCAAAGCGAAGCGTCATAAATACTTTTCATTTTGAAGAAAGCATCATAAATAAAGCATTTTATCCTTGAGGATAAGAAAAGAAAAGCCCACCTTAAGAATGACCTTCTTGACGCACATGATAGCGATCATTTGTCGTTTTCATTTCGTCCACGCTGGACCTTGTCAACGTAAAAATATAATTTAATCGTCATTCATTTCTTTAGAAACATCGTTAAGATTTAACGAATTTAATATCTTTTAAATCTTAGAGTATCCGAGTTTCATGATTTTCGTTATCGATCGACTTAGTTAACAATCTATACTTAGCCTATTAGGTTCGCCTCGTCATGACGATAGGCGACACTTCGTCGTTGCATTCTTTCCTTCCATCAATGTTTCTCCACGTCGTTTGTATAATTTATGAATCCTAAGTTCATAACTAATCTTAAATCGTTTGTTAACGCGTGTCGACAAATTCGAGTTTCAATAACTCATCCATAACCAATATTTCTTCGCCGCGTATCTTACCCCACACGTCCCATATTTTCTATTAAAGAAAACCAATATTGATACTAAACGATTAATAAGAATTTCTCTTACTTCAATCATCTTCTAATAATCATTCTATAAATTTAAGTTACTTAGAAAAAATATTTCTTAAGTATCTACTTGACATAATCAACTCATTAATTAAATCTCTAATTTAATTAAGTAAATCCATAATTAAAACTTAATTAAATGGATTAAATAAAAAGTCCAATAATATTTGATTTATCAATCAAATTAATTTAATTAATCTTAGATATTCAGTAATTAGGATTTAATTCAAATCACACCTTACATAAGATCAATCTCATTACATACATAAATCACTTAAAAGAATAATTCTCAAATTATCCCTTAACATAATTAATTAATTAATTATGCTATATAAAAAAAATAGACTTTATCCCATCTCATGAATTTAATTAACTCACTATAATTAATTGGTCTTTAGATTATTATTTAATTCAAGAGTCCATCTTTCATTAAATCCAAAGCCCAACATTAAATAAATCTAAGCTCACCTCAAAATTTAAATAAAGTCCATGTCAATTTAATTCAAAAGCCCATGACCCATTATATTACTTATTTTCCAAGGCCCATCCATTTGGCCCATAGCTATAGAATGAAACTAAACTACCCTAGCCCCCAATCTCACTCACTCTCTCTCGTTTCATCTCTCTCCACTCCACTGAAAACACACACACACCAGATCGCGTCGCCGCCTCCAGTCTGGCAGCCATGTCGTCGGTCGGCCGACTGCACCGTCGCCGCCGCGACAGCCGTGACCTCAGCTTCCTCGCCTCTCTCCTTTCTCACTCACTCACACGGTGCGAACACACACATAACTTTTTCTCCTCTCCCCCTCTCGGCAAGGTCGCCGCCGTCGTCGTCTCCGGCCGGGCACGCCCACGCTGTCGCCGTCGACCACGGTTCCATCTTCCATCCCTTCTCTTCTCCTCCCTTCTCTCACGACACACACACCAATCTAAAAATTGAACAAGAAGAAAAATGAAACCATTCGCCTTCGATCTACCTAACGTCTCGCCGCGAACGGCCAGCACATCGTCGACGGCGAGCCATACCGCCGCCGCCATGACCTTAGCCCCATCTTTTCTCTCTCGGTTCCCTCGTGAACCCACGCAATCTGATCTCCTCTCTCTTGCTCGATCTACAGAGCGACTCCCTCGTTCGCTCTCGCTTTCGCTGCGCGTAACACAAGCATAGATTCGTAGCCTCGTGCCGTAGTGCTCGTCTCCAGCCACCACATCCCGCATATCCTCGGCTTCGGCTGCTGTCACCGTTTGTTAATGGCCAAGCCCTAGTGGCTCGGTCCAGTTCTAATAAAATATGTGCTTTCGAATTTGTTTATTAAGATTTGTATCTTCGAATTTCTATGTTCAAACGAGTGTGCAGCATGCTTGTAATTTCGTTCACAACTTTGATTCGAGAATTAAAGTGTAATTCTATTGTTTTGGTGGCTTTGTTAAATGTCTTATGTGTTTATGCTCTTCTCTAATCAACTGGAAAGCATAGAATTTTAATAGAAAGGATTTGTGAGATATTGAACCTGTATGACGTAGGTGTGTTCGTTGCCATTTTTCTGATCCTTGTTGAGATAAGAACATATGCTCAAGGTTTGGTTGCAACTTGAGAGTTCATTATTTCTTGAGGTTTGTTGATGTGTATGAATGGAAATATGGTTGTATTTTGATGAATGATATTTGCTCAATTCACCATGAGAAGAAAAAGGAGGAGATTGCATAGGATACCTTGAATGTAATGATGAGGTTTGAAAAGAGTGATGAGTGTATTGGGTAAAGTGGAGGTGGTGGGGAAATGTGAAATGATGTGCTTTGATGGGAGGGTTGTGGGGAAATGTGAAATGATGTACTTTGATGGGATAATTTATCCAGTATTGAAATATCTGGTTTGACGTATAACTGTGTTCGATCTCCATCATTCGTTTTTTTAAAAAAAATTCTCGTTCGAAATAAATTCGCAACGTCGACGATTTTAATATTCGTTCTAATATCAAATCTCGATTTTAGCTAAATAAATTAATAAATCAAAGTCTTAAATTTCTCGGGTATTACAATCTACCCCCCTTAAGAAAATTTCATCCTCGAAATTTGTACTTCTTCGTAGCGTTTCGTATTATCCTTTCCTTCATCGTGTCCTCGAGTTTTGATATCGCTTCTTCGAGCTCATGATATCTTCATAGAACCTTAACTTTCGATATCGGTTAATCCTTAGTCTTAATCATTCCAGTCTAAGATCAATAAGTTCTTGATTTCGTAGGATCGTATGAGTCTAGATTATAAAATAACCCTAGATGCAGGATATATCGATTTCTGTGGGTGGTGAATCTTGGTTTTAACACTAATTCGTTCAAACACATATTACAATCGAATTTTTTTATCTTTTTTTTCTACTGGTGAAGAAAATCCATTTTACCTCGCAAACTCCCTCTACTTGAAGTTCTAAGAAATCCATGTAGGCATTTCTAACAAAGTAGCGTGAAGTTCCTTTCTCGATAATATTATCACCAAATTCGAACCACTATCTATAAGGTAAGTGTACTCTCATGAGATTTCTATCTCATAGTCATGCCAGTCAAATAGTAATCGCAAGTAGTTCGATGATCGCCATCTAGATCCCCACCCTACGAACATGGGTATCCGTAATTATCATCCATTCTTAATTCAATCTGAATAATTTAGTTTCCTTTCCTCTTTATCGCTCTTAGGAATATATCTCTCATATATTCTTACTTTAAAATCTTTTCAAAAGAAATCCTCATGTTGGCATATATATAGCGTCATCATTATTAATATCCTATTTGGATATACGTCATTTTCCTTAATCTTCATTGTTTAGCTAAGTATTCTTGCATAAGTTAAAAACTCTTGTCCACTGAGGACGTATCATATTTTTACTCTATCATCATGTACCTTCATTCTCTTCTTGACATTCTATGTTTGCTTCATTTCAATGTCAGATGTACCCAAAATTCCACCTTATTTGTCATCATATAAGTATGAGAAACATATTTCCCAATTAGCTTTATCTTAAGGTCTTTCCATGTGAATCTCTTCCTTTGTTCACTTGAATGTATTTTCCTCACAAACTTCTATAGAAGTTGTGTCACTTGTTAAAATCCAAAACACACAAGACATGCGTTTTGTGCCTACGTAACTTACCTTACTTAAATCTCAATTAATAAATCTTCTTCTTTGCTTCAAAGAAATTACCTTACGTAACGTAGTCATACTGTTTTCTTAAACTTATATCATATCATGGGTTATCTCATAACTGGATAACTCGTAATTTCTTTAGCTATTCTCAATTCTTGTCCCCTTTTCTTGATTATGATATCTGAAAGTCATATTGTTTTCATTATACCTCGGTTTCACTTTTAGGATTAAAACTATCATTATTGTCATATAGCCTAATAAGGTAGTACGCTTGTGTACCATAACTTAAGTTCTAAACAAAAGTGCCTCGTTACCATATCTTGACTTTGGGGATACCTTTTCCATACTTGATTTAAATACTAGGGCTAGCCTAGCTATTCTCACTTCTCAATAATTATGATTCATTATGCTCACCATCATTGGTTCAACTAAGGTCTCAAATACTCGAAATCAATTCCACTCATACATAATCCTAAGGATTGATGTATAAAATGAGAGACTTGTTAACTGTGATGGTATCATTCCTTAAATATCCATTAAAAAGAGTCTCGTGCATCTCCATATTTTAGACATGTCCAACCTACTAACGAGGTCTTTAGGATAATCAATTATCTTAAAGATAAATTGTAATCTCTCTTGTTATAACATCATAAGAGAATGTTATTTTCGAGAATATTCTATACTTTCCTTTACTTCTACTCTTTTAAATGCTAAAGAGTATCCCGCTCATAACTTTATTATCATAACACTCACATGGGTATAACTTTACTATCATTAACATCTGGAAAGCCCATCAAGGGTCATTACATCTATGTGCATCGTAGGGGAAAACATATCTCGCCTCATCGAGGACTTCTCTACATCCTAACTTGATGTATATCACTTTACTGACCTGAAAACTTTGGTGACATGATAAGTCAACCTATATCATACTTATTAATTTCAAGGATTGAAGAAAAGTCATCAGACAACTTACAAGTGGTAAGGATTCAAAATTCAAGAAGACCACTTTCAAAATTTGAATCAAGATGTTCTTTGAATCGAATAATTGGAATATAGGGTCCAAGACCGAATGACGACTCATCGAGATCTCTTTGGTCATATGGGCTGACCAGACCCGTCACAAATACTTCTCAGTCACATGAGGGTTTGGTTTCGAAAGGACATTTTATAATTTTTCTGGTTGTCAACTTCTTTCAGAAAAACTGAGAAACTCAAATGATATCTCAATCGAAACTAGATCATAGAGTGAAACTCAATGACAGAACTTGGTTAATGAATAAAATTTGAAACGCATATAACGCGTAATAGGTCACCATAAATTGTAAGGATTATCAACATACCATACATTTCTAACTCTACTCATACTACTGAGAAACTAAATTCTCCATTTATCATTTAAACTTTCTACCACACCGTGGTCTCTTATTCTGTGTAAACCACAATACTAAACTCAACTGATTCTTTCATCATATCTCTATTTCGGTATTAACGAAAAGTTATAGTCAATTTGGAGTTCCGTCGTATTTGAACATCCAAGGAAAAAGACTATACTCATGTCACTTTCGTATAGTGACATTCATCATCATTCAATTCTCGTCTTTCAACTCGTACTGTCCTCATTCTCATCCTTATTTTTTCGTTCTCATTTCCATCATCGTTTTTGTTCTCATGATGGAATAAAATAATCATGATTCATCTTTCTATGTTCTTTCGCATAAGGGATCATGCGTCTTAGACAGTCTACGTTCTTTTGGGATAACATATTCACTTTCATAAACAACTTGAAGTTGTAAAAGTTTTAAACATTAATAACATGACTCATGCATAACCATAAATCTCCTTGAATTCCACGAATTCATAACTCATATATAACCATAAACCTCATTGAATTCCATGAATTCATAACTCATGTATAATCATAAACCTCATTGAATTCCATGAATTCATAACTCATGTATAACCATAAACCTCATTGAATTCCATGAATTTAAACATTTCACTTTTGACATATCATCATCAACTCTTTCTCATAAATCTTCTTTTCATGAAAACCATCAATTCAAACATTTTCCACTTTAAACTTTCATTTTCAAAACTGAAAAATCATTTACCTCATTCTGATAGAGCTTGATATGATGGAGTGTTGAGCGATGTCGACTGATTTTCAAAGGCTAGTGATTCTAACTAGACTTGACTTGAAAGAACATTTCAGGTTCAGAGCAAACGAACTGCTCGGATACCACTTTGTCACAGCCCGACTCCGTTAA
The DNA here is from genome assembly GCA_036937905.1 of Salvia rosmarinus. NCBI lineage: Eukaryota > Viridiplantae > Streptophyta > Magnoliopsida > Lamiales > Lamiaceae > Salvia > Salvia rosmarinus. The sequence continues at coordinate 19,002,788 of CM072822.1, read as the reverse complement.
TCCCGAAGGACTGCCCTGTCGGACCGCGACTGGGGTTTGGATTAAAGAAATGGGAATTTAGTATTTGGTTTCTAACCATATCATTGATAAGGGAAACATGAATAATTGCGGAAGCATAAGTGATACGAAGGTTAATTCAGAAAGTCTGACCATACAGTAGTTGATTATGAAATCACTACTAGGATATTCACGAGTTCGACATATAACTAGAATTCAAAAGAGTTTGCGTGAATAAACATGTGAGATATGCATATAAAGATGCATTCTCAAGGTGAACCAAAATGTTCCATTTTCATCGACAACATTCATATTGCTCAACACTGCTCCATCGCATCACCAGCTCAATCTGAACATTTAAAAACAAATATGCAGGGCTGAGTATAAAAATGCACTCAATGGACTCATGCCAAAAACATTTTAGCATCATTTAATTACACTGCCCCTTCATGATAAGACACAAGGGTTTTACTTGAAAAGGCCTTGTGCTTATTAAACATTTTCATCATTTTCATAAATCGTAAACAGCAAGCATTTTCTTTGTATGTATGATCCATATCCTTTCATTCCTCATATAACATCGTCTCGAACGCCGTAGAAGGAGGCCTCCTCTACGTCAGTGACCGGCCGTGAATTGTACTTACAAAGACACAATACCCTCATGTGTACACGTTAATCCCGCTATAAAGCACATGATCCGAATCGATTTTATCATGAATTGGGAGCGACCCAACAACCTCATTATCATTCATTGTCGGTGAGCCAACACATTGATAGGATACATACATAAAAACATAAACATTTTGGGCATGTAATTTCATAACATCATTTCATCATCATTTCTCAAAAGAGAAAGCTTCATAAATAAATACTTTTCATTTTGAAGAAAGCATCATAAATAAAGCATTTTATCCTTGAGGATAAGAAAAGAAAAGCCCACCTTAAGAATTGACCTTCTTGACATACATGATAGCGATCCTTTATCGTTTTCATTTACGTCCACGCTGGACCTTGTCAACGTAAGAAATATAATTTAATACGTCATTCATTTCTTTCGAGAAACATCGTTAAGATTTAACGAATTTAATATCTTTTAAATCTTAGAGTATCTGAGTTTCATGATTTTCGTTATCGATACGACTTAGTTAACAATCTATACTTCATCTATTAGGTTCGTCTCGTCATGACGATAGGCGACACTTCGTCGTTGCATTCTTTCCTTCCATCAATGTTTCTCCACGTCGTTTCGTATAATCTATGAATCCTAAGTTCATAACTAATCTTCGTCGTTTGTTAACGCGTATCGACAAATTCCGAGTTTCAATAACTCATCCATAACCAATATTTCTTCGCAGCGTATATTACCCCACACGTCCCATATTTTCTATTAAAGAAAACCAATATTGATACTAAACAATTAATAAGAATTTCTCTTACTTCAATCATCTTCTAATAATCATTCTATAAATTTAAGTTACTTAGAAATAATATTTCTTAAGTATCTGCTTGACATAATCAACTCATTAATTAAATCTCTAATTTAATTAAGTAAATCCATAATTAAAACTTAATTAAATGGATTATATAAAAAGTCCAATAATATTTGATTTATCAATCAAATTAATTTAATTAATCTTAGATATTCAGTAATTAGGATATAATTCAAATCACACCTTACATAAGATCAATCTCATTACATACATAAATCACTTAAAAGAATAATTCTCAAATTATCCCTTAACATAATTAATTAATTAATTATGCTATATAAAAAAAATAGACTTTATCCCATCTCATGAATTTAATTAACTCACTATAATTAATTGGTCTTTAGATTATTATTTTATTCAAGAGTCCATCTTTCATTAAATACAAAGCCCAACATTAAATAAATTTAAGCTCACCTCAAAATTTAAATAAAGCCCATGTCAATTTAATTAAAGAAGCCCATGACCCATTATATTACTTATTTTCCAAGGTCAATATTTTATTTTTCGGCCCATCTATCCAGGATTATTCTCGGCCCAACATAGTAAGCCCAAATTTCGGTCCACAACAAAATAAAATAAAAACCCATGAATTAAACTTAAACTACGGCCTAAGAAAATAATTAAGGTCCAACACCTATTAAATTTTCGACCCATATCAAATTAATTCAGAGGCCCATCCATTTGGCCCAAAGCTATAGAATGAAACTAAACTACCCTAGCCCCCAATCTCACTCCCTCTCTCTCGTTTCATCTCTCTCCACTCCACTGAACACGCACACGCACTAGATCGCGCCGCCGCCTCCAGTCTGGCAGCCATGTCGTCGGTCGGCCGACTGCACTGTCGCCGTCGCGACAGTCGTGACCTCAGCTTCCTCGCCTCTCTCCTTTCTCACTCACTCACACGGTGCGAACACACGCATAACTTTTTCTCCTCTGCCCCTCTCGGCAAGGTCGCCGCCGCCGTCGTCTCCGGCCGGGCACGCCCACTCCGTCGCCGTCGACCACGGTTCCATCTTCCATCCCTTCCCTTCTCCTCCCTTCTCTCGCGACACACACACACCAATCTAAAAATTGAACAAGAAGAAAAATGAAACCATTCGCCTTCGATCTACCTAACGTCTCGCCGCGAACGGCCAGCACATCGTCGACGGCGAGCCGTACCGCCGCCGCCATGAACTTAGCCCCATCTTTTCTCTCTCGGTTCCCTCGTGAACCCACGCAAATACAGATCTCCCTCTCTCTCTTGCTCAATCTACAGAGCGACTCCCTCATTCGCTCTCGCTCTCGCTGCGCGTAACACAAGCATAGATTCGTAGCCTCGTGTCGTAGTGCTCATCTCCAGCCATCGCGTCCCACATATCCTCGGCTTCGGCTGCTGTCGCCGTTTGTTAATGGCCGAGCCCTATTGGCTCGGTCCAATTCTAACAAAATATGTGCTTTCGAATTTGTTTATTAAGATTTGTATCTTCGAATTTCTATGTTCAAACGAGTGTGCAGCATGCTTGTAATTTCGTTCACAACTTTGATTCGAGAATTACAGTGTAATTCTATTGTTTTGGTGGCTTTGTTAAATGTCTTATGTGTTTATGCTCTTCTCTAATCAACTGGAAAGCATAGAATTTTAATAGAAAGGATTTGTGAGATATTGAACCTGTATGACGTAGGTGTGTTCGCTGTTATTTTTCTGATCCTTGTTGAGATAAGAACATATTCTCAAGGTTTGGTTGCAACTTGAGAGTTCATTATTTCTTGAGGTTTGTTGATGTGTATGAATGGAAATATGGTTGTATTTTGATGAATGATATTTGCTCAATTCACCATGAGAAGAAAAAGGAGGAGATTGCATAGGATACCTTGAATGTAATGATGATGTTTGAAAAGAGTGATGAGTGTATTTGTAATGACCCGGCTTCTGGATTGACGGCTGACCCCACAGATCAACACGAGTCTTTTCAATGTGCTTTGTCCTCACTCACACACTCCCTGAGAAAACTTCCCAGGTGGTCACCCATCCCACAATTGCTCCAAGACAAGCACGCTTAACTTTAGAGTTTTTATGAGATGGACTCCCGAAAAGAAGATGCATCTTGTTGGTATGAGTAGCACATATCAAATCCTTTAAGCTCTCCTCAAATATGCAGTCCCATACCTGCATATTCTCGAAATCCCTCTCATTCCGGTGCGTTTCGATTCATTCATGTACCCCTCCGCTTTGAAGCCTTAATCGAAGCCGCTCCTTGTCCATGCTTCTGCACCGGCGATCACTCCGCATTTCGTCCCAAGGCCACATGCCCACCAACTTCCGCTTGGTTCGTCCTCGAACCACACCGTCTTGGGAGGGTTCGCTCGACACAATCTGTAATGACCCGACTTCCGGATTGACGGCTGACCCCACAGACCAACACGAGTCTTTTCAGTGTGCTTTGTCCTCACTCACACACTCTCTGAGAAAACTTCCTAGGGGGTCACCCATCCCACAATTGCTCCAAGCCAAGCACGCTTAACTTTAGAGTTTTTATGAGATGGACTCCCGAAAAGAAGATGCATCTTGTTGGTATGAGTAGCACATATCAAATCCTTTAAGCTCTCCTCAAATATGCGTCTCTTTTGCATATTCTCAAATCCTCTCATTCGGTGCGTTTCGATTCATTCATGTACCCCTCCGCTTTGAAGCCTTAATCGGAGCCACTCCTTGTCCATGCCTCTGCACCGGCGATCACTCCGTACTTCTGCCCCGGGCGTCACGGTTAACTTCAGAGCAACAGTATTGACTAAATAGCAGCTAATATGTTTCACTCACATTTATCATTTTCTCCCCCTCAATAAAAGAAAAAAGGCCAATTTAGCTCTTTTAGTGTTTGGTTTGATCGTCATCACTGATTATGTTTTTCCAATAACTTGATCAAGAATAAACTTCTTAGGTAATTCTTTTGTTTTTCTAACTTTTAGAAATTTCGAAATTTTAATAATCATTCTGTTAAATGCATGTCTATTTGATTCGGTAGATAATTATGCTTCTTTTGTTTTCTTTCTTGTATTTTGTGAAATTGGTCAGTAAAAATATGTTAGGTAGTTTATTTGGGTTGTTTGGATATAGAAAATTTCCGAAGTTCACATAGATTTCATATATCATAAATCTTATATTTTAGTGACATACTTCTATTAGTACTTTTTTTTTATCACCTATTCTTCTCCTCGAACTCAAAAGAAGAAAAGAAAAGAATAAATAGTAAATATTCTTCCCAAACACTGACTGCCGAAAAAAAAGAAACTATGAAAAATGTTTAGTTCATGCTTGGAACAAGGAATTTCGTGTATATATATATATATATATATATATATATATATATATATATATATAGGGTTGAGTTCCGTAGTACCCGATCCTCGAGATAGTATGTAGTACTCAATCTAGACCACACATTTTGAACACGTGGGCGCACCAAAATTTGACACGTGGTAACTCATTTTTCGCTTAGGGCAAATGGGAAGGCACCAATGGCGCTGTGTGTCCGCCGGCGCTGGATAGGGGAGTCCATGACGTTGGGGTCTCCACGGGCGTTGAGTTTGGGGAGAGACACTACAAAACACAGATAATGCATAAGAATAACGTAACAATGCATAGAAAATTACATAACAATGCATTCAAAATAACATAACAATGCATCGCACACAACCGGTGTTGGGTGCGCGCCGACGCTGGGTGGGCTCCAACGCTGGGTATGGGCGCCGGGTGCCCGTCGGCGCTGGATTTGGGAAGAACCACAACAAAACATAAATAATGCATATGAAATAACATGTCACTGCATTTAAAACAACTAAATACTGCATTTAAAACAACATAACTCTGCATCGCACCCAACCGGCGTTGGGTGCGTGTGAGCGGCCGGTGTGGCTGGGTGTGCAAGGCGGGCGCTGGTCTGTATGAAGGCGTTGGGAGCGCATTTACAGCATGCATTAAAATTGAAACTCATATGTATGTTTGTGTTCAAGTGAATGTATTTTTGTGTTCATTTGAATGCATTGTTCAGTTCAACTATATGCATGGTTTATTTTCAAAATCACATAACAAATCAAATTACTAATCTACCCTTACTACCACAAATTAACGTGTAAAAACTTTAAAAATCAGGCGCGAATCTCAGCCACACGATTAATATGATGGGTGGATGAGATTGAGTACTACATACTATCTGGGGCTCGGGTTCTATTTGATCCCTCCTCTGTATATATATATACATATATATATATATATCATATCATATTTAACATTTGTATATCTATATCTATGTATAAAACCAAAAGTCCTATACATATATACAACGAAACTAGGATTAGGCGAAATTATTACATCGTGATCGCTAGAAATTAATTAATGGTGGAAGTTTAGCTTTATTAGTAATCAATTTTAAATATTATCTGCTACCTGTAGTTTCGCGAGTGTGTCTTCGTAATTTGACCAATAAAGTGTTGGATTTACAAATTGAAAACAGATTGGTTGAACTTATATACAATATTTTTATATCATTTTTCAATTTTTTATCTAAATTGTTTACTTGATTATATATATTGTCTCATTATCTAATAAAAAAGTTAGACCACACAGTATGGAAAATATCATAGAAGTCTGTATGATTGATTGAACTAGTTAGGATATAGAACTGAATCATAGTTGAGATAATTTGAGGACGAGTTGTTGGTATAAGCGGCAGAATATATAAGAAGTAATTTGATTTGATTGCTTATTTATGTCGGCACGTCTTTACGTATTGACGGATCACAGTGAGACGAATTCTTCTATCTGATCATCATGAAAAATCTCGAATCGATGACTTTACGTTGATCTAAATATCGATAAGGTTTCAAATGAGTATGAATTGTTGACCATCAGCTTGACTTGTTATGAGTGATGGTTATATTGGATAACCTAATATTCTCCGTATTGTGGGTAGTGACAGTGCTTGTATGTCATGCTGGTTATCTGTAACGAGTAACCGTATACGTTTAAGATGATGGCGTCTCATTAAGGAGCTCAAAAGGTATATCGTAGTCAACCATGTATGTTGAGTTAGCTCATGTACGATAATAAGGTTGAATGATATTACTTAATGAATTGATTAAGAGATTAATTATTTTAAGCAGTCAAAGTGTTATAAATAATTAATGGACGTACGATGTCTTAAATATGGGGATTTGTAAGTTTAAGTACAAGCTCAATTCAACTTCGATAAAAAAAAGGGTAAATAAACATTTATTCTCTAGTTGAATGAATAAATGTTTATGAATTAATTTATGTTTTAGACTGAATATAAGATAATTAATTCATTTTTAACTCATCTTTATTCCTTCTATTTGATCCCTTGACTAGTCCATTAAAGCTTTTTTACCTGAGATTTGTGTCCCCCTATGTAGAGTTTCACTGAGATCGGGCTTTGTTAATTGTATTATTAGAGCATCTCCAATGCAAGGAGGCATTGGGGATGCATCCTCAATAATTACCGTTGGGGGAGGTAGAGTGAGAAGGCAGTGGAAAGGTAGTGGGAGGAGAGATGAGAGAGAAAATGTGGAACCACCTCCTGAAAGGCAACACAAAATGTGGGCCCCTTTTGATTTTTTTATTATTTTTTTCAATTTTCATCATATTTAATTTAATTACAAAATCAAATATTATATATTTAATTTAATTAGAAAATCAGGATTTATATAATTAATTAATAAAATAACCGAGCGGCCAATCCACCCCGGCCGGCCAACCCATCGGCGGCCAACCCACCCCCGGCCAACCCTACCCCACGGCCAACCCCACCCCACGGCCAACCCCACCCCACGGCCAACCACCCCACCGCCAACCCCTACCCCCGCCAACCCCACCCCTACCAACCCACCCCCACCTACCAACCTACCCCCACCGGCCAACCCCTACCCCACGGCCAACCCACCCCACCGGCCAACCCCTACCCCACGGCCAACCCCACCCCACCGCCAACCCCACCCCACGGCCAACCCACCCCACCGGTCAACCCCTACCCCACTGAACCCACCCCCATGGCCAACCTTTTTCCGTGACCAACCCCACCCCACTACCAACCTTTTTCCGCGGATAAGTTTAATTTAATTTAATTTGTACATAATTATAAAAAAATAAGATTTCAAATACTTATAAATATAATTTAATTTAATTTAATTTCCACTAGATATATGACCGTTGATCAACGTATAAATATATGACCGTTGATCAATAGATAAAAATCTGCTTTTATAAATCACAATCATCTCTCACACAATTATTCACACATTCGGTTTTTCCTCCTTGTATCCTCAATATATTTTCTTTTCATATAATCGGTTCTTACTCTCAACATGTCTTCATCAAACAAAGCGCTAGCTCTAGTGATGATAAATATATTGATGAGGAGATGAACTCAATGATGGAGGGCAGTCGCAGAAGATTACTTGCTCCGATTAGTTGCACAACATACTTCTCGTCCAAGAAGATATATCCATCGAGATCGTGAGGTCGCACGATCGACTAATGAAGGATTACTTTGTTGAAAATTCAACTTATGGTGAAAGAGAGTTTCGTCGGTAAATCGAATGCGAAAAGAGTTATTCATTCGCATTGTGAATTCTTTGAGCGCCTCTTCTTTTCAACAACGCCGTAATGCTGGCGGGAGAAAGGGCTTCACGCCATTTCAGAAATGCACGGTGGCGATACGTCAGCTAGCGTATGGTGGTCCAGCTGATCACTACGATGAGTACTTACGCGTTGCTGAATCAACAGGCATCGAGTGCTTGCAAGATTTTTGCAAGTGTGTGATTGAAGTTTTCGGCAACTATTACTTGAGGAAACCGACTGCAAATGACGTTCGAGGGTTGATGAGAATGCATGAGGAGAAACATGGCTTTCCTGGAATGCTCGGTAGCCTTGATTGTATGCATTGGGAATGGAAGAATTGTCCAGTAGCATGGAAAGGTCAGTACACTCGTGGTGATATAAAGAAACCTACTATAATGCTTGAAGCTGTTGCTTCTCAAAATTTGTGGATATGGCATGCATTTTTTGGAGTTGCAGGCTCAAACAATGACATCAATGTGCTCGGGCAATCACCATTATTCAATGATGCTCTACAAGGGTTTGCACCGACGATCCATTTCACGATAAATGGCACACAATACTCACAAGGCTATTACCTAACAGACGGAATCTACCCCGAATGGGCAGCTTTCGTCAAGAGCTTTTCGCATCCGCAAGATGCAAAAAGGTTGAAGTTCAAACAAATGCAAGAAGCTGCGAGAAAGGATGTCGAACGTGCATTTGGGGTTCTCCAAGCAAGATGGGCATTGATTAAAGGCCCATGTCGTCTTTGGTACCGAGAAAACTTAAAAGATATTATGTTGGCTTGCATTATATTACATAATATGATAATCGAGGATGAAGGGAAATAGTAAGCAATTGGATGAGCGACGACGAGCAAATCACAAATAACCCCTTCAATAATCCAAGGTTCGCGCGGTGAATTGTAAATTATCTCAAGAGAGGTGCGACCACGTGATAAAGAAATTCATAATCAACTTCGAGCGATTTAGTTGAGCACATTTGGGCATACTTGCAATGATGAATGATTAATTAGGTTTAGTATTAGTTTATTTTGTATGTTGTATTTTAATTTGTTAGATTTAAATTGTCTTTTATATCGTATAAGTTCTTTTTAAAAGTTTCCATGTTATTGTGCAATTTTAATATGTACTAATATTTATATAATAATTAAGTTATTTGATATTAATTTTAAATAATATTAAAATTAATTTTATCAAGTTAGAATAATAAATATAAAATTTAAATAAAATTGTGAATAGATAATGAATGAGTTGAAAGTGAGTGAAAAGTGGGTCCATAATGATGTCAGCAAAAACCTGAGTTTGAGAAGGTATTGTTGGAGGTGAAAATAGGAGAAGGGAATATGATGATGTGTCTGTGATGATGTCAGTAAAAACTTGAATTTGGGGAGGTATTGTTGGAGGTGCTCTTAATTTGATAATATCGTATAGTTTAGATAGAATTATTTGATATCTAAAGACATCAAGAGATAATTATTCTAGAAATGAATTATCTTCAGAATAGAGGATACTTATTGTATTTATTAGATATGTCAGAATCCTAATCAAATTAGAATTCTAAGGAAAGCATTATAAATACAGAGCAGGAGAAAGCTAGTAGTATCCTTAATACTTCAGATTTTCAAAAATCACATAGGAAAAAGAGAAAAATTGGTGTTCTTCACAGATTGTTCTCACTCAGTATTGAAGATCGACAACCGGGACACAGTCCACAAGATCATAGCTGGAGTTAGTCATTGATCACTTTTGTCAGAATTTCACAGATAAACACGAGAAAACTCCTATGTGTTATAATAAATTATATAGGAGCATGCTAGGAATATAATCAATGTATAATGAATTAATTATCCAAGATAAATCATAAAATCCGAATTAAATATCCAAGATAGATCATAAAAACACAAAAATCAAATTTCCTTTCATATAGTGATTACAATTCATAAAATTTTAACAACCAGCTAGATCATCTATTATGCTAAATAGACCACTAGAATATTATATTTAATGTAATCAATACAAACAAAATATCTATTCAAACCTGATTTAATTATAAAAAGTAACTGCCAAACAAAGTTAGGTATGGAACCAAATTTTATATTCTATGAAATAATCCCTAATTCGGAACCCTGATTTTGTACTTTTTTTTTTTTTCAATTAATACAGAAATTTTTAAAGGCAGCGTCACGGTGGATTCGAACCCGAAATCTTTGGCCTCAGGCATTAACCACTCTACCATTAGGCCAACACACACACAATATATTGTACTTTTTACAACATAGACAGATCAACCATACCAGCCATAAAATTTTAATTTATTTGGGAAGAATAAAATCTTGTTTAGAGGATTTTCTACGCTTTCTTGCATTACTCCCCTCCACATCTGTAAATAGATAAGTCAAATTTGTGGATTGATTATTTCAATTATTAAATGATTGATTCAAACTGTGACACATAAATATCTCATTCCATAAAACTTGACTAGATTAATGTTATAAACTAGTGACGCAACATTACGTATCGCTGATGAAATGTAGGATAAGCTTCCACAAAATTTTAAAATTTGTTATTTGATACTATATACATACATACATACATACTATTTGTGTGGGAGAACTGAGTGACTAAGTATAGATTGAGATGATTTAAAAACTTTTTAGCTCTTACGGTGTTAGATTTAGTGTAGCCATGATTGAAGTATTAGAATTACATTGAATTTAAATCTCACTATATATATTAATATACATGCACATTTCAGGAATTATACTTTATTAGATGCTATTTAGTCAATATAAAATATATATTCTTTTATTCTAATACTTTATAAATGATTATTAAGATCGTCAATTTATAAATTTTGTAAAAATTAAAACCTATTTTATTCTCTTATCCATTTCACTTCAAAGATTCACAGAATTATTATATTGTTGCTCAGAAGTTAACTAAGGATATATTCGAAGAAAAATTAATTAACATAATTGAGTTGTTATGTAGCCAAGCCAACATAGTTTATGTTCATATGTTTAGTAGAAAGAGTACTGTTTTCTCGGATAGGGAAATTATTATTTGTATTTATATATATTTTGTTTTATTTCTCCACACCCTATTTTATAATTGGATATATAATTATATATTGCTTCACTCATAAATTGAATAGTCGAACTACTAGTAAGTGGTATTATATTCATCCTTAGATGAAATCAAACAAAACATAAAGATCGTGTGACAATTTGTTTTCTTGATCAACTCTATGAAATATCCTATATATAATAGGTGACAGACAAATTAAACAAGACTCCTAATAAAAATGGCAACACTGTGATTTTAAGCTTCAACGCTTTGTTCGGTTTCATTTTGGAAAGCCATTTCTCTCTCTCCTCAATAGCATTTTCAATATTTTTTAAAATGCCTACTTCTAAAAAAATATTTTCTTTTTAAATAAGTTCTCCTTTCTCACTGTTAGATTCCATACGAAATGAAGCTAAATTATTTTTATTTTATTTTTAATTTATGGATTCTGTTAAACAATAAAACTTCATTTAAAGATGAGGTAGAAATATAAATACAAAAAATGATTTTAAAAATGAATAATAATATACAAAAAAGAGATGAAATAGCAAATTCAAATTGTCATCGACAACGACTCACGTGCCAAAATCTCAAATAGCCGAACCTCATTAAGACCTCATAGAATAATAATGGTATATGTTTTCCAGGTCTCTTTTTTCTGTACTGCAATTTCCCATAACGTGATTGGATTAGATTCACCAGAATTTGCTTTCCTATTAATCAGGCGAATTATACATAAAAGGTTGATAATTATGGGCTGTTTACTTTAGTGGAAATGTCATGTCATTGGATTATCAAATCAAGCAGTGCGAAAACAATAAGACTCCAATTAATATTCATATATATTGTTGGTAAGAAGCTTTAAGACTTCTAATCATTTCTAGAAGCTTACTACATTATTTTATTGATTTAAGAATCCATCATAGAGAGACGTAGAAATTATTGAATCTTTAAAATAGACAATTTATCTAAATTCTTTAATGTGTTTATTAATAAGCTCGTGCGAGCTTTTAAACAATTTTATTCATTTTTGGATGATACTAAAAACTTGAAGCCCTTACTAGTTACTAAGCCGCCTCAAACGTTAGATTTATTTGGTGCGCTTTTGGGCTTGAACCAAATTTAGGCAAAGAATTTGATAAAATTATATAAAAGATCAAGTCGGTTTTAATTTGAACTTTTTTTATTTCAAATATGATAGGTCTTAACCAATTGGGCTAGGCTAAGTCTGTTGGGATAATTTGAATTTTTTTTAATTTAATTATAGCTAGTTTGAATACAATTGGACAAGCAATCAAACTAAATCTAAGAGTGTTTTACTAATTTTATCCTACGACTCATAACATTAAGTACGACTGGTATTTGGCATAAAGTGTAATAAAAAAAAGTCTAGTTTTATTTTCAAATCAAAACTTAGGTCTAATAGCATATTTGTAGTTACAAATTCCGAAAAACAAAAATTATATCACTAAAATATGAGTCTTGAAATCCTAATCTTCAACCGTCTCACACATTTTTTTTTGTTTCTTGTTAACGTGAGTTTGTTTGGACAAATAGTTGTGATTCATGTGCTTCAAAAGCCTTCAAATAAATTCATATTTAGATCGAGATTTGGGCCTCTCTGCAAGTATTCTATAAGCCCATAACTAATTGCTTTTTAAGTATTTATAACCAAGCCATTTAACACAATGGACCAAGCCCATATAAAAGCCCAATAACAAATCCGAAGATGGTACTATTGTATGTGAAGAGTAGAGTCCAATTTAAACACACTCTAGATACTAATTGAACGTTTTGTAAGCTAAGAGGATTAGTTTTCTTAAATATTAAGAAGAAATTAGGAGCAGGGAAATTTAAATCCTAAGTTTTAAATCTTTTCCTAATGAAGACTAGATCGCATTTTTAAAGAATGGGCTTAAATATAAGCTACAGGAAAAAATACGATTATCTCAGGAATAACAAAAAAATTATTTACATCATTATGCATATTAGTAAAACTAGTGTGATCTTTTTTAGTGTCGTAGTGATTGACACATTTCAAAATAATGTCGAAATTGCAAGTTGAAGAAGAAGTGGTGATTTACATACTATTAACCCAAAAATATTACACGTTACAATGTACGCGTTTCATGTTACATATACCTAATGCGCGTGTAACAAAATTATTATAAATTTATTTGGTAACATATATAATATCTATGATCCGTACTATATTGTGCTGTATATAAAACATAACAAAATTACAGATTGCACACATATAACATATCAAGACTAATTTAAGTACTGCCAACGACATACTAAATATTACTCCCTCCGTATCATCAAAGATGGGAGAAGAATATAAAATGTTAAATGGATAAAAAATAGGTAGAATAATGATATAAGGTAGCTAAAAGTAATAAAAATAGTTAGGATCCACATCTTTTGAAAATATAAATATTTTTAAAAAACAACATGGGACAATCTGAAAAGAAAAACAGGCCAAGGTTCAATGGGTTGGAGGGAGTATAATGTTGGAATATTATAGTTCTTGACATAAAATCCCCAACAATATATATTTATTTAAGAGGTACACTCCCATGGGATCGACCCTATGTAGGGATAATTATATTTTTTCATTATAAATGATATTTTTAAAATACAAATAATGATTGTCTTAATAGTAAATGATACTTTTTATTTTCAATGTAAAAATAAAAAATATTTTTTTCATTATAAATGATAATTTTCTTTATTATAAATGATACTTTTTGGATGTATAGGATCGATCCAATGGAAGTTTTTATGTTTATTTAATTAGGCATTGTAAAATGTGGTATGTCCACATCGGAACCTAAGGAAACTCATTTATTTTATAGAGTTTTAGCAACAGTTTACGAGTTAATTATTTTAGTGGCTAACGACATCTATATTTGTTACAGATATCAAACGTGAAAGAAATCAAGAAAAACCTCCTTTTCAGTTTTGTGCATGCTCAAATTAATGTCATCGATTAAAAGTTTTACTGATTTGACAGGTAACAGTATATTTCTATCAAAGAATAAATTATTCTTTCCAAATTTGCGTTTGCTCCCATGGAGTGCAATAATATATGCTAGAAGAGGTTTTTATATTTATTTCATTATTAGATATTAAATAAAGATGCATTTAACTTATTATAGAAATATAGGGCAAAAGACGACTTAGTTTGTCCTGATTTTTGATTCATTACGTTTTTTTGAATTCATAATTCATTTCATTGGTACATTGTATGTTACGAAGTTTCTTTTATACCTTTACGACAAAAAAAGGTGCAAGTATTGTGAGAATGAATGGAAATGGCGGGGTCTGATTCAAAGTGTGGCCAAAGACAGTATTTTTGACAACGTAGCCTTAATTATGGATGATATTGTGACATTTCTATTTTACCATAAACTACATCAACATTCCTAATTTGTGTGCCATTTTCAATCTAGTTGCAGCTAGGGTGACCATTGGTCGGTTCGATTATTAAACCAAACTGAATTGTCAAAATCATATTCTTTTTACAAGTAACCGGAACCGAATCAGACAAAGTCAAAATTGAATTTAACTTAACCAAAATTTTCAGATAGATTTCGATATAAAATAAATAAATAAAACCCGACTTTTTTATAAACTAAGTTCTTCAACAAATGTTTCTGGAAACATAGCAAGAAAATACATACTTGAAATCTATCTTTGGCAATTGGACGCTTAATTGAGATTTGTGAGAATAAGAAGTGAGAATAAAACCAAATAAAGCAAAGGAAATTTTAATTTACAGGTTATAAAATATAAATATATTATATTTCGGTTATTTGGTATTTTTATCACCGAAACCGAAATCGAATTTGAATTCAAACTCAATTGGTGTAAACAAATAATTACTGAATTGAGCTCAAGCTCTATTCAAATCTATCGAGCTTGCTCGAATTCAAATTAAAGCTCAAGTTGAGCTCAAGCCCACTGATATTCGGCTCCTCTACACCCCTAGCTACGATAGAGCAGCAAATAGATTGCCCCAAGAGACTTAGTTCAATTGATTAACAGTAGCAAATTTAGAGCAAACAATTATAGGGCCCGCCAACAGTGGGTTGATCGACCAAGCCTACGACATGTAGGCAGAGCATTCGGACATTCGATCCTAAATCTAACCGAACTAAAAAAAATCAAAAATCGAATTTTTTATAAAATTGAAATCGCACCGCACCATAATCGAACTGAACATTTCTGTATGAGGCCGTTCAGTTTGGATAAAAACCGAAATTCTTAGTCTTCTTCACCAAATAAAAACAAATAACACAAAATCGGCTTACACTTCTATAAAAGACCCAAATAATTTCTCCTATTTTTGTGTAATTTTCTTGTGTAATTTATAGTGTAATTGTACTAAGAAATGGGGGAAGAATATGAGAAGAAATACGAGAGGAAGGTTTAAATATGAAATTACAAGGGAAATTGCTCAATCTTAACGAGAGGAAAAATAACACAAGATAAATTGGCCACCAAGTGAACGGCTTTGGAATTAATCAGCAAACACCCAATCATCCTTTCACCTTCGATCTCCAGTTCTATAACCCTACCCTCTTCTTCCTTCCTTCTCAATTCAACAGCCACTTTTCACACTTTGCAACATTGTTCTCGAAACAAGTCAAAGGTGTGCATAAATAATGCAAGGGAAACTAAAAAGAAAAATTTCGAACTATGTTCACACATAATGTTTTGCTCATTTGGGCATAGTAATTTGCAAACATGCAATCTTGCAAAGAAAGTTTTGAACGAGAAGAATAAGAGATGCGAAGAACTAAGGGTGCCCAGTCACTGCCCACAACGGGCATTCCTTTCCAACTTTCGAAAGTTGGAAGTCAACTTTCGTAGTCTACAATGCATTGTTCAAAAATCGAAAGCTGAAACCAGCTTCCAATTGCAAAACTCAACTTTCACTGTCTTTTCGGGTTCCATGCTTGGCGTCATTGCGGTGCGTCAGGACACGCTACATTGAGTGGTATGCGTGAAAGTGACATGCACGAGTGGCTGATACGCTGACGTATTTATTTATTTATTTATATTTTTTTACAGATTTCTATTTCGATTTTTTTATAGTTTTTTTTGCAAAACAAATTCTAATTTTATTTTTCTTTCACCTTTTCAATTTTTTATTCTAAGATTGCAACAAGATCTTTATTTGGCATGAAAATCGTAATAATCGGATTTGAAATGATCATATTAAAATATTTTAAATGTTTAAAAATTAGTATAATATATAAAAAAAAGGTATTATATATATATATATATATATATATCCATAATGTTGCAAATCTTTTATAATACTTCTTAAAATAGCCATTGCAAATCTTTTATAATATTTTAAAAAAATAATTGTTGTTATTTTTCTATATATACATATATATCATTCCTCCAAAAGATATATCATTCTCAACCTTCTAAATTGTTTCTTCTCATTTCTTCTTTCTATTTCTTCTCTCAATTGAAGATGGTGGGATATTCAAACTCTCAAAATTCTAACTCTTCCAATTCAAGCTCTCAAAATTTTCAACCTTCTTATTTTCAAAATCCACAATACCATCAATATCCTCCTTACAATCAATAATTTTCACCAATTTTTCCTACTAATTCTAATGTACCTTCTCCACAATTTCATCCAAACTTTTCCATTGGTTCAAATATCACACCTCCTCCTGGATATTTTGCATCTCACTCTAACTATCAGTAGTTTTACTCGCGACCACCGCATTAAAAAGAGTCGAGCTTCGGAGGATCAATTTTCGGTAATGCTCAATCATCACCATTTCTATTTAATAACTCTCAATTTTCACCGAAGTACTCTTCACCATAACATGGGTTAGAACATATTAGTCTTGTCGATGAAGATGATGTCGAGGAAGTTGCTGCAAATCTAGAAACAAATAATAAGTCGTCGAGATGGACACGCGATAAGGATGTGTGTTTTATAAAATCGTATACCACCATTTCCACCAACCCCCAAAGTTAGCAAACTAAAAACTAAAGTTTTTTGGTTAAAGGTTGTTGCCTGCTACAATACTGCAAAACCAAAGGGCTATCCAGATCGAACATCGGAACATGTAAAAAATCATCATTGTAAAGTAACTCCCGAAGTCACTCTTTTCTCTAGTTGGTATAGTAATTTGAACACCAATCGGGAGAGTGAGCAAAGTAATAAAGACGTGAAGGAAGTTGTACTTGCCATGTGGTGCAACAATCACAAGGAAAAAGAATTCAAGTACCTACATATATGGGAGATCGCCCAAATTTGTGAAAATGGACTCCTATCAATATGCCTAGTGATCATTCTAAGATGGCAAATACTTTACAGAGCGATAGTTCTTCTTTTGATCATGATATACTTCGCTCGCATCCAACGAGACAATAAAAAACTAACATATTGGCCAAAGAGAAATGTAAAGTTGCTAATTAAGCAGATGCAGAAAAGTGGAAGCTGATGCAAAAAATGCAACATGAGAGGATGAAGCAAAAAGCAATAGATCAGGAGTTAGAACAAAAAAAACATGAAAGAAAAATAAGAAAAGCTCTTGACCAGGACGTCGATCATCAACAGGAAGAATTTTAATTTATCTCGCAAGATACGAGTGGATTTTCGGAAGCTTAACTTTTAAACTTTCACATGATGGTTGGTGCAATCAAAGCTAAACGTGGCTGGGTGTAATTGTTTATAAGTTTTAATTAGGTATTTTCATGCTTTCTTAGTTTAATTATGTAACTTTTGCGAATTTCAAAATTATCAATTTGTCCGCTGCTAGAAAATCATGACTTTATTTCCTATCTTATCATCTGCAAATTTCAATTAATAAATTTTTCCGTTTATAATGGCTTTATTTCACATTGCTAGTCATAATGTATTATCTTATCTTCTATCAATATTATCGGCCATGCTTGATAATTATTGGTCATTGCGTCTTATCTCATCTTTAGTCAATATTGTCGGCCATGATTGATAGTTACTCACCATTGTGTCGTATCTTATCTTCTGTCACTATTGTCGGCCAATTGCTAGTTATACTTATTGGTCAACATTATCTCATGTCAATTGCTCTATATAACTCATTACAACTTTCAAGTTTATCACAATCATCCTAAGATATTACATTTCTCAATTTTTATCTATCTAAAATATCTGATGATATCCCGAGCCATGATCAATGGAAGAAATGTGGAAGAATTTTATTCGAGAAGATGCCGAATATGATATTAATTGAGAGATGATTGCCATGGTTGAAGCTAATGAACAACATCAGCTTCAAGTTCTTCAAGAAGAAGATGGTATGGTATAAAATATATGGATCGTGAGCGTAAAATGGGACATGATCGTTTTTTTTACCATTTCTCTGCAGATCTAATACATGGTGCAATTTATTTTCGTCATCGGTTTCGAATGTGAAGAGAGTTATTCATCTAAATTGTTGAGAATTTGGGCAACCACTCACGCTTTTTCAGGTTGAGACAAGATGCAACTAGAAGGAATGGTTTATCACCACTTCAAAAGTACACAATAACCATCCGTCAATTGACATATGTGGGTCCTGGTGACTCACTCGATGAGTATGTGCACCTTGGTGAGTCTACTGCTTTGAAATGTATATATGAATTTTGTAAAGCTATTATAACAATATATGGTCCTTGATACTTGAGGAGTCCAAATATGACTGACACCAAACGCTTGCTTCAAATGCACGAAGCCAAATATGAATTCTCCAGAATATTGGGAGTCTTGATTATAGGCATTGGGAATGGAGGAATTGTCCCGTTGCTTGGAAAGGGCAATATACATAAGGCGATTTGGGTGTTCCAACAATAGTTCTTAAACGGTGACATCACATGACTTGTGGATATGTCATGCTTTTTTTGGTATCGTCGAAAAAGGTAATGATATCAACATTCTTCATGGGCTATCCTTATTTAATGTCTTTTACAAGAAAACACCTTTGTCTTTCACTTCATGATGAACGACAGATCGTGTAACAAAGGATATTACTTGACTGATGCAATAGATCCGCAGTGGGCTACATTAGTGAAGAGTTATCCGATCCCAAAAGATGATATCAGATTGAAGTTCAAGCAGAGACAATAAGCTACAAGAAAAGATGTGGAACGGGCGTTTGGAGTGCTGCAAGCTCGTTGGGTAATAGTTTGAGGTCCAGCGCGACCTATTATAAGGAAGACTTAGCAAATATAAGGCATACATGTATTATTTTAGACAACATGATCATTGAGAATGAGGGAAAAACATCGCTCAACTGGTTGGATGAAGAGGATAGACCTCCTATGTCGACCATCAACACTGGTTCTAATGAAACATTTAACAAATACCTCAAGAATTACAACAATATGTAGGGATGTCAATATGGGTTGAAGCCCACGGGTTGGCCCGAATAGCCCGATAAAATTAGAGGGTTAGGGTCGAGTTTTCATAACCCGAATATAAAATCGGGTTATTCGGCTGCCCGATCGGGTTAATGGGTTATTCGGGCTGGCCGATCGGTCATGGTCAACCACGGCCGATTTTTTTTTTTTTTTTTGCTTGATTTTAATTTGCTTTTATGTTATTTGTTTTTATTCAATTTTATATGTCTTTTTTTATTTATAATATCTATTGATGTGTTAAAAGTTACAAAGATATATTTTTTGCAATTAGATTGTACAAGTTTAGTTATTATGGAATATAGTTGTAATTATATTTAATTTTCATTTTATCCTCTTTTAATTATATATCTTAAGAAAGTATATTTAATCTCATTCAAATATATCTATTCCATTCATCTACTTACAATTATTATTATTATATTTATCTCATAGTAAATTATATGTGAAACATAAGTATTTGGTATTATGAGATAATAAGGTAGACTATATAATATATAAATTGAATATACTATTCAATATCATTCGATTATATTTATTTATTTTAAATCTACTTATGAGTTACAAATTATAATTGTTTTCTCTCATAGTTAATTAGTTATATAAGTTAGATGAACTTTACATTATAATTATGAATTATTATTATACTTATCTCATAATCAATAGTTATGTAAGTTATTTGTAATTAATTTTTAGAATTATAATTGTAGAGATATAAATATAATTTTATTATATTGAAGTGTGTAATTATATTTTATATTCTACATATTGTATATTATATAATCTATACAATAATATTTATTTACTATAGTAGACTATGAAATCTTAGATGATATAAGAATATAGTAATAAAAAGACATTGTTATTTATTATATTATATATATATATATATAGAACTTTACTATATTGAAGTGTATAACTATATTTTATATTCTACATATTGTATACTATATAATCTATACAATCATACTTATTTACTATGCTAGTCTATGAAATATTAGATGATATAAGAATATAAATACAAAAGACATTGTTATTATCTTAACTTTTGTAGCTATTATAGATTTTTATTTAGTTATTTATAGTGAATTAATTTATTAATTTTTTAAGTTATAAATTTTAATTGGTATTATTGTGAATTAACTTATAAAATATATATTAAATAGTGAATTAGCTATTATGGAATATGAATATTCAGATATATTAAAAAATAATTTAGTTGTGAGCATTATTTTCTATTTTTATATTGTAATATATTTTAAATAGTATTATATTGAATTAACTTATTAAAATTTTTCTAGATATAAGTTTTAATTCCGCTATAATTGTATTATATTATTAGAGATCATTTAATTAGTTACATGGAATGCGGACATTAAAGCATATTAGAAAAAAGAATTTAATTATGAGCACTATTTTTAATTTTTATTCTTTGCTATTCAAAGTTAGTATAATAAGATTAAAAAAAAAAGAACTTGTGGAATGTATTATATTTATTTTTCAATTATTTGTTTTTACTCCAACGCCTAATATAAAATATTTGATATATATATATTTTATTTTATTTTATTTTATTTTATTTTTTTAACCTTTCTGGCCCCATTGATCCGATGGGTTAGCCCGAAACCCGAGAGTTTAGGGTTAGGGTTGAATTTTTCTAACCCGAAAAAAATTTCAACCCGAATAGCTCGAACCGAATAGCCCGACAGCCCGAGTGGGTTAGCCCGTACCCGAGCGGGCTGGCCCGATTGACATCCCTAACGATATGTGTGACAAGAGCATTCATGTCTAACTTCAAGAAGATTTGACGGGGTATCTAGGAACAATATATCACCGATTATTGAAGAATTAAGTAATACTATTAGTTTGAATAATTATATAATTTGATTTTCAATTATGTATTTTCAAGTAATGTAATTTCTATTTTAGTATGTAAATTCAAGTAATGGAATTTCAATGTTAGTTATTAAATTTTTAGTAATTAATTGTAATTAATAAATTATTAATTATAATTATGAAATAATTAATTTATTTTATTAAGTTGTTCAATTTATAATCAAAAATACATACCTATTCACATATAGATATATAAAATAATGTATATTTTAGTGCGACCCAACTAAAAGTCGAAAGTTAGGTTTATTGTTGTAGAAAAAAGTAAAATAAAAGTTGATGTGACGCAATAGGACCCATATGAAAGTTGGGAAGTTGGGTTTAGGGTTGTGGACACCCTAAAAGATAGTATTGGGGTGATGTTGTTGCTGATGTGGATGGGGAATGGTGGCCTAGCAGCACTGCCCAATGATGCAGCGGCGACGATGTGTACTAGGAGTAGGGTTTTAGAATTTTCCAAGTACAAAGTGAAAGTGTGAAATTCAGAAGAGAATCTGATATCTCCGTAGGTGTAAATGACTTGTATATATTAATAAAAAAATTATAAATATAAGTACTATTTAAAATTTTGGGCGGTTTAGTTATAAACCAAAAAAATTAACGTAAAATCGAACCCAAACCAAATTAAAATTGGTTTTATTATTTCAAATTGAACCCGAACTGTTTTGTCCAAAAAATCGAATCAAACCTTCAATTTCGATTCGATTCGATTTTTTGGTTCCTATTTAAGTTTGCTCACCCCTAGCGTCATGGCACGCATTATGTGATTGAGGTGTGGGCTTGGGCCATGTGGATGAACACATTGTTGTCGCTTGTTTTTGTTCCAAAGATAAGCATTAAAAAGAGAAAGGTGTAGTATTTTTGTTGTTCCTCAATCTGCTAGTTCTTAACCAACTGAATTAAGCTCGTAAGGATGGTGGAGTATTTTACTAACTCTACATTACAATGGGCCGATAAATTGGGCTTGGATTTTTCATGGTTTTAAAATTGGGCCTATTTCGCAAGTCGGGCCCTATTCTTACCATCCCCTTAATTGGGCGAAAAATTCTTCTTCTGTAAAAGAAAAATAAAATCTTGTAATTACGAATGTGATCTTAGTGTTCGATTTGAATATTAGAATCAGGCTAGGGGTGAGCATTCGAATTTCGGTTCGGATTTTTGCCTAATCCAAACCGATCTGAAAATCCAAATTTTGTGAAAGAAAAAATCCGATCCGAACCGAAAATCCGAAATCCGAAAATCCAAACTTTTTATACAAAAATCCGAACCGAACCAAAAAATCCAAAATTATGAAAAAAACGAAAATCCGAAACCAATTTTTGTTAATTCTTATATATATTTATATTAAATTTAAACATATTTAAATAAAATATTATTTTTATATATAAATTTTATATAATTCGGATTTTTGGATTTAGAAAATCCGATGTGAAAATCCAAACCAAATTTTAAATTTCGGTTTGATTCGGATCGAATATTCGGTTTTGATTTTTTTATCACCCCTAAATTCGGCCACATTTAAGGAAAAACAAAATAGATTTTTTTAGCATGACGAATGGAGAACTCTAGAAATGATGTTCAAATAAATATATTTTGAGAATTT
This sequence comes from Salvia rosmarinus, assembly GCA_036937905.1. Taxonomy (NCBI): domain Eukaryota; kingdom Viridiplantae; phylum Streptophyta; class Magnoliopsida; order Lamiales; family Lamiaceae; genus Salvia; species Salvia rosmarinus. Next base: position 18,979,703 of record CM072822.1, on the reverse strand, counting down.
GGCAAGAAAAATAAAGTTATGATTATATGCTTAGACGAATTGATAATCATTCACAAGGAATCTCACCACGGTCCACATACGGGCTGGGCCTTTCAGTTAATCAAAGTTGGAGATTCTTGTCTATCATTTTGCAAAATTTGATCATTGATTTTAGAGATGCATCCACCATAGATCCGCTCCCGTAACTATCGCGGGTATATCACTGATGTGACAATGTTATATGGACGGAGAATCAATCATATTTGACTCCAATTAAAATCACTATTATTATCTTTAGGGTGTTTACTTTTAAGGATAAGTATTGTGAAGGATTGAGTATTTTTAGGATTAAATGGATGATAGGATAATTTTTATATATCAATCCTTTATTTACTACAAATGATTTGGGGAGGATTAAAATTGGGATAAAAATAATCTAGTGTTTACTATGGTTGATTAAGTATGGATTAAATTCAATTTGACCAAATTATCCTTCTAGTTTTAACATAAGATTAATAAACTCATTATATATTTTTTTAAATAAGATTAAATAAATAAACAATGTACATGGATATTTGGTGATTTGTTATTTTAAAATTATTTGGCCATATTTAAAATTTGGAATATTTTAGCTTATATCGCGTTCACTTTATGTGATATTCAATACAAAATGAGTAAACAAAGAAATAACACAAACTCATATTATTATTTATTATCGATGCATTCTTAATAAATTATTCTAATTTATTTTAGTAAGTAATTTTATTACACTACACGACTCCGTGAAAATAAAATCTTAATAGTGTTCTTTGATTATGGAAGAAATCAATTATTCACGTAAAGTGGCTTTAGAAGGTGCAATAAGTTCACGTAAAATATATAACATATTCACATTAAACTCTTAGAACCCCAATTGCTAGCTCATTTAAAATAGACAATTACTCTTCTAATTAAATGCTATTACTTTGGAAAAGTGAACCAATTACATCAAGTAGATCTTCTCCATTCAATAAAAGTGCCGACTGCTAAGAACTTATCTATAAACAAAGCTTCATCAGATATACAACTACTCCTTAATTGTAGTAATAAAACTGCATCATAATTTCAGATAAACAGACTCACAGTAGAAAACATTTACATCTGATACACAATTCAGCTCCATTACTATGTCAGATGAGTTTATGCTGTCTCTCAAATATATATCTAACTAAGCAACCAACACTAACCAAGTATCCACTTACATTGAAACTAGATTCCAATTTAGCATAGCAAGCATTTCTTGTGCGGAACCAAACGAAATCAAGAATATCATCACCAATCTCAACTCATTATTTCATCAATCATAGCCTAAGCAGGGAGTTGCAGTTCCACATCCAATAATCTACATATAAGAAGAACCCAAAGTAGTTGAACTAAATATTCACAGAGATGCAGATATCCTATGAGATACAAAACTAAGAAAAATAATTCCAATTGAACAATGGTTCCAACAGAACAATGGTTTGCAGATCTGCTGCAAATATTAAGTCCATTCTATTTTCGTGAACACATACGGCGAAATGAAGATGGCGCTTAGATAGATTCGAAAAACAAATGGTTCATACACAAAAACAATGAAAAGTTTTGCCATCGAGTTTACTTACTTTTCAGCCGCCATCGAATTGCAAGTTTACTCCCTTTCGCCGCAGTCAAGTTCCGGGAGCTCTGCGATTTGGAGAGTGTTAGGCGTCGAGTGTTCCTCTGTGGAACTCTTCTTTCACTTTTGTTGTATACCTTCTCTTCCGCTGTGAAAAGTGTTGGGCATAGAGGTGCAGGACAAAATAAAGGGTATATTGGTCATTTCATAAAAATCATTTCTCTTGATATATCTCATCCCACCTATTTCAGCAGGATTAAAGTTAGTGAAAAATATAGCAAATGTTAAAAATAATCAAGGGCCTTGGGTTATCCCATATTATTAATCATTCAAAGTAAATATTGGATTATGCTGGATTAATTTTATTTATTCAGCCTAATCCTTAGAAATAAACCGGTCCTTATTATATAAAACCTATTATAACTTAACAATTATAACGAGCTCCATCCTAACAAAATACATGCACAAACACATTCGAGAAGACAAAAGCATCAATTAGTCCAGCTTCAAGTTCACGTCAAATATGGTTGACTCTTTCAGTCTTTTGTCCATGTGGCATTGCAATTTGCTGTGAGCTTGTTAAGGTGTGCCCACGGTTGGTAGGAGAGTGTTCTGATATCCGCCACATACTATTCTGAATTATTAATAATACAAGATACTTTTTTTATTGTTGTGTAATTTCGAATTGAAGAAAATAGAAGAGGCAACTACAAAACACATATTTAAGACCGGGCCACTATGGCCCGATGTGGGCCTGAGGCTTAGATAGGCCCAAGCAATATTCTATTATCGTGAAATCTTCAATAAATTCAAAGCTAATAGACAACATTTTGCACTTCTGCAGTAACCCTTACTTTGAATGTTAACATTTCAACTTTTCAAGATTATTATCCCCTGACATAATAATACATAATAATTGCATGTTGCAGACCATTACACATCTCCCCTCGGCCCTCGCCAACCCAAAAGTATGGGTTTCAGCTGAGCTTCCTTACCTATGAAAAATTTGAGGAATCTGCTCCTGATCCAAGCTATATGAATGCTCTCTGCTAGTCTGCATCAAAGTTCCGGAACCTTCTGGAATTCTAAAACCTAACATCAGTTCGATGCATTTAAAGACTTCTTCAATCGACGAAGGAAGCTCCACATGAATGTGGAGATCATAAATAGAATGATACCAGTTACAATGGCGTATTTGAGTCCAAGATTCACCAACAAGTTAACCAGAAGTCCAGCTAGCACGACTCCAACAAAATTTGCCGTGACAGCAGGCCAGAACGCCATGTCCAATATCGAAGCGATGATGGCCCCCGTCCAAGCCCCCGTCCCAGGGAATGGCACTGCAACGAACAGCATTAGACCGAGCCACTGAAATTCTTCTACGGGCCCAGCCTTCTCTTTGGCCCTCTTGAATAGCATGTCGAGGAATTGAGAAGCCGATTCATTCTTTCCAGTTAGAAATGTCGCGAATCCTTTCAGGTATAGCACGATAAAGGGTACAGGAACCATGTTCCTGCAGTTCCAGCAATAAGCATAAGGTGTTGAATCTTGATTTGTATTTACAGAAAAAAATCAGCATCATCTAAATCAAATAAGTTAGGTTTGTTGAATTTATAAATGTCACATTAAATAGTTCTTGAGAGCAAATCTCAAACAAAGAATGTAGATAATCACTACTATGATTCTAACATTCTCTGCTCTCAATTCTCAATTCTCAATTCTCAAATTGCAAGTCTATGACACCAGCATTGAGCATACTTCACATGAGTTTTCTTGGGGATTCAATACATGAGATGCACTTTTAGCTAAGGGGACACAGACAAATTCACTTCATAAACGCCACAATGAAAGAAACAGAACTCCCTCAGAGTTGCCTTTGAGAGAAACATTAGTTCTTTCCAAAACTTACCATATGTTTGGATCTAAAAGAACATCTTTGAACTTATAAAATCAAATTTATGGGCGGATCTAGGGGGGAGCTGTGGTGAAAGCAGCCCCTAGCAAAAAAGGTTAACACTATGATTTTGATATTTTTTTAGAATTTTTTTGTACTAGCACCCTTATACTTGATTTTTTTTCAACTTTAGCTCCGTAAGAGCTATATTTCTAGCCCCGCCCTTATATGTTTGTCTGAAAATTTCGTTCATAATTCTACAGTTTACAAAAGTTAGAGATCTATAGTAAAAAATATCCCCAACATTTAACATTTACAATCAAAGATCTCCCTCCCTATTATAGAACAACGCAAATTTTCATTATTACACAATTCTTACAAGAATAATCTCTTCCATTTCAAGAACTACCAATCCACTAAAATTCTCAACCAAACACCCTAACAATTATGTTATCTCTGACTTTTTAGTTACGCTTAAATGATAGACATAAAATGGAACACTAAGACAAACAAACACATTGACAGGTACGCAATATAGCCTACATTGTGAAATTCCAAACATAAGCACAACCAAAATTTGAACCTCAAAAGCTCCAAAAATCTGCAGAAATTGAGACTAACCCAAGAACAGACAAGACAGTCAGCATCACAGGCTTCAGCTGCAGCCAGTAACCAACAGGAATCGCGCCACGCAGCTCGATCACCGGAAGCGTGGCCAAGGCAAAGACAACGGCCTCATCGGGCCAGCCCGAAGCCCGCAATGCGTTAGCAACCCTAATGCCGAAGGCCGAAGCTCTAATGGAATCGGCGGCAACAGCTGCTGCTGCTTTGGCATCCCCGGAAAATGCGTATAGCCCAACAGACACAGACGCCCACAGCAACACCCAGAATAGGAATTTCACTGGTTTCGCGTCGGAGGTTAGTAAAGTTTCATCCTTTTTAATATTCGCGAGAAAATCGTCGGATGTTGCTGTAGCGGAGATTTTGCGATGGCCCGGATGGGAGAGGTTGTGAGATGAGAGCAGAGATTTCGAGTTTGGGAGAATTTGTGGGTTTTCGAGTGGAGAGAAATGGGTTCTTCGAGATGGGAGCTTCGTATTGGAGTTGGATTGAAGGAGCTGTGAAATGGTTGAAGAGCAGGATAAGACGGCAGCCATTGATGGAAAATGAGGGTTTTACGATGGAGAAGTAGTATTTAACTGCAGCGGCATTTCCATGACAATGGATAGAATGAAACTTTATTTTCAATTTTTGGTGTGGTTTTATTAGAGGGTTGAAATTTAACTGAATTAAATAAGATCAGTTGTGTGCTATACTTAGGGCTGGATAAACAAGTCTCGGGTATCACGTATTTCCGACCCGACCCGAATCCATCGGGTATTAGGATATCCAATAACCGATTAAATCGATTATCGGGTTGGGATCGGATATTGGGTTTGTTAAAAAATCGGGTATCGAATATACCTGTCGGGTAATCGGATATACCTGAATACCCGTATTTAATTTTAATTATATTATATATTTTAAATATTAAATTATTAATTTAAATAATAATAATAATAATAATAATAATAATAATAATAATAATAATAAATAAGTAACCCTAATTCTAAAATGACCTACCAATCTTCTTCTATTGCGGCAAAGCATCGCCCAATGTCTCTTTCTTCGTACTCTCTCTGCCTTCTCTCTCTTTCACAGTTTCACGTTGCCCAATGATGCCGCCAACCTTGCCATGTCCACTGTCACCTTCGATGTTCCGCCGTATCTAGCCTCGCCCCGTTGGCACCCCAAATCAGCAACATAAACCTACCCAAACAAGCCCCAAATCAGAAGCCTAAACATCAGTTTTGTCACCTTCCTCCGAACCCTCTGCGTCGCCTCATGCCTGGTCGGACCCCGCCGTTGCCTCCGATGCTCCGTCGAGCCTCGTCGATGCCTCACCTCCTCTCTATCTCGCTCTAAGTCACTCTCTGTCACACCCCGATCTATCTACTCTTGGATTAACCGACTAACCGAAGTGCGACGGGTGAAGAGAAAGGGGATGACCAACTATTTTGAAAGACTCGTAGATATGATTAAATTAAATTCCAAGAAAAACGAGTCTCTAAACTTATCGTGAATTGATAATCAAAAGTTAAACAATATTAAATCGTTATTTAGCGAGCGAGTGCAAAATTTCTTGACTCGAGTTGAAATCACTTATCAAATGTCTAACCCATCGAACCCGATGTCATAACACGTCGAATGATATGACTTTCAAATAAAAATTTCCTTTTAAAGAGACAAGTCGATGAACACGTGATTAACCTAATGATCAAGTAGAATATAAATTAAATCTATTTAGCAAATGTTATCACAATCTTTAGCACAAATTCATACTTGTTATGAAATATTCAAAACCCATCATTATTAGGACTATTTGGCGACAAAAGGTAGGCGAGTTTATGTGTGAAGACATAAACTCGGGCAAAACTATAGGACATGACACAAAGTCTTCGCTCAGCATTCAATCTCCATTGTCATCTCTGTTTTGCATGTTTTTGTTCTGTTTTTCCTTGTTTGTTTTCGACGTCTTGATTCATTTGTTGGTTATATTTGAATATCTTTTTGTTGGAATCATGTTCGTTTGTGTTTTGTGTGGGTAGGATTGCGTTGAGCTTTTGTTGCTGAAGAGCGCGCAGCGCCGGACTCGGCGTGGCCGTGCTGCGTCTTGTGTCGCCCGCTTGAAGGAAAGACGCGTCCGTGCCGAGCACGCCTCGAGAGCACTCGCGTCCGGCCCTCGACTCGCCCGGCGCTGGACGTCCTTTGCACGTGTCGTCCGGAAGCGCGCGCGTCCGTGCTTCACTCCGTCCGTATTGGGCTGGCCCGAAGAAGACCGTCGTCCGCCGCTGCGTTCGTTTGGGTTGCATGCACAAGATTTATCCGAGGCTTGGCGTCCGACGCTTGGAATGAGTCCGTATTGGGTTCCACTGTTTATGCGCGCACGCGTCCGGTATTGGCTCGCGTCCGTGATTGCGCGTTATTTTGGGCCGATATATATACGTTTTTTCGAACGAAAACCTACCTTTTCATTATTTTCTTTTTCGTCTTTTGGTTTGGCGAGGCGAGAGAATTTCTTGATTATTTATTTCCATTGCTTTTCCTTCGCTTTCTTTTGATCGATTCAAGAATATTATACGGATATTGGATTCGTGCGTAAGTTTGCTTATCAATTTCATCATTCGTTTTGTTCGTAAGTTTCTTCTATCGCTTTGCTCTATCTTCTCGGATTTGATTGTTTTAATTCCTATGTTGGTTATGATTAGTATTGATATTCGTCTAAGTAATTTTGTCTTCGATTTATCTTTTCCATTCATGTCAGGGTTTATAATTTCGATTACATGTTCTTGATTTAGAGTTTAATTCTTGCTTAGTCAATTTATACGCTTTGTCGATTTTCCCTAGTTAATTAGTTTTCATTCTTTAATATTTTTCTTGCCTAGGTAATTTATAAACCCTTTTGAGATTAGAGTGTTTAGGAATTTAATTGTTTTGTGTGGCAACTTAGTAGCATACTGTTAAGTTTTTCTTGAGAGACGACTAGGGTTAGCTTTCCTATTACAACACCTCGTTCGATTGTGAGTCGATTAAGAGTATACTTTTAGTTGATAAATTTGGGACAGCGAGTGACACCCAGCGCCGGACGCGACGAAGCGCCGGGCGCGGGGTGAATCTAATGAAGGACAATGAGTGATACCCAGTAGCGGACTCGGGTGTTTATCTTTTGTGGGCGATGGTGACCCGGTAGCGGACGCATGAAACCGTGGCCGGGTCCATTTTATTTTATTAAAAATTAAAATTATATATATATATACATGAATAAGGGTTTCTCCCTTTTGCACCGCTTACTCTTTTCACTCTCGTGCGATTCTCCTTCACTCCGTCCGACGACGCCACCTCCACTTCTCCTGTTCGGCGTTTCCTCACGCAGCCAAGCCTTGGTCATCTCCCAGGTCCGCGCAAAGCCCTCTTCCGTCCGGCGTTTCCTCACACGCCTTGCAACCGCTCATACCCATCCGTCGGCGCCTCCCGTTCATCCATCGCCACGCACTCGGCTTCCGTCAGTCACACCACCTCGACTCATGCGCGCCCCGGTCGCCGTGCGCCTTCAAAGACCCGTCCGGCGCCTTACCTCCAACCGGCGCCGCGCTCCTTCCATCCGTCCGACGCTACCCACCAGCGCCGCGCGCCTCCAGCACCTAATCCACCCTCCGTCCGGCGCCTCCTCTAACGTCCGGCGCCGCATCCCTTTCCCTCAGAATCGCCGCACGCCCAGCACCTTCCGTCCGGCGTTTCATACTTCGTCCGGCGTTTCGAGCCCGCCTCCAAGCATATCACTATGGTTCGGACTAAAAATGCACCTGGGTCCACCTCCCGCCATCCTCAAGCCGACGATGTTCCGATGGAGGAACAACAGGAGGATATTAGCGTTATGTACTCTGCCACCTTCCCAATTTATAATCCGGTGGAAGGTACACACTATCGTCGTTTTGCATTTCAAGAAATCACACCTCCGCGTCAATTCAACTGGCAATTGATGCAGAGTCTAGGTCTTGAGGATAGGGTAAAGAAGTATTTGAAAAATTTGGGTTTGCTACAATATGCTTTGATGGATTTACAGTTTATAACCCATTGTTGCTTGAATTCTATTGCACGATGTGTATTGATGATGAATCGATTCCTTGTCTTGTCGTCTGCTTTGGGCAAGAGTATGTTATAACGCCGTATTATGAAGGGGTTTTGGTTTCCGACTTCGGTGCGTGGTGTGCCCAATTCTTTCAATGTTAGAGAGGCTTGGAAGGAGCTATCGAGTTTAATAACTTGTCATCCGTCGGAATGTCGAGTGGGTTTATCGAGGATGAAGCATTGGCAATGGTCCACAAGTTCATAGCTTTCAATGTTTTGGAAATGAGCAGGCTAATAAGGTGAATCTTCTTTGGTCTTCCTGCTAACATGTCTTTGTAAAGAAGGCGAAGATTTCGCCGATATACTTTATTTGGGACCACTTGCAACCGATCCAACGGCGTAAGAAATGTAGGCGACCACGTGCGAATCCCTACCGGTGCAGCGGTGAGCTTAGGGATCATAAATAACGATGGACGACCAGTTCCAGGCCAAGATCATATACGACCTAAGATGATTGATCTTAGTGAGCTGCGAGGCGCTCCCTTTGCTTTCAACGAGACTACTCTGGTACCTCGGCGCCGAGGAATGCGTGAAAAGATATATGCTTGCGCGACGCGGCAGCCAGTGAGGCGGCCCAGCGGTAGAGTGCGGGCCCATCACATGCACCTACGGGTGATATGATCATCTATGATACCACCGTACCATCAGATGAAGACCGTGACCAGCAGGCAGATGCAGGAGGGGATACAGAGCCCCTTGTGAGCGACACCGATCCTAATCAGCCGCAGTTCCCTTCCCAGCAATACGCATCGGGCCAAGGGTATAGTTCTTTTCGTGAGGAGTTTGGTCAGTTTAGGAGTGAATTAGTCGCCATGGGCGAGTTCCGTCAAGACATAACTTCTCGGTTTGATCAGCAAAATCAACGTCTTGACAGACAGAATCAATTGTGGCACGAGCAGAACCAGCGCTGGAACACGTATAACCAGCAGATGATTGAGCAGAATCAGCGCATGGCCGCCCTTGAAGCCCAGTGGAACGCATGGACTACCTTTCATGGCGCTCCTCCTCCACCGCCGCCCGACCAATAGTGATTCTTCACTATTGGAGCGTTTGTGTTTTCCTTTTTGTTTGTGTTTAGTTCGTTTTCCTTGTTTCGTTGTTTTGCTTCTCTCTGTTTCTGTTTTTGTAGGTCTTGTCTTTTGTTGCTTCCCCCGCCGTTCCGTTCATCGCCTTCAGGGAAGTCTCCTCCGCCTTTCTCTAATATTTTATCTGCAATGAGGTCCTTGCCTATTTTTAAGTGTGGGGGAGGGGGGGTTTCTGTCTGTTTGGTTTGTTTTCTGCCGTTTCTGTCTTTGTTGTGTTTTGTCGTTTCTTAACTTTTTGTTTGGATTAGAGACGATTTTATCTTCTTGAAATCAATGGTGTATGAAGAATTATGCTTTAAGTTGAATTAATTGCGTTTTGATCGAAATTCTTTGTATCTTGGTATATGGTTTTTAGTTTGATGAAACTTAGGTGTCAATTTGAACTGTGGGACATAATTAGAAAGCTGTGTTTAGACAAGGTGTGTGATCGGATGTCATATGCTTCGTAAATGGAACCCGTCTCTTGTATGATCTTTCAAAAAAGTGGACAATATAAAAAAAAAAGAAAAAAAAAAGAAAATATGTCGTTATTGTGAAATAAGTGGGCTTAAAATTGAATAAGGGCTCTACCCTCTTGCTTGTGTTGTCTCTCGAATGGAGACTCTTTGCTATGGGTATAGATATCTACGTTAGGATACTCGAGTGTACAACTTGAAGGTTCCACCTAACGATTCTTGTCTATAATCGATTTTAAGTTCCACAAGTTCTTATTTGTTGTTGTCATTTGAGATATCTTACATGAAGGAACCATATAAGTTGTATATTGATTTACGAAATCATGTTGAGTCGAAGCACGACTATTCTATGATAAGTCACATGTTTGGATTGATAAATGAGGATCATTGTATTGAGAACTATATTATTGAGATGCATTGAAGGATGTGAATATGTGATTGATTCTATTTGAAGTATTGATTCTGTGTACCATTCCTTTCAAGAACCTAAAATTTGCTCGAGGACAAGCAAAGAGTTAAGTGTGGGGTGTTGTTTTGCATGTTTTTGTTCTGTTTTTCCTTGTTTGTTTTTGATGTCTTGATTCATTTGTTGGTTATATTTGAATATCTTTTGTTGGAATCATGTTCGTTTGTGTTTTGTGTAGGGTAGGATTGCGTTGAGCTTTTGTTGCTGAAGAGCGCAAGCGCCGGACTCGGCGTAGCCGTGCGCTGGGTCTTGTGCGTCGCCCGCTTCAAAGGAAAGACGCGTCCGTGCTTCGTTTGCGTCCGTGGCACGCCTCGAGAGCACTTTCGCGTCCGGCGCCTCGACTCCGTCCGGCGCTGGACGTCCTTTGCACATATCGTCCAAGCTTGCACACGCGTTGGTGGGGCTGGCGAAGACCCCGCGTCCGGTGCTCGCCTCGTCCGTATTTGGGTTGCATGCACAAGATTGATCCGAGGCTTCGCGAGTCCGGCGCTTGGAATGAGTCCGGCGCTGGGTTCCCTTGTTTGCAAGCGCACGCGACCGGCGCTGGGCTCGCGTCCGGCGCTGCGCGTTATTTTGGGCCGATATATATACGTTTTTTCGAACGGTGAAAACCTACCTTTTCATTATTTTCTTTTTCCGTCTTTTGGTTTGGCGAGAGCAGAGAGAATTTCTTCAGTTATTTATTTCCATTGCTTTTCCTTCTCTTTTCTTTTGATCGATTCAAGAATATTGTACGGATATTGGATTCGTGCCAGAAGTTTGCTTATCAATTTCATCGTTCGTTTTGTTCGTAAGTTTCTTCTATCGATTTGCTCTATCTTCTCGGTTTGATTGTTTTAATTCATATGTTGGTTATGATTAGTATTGATATTCGTCTAAGTAATTTTGTCTTCCGATTTATCTTTTCCATTCATGTCAGGGTTTATAATTTCGATTACATGTTCTTGATTTAGAGTTTAATTCTTGCTTAGTCAATTTATCCGCTTTGTCAATTTTCGCCTAGTTAATTAGTTTTTCATTCTTTAATATTTTTCTTGCCTAGGTAATCTATCAACCCCTTTTGACATTAGAGTGTTTAGGAATTTAATTGTTTTTGTGTGGCAACTTAGTAGCATACTGTTAAGTTTTCCTTGAGAGCGACTAGAGTTAGCTTTCCTATTACAACACCTCGTTCGATTGTGAGTCGATTAAGAGTATACTTTTAGTTGAAACAATCTCCCTTTTACTGCACATTTAGAAATACATGTAGGGCATGAGTACTTGATGCACTCGGTGGGCAATTGCGAAAACAATTGAAACATGCTCTTAGAGCTATATAATCGACTTGCCACTTTCTTAGATTCATGGGTTTTAAGAAATATCCTATGAATCATGCTTTGAAATTACTTACTTCATGATCAATGCGTGCTAACAATTCAAATCATAACATGTATCAGACAAATCTTAAATAAACACCATATCTACGCACTCTTGTGTTGAGAGTAGGCCTCCTTCTCAAACACCTTGGCGAAAGGCCATCGTATACACAAACCCTTACTAGCGGCTCGTCTAGCATAGGGCGATATCGTAAATCTCTCGTAGATAAGCAATATGCAATATGCTCAAAAGCAGCAAGTCGATTAACTTTATAAAAATTCACATGCTTAATATCATAAACTTGTGCATAAACATATTTTAGTTTAGAAGGTCCACCTGTAACTTGCTTACTCGGAACTTTCTGCTTTTCCTTTCTTGATTTCTACTCCGCTTCTGCTTGCTCCTTAAAAAGAGATAAGAGGAATGAATACTGGAAAGAGGAACTAAGAGTCTAAACTCTTGAGCCTCTACTAAAACTCTCTCGATACTCTATGGTTAAGCTAAGCTCTGCTAGGTCAATGCATCCCAAAACTAAACTATTCAACTATTTACGAAAGTATTTTATAAGAACATTAGTCTTTTCAATTCCTTATATTCATAAGGAATATCATATTACTATAACAAAATATTAAATCTTTCTAATCAATTTCTTTGAGAACTTTGATCAAGTAAGCTTTAATCAAGTAATATAATCATAAGAATCTATATTTTGGAATAAATTTCTAAATATCAAATCAATCTCACAAAATCCTTTGTAAAAGCATAAACTAACGAAATCTAAATTTCGTATAAGGATAGAAAAATCTCAATAATTCAAAATAGACTATTTTAATATACTAGATCATACTTTTGAAATCAAATTTCTCAAATATAATCAACATGAAAAGTTCTCGACATAACATAAGCACTTTACTTTAGGGCTTTTCATATACGTTGGATTAAACTCCAATTTCTTTCATCAAAGACTAGCATGCATATATAATCACATATATACTAACTTAATTAAAAAAAATCAAAGCCAAAACATCTTGAAATCATTGCCCTAATTTTCGGTCCTCATAGGAAAAATCAAGGGTTCGATTTTGTTTTCAAACTCGACTCTAATCATGCTCAAACATCTTTAATTACATAAATCTAAGCTTAATTCAAGAAATCATTAACAAATCTTCAAGATAATAATTAGGGTTCTTCACTAAAATTTAGGTTTTTCATGTAGATATCAAATTAAATCATGGATCAAGCATAAATCGTATCAAAGATGGTAGATCTAAGCGTATATGAACTAAAAATTGAAAACGGAAATTCTTGAACTAGGCCATCATGGCGAAACCTATAAGGTTTGAGGAGGAGTTTTTCTTTGATTTCTCAACATATTATAACTCATAATAGGTAGATCTAAGCATGAATCAACTAAAAATCGAAGATCAAAACCCGTAAGAACAAGGTCCAAATGGACCGAAAGTTTTGGGGTTTGGGGGTGGGTTTTCACTTTGATTTTCACTTCAAATCTTGAAATAGGTTAGAGATTTACCTTCTTAGGACGTAGATCTATGAAGTTGATGAAGATCGGAAGCTTGAAATCTCGATTTTGGAAGAGAGAATTCTCGTGTGTGTAAAGTGTGTGTGTTTGAAATTTTGGTGGTGAATGGAGGAAAATGAAGCCTTCTTTGAGAACTAATATATATATAGGTCTTAATACTATTGAAGTCTTCCTTTCAAGCTATTAAGAAACTTCTTGAATAAGCTTTTAAATAGCTTCCAACATAAGCTATTACTTTAGCTTTTTAATAAGCAATGGTTACAGAATTTTCTTACTATAATATAAGTTTGAAAATAATAATATGAAGCATCTTTTGAAATTATAAAACCGATATAATGAAATTAGAAATATAGAAATTTCTATCGAATCGAAACTTTCATAAATCACTCTTTCAAATTAATATTGAGATAAAATCTTGATTGAAAGATTTATCGTTTTCGATTAAGCGTAAGATTCTAAAATAAATCTTTGAGTTTAAAACTTTATGAAATTTTATCTGTGGATGCATTATTCCTAGTCACTCACGTAATTAATTTCTAATTAATTACGTGCTTAAACTTAATCGAGTTATGAGACTACGGGTATTACATTCTCACCCCTTACAAAATTTCGTACTCGAAATTTAGTACCTCAAGTAAATAGCTCGAGTACTTCTCTTTCATCTTCTCTTCTAATTCCCAAGTCGTTTCTTCTAGCCATGATGCTCCCATAGAATCTTAACTAAAGGAATCGATTTGTTCCTTAGTTGTTGATTCTTTCGATCTAGAATGCGTTACGCTTTTCTTCATAGTTTAGGTCGACTCGGGAACTATATCTTCTTGATGGACAACATGGTTCGGTCGTGAGCGTATTTTCTTAAGCGAGATCGTGAAATACGTTATGAGCGTTACCAAAATTGGGTGTAACGCCAACTGACACGCATAACAGAGCCCGATCTTTCTAAAATCTCATATGGTCAGATAAATCTCGGCTTGAGCTTCCTTTAATTCGAACATGCACTTCCTTTTGTAGGTGAAACTTTAAGGAATACCTTATCTCCGATTTGAATTTCAAATCGGTTCGTCGATATCTACATAAGACTTTTGATGATCTTGTGCTTCTTGAATTCTCTTCTTAATTTGGCGTATGATATTAATCATTTCTTCGATTGCTTTTGTGCGAGAATTCTCTTCTCTCCGACTTCATCCCAATCTGAGGAGATCGACATTTCTTACCATACAATGCTTCATAGGGTGCCATTTGATGGTTGCTTGGTAGCTATTATTGTAAGCAAATTCAATTAAAGGCAACGCTTGCTCCCGTTGTTCTCCTCGATCTAAGACAATGGTTACGATCATATCTTCTAGAATCAATGGTTTTTTACGTACATCCATCGGTCTGTGGATGGAAGGTTGTCTTGAAATTCAACTGGTGCCCGTTTCTCTTTGGAAACTTGTCCAAAATCGCGAGGTGAACTTGGAATCTCACATGCGAGGTGATTGACACGAACGCGCCATGCGGTCGTGCGATCTCACGTACATAAATACTGGCTAGCTTATCAGCTCCATATGTCACGAGGTTGGGATAAATGAGCACTTTTAGTCGATCGATCTATGATTACCCAAATGACTGTATTTCCACGCTTGGACTTGGGTAATCTGGTGATGAAATCCACAGCAACATGGTCCCATTTCCACTCGAGAATGTCGAGAGGTTGTAGTTTTCCATGTGGTCTCGGTGTAGCGCCTTGACTTGTTGTACATGAAACACTTCTCGACGAATGACGATATGTCTGTTTCATACCTACCCACAAAAATTTCGTTTGAGATCTCTATACATCTTCGTACTTCACAGGTGGCGGTATAAGGCGTGTTGTGTGCCTCCTTCGAATCTCTTCCTTTAATTTCTTATTATTGGGTACACATATTCGTTCCCAAGCATGAGGGCATTATCTCTTGCCTCATGGTACTCATTGATCCTTGGTTCTTACTTTCACTTAACTTTTCTAATTGTTCATCTTGGCGTTGAGCTTGAACAATTCGATTTCTCGAATCAGGTTCTAGAACAAGAGTTGTGATGATACTTTGAGTGGTTTCGGTGGTAACACCACTTCTAAGTTCATTTTCCGAACTCCTTGACTAGCTCTTCGTTCTGCGTGAAGCGGATGCCGGTTAGTGCGGTTCTTCCCTTAGCGTCGTCGACCACATTCACTTTCCTCGGTGATATTTGATCTATGCAATCGTAGTCTTTGACTAGCTCTAGCCATCTTATTTGATGCATATTAAGATCCTTTTGCTCAAAGAAGTATTTAAGGCTCTTGTGGTCGGTGAAGATTTCACATTTTGATCCGTATAGATAATGTCTCCAAATCTTCAACGCATGGATCCACAAAATGCTAGTTCTAGGTCATGGGTAGGGTAATTAATTCATGTGGTCTTAGCTGTCTTGAAGCATAAGAAATCACCCTACCTTCCTGCATGAGTACACATCCTAGCCCGTTCCTTGAAGCATCTGTATACAACGTAAACTCTTTATCGGGCTAAGTCTTTATTAGCTGAGTCTGCGGTCGACTTGTCTTTCAATTCTTGAAAACTTTTCTCGCACTCTATGGTCCATTGAAATTTTACTCCCTTACGAAGTAATTGCGTCATTGGTTCTTCGAAAACCCTTCGATAAATCTTGGTAATAACCAGCCGGACCAAAAAACTCCGAATTTCATTTGGTGTTGTCGGCGATTTCAATAGCGCCTGACTTGAACTTTGCGGGATCCACCTGATTCGCCTGCACGAGACGATATGACCAAGGAAATTCACTTCGTAGCCAAAACTCGCACTTCTTTGAACTTGGCGTACAACTTCTCGATCCTCAATGTATCCGGCGATTCTCAAATGAGTTTCGTGTTCTTTCTTTGTTTTCGAATACACAAGAATGTCGTCAATAAAGACCAAAACAAACTTATCTAGGTATTCGTGAAAAATACGGTTCATTAGATCCATGAACACGGCTGGAGCATTGGTTAGACCGAAAGGCATTACGGTAAATTCATAATGACCGTACCGAGTTCGAAAAGCAGTCTTCGGTACATCTTCTTGTTTAATCTTTAACTAATGATATCCTGATCTCAAATCGATTTTCGAGAAAACTCCTGCTCCATTTAACTGATCAAACAGATCATCTATCCTTGGTAATGGATATTTATTCTTCAAGGTCAACTTATTTAATTCTCTGTAGTCAATGCACATTCTCAAGGTGCCATCCTTTTTCTTAACGAACAATACCGGTGCTCCCCACGGAGATATGCTCGGTCGGATAAATCCCAAATCCAATAGTTCTTGCAATTGTATTTTCAATTCTTGGAGTTCTTTTGGCGCCATTCGATATGGTGCCTTAGAAATGGGGTGACCGGGTTCTAAATCGATAGAGAACTCTAATTGTCTATCGGTGGTAATCCGGTAAGGATTCGGAAAAACATCCGGAAATTCTCTCACGGTTGGGACATCTTTTACTTTTCTTTCGACTTCATCCTTTCCAGCCAAATACACTATGTAAGCGCGTGCTTCTTCTTGTCTTAGCGACTTTTCCGCTTGTAAGGTGAAATGATAGCACTTCTCTTATGCCTTTCATCTATCCCGTAAAAGCAGTTGATTCTTTGCACGGTGGTTGGAATGAAATCTCACGACTTTACATAGCGAATCGTTGCGAAGTTACAGGTTAGCCAATTCATTCCTAAAATTATATCCACGTCCCACATTGGCAAAAGGCGCAAAGATTTTGCTCTCGACTTGAGAGGACCTAATTCAATTCTAAGTTAGGGCACTCATGTGTGATTCTATCGCTTACGCCTAATGGCGTAAGGACTCTTATATCAAGATCGGATCGTTTCTTTCGAAGCTCGAGTTTCTACATCTTGAAGAAATAAAGGAATCTGACTCGATGTCGAAAAAATTATGACAGTACATCTCTTAAAATTCCCATACCAATTAAGCATCACCTTCCTTATCGCTTGATTTACGGTTTAGGGCAAAGGTTCTCTGATGTTGGGTTTGTGGTTGAACTTGCTATACTGGTTGAACCTGAGGTGGTTGCTTTATGAGTCATTGGAATTTGAGCTCACGGGATCGAGAAATCATCGATAGCAACAACGAGGATAGGTTGTCATAGCTTTCATAGATTGAGTCTTGCGGGAAGGATTTGATCGGATCCACTTCACGGCGCCTTATGTTTGTTCGGACGGTTGTTAGCATAGTGGCCCACTTGACCACAGTTGTAACAACTTACTTCCCCATTACAAACACCGAGTGTGCTCGATTACATCTCGACATACAAGTCTAGCTTGACTTGGGAAAACCGAGGTTGGCCTTGAAATGATGGTCGAGATTGACTTTGGGAGGATTGTCCCGATTTACGCCCTAACTTCTTGTTTGGAAAATTTTATTCTCCCATCTTCTTTATTCCCAACCTTCGATCGATCGGATTATTTTGTGGGTTAGGATTACGGGTGGATCTTTGGGCCGGATCGGATGTAATCTTCTCGGGGCGATTTCCATTTCCATATCAAGCGCCCGATTTAAAGTCTCCGCATAAGACATCGGAGGTTGGCTTGCCAATACTATTCTCATTTCTTGATGTAGACCAGGCGAAATAATTCACCATCTTCCATCGATGTCGACCTTATAAGGAGCATATCGAGCCAACTTGCAAAACTCTCTATCATATTCATTCTGATCTTCTTCCTTGCTTAAGGTTAGTGAACTCGATCTCTTTACATGCGGTAGCTGCGTGGAATATACTTAGCCAAGAGTTCTTCCTTGAAACGCTCCACGTGAAAACATCTAGTTGCTCTGGCGTGAAGGTTCTCTGGCGAGATTCCCACCAATAACTGCGGATCCCTTTAACGAAAGGAGATACATAGCATACATTCTCGATCGAACATTCCAGAATCGAAAATACGGTCCATAGCACGACCGTTCTTGACTTCGATGGATCACGGATCCATTAAAAGTGGGTGGGTTTTGGCGGAGAAAAGTTCGAAATCTTGCGATCAAAGCGGGAGGTGATTGATTTGGTGAGTTAAAGGTGTTGGTGACTCTCTTGAGTCTCTTCTTGGTGTCGGGTTTTGGCGTCTTCTTGCATCTTGAAAGAATTTAAGAATTAAATGTCGAATCAAAGGAAACAATTTATATTTCACAACAATTAAAAAATTGCGAATTTAAATAAATCGGTTTGTTGATAATACACTCATCACAAGTAAAAGAGTTGCAAAGCTCACACACCGAAATATTCATTTATATATATTACGGAAAATTGCCTCATTGAGGACTTTTAACAAAGGGAGAAAAATTGCCATAAGAGGTGCGGGTTATGGTGATGCTTCATCTATATAGCATCTCTACGGACTATCCACATACGTACCACATATCTAAACATCGATAAACAGCTACTACAACTACTATACATCACTACTACTATACATCATCATACTAACAACATCGTACTATCTCATGCAAAATCTACAACTAATTCTGCTGCTGGGACGGGCTCATCATCTCGAAATGTCCATCTCTACATCGGTTCCACTAGTCATTGTTTCTTCATCAAGGTAGCGATCGATCTCATCTTCCCACTCGGGGTTGCCGTGTCTCGGTCTTTAAACCGCAAAGGCTCTATATCTTCTTCATTGTAGTCGCACCGGTGATTTAGGAGCTTTGGGGTTATTGGCATGCTAAATTACTTTATACTCGGGATGTAGAATGTGGGGTCGAACAAAAGACATTTCAGCGATCGAGATATTGACTTGCATTTACCAATGATTCAATATGTTCGGGTTCATATTGATACGATCTAGAGAGACCTGATGGTCTAGAAGAACTAGTCCCCTCATCAGCAGGAGGAGGTGACTCTTGAAATATATGGATCTCACGAAAACATCTTGGAATATCGGCTGAAATTGACTGGGACTCGGAAGCTATAACAATAGTATCAGGAGGAACTGAGTGAATTGGGTAAGAGCCAGGAGTTACTTCAGAAACGAAACTGCTGGGGCCATTCTGAAAAGGCACTGGATTATCAAAACAAATCGGACGAGAAGGTGACTCAAAAACGACCGATGGCTCTAATAGATCCTCATTCATTTCCGGCATTACCGGATCTGGATAGGAAAAAGGAACAATTTCATCAAGAAGCATATCATTGATCCACAGATCAAATGCAGGATATAAATATGAATTATCACGACTCTGATGGATATCTGAGTCCATCAATAAAGGAGAATCAGCAGACTCAACAATGTCAGGGACTAAAGGAATATGATCAGTCAACATAGGTTCATCTAATCTCGGAGTCGGTATAACAGAGGATGGCTCAACAATAGAAGGCTGATAAGAAGGATCACCCTGCCTCACATAGTGCTCTAAAAAGAGGCGACGAATGAGAGAATAAAACGCTCGAGAGGAGGATAATCACACGGGGTGGACCTTGATGGTCACGATTCGTGCTCGAATGAGAGCATGGAATCCAGCGAAATCCCGACTCCACTGGATCTTTAGAAAAGTCAATGTAATCAAAACCTTTGGAAGAAGCTAACCTTGCGGTGTCTTTGGCAAGACCGAATCAAACAGTATTGCATCAAATCCGTTAACCCGTCTTTGCCTAATCGAAACCGGTTCGGTGAATTCCTCTAGAAATTCAGAAGTTTGCGTCTTGCTCGCGGCTTCGTAGAATCATCTCAGACGTCCGGTGCGAAACGACCTAACACTAGAGCTCTCATGTAGCGTATCCCGCATCTCTGGCATCCTAAAATAATAACCGCAGCTTAAACATCAGGACAATCTCATCGGCATGTCTCATTTCCCATCTCAAAATGCTAATCACATCGCATGCATAAACAACTCATGGCATACAATACTAAGCATATAAAGATCTCAAAAGCCATAAGCAATGCTGAAAGAATTCTAAACTCATATTCAAGAATCAAATACTTGTACCTGATGGTGCTGGAGAAGACGGGATTGAAATGGTGAGCTCACATGATTTAAGATAAATGGGTTAGACTCAAAAAGACTCACAGGACCAGAGCGAACAACTGCTATGATACCATTCTGTCACACCCCGATCTATCTACTCTTGGATTAACCGACTAACCGAAGTGCGACGGGTGAAGAGAAAGGGGATGACCAACTATTTTGAAAGACTCGTAGATATGATTAAATTAAATTCCAAGAAAAACGAGTCTCTAAACTTATCGTGAATTGATAATCAAAAGTTAAACAATATTAAATCGCTATTTAGCAAGCGAGTGCAAAATTTCTTGACTCGAGTTGAAATCACTTATCAAATGTCTAACCCATCAGAACCCAGTATCATAACACGTCAGAATCATATGACTTTCAAATAAAAAAATTTCCTTTTTAAAGAGAGATGAGTCGATGAACACGTGATTAACCTAATGATCAAGTAGAATATAAATTAAATCCTGTTTAGCAAACTGTTATCACAATCTTTAGCACAAATTCATACTTGTTATGAAATATTCAAACCCATCATTATTCGGACTATTTGGCGAAAAGGTAGCTGAGTTTATGTGTGAAGACATAAACTCGGGGCAAAACATAGGACATGACACAAAGTCTTCGCTCAGCATTCAATCTCCATTGTCATCTCCCGCACTACCTGCACATTTAGAAATACATGCAGGGCATGAGTACTTGATGCACTCAGTGGGCAATTGCCAAAAACAACTGAAACATGCTCTTAGAGCTATATAATCGACTTGCCACTTTCTTAGATTCATAGGGATTTTAAGAAATATTCTATGAATCATGCTTTGAGAAATTACTTACTTCATGATCAATGCACATGCTAACAATTCAAATCTTAACATGTCTGCAGACAAATCTTAAATAAACATCATATCTACGCACTCTTGTGTTGAGAAATAGGCCTCCTTCTCAAACACCTTGGCCAAAGGCCACCTGTGTACACAAACCCTTACTAGAAGCTCGTCTAGCATAGGGCCGATATCGTAAATCTCTCGTAGATAGGCAATATGCTCAAAAACAGGCAAGTCAATTAACTTTATAAAAATTCACATGCTTAATATCATAAACTTGTGCATAAACATATTTTAGTTTAGAAAGTCCACCTGTAACTTTCTTACTCGGAACTTTCTGCTTTTCCCTTCTTGATCTCTACTCCGCTTCCGCTTGCTCCTTAAAAAGAGATAAGAGGAATGAATACTGGAAAGAGGAACTAAGAGTCTAAACTCTTGAGCCTCTACTAAAACTCTCTCGATACTCTATGGTTAAGCTAAGCTCTGCTAGGTCAATGCATCCCAAAACTAAACTATTCAACTATTTACGAAAGTATTTTATAAGAACATTAGTCTTTTCAATTCCTTATATTCATAAGGAATATCATATTACTATAACAAAATATTAAATCTTTCTAATCAATTTCTTTGAGAACTTTGATCAAGTAAGCTTTAATCAAGTAATATAATCATAAGAATCTATATTTTGGAATAAACTTCTAAATATCAAATCAATCTCACAAAATCCTTTGTAAAACGCAAACTAACGAAATCTAAATTTCTCGTATAAGCATAGAAAAATCTCAATAATTCAAAATATACTATTTTAATATACTAGATCATACTTTTGAAATCAAACTTCTCAAATAAAATCAACATGAAAAGTTCTCGACATAACATAAGCACTTTACTTTAGGGCTTTTCATATCGTTGGATTAAACTCTAATTTCTTTCATCAAAGACTAGCATGCATATATAATCACATATATACTAACTTAATTTAAACAAATCAAAGCCAAAGATCTTGAAATCATAGCCCTAATTTTCGGTCCTCATAGGAAAAATCAAAGGTTCGATTTTGTTTTCAAACTCGACTCTAATCATGCTCAAACATCTTTAATTACATAAATCTAAGCAATTCAAGAAATCATTAACAAATCTTCAAGATAATAATTAGGGTTCTTCACTAAAATTTAGGTTTTCATGTAGATATCAAATTAAATCATGGATCAAGCATAAATCGTATCGAAAGAGGTAGATCTAAACGTATATGAACTAAAAATCGAAAAAGTAAATTCTTGAACTAGGCCATCATGGCGAAACCTATAAGGTTTGAGGAGGAGTTTTCTTTGATTTCTCAACATATTATAACTCATAATAGGTAGATCTAAGCATGAATCAACTAAAATCGAAGATCAAAACCAGTAAGAACAAGGTCGAATGGACCGAAAGTTTTGGGGTTTGGGGTGGGTTTTCACTTTGATTTTCACTTCAAATCTTGAAATAGGTTAGAGATTTACCTTCTTAGGACGTAGATCTCGAAGTTGATGAAGATCGGAAGCTTGAAATCTCGATTTTGGAAGAGAAATTCGTGTGTGTGAAGTGTGTGTGTTTGAAATTTTGGTGGTGAATGGAGGAAAATGAAGCCTTCTTTGAGAACTAATATATATATATATAGGTCTTAATACTATTGAAGTCTTCCTTTCAAGCTATTAAGAAACTTCTAGAATAAGCTTTTAAATAGCTTCCAACATAAGCTATTACTTTAGCTTCTTTAATAAGCTTAATGGTTCTAGAATTTTCTTACTATAATATAAGTTTGAAAATAATAATATGAAGCATCTTTTGAAATTATAAAATCGATATAATGAAATTAGAAATATAGAAATGTCTATCGAATCGAAACTTTCATAAATCACTCTTTCAAATTAAACGCTGAGATAAAATACTGATTGAAAGATTTATCGTTTTCAGTTAACTGTAAGATTCTAAAATAAATCTTTGAGTTTAAAACTTTATGAAATTTTATCTGTGGATGCATTGTTCCTAGTCACTCACGTAATTAATTTCTAATTAATTACGTACTTAGAGCTTAATCAGAGTTATGAGACTCTGGGGTATTACACTCTCGATCTCTGACTCTCTCCCATTCGCCCAGCCCCCTCGCTTTGCCACCCGCGTCGCCAGTCTCCAAGCCTCCAATTTTGTCTGCAAATAAGATGGAGTGAAAAAAAAGGAAGAAGAAGCAGCGCCGATTCTGTCAAGACTCAAGTACTTAAGTCGTTTTACGGGTACCCTAATACCCGATTCGGGTATTAGGGTATCCTATTAAGAAAATCGGGTCGGGATCGGTAGCCAAAACAGGGGAAAATCGGGGTCAGTACCCAAAATTTCGGGTATGGTACCCGAACCAACCCGATTAGTCAGTCCTAGCTATACTGCTGTTTTCACGGTTTCGTTATTGGATGAATACTATTTTAAATTTATATTATAATCGCTTTATTAAAAATATTTTTTACTATTATAAATATTTATTTGAATTATTAACTATTAGTATTGTAACAAAATTTGAACGTGTTTATCCACAAGATCTTAACGTTGTTCATCGAATACCCACTTAGAAAAAATAAAATAACATAGATGTTACATGGAACTATGTGGCACTTACATGTGCATTGGGCGAGCTATGTCAACATTTTAGAGGTTGAAAAATGGACGCAAAATATTTTGATACAATATCAATAAATAGTAGTTTAAATAAATATTTTTGATAATTGGAAACATTTTTAATAAAGCATGTATAGATTTAAATTTAAAATGAAATTTATCCTTTGTTATTTATTAATTTATTTAGATTTTTGTCAGCTAAAAGAATTTTTATCTCGTTTGATGGGTCTCTCAGGATACGTACTGGTTATTCGGGGAATACACCGAGTTAGACAAATTTAAAATTTTCATTTTATTAGATCGACTATTCTTTGTGGCAGTGGTAGGTCGGATAGAACTAACGATTCAAGATCGATATTAGTTCCATTGGTCAGTTCAGACGATGGAGATCAGGATTTGGTTAATATATATCTCCATCTCATTGGTTAATATGAGAGGAGGGAGGGGAGAGAGAGACATCATGGTGGCCTGGATTTTACTATGGTCGGACACTTGATTAAATGAATTTCAATTTTTTGAGTGGGTTGACTAGGTCTGCTGTTTACCAACGATAAACACAGCCTAAAAATCTATTAAATTGATTGTATCCTGTAAATGAATTATGAAAGAACCTTGTCTCTGATAGGGATAAATATAAACTCAACTTATACTTTACAAAAGCCCAATAGTGAGACCCAATATCAAGGCTCAATGTCGAGGCCCATAAGCACTAGACATAATCAAAGCTCTCTATAGTTTGAACTATCAGCTATCAGAGCTGACTCCAATATCAAATTTGAAGTCGAGTTCACCTCTAACGCAGACCTTATTTCACCATGCACTCATGACTAACTGAAAATGTACTCTTTCGCTTAATATGCAAGACCATTACACATAATATATAAATTCAGGATTACTACTTGACGTGACCAGCCCTATTATTTAGATCATGTCCCTATTTTTCAGGTATCACTAAATCGTAAAAACGCTATAAATACCACACCATACAAATTATCAGGTACGTCATTATAACGCGGCAAACACAACAGACCCACACACTCAAGCAATACTCTTGCTATATGTGACCTGCTCGCACATATAAAACATTTTCTACACGTTCTGACTGAGCGTGGGTGTATCTTTCCGGAGAGCTTCATTCGGGCTTGTTTTGCAAGTTGTTTTCATCACCGTTTACACATTCTTTACAGGGAGTTCAATCAACCGTATGTTTATTAACTCTATTACCTTTTACCCATACGGATCTTTCATTCTCAAAATTGTGTGTATGTGTGTATGTGTGTATGAGAGAGATAGACTGAAAATTGGGACTTCAACTACAGGGCTTCATCTAAGAGCTGTTAAACTGATTGTGGCTAGTAAATAATTCAAGAAATAACCTTTCCTTTTGAACTTTTTATGTGTGAAATAAGATTGAAAATTGGGATTGTGTAATGTAATGTTTTTGTACAGCAAATTTATTAATAATAGGCTTACATTCTGGCACCAAATTCATCCATACGAACTCGAACATTTAGCCATAAGGCATATATATATGAGCTGTGTGATTAATTTTGTACTATAACTATGTTAATATTGTGATAGGAAAAAAATATAACCTTAAGGGGCTAACAACAGAACATGGAGTTGACGCGAATAGTGGGATGACGAGGATATAGTGGGCTGACACGGACAGAGGGCTGACAACAGAGCAAGTTGTCAGCGCACTCACCCACACAACTTTCAGATGCAAAGCTAATTAACAACCCACCTTACGTGAACCTAGGAACATGATTTGACATGATCAGCTCCACTACTGGGGACACATGCCCACTACTCAGGTACCACAATGAAGTATTTCTCTATAAATACATCCACATGCAACACATAAAGGTAAGGTTTTCATACACAAGCATTCTAAAATACATATTTGTACACAATATTCTTACTCTGCCACGATCTATTTGCACCAAAATAATTCCAAAACACACTCTAACTTGAGTATCGAAGTCTCTCCCCGGAGAACTCTTCCGAGATGTACACGAAGGATTTGCTCCTGAACGTTGTTATTCAAGCCATCTACTATCAATTCGTCCAAGAAAGTGTAATATTTGTTGTAGAACTATAACCCTACTTTATCATATTGTATTGTGAAGGTTCAGGTTATGTGGTCAAGTAATATGGTTAAAAAATAGGAGGGAGAAGTCATCATCGAAGCTAGCAAGATCGAAAATGCCCTCACGAGGAACAAAAGATGTAACAAGCTATATTGAATCCTCTAAGACGAGAGTACGTATGATGGGCTTAAGGGTGTTGCTGTTGTAGGTAGTTCAGGTATACAGGGGCAGGGAAATTGCTACTTATGATGATATATTGTAACTCTTGAAAATAAGGCCATTTTGGGGTTTCCCTTATCGTAACATAAGTCAAGAGTTTCTAGCATTGTTGATTTAATATGATAAAAAGACTTTGATGAAGATCAGTTGATGCAAGTTGTATGTGTATGTAGCAATGTTGTAAAAAACTTAAGACGGAACTGAGGCATTTTAACTCTACGAGGCAAGACGGTCCGAGGCATAAGTCTTGGTAATAAAGAACAAAAAAATTCATAAAAGTGATAAACTAGGTATAAAATAATAGATAGCAAGACAAAATTAAATTTAAGGCCTTCTAAATCTTAAAAACAACTAAATAAATGTATCTAAATAAAGCAAGTAAAAGATTGAAAATATTTTTTTTAAAAATTGACCTAGAAAGAAAAAAAATTGATCCTGATGAGGTTGGCGGCAGCGGTTATGGGAGGCGGTACGACGGAAGAGGATGAGTGAGGAGAGAGTTGGAGAGAGAGACCGAGAGACTGGAAAGAGATAACGCAATGCTGTGATGCTTTCTCTTCTTTTTCTTTTTTCTTTTTCTTTTCTTTTTTATTATTATTTTATTTTAATAACTAGAGTTTTAATTTTAGGGTTTCATTTCATTGAACCACTATTAATTCAACCTGGGTCCAAAAAATTTACGCCCAAAACATCTAATAAACCCTAAATAAACACTAATCGCCTCAGCCCGAAGAGGTGTACGCTTGAGTTTTATAGAATGAGGTGGCCGAGTCGAGGTATTTTTTGGCAGCCTCGACCTGGGGCGTGCCTAGCGACGGCCGCCTCAAGAGATTTTTCAACACTAGTATGTAGCTTTGATCCAATTTCATGTAGTTGTCTTTTGCTAGGATATGTTTAATTCGAGATCTTGATATTTGAGATTTGATTGCTTTTTTAAGGTATCAGAATGTGTTGTTCCTATTGAAAGATTAGACAGTTTGGTTGTGAGTTTATATTCTAACTCACATTATCATTCTTTTTCTTGTCTTTTGTTATAATGTTTCTAATCTGAGTATCTTGAGGATTAAGATTTGGTTGCTTCCTAGATAGCAGAGTGTGTTCTTCCTATCGGAGTATTAGGGATTTGGGTGGGTCGGATGCTCTGTTCCACTTTTTGTTGTTGAGTTTCTAATTTCGATCGATACTAGTGGATGGCCTTACTTCGACGTGGACTCTGAATGAATCGACATATTTAACTATATGTAGCATGTGATTGAGATTGGCCCTGACTGTGGTCTAAGCATGACATTTTGTATACTTTAAAGTATTATCAAATTTGTGAATAATAGTTTTATTCCAACTTCATGTCGAATTTGATACATTCGTTTGTTCTTTTTCTTCATTTCATTTAGTTAGTCACCCTTCATCGACTATAAATTATCTAATTGTATTATAATTTAATGTCATCTTCTTTAATAGATTAAGAAGAATGTGAATGTGCAATCAATGGTGAAGTTGAAAATAGAGATGCAAGAATAAGAGATGAGGAATTCTCTCATATTCTTTTTCTTTTTAATCTATTTTTATGTACCTCATTCGTCCACAAAATATGTTTATTTAATTTTATTTTGATTTGTCCACAACAAATATTCACTTTTCTTTTAATTTTTTGAAAATATCAACTTCACATTTTTATCACTTATTCACTTATTTATAAAAAAATCACTCATGACCTACCTTTTTACACACATCATCTATTAATATATTCATTTATTGTTCTTATCTTATGTCACACCTTTTAATCCCACTATTCATTAATCTATTTATTTATTATCTCTATTCACTTTATACTCATTAAAATTTATTAAAATCCGTGTCACCAAAATCAAGAAAAGAATACGATGGATTGAGCGAATATTTGATTATTTATAAAGAATAAGAGATTAGGTCATTTTATGGGATCACTAATTTGCAATTTGTATAGCACATTAATATGTTCTCGTAAATTTATATGCCTACCATATTAGCTTGAAAATAATGGGATATGTTATTATCAAAACATCTGTATCTGCAAAAATCTAGGTAGTTAGGGCCAGATCATAGAGCCCGCACTCTTGATCAAAATCCAATAGATTGGGCCTTTGGGATGTTTTAGTGGTAAAGTAAATTTTTTATGGTCCAAATATTACAAGTTCGAGATTCACTTATGTATGTATTGTAGGGAAATCTGATTTTAACCCTCTCCCGATGATCTATCTTGGATGTTTAATTCATCATACATTGATTATATACCTAGCATGCACCTATATAATTAATTACAACACGTTGGTGTTTTCTCGTGTTTACCTGCGAATTTGTCAGGCAAGGATTGGATCAAGACTCGTGTTTTGATCTTCTGGACTGTATCCCGATTGCCTAATCTACAATGTCGAGTGAGGATAATCTATGGAGAATGTTATGAAAATTCGTCTTCCTTCCTCCTTGAAAAGTTTTCGAAAATCTCAATAATGATAAGTGTGATTCTCGAAAATTTCACTTAGGATTAGCCTTTGATTTTCTCTCTCACCTTATATTTATAATGCAACCATAAATCCTATCATGATAGGATTTATGCATATCTAATAAATATAATAATATCACTTAAGATAGAGAGGATCAAAACAGAGTCCCATAGGGACTCTATAAGGAGGTGGACGATTTTCATCTTAGCTCCAGGTCTGGATGGGCCAACCCAGGGATCAAATGTAAGGAATAAAGATGGGTCTCAAATAAATTAATTATCTTATGTTCACCCCGAACATAAATTAATTCATAAACATTTATTCATGCCACAAGAGAATAAATGCTGACTTACCCATTTATTTCCGAAGTTGAGTCGGGCTCGCATTTAGACTTAACGAATCCCGTATTAAAGATATCGTCGTCCATTTATTATTTACGCTGCTCGATCGCTTAAAATAATTAATATCTTTAATTCCTTAAGTAGTACCACTCAACCTTATTATTGTACTTGAGATAACTCAACTGCGGGGTTTAGTACAATAAACCTTTGAGCTCCTTAAGGGGGCGTCATCATCCTAAACAGATACGGTGACTCGTCTGAGCAACTAGTATGACATACAAGCACTGCCACCACCCAAGATGCAGAGAATCTTTGGTTATCTCATGTAACCCTCACCCATAACAAGTCAAAGTGATGGTCAGCAACTCATACTCACCTAATACCTTATCGAGGTTTAGATCAACGTAAAGTCACCGAGATCTAGGTTCTTCACGACGGTCAGATAGAAGAACTCATCTCACTGTGATACATCAATACGTCAGAGACGTACCAGCATAGACAGCAACCAAGTTCAAGTCACTTCTTATCTATACCGCAGCCTATACCGACAACTCGTCCTCAAATTGTCTTAGTTGTGATTCTTTTTATATCTCATTAAGCTTGACCAATCATACAGACTTCTGTGATCTACAACACATTGTATGATCTAGCTTATATATGAGATAAATAGACATACATCTGCAATCAAGTAAACAATTCAGATAGGAGATTGTAATAGTGGTAACAGGAAACATTGTATACAAGCTCAACCAAAACTGCTTCCAGTATACAAATCCAACATGTATAGGTCTGAACCTGTCACACCTGATTTTTCAAATATAGTTTACCTATCACGTGTGGTTTGCAAGCTATTGCACATGAATGTGGGTGGTTTGCAACCTATTGCACAAGAACGTGAGTTTTACCTAATGCGTACATATGGATGGTGTGCAACTTGTTGCACAGAAACATAGATTTTACCTAGTGCATACCAAAGTAACAACTACGAATTCCATAAATAAATAAAAAAATCCAATCAATTCATCTCATTAACTTCCCTAACCATCACCATCGGTCTATTGATTAATCTATTTCTCAATATTGAACGGATTACTCGAAATCTTTCTCTTGCTTATTAACAATTTAGTACGAAACTATTGCACATACTATCAAATTGCCTTGACTCAAACATCAAATCTGACGTTTATTCAAACAAATCACTACCCTATGTCATTATTATTTGAAATTAGAATTTATGTATACCACTATTATATAGCTTTTCTAAATCAACCATCCAACAATTTTGGGAAAATTGTGTCTTAATTGTATATTTTGATTAGATTTGTAAATATGTTGATGATTTCCTACTTGATGTAACTTAGTGATATTCACTTATTAGAGAACCAGTTTTTTATATATAGGTTTCAACAGAAAAGCTATCAGTTTGGACTGACCAAATGCTGAATGAGTTCAAACAGTACTGAAATCAACCGTATTAAAAGAAGTTTCAGTACCAGCGCAACTGAAGAGAAGTACTACTGAGGATCACAGACTAAAGTCAAGCACATTGAAGTACAATGATATTGATAAATAGTGTTACTGAAGTCTTAGACTGGAGACTGAAGACTCAACGTTGTTGAAGACAAAGAAATCAAGAATATGACTAAGTATCATACCAGCAGTTGAGAAGTCGAACCTGCTGAGACGAATGTCAAGATGAAGTGTCAAACTGAGTAAGGGTCACCAAACTGATAAAAGACGGAGTCCAACATGCTGATAAAATATGAAGCATCCTCGATTGATACGACCTGAAGTCAAGAAACACGGAGTCAACTCAATTGAAAAATACAAAGATATTTAAACCTTGAGTGTTTGACTTACCACGTGTCGTAGCGAATTTGTAGAAGATCCTGACGAGCTAGGACCAGTTTTCAGAGTTACTATGTTGCAGACGTTAAAAGCAACGTACGAAGATTTAAACGGGCACATTTCAAATGACAAATGGAATGGATGTGATTGATGCTCCCTCCAATGGCACTATTCATCGTTCGCTCTATAAATACGCACATAATTCAATCTTTGAATGTTATCGAAACATTGTGCATTCAAATATTCAAAGCATCCAAAGCTTATATCTCACGAGCAAACATCCAGTGATTTCGAAGAAGAGAGTTCAAAGTGTTATCAATAAATCCTCAGAGCTTATTGTTTCAACTAAAAGTATACTCTTAATTGACTCACAATCGAATGAGGTGTTGTAATAGGGAAAGCTAACCCTAGTCGTCTCTCAAGGAAAACTTAACAGGGCGTTACTAAGTTGCCACACAAAAACAATTAAACTCCTAAACACTCTAATCTCAAAAGGGGTTGATAGATTACCTAGGCAAGAAAATATTAAAGAATGAAAAACGAATTAACTAGGCGAAAATTGACAAAGCGTATAAATTGACTAAGCAAGAATTAAACCTAAATTGAAGAACATGTAATCGAAATTGTAAACCCTAGACATGAATGAAAAGATAAATCGGAAGACAAAATTACTTAGACGAATATCAATACTAATCATAACCAACATAGGAATTAAAACAATCAAATCCGAGAAGATAGGGCAAAGCGATAGAAGAAACTTACGAACAAAGCGAGCGATGAAATTGATAAGCAAACTTAAGCACGAATCGATATCCGTACAATATTCTTGAATCGATCAAAAGAAAGGAGAAGGAAAAGCAATGGAAATAAAATAATGATAAAATCTCTCTGCTCGCCAAAACACAAATACGGAAAAAAGAATAATAAAAAAGTAGGTTTTCAGTATGAAAAACGTATATATATCGGCCCAAAATAACGCCGGCAGCGGACGCTCGTTTGCTAACAAAGGAACCAGTACGGACTCGATCGGCGCCGGACGCGCTAAGCTCGGATCAATCTTGTGCATGCAACCCAGCGACGGGCCTTGACGAGCGGCGGCGGGCGTGAAATCTTGATTTGACTCACAATACGGGCCTTAAGCAAGCGCCGGACGCGGCGCTTTCGGGACAACGTGCAAAGGGCGTCAGCCGGACGGTCGGGCGCCGGACGCGAGCGCTCTCGAGGCGAGCCCGCGGGGGCGCAAATGAAGCGCGGGACGCGTCTTTCTTCGAAGCGGCGGCGGCAGCTGCGCGCCGCGGCTTCGCCGAGTCCGGCGCTTGGGTGCGCTCTTGAGCAACAAAAGCTCAACGCAATCCTACCTACACAAAACACAAACGAACATGATTCGATAAAAGATATTCAATATAACCAACAATTGAATCAAGAAGTCGAAAACAAACAAGGAAAAGCGAACAAAACATGCAAAACACTTATAAATTATTATTAGTTCAGAATTTCAGCATACACTCTCTTATCTTTTATAGGTCTTTACCTTGTAATATTTTGAGCCTAGAAATATTGAGTTGTTGTTTGTGACACCTCCTAGTTGGGCAAGTAAACAACAAAGTATTAGCTGCTGAAAGCTTGATTATCTTATATATGTAAGCAAGAGGTTAGGTTGATTGCTCTCAGTCAAATGTTTCCTAGCACCAGCAAGCGTAGGAAGATATGCCAAGTAAGGCGGATACTAATAAGGTGAATTTCAGTATATAAGTTTACTCTTGTACCCGCAAACTAGACTTAATCCCAAGTAATAGATTGATTGTGTTATCAGTCCGTGGACGTAGGAGCTGATCTCTCGAACCACGTAAAAACTAAATGTTATTTACTTACAATTCTTTAACTTCAGTATCGTCTTTACATTATATATTATTGAACTGAACATCATCAGCACACGTAGTACTGTATAATATTTTGAAATACTCTTTCATTATCAATTTGATATTGCCAAGAAAAAAACTGAAAAGTGACTAATTAATATTTGGCTAAGTATTTTCAATCAGTTTAAGTTTTAAGTAAAAGTGAAACGTATCCACCACATTCCGCACGCACATTAGTTATCAGTTCAACTGACCAGCTGCCTTAGCAGTCAGTAGGATTGCTAACTGATAACACAGTAAAAGACTATCCATACTTGAACTGATCAGTAGTATTTATCATCAATACTGAATTGACTTCAGTTAACTGACATCTACTGACCAGTAGAAGATTCAGTTTTATTATCAAAAAAGTTTTAATTTATCTTAACTGGTGTATTCCCCTACCATACACCAATAAGACTCATAAGGGACCATCATTTTCTTATTTGAAATTAGAATTTTATGTATACAACTATTACATTCATCCCCTAATTTCCTTCTTAATTTTTTTTTGGTACATCCTCCAATCTTTTTCTTATTCTATTTATGAAAATTACTTCACAAAATATTCTCTACTTATTACACTCAACAATATACTTTATTTATAATTTTACTACTCATGAATCATCACTATCCCCTATTCTTACTCTGAATAGCACCACTTATTTACATCTTTTATCAATCATGGTTCAACACTAATTAATTTAATACTCGTTAATATGCAGTCCTTACTCGACTCACAACACTCAATAATTTTTATTAAAATTTATGTCGAAAAATTCCAAATTAAAAGATGAAGAGAGTAATTTTTTAAAATTAACCTTCAACATTTTTTCCTATAGCGGGATGCACACTATTTAATGTAAACTAACTCCTATGTCATTTTATTTTGCAAAAGTAATATTTTTAAGAATTCACATTTTTATTTATCTTTTATTAGAGGACAACAAAATGAAATTAAATTACTGATAAATCTTGTGCGTGAGTTTGTGAAAACGATAAAGAACACAAGAGGTTTTTACGTGGTTCGATCAAGGAAAAGATCTACGTCCACGGAGGTATGATTCCCCAATACTTTCACTATATGCGATTACAATGAATGTATCTAAAAGCTCGAGTATTCAATAGTTGCTAACCCATTTATCTTCAATCTAACCTCTATTTATACATGTCGTGGATCCCTCAAGATTACCATGGATCCATTGACTTGTGTGATCCGATCTCTTTGTGTGATCCGATCCCTGAATATCTCCTTCAATATCTCTTCTTAGATTTGATCTTGAATAGGGTTTAGATGTTGGGCTCTGGGCCGAACTGTGCAGACCGTATTGCTAAGGGTTTAGATGTTGGGCTCTGGGCCGAACCGTGCAGACCGTATTGCTAAGCTAGGCCCAGTTCATGTGGGCCTACTATTGGGCTTGAGCGGTTAGGCCATATCCCATCATAGTCCCCCCCAATTAGTCGAGCAACAACTACGCCGAGGTGAGGTGAAGAGTGTATTTTGCCGAGGTTGGTTGTTGCTCGGCTGAGGTTATTATCGAAGATTTTCCTGCCTTTTTTATGTTAGGGTTGGATCTGATTATTTGCCGAGGTCCGAACTGAGTTGTCCGAAGATGGATGGCGATATCCTTTCGTCAGGAGAATGCCGAGGTCCGAACTGACTTGGATGATTTATCGAAGTCCGGACTGACTTGGACGACGTGTCGAGGTGGATGACCGGGCTGAAGTTGGATGGCATTGTCTTTCGTAGGAGAATACCGAGGTCCGGACTAACTTATCTGAAGTTGGATGGAGACGTCCTGTTATCTGGAGAATTCCGAGGTCCGGACTGACTTGGGCGATTTGCCGAGGTGGGTGACCGGGCTGGAGCTAAAGTGATGATTGCACGATTAGACTGGTACGTCTGTGCGTTTTAGGATATCACGTCATGTGTGCCAGGTGGTTAGTTGACCCTCGAATCGCACGCGTCTACTTCACGTCAAGTCATGGTTAGCCACGTGGGAATTTGAACGGGCAGTTTTTGGGCGCCTATTAGTACTTTAAATAGGCCAGAGATAAAGAAATCTGTTCATTTCCTTCATTCTCATCAATTTTAGCTTCAGAGAGAATTTTTCAAATCGGATGAGCCTTTGATCATCTTTCAGAACTTTGCGAAGTTGAAGCAAACTCACACTTTAAAAAAGTAAGTATGTCTTCCTCATCTTCTTCTACGTCTCTCCGGTAGAGATTTCTGGATCTACCCGATCATCTTCTTCCGTTGATAGTGAGGTTGAGATTAGGGATTATATCTGTTATACCCTGTCGGGTAGGTCCAGGGGTATTAGTGTTAGGGTTCCGATGATACCACCTGTCTGGGATAGGTATAAGATCAGGGACGCTAGTTCGTCTTTGACCGCCGCTGATATGTGTACGATAGGATCGAAATTTCATATTCCGGCGGAGCATGGTGGTGCCTACCGCAATCCGGGGATAGAGCGATGGCCCATCCGGAGGGATTTATAACCGTTTATAGTGATGCTTTGAAAGCCGGCCTTAGGTTTCCCTTGGCTCCTATTTTTTTGAACATCTAAGAATATTACCAGATTCCTATATGCCAGTTGACCTCGAACTCCATTAGGTCGGTGGTAGGGCTAGGACTCGCTTGCTATGGCATCGGTGAGAAGCTTTCCTTTGAAGTTTTGATGTGTTTTTTTAGCATCAAGAGTATAGGAGGTGTGTATTACTTATCACCTCGGCAAGCATTTAAGGTGATTGCCCCCTCGAAGGTGTCCCAATGGCAAACAAAGTTCTTCTTTTTGCGGGATGAGGGGCAACCAAGGTATGAGTGGGGCATAGGTAAGATGAGGGATGTGAAGTGCAAAGCCCTGGGTGGTATGGAGGATGAACTGAATATGTTGGGTGAAATATCCTGTAACTATACTGAGGACGATCTGTTTGATGCCGGGCTGAGCACATATAGATCGGAAGCTTCTGGATCTGGGTCAGATCGGGGTGAGGGCACCTCTTATATTTCTGATGTCTTTGTGCTAATCAAATCCTCTTCTTATTGTGTAGTGAAGCTTGATGCACGCAAAAAGGCGAAGGTGGCGGCTTCGTCACCTCCAGCACGGTCGCTGAGCCCGAGGCCAAAATCAAAGAAGGCGAGGTTGACTGAGCCGAGCAATGCACCCGAAGTGGTGGCCGACCTCAGCCAGTTGGTGATGGCACCTCAACCGAGGTCAGGTCCGACCTCGTCTGGAGATACCCATACTCGGATTACGTACGAGGTGTCGGCTCCAAGCTCCCCTATATCCTTTCCACAGGTATAGGTTTATTTCATATTCGTTGTTATCTCCTTCTACGATGTGTTTCTGACGGTGTGATTTTCAGGATGCGACTTCGGCGACGAGGGATCTGCACCGGACGGCGGGGGATCTGCACCGGATCGTCGGACTCATTATCGAGGGCGTCTCTCGATATGATACTGTGGAGAGGGAGAAGGCTGCTGCTGAGGCCGCGAGGGCCGATGTTGAGGCCGCAAGGGCCGTTGCTGAGGCCGCCCTGAAGGAGAAGACTCAGGCCTTGGAGGTGGCCCAGGCTGAGGTGAGGAAAGCATGAGGGGAGACGGCGGCGGCTGTGGCGTCGGCCGTGGGCTAGGCGGAGAAGAAGTTCGCCGAAGAGAAGAGTGCTCTGCTGGCGGGGCAAGGGGCGATGCTAAGGGCCTTTGCCAAGAGCTCATTGAATCGAGACCTTCTCCACCGTCTCGGACTGCCACCGCTCGGACACAGGTGATGTCAGGCCATCCGGAGGAGTTGGCGGCGAGATGCCCGACCGATAAGGTCGGGCATGGTTGGGTCGAGGTCGATCCCGAGTGCGCGAGGGACTACGCCGCATAATTGCCGGGCGGGTCCGTCCCTCTGCTGGAGACCTTGGCGGCCTCCACTTCTCTGGCCGGCCGAGGTCGTCTCCCAATGCAGGAGGATGAAGATGCCGATCTTGAGACTCCTTGCAATCTGTTGAACCGAGCGGCTCGAGGATTCCTTCTAAAGGGCGGTGACGATGCCGGGCAGAGCCTACAAGGAAATTCTAGTGAGCCCCGCCACGAGGCTCAGGTCAGTTGACCTTTTGTAATAAGCTTGATTTGCCTGGGTCATTAGGATCCCGAGCTTTGTACAAACTTCCACTTATAAATGATAAATGCATCTTTTTGAAATGAATGTGTTGGTTCTTGCTTTAGCACTCGTTCTCTCAATACATTGGGCTAGATCACGATCTTCTATCCAAATTGAAAGAGGTCAGGAGTGCCCTTGCTGAGAAGGATGAAGAAGTAATGTTCTGGAGAAGCCGTTCTGCCGAGCTGAATCAAACTTTGCATAACATGAATAGCAGAGTTGCTGAGGTCGGTAGCACAGTGTTGCTAGTCGGACTGAAAAAGTAGCTTCAGGTGTCAAAACGCGAGATGGCTCGTCTTCAGGCAGAAAATGAAGCCTTAAAGCTAAAGATTATCAAACTCGAGGTCCGAAGGTGGATGTTTACGCGATGGCCTTCAGGGCATTGATACAAAGTGAAGAGCGACTTGAACCGCTCAAGAGAAGTTAGCGGATCATCAAGAACATCTTGAGTATGGGCGGTGATCCACCGATCCGTGGTATTACCATATCCGAGGTCGATGGCGAGCTCAACTATTGTTAGCCGAGGGCATGGTATTGAGGGACAAGGAGGGCCCCAATAGCAAGAGTTTTAAAGATTGCCTCGAAGAGCTGGTCAAATGCCTCCAGCTTTATGAGGTCGTTCGCAAGCGACGTATGCCCGAGCCACGCAGTCGGGATCCAGCCGATGTGAGGATTGAAGAAGTTGAAGTGGGTGGCGGCTATCTTGACCACGCCGAGGTCGTACGATTGATGGGTTCAGATATGATAGCAAGGTCATCTCGTGGTCGGGCCCCATCGTCGAGAGTTCGTGAGGAAGGATGTCGGGTCGGGCGGTCGTAGCCTGGCGGGATGGCGAGATCAAGGCGGGAGTTGACCTCGCCCAAGAGTATCCACTTGGTCGAGAACACATCTGCGGCCGTTCAAAGAGCCTCTCGAGTAGGTCGTGGACGCCGATCTCGTCGATTGGGTGGAAGGCACCGAGTTCATCCGGTATTCACCGCCGACCCGGGATTTTGTTTCGAATCGGTGTAGCTTTAGCGAGTCTTGGCGAGTGTTGCTCAAAACCCGAGTAACATGTATATAACTTAGAACTTGGTTTTAGTCGTAAATGTATTTAGACTTGTGCAAAGTGTACTTGGTTTTGTCATATTTAGACTTTGTATCAAGTGTACTTGGTTTGTCATAAATGTATTTAGACTTTGTACCGAAGTGTATATCTTCCCAATAGAGAGGTATGACTTGTACGAGATCCGATTTGGACGTCGTTTGCACGTAGATGTTCAAATTAATGAGTAATCTGTATGTGCTTTTACGTAGATATTTCAAATTAATGAGTAATCTGTATGTGCTTGCCTTGTTTGTCGAGAAATATTGATAGGGGTGGTCCCCTGGATCCGATTTGGACGTCGTTGGCACGTAGATGTTTCAAATTAATGAGTAATCTGTATGGGTTTGCCTTGTTTGTCGAGAAATATCGAGAGGGGTGGTCCCCTGACGCGCGCTTAGTTTTAGTACCCTACTTTGTAGGTTTTCATCTTCGCAAGGGCGTCCCCTTTTGAAGGTAATTTGTGCTTCGTCTGATGTGAGAATGGATTTTCACATAGGCATAAGATGGGACGAAGTAATCCACCCATAATATAAAAATAAAATAGATGTTTTATTGATAAGTAAATAACATCGTGCCTCTTAATAAATGGAAAGAGGGCTAACATAATGCCGACGTGAAATAAAAACTATGTGAAATACCTCCTCAGGTGAGTAATATGCCAGGTTCGGGGGATAAGTGCACCGGATAGGTAAGCAAGCTTATAGGCCCTTTGTCGAGGTCCTCGTGGATGCGGTATGGGCCTTCCCATGTTAGCTCCAACTTGTTAAGGCGCTCGGCTTTACTAGCTTCGTTGTTCCGTAGGACGAGGTCGCCCACGTGGAGTTTGGAGGCTTTCACCCTCCTGTTGTAGTACTTTGCTACTTGGCATTTGTACTTGGCTTCATTGATGAAAGCGAGTTCACGTTTTCCTCTAGAGCATCGAGATTGGCTCGTAGGTTCTCCTCGTTGTCATGCTCGGCAAAGTTGAGAGTTCTTGGGCTTGGGGCACCGATCTCAGCTGGTATAACAGCCTCGGAACCATAGACCAGGCTGAAGGGTGTTTCACCGTGGGAAGTCCGAGGACTTGAGGGAGATTTTCAACCCAATCCCCTTTAGCTCGATCTAGCCTCTTTTTCAATCCTTGTACGATCGTACGATTTGTCACTTCGGTCTGACCGTTCGCCTGTGGGTGTGCAACCGAGGTGAACTGTTGCTTGATCTGGAGCTCTTCACACCATTCTTTGAAATTTTTGTCGATGAATTGGGTGCCGTTGTCCGAGATCAAGACATGTGGTATCCAAGAAGCAACTATATTCTTCCAAACAAAGTTCTGAATCCTTTTGCTTGTGAGGTTTGAAAGAGGCTCAGCTTCGACCCACTTGGTGAAGTAGTCTATGGCTACAACCAAATACCGAAGCTATCTCGGTGCTCGATCGAAGGGACCAACGATGTCGATTTCCCACTACATAAAAGGCCATGGACTTTGTAGGCTACTGAGGTCGGTTTGAGGTAGCTTTTTGGCTGTGGCATGAATTTGACACTTCGGGCACTTCTTGACGAGCTCGGCCGAATCTAGGATGAGGGTGGGCCAATAATATCCTGACCTCAGCGTTTTCTTTGAAAGAGCTCGTGACCCGATGTGGCTTCCACAAAATCCCATGTGAATCTCTCTAAGTACATAGTCCGCCTCTTCTGGCCCCAGACATCTCAGGAGGGGTTGGAGGTAGGATTTCCTATAGAGAGTTCCTTCATGAATAAGGTATTTTTGGGACTTGATCATTATTTTTTTGGCTTCAATGCGATCCTGCGGTACCACGCCCTCTTCCAGGTATGCCCTTATAGGAGTCATCCAGTTCGGTTCGATCTCCATGATGATGCCGACGTGTGGCTCCTCTATTCTTCTGGATTGAACTTCCTCCACTGGTGGATTGGTTGATGACGAGGCTAATTCTGTCGAGGATGTCAGCTCGGCTATTCTCCCCTCGTGGGATTCGGTGAATTGTGAAATACGAAGCAGTCAAGATTTTTAGCTTTAGTCAAGTTATTGCTTCATCCTATCCTCTTTGGCCTCGTATTTTCCTAAGACCTGGTTTACCACCACCTGAGAATCTCCAAAGATCTGGATTTTTTTCACTTTCAATTCTTTTGCGAGACGGAGTCCTGAGATCAGTGCTTCATATTCCACCTCGTTGTTTGTGGTCGGGAAGGAGAACCGAAGTGCATAGGTTACTTCTTGTTTTTCCGAGCCGAGAAGCAAGATGCATGCCCCGCTACCTGTTCTGCATGAGGCTCCGTCCACGTACATTTGCCAACAGCCATTAGGTAGGTTGAGGACAGGTTCCTCCGTTGTAAGGGCGGAGGTCGGAGTGACCTCGCTGGTAGGATTGACCTCGGTAAACTTGGCTTCTACCAAGAAATCGCCGAGCTTGCCCTTTATGGCGGTCGGGGGTATAAGATGTCATGCTCACGAGCTCCAATGCCCACTTAGCGATACGTCCCGACGACTCGGGTTTTGATGAGATGGGATTTGTATCTTGAAAGCGGTTTG
Organism: Salvia rosmarinus; assembly: GCA_036937905.1. Classification (NCBI taxonomy): domain Eukaryota; kingdom Viridiplantae; phylum Streptophyta; class Magnoliopsida; order Lamiales; family Lamiaceae; genus Salvia; species Salvia rosmarinus. The sequence goes on along the minus strand of CM072822.1, from coordinate 18,939,467 downwards.
GTTGAGCTTGTATACAATGTTTCGTTACCACTATTACAATCTCCTATCCGAATTGAATACTTGATTGCATATATCATGTCCCCTTATCTCATATATAAGTTAGATCATACGGTGTGTGAAGATCACGAAGTCGTATGATTGGTCGAAACAATGAGATATAAAAGTTTCACACCGAGACAACTTGAGGACGAGTTGTCGGTATAAATTGCAGATAGATAAGAAATGACTTGACTTAGTTACTTGTCTATCTGATGCGTCTCGACGTATTGAAGGATCACAATGAGATGTGTTCTTCTATCGACCATCGTGAAGAACCAAGATCTCGGTGACTTACGATGATCTAAACCTCGATATAGGTATTAGGTGAGTATGAGTTCTTGACCATCACTTTGACTTGTTATGGGTGAGGGTTATATGTTCTAACCAAGATTCTCCGCATCTTGGGTGGTGGCGATCTTGTATGTCACGCTAGTTATCTGTCGAGTCACCGTATCCGTTTAGGATGATGGCGTCCCTTAAGGAGCTCAAAGGTTTATTGTACTAAACCCTGCGGGTTGAGTTAGCTCAAGTACAATAATAAGGTTGAGTGGTACTACTTAAGAATGAAGTTATTAATTATTTTAGCGATCGAATGCTATAAATAATTAATGGACGTTCGATATCTTAAATCGAGGATTCGTAATGTCTAAGTGCAAAGCCCGACTCGCCTTCGGTAATAAAGGGTAAGTCGACATTTATTCTCTAGTGGCATGAATGAATGTTTATAAATTAATTTATGTTACGGGCTAAACATAAGATAATTAATTTATTTGAGGCCCATCTTTATTCCTTGCATTTGATCCTCAGGTGGCCCATTCGGGCCCGTTAGCTCGAAAAATCGGCGCCCATAGGTCTCTCTAAGGATATATTTTATTCTCTTTATCCTATAAGGATATTATTATATTTATGGGATATGCATGGATCATTTCCTTATGGGATTATGGTAATGCATTATAAATATAAGGTAAGAGATAAAGTCTAGGTTAATCCTCAATTTCACAAGCAAAATTTTCGTCCATCACATAGTTCTTGTGAGAGTTTTCGAAAATATCATAGAGAGCATTGGGTGATTTTCCGAAGCATTCTCCATAGATCGTCCTCACTCGACGTTGGAGATTGGGCAACCGGGATACAGTCCAGAAGATCAGAGCACGAGTCTCGATCCGTTCATTCCGTTCGACCCCGACAGATCCAAAGGTAAACACGAGAAAACCCCTACGTGTTGCAATTAATTAAATAGACGCTTGCTAGGAATATAATCAATGTATGGTGAATTAAATATCCAAGATAGATCCTCGGGCGAGGCTAAACCTAGGTTTCCCTACATTGGTATCGAGCACAGGATCGATATCTTGGCTCTGTTGGATTAATTCACGTTTGATTATTACGTGCGCATTAATTAATTGTGGATCCGCTGCTCATCGTGGCTCGTTTTGTTTTTGTTGGGTTTTGTTTTCACCACGAGAAAATCCGTGGTTAGATTAGATTTTTCACCGCAAATCTTATCCGTAAAAGAAAACGAAGCAAAAGCACGAAGAACCGGCGACGAAGGACATTGAGAAACCGGCGCGCACAGCGGGAGGGCATGCGGGCAACGCACGCGAGGCGTGCTCGGCGCTCGCAGCACGCCCTCGGCTGCTGCGTGCGTTTCGCGAAATCGGCGGCGTGCTGGCGCGTTCGGGCGGGCGAGGCGGTGGGCGCGCATGGCTCGGCGGCCGGCGGTGCGGGCACGCAGCGCTGCGCGCGCCAGGCACCGCCGGCGCCGGCGTCTTGCGCGGCGATCACGGCGAATCGGCGCCGAGAAACCTCAACGAGGTCTCGGCGGTGCGTGCGGCGCCACGCGCGCCAGCGCGCGCGCGCGCGGCGTTCTCGGCGGCGCTTCGGCCATGGAGTGCGCGTTGCACGCGAAACCTCGTAGCGGTGCGGCGGACACGGGCGACACAGCGCGCATTTCGGCGGTCTCGCAGCGCTCACGCGATCGCGAGTGGCACGCGAGACAGCGCGATGGCGCTGGCGGCGCGAGCGGCAAAGACGCGTGATTATGCGCAGCGCCGCGGGATCGTGCGGCGAGTGCGAGTTTCACGACGGAAACCTCAACGCCCGGATTTCGGCACCTCGGTAGCACGTTTCTCGGCGGATCGGCTGGGCGACTAGCGCGCGATTCGCGCGCAGGTTTCGGCGATGCCGACACTGGCGCAGATGACTCGGCGGTTGCTCGGCGGTAGCGGCGTGCGGCGTCTTCGGCGGCTCTCGATTGCGACGAGGAAACCTCGGCGAGGTCTCGGCGGCTGGGCGATGCGGGCGTGCGATTTTGGCGGGTGCCCGGCGGCGCTTCGGCGGCGATCTTTGCTCGACGATGTTCGGCGGGCGCGGGTGAGCTCGATAGGCCACGGTCGTCCATGCGACCATGAGGCAGCCAGCGAGGCGAGCACGCCAGGTCTTGCTGGCGGAAGAGCGGGCGGTCTTTGGCGCGCGTGATGGTCGTGCCTAGCGCACGCCGGCCCGTCTTGGGCCGACCGACCCAAACCCGGCCCGAACCAAATTTTTCGACCCGAACTCGTTTTTTTCGGCCCGATTCCAGATTTTAGGCCCGATCCGGCCCGTTCCACCGATCTGTCCCAAATCCAGTTTTGTCGAATTCGGTCCGTGCCCGTGCACGCGAGGCCCGTTTTCGAAGTTTAATTCTGTACTTTGCAATTCTATGTAATAGATTAGGCAAGAAAGTGCAGGTTCCACGAGTGGGCCACGATGAACGTTTTTATTTTATTTTTATCGTTCATTGCATGTCGTGGATGTTTAAATTATCGATAGCATGCTATGTATGTTTAAATTACGTTGACAAACCTTTAAGTGTTTTACGTGTTTAAGTGCGCATAGTAAGCATGCTAGGTTTATCGCGTTTTCAAGCATATTTTAGAATTACTGCGAGCATGTTTTACATGTTGAGTTCTATGACAAGCATGCTAGGATTACGTGATCTGCATGGACAAACCTTTTGAATAAAAAGACTAAGCAAGTAACCCGACATATTAATTTTTAATTAAAATGTCAAGACCTCCACCTTTAATCTCTAAACAAAGTGATACGCACGTGAGTAAACGCCCACACGCGGCTTGCTTGCATTGTTTATCATAAGTTTGTTAGATGAGATTTCTAAATAAAACATTTTAAATCTATTGAGAAGTGGGAGTTTCATGTAAACGCCCACACGCGTGGCTTCGTATGTGCGATTTTCATAAGTTCTCTAGAGATAGATATAAAATGAGATAACAAAGAATATGAATTAGAAGCGGTATGGTCCGGTGAGTATGCCAATTCTAAGAATTCATTTCTATTTGTTAAAAATGTGGTCATTGCTAGACATCACCTCGAGTACAACTTCCTACGAAGTCCCTTCTTGCGATAGTGATGTGGTCAGTGAGGTCCAATCGTTAATTTCATTTGTCATAAGGTTAAGTTGACATGGATTGAAATTAAACGACTAAAAGGTATATTTTAGTGCAGTCGGGGGTTCATGTGTAAACCTCCACACGCGTGGCTTGTATGTGGGATTCCTTGGGCGATTGGAGGTTTCATTAATATTGTTTTATCAAAGGTTACAATATTATTGTTACGAATTATGTCAATCGTATGCTTATGTGTTTTACATTATCGTTTCGGATATGTCTCTTACACGATTATCAATATGCTCGCACAAAATCCGTTATCGGTCCAAATTTTATTGAGTGGAAGCGAAACATGGAATATGTTCTTATCGTTGAAGAACACATGTTTGTTCTCACTACTCCTAAACCCGATGCCCTCATCGACGATCGACTAATGAACAGAGAGTCAAGCGAGACTTTGGAATAAGTCAAACAATATGGCTAAATGCTATATGATGACTACTATGTCCAAAGGCTTGCATTGCAAACATCGATCGATGGTAGACGCGACGATATTTGGTCAAGCTCGAGAGTAAGTTTGGGCGATCGGATCGGACATTCGCTTCCACACAATGAGAGAAATCTTGGCGTGTAAGATGGAAGAAGGAAGTTCGGTCCATGAACATGTCTCCACACGACTCATCTCATGGATAGTCTTGATCGGTTGGGAGGAGGTATTGACGGCGACCAAGGTCGATATCATCCTCAATACCCGCCCAAGTCTTTTGAGAACTTTCGTGAATGCGATCATGAGCAAGACCGAGTTTACACTTAGTCGGTTGCTTAATGATCTCGTTCTTTGCGGAAGGAGTTATGGGAAAAGGAGCACATGCTCTTGCTACCACATCTAAGGGCCCAAAATTTTCATTGCAAAATGGAAAAGAAAAGGGTACCAAAGGTGGAAGAAGCGAGGCAAATAGTGGGAGTAATGGAACAAGAGCGTGGTTGCCAGGAGGCTTAAAGAAGCAAAGGAGAAGGCAAGTGCTTCAAGTCTTGTAAGACCGGGCATTAGAGGCCAAGTGCCCTATGCTCGAAGGCTCAAGTGCTGCTTTGCTTTAATAACGAAACATGTTTAGCGACTTGTTCGCCCATTATTGGGTAGTAGATACTGGTATGCCGATCATGTTTGTTACACCTGCGGGGTTCCCGCAGACAAGGGAGTCGTTTGATGGCGAGATAACGATCTCCATGGGCAACGCGCGAAGTCGAGGCCGTTGCGGTTGGAGATGTTACTTTATGTTTGAGAAGCAGTTTTAGTTTTAAAGGCGTTTATATGTGTCGATTTTCAGTGAACCTTGTTTCATTTGAAAATTATTGGATATTCTGTTATTTTTTATAGTGGTGTTTCTATCATAAGAAATGACGAAGTTATCTCGTGTTGGCACTTTATATAATTAACTTTATACTATTTACGCAAAACATAATACCTATAACTATGTTGCATCTTCATCAAACCCTAAGAGAAAGTTTTCTTCAAAGATGACACCACATATCTCGGCGTCTTAGATTAGGTCACATCAATCTAAATAGGATCCAGGACGGCTAAGAATGGGCGTTGGGTAATCTCGCAGCTACTCCATTCCCGATCTGCGAATCTGTATAGAAGGTAAGATGTCGACCGGACCCTTCAAAGCGAAGGGTTATAGAGCTAAAGAAATGTTGGAGCTAGTCCATTCGACTGTGTGGACCAATGTCCACAAGCTCGTGGAGAATGCAGTATTTTGTCACTTTCATTGACGATTACTCAAGATGCGGATCGTATACCGCTTCACCGCAAGTCCGAATGCTTTGAGAAATTCAAAGGGTTTAAGGCGGAAGTGGAGCGAAGCTTGGTAAAGTATCAAGTCACTGTGATCGATCGCGGTGGTGAATACCTCGATGCAATTTATGGACTATCTAGTGAAGTGTGGGATTACCTCAACAAGACTTCACCGGGCACACCACACAAAATGGTGTGTCGAGGCGAAGAATAGGACTCTTTTAGAAATGGTTAGATCAATGATGAGCTATGCGGCATTGCCTATTTAGATTACGGGGTATGCCTTAGAAGCAATGACATACTTGCTAAATCTAGTACCTTCAAGTCGTCGAAAGACCCTTCGAGTTGTGGTTTGGGTGCAAGCCTAGTTTAAGCCACATAAGGATATGGGGCGATCCGGCATGTCTTTGAACAAGAAGGCGACAAGTTGGAGGCTAGATCGATGCAAGGTCGTTTATTGGCTATCTAGAGGAACGAAGGTGGTTTATTCTATAGTCCTAAGGATCGGAAGGTCATTATTAGCACTAATGCCCGATTCTTAGAAGAGGACTACATGAAAATCATAAATCCAAAGTTGAAATCATTCTTCAAGAATTAGAAGATGATCATATTCCACCACCGATTAGGCGAAAGGTGCGAGATGTCGAGTCTAGTGGGAGGATCGACACGGATACTTGAAGAAATTGAAGTGGGTCGAGTTCCACCGAGATACCGACCGTATGTGGTACCTACCCGGCAAGTTGTGCAAGATAGAGAACCACAAGTTTACAGACCCACCGTTGCCATTGTGCTGTGGCGCCTGCGTCGTAGTGGGAGGGTTATTCGTCAACCCGAGCGATTTACATCGTGGGTGAATCTTGGTTTAGTCCTAAAACGAGCGAGCAATAATCGACCCATGGACATTCAATGAGGCTGATACAAGACAAAGATGTCAGCGGTAATATGGTATTTCTTGCACTTTACGTAGATGACATTCTTCTATTTGGCGACAATGTGAAGTTGTTATCAGACGTAAAGAGTTGGTAATCCGATCAGTTTCAAATGAAAGACTAAGGAGATGCAGCGTACATTCTTGGGATCAAGGTTTACCGAGATCGCAAGAGGAAAATGTTGAGCTTATCTCAGGCGTCTTACATTGATACTGTGATTACTCGTTTTAGTATGCAGACCGCCTAGAAAGGATTGCTACCTTTCAGACATGGCGTTCCTTTATCTAAAGGCGATCACTGTGTTCGCAAAGAAGATAGAGGAAATGAGACAAGTTCCCTACGTTTCCGCCGTAGGAAGTCTCATGTATGCAATGCTATGCACGCGGCTCGATATCTGCTGTGCAGTAGGCATAGTAGCTAGATATCAGTCTAACCCTGGACAAGCACATTGGACTGCAGTAAAGCATATACTCAAGTATCTGAAAAGGACTCGAGATTATAGGCTAGTTTACCATGCAGATAGTCTAATGTCTTTGGGTTATTCAAACTCGGATTTCAAAGCTGACCGTGATAAGAATAAGTCTACCTCAGACTATGTGTTTACCTTATGAGGTGGAGCCGTATCCTGGCGGAGTGCAAAGCAGCGATGCATTGCGGACTCTACCATGGAAGCCGAACATGTAGCCGCTTCGAAGGCTACTAAGGAGGCGGTATGGTTCAAGAACTACCTCAAGGATCTAGATGTGGTATCTGGTTTGCCCAAGAGTATCATAGTTTCTTGTGATAACTCGGTGCGATGTGCAAACTCGAAGGAACCACGGACCCACAAGGCGACCAAACACATAGAGAGAAAGTACCATGTCATACGAGAAATCGTTGAGCGATGGGACGTCTTGATTACAAAGATTGATACGACGGATAACCTAGCGGATCCATTCACTAAAGCCCGCGTAATAAGTCTACGTCGGGATGTTAGAGGGCTTGAATTGCTAGATGGCACCCACTTAGAAAGGAAACTTTTGTATAAGTGGGAGAAGCAAAGTGATGGTTGTGTGTAATAGCTAGTAGAGACACATTGTATACTAAAAGTTTGCTTTAGTATAAGTGGGAGATTGTTGGATTTGTATACTGAAAGCAGTTTGGTTGAGCTTGTATACAATGTTTCCTGTTACCACTATTACAATCTCCTATCTGAATTGAATACTTGATTGTATATATCTGTGTCCCTTATCTCATATATAAGTTAGATCATACGATTGTGTAGAAGATCACGTAAGTCTCGTATGATTGGTCAAGCTTAATGAGATATAAAAGTTTCACAATGAGACAACTTGAGGACGAGTTGTCGGTATAAGTGCGCATATAGATAAGAAGTGACTTGACTTAGTTGCTTGTCTATGCTGGTACGTCTCTGACGTATTGAAGGATCACAGTGAGATGTGTTCTTCTATCTGACCGTCGTGAAGAACCAAGATCTCGGTGACTTACGATGATCTAAACCTCGATAAGGTATTAGGTGAGTATGAGTTGCTGACCATCACTTTGACTTGTTATGGGTGAGGGTTATATGTTCTAACCCAAGATTCTCCGCATCTTGGGTGGTGGCAGTGCTTGTATGTCACGCTAGTTATCTGTATCGAGTCACCGTATCCGTTTAGGATGATGACGTCCCTTAAGGAGCTCAAAGGTTTATTGTACTAAACCCCGCAGTTGAGTTAGCTCAAGTACAATAATAAGGTTGAGTGGTACTACTTAAGAATGAAGTTATTAATTATTTTAAGCGATCGAATGCTATAAATAATTAATGGACGCTCGATATCTTAAATACGGGATTCGTAATGTCTAAGTGCAAAGCCCAACTCACCTTCGGTAATAAAGGGTAAGTCAAGATTTATTCTCTAGTGGCATGAATGAATGTTTATAAATTAATTTATGTTCGGGCTAAACATAAGATAATTAATTTATTTGAGGCCCATCTTTATTCCTTGCATTTGATCCTGGTGGCCCGTCCAGGCCGTTGGCTCAAGAAAATCGGCCCCATAGGTCTCTAAGGATAGATTTTATTCTTTTATCCTATAAGGATATTATTATATTTATGGGATATGCATGGATCCTTTCCTTATGGGATTATGGTAATGCATTATAAATATAAGGTAAGAGATAAAGTCTAGGTTAATCCTCAATTTCACAAGCAAAATTTTCGTCCATCACATAGTTCTTGTGAGAGTTTTGAAAATATCATAGAGAGCATTGGGTGATTTTCCAAGCATTCTCCATAGATCGTCCTCACTCGACGTTGGAGATTGGGCAACCGGATACGATCCGAAGATCGAGCACGAGTCTCGATCCGCTCATTCCGTTCGACCGACGGATCCAAAGGTAAACACGAGAAACCCTACGTGTTGTAATTAATTAAATAGACTTGCTAGGAATATAATCAATGTATGGTGAATTAAATATCCAAGATAGATCCTCGGGGCGAGGGCTAAACCTAAGTTTTCCCTACAAAGACTTGCCTCAGAGGTAAGTCAGTTAGTACCTGGATGGAATGGGCTTAAAAATAAGGCCGGAGATGTCGCTTGGCGTTCACCAGTGCCAACGCTATTTTTTCGAAGCTGGTGTACCTAGTCTCCGGTCCTTTGAGAGCTCGGCTGATGAAGTAAATAGGAAGTTATCGTCCGAGCTCATCTCGCACCAATACCGCGCTGATGGCCTCATCCGAGGTGGCTAGATATAAGGAAAGGAGTTCGCTCTCCTTTGGGCGACAGACAAGGTGGTCGGCGAGGTACCTTTAGTTGTGTAAAGGCGGTATGGTGTTCTTCCTCCCAAGCGAAATCGGGCTCTCCTCAAGATTTTGAAGAAAGTGAGTTGTTTCTCCGCAGGCCGGGATAGGAACCTACTGAGGGCGGCTAAGCAGCCGGTGAGTTTGTGGATTTCATGAACTGTTTTTGGTACTTGCATGTCAAGTATCGTCTTCACTTTGGTGAGATTAGCTTTCCCTTCTTGAGAAACCCAGCATCCCAAGAATTTTCCCGTTTTTACCATGAACGTGCACTTTTGAGGGTTGAGCTTAAGGTTGACCGACCTGAGGAGCTGGAGGATAGTTCTGAGATCCTCGGCGCAACTTTCCATCTTTTTGCTTTTGACCACGATGTCGTCAACGTAGACCTCGACGATCTTTCCTATGTGGTCTTTGAATATTGCGTCCACCATTCGTTGGTAGGTAGCTCCGGCGTTTTTCAATCCAAAAGGCATTTTTCGGTATGCAAAGACACCGAAGTCAGTGATGAATGCCGTTTTTGGAGCATCTTCCTTGCTCATCAAGACTTGGTGGTATCCCTTATATAGATCCAGGAAACTGAAGATCTCATGGCCCACCAATGCCTCCACCTTCTTATCAATATCGGGGAGGGGGTAACAGTCCTTTGGGCAGTGTTTATTCAGGTCGGTATAGTCGACACACATGCGCCACCCTCTCGGCTTTCGAACTATGACAGATTAGCCATCCGGGTTGGGTACTTAACCTCGAGCAGGATCTTGGCTTCCGGGTTGGGTCACTTCGTCCTTATCACCTTCTGCGCTCTTCCGCAAACACCATTTTCTTTTGTCGAATCGGCTTGGTGGCCGGATCGATGTTGAGTCGATGAGTGATGAACTCGGGTGGTACTCCCGTCACGTCGAGTGGTGACCACGCGAACACGTCCCTGTATTCCCTCAGAAGTTGCATGACATGTTGTCGAATGTCGGTGGGACCACAGGTGCCGACCACGATGACCTTGGAGGATCATCGTCATATAATTGGAGGTCGTCGGTCGGATCATTCGGGTGACAACTTCGAGGAGGTTACAGAATTGCTAGGCACGAGGTAAGGCCTCATCTTGGTGAGATCCTCGGGCATTCTTTCCTTGCCGCTGATCACCTGGATACTCAATACTCCACCGGGTGGGTATCTTGATGGTGAGGTGGTAGACCGAGCAGACGGCCTTGGTGGAATAGAGCCAATCTCTTACGAGGATGATGTTATACGGAGAGGGAGCCTTGACAAGGAAGAATTGAATGACTTTGGTGACCGACCTGGGAGCACGTCCTATAGTGACCGGAAGGGTGATGATGCCTTCTGGTTGTATTGCCTCCTGAGTGAAGCTCCGTAGTTTAGATGGTGCTGGATGAATTTGAATCCCTCCGACCTCTAGTTTGTCTAAACAACTTTGAAACATGATGCTGACAAAGGCGCCGATGTCGATGTAGACCCGGTGGACGTTTTTATTACCCACCACTGCTTGTATGGTAATAGCATCTTGATGGGGCATGATCTTGGGTACCGGGTCGTCGTTGGAAAACACGATGCTCTCATCGTCCCGAAGTCGTTTGTTTTTTGGCTCCTCGGGGATCGGTCTCCGAGCTTCGGTTTTCATTGACGATCTCGTCGTACCTATAGGTAGTCCGGTGATGGCGTAGACTTGCTCCATCGTGTTGGGTGAGCTGTCGTCCTCGTCATCGTCGGGGTGCGTCATCTTTGAGGTCGGCCCACAATTGTTTTCACCTCCGTTCTTTCCTCTGCGCTTCTTGTTTCCGTCTCGCCGTGTGGTGCGGTCGAGGTATTTCTTAAGCACCTTTTTTAATGAGCTTGTCTATTTTCGAGCTCGGACTGCAATCGTCGGTATTGTGACCATACCCACGGTGGTAGTCGTAATATTTGTCCTTCGACTTTTCTTGGATCCTCCTTTCATGGGAGGTGGTTTTGGGAAGAGCACGGTGTGGAGTTCGAATATCTCCGCCTTGACTTGAGCAGATTATGCATGTTGTTGCGGTTTGGCCGAGGTCCCATCCGGACTCCATTGGGCCTTTTTGATTCTATCGAAGGCACTTGACGATCGGTGCCCTTCCCGATCATCCGACTCTTCTTCTCGGTTTCTGCTCGTCCCATGTCTCTCTTTTACGATCCGACTCGTCCACTTTGACGTAGTTATCCACCAAGGTCCGTAGGCTACCGCCGTCTTCGTTTCTCCGGTGATTTCTTTGTTTAGTCGCGCCGTCGGATCCCATTTTGAATCGTTGATGATGTAGAGATCGTTGCTCTCATCGATCTTGAGGATTCTTTGATGAACCTCGAGACGAAGTTTGACATCGTCTTGTCTCGCCTCCCCTGGCGGATGGTGAGTAGGTCGGATGAAGGTTCTTTGAGGTGGCGTCTTTGATAGTAGCGCCACTGAATCGATCCATGAGATCTCCGGCTATGTATGCTGTTACGGCGGTGAGGTGAACCAACGACGGGCGTTGGAGACCAAAGACTCGGCAAGATCTTGCACATGTGAAAATCTTCCATTCCCGATTTGCCATGTTTGTAGTATAGGCAAAAGGAAATCGAGGATCTCCCGCACCGTCATAGGCGGCGATGTTGGGTGCTCGATATCGTTGCGGTAGGGTGTATCCGTGATTTTCACGGAGAAAGGGAGATGATCCGTCCATGCGGTCGAATCCCGGAGTTCATTGCCATCCTCTCGGGAGGGTGGGAGACCGATAGCGGCGCCTATCGCCTCTCCGTGAGGATCGACTCGCCTCCTCTTCGGTCCCGTTCAGCCACGTGGACGTGTCGAGGTGAACGACTTCGGCAGTTGTATCGAGGTGATCGACTTCGCGAATGGTGCCGGGGTGAATGATTATGGGCGGCCCGCCAGGTGATCGACTTCGGACGACGTGCCGAGGTGATCGTTCTCGGACATCATACCGAGGTGATCGTTCTCGGACATCATACCGAGGTGATCGTTCTTGGCTATCTCACCGAGGTGAATGTCCTTGGTTATTTCGGAGAGGTGAGCGACCCCGGGCGCCCGTGACTACCAGTCCGAGCGTTCTTGAGGTTCCCTCTCCGTTCCCCCGTTGGCTCAGAAAGTTTTGAAATTGGCCAATATTGGCATTGAGGAATTCAGACACGGCTCTGCCAAGGACCTCATGAGATTGGTGAATCGCTTGTTCACCGGTGTTGAGGTTGGCTTCCTCTCTCTAGTGGGGCGGCGGTCCTGAGGGTGTATAGGTGGGTCCTCTATGTAACCCTCAGGTGTGTTGTTGCTATCGGCAGCGACGACTTCTTTTTGTTCGATGATTCCCACAGACGGCGCCAATGATAAATCTTGTACGTGAGTTTGTGAAAACGATAAAGAACACAAGAGGTTTTTATGTGGTTCGATCAAGGAAAAGATCTACGTCCACGGAGGTATGATTCCCCAATACTTTCACTATATGCGATTATAATGAATGTATCTAAAAGCTCGAGTATTCAATAGTTGCTAACCCCTCTATCTTCAATCTAACCTCTATTTATACATGTCGTGGATCCTTCAAGATTACCATGGATCCCTTGACTTGTGTGATCCGATCTCTTTGTGTGATCCGATCCCTGAATATCTCCTTCAATATCTCTTCTTAGATTTGATCTTGAATAGGGTTTAGATGTTGGGCTCTGGGCCGAACTGTGTAGACCGTATTGCTAAGGATTTAGATGTTGGGCTCTGGGCGACTGCACTGCGATCAGATTGCTAAGCTAAGCCCGGTTCATGGGCTCGCTATTGGCTTTGGCGGTTAGGTCATATCCCATCAATTACATTAGTTCATATATTTGTTACAGGCTTATACTCATATGCTACTCAAAAGATGGAATTTTAAAAAAATGTTACTGGTGTATATCATTTTAAGGGAGTGTTTATTTTTTATAATTAATATTTGAAAGATTGAGTATTTGATGGATTAAATATATGATAAGATAAATTTTTATCTATCAATCTTTTATTCACTACAAATGATAGTGGATGATTAAAACTGAGATAAATAACTCTCCATTTGTTTAAATGATTATTCCAATCTCATTTATATTGGTTAGATTAAAATCAATGGAAAATAATTCAGTATTAAAACAATCCCAAATTTTGAGATATCTTCAAATGTTAATTCTTAAAAGAAAACATTTAATTAAGTTAGATTAATTCTCTCTATCCAATCTGATCATTTAAAATATATATCCCGTAAGAGTTTAAGTAGACGTAGAACTCTAATTAGTAAATAAAATTATTTTTGTCTCGCTAATGATAAAATGTGTTTTATGTAATTAAAAAATCACAACTTGAACCTAATTGATTTTTTATAAATATGTTTGAATTTGTCATAATTAATTTTTTTTATTAATTATATTTTATAATTTCAGAAAGGGTATGCATTAAAAATTTGTCATCTTTATGAAATCAAAATTCGTGACCAAAAATAATTTGACTCATACATTGACCTCACTACCCTTCCAAAACACAGCAATAAAAATCCACTCACCATTCACTCACTGACTCACTCTCTCTCCCCCTCTAACTAATACCCCTTCCTCCGCCGCTTCCATCTGTTCCACAAAACCTCTCCTCTACGCCGTCTCCTCTCCCGCCTTTTCTCGCCCTTTCGCTGCCGCGGCGGCGTGAAACCCTAACTCTTGCCGATTCTATTCTCCTTTGCACGTACCCCAACCACCTGAAATGGCGGCGGCACCAGCACCGTCCTCGTCCGAAATCGCGAACGAAGGGCCGGTCCTCAATATAATCAACAAGCGCCTCCGCGCGCTGCGCAAGAAGCTCAATCGCATCTCGCAGATGGAGGAGTCTCGCTCTCAGGGAAAAACTCTCAACAAGGAGCAGGAGGAAACCCTCCGGTCCAAACCCTACGTCGTCGCCGGCATTGACGAACTTGAGAAAATCCGCCAGCCGCTCCTGCATGCCGTCGATCAGGAAATTGAACTTGTTCTGGCGAAGAACAGCCAGAAGGCCGATAGCTCGTCCGAGGATATCACGAACGAGGGGGACGCCGCCGAGCCGGAGGGGAAGGCACAGAGCGACGACGCTTCGCTTGTTTCTGATCTGCTAAATCTGCTGTATTTCGGCAGCGTTTTCGATGTACAGACTCTAATGAGGGCGAACGATAACATGCTGACGAGGACGCACGAGAGGAATTGCTGCTTGACGTATGATTACGTTACCGATGATGATGCTGCCGGGGATCCTCTGAAGGAATGGGATTTGGACGTGATTGCGACGGTTGGGGGCTTGTTGATTTCGCGGCCTGTGAATTCGAGCTTGTCGCATAAGGACTCGCTGGAGAAGTGTGTGGAGCATGCGAAGCTATGGCTTGCCAATGCAGACCAATCTATCGAGCCGGGTTCACATATCACTTGTATGAACACTTTGCAATGGTTGATTGTGGACATTTTCTTTTGAATTGTTTGCACTTGTTAATGTTATGCACATCTTCTTTGAGTTGTTAGTATTTGTGCGATTTACATAGTAGATTCTAGTTTTAGTTGAAGTTATATCTTTTTTTATAACTAGTAGTCAATTACTTGCTTATTTAATCTATTTACTGAGTTCAATTGTACCGAGAGATATGTTCCCTTGCATTATGTCAATACGTAGCCGGTCTTTGTGCGTATATGAATTGTAATGCATGATTAACCTAGTTTTGATAGACAGTATTAGTATTATTTGGCTTATTGGTCAAGGTACTATTTTGTTGTTAAGCATTATAGAAGCTAATCTGTCATTTCAAATCATCTTGTATCTTTCTTGGCATTCATATTTGCTTGTTTATCTATCTCTATGGATACTGAATTTAGTGTTATTAGGTACTATGGTGTTTACTCTTGTTGTGGTTCTTGATTATGTTGCTGATACATTGATTGTATCCTGTAATTTGATTTTGTTGCTGATACCTTGATTCTGTCCTGTGATGAGATTTTGCTTTCGATACCTTGGTTATGCCCTGCTACGTGATTTTGTTGCTGATACTTATTTTTATAAGAAACATTTTGAACTATGCAAAATGATGTTCTTGAAGATCCAGTGTAAATATTCACTCACATGAGTTGTTTTAGATGCTGGGTTGAGGGAAAAGTTAAACAAAATTATGGCTTCGGACTACTTTACAACTACACCAGAAATAAAGGCTCCAGTTGAAGTGGCTGCTGCTGCTGCTGGAAATTATACTTTTCAGTTACCACCAGTTCATGGTGCTGTGATTCCTCCAGTCAGCATGCCTGTCCCAGTGGAAGGCTCCGGTAGAGAGTTTCAGCAAGAGGTAAGATCATTTCGAATATATATATATATATATATATATATATATATGTTTATATTGCTCAACCGTACTAGTTTGACAATACAACTGGAATTCATTCCGAATGATGTGGAAATTTTATATGGTGTCATTTGCTGTACGTCATTCTTTGTGCAAGAAAATGTTGGATTTCTTGAGAACTATTAGGTAAGAGGACTCGAAACCCTCAGTATTCTCATGAGGAAGTTTCTATGCTAGTAAATCTTTGAGCATTATGAAATCGATTAAGTTTCTATGTTAGTTTTCTATGGCTGATGCTGCTGAAAGAGTTGCAGAATAGTCCTTCATGATTCCCATCAAAACCAAGTATATGCCTGATGTTCAGAACCTCAAAAGACCTTATATATCAATGAGACTATTAGTGTTTGGTCTGTGGCCAAAACTTACTTAGCAGCCATTTGCTGAATTTATTTTATTTTATTTTATTGTCATGGTAATTTCCTGTTTCTGTATCACTTGAACTCTTAAAATGAATTGACTGATTTAAGACTAGAAGGCTTCAGGGTTCATAAATGTGAGAAAAGTCACTTTTCTCTGAAGTTGGAAATAATATCGAATTTTAATTCATGACATCCTTACACTTTGAGGCTTTGACTGGCTTATATCATATGTTTTTCACATGCAAGAGATCTTGAGTTTCTATCTCCACTGTATGCCAAACACAATATACCACCATAATGTGAGGCTAACCATTGAGGATTGCTAGCGGTCATGTAAGCAGATGCAGAATCATCTAATTTATTGTGCTATAATGGAACTGAAAGATACTTTATGAACATTGATGGGAGTATGGGTAGATATCTTCTTTGAACTTTTAAAAGCTAAGAGGTCAATTTTAATTGTTGCTGGGGGTGGCTGAAGAAAGATACAAATGACGTTCCATCTCCCCCAAAATGGCAAACCTTTAAATAAAGAAGAGTTGTTTCCTCCTTAATAATGTTCCCTAATAATTTGATTCAAGTTTTTTGTAAGCTTTCACTATTGTGTGTCTTCCTTTTCAGAAAGAAAGATTGAATATCTTTATGACTATGGTAGTGAGCACTGAGCAGTGGGTCATTTTCTTGCATTTTTATGGTTATCTAGTTGAATTACATGGTCAATTTCATTATCAAAATGAGCTAATTAGAATTGGATATCTCATTTGAAAATATATCTGTCAGAACTTCTACACTCCCTTCAACACTAGGAAGAACATTTTTAAACTTGTCTCTATATATTATTTTCTATCACTTTTAATGTTCGTTTCCTTTGTATCACAATTATTGAACCTTGTGTCTTTCAGGAAGAACAGTTACCCAATTCCCATGACAATGAAATATATGGTGATGAAGCTGGACAAGTTGAAGAACGTCATCAGGTACTCTCTCTTTTTCCCCCCTTGGTATAAGTATTTGGCTAGCTTAGGTATTGCTCTTGGATTTTCGTTCTCCATTTCATTTCATTTAATATATCTACCTAACTGTTCGATGATGTTAAACCATATTGGACTCAGGGAGGAGTAGAGGTAGAAAATCAATCAGAAGATCAGGCCCAAACAGAGCATGGCATACCTGACGGTGATGCTTATCAAGACTTGACGGATGCTGACATGAAGGAGCAGCATCATGCTCCTCGGAAGCCATATCAGAACTATAGAGGTGGCCGTGTTGGGGGTGGCCGTAGAGGATACAGTAATGGCCGTGGAGGGCGAGGGGGAAGTAGGGGAGGCTACCAAAATGGCCGTAGCCAGTTCTACGATCAGCCCGGTGGTTACCAGCCAAGGAGCAGTTATAACTACCGAGGCCGAGGCGGCAGGGGTATGGGTGGAAACTTCAATTACCAGGGAGAGCCTGGCAATGCTCAAACTGCATCCTGATCTTGTTCTTGGGGTGCCTATTGATTTTCTCACTTTGGGGTAAGTTTTTTAAGTCGTTTACTTATCGATCGAGAACCTTGTGGTAGTAGCATCATGGCAACCTTTGCTCCGTTTTTTCGTAGTTTAAT
Source organism: Salvia rosmarinus (assembly GCA_036937905.1). Classification (NCBI taxonomy): domain Eukaryota; kingdom Viridiplantae; phylum Streptophyta; class Magnoliopsida; order Lamiales; family Lamiaceae; genus Salvia; species Salvia rosmarinus. The sequence goes on along the minus strand of CM072822.1, from coordinate 18,922,194 downwards.
GTTGAAGTACAATGAGGAGTAAATGAAATCTTTTTGAACTTCAAAAACTTGTGCATCACGGTACTCGTTTCGAGCTAGGATTTTCAGGCCGTTTTGCACCTTCTTTGTTTGAGATATCACGATGCCGTTGGTCTTGATCCAGCTGCATTAGCGTTTAGTGAAATTATTATCATGGTTAATGTTATACACATGAATTATGAAATGTTGAATCAGGTGCAGGTGGTAGCAATTGTAGACTAGCTAGCTTTAGTGCTGATGCTCAAGAGTTGATAGGCACCACTGACGAATATAATCTATAAATTGAGAATTGTTAAAATATGCAGTTTTTGGTGCCAATGCATATAAAATATGTATCACGCATCATGCGCTTTATATTTAGCTTTTTAGGGGAATAATGAAATATCTGGTTTCCAACATCTAATTTCAATATCGGTGGTTCTCTCACGAAATAAAAAATTAAAAGGGAGGAATAATGAATTGCTAGTGCAGGACAATCATTCAATCAAAGTATCATTGCGTGCATCTCTATCTTCATTTGAGTGGCTAAACTAAATTCGACTCGTTCGTTATTCTCTTTTTAGTGGAATGATCAAATAGATATTATATTTGGGTGGTTTTTTTTTTTTGCTGACAACGCAAGAGATGATGAAATGGTCTTGATTCATAATTTTCTTCTTGAGGTGCAATCTCACGTTAGATGGTTTGATCCATGAGTTGATTCACATACTTTAATCCACTATATTAAATCCGACTTGGATCCATTGTGATGTATAAATTATAATCAACCATCGATATGAAAATACACCGGCCGAATTTCATGAAACTCAACTCAAGCACATCATTGAGTAATATGTCTTGTGTTTTCTAACGGAGTTGAAACTTATCAAACGATGTGGCACAAAATTTTGTTTTAATTTTATTTAATTACAGTATAAAATTAGCTTAAACTTTAATATGAATACCGAAGTACTTGTAGCTTAATAGATATAGGGTTTCAAGTTTTTACCTTTGTTATAAAACGTGTTCTCTCAAGCATATTCTTTTTCACGCCTAACTGGCTAAGGATGGCACTGAACATGAACCACATCCTTGCTACCAAGGGGAAAACACGAAAGCTGAACTAACTTCAGAAGAATCCAGCTTCCATTATGGGTTCAATTAGAGGTGTTTATTGGAACTGGAATCGGAACCGGCAAACCGTGGTCAACCGTTTTGAACCGTATCCGTTGACCACAGTTCCGGTTACGATTCCGAACCATATCTTACACGGGCCGGTTCCTGTTCCGGTTTCTAACCTTAGGAACCGTGGAACTGACGGTTCCACTTTTTTTTTTAGATTTTTTCATTTTTTTTGTAATGCCTATTTGTAGTATATGTTCAAAATAAATTAATTAAATATATATATTATAAAGAAACACAAGAAATTAGGAAAAAATTACAAAATTTTGAATTTTGGAACCACCTGAACCGGCGGTTCCAGTTCCGAACCGTCAATTTGGGCCAAATTCAAATTTCAAACATCCTCAATTCATTTGTAAATAATCATTCAATCCAACAATTGCAACACACCAATTCATATTCTCTATATCTCTATTTCTCTTAATTATAATACTAGCATGTAATCCGTCGAAATTTGACGAAAAATTACATTACGTTATATCTATGGTTATAAGAAATAAAATATTTACGTATAAAATACATACTAATTATTAAAACCCATATAATAATATCCAAATATTATAAAGTAAACATTAATAGTACGTAATATTAAAAAAATCGAGCACCAAAAATTGTGAAAATATTAAAAATGGTAAAAATAACTACACACTTAAAATATGATGAAAATTAAACGTAGGCTTAAAGATTAATGGTCACAATCACTTTAAACATTCGGAAGCATGTTGATAAATGTTTATACTCGTCTACAATATATATATACACACACACACACACTCTCGTCTTAAATCCAATAAATTATCTAAACTCGTTTAAATTTATAAATATAAGTTGTTATAGTGATTGAAATTTATATGCTCGTACATATCCAAAATCTGATTGAAAAATAATTTTATTACTAGTTCTTTTCCCAAAAATACATGCTGATTATAAATATAAGTTGTTACAGTAATTGTTTATCTGTCCCAGTAATGATTCGAACATTATAGAATAAATATTAATAATAAATAATATAAATAACAAAAGATTTAAAAATAAAGTACATGTCTAGCATATAAATAACCGCACTTATCCCACATTTGATTAATTATCTGAACCTATTTAATTTTATTAATATAAATTGTTACAATAATTAGTTATTATTATCAATAAAAGTTGAACAATACATGGTTAATTATTAATAATAAATCATATAAATAACAAAAAAGATTAAAATTGAAAAAAAAATTACATAGACATGTTGATTAATGTATATACATGTCTATAATATATATTTTTGTATCAAAATAATATAAATCAAAACATCTACAAATAGAGAAAATCATGTTCTCGTTTCATTCTCGTATAGTAATATCCGTTAATTACTCGAATTCGTTTAAATTTACGAAATATATAATAAATAAAATATATTGCTCCAATAGATTAAAAATTCAAAATTTCTATGTAAATATATCAATCAATGTTTGGACATGTTTAGAACTTATATACATGCAATTGTCACAAATAAAAAACTATTTTACTGTTTGTTCTCGTCTCATTCCATATACTGATATCCACTGATTACCTTAATTCATTTAAATTTATAAAATAGATATTATAATAATCTGTTATCCTATCAATGAAAATTTGATCATTACTATTTATTTCAAAAGAAAAAATTATCAATTTGTGAAATCTCACAAAATCAATATGAGTATCAAAATTTATTAGTAAAAATTGTACAAAATATATCCATTTGTTTTATATTTTCAATTTGTGAAGTTTATGAGAAATTGATGCTAGATTCGAAGTTTGTTTAAAAAATTATAAAAAATATAATATTTTTTTTCTGTCTTGAATTGGTAAAGTCTCATGAAAAATTTAATAATAATATTAACAAAATTAAATAAATTTCTCAATAAAAATATATAACTCTTTATTTGGCGAACTAATTAATTAATTGACCAAATTAAATTGGTAGTGTAAAATAATTGTGAATTGTGGGATACACACAACTATTATATAGGTTTGAGTCTGATTAGAAATGACAATTTGCTAATTCATTGCTCTAAACTATATGGACTCGCATTATTTGACAAACTTAAATAGTATTGACTAAAGTAACCTTAAGCAAATTAAACTTGAAAAAATAAATTTTCAATAAAAAATATAAGTATTTTTTTGGCTAATTAATTAATAAATTAATTGGTCAAATTAAATTATGGTGTAAAATACTTGTGGGATGATAAAATATATATTGATTTTAAATTTTTATATAGATTAATGTCCAATAGGTGGAATATGATCACTAAGCGATATGTGATGACTAATTCTATTATTAAAATTAAAATTTTAAAATTAATAAATGTTATATCTTATATAACAAATATCAAATATTAGTTATCTCGTAACAACATGTTCAATCTCTATTTATATGAACATCTTATCAAAAGTTCTTTTTCAAAGTCTTTTAATATATTTTTCAATCCATGGTTTTCATTCCTATTGCAATTCCATTCTTACCTTTATTCTGTTCCATTATACCAAACACTTTTAAGAGTTTATATTAATTCGTATCTTCTATTTCTTGTTTTTCAAATAAAATATATATGTACTTTTCATGTATTCACTTTGTTATTCCGTAATAAAAAATGTGTTACTCTCAAATCTATAATTATAAAACTACATAGAGAAATGCAATAAAAAAAATTCTCTCTTAAAATATTCTTATAACTTATAATATTAGACAAAAAGAACAAATTCAATTTCGTACTAGTTTTGCTCTGTGGACCATTGAAAATATCCTAAACTCATTATATCATCATGTCCATCTAGATATATTATTTTTCTTCTTTTTATCTTTAAAACTAATAATTTCGGTATTGATAAATTGAACTTTTTGAATAAAGCGTATTGAGTTCAACTCTAAATGATGATTATATAATTAATTTAAAAATACAATATCCAGAAATATATTATTATTGAAATATTAACGACAAACTAATTTTATAATTGGACGACAATTGTATTTTATGTATTTAAGTCTATTTATATTATATATAGTTGGATTTGGGATTATATCACATGTATAATCCTTGAATCGATCATGATATATAATCAAATTGAACCATGTAAATTAAATCCATTATTCATTCATAAGGTGACATTAAATGGATAGTTTAAAATTTTAAAAATATAGCTATTTATTTGGCCACCTAATTAATTAATTAGCCAAATTAAATTAGTGGTGTAAAATAATTATAGGATGAAAAAATACACATTAACTTTCATAGCATATTCATTTTGTTCGTAAAGAATTTTCGTAGTTCTTAGTTCTCACGTTAAAATTGGTTCTTATTTGAACCTCACTCTATATATATATATATATATATATAAGTTGTTCAATTGATGGAGTATGATTACAAATCAATGTGAGATAAGATAATTTTAGTATGATTAGAATTAGAATTTAAAAGATATTAAATGGAAAATTTAGATAAATAAAAATGGAGGAATTTAATGGTGTTATGTAAGAAATGAGGATGAGGTGACACTAAATTTCACTAATCCTATTATATATTGATTTTTGAATGTTATAATTAAGCTCAAACCCTTTTCTTTTTATCTCATCTCTGTCCTCTCAATTTATAATTTCTTTCATCTGTTTAAGTATATTTTTTCCTTACCAAATTGTAAATTGCATTATAATTGTAATTTGATTCATTTGTCGAAATTATTGAAATTTTTTATTACAAATTGTAATTTATTAGATTTATCACATTGTAATTGACTTATGTAATTAAATTTTGTACATTATACAATTAAAATTTGATACATCTCACATATTTTTGAACAAATATATAAAAAAATTATAAGTATATAAAAAAGGTCAAAAGACGGTTCACGGTTCGGAATCATGAACAAGCGATTCGGAACCGGCGGTTTCGAAATTTTGGAACCGTAACCGTGAACACCTCTAGGTTCAATAGCTTTATTCTTAAAAACAACCTAATTCAAATAACATTCTACTTTGTTCGTCCCATAAAAGATAGATTTGTATACTATTTTCGTGAAATAAAAGGCACCACACAAGTCGAATTCCATCAACAACTTATAGGGCGAAACTATAATACCTAATTTTCTAGGTGTCGTTTACTTCTTCTTTTTTTGGTCAATTTAATACTGAAATTTAAAGGCTGAGTCACGGTGGACTCGAACCCGAGACCTTTGGCCTCGACATTAACCACTCTACCACTAGGCTAACACACACAGAGTGTTGTTTACTTCTTATATATATGATTGTAGACTATTACACAAGAAATAGGTTTACCAAGTGCATATCTTGAACAGCAGCTACGAGTTTCCCTCGTTATCAAAAAAGAAAAAGAAAAAGAAAAAAAAGGGAGCACATAGGTAACTTCATTTGGTTCCATAAACTCTTAAATCATTTGATCGATTCAAGATAACGATCCTCTTACAAATACGGACCATACCTACTTCGTGTTCATATGCTTATTCTATCCACATCAAAGAAATGAAGTCTTATGCTTCATTTATTCAGATTTCTAAATAAATATTAAATGAATATTTTCATAATAAAAATCCCATTGGATGATTTTAAAAACCTGCAGAAAGCACTGGTTGCAGGAATATTAGAATAAAGAGTGCCGCACGATGAGTTTACGCCTCTTATATATTTCTGAAAAACAGATTACAAGGAAAACCATATAATATTTCCAGTGATTAATAGAAGCCATCAACATAAAAATAAGGGTCTATTCGAGAACATATTCTGCATGGAAAGAGTGGATCATCAACCACTATAAAAGAAGCATTGCTACCAAGCCTCAATTCAAACCAAAATATACATTCAGTAGATTTTCTTATTTTTATTTTTTAAAGTTAAGCACATTTGTGAAGAAGATGGGTGCAGGAGTTTCCAGTGGTTATGAGACTTCACCTGCAAGAACTCACCGATCAGAGACGAGGAAAGGCCAGGTTGTCACGTTTCATTCGTCGAAAACCTGGAAAATCCACTTTGAAGCCTCAAAACTGACCCCAAAACTGGTAAAGTGTGTGTGGTTTGCTGGCTAGCTATTGATACCTGTATTACTGTATTAGTGTGAGCTTCTAACGATTCCTCTTGTGTCGAAAGCTCGTCATAGACTTCACAGCAGCATGGTGTGGACCTTGTCAGTACATCCAACCTGCAGTGAATGAATTTGCAGAAATATACACAGACGTGGACTTCATCAAGATTGACGTTGATGAGTTGGCTGTATGTAAGCCTGTCTTTTTCAGTCCGTTATATGCTGAAAAAAACTGATGCTTCTGTCATTATTATACGAACAGGATGTGGCACGGGAATTTGGGGTTCAGACCATGCCGACTTTCGTGCTGATGAAGAGAGGGAGAGAAGTGGATAAGGTCATCGGAGCCAAGAAGGAAGACCTGAGGAAGAAGATTGACAAGCATAGAATCTAAACACAGAGCAAATTAGCACGTGTGAGTGTTGAAGAACTTGAGCATGAAAGGAGCTATATGCTCATCAGGGACGGCCTGAATACAGTCGTTTATATGTTGGATGTGAGCTGCCCTCATTGGTGCAGTTCGATCCATGCACATTTGGGATTATGATGTACGTTTCTAATGGTGTTTTAGTGGGGCAAAGAAAAAGTCAAAGGAAACATTTATATGTAATAAAAAGTGAAAAAACATCTCCAAACAACCAAGAAATCAAGATATATAACTTGAAACAAAATTACACAGAAATATTGCATTTTACAGATTTCACATCAATTTCAAGGGGAAGGCTTTGTTTAGCAGCTAAGTCTGAGCTAAAAACATTCGCCAAATTCAAAAAACCAACCTCAATCTGTTGTCCTACTATACACAAGAACTTTTTTCTGTTCCAAAAATCGACTGATTCAAGAATATACAATAGAGTTAAGACGACTAGTTAATAAGCATTCCGATTGACCCCAGAACTAACCGGTTGTCCTGCCCAAGACCCTCCTCAGATCCGATTTCTGATCAGCCGTGAGCCTTAAGGGAACTTGATGTCAAATTTGATCCGCAGATCTCCACGTTTTCCGGGTTCTTTCGATATGGGCATGCCCTCGTTTTGGATCATCATTTCGTAGCCAGGTTTGATGATATCCGACACTGAGACAATGAGGTCTCGCCCATCTAGGGTTGATATTTTGAGAGTCTTGCCCGTGAGAGCATCGAGTAGGGAGATCTTTTGGTTGATTATCAGATCATTGCAGTCCCTCTTGAAAATCTGGTGGGGCTTCTCGTCCACAACGAAGATTAGGTCACCCGGGGCAACGCCAGTTTCATGGTTCCCTTTCTCGGGAAAGGTGATCTTGGTGCCCTTCTTCCACCCGGGCTTGATGTGTATGGATAAAACCTCTTCAACCGTGACGGGCTTGCTGCAATGAGACGACAATCACATGAAAAAACGTACTTGGGCAGAGAATGCATAAAAAGTGCTGGAAGAATGCAAACTCGTCATATCTCTAGCATCATGTTTGTGGTTAAAAATTCATGCATCTCGAAAATTTGTTTATGGATCTAATGTTATTAGGACTCAGAAAAGCACGAGTGGAGAACATATACTACGACAACAACATTCAAACTATTAAGTTAGATATGAACATATCCCACATAGCAGCTCATATTAAGATAAATCAAGAACGCATACACAACCACTGACATCTATGGCGAAGCCCACGACTTCAAGCTAACCCGAGCAATGCAGCATTGCGCGGCAACATACATCATAGGATGCTTATACAAAAGAAACACACTTTACCTCTTCTACACCAACTATCTACCAACAACTCAAACAAGAAATCTATGCCTTGAAAAGCAATACTTATTCGAAATGCAAAACAAGAGAAACACAAAAAAAATACCTTTCTCTTGTCTCATTCACACCCAGTATTCCCAAAGCCAAAAACTCTACAATAGGGAATATTAATAACCATAAAAGCAAGCATCTTAACCAATACATTACAACGCAGAAAAAGCATTCAAAAGCAAACAAATCCCCAAAAATCACTTTCTTAAATCAATTCAATGGACCTCACAATTCCCATCAATATTAGACAGCAAAAAATTAAACAAAAATCAAAAACCAAGAAACAACATAACTCAAAAATGCACCTACCCTGACCCATCAAGAACGATTCTTGATATCTTCATCTTCCTCCTCGAACCCTTGTACAACTCCTCCAAGCTACATGCCAGCTTGCTCTCCATCACCGCCGCCTTCTTCAACCCCCCGCCGCCACCGCCGCCGCTACTTCTCTCGCCTTTCCTCCATCCATTCCACCAAAGAACTCCTCATAGATATCTTCAGCGTCTCTAGGGCTGAACTTAAACCCCGCCCCTCCACCGCCGTAGCCGGAATCTCTGTCCTTGGAGCTCGGTGGCGCGTAGTGACCTGATTTCAGCCCTTCCTCGCCGTACAAATCGTAGATCTGCCGCTTCTGCGAATCGCTCAGAACATCGTAGGCCTCGCTAATCTGCTTGAATTTGGCCTCTGCTTCTTTAGTATTGACTGCGTTCTTGTCAGGGTGCCATTTCATCGCCAATCTCTTGTACGATTTCTTCAAATCTTCCTCCGTCGCGTTTCGAGAGACTTTCAGTATGTTGTAGTAATCGACGCCCATTTCCAACCTGCAAAAAAGATTCCACCTTTTTCTCCTTTTCCTCAAAACCTCAAGAAAATTGCAGTGTGTAAGCAACAAGAAGTGATTCTGGGAAGAATGTGAAATGGGTCAGCGATCTTTTGGGTTTTCCGGCGAGTAATCGGATTGGGAAGAGCAGGCGAGGTGAGTGTCGATATTTTTAAGGTGGTTGGTTAAAATGACAGGTGTTTGGGAGATTCTGGGATTACAGTTAGGAAGGGAAAAAGTGGTTGTGAAATCCTAGAGCGTGTTTGGGAATGTTCACGAGAATAACTCGATCTCAACGAAAAGTACTACAAAAGTTACCAGAAAAAAAAGACTGTTTCTTTTTATACCATTTTGTTTTGTTATATTTTATGTTTCTTTTGCATGGGGCTAATTAATTTATAAAGGGTGACGAGTTTATAAGTTAAATGTTGTGGGTTCAAACATGAAAATTATTTTTTTGAGGGGTTTGTTGCTGATAATTTTTTTTTGTTTTTTGTATAGGTACTTCATTTGTTTCTGAATAAATTAAAAAACGCATATTAAGGAATAGGACAATTTTTTCATTTTATTCTTAATTATTGTGCGAAATATGAAAATTTTGCAAAATAATAATGGCACGAAGAAAACTAAACAATGTTAATTTGTCGTTATTTTTGCTTTGAATTATGGATACATTATTTTAAAATTATGAAACGGTACCTCCAAACTTAATCGGTGAGCTTAACTCATAAAGATTATTACTGACAAACTACGACTCAACTCAAAAATTTAGAAGAAGACTCTTACAAATTAGCTGGAATGAGTCGAGCTACCTAAACAAATAAAGAATTAAAATTTTATTGCCTCTGTCTCTAAAATTTATTCTTAATTTTCTTTTTGGTATTGCTCACAAATTTGTTTCATTTTCATTTATAGAAATTAACCACAATCAACACTATCCATTTATTACCCTCAACAACATCATTTATTTATATATTTTATCACCCATGGCCTACTATTATCTTTTTTTCTTATCATCAACAACACTACTTATTTACACTTTTTATTACTCATGGTTCACCATTATTTACAACTAATTAATTTAATACTACATTAATCTAGAACCCTTACTTCACTCACAAAACACTCCAAAATTTTTGAGGATAGACTGAGTATATTGCGACGGATATAAGATGTAATGTAAGTGGTAACTAATGCAAAGGTAGGTAAGAAGTGTCATTTTTTCTTTGGAAAAATAATGCACGAAGTTTGGACGCATACATCATTGTAAGATTGATTGATTATATCTATATTTCTCAAGATATTTTCGATTCACCAAATAAATTTGAAGTTTGTGAAATACTATTATAATAAATTTTTAGAATTTTGAAATTAAGTTACACTATATATTTCTTCCATTCCTGAATAATTGTTATATTGAAGATGAATTTTATCCAAAAGTTATTGTCACATTTGAAAATCTCAAGATAAAATATTGTCAAACTTCTCATTAATCATTGTTCTCGATACATTATTTATTTTTCAATATATTTACCATAAAATAATCATTTTTAATACAATATTTAAAAACAATAAGAATAAAATTGCCGAATTTCATCGCGTACAAGATGTACAACGATAAACACTTATCCGCTTAATAAGACATCCCTTTCAATTTTCAGACAAAAAAACAGCCCTCAAATATTAAAGTAAATATGATATAGTTGCAGACCAAAATATCGAGAGATTTTCAGTTTCACTTTCGCAGTAAAAATGAAAAAAATAAAAGGAGTTGTCTTGTGTGAGCGTGACAGGAGAGAACGTGCAGGCGCGTAAGCGAGTGGGGCCCACAACGAGAAGAGTATATAATCTTGTGTGTGTTGTAAAAGCGTGTGCTTACATTTCAAAGGAATCTCTTTTGGCGTTTTACTTTGTTTTGGCGACTGACGCTCAATTCGACGTCGTTTATTACCATCAGATAATATTAGGCCCATTTGCATAACTACCAATAATGGGTTACCATCGCGTGGGTCAAAACTTTATTTGCCTGCCCCAATAATTATTTTGTACAATTCTTTAAAGTTGCCATTATTTCTTTCAGAGTTTTAAATAAAGATTTAAATTAAGAAAGAATAGGATCCCCACAAAGGTGGAGTCTCTTAGTGTTGGAAACGTGGCTATTGTTGTGACCAAGATTTTAGGGAACACTTTTTCTCATTGAGATGCTTTTCCTTTTCATTTTTTTCTATTGAAGTTTTAATGAGATTCTACTCTTGAGTTATAGGCTTATGAATCATTTCTGAGGTCTTAGGACTTGGTACCCCCTTTTTATTGCATTTTATATTCTCTTCAACAAAAATATAACAAACGACGATATCTTGATTTCAAATTAAGCCCATTAGGCAGTAGTGGATTATTAGGCTGAACCTTAGTCCACGAAATTGGACCCAATCGGCCTCTTTTAAGGGCCTATTCGGCATTTTGATACAATGAAATTTGGTGAATGTTGTGCCTTCAAATAGATTTCGTTTTCTTGAGGCCCATTTGAATATTCCTCTTAAGGTATTAATCATGGACAACCTGTATCCAAACTCATATTTCAATGACATATTTCTAGCATGCAAAGAAATTTGGTTACATGTATCATTGAAATATAAGTTTGGGTTTTGACAGTCTCGCAATGAATAGTCTAACATAAGTTTTTTGTGATACTAATCATGACAAATAAAGTTTATATAATCCAATTCGAATTGAAGATTTATTGTTTGAACTTAAAACTGGAAGTTGGGACGGGGAAAACCATCAAAGAAATTCAGTGCTTAGACTTGCTAGTGATGAGTTAATGCATTATTAACAAATTCAGCAGCCAACCAGAAATTATCTGGTCCAAACACCATAATACCACAATTATGAGGTATATTGGAGAAAAAAAGAGTAAAAAGATACACTCTACTATTTCATGTCCTATATATTCAACCGTGGGATTATTGCCACGTGTATTTTCTAACCATAAATACTTACGAAACTAGCAAGTACACTTATATTTTATTACCTTATATTACTTGATCGATGATACGAACCAAAAATCTTGATGCATTTTTATGGCATCTTCCGAGGTTGAACTATCAAATATAGGTTGAAAAAAAATACATTCAACAGTCGAAGCAAACTGTTTTAGGTTTCTGAATTTCTTCTACAATACTTTCGCTGTCTTCTCCTCCCATTCTCCGCTAACTGATATTTGCCAGAACACATCAGCAGAAATGCTTCATTTCATCGATACACGACACAAATAAACTAACAAGAAAACCAACATAGTATAGGAGCTCTCCAAAGTTTAATGAACATACTTGTAGTAGCTATGATAATAGGCAATCGAGATTATATATAGAGAAGGCAAAAGACCAGGTCAAGCCAGACTAGCCTGAAAATCCATTGGGTCGAAAAATAAAAACGGCCAGGCCAGGCCACCAGATTTTTACTAGTTTTGGGCGGGTACGGCTAAGCCAAAAATTCCATCGGGCCTAAATCTCTTGGCCCAAACCGGCACAGCCCATCGGATCGGGCTTCTTTTGTCGTCTCTCATTATATATATACACGCATGTATCACTCCTCTCATGATAGTTGGCACAATCAAACAAACAAGATATGAAACACAACCAAAAGCAAGTATTTCAAGTTATTCAAGATTCAAGAATCGAGCATAAGATAGATTACCTTTTGATGAAGGGAGGAGCACGATAACATGCATGGTGGCGTTGTTGGGAGGGAGGTGGAGGCGGAGAGGGTAGAGCTTCCCGTTCAACGGGCTTTTGGTGCAGACGGTGAGGCCGGAGATTCCCAGCTCGTCTTCCAGCCTGCTCGCCAATTCGCTCACTTGGAAGCCCTTGAATGCAATGCAGAGCTCCTCCAACTCATTCTCAACTTCGCCATACTCGTTAGCTATGTGGAAATAGATTAGCCTGCCGTCGCTTTGCTTTGGCGGCGAACCATCCCACTGTACCAAATCAAACCCCCAAAATCATTAATTCATTCATGAGAAGTGAAATCAATTCATGAGTATAAACGCACACACACATACACAATAGGAACCATAAGAACTGCATCCGTACATGAGAATTGAAATTACTTCATCTTTTGTCCAATATTTATTGATAAACACATACACCAAGAATCATAGCTGAAAATGGAAATCAATTCATATTGGACATTATAATAAGTATGAACACACACACACACACAACAGGAATCATATGAACAATATATTGTTAGCTGAAGATTTTGAGATAGTTTTATATTATTCAAATGCTTCCACGCAAATTCCACCATCATTCTTTGAATCTTCGATTTAGAAAATAATAATCCAATCCTATGATTCGGGTCTTCAATCAGTCTCAGTCCAAATTCCAGATGTAACAAACCAGAAATTAACAAAACAAATCAAAATTGAAACCATCAAAAAAGTCACAATAATCTGAATTACCTCTTCTTGTCTGGAAAAGCTCGCAGACTTCGACGACTGGCTAGTGGTCGGCGAGGTCGAGTCGGAGGCAAAACAATCCTCCTTCTCCACTGCAATCGACAGCGGCGGCAGAAAATCTACAACATGAACCTCCCAGAAAATCCAGTCCTGCGTGACCGTCCGATGCGGAATGTCATGCGTGACCGAGTTCCTCCACGGCGGAAGCCCGCCGTTCGCCCGCAGGAAATGGCCGTACCTTGTCTTCAGCTTAACGGTGCCGCTTTCCCTGATCGGCTCCCACTCGACGGAGCTGTCGAGGCGCGGCGGCAGCGTCTGTAGCACCTTGCGGCCGGTCATCCCGAGCAGGAACGGCTGGTTCGACGCCGTGAGGTACTTTCCATAGCAGCTCCTCAGCCGGATTATGGTGTCGGAGTTCTCGACGAACTCGACCGCCCATTTCGCCGATTTGGAGGCGCCGCTGCGCTCCTGCGTGACGGAGACCTCGTCGTCCTCGGCCACGAGGTACTTTCCGTGGGACCCCTTCAGCCGCACCGCCTTCGCGTTCTGAAACAAGTCCATTGCCGACATCCGTGGGCCGATCGAGAGGAGATGGTGATGATTCTGCAGATTTTTAGAGTGAGAAATTTAGGTGAAAATTGGTGATGGGTTTCGGTGGGGGTTAGTTAGCTGCGATTTGAATGAATTTTGGATTTTATTTTAGTAATTTAATTGTGTTGAAAATTTAGTGTTTTTAAACTTCTAAATTGACTGGTAATTATGAAAATATCTCTATCTTACTTTGCGGGAGAATATTATTAAAGAACGTGGGATAGTGCACCACATCACTTTAATACTCTACTAATTTAGTGTGACGTGAGTTGTCTCATGTAATTTTTATTTATATTATATAAATTATTGTTAAATTATATTATCAGTTATTTACATTAATTATTTTTTTGGGTTTATATTCGAATATAAATAAACACTAATAATATAACAAATATATTCACTAAATATGATTATGTTTACCTCAAGCGTCTTTACGATGGTCTCACAAAAAAAATGTGATTTATATTAATAAAAGATATACACAATATTTGTTAAATAAGTAATCATGTAAGCAGTGACGGAGGGGGGCCCAATTATTTTTAATTTTAAAAGATAATAAAATATAACTTTAAAATTAATTAAATAATAATAATAATATAAATAATAGTATAATATTATTTGAATAGAGGTAATTATTTATATTAAATTTCTTTTTCATTATGTTCTAATATCTTGCAAAAATAAATAATAAGATTAACTTATAATTAAATAAATAAACAACCAATGAATAATATCTACAAAATTAAAATAATTAGAAAATTATAAATATTAATATTGTAAATTGTATTATCTTACAAAACTCAAATCTTGATTTTCTTGTACCCATTACAAATATATAATGAAATATAGAATTAAATCAAATATATAACTTATTAAAATAAATTTAAATAAATATTATCTATAACTATTATAATAAATTCATCATAATATTTTTAGAAATTGAATTGATTTTATTAATTTATATATAAAACTTTATTATTTATATATATTTTTTATTTTATCAACATAAAAGAAATTATAAAAAAAAAAAAAAAGAAAGTGGAGGAAGAAAAAAGAAAACAAACAGAATGAGAATTGAGAGACAAGCGCCTGGGCAAGGAGAAAATAACGCCCAAAGCCTGGGCAAGCAAAAGGAGAAAAAGAACGTCGAAGGGATTCGAACCGTGGGCAAACAAATGAGAAACAAATCATAAACCAACTACGCTAGCAACCCTACTATGAATTTTATGGGTATATCTAGTAATAATTTGAATGAATGTTGGGGGCCCAGGGCCCTGGACCTCAACGTGGCTCAAGTCTGCATGTAAGCCCTATCCACGATTGCTACAATAGAAAGAGGCATCACCTGTCGGTGAGGGTGTAATCGAATCGAGTTGGTAGAACATCATCGTGTTCAAACTTGGTTTGTTTAGTATCGAGTCGAATCTCGGGTTTTATTTATCGAATATTTCGAAATCACGAAACTTATTCGAGCTTTAATCAAACCCAAATAAACTTTCTAAATTTAGATATATGTTTAGAATATTAATTATTTTATTTTAAAATAAATTATTTTATCCATAATAACACTATATTTATTGATTTCTTATAACAAATAAAAATAGTTAGAGATTTAATACAATAGTTACTAATCATATAAAGAAAATAATTATATCTAGTTAATAATTTTATATTTTCAAAATAAATCAATTAACGAACTTGTTCACGAGCTAACTAATAGAATACTATCATGCTCAAACTTGGTTTGTTTAGCTAACGAGCTTCACTAAACAAACTCGAACGAACTTTTATCGGTAGGAGTTAGAATAACTCACTGATATAAACTCATTTACGTTTCTGTTACAGTACTATACAAACTAACCCACATTTGAATATAAATATTTAGCAGAAGGTGATATTTTGTGGCCTACCATGAAAAATCCAATAGTTGTATTAAATCAAATACTTATCGTCTAAATGATTAAGAAATGAGGTTAATGACATTCTACGCCATAACCACACCTTCTTAAAGCAGCACAATTACGGCCGTTCCTTTGAAAGTAATTACTAAATTATGCATGTCATTTTCATCTAATCAATTATTCTTTTTTATTAAAAATATTTGTCATTTTTGTTGGCTGTATACTTTTTAGCGGTATCAGACAACATTAATCTCATTTATAGTATTAACTATTAATAATTTTTCTGGTGCAATCAATCAACCAATATTAACTGTTAACTCAATATTAAGATTGGGCTTTGTAATTTATAATGAATCTTGAAAATATAATTAATTATATCTTCAATTTTCCTTTGATTGAAAAATAAAAGAAAAAGAAGATTCTGAGCCATTTTTCATGGTTGATATTGTCAACGATAATTTCTATTGAAAAAAGAAAAAGAAATTGTCAAAAGATAAAAACGATAAAAACTCTTTCAGAATATCCAGGGTTCACAATTTTGGACCAGCAATTAATTGTGGTAAATAATGGTCCTCTATAGTCAACTTTCATATTTATTGATATTTAATGTATGAAATTCTGCATGTAGAAATATGTGGATGAATGAGCGGATTTAATGAAGAGTTAAATTTAACTATATAGCAGTAAACTCAATTTATATAAAAATCCATAAAGAAGAAACAAATCGTACTAGATAAAGTCTTATACGGCGAATTTAGCTTAGAAAGTGTTGGTCAAAATAGAAAAAGATTCAATTTGTATATTTAACTAAACTTTTAAAGCATTTTAACAATACCATCACATTTTAATTTATAGCAAATTAGATATTCCTTTATTTTTCCAACCGCTCAAAATCATGGCCTAACAAATTAGACACACGCCATAGACTTTTTGGGGGCATGTACTCATCGATTTTGAGTGGTCGCAAAATTAGGGTAAGAATCATATTGAAATTGGATATTAAATCAGTGTCATGCATGATTTAACAATTAACAAAAATAGTATTCTGTGTAATTTACAGGTTATTTTATAGGCAATAAGTTTTATCAAGTACAGTACACATCGAAAATAACACTTATGATTTCTTATGAATTCTAAAAAAAACAATTAACAAAGTAACACCAATAATTTGGCATCTAACCTATTGGCATAATGTCTTCATAGATTTTATTTCGCAACTTATTTTCTCCCGTCCTATTTTTTTAGACGCAGCTCTTTTAAAAAGAAATTGATTTTTAATCTTAGATAGTTTCAACAGTTTCTCCACATTTCTCAATCCTTAAACTTAATTACGAAAATCTTAAATTAGTAATATTTAGTGACTTTGTTAATCAGACCTAAAAATCATATGTTAACTAGCTAAACGAGCAAGAAATATCACGAATTCATGATAATCCACCAAATCAAACAATTAATCTGTAATTAAGTAAATAAAATTCCAAAAGAAATTTCCATACTTGACAAATAAAATTCCAAAAGAAATTTCCATACTTGACTTTCGTAAAAATTTCAGTTAACATACCTTCTTCATTGACCACCAGCGCGGCGACGGCAACGGCGAAGCCGAGCCGGAGAAACTCCTGACTGAAACCGGCGACTCCAATCTGAACCCGATATCCAGCCCCGAAATCTCCTCCGTCACCGACGAGAAGCTCGACACCATCGACCAATACTCCGCCGCCGCCTCGTCCTCCGGCACCTCCACCGCCTCCACGTCCCACACCAGCCAATCGCCCGTGGCGGCGTTGTGGTGCTGGCTGTCGTGCGTCACCGAGTTCCGCCACGGCGGCGTGCCACCGTTTGCTCGGAGATACGTGCCGCCGCACGCCGCTCTCAGCTTCACCTGAAATCCGTCCCTGATCGGCTGCCACTCGATCGTCAAATCCTTCGCCGGATTTTCCGGTAGGGTTTGGAGCACCTTGTAGCCGGTCATGCCGAGGAGGAAGGGATCGGCGGCGGCGGTGAGGTAGCGGCCGTGGCAGCTCTTGAGGCGGACGACGTGGGGGTTGGTGTCGACAAGCTCCACCAGCCACCTCGCCCGCCTCACGTCGCCGCGGCGGCTCTGCCGCGTCGAGGATTGGTCGTCGGCGGCGGTGAGGTATTTGTTGAGGTGGCTCTTGAGCTTCACGGCGGGAATCTTTGTGAAGAATTCCATAAATTTGTTTCACTGAGTTTTCTTCTGAAACTTGTAAATATTATACTGATTGGGGGATTTGTTGAGACATGCAAGAAATTTAAATTAGGTGGGTGAAAAAGAGTTTGTTTGTCGAGTTGTAATAATAGGAATAAGATAGTGGCAAATCAAGAATTGGGTTTGTAATAATTTATTTTTAATTAGTGTGAGGATTTTGTTTCTTGGTGTGGGAGGTTTTGTGAGATGATTGAAATTAGGGGGAAATGGGAAAGGGTTGACGTCTTGAATATTATGAAATTTCCGGGTGCTATCATATTTGGAATTTAGTTTTGATACATAGTAACATGTTTTCACGCGAGCACGGACGTGAACTAATATATAGGGGAAGAAGTAGGGTTGGGTGGAAATCGAAAATTCTTACTAATTCATATAAGGATCGTCATAATTTTTTTGCTATAGCTCTTCTCTTAAATTCGAAAGAAAAATAAATAAACTCAATATTGTATGTATCTAATTGTTCAAAATTTATCAAATAGGTCAAATATTCGATTTATACCATATCCAATAATATATATATAATTTGTTTGTACTTCATAAAAATGTTTGAAATCAAATCATGACCTATTTTGATCAACCTGCAGACTATCTTACACAAAATTCTCAATATATGTGTGCCCCAGCACTGTACATACGAAACACACATTTTAAAAGGAGATGTAAGTTGAGGCAAGAAGTATATATTACAATCTACGACGAGAAATAAATGTTGGTCCGTTAATTTATTGTTAGAACACGAATACTATGGCAGCGTTCGCACAAATACTTAGTTTTATATTATAATTTGCTATAGTATTATTCGTGCAGTAAGTACATAAAACTATTATTATCATTGTGTACGGTTAATAGATAGTTTGAGATACTAATTAAAATGATGTGTTCATGCACTGGGGCACGCAAAAGGCAAACTGCTTGCAGGACGTATGGGATGATTAATTTGTTCCTTTTTAAACAAAGTATTATTAAGGATTTGTCTCAAAAAAAAGTATTATTAAGAAAAATGAATTATATATTATGTGAGAAACTAAAAAGTTTAAACTTGCTGACCAATATTATTATTCCTTCATTGGTAATAGCTCAAAATTCCGATTTATTCTTTATATTGTTAGTTACAATAAAATTTGTGTCAATGTTTCAACAAATATATTGGATAAGCCTTGTTCATGTGTAATAATTTACGATTTGTAATAAATTCTATCTAAAATATTTTGATGAAATTTAAATCTAATATATTTGACGTCAAAAATATCCTCTTCATCACTACGACATCTCCCAAAGGATCACTATTTAGGGATGACAATGGACCGGATCTTGCTAGGTCCAGATCCAGATCCAAATTTTTTTGCTTGGGTCTGGATCCGATCCAGATCCATTGGATCCAAAAAATTAGATCCAGACCCAGATCCATAGGGTCCAAGGTCTAGACCCAGATCCATATGTTTTCTCTTCTAAAATAAATCTTAAATCAACTATAATTCGCATTAACAATATAATAATAATAATCTAAATACATATAAAACTATAATAATTATTTAGAAATTCTACAACCATTACTATACAAGAAGATGTTAATTACAAATTTACTTTTGCTTTCATGAGAGCAAATAATATTGCAATAATAATAGAAGAAGTAGCACACATATCTTAGCAAATAGACCACTCATATACAAAATTTCCTCAAATACAAGGTACACGTTTCTAATATAATTGGCATACCATCCAATTCCGTAACCTAGTTTATCCAACTTTGATTAGAAATAAAAAAATATAATATACTTATAAATATAAATAAAAATTATATATACATATATATTATATAGATCCATGGATCGGATCTGGATCTCAGAAATCGAGATCCAAATCTTGATCCGGATTTTAAAAGAATGATCCGGATCCGATCCAGATCCGTCGAATCCTATTTTTTGAAGATCCAGATCCTGAAAATTGGATCTGAATCTGCGGATCTGGATCGGGTTCAGGATCCGCTGTCATCTCTATCAATATTACGAGTTGTTCTTGTAGTGACACAACTTGAGCATAAGAAACGACGGTGCTCTCACTTTGAAGGTTAAATAAATAAAAAGAAGTGAGCTAATAGATTTGGAACAAGAAGTATGTTATTTGGTCCAGATATAGTGGGTGAATAGCATTGTCTCCACACACACACACACGATGGTCTCAAATAAAAGCAGCAGATTCTCTGTTTTCTAAATATTGATGTTCAACATAAATGTAAGTCACTTTTGTACAGCCAGTTACTGTCCCACCCACTTAAATTTATTTTGTAGCACATCGATCTACAATATCTTGAAAGAATCGTGGTTCGAATCTTGTGAAATTTGAAAAGGAATCGTCTCTCATTTTTAATTAAGCGTATCCTATTTCCAAAATATTAAACTAAGAAATTAGGTAAATTTACTTTTTAATTCTTTATTTGCATTGAATATTGAACAATTAAAAAATTTGCATTGAACATAGTGTTAAAATGTTAAGTTTGATATTATTATTCTATAAATTCTGAAATCACACACTTATTAAGAGATATTTTAATTTTAAATATGACACTTATTCATGGATAGAGATAATAACTTTGGAGGTGAAATCTTTTATTGATGTTAGTAATCCTAAAATGACAAGGTTGTCAGAAGAAATTAACTTATTTGGGACGGATGAAGAACTTGAATTATTTATCCTTTTGGTGTTTCATTATTATTATTATTATTATTATTATTATTATTATTATTATTATTATTATTATTATTATTATTATTATTATTATTAAAAATATGAATTAGAATTTATTATATCCTATTATAATCTATAATTATTATTTAACATTTAATTTGTAAGTTTTTTAATTAATAATTGAATATCAGGAGTATATAATTCTTATAAGCTTCAAACTGTGGGAGTATAATGCAATCAAAACTAAATATTTTATTTAAAACAGAAAACATAACGTATGATTTATTTTATTATTTGATTAAAATATATTTTCAAAATGTAAATAAGGGCTCATAAATTCAATCATGCAGTAACCACCTTTCAAAAATTGTGAAGCACAAGTTGGAAGATGGAAAAAGTTATCTAAAGTGCAGTTGTGAAATAGGCGAGTGTGTACCACTGCTATATGTGCGCGTGGGTCGTGGGAATTTACGTGGACTGCTTGTATCTTCTATAACCAAAAACTGAAAAACTTGAAAAACGCTTTACTGTGAATCTCTGGCGATTCTTCAATCTAACTTTACTACGTAGCGGAAAACGTACGTTTTCCGACTCCGAAAGTATAGAGATAAGGTGTGAATACACGTTTAAATATTTGAGGGAAAAATAAATATATTTTTATGTTTAGTTCAATTTAATTCTTAATGTGTCTAAAAATAGTTGATATTACCCTCATAGTAGATGGACTATTTAACACTGGTCTGTTACCAAAAAAATCAAATTCTTTTGGGATCTTACATCTAACTAATAGATATAAAATATATTAAATGAAAAGGATCAACATTAAATAATTGTTTCATGGTAAAAATCTGAATTGTTTTAAAACATTAGGAAGCAGAACAAAAAAAAAATAACAAATATGATTACAAAAAAAACTGAAAAGCGTGAATACAGAAATAATATTTATCTTATTGACACCCAATTCCATACCTAAGTAAGAAAGCCAAAACCTTGCAGACAATGTCCAAAATTCTCCAAAATTTCTCAAGGCTTGCTTCACATTCAATGAGTGAAGATGGAAGCGACAACGAAAGCGAAAGGTTAGTAACAACGCTACTAACTTTTCTTGAGTCCACTGCTTTTCATGGCTGATTTTGAATGAGGAAAACAAAAACATGATTTTGGTTTATATGTTTGTCACTCTGACAAAATATTGCTCGAGGGTTTACACCTAATTAAGGATGAAGATTCCTGAGCAAAAATATTACTGTATTTAATAGGGAACAAATCGAGGTATTTGTTGATGATGATAATGTTCCCTTGATTTTACTCCAACTGAGATAATGGAAAAGATGCTACAGAAGGATTGAACATTGAAGGTAGGAGTTAGTTGGATGAAGTGGAAGATGAGAGGGAGGAAAGGTTGGTGGAGGCTGATGGGGAAGAGATCTACATCAGATTGTGAAAATGAAAAACCCATTTTCCTATTTTAAGCACAATCTTTGAGCCTCTCCTCTAGGGTTCTCAAAGTGCTGCTGCAATTCCCGTCCATGCATAAGACATACATAAATGAATTCATTTAATATATTTTATATCTATTAGTTAGACGTAGGATCCTGATAGGATACGGCCTAACTAATAGGCTCAAGCATTGGGCCCAATATAAATGGGCCCAGACATTAAGTTCGGCCCATGCGAGTTCGGCCCAAGAAGACTCCTAAAACAACTACAACTCAAATCACAAGTGGAGACGCAGAAGATTCGGATGCATATCTAAAAGAATCCTTATGAAAGAAGACTTCAGATTAGAGTCGAACTCATCATGAATATGTATAAATTGAAGCTAGATTAGGCGAAGGAGCATCATCTACACTCTTTGTAATCGCTTTTACACACTCAATATACATATACTCTCTTTCTTCGTGGACGTAGATCTATAATTCAATTCGAATTGAAGATTTATTGTTTGAACTTAAAACTGGAAGTTGGGACGGGAAAACCATCAAAGAAATTCAGTGCTTAGACTTGCTAGTGATGAGTTAATGCATTATTAACAAATTCAGCAGCCAACCAGAAATTATCTGGTCCAAACACCATAATACCACAATTATGAGGTATATTGGAGAAAAAAAGAGTAAAAAGATACACTCTCCTATTTCATGTCCTATATATTCCAACCGTGGGATTATTGCCACGTGTATTTTCTAACCATAAATACTTACGAAACTAGCAAGTACACTTATATTTTATTACCTTATATTACTTGATCGATGATACGAACCAAAAATCTTGATGCATTTTTATGGCATCTTCCGAGGTTGAACTATCAAATATAGGTTGAAAAAAAATGCACTCAACAGTCGAAGCAAACTGTTTTAGGTTTCTGAATTTCTTCTACAATACTTTCGCTGTCTTCTCCCATTCTCCGCTAACTGATATTTGCCAGAACACATCAGCAGAAATGCTTCATTTCATCGATACACGACACAAATAAACTAACAAGAAAACCAACATAGTATAGGAGCTCTCCAAAGTTTGATGAACATACTTGTAGTAGCTATGATAATAGGCAATCGAGATTATATATAGAGCAGGCAAAAGACCAGGTCAAGCCAGACTAGCCTGAAAATCCATTGGGTCGGAAAAAAAACGGCCAGGCCAGGCCACCAGACTTTTACTAGTTTTGGGCGGGTACGGCTAAGCCAAAAATTCCATCGGGCCTAAATCTCTTGGCCCAGCCCGGCCCAAACCGGCATAGCCCATCGGATCGGGCTTGTTTTGTCGGCTCTCATTATATATATACACGCATGTATCACTCCTCTCATGATAATTGGCACAATCAAACAAACAAGATATGAAACACAACCAAAAGCAAGTATTTCAAGTTATTCAAGATTCAAGAATCGAGCTTAAGATAGATTACCTTTTGATGAAGGGAGGAGCACGATAACATGCATGGTGGCGTTGTTGGGAGGGAGGTGGAGGCGGAGAGGGTAGAGCTTCCCGTTCAACGGGCTTTTGGTGCAGACGGTGAGGCCGGAGATTCCCAGCTCGTCTTCCAGCCTGCTCACCAATTCGCTCACTTGGAAGCCCTTGAATGCAATGCAGAGCTCCTCCAACTCATTCTCAACTTCGCCATACTCGTTAGCTATGTGAAAATAGATTAGCCTGCCGTCGCTTTGCTTTGGCGGCGAACCATCCCACTGTACCAAATCAAACCCCCAAAATCATTAATTCATTCATGAGAAGTGAAATCAATTCATGAGTATAAACGCACACACACATACACAATAGGAACCATAAGAACTGCATTCGTACATGAGAATTGAAATTACTTCATCTTTTGTCCAATATTTATTGATAAACACATACACCAAGAATCATAGCTGAAAATGGAAATCAATTCATATTGGACATTATAATAAGTATGAACACACAACAGGAATCATATGAACAATATATTGTTAGCTCAAGATTTTGAGATAGTTTTATATTATTCAAATGCTTCCACGCAAATTCCACCATCATTCTTTGAATCTTCGATTTAGAAAATAATAATCTAATCCTATGATTCGGGTCTTCAATCAGTCTCAGTCCAAATTCCAGATGTAACAAACCAGAAATTAACAAAACAAATCAAAATTGAAACCATCAAAAAAGTCACAATAATCTGAATTACCTCTTCTTGTCTGGAAAAGCTCGCAGACTTCGACGACTGGCTAGTGGTCGGCGAGGTCGAGTCGGAGGCAAACAATCCTCCTTCTCCACTGCAATCGACAGCGGTGGCAGAAAATCTACAACATGAACCTCCCAGAAAATCCAGTCCTGCGTGACCGTCCGATGCGGAATGTCATGCGTGACCGAGTTCTCCACGGCGGAAGCCCGCCGTTCGCCCGCAGGAAATGGCCGTACCTTGTCTTCAGCTTAACGGTGCCGCTCTCCTGATCGGCTCCCACTCGACGGAGCTGTCGAGGCGTGGCGGCAGCGTCTGTAGCACCTGCGGCCGGTCATCCCGAGCAGGAACGGCTGGTTCGACGCCGTGAGGTACTTTCCATAGCAGCTCCTCAGCCGGATTATGGTGTCGGAGTTCTCGACGAACTCGACCGCCCATTTCGCCGATTTGGAGGCGCCGCTGCGCTCCTGCGTGACGGAGACCTCGTCGTCCTCGGCCACGAGGTACTTTCCGTGGGACCCCTTCAGCCGCACCGCCTTCGCGTTCTGAAACAAGTCCATTGCCGACATCGGTGGGCCGATCGAGAGGAGATGGTGATGATTCTGCAGATTTTTAGAGTGAGAAATTTAGGTGAAAATTGGTGATGGGTTTCGGTGGGGGTTAGTAACCTGCGATTTGAATGAATTTTGGATTTTATTTTAGTAATTTAATTGTGTTGAAAATTTAGTGTTTTTAAACTTCTAAATTGACTGGTAATTATGAAAATATCTCTATCTTACTTTGCGGGAGAATATTATTAAAGAACGTGGGGTAGTGCACCACATCACTTTAATACTCTACTAATTTAGTGTGACGTGAGTTGTCTCATGTAATTTTTATTTATATTATATAAATTATTGTTAAATTATATTATCAGTTATTTACATTAATTATTTTTTGGGTTTATATTCGAATATAAATAAACACTAATAATATAACAAATATATTCACTAAATACGATTATGTTTACCTCAAGCGTCTTTACGATGGTCTCACAAAAAAATGTGATTTATATTAATAAAAGATATACACAATATTTGTTAAATAAGTAATCATGTAGCCCTATCCACGATTGCTACAATAGAAAGAGGCTGTCAGCCAAGAGAGGGTGTAATCGAATCGAATGAAATTAACATCATCGCTCAAGTTTCTATTGTTTAAGATTTGAATTAGCCTCTAGCTTTTATTTATCGAATATTTCGAACACGAAATTTATTCGAGCTTTAATCAAACTCAAATAAACTTTCTAAATTTAGATATATGTTTAGAATATTAATTATTTTATTTTAAAATAAATTATTTTATCCATAACAACACTATATATTTATTGATTTCTTATAACAAATAAAAATAGTTAGAGATTTAATACAATAGTTACTAATCATATAAAGAAAATAATTATATCTAGTTAATAATTTTATATTTTCAAAGAAATCGCTTAATCTAACTTGTTCACGAAAGCAAACGAACCGAATACTATCACGTTCAAGTTTAGTTTGTTTAGCTAACGAGCTTCACTAAACAAACTCGAACGAACTTTTATCGAATGTAGCCCGAATAACTCACGAATAACTTTGACTCATTTACAGCCCTATGTTACAATACAAACTAACCCACATTTGAATATAAATATTTAGCAGAAGGTGATATTTTGTGGCCTACCATGAAAAATCCAATAGTTGTATTAAATCAAATACTTATCGTCTAAATAATTAAGAAATGAGGTTAATGACCTCCTACGCCATAACCACACCTTCTTAAAGCAGCACAATTACGGCCGGTCCTTTGAAACTAATTACTAAATTATGCATGTCATTTTCCTCTAATCAATTATTCTTTTTTATTAAAAATATTTGTCATTTTTGTTGGCTGTATACTTTTTAGCGGTATCAGACAACATTAATCTGATTTATAGTATTAACTATTAATAATTTTTCTGGTGCAATCAATCAACCAATATAATACTAAAAGTGTAACTGTTAACTCAATATTAAGATTGGGCTTTGTAATTTATAATGAATCTTGAAAATATAATTAATTATATCTTCAATTTTCCTTTGATTGAAAAATAAAAGAAAAAGAAAATTCTGAGCCATTTTTCATGGTTGATATTGTCAACGATAATTTCTATTGAAAAAAGAAAAAGAAATTGTCAAAAGATAAAAACGATAAAAACTCTTTCAGAATATCCAGGGTTCACAATTTTGGACCAGCAATTAATTGTGGTAAATAATGGTCCTCTATAGTCAACTTTCATATTTATTGATATTTAATGTATGAAATTCTGCATGTAGAAATATGTGGATGAATGAGCGGTTTTAATGAAGAGTTAAATTTAATTATATAGCAGTAAACTCAATTTATATAAAAATCCATAAAGAAGAAACAAATCGTACTAGATAAAGTCTTATACGGCGAATTTAGCTTAGAAAGTGTTGGTCAAAATAGAAAAAGAAAAATATTTAGTTGTCAAATAATGGATTGATTCAATTTGTATATTTAACTAAACTTTTAAAGCATTTTAACAATACCCCATCACATTTTATAGCAAATTAGATATTCCTTTATTTTTCCAACCGCTCAAAATCATGACCTAACAAATTAGACACACACCATAGACTTTTTGGGTAAGAATCATATTGAAATTGATATTAAATCAGTGTCATGCATGATTTAACAATTAACAAAAATAGTATTAATGTAATTTACAGGTTATTTCATAGGCAATAAGTTTTATCAAGTACAGTAGACATCGAAAAATAACAGCTTATGACAGTGATGTCAACGGCGGTTTTACCCTGACCGATCCTAACTGCTCAAACCCATTAAATTTTAAACAACTGTTTGCTCCTGTTCCTGCCCAACTGCTGACTGGACCGTCAAGACCGACCTGCTTTGTCCGGTTCCGTCCGACCCGATCAGTTTTTTTTTTTTTTTTTTTACAATTTTTAATTTGAGTATTACATATCCATTTTTTCTATAAGAAAGATTTTACATTCGAGTGTGATTACGAAATATTAATTAATTTACTAAAATCAACATTTACCAAAACGTGTAAATTAAAACCGATAAATTTTTCAGAAACCTAATAATCTTGTTCACCAATATTTCCACAATTCGGCATTAAATTTCAGTTATTGAGAAGTTCGAATATTGACTTACACTGAGTTCTATAAGGTGAAAGGTGATCCATAGCCCTTTACAGACGGCATTCTCGGTTCTTACTAATTACTTGATAAAGCATCTAGTTAGACACCAGCTTCCTGCCATTTTTTCGATTTAACTTATCCACATAACTTTGTATCAATATGACTCAACACTTATGACTTAAAACCAAAAAACAATTGAATTTGTTCGAATAGATTTTCAAGGCATGAACGCATCCAACTATAACAACAGCAGATAAAGGCACATTCTGCAACTATGGCTAAATGAATTGCTACAGAAACTAGAATTCATTTATCCTAAAATACTAAGGTTAAACCAATATCCAACACAGAGCACACTTACTTTTTCTGGAAACTCCGCCTTACTGAACTTATCACGCTGTTGCTCGAGAAAATTAGCAGGGCTCAACGCCTCCTCTAGTCGCCTTTAAATGGGTTTGAGGTCGGATCCTCGGCTGTACAACGAACAGCCGGGGCGGAGCGTAACAAGACCAACGATGAACACTTGGGGAGGGTGAAGACGAACGACGAGCCGCCGGAGGAGACGTGGTCGCTGGATTTGTGAGGAAGAAGGTAGAGGTTTGAGAGAAAAAATTTCTGACGGGAGACGGGGAGAGTAAGGGATTTGGGGTACTAAGATCCAATGGGCATCTTGCAGAATGGAATACCCGATCCGATCCATAATTTAATTGTCCGATCCGGTCCGGTTTAATATTTATTGGCCGGTTCCGCAACCGTAACCAATACTAAATTACCTGCCTCATCCTAATATCCGCCCGTTGACATCCCTAGTTATGATTTCTTATGAATTCTAAAAAAAAACAATTAACAAAGTAACACCAATAATTTGGCATCTAACCTATTGGCATAATGTCTTCATAGATTTTATTACGCAACTTATTTTCTCCCGTCCTATTTTTTTAGACGCAGCTCTTTTAAAAAGAAATTGATTTTTAATCTTAGATAGTTTCAACATTTTCTCCACATTTCTCAATCCTTAAACTTAATTACGAAAATCTTAAATTAGTAATATTTAGTGACTTTGTTAATCAGACCTAAAAATCATATGTTAACTAGCTAAACGAGCAAGAAATATCACGAATTCATGATAATCCACCAAATCAAACAATTAATCTGTAATTAAGTAAATAAAATTCCAAAAGAAATTTCCATACTTGACCTTCGTAAAAATTTCAGTTAACATACCTTCTTCATTGACCACCAGCGCGGCGACGGCAACGGCGAAGCCGAGCCGGAGAAACTCCTGACTGAAACCGGCGACTCCAATCTGAACCCGATATCCAGCCCCGAAATCTCCTCCGTCACCGACGAGAAGCTCGACACCATCGACCAATACTCCGCCGCCGCCTCGTCCTCCGGCACCTCCACCGCCTCCACGTCCCACACCAGCCAATCGCCCGTGGCGGCGGTGTGGTGCTGGCTGTCGTGCGTCACCGAGTTCCGCCACGGCGGCGTGCCACCGTTTGCTCGGAGATACGTGCCGCCGCACGCCGCTCTCAGCTTCACCTGAAATCCGTCCCTGATCGGCTGCCACTCGATCGTCAAATCCTTCGCCGGATTTTCCGGTAGGGTTTGGAGCACCTTGTGGCCGGTCATGCCGAGGAGGAAGGGATCGGCGGCGCCGGTGAGGTAGCGGCCGTGGCAGCTCTTGAGGCGGACGACGTGGGGGTTGGTGTCGACGAGCTCCACCAGCCACCTCGCCCGCCTCACGTCGCCGCGGCGGCTCTGCCGCGTCGAGGATTGGTCGTCGGCGGCGGTGAGGTATTTGTTGAGGTGGCTCTTGAGCTTCACGGCGGGAGTCTTTGTGAAGAATTCCATAAATTTGTTTCACTGAGTTTTCTTCTGAAACTTGTAAATATTATACTGATTGGGGGATTTGTTGAGACATGCAAGAAATTTAAATTAGGTGGGTGAAAAGAGTTTGTTTGTCGAGTTGTAATAATAGGAATAAGATAGTGGCAAATCAAGAATTGGGTTTGTAATAATTTATCCTTAATTAGTGTGAGGATTTTGTTTCTTGGTGTGGGAGGTTTTGTGAGATGATTGAAATTAGGGGGAAATGGGAAAGGGTTGACGTCTTGAATATTATGAAATTTCCGGGTGCTATCATATTTGGAATTTAGTTTTGATACATAGTAACATGTTTTCACGCGAGCACGGACGTGAACTAATATATAGGGGAAGAAGTAGGGTTGGGAGGAAATCGAAAATTCTTACTAATTCATATAAGGATCGTCATAAATTTTTTGCTATAGCTCTTCTCTTAAATTTGAAAGAAAAATAAATAAACTCAATATTGTATGTATCTAATTGTTCAAAATTTATCAAATAGGTCAAGTATTCGATTTATACCATATCCAATAATATATATATAATTTGTTGGTACTTTATAAAAATGTTTGAAATCAAATCATGACCTATTTTGATCAACCTGCAGACTATCTTACACAAAATTCTCAATATATGTGTGCCCCAGCACTGTACACACGAAACACACATTTTAAAAGGAGATGTAAGTTGAGGCAAGAAGTATATACTCCCTCCGTCCCCCATATTTCCCCCAAAATTCTTTCTATTCTATTTACTAAACTATCTTCCAACTTTACCTCAATAATCTTCTTTAATTACACCTTTACCACCTATGGCCCACCACTATTTCTCTTTTCTACCTCAACAACCTATTTATTTACAACTTTTACCACCTATGGTCCACCACTAACTAATTTAATATTATATTAATGTGGGACCCCTATTCCACTCACAATAACTCAACAACTTTTATTAAAACCCGCACCCCATATTCTTAGGAAGGAATATGGGGGACGGAGGTAGTATTACATTGTATTTGTACGACGAGAAATAAATGTTGGTCCGTTAATTTATTGTTAGAACACGAATACTATGGCAGCGTTCGCCCAAATACTTAGTTTTATATTATAATTTGCTATAGTATTATTTGTGCAGTAAGTACATAAAACTATGGCGAATATATACAAGTACACACTTTGTAAAAGTGTGTATGCGACACAACCATTTTGAAAATTGATACATCAGATACCCATTTGCTTTTTTTAATATATATCTACGCCTCTTCGTCGGCCGATTTGAATTGTGACATGCCACCGACAAAATAGTAATATTATCGTTGGTTAACAACTTGTAAATCAAGAATGATTGCTAAATGAATGGTACTAATAAAACTCCTAAACATATTAAATTTCATCCATTCATTTAGTCAAGGAAAATTAATTAAATTTGACCTAAACAAATGACATGTTTAATTCCTACGATGATTCCGTAAACATAAATCAATAAATTAATTAATCATTGACCGAAACATAAATTTTGATCTAAACATAAATCAACATAAATAAATTAATTAATAATAATTATTACTTCTTGTCTCCTATCGATTGAATCAACGAATTTTCAATCGAAAACAAGGATATATCAAATTAATTTAATACTAATTAATTTAAAATAAATGTATGATGTTTAAATTAATATTTATAGGTTGCAAAATATTGAAATGCTATTCACGACGATGTTTCCTGTCGCATGATGTTTCCGAAAACATAAATCAATAAATTAAAATTTAATTAATTTTTCTGTCGCATGATGTTTCTTGTCGCATGATGTTTCCTATCAAAATTTAATTAATTTTCCTCGACTGTAAACATAAATCAATAAATTAAAATTTTGATCGTAAACATAAATCAACATAAATAAATTAATCAATAATAATTATTACTTTCTTGTCTCCTACGAACGAAACATCAAAGGGTCGAATCGAATCAACTAATTTTCAATCGGAAACAAGGATATATCAAATTAATTTAATACTAATTAATTTAAATGAAAATGAATGTATGATATTTAAATTAATATTTATAGGTAATCTATGATGGAAATTTTGTAAAATATTGAAATGCTATTCACACAACTTATTAATTAATATTTAATATTGAAATTATAAGTTAATTTAATATCGCACAAAATAGTACTACTAAAGTAAAAGCTACACTATAATTGCGTAAAAATTGAAGAAGACAAATAAATGCTGAAAATTTGTTGAAAGTAGAGAAAGATTTGACCACCAATAATTGAACCAATTCTCCTATTTATACAATCGATCCGTAATGTATACAAATCAAGATTCACAATTTGCTCGCTTTGCTCCTCTAATTTTCTTTGGTTCATTTCGGTTTTATATTCAAAATTTTCAAATTTTTCTTCAATCCGATCGCACTATATCTCAAGTAAGTTATTCGAATTTTATTTATTTTCAATCTGCTTTTTGAATTTATTGTTGTTTATGATATTAATTTGTGTTTAGATTTATTATTGTTAATTTTGTTGTGATTTATTATTGTTAATTTTGTTTAGATTTATTATTGATTATTGGTTTGGATAAATTATTGCAAATTGCTTAGATAATTAATTATTGTATAATTCAGATAGATAATTGGATATTATAATTCGATTATCTCTCGCATACATTTATATTTAAGTGAGTATTTTAATGTATAGGTTAATTTAGATTGTTATGCATTTTAGATTAACATGTAGGTGAACTTAGATATTTTTATATGATTTTATGGGTTTTCAAATTTATAAGCTATTAATATAACGAAAATTTAAAAAAACCATAAATGAATAAAAAATTAATTCCGTCGATAATTACCTTGATTCCGTCATGATTCCGGTCCAATTAGTATTAAATTTGAAATTTAATATGTTTTCGAGATATTAAATTTATGTTTATATTAATAATTGAATTTAATAATAATTATTACTTGTTAATTCGATCTAAACAACATTCTTATTAATAATAATTTAATATTCGACCGAAACTTCAATTTTATTAATAATAATTTAATAATAAATAATTTAATACTTCGTTAGTATTCGACCGAAACTTCAATTTTATTAATAATAATTGAATAATAAATAATTTAATAAGATTCGACCGAATCAATTAATTTTGACCAAATCAATTAATTTTCGAATCGAAACAAGATATATCAAATTAATTATATCAAATTAATTTAATACTAATTAATTTAAAATGAATGTATGATATTTAAATTAATATTTACAGTAATCTATGATTCCTACGACCGAAACCCGATAATTTTTATATCCCATTCTTTAAAAAAATCGATAAATCGATATCAATTTTGAACATAGAAAATCAAAACGTAAGTCGATCATTTAGTTAACATAATTTGTTTAGATTACAAAACCCATGTTAATTAATTCATGCTAATTATTGTTGTTTATGATATTTATTTTGTTTAGATTAATTATTGCTAATTTTGTTTACATTAACTATTGTTAATTTTGTTTACATTTGTTTTGCTTATTTGTTTAGATAATTCGATTGTTTCGCTATTTATAATTATCGATAATTCGCTTAGATAATCGATATAATTATCGATAATTCGCTTAGATAAGTGCCGACATAATTCGCTTAGATAAGTCCCTTTAATTAATTTATTGTAAGAGACTTTAATTATTTAATTAGATTTTGATTAGATTGCTATTTTTTCTTATTTGTATATTTGATTAGAATGTATATTTGTTTTGTACATTAGAAAATCATATTAAGATCAGATATTTCGTTAATGTAATCTTGTATTTGTTATAGATGTCGGATGGAAGAACATTATTGTTAGATATGGAGGCGTGATCCTTCTTTATGTTACATTGGCGGGTATCACCAAATGCCTTTGTTCGAATGGACAATGTAATTATCTCAAGTTCATAGAGATGATTGATCAAATTATGTCGACAAATTCGCTGATTACAACCTACCAACCAGACATCTATCGAGATCTCGAGTGGTAGAATTATCAAATTACTTTTGAGTAATGATGATCAACTTTTCGATCGCTCATGATGCCCAACCGAGGTCTATGTGACTCACGATGCCGACACATCCCAATCGAGCAAGAACTATATAGACCTTCGCTTGAGATACCATCCTCGCCAACATATGACTACACTTCCCAACACATATCGCTCGATGCGTCGCCGACACAATAATTTACATCATCTCGATTGGTTTGATGTCGATACATCTCAATATATGCCGCAAATCATGGATCCATCCAGAATTTCGCTTCCCAACATATGCCGCAACCACAACCGGTCGATACACTTGTTGAGGACAACGATGACGACGACTACGCTGAAGAAGAAGAAGAAACAACAGAGTCGATGAAGAGGAAGATCGCGAGTTCGCTGAAGTGAGCTATGGCTCATTTTTAGAGTTCGACGCAAAGATCCGCCGAGAGGGTGGATTCGGAAGCTTCTATCTACGATTATGCAGTAACACGCAAGCGCACGCAGGAGGCCCAGAGCCGTAAGAAGTTGAGGAGATGAGCAACCGCTAGTCCTCGTTATTCCTCATGATGCTTCACTTAATCTCTTTGCTCGCCCTCCGACTCGGCCTGCACTCGACGAGCCGAAAGGTTCCATCTTCGACGCAAGGGTGAATCAAGATATCCGGGCTATGGCATTTGAACGCCGAGTAGAATTTGTTATTCCTCATCCGATAATTCGAGGATTACATTCAAATGTCGATATCATAATCGCGTCCTTTTCTACTACGTGCATCGCAGTTAGGTGGATTTTGGTTTGTCCGCAAGTTTGATGCTATACATACTGCGCACGTAACCCAGTGAATATCGGAGGAAGGAAGGTTAATGCCCGTAATTGCAGCATACATATCACGAAAAATACGCCAAGACGGTGAAGTGCTAAAGCCGAGGTCCATTATGGCCGATTTGCGCCGAGAGTACGGTGTACACGCTACATACAAGTAGCAATGCGAGCCCGTAATAGGGCGATCGAGATGATATACTGTGGATGTGAAGAATCATTTCAGCTACTACCGAGTTATCTCGTGATATGTTACGGGTGAGCAATCCTTGTTCGATGACCGACTGGATATTGGATCGATGGTCGGTTCCGCCACCCTTTGTCGCGCTCGGTTCATGCAGATCATGCACACATCAGTGCCTCCGACCCGTGATTGTAGTCGACGGCACGCACTGAAGGCCGCAATAAAGAGATTATTCGCTCGTAACAAAGGACGGCAACGAGCAAGTTTTTTCATTAGCTTATGGAATTGGTCCGATCGAGAACGATGTCTCATGGACTTGGTTTCGCCTCACTACAAGTCGCTTATGGATCAAATCCGAGATGTTGATTGTTTCGTGATGCCATGTCAAGATAATGAACGCGTCAAGTGTGTCACCCCGATGCAACACACGGATTATGCTACTACCATCTCGCGAAAAAATCACCCCGCTTGGGCAACCATCCGCAGTTATTCCGTAAAGCCGCTTATGCGTACTAAGATGCACACTTTGAAAAGCGATGGCTATGTTAAAGTCTCGTGAAGACCGATGGTAGTGGCGCATATACCAAGTTGGTGGAGGTTGGAGTGCGTATGGGCTAGATCACGCGTTCTAGCGCTACAGCTTTTATGACATCGAACATTGCCGAATCATTCAATTCTCGAATATTGTGGGCTAGACGATTGCCAATTTGCTCAATGATTGAGGCAATCCGTCACATTACGTAAAAATGGTTCGATGAGAGACATGAAGCGAAAAGAGGTACGCTGCTGAATTGACCCTCAAGCAACGCTGAAGATGATGGTATCAATGGAACTATCACGCAGATACGATGTAGTGCCATCATCGACTCCACTTTCAAAGTCAAGCACGAAGCAAAACATTCGAGTCAATCTCAATACGCAATCGTGTGCGTGTTTGGAGGGACATGGATATGATACCGTGTTCTCATCATCGCTGCAGCTATATGGTACTAATTTAAGTTTAATTATGTTAATTTTTTGATCAAATTGATTTCACTTACATATAATTGATTATATAAATTTTTAGTCATAAAGGTTACCATATATCTAACTATGTGAAGTACTACCATTCTCGCAGCTAGCCAAGCATACCAGATCGGATCAATCCTGCTCACCACGCCTAGTTGGACCGCTCCTCCGCATGTTGTCGGAATTACGCTTATGCCTCCTAATAGAGTCCGTCAGTCGGGCGCCCAAAGTGGGTCGATATCGCCATCCAAATGTAAGTGAGATCGAGTAGTAGAAGTCGTGCACTACGACATGTAGCTTGTGTGGTAATGAATCTCATACGCGGAAGTGTCCTTACTTATCCGAGACGAGTGACATTGTAATGAAAGAAAACATTCATGTAAAGATATTATTAACATTATTATTATTTTAACTTAATCAAATTGAATTGAATTGAATTGAATTGAATTGGAATTGAAATTGAAATTGAAGTTGAAGATCATATTAAAATTAATCCATTGTCGATAAGATAATGTAACTAAGAATCTATTACAAGAGATAAAATAAATAAAATCATTACATAGTAAATGCTAATTTCTACCTCTTCCTCTTCCTTTTCCTCTTCCTCTTCCTCTCGGCTTCTTATATGGATCACATATCTCATATATATTTCCACCTACTTTATGTCTATATGCTACAACATTAGACGCATTCTATTCGATGCTCGGTGAACCGTAAATAAGACGCTCCACAATCATGCACGCAAATGGACCATCATCGAAATCGCCTTCTCGTCAAATACCTCAAGAGGTAGCTCGTGTAATAATTGCATCATTATTCCATGGTGGTATCCGTGGAGTTAGCCTCGAACCATCTAGTGAAGATCGAAACCGCCGCAATAATCTAGTCAGCACACGAAGTCCATCATCCTCGCATCCACTGATCCCGGTCCATCCGTCAAATACGCGAGTCAAACAAAGACGAATGACCGTAGTGCATATCCACGCGCATTATCGCGAAACGCCGATGACGCAAGGGATGATGATCTATAAAATTAATATTTAGATAAAATAAACAAGGAAAATTTCAATTTTGCAATTTATCAGATAAATAAGGTTACCGCGTGGCACGTAACCATGATGTATAACCCGTCATGCCGAGGATAACGCTATCCAATACGGTGGTGGATTCGATGCCATAACAATGCTCTCGTGGTCATGATCACATGTTCCTCACGCTGGTCTTCAATGTAGGACGAAAGCGCATGGTACCTCGGACCATGAATTTTGCGTAAACATCTATTCAACATTGAAAATTAAGTAATTAAAGATACTACATATATACTATATATTGATTGTATTAAAGACTTACTAAAAACCAAGATCAAGGATGATTGTGTTTTGATAATCCACCCCATCCAATACGCCGATCCCGCATCGAGTCTCATCCTCAAATACACCATGAATAGATCGACGACCGCAAAATTATTTTAGGATACATATCAATATAAGTATATGTACTTAAAAATCAAGCATATCAGATAAAACGCACGCACCCAACATCAAAAGCTTCTCCGCATTTCGATATTCACGAAAAATGTAACCTAGACTTGTCGATCAATACCCGAACAACCACCATCGCTTTATTTGTGTTCAAGAAACGCCGTAATTTATCAATATATCATCGGATAATGGACGTGGCATCGGGCTATTCACGATGGTGACCTCATTACACCGAAGGTCTCCGTGTCTGCTCACCCTCCGATCCCAAACTACAAACATTTAATTTAGAGAAAATGAAAACATAACAAATATAATGAAATATTATAAACCGCCAAATATGAGACTTAATAGTTACCGTTGCTCCAACCGCCGCAGACGGCTCGAAAGTCTGCCTCATGACGCCCGAGGCGCCGATCACTAAATAGGTCCATCCCATCATGGAATGATGAGATGTAGTTCCGTGATCGTACCATGGATCCGTGAGAGTAGCGGGAGGGTATCACTGGTCGATGCGGTCGTCACCGGCTCAATATGTCCACCGCCTCGAGGGACATCCGGACTGGGCGGTGATGTGGTCTCTCGATCTTCACCTCTCGCCGCCGCCGGATGACGGGACATGAGGTGCATGTGTAGTCGTATCATCCCTATGTGTGCAACCACATCGAGTCTTCTAAGAGGTTTTCAAACCACTTTATCTTTGAATAAATTTGTCTTCGATAGACCTCTCGATGCGTTGCAATCGCTTCTATCCTCACTCTCCCGACAGATTCCTGATAGATTCCTCGGATCCAACGACGATCGACGGAACTAAGACGCCTGGTGCTCACCACCACCGCCGATGAAGCCGCCTCCCCGGTATGTCTTCCCGCATCCCGCCTCTCAACAGCCTACATATGGCCAGTAGCTCATCAACAACCGGAACCTCAACGAACCCAACCGACGATGTCCTCTCGGCTGGGTCTCGGCGCGGCGCTCGAGGCCTACTCATGGAGACCCCGAAGATCGTGATCCTCAACAAACCGTGGAGCCCTCCTAACTCGACGTTTACGCCGAGGCTCATCCACCGGACGAGACACACCACGACGAGAAGGAACGTCGTCCCTCCCTCAAAGGATTTGACGGTATAACAAAATTCACACCGAGTGGAGAGGGGTGTGAGACAGACACCCAGTAAACGGTGCTAACCTCGAATGAGTCAGGCTCGATCGATGTGAGATGATAATCGACCTACAATAAATTGAAAGATGTTACTTAATATTCTAATAAATACAATACCTCATACATGATTTAAAATTATAATAAAATTCAAGACTTTTGCTCAAAAGAGATCAGAAGTCGCCGTGAGAGCCTACGCTGAACTTCCACCTCAACACTTTGACACGCGTGGATTGATGTACGTCCCACTATACTTCCCAAGCTCGGTATGATCTCGAGTGACCAAGCATATAGTGCCCAGATCGTCCGTAAAGTGGTATTGAGCATTAGGTCGACATCAAGGTCCGATAATATCTCAATATCTCGTAATCGTAGGCCCCCACGGAAATCGCAAACGCCTCAAGATCGCCAACCAATGCCCAAACCCAATCGCTATTATCTTCCCGTATCGCACTCCAAATACGAATCCATAGAGGATAATAACGTGGGCACACGTAAATAGTGACGAAGATCTACATCATCACTAAAATCACTACTACAAAATCTATCTACTAGATTACGAATGTAATCTGTGCCCCGCAAAAGGCTATAGACCTCAACGCCGCTCAAGTCGTAGTCTTGTGGGATCAAACGATGATGACCCAAATTGCGTGCCGGTGACTAGAGCATAATCTCTAATAGAAAACATATATATCTTCCATTGATGAAAAGTACATCTCCGGTTGCGTAGGTTCTATCCGACGGAGACTATATGGTGCAAAGATAAACTAGACTTAGGCCCGGAATCCAATCAATCGATGACCAAAGCAACCCCCTAAACATATCTACCAACTGTCACGCCTCTTATCTAGCAAGACATTCTTAATATACTTAAAATAATCATTCCTATAATAAGTCTTTACATCCGCCACAACATTTATCAGTAGTAGGCCTCAAAAACAGTGATCGACATACAATTATATCAATGTCACATATTACACAACGTATAACAAACCAACAAACTACTACAATAATTATTTCATTTGTCTATAATTCGATCAATAAATATCCTATCATACAAATATCACAAATAATTAGAAATCAATCTCTACAAATCA
This sequence comes from Salvia rosmarinus, assembly GCA_036937905.1. Classification (NCBI taxonomy): domain Eukaryota; kingdom Viridiplantae; phylum Streptophyta; class Magnoliopsida; order Lamiales; family Lamiaceae; genus Salvia; species Salvia rosmarinus. The sequence goes on along the minus strand of CM072822.1, from coordinate 18,883,018 downwards.
CCGATCAAAACACTCGCCATAATTAAGTAATAGTACAATTTAACCATTCTAAACCATAAACACTATTTATTCAATCACATTATTTCTGCCAAAACAAATATCTCATTCAATCGAAAACATACAAGCCATAAACACTATTTATTCAATAACATAATTCAACGCCATATCGGTAAATATTAACTACTCATATTCAATCATATTGTTCGAAATATTAACTACTCATATTCAATCATATTATTCAATCACATTTAGCAACATTTATCCAAAATATACATACTGTAAGCTCGAAAAATATCTCAATTACAAACTCATATTCAATCATATTATTCAATCACATTTAGCAACATTTATCCAAAATATACATACCGTAAGCTCGAAAATATCTCAATTACAAAATATACATACGGTAAACATATTAAAAATCGCATAACTATATTGTTTCAAAATAATAAACACGAAAACATACCGTAAGTCCGATATATTGTCACCGTTACTTGAAAATATGGTTCCCGCATTATTACAAAATTCAATTCATAACTAATTATTAGAAAATTAAATTAAAATTAAATTGATATGGAAAATCAATGTTTCGGTCGAATGCTTCTCGTCGATCGAGAGAAGCTTCCTCGATCGGAAACTTCAATTGGTCGACCGAAACAACAAATTAATTCAAGAAATTGAATTAATTCAAGAAATTGAATTAATTTGTTGTTTCCTACGACCAATCAAGTTTCGATCGAGGAAGGCTTCTCCCACGACCGAAAGAAGCCTTCGACCGAAACTTCAATCGACATTTGTTTGGCCCTCTCCTTCAAATTGTTAAAACTAAATATTCAAAAATCAATTAAAACAAACAAACATCTTGCGACATGAATAATGTAATTCCAATTGTAAAATCTAAGTTACCGCTTAGAATTGTGTTTCCGTATAAATCTTCTAAAATTATTTTCTCCTCGCCAAACCCGAAATATAGAACAAAGAATTCAATGAAATTATTAAATTGAAACATAACTCTCTCCTACGAAAAACAAACAAAGTCGACAATGTCACGCTTTTGCCTAGTTTTCGGTCATTTTCACATGTCTCCGTCAATCGGAGACAAAAGTTGAGAATTTCATGTAAAACATATCTCCGATCGACTAAGGCAAGTCTCCTGTCGATAAAAACATCTCCGATCGATGAACTCTCTCTCCCCGAGAGAGAGTTCGTCGACGGAGAGATGTTTTTATCGACCGAGACTTGCCTTAGTCGATCGGAGATATGTTTTTGACTAAAATCTCAATTTTAAACAATATTCCAAAGTTTAAATTCAAGTTTTCGTAATGAATTTACCTTGTTTGAGAAAATTGATGTGTTTGAATTCTTTTTCTTCTCTCGATCGAAATTTATGTGCTTGAATTCTCTTCTTCTTCACAAATTTAAATTTTTCTTCTCTACTCTCCCAAAAATAGCTTCTCTTTTGATAATCAAGCAAATCGATGTGTAGGTTGTAAAAGGAATCCAATGTTGATAAATATATATTTCGGTTTTGATAATGAAGAAAATAGATGTGTGGCTTGTGAAACGAATCCAATGTTGATAAAATCAATATATATTTCTATACTTGTTTCGGTAATAGGTTGTCTCTAGTCTGGAGACTCAGACCGAAAGAGACAAAAACAATGTCCTCTCACATCACGCTTTTATTTTTACAAATTTTCAAACAAACATAATATGATAAAAGCCTGCAAACTCTGATTTTCGAACCAAATTTTGAAATTTTTGATTCAAAATATAGTTTTTTAATATGTTGGGTATATGTTGTAGTGAATTTTCAAAATTGGTATGAGTTGTATATATATTATGAAAGTTGGGTATATAAGTTGGGGCCCTAAAACTATTATTATCATTGTGTACGGTTAATAGATAGTTTGAGATACTAATTAAAATGATGTGTTCATGCACTGGGGCACGCAAAGGCAAACTGCTTGCAGGACGTATGGATGATTAATTTGTTCCTTTTAAACAAAGTATTATTAAGGATTTGTCTCAAAAAAAGTATTATTAAGAAAAATGAATTATATATTATGTGAGAAACTAAAAAGTTTAAACTTGCTTACCAATATTATTATTCCTTCATTGGTAATAGCTCAAAATTCCGATTTATTCTTTATATTGTTAGTTACAATAAAAATTGTGTCGATGTTTCAACAAATATATTGGATAAGCCTTGTTCATGTGTAATAATTTACTATTTGTAATAAATTCTATCTAAAATATTTTGATGATATTTAAATCTAATATATTTGACCTCAAAAATATCCTCTTCATCACTACGACATCTCCCAAAGGATCACTATTTAGGGATGACAATGGACCGGATCTTGCTAGGTCCAGATCCAGATCAAATTTTTTTGCTTGGGTCTGGATCCGATCCGCATCCATAGGGTCCAAGGTCTGCACCTGCATCCATATGTTTCTCTTCTAAAATAAATCTTAAATCAACTATAATTCACATTAACAATATAATAATAATAATCTAAATACATATAAAACTATAATAATTATTTAGAAATTCTACAACCATTACTATACAAGAAGATGTTAGTTACAAATTTACTTTTGCTTTCATGAGAGCAAATAATATTGCAATAATAATAGAAGAAGTAACACACATATCTTAGCAAATAGACCACTAATATACAAAATTTCCTCAAATACAAGGTACAAGTTTCTAATATCATTGACATATCATCCAATTCCGTAACCTAGTTTATCCAACTTTGATTAGAAAGAAAAATAATATAATATACTTATAAATATAAATAAAAATTATATATACATATATATTATATGGATCCATGGATCGGATCTGGATCTCAGAAATCGAGATCCAAATCTAGATCCGGATTTTAAAAGAATGATCCGGATCCGATCCGGATCCGTCGGATCCTATTTTTTGAAGATCCAGATCTTGAAAATTGGATCTGAATCTACGGATCTGAATCGGGTTCGGGATCCGCTGTCATCCCTATCAATATTACGAGTTATTCTTGTAGTGACACAACTTGAGCATAAGAAACGAAGGTGCTCTAACTTTGAAGGGTAAATAAATAAAAAGAAGTGAGCTAACAGATTTGGAACAAGAAGTGTGTTATTTGGTCCTGAGATAGTGGGTGACTAGCATTGTCTCCACACACACACACACACACACGATGGTCTCAAATAAAAGCAGCAGATTCTCTGTTTTCTAAATATTGATGTTCAACATAAATGTAAGTCACTTTTTGTACACCCAGTTACTGTCCCACCCCACTTAAATTTATTTTTGTAGCACATCGATCTACAATATCTTGAAAGAATCGTGGTTCGAATCTTGTGAAATTTGAAAAGGAATCGTCTCTCCATTTTTAATTAAGCGTATCCTATTTCCAAAAATATTAAACTAAGAAATTAGGTAAATTTACTTTTTAATTCTTTATTTGCATTGAATATTGAACAATTAAAAAAATTTGCATTGAACATAGTGTTAAAATGTTAAGTTTGATATTATTATTCTATAAATTCTGAAATCACACACTTATTAAGAGAGAAATTTTAATTTTAAATATGACACTTATTCATGGATAGAAATAATAACTTTGGAGGTGAAATCTTTTATTGATGTTAGTAATCCTAAAATGACAAGGTTGTCAGAAGAAATTAACTTATTTGGGACGGATGAAGAACTTGAATTATTTATCCTTTTGGTGTTTCATTATTATTATTATTATTATTATTATTATTATTATTATTATTATTATTATTATTATTATTATTATTATTATTATTATTATTATTAATTTTCTTTACAAATATGAATTATAATTTATTATATCCTATTATAATCTATAATTATTATTTAACATTTAATTTGTAAGTTTTTAATTAATAATTGAATATCAGGAGTATATAATTCTTTAAGCTTCAAACTGTGGGAGTATAATGCAATCAAAACTAAATATTTTATTTAAAACAGAAAACATAACGTATGATTTATTTTATTATTTGATTAAAAATATATTTTCAAAATGTAAATAAGGGCTCTTAAATTCAATCATGCAGTAACCACCTTTCAAAAATTGTGAAGCACAAGTTGGAAGATGGAAAAAGTTATCTAAAGTGCAGTTGTGAAATAGGCGAGTGTGTACCACTGCTATATGTGCGCGTGGGTCGTGGGAATTTACGTGGACTGCTTGTATCTTCTATAACCAAAACTGAAAAACTTGAAAAACGCTTTACTGTGAATCTCTGGCGATTCTTCAATCTAACTTTACTACGTAGCGGAAAACGTACGTTTCCGACTCCGAAAGTATAGAGATAAGGTGTGAATACACGTTTAAATATTTGAGCGAAAAATAAATATATTTTTATGTTTAGTTCAATTTAATTCTTAAATGTGTCTAAAAATATTGATATTACCCTCATAGTAGATGGACTATTTAACACTGGTCTGTTACCAAAAAAATCAAATTCTTTTGGGATCTTACATCTAACTAATAGATATAAAATATATTAAATGAAAAGGATCAACATTAAATAATTGTTTCATGGTAAAAATCTGAATTGTTTTAAAACATTAGGAAGCAGAACAAAAAAAAATTAACAAATATGATTACAAAAAAAACTGAAAAGCGTGAATACAGAAATAATATTTATCTTATTGACACCCAATTCCATACCTAAGTAAGAAACCCAAAACCTTGCAGACAACGTCCAAAATTCTCCAAAATTTCTCAAGGCTTGCTTCACGTTCAATGAGTGAAGATGGAAGCGACAACGAAAGCGAAAGGTTAGTAACAACGCTACTAACTTTTCTTGAGTCCACTGCTTTTCATGGCTGATTTTGAATGAGGAAAACAAAAACATGATTTTGGTTTATATGTTTGTCACTCTGACAAAATATTGCTCGAGGGTTTACACCTAATTAAGGATGAAGATTCCTGAGCAAAAATATGACAGTATATTGATGTATTTAATAGGGAACAAATCGAGGTATTTGTTGATGGTGATAATGTTCCCTTACTTGATTTTACTCCAACTGAGATAATGGAAAATGATGCTAGAGAAGGATTGAACATTGAAGGTAGGAGTTGGATGAAGTGGAAGATGAGAGGGAGGAAAGGTTGGTGGAGGCTGATGGGGAAGAGATCTACATCAGATTGTGAAAATGAAAAACCCATTTTCCTATTTTAAGCACAATCTTTGAGCCTCTCCTCTAGGGTTCTCAAAGTGCTGCTGCAATTCCCGTCCATGAATAAGACATACATAAATGAATTCATTTAATATATTTTATATCTATTAGTTAGACGTAGGGTCCCAAAAAATAAAAAATAAATTTTTTGTTAACAGTGTTAAATAGTCCTTCTACTGTAATGGTAATGTGCATCATTTTTAGATATGTTAAGGGCTAAATTGAACAAAACACAACGATAAAGATGTATTTATCCTTGCTAAAATGTTTAAAGGTGTATTTGCACCTTATCCCAAAAGAGTATTCACATTTTTCGTTTTTATTTTACACTAGCGTTATTAGATTATTTGTATCTACTGTTTTTTTAAAGTTGTTAGGAGTTAGTTAAGTTGTTAGGAGTTAGTTAAGCAGTTAAATGGTTAGTTTGTTAATTTCTCTGTTGCAGTTCCTTTGTATAAATACATGCATGCTACGCATGGAAACTTCCTCTTCAATACAAAACAATTTTTCAGTTTATGCTTTGCTTCTCTATCTCAGTTTATGCTAAGCATTAAATCTATCAATATGGTATCAGAGCTATAATCTTTTTCTTTCTCGTCATGGATTCATCTTCGTCTCCATCGTCATTACCAAATTTACATCCTATGTATCTTAGACTTGATCGCAACAACTATGTTTTTTGGCGAATTCAAGTTCTTTCCACGATCCGAGCTCATGGTTTTGATGATTTCATATCATCAACTGTTGCAGCTCCTCCTCCGTTTCTTCCGACTGCATCTACAACTGTAGTTCCAGCATCAAATCCAGCCTAGTGGATCCGCAGAGATCATTTTCTTATGAGTTGGATGTTATCTTCTATTAGTGAAACCATGCTTGGTCATGTTGTTCGTTGCTCTTCTTCGCATCAAATCTGGAAGATCCTAGAGCAATTGTTTCAGTCACAATCGCGATCTCGTGTTCTTCAGTTGAAGAAGATGTTACATTCTCAACAGAAATGAGCACTCTCGGTGGACGAATACTTTCTAAAAATGTGTGGTTACGCAGATCAATTGTGTGCCACTGGTCATATAATTCCTGATGATGAACTTGGCGATTTCATTCTAAATGGTTTTGGACCAGAATATGAATCGGTTGTGATCAATCTTATGCATCGATCTAAACCTCCTTCATTGCAGGAAATGCAATATGTTCTACAATCTCATGAAGTTCGCTTGCAACAGAGCGACTTATTTTGTTGCAGATCCAAATGCGTACTACGTGCAACGAGGTGAAAATCGCAGTGTTCGTGGATGTGGCATGATTGGGAAAGGACGGTTCAAGTTTTCTGGAAAATCTCCCATTATGTGTCAATTGTGCGCTCGCACAGGTCATGTCGCTTTAAAATGCTATAAGCGGTTTGATGTTAATTTCACTGGTGCAGATTCTCAAGATACAAAATCATATCCACAAGCTCATCTTGCTGAAAACCAGTTGCAGAATACTTATGAGTTTGATGAAAAGAATGAGTGTGGTATATGGATAGTGGAGCAACAAATCATGTTACCAATGCGTTGAGCAATCTGCAGATTAACAATCCATACACTGGCACGGAAGCTCTCAAGGTTGGCAATTGTAAGGTTATTCCCATTACTTCCATTGGCCAAACTCATATCTCCCCAACTTTCTCTTCCAAATCTTCTTTACTGCTCAATAATATCTTGTTTGTACCACAAATCACCAAAAATCTGCTTAGTATCTCTCAATTCACAAAAGATAATAATGTGATTTTTGAGTTTCACGATTCCTTTTGCCTTGTGAAGGACAAGATCAATCTCCAAACTCTTCTGCTAGGGAAACTCCACAAAGGGCTATACCAGATTGATCTCTCTTCTCTTTGCAATCGGAATGTAGCAGTATTATCAAGCTCAAATTCTGTTTCTTCAGTTCATAATTGTTTCTCTACTGATTTAGCTTCCAACTATAATCTGTCTTCAAGGTGTAATAACAACAAAAGTTTCACCAATGAAATAAATGTGTGGCATTAGAGGTTAGGCCATCCTCATTTTTCAGTTCTTTCTTCTGTTCTTAATATGCTAAGTATCTCAACAAATTATTCTGCTCTCAAATTCGTGATGCTTGTAGTCTGGGAAAAATACACCAAATACCTCATAAGTCTCATCCACTCCACACCACAAAACCTTTTCAACTCATACATTCAGACCTTTGGGGACCTGCTCATTTAGCATCAGCCATGTGATATAGATACTATATTCATTTTATAGATGATTATACCCGTTATACATGGGTCTATCCTCTTGTCTTGAAATCTGAAGCTTGTTCTGTGGTTCAAAATTTCTTTAAACTGATTCAGTGTCAGTTTAATACTATAAAAACTTTTCGATCTGACTGGGGTGGAGAATACAGAAAACTTGTCCCATTTTTACCCATCTAGGAGTCACTTTTCAGCATCCTTGCCCTCACATTCACACTCAAAATGGTAGAGCTGAACGTAAACATCAACATATAGTAGATATGCGTCTCACACAATCTTAAGTCAAACCTCCATGCCCCTACAGTACTGGTGGCATGCTTTTGAATCTGCCACCTACCTTATCAACCGTTTAACTACAAAAACTTTAGACATGAAATCACCTCATGAAATTTTGCTTCACAGGCAACCGGATTACTCATACCTCCATGTTTTTGGTTGTACATGTTTTCCTTTCTTAAACCTTATAATTCTCACAAACTTCAGTTCAGGTCTCAGAAATGCATTTTTCTTGGCTACAACAATAATCATAAAGGCTACAAATGTCTTAACAAGGATGACAGAATATATGTTGCTGATACAGTGCATTTTAATGAATTCGAGTTCCCTTATTCTACTCTTTTTTCATCTCCTGCATCAAGTTCTTCTGTTTCTTCTATACCTGTCCCCAACTTATCTGTGTCTTTACCTTCTTTACCTTTTCCTTCTAATGATTCCTCTCCAGCAAATATGTCAACCTTGTCTGTCCCTTCTGCCTCTTTCCCCTCGTCGTTATCCTCTTCTATTTCTCCATCACTTTAATCATCATCTCATCAATCTTCTTTTCCCTCTTCCATATCTTCTTCTTTGCCATCATCTTTACCCTTATCTACCAATCTTCATTCTATGCAAACGCGTTCTAAAAATGGCATAAGGAAACCCAAAGTGTACATTGCTTTTCTTACTCAACCTCCTTCCTCAACACATATTCCAGCCTTACCATTGTCCCTTGATGAAGCTTTAACACATGATGGATGGTATGCGGCAATGGCTAAGGAGTTTGATGCTATTATTGGTAAAGGAACATGGATCCTTATACTACCAGACCCCAGTCAAAAGATTATCAGCAATAAATGGGTGTTTCGAGTTAAGCTCAATCCGGATTATACGTTGGATAAACTAAAAGCTCGACTTGTTGCTCGTGGGTTTGAACAAATGGCTGGTGTTGATTTTTTGAAACTTTTAGTCTTGTTATCGTTCTACCATCAGATTAATGTTCTCATTAGCTGCTACAAAAGAATGGGCCATTCAACAAATCGATGTGAATAATGCGTTTCTAAATGGTGAGCTTACAGACAACATCTATATGGCACAGCCTGCTGGTTTTGAAGATCTACATTATCCAGACTATGTTTGCAAACTCAACAAGGCTATATATGGTCTGAAACAAGCACCAAGGGCATGGTATGACAAGTTACGTGGTGAAATTTGCAACCTCGGCTTTCAGAGATCTGCTTCGGATTTCAGTTTGTTCTATCGAAAATCTGAGTCTTCAATCACACTTACTCTTGTCTATGTGGATGATATTTAATAACTGGTGATGATTCAATATGGTGCAAACGATTGTCGACACTTTGCACAACAAGTTTTCTCAAAAACTGGGTAATATCGCTACTTCTTGGGATAGAGGTCCAACATTCTAAAGGAGTTTTTGCTCTTTGTCAGCACAAATATATTCATGAGTTACTTGCTAAAACAAAAATGATAAATTGCAAATCATGTTCGACCCCTATGACTCCTACTATGAAGCTATCCAGAGAAGTTGGTACATCATTCAAGATCTCTCCAATACTTGACTTTAACAAGACCTACATTTACAAAAGCTTTCAATCGTGACTTTAACAAGCTCACCGCCTCGCAAAACCAACCATCGCAAATCCAACTCATGCTTGTAAAGATTGCTCAGATACTTAAAAGGCACAGCCTCGGTCAGCCTCAATTTTCATCCATCTTCCTCTTCTCAGCTCGTAGCGTATTCTGATGCAGACCGGGCCAGTTGTCTTGATGATAGGCGCTCCACAAGTGGTCATTATATCTTTCTTGGCTCTAATTTGATCTCTTGGTATGCCAAAAAGGCAAGAAGTTGTCTCTCGCAGTAGTGTAGAATCTGAATATCGAAGTATGGCGAATGCAACTTTAGATTTGGTATGGCTTGCTTCTTTATGTGCAGAACTTGGCATTGCTATTACAGCTCCGTCCAAACTCTGGTGTGATAATGTCAGCTCTATTGCTTTGGCCAAAAATCCAGTTTTTCATGCAATAACTAAGCATATAGAGGTGGATGTTCATTATGTTCGAGAAAAGGTGCTCGATAATACGATCGATGTAGGCTATGTTCATTCCTCCGATCAACTTGCTGATATTTTTACCAAGGCGCTTGCAGATTCCAGATTTTGTCTTCTTCGTGGTCGGTTAAACCTTGATACTCTGAAACCGGGTTAGGTTTCACGGGGTGTATTAGATTATTTGTATCAACTGTTTTTGTAAAGTTGTTAGGAGTTAGTTAAGTTGTTAGGAGTTAGTTAAGCAGTTAAACGGTTAGTTTGTTAGTTTCTCTGTTGCAGTTTCTTCGTATAAATACATGCATGCTATGCATGGAAACTTCCTCTTCAATACAAAACAATTTTTCAGTTTATGCTTTGCTTCTCTATCTCAGTTTATGCTAAGCATTAAATCTGTCAATAAGCGTAGACCTGTCAAGTTTTGAGGGAAAACATTTTTTAGTTATGTTTAGCCATCTAGAATTATTGATTGTGGCAGAGCACAACGATAATTCGAAATAATAAAACTATTATTCAGCCATCGAAATTTGTCTAAAATGTAAATACATGTAATCACAAATCCTGCAAGCATAGGCCATCTAAGATCTGTGACGGGCAACAGTTGTCGGGCGTCTACCAACGATAGGTCAACAAAGTTATCGGGCGTTCTACCAAGTTCGATAGGTCAGCTTGTGAATCTACTCATTTTGAGCATTTCAAACAACTTTATTGATGGGTCGTTGCCAATCATCTTATAGGAAACATCCGGAATGGAACGGTAAACTAACTGAGCTCTACTCGTTGAACTTGTCACTCAACGGCCTCGTAGATAAGGTTCCTAGCTCGATCATGAACTTAGCAAACCTAGGTGTGCTTGACCTTCATTCCAACAAGTTAGCAGCTTCTCACCAAGTCACTGTTATGTTTCTTGATCTTTCGGCTAATTGTTTCACGAGTGGGATCGAGCAAATAGGCATGGGGATGCAACTAGATGTACAGTACATCAATTTATCTCACAACTTAATTGAAGGTAGATTACCTGATTCCATCGGGAGATTGGAGTCGATGAAGAGTAGATTTGAGCTACAACAGCCTCGATTCCAAGCTTCCAAGAAGACTGGGAAACGCGAGCTCCATTGAATGCCTGAAGCTGCAAAAAAATCATTTTACCGGGAAAATATCAGATGAATTTCTCAAGTTCAAGAACCTGAAGGAGTTGGACCTCTCGAGTAATTCTCTTGAGGGTAGAATTCCTCACGGGGAGCCTCTCATCGACTTCCCGAGAGGCTCTTACTCGGGAAACAAAGATCTTTGTGGTGCACCACTTGAACCCTGTCGACCTTGAAAATCCAATATATCTTTCTTGAACATCCAAACATTCATTATTTAGTATCAACACAGAAAATGATTAGCACTTATGTAGCATTTGATTTTTGCTCTGAAGCAATTTATCGATTTTGACAACAAATTTCTGTACAGAGCGCAAAAATACTCCGGCTATCTTATTGTTGGAAATTATTATTTCCATATGAATTTATTTAATAGAGTTGGTTATGGTGGTTAATTCGTACCTTTTCATATGAAAAGACGATTTTTCACATGAAATGGTACGCACTCTTCGCGAAAAGACACATTCCTCTCTATAAATAGACCCATTTGCTCGACATTCAAATACACCAAACGAAGATAAATAATCTATCCATTCATTCTTCAAAATCCTCTTTGTCCCGAGTATTTAGTAGTTCACGGAAATATATCTAGTAGTGCAACTACCCGTATTTGTTAAACCGTTGTATCTTGGAGATAATTGTCATTGAACTGCGTGCACTATAGCGAGCAATATTATCTTCATGGAGAAAGAGTTCAACTCTTGCCTCGGTTTTATATAGCATTCGCTTAAACGTTATATTCGCATTTCTACGCACCCGCTTCTAACAATCGCAAGATAATATTCGTGGAAATGGCGACAAGTCAAGCAACGTTCGAATACCCCGCTCATGCCGAAAAGCCGAAAAATTCTCATGTTCGAATTTAGCGTTGGCAATCTAAAATGCTTTTCTATCCGACTACCTCAATTTGGCACGCTTGAATGAGTCACCTCCCACCGTGGAGGAAGATGAGACCGATGAACAAAAACACATCATGTTAGATGCATGGCATCATAGCGACTTTCGTGTCGCAATTACATCCTCAATGGGTTAGACGACACTCTCTATAGTGTTTACCTAATGCCAAGACGTCGAAGGAACTATGGATCTCTTTAGAGACAAAATACAAGACGGAAGATGCCGGTCTAAAGAAGTTTATCGCCGGACGCTTCCTAGATTACAAAATGGTGGATAGCAAGACGGTGCTTGAACAAGTGCAAGAACTCCGCTTGATTCTCGCACGATATTCTCGCCGGTATGGAACTTTCTCAATCATTTCGTGTTGCCGCAATGATCGAGAAATTACCACCAATGTGGAAAGAATTCAAGAACTATCTCAAACACAAACGCAAGGAGATGGGACTTGAAGATCTTATTATACGATTGAGGATCAAGAAGACAACCGCAACCGACAACATGGCAAAGAAATCGTCTATGGAGGCAAAGGCAAATCTAGCCGAGTCGAGCACCAACAACAAGAAACGCAAGTTCAACGGGAAGAAGCAAGACCAAGAAGCAAAAGAGAATCAAAGGAGATTGCTACAACCGTGGCAAACCCGCACATGGCGAAGGATTGTCGGAAACCAAAGAAGAAAGATGGTCATCAACAAGCAAACGTGACGGAGGAAAAACGGTACCCTCGACTTATCTCGAACTCGATTTATCTGCTGTTGTAGATGAAGTCAACATGGTAGGCAACCCAACCGGGTGGTGGGTTGATCTCGGTGCTACAAAGCACATCCGTGTTGATAAGTCAATGTTCTCCACCTATGAACCCATCACCGAAAAGAGGAAGTTGTACATGGGCAACTCGCAGCTTCCAAGATCGTTGAACGGAAAAGTTGTGCTAAAGATGACTTCGGATTGAAAGTGACGTTGACCAACGTGCTGCATGTTCCCGACATTCGCAAGAATCTTGTGTCCGGTTCTGCTTTTGAGCAAAGCGGTTTTAGACTAGTGTTTGAAGCGGACAAAGTTGTAATGACCAAAATGGTCACTTTATAGGAAAAGGCTATCCGGATAATGGCCTTTTCAAGCTTAGCGCACTCAATGTAATCTCCAATGATGAAATAAAGAAAGCGTTGCATATGTGATCGAGTCTCCTAATTTATGGCATCATAGATTAGGACATGCAAATTTAAATACACTACGAAGATTAGTGAATTTAGAGCTATTGCAAAGATATCTTTTGATCAACATAATAAATGTGAAATTTGTGTTGAAGCGAAAATGGCAAAGAAACCTTTTCATTCGGTGGAAAGATCAACTACACCTCTAGAATTGATTCACACCGACTTATGTGATTTAAAACTTGTGCAAACTAGAGGTGGAAAGAATTATTTTATAACATTTATAGATGATTGCACAAGATTTTGTTACGTGTATCTTTTGAGAAGCAAAGACGAAGCATTCGAAGCTTTCAAAAGTTACAAAAGTGAAGTTGAAAATCAACTCAATGCCAAAATCAAGATGATTCGAGTGATCGTGGTGGCGAGTATGTTGCACCGCTTGAAGAATTTTGTCGTGAAAACGGTATTATTCATCAAACAACGCACTTTACTCACCACAATCAAATGGTATTGCCGAACGGAAAAATAGAACATTAAAGGAAATGATGAATGCTATGTTGATTAGCTCGGGCTTATCACATAACATGTGGGGGGAAGCTATCTTTTCGGTAAATAAAATATTAAACAAGTTACCCCAAAAGAAACAAGATAAAACTCCATATGAATTATGGAAAGGTAGGAAACCGTCCTACAAATACATGAAAGTGTGGGGTGTCTCAAAGGTCAAGTACCAAAACCAAAACAAGTTAAGATAGTTCTAAAACTATTGATCGCATCTTCATAGACATGCAAACAATAGTAGCGCATATCGTTTTTGGTACACAAGTCGGAAATACCCGACATGCATGAGGAATGATCATAGAATCAAGAAATGCTATATTTTTGAAACTATATTTCCCAAGAAAGAAAAGAACCACGCAAGTTCTAAGAAGAGAACTTATGAAGAAAACTCGTCGAAAATATTGGACCAAATGTTGAGCAAACACCGCACTAAGACGAGGAAAACGAACAAAACCGCAAAGTTCTTTGGTCCGACTTTGTGGTCTATTCGTTGGAAGATGATCCTAAGACAATCGAGAAGCATTGTCGGTCCCGATGTCGCTCTATGGAGAGAAGCTATCAATAGTGAAATTGAATCTATCTTGAACAATCACACTTGGGAAATCGTTGATCTTCCTCCTGGTTGTAAACCTTTAGGATGCAAGTGGATTCTAAAGAGAAAGTTCAATGCCGATGGAACTATTGATAAGTACAAAACACGTTTGGTAGCCAGGGTTACAAACAAAAGGAAGGGTATGACTACTTTGATACATACTCACTGTTACAAGGATTACATCCATAAGAATGCTACTTGCTATAGTGCGTTGCATAATCTTGAAGTACATCAAATGGATGTAAAACGGCATTTCTAAATGGGGATTTAGAAGATGAAATTTACATGGAACAACCTCAAGGGTTTGTTATCCCTGACAAGAAAACAAAGTTTGCAAACTTGTTAAGTCTTTATACGCATTTAAACAAGCACCCAAACAATGGCATGAGAAATTTGACCAAGTGATGATATCAAATGGATTCAAAATTAATGAATGCGACAAATGTGTTTACATTAAAGGGACATCCGATAATTTTGTTATTGTATGTCTTTATGTTGATGACATGCTCATAATGGGTAGTAATCGTGATATAATCATGAATACTAAAGAAATGTTGAAGAGAACATTCGATATGAAAGACTTGGGATAGCGATGTGATTCTAGGAATTAAAATTTCTAGAACACATGATGGAATTGTCTTATCACAATCTCACTATGTTGAGAACGTGCTTAAGAAATTCAAAGCTTATGATCTACCTCCGCTAAGACACTGCTTGATTTAAGTCTACACTTAGCCAAAATCGAGGAGACCCGATATCCCAATGGACTATGCTAGGTCATTGGAAGTCTAATGTACTTAGCAAATTGTACAAGACCCGACATAGCATATTCAATTAGCAAGTTGAGTCGGTTCACAAGTAATCCAAGCAAGGATCATTGATCGCATTAACTAGAGTTCTAAGGTATTTAAAACATACTTTGAACTATAGTTTACACTACACAAGATATCCAAATTGTTTTGAAGGATACAAGGATGCAAATTGGATATCCGATACAAAGACTCCAAATCCACAAGTGGATTCGTGTTCACCATAGGTGGAGGAGCAAGGTCATGGAAATCTTCTAAGCAAACTTGATAGCTCGATCTACAATGGAATCCGAATTCATTGCTTTAGATAAAGTCAGCAAGAAGTCGAATGGTTAAGAAATTTCTTAGAAGATATTCCTTGTTGGGAAAAATCCATACCTCTCGTTATGGTGCATTGTGATAGCATGTCACCATAGGGAGAGCTAAGAGTAGCATGTATAACGGTAAGTCTCGACACATTCGTCAAGACACAATACCGTTAGACAATTGATCACGATCGGTATAATGTGTATCGACTATGTAAGGTCAAAAGACAATATAGCGGATCCGTTTACTAAAGGTATTAATCGTGATCAATCATACAATGCGAAGGAGAATGAGATTAAAATCCACGCTTAAAGAACGCTCATAATGGTAACTCAACCATGATGATTGGAGATCCCAAAACTTGGTTCAAAGAGACAACTAAGTTATGAAGGTTCGTTATACACTGAAATCTCAATAATCCATTCTCGTAGTCGCTCAAGTGTAACCTTGCGTTCGTGATAAAGGGTAAGTTTTAAAGAACTTTTAATGATTCCTATAGCCTTATTGGTGGAGTAGAGCAGGATACTCTTCATAGGAGATCACCTATCTAAGTGTGAAGTGTGGGCCGCTTCAAATAAATAACACTTATGAATCAAGATATGGTCCAAGGCCAAAATGGACACAACGTGAGAACGAAAGATATTGTATCTATTATTGTGTATGTGTTATTGTCTTGGTTTACACAAAACGACCGGTTCAAGACATCGTGTTCACCGAGCGGAGTAAATCCGATAACACTATACTAAGGAAGGTTCAAAGCCAACAACTACCTATCCTGATGCAATAATAGGTCGTCGGGACTTTGAAAAACCTGCATATCCATTAAATGTCATTCATGTGGGGGATTGTTGGAAATTATTATTTCCATATGAATTTATTTAATAGAGTTGGATATGGTGGTTAATTCGTACATTTTCATATGAAAAGACGTACATTTTCACATGAAATGGTACGTACCTCTTCGCGAAAAGACACCTTCCTCTCTATAAATAGACCCATTTGCTTGACATTCAAATACACCAAACGAAGATAAATAATCTATACATTCATTCTTCAAAATCCTCTTTGTCCCGAGTATTTAGTAGTTCGCCGGAAATACGTCTAGTAGTACAACTACCCGTATTTGTTAAACCGTTGTATCTTGGAGATAATTGCTGTTGAACCGCGTGCACTGTAGCGGAGCAATATTATCTTGCGGAGAAAGAGTTCAACTCTTGCCTCGGTTTTATATAGCATTCTGTTTAAACGTTATATTCGCATTTCTACGTACCCAGTTTCTAACAATTATACACACGCAGAGAGAGAGAGATGGGAGCCTTGATAAGAAATCTTTCTATGTAAAAGAAAACTGCATTCATTCATCATTATCTCGATGCTTACACAGTTTCTAATCCAAGGTTTCTTCAGAAAATCGAAGTTGATGATAATTTAAATAATCTATCTCATTTAACCGTATACAACACAAAATCTGCTCTGGCAACTCTTCAGCCTTGTTACCCTGATCATAGAAAACATGTATTAATATATCTGGACAAGAAAAAAAATATAAAGAGAGAGAACTAGAATACGGCGAATAGATTGAAATAACTCATGTGAAACATTTATACTTGCCTGAATGGTCAATCCAAAATCCAAGACACACAGCTTTAGCCTATCAAGAAATGTTTCAAACCCTTTTCTTGAAATGTAGCTGAATCTATGCATGTCCAAATCGATTTCCAAATAATTTGTTTCCTGCAAGTGAGGAGGCAAAGAACCTTATGAGAATCAAAGATTCTAACTCGAGACTAGTGAAGTTAAATTCTAGCAAACTCATAGGCTAAATAAATGACTAATACTATTTCTTTCCAAAGAATTAGTCGTTCAATAGTAAATACTAGAATCGAACTTACCAAATAAAAGTCATGTTGAGGACGTGAAAGCACAGGTTTCTCGTTGTATGCATGCATGAGCTTCCTCTCTGCGGTACTCAGAGGAAGGTCATCCACGTTTGCTACACGGCCCAATATCTTCAACCTTTCTCTGAAGGGTACACTCGATTCAGCACGAAAACCTTTAACCTTTTCCATTTCATCATCAATCAACCTCTGTGGTTAGAAAAGCATTTACCATTAAGACACCAGTTAATAGTAAAAAGAGGAGAATGTCAACAGTCTAATACTGTCTTAAGATAAAAAAGATCAATCTTGTTAGCTATGAACTGGAAAAAAAATTCAGAGCAGCAAAAAGATACTGCAGTTCATGTAGAGAAAAGTGTCTTATGGCAATTCTTAGTATTTGATCATGTCAAAAGTAGATTTTACTATTCTGCTGAATTAGTCAACCAGAAAATTCAAAACATTAAACAGCAAAGTCAAATGCCACGATTAACTCACCCTGATATTTTCTACAAAATGAGGTGGAAGGTCCTTCGCAAAGCTTTCAGACAGCTTAAAATACAAAATGAAGCTTATTCCTTCCCCTTCTGTTTCACCCTGAAAAAATGTTGCAGGATATAACGGTATCTGCACAAACAGAAAAAATCTAAGTGTCAATATAAAAGCCAAAAACATATTAAAAAGTTGCGCATCATCACATGATGACATGATATAGCAAATACACAATTGTCCGAACAACTTGATCTTACAACTATTTTATTCAATGCAGCACCTGAACATTTACAACGAGCATCGGTGGGAGTTTCCCAGAAGAATTAACAGAAGGAAGTTCCACGAATCGAGCAATATGTTGAATTTTTCTCTGAGATAAAAACACATCCAGGCCAAAAGGATAATATGCAGCACAATTGGGAGCCAAATCCTTCTTTTTATCCCTGCAAGACAAAACCAAGACCAAAATAGATTAATAAGATTTATTCGATATAGGTTATATATATATGCAGTGTTTTCTATGCATTGACTGACCACAAATGCTTAGAGACGTACCTAAAATAATTCACTCCCCTGACTTTAAAAGTCCCCGGCTCGACATCCGACCAACTATCTGGCACTCTCTTCCCCAAGGGGCAGAATGGCACTTGGGAACCAGCAATAGGTCTTTGCAGTAACGCCTTTGAAGAAACTGCAACGTATTAACAAAATTATTAAAAATTCCATTTCGAAGTTAGCAAGAAAATTACTATGTTTGAGGAACTCTTAACACCCTCGACAAATATGGCCTATATCAGGATTACAGGCCAAAAACTTGAGGACTAAATTTAAAGTCTAAGCCTTTCGATTAGCCTATAAACAGTCAGTGAAGAAAGCAAAGCATATCCATGGACAATGATCCATAAGGAAATTAGGATTATTCGTATGATTAGAGTTTTGTCGTACGAATCAAAAACCAAATATTTAATCACTACTCACATAAAGCCGCTGCAGGATGTCCATCCTTCCATTTGAACGGTAGTTTCAAGGCAGCTTTTTTCCTCGGACTAGAGCTAAGCAATCTTCTCTTTTCATCGGTATGAACGGCTGAAGCTAGACAAGGCAAACAATTATTTGGAATAAGTCCACAGTTGTCCAATATACTGTCATCACCTCCAGCAGTATCCCCAACCGACGAGGAGATTTCATCAACAAATACGGGCGTAGTTCCGCTCTGCAGCTCGCCAGATTTCAGTTTCAAGTTGGAACCACTTGGAGGGACCGAGCTTTTAGCTGCTCCACTGCTATTACACGACTCCTCGGGATGTTCAAGAGATGAAACGTGGTGCACGTTTACATCATCGTCTACTTGACTAGTATCTCTAGGAAAAGCAAAGCTCGTCGTGGAAGCTCCATCCAGACCGCTTAGAGAGAGCACATCTGCAATAATTTACTCGTTATCACCACTCTTTTTCTCTTGCAATGAGCATGAATTAATAGAGTATTAAGAGAAGTAACGTGTAATCTTTTTCCTACATACCATCGGGGATGCTTTGGAAATCTTCATCACTCCAGTCGGATTCAAGGAAAGCAGCAGGATCAAACCATGCTTCTTCACCTCTTCCTGTCATTGGCAGCATGTAGACCATGTAAGTCGATTCTGAAAATTCATTCTTAGCTCCGATATTATAAATTTCTTGACCAGCCTAAACATTATACACTAAACCGTGATGTCAGCTATCATTCCCCCCAAAACATTATATTTTAGAGACGAGCCATTGATTGTCATCAAGCCTATTATACAGCAGGAGTTCACATAAATGAAAATCAATGATGCCCCTAATCATCTAACTGACAAATTAAATGTAAAATCACCTCTCCAATTGCTCGAAAATGAACACAAGTTACTCTTTAAGAACATGCATTAACCCAGCTAAAATACCCCAACTTAAACATTTGGACATCATAATCCCATCCTAAGTTCTAACCCAAAATGTAATAACACCCCACTCCTTCTCATGAATTTAAATGATTTTTTTTTAAAATCTTAAAGTAACTACCCCTTTTAGTTTCCATTTACTGCATCCAACAAACATAGACTCAAATGAATCAATCTTGATCAAGTTCTGAGATTTGCAAAGCAGGCTAATCAGCTTCAATTTACAGAAAGCTTATCATCAATCTTGGACTTTTCCATTTGTATTCCTTTTCTTCTATTTCTTCTACAACAAAACACTTCCTAAAAATTACTAGTATCCTTAGCATGTAATAATCCAATTATCCAAAAATCTGGAAAAATTATACGACAACTGAGTTATATTCACAGCTACCCCAAGCCCAAACCACGCTTACCCAGCTACCACATTATCAGTTGCAACCCAAATTAAAAAATAAATTACACCATCACTTCACACGTTCAACAATATTTTTCACACTTGAGCATCACTAAAAACCAAAACTTTGACCACATCACTCATTAAATGAACCTCGTACCAGATAACAACGTAACACGGGCATGCATAAAGAGAGAGAGAGAGAACCATTGAAAGGCGGGTTATTGAGGGAATGATCAGCCGGCAAAGATGGAAGCTTTTCCGATGATCGATCGGACATATAAGCAGCGGCCTTTTTCTTCAAAAGCCTTCTTTGCTTTCTGCTTATCTTCTTTCTTGAACCGCCGGATTTGAATCGGACACAATTTTCCGGCCGGGAAACACATGCCCCCATCTCTCCTTTCCCTCTCCAAAAATAGAGATCCAAGATGAATACTGTAATATTTTCCTTTTCTTTTTCGAGAGCTATTTTACAATGACGAGAGCATTAGGAATTGATCGCACGCCATCATATATCTCTCTCGCAAAATATCCACCACATCAGAAGTCTAGAGAGAGAAGAAACTCATTATTGATAGTGAAAGCGCGAAAAGGAGGAGAACCCATCAACCACCCACCCTCTCTCTCAGTAATATTAAATAAAAATTCTTTCCTCGGCAATTACTGCAATGAATCTCCTTCTACTCTATGGAGATTCACAAACCTATTTTATATATATTCAATCATATCGCGCTAATAAATGCGTGCATTGTGTGCGTGTGTTTGTGAAAAAAGAAATTCGTGATTTTCTCAGAGCTCTCCGGCAAAAGAAAAAAGGAGCTGGTGAGAAGTCAAATTTATGCGAACATGAGATCTGAGTAATTTACATTTTTTAGTTTATTTTATGTAATATTTTTCTGGAAAATTAGGAAAATGGAATGGAAGACTAAATTCAGTGACGGCAGTTAGCTTCAATTTGTCATTGACGGGGCCCTCGACACGTGGCGAACATATGAGCGGCCGAGCGTGTGGCGTTGGATTCAGCTTCACGCGTGTGGCTGGCTGGATGTCTCTCACCAAAATCTAACGCTCTTTTGGAGTGGAGCCCACTGCCTCTTTCTACTTCTGAATTTTGATAACACGAAATTAATAATTACTCCCTTCAATTTTTTTTAAGTATTTTATTGAACATTTTTTTCGTGTTTTCAAATAAGTATATTAATTTACGATAAATTATAACTGTACGCAATAACTAACAAATTATCCGAAAATAGACAAACTATTAAGTAACTAAGCAATGATTTGACGTAGTGGTACAATTGTAACGTAGTAGTATTATTATAGGATCACCACTATGAAAATATAAATATGTATCAACTATACCATTATATAAATTTTATACATATATGGATACGTATAAATTTTGATGTATTTTAATTTGAATACATTTATATTTTATGTATATTATAATGTGTTAGTTTTGAATTTAAGATATTATTCGAGTGTAGATTTATATCATAATTTTTATTTTCATTGGTCGTTTTTAATGTATTTCGAATTTAATTTATAGTGTAAGATGAATAATATCAATTTTATGTATTTTACTTATTATAACACTAATTTAATTCTAAATTATTTATTGAAACCTTTATAATTTTTATCAACTTCTATGTCGAGTCATCGTATGAAATCAATAGTGTTAACATACACTAGTATTAATCGTCCTTTTATTGACAGTGTAGAATATTAATATTATAATATATGTTGAATCTATATAATATTAACAAAATATTAAGTGATAATATATATAAGTAGCCAAAAAAATAGGAATAAGAGTTTTATATCCACACTCACAAAACATGAGTTTATAAGCATTTTGGCTTAAAAGACCAAAATATCCTTGGAAAAATTTAAAAAAGGCTCTAACTCTCTCTCTCTCACTCTCTCTCTCTCTCTCACGACTCACTCGACTCACTCTCTCTCTCACCGTAAAAGGCTCTCACTCTCTAACTCTCTCTCTCACTCTCTCTCTCTCACTCTCTCTCTCTCACGACTCACTCTCTCTCTCACGACTCACTCACCGACTCTCTCTCTCTCTGTAAAAGCGAAACCCACAACCCACGTGCTCCTCCTCACACCGAAAACCCACGACCCACGACTCACGACACACTCTCACGACTCACGCAAAACCACAACATGAGTGATACGGATACGGATCTGGATCCACGGTACTCCCGGATGCGGTCGAGCAAGCGGCGGCCGAAGGAAGAGCTCATCCACAGCGGAAGAAACTTCTCGCGGAGTCATCGCCGCCAAGACGCATAAACGCCGTCGACCTTCCGCTTGGTCGACGAACTTCCAAGACCGATTTAGGGCACCACGACCTCCGGTGAGTAATCGTGCATTTAAAATTGGTTTATAATATGTACACGATAGTTTTCATGTGTGACACGATAATTTTCATGTATGACACGATAGTGATGAAATTTCGATAGTTTGTGTGTTTAGAAACTTATAAATTAAAATCAGATTGCTATGTTGTTGAAATTACGTTAAAATTAGATTGGTTCGTCGAGACACGGTGCTACCGTGTCTTGAAGATCAGACACAGTAGCAGGTGTCACGACCAATCGTGCAGTTCTTCAGACACGGTGCTAACTGTGTACGAGATCTTCGATACAGTTAGCACCGTGTACACGATTTGAATCGTGTATGCAGTTAGAACTTCATTTATTGTATACTGATTAATCTTGTGCATTTACAGCCTCGTTAAAGGTGGTTACGACCGCATATGCAAGGCTATACCGGACGCATCAACCAATACATCCGAATTGATGTGTTAGCCGAGGTGAGGACATGTCTACAACAGCGCGGATGTCTTGACGTATTCAGAGAGAGCTGCTTTGGGCATTTGCTTCGTCTCAGGAGAGGGGAAAGCGCAAATAATGCGCTGCACAATCTGATGGCCCGACATGTTGTGGATCTAGTTTTCGGAGTTCGAGATTTGGTTTCACGTATGTGGAACCGATATCTGATTGGGATCTTTGGGTTGCCCTAGTCTCGGATTACGCTTTGGACCGTCTTCTTTGATCCGAACTTGAGGCACGATATTCCCGCACCGGCATGTTCCATAGGTTGTTTGAGGTCGGAGGACTACTATTTGAGAGTCATGACCAATTCATCAAGCAACGGCTGGGTGATGATGCCGCAGATTACTTGAAGGCGGCTTTTATATTAGTAGCGTATCTCATTGTCCTTTGCCGCGATAGGGAAGCCATCGAGCCTTGGGTTTGGGCGTTGGCTGAGGATTTGGATATGTGGCGAGTTTTCCACAGGGCTCCTATTCATTCCGGTCCTCTGTCACGGGATTGATGTGCTCAAGAGGCACCCGGCGATGTGGCGACTTGAGGAAGGCGTACCATTTCTATGATCTGTTTGGGCCTTACAGATTTGGTCGTATGAGGCCATCTCCGACTTAGGGCGTATGTGTGGGTGTCGAGGCAGTGAGATCTGATTCGAGATGCTTGATGTGGACTACATGGAAGTCCCGACCCAAGATCTTGGATTTTTAATGACGGTAATTTTAATCTCATGTTTAGTATTTGTTATATATTTATTAAATACATTATAATCAATAATGTGTATGTGTTTTTTTAGCGTTTATGTCATCGTGTCTTTGGAGCCGCTCGAGACCGAGTTGTCGAGGCATACTACTTGAGCCTATCGAGGCGATCCGATGGCTATTCGGTTTTACTGCGGGCGGCATGCGAGGCGCACATGACGAGCTGCGCTGAGCCACAGCGGTGCCGGTGCGTGAGAGAGTGCCCGTGGGAGGCGGCGAGCATGTCCGGTCATGCGGCGAGTGAAGTTGCGCTGTCCGATAACCTTATCAAGATGTCACGGTTGTCGAATCCAGCACCAAATTCGATGTGATGAATCAAATATATCTCTACGTCGGTTCGTGTCTTCCTCTTCATCTGAATACACCAGCTCGTCTTCCTCCTCATTCGAAGACAACGGCTCGTCTTAATGTATAGTCGAACCAAGACATCTTGCATTAGATTCGGCAAGATCGTAGATCGTTGTGAACCATATAACACGGTGTCTCTGTGTGTACCGTGGTGCAGCATCGCTTGCCCTTTTCAATCACATACACAATGGATCATCCTTTTGTTCCACAATCAATCGGAACAAATCGGTGTCGATTTTCAGCGATACTTTTATTCTTCTTCCATCACTAGCACTCGTCGTATGAAAAGCATACAATCCGATCCACCATTGTTGCCTACTTGCTCATAAATCTCTCTTAGCAAATTAGCACGTGAAATCATTCTCTGACCATGTATATGAGAACCTCGTAGCCGCTTATATACTCTGCTCTGTCCCAACTACCACCATGACGTATAATAAGACGTTGCCAAGACATCTGTTGCAAAATAAGATATAAAAGATAACAGTCATATACATAGGATGCACAAGATACATAGGATGCACGGGATGCACAGTCGTGCACGGATCATGCACGGTCGTGCACCGTGCACGGACCATGCACGATCGTGCATTGTGCACGCCCGTGCACCGTGCACGCCGTGCACGGCTTATAAACCGTGTACTGATGAGTTCCGTGCACAGTTTATGAGTTCATCAGTACACGGTATAGCCGTGTACTGTACACGGTTCAGAGTTCGCATCTCGTATTTTTAAATTTAATTTATTAAATGATCTTAAATATTAAATTAATCACTTTATTAACATAAAATCAACACAAATAACATATGTGACGCATAATACTTCTACCGTGTACAACCGTGTACTCGAGAACGTATTTTTTTCTTCAAAACATGAAATTTATCATTCCAAAGAACATAAAAGTATTAAAAAAAACATATTTAGTCAAATCATCAACAGTGTACAACCGTGTACTCGAGAACACGTAAAAAAATTCTATCTGATTTAATTTACCTTAATCCATTAGCAATGCTCGATTTCCGGTGTTCGATTGAAAAAAGCGCAGTAACAACTTGTTGTATTAATTATTTTTAGCCTCTCTCCTCACTTTGAAACCGTAATGTTACAAATGAATTATTTGTGATTTGAATTCAATGTCTACCGATTTTTCAAATTAAATGTTTACCAACCTCTTTTTACAATTAATGTTGAGGAACTTTAATTTAAGTTCATTCAATTTTTGCGAGAAGCATTCATTTATTTTCGTGAGAGAGATTTTCGGAGAGAGAGGAGGAGAGAGAGTTCTTTTAGCAGAGGAGATAGAGAGTGGATCCAAGGATATTTATGTCTTTTTAAGTCAAAATGGCTATAAAACTCATGTTTTTATGATTGTGGATATAAAACTTATCCCACTATATCTTTTGGTTATATATAAACTTATCCCAAATATTAAATATAGAACTAATGAGATCTTATATGCCGTTTCCCACTAAATTACAAAATATAACATCGTTTGTTCCGCTAAATATGCCGTTAAAAGTATCTTAAATTAACATTGGTCCTTTGTAAAGGGCATAACTTCCGTGCATCTGTCTATATTGTGCTTCCCTTGTTTTTACAATGTTAACGCTAATTTGTGCTTCAAATATTTAAAAAAGGAAAATTAGATAGTCATAAGTAATGCACTAATCAGTTAAATTATTATTAAGGAAAGGCTAAGCATTTTCCTTCTTTTAAATGAAATAGAAAATACTTGTATCACTTCCTTAATTATCTTGAAGAGGGTAATTATGTAAAATAAAATTCATTATAAATGGAATATTCCCTTAATTTTCGAAAATGATGAAAAATGACCAAAAAGTCCAATTATGTATATACATATTATGTACATCTAGCATTTTCCTTATTATATATATAAGATCAAAACTAGAAAGAATGCATAATAAAAAAGCATTTACGCAACGAAAAATAGTTGGTTCCTTAATTATGAAAGAATTCAATTCAAATCATATATTACTGATATGCTGATAATTTCATTGCACCCATAACAAGTTGTGA
The DNA here is from genome assembly GCA_036937905.1 of Salvia rosmarinus. Taxonomy (NCBI): domain Eukaryota; kingdom Viridiplantae; phylum Streptophyta; class Magnoliopsida; order Lamiales; family Lamiaceae; genus Salvia; species Salvia rosmarinus. Next base: position 18,857,107 of record CM072822.1, on the reverse strand, counting down.
ATGATCCAAAACATAAGTTTAAATTAAGAGTTAGATATCATCTTTGATTTTTTATGAGTTTTTCCAACCGTCAAATAAAATATATAAAAAATTTATAAGATTTATTTTTAAAATTTTATTATTAATTACTATAATAAATATATATACATAATTATTTATTAAATATAAATAAATTTAAATAAATAAAATAAAAATATAATTAATTTATCTGATTTATTAATTCTATTGAGTATGCTGATTAAATAATCAAAATCTCCAACCCTTTACATCAAGTGGAATATCATACACTTATTGTGAAACATCTACAAATTATAGGAAAAATAAACAATTTTAGTCTAATAAATTAATTCTATGATAATTTTAACCTAATAAATAATAATACCTCAATAAAGTCTAATGAATTGAATTTTATGACAATTTTACATCATAAGTGATTTTTCAATGCCAAACACAATTGGTACAAAAATGACATATAACATTAAGTCATTTCTGACATAGTTTATTTATAACTTGTGTTTTTCATATATCATTTTTGGTGCCAATTGTATTTTTCGGCCTAAAAATCACTTACGAGCTAAAATTATCATAAAATTCAATGATTTAGGCTAAATTGAGTTGATATTGATTTATTAGGTTGAAAATTATCACAAAGTCAATTTATTTGACCAAAGTCATGTTTTTTCCCTAAATAATATTTAAGTTAATCGATTAAAATTTGTACATGAAAACCGAATATTTGATCTTTCACTCATATAATCATTTACCTATCAAATAACGTTATTCTAAGTTAGAAATTTTCAATAGTTTGAGTTGTAATTTCAAACGTTTGACAACATGGAAGAATAATCCAGACAATTGACTTCAAAAGCTGTTAAAGAAATTTGAGTTTCGATATTGGATGAAAATTTAAATTATAGCTCCAAATTCGAAAATAAAATATACTAATAGAGGGATTTACTATAAAATAGTAGGTCTGGACGTTATTAAAACTTTTTAGAAATTAAATTAAATTTGCAACGAGATCCAAATTTGTGTAGGGTCTCTTGGTTATATATCTATAGCAAATACTGTGTACAATATTGTAAATTTATTTCTAATTATATCTATAATATTATAAATAATAAATGTGACATACTTATTTAAGTGATTCGACCAATGAACATAGAAAGGACGACTTCTGCTATATTTGTTGCCAGTGTTAAATTTAATTAGGCTGAGACGTTACCATTACCATTACACTGTTTAGGACGGTACAAATTTATCGTGACTAGTAAAATAGTCAAACTTTACTTATTTATATTTTAATACTGGAAAAAAAATCTGCATCGTATGTTAAAAAAAAATATGACATGGATTAAATAGATAGGACCAAATATGAGTGGCTGTTTACCCTAAAATACAGTATACTAGATCTAAGCAATTAGAAATTATTTTTTAGTCATTGAAATCAGGTTGAGATGGCTTTTATAGCTAATCAATCTAATTATTTATTGTTTGAAGAAGATTATCACTCTAAATTTGTAGCTTTTAATATCTATTTTTATCCACAACCATGAAAATGCCGGCTGCCGGTACGTTGCTAGAAATTAATGTCAATAACAATGAGACAGATTTAGGCGTTTGTGCTTATATTTTTTTAGAGGAATGCTTTTATCATATATTATCAAAGTATTCAACGTAATACAATGAAACAATATATAACGTGCGTGGGATTAATATGAAAATATAATTTAAAACAGATAATACATGTATATGTGTATATGTATTTATACTTGGATATGACTGGCTAGTGGCTAGGTTGGTGATCAGTGTATTTGACATGGATAAATGCTACTTTTCTCACCAACAGATATGAAATTTATGAAGTCATTAAAATCTCAACAACCACAATCTCTGTCTTAGGATCAGAAAAATCATTGAATATTTTTGAATCGGGGAAGTACAATTATTACAACTATTTATATGGTTTTAGATTTTTGCCCCCAAATAAATGAAATTGTTTTGTAGCGATGAGTTATTTCGTATTTTTAGTCTGTTCCTTCTTCTATAATAATGGACACACACACACACACACACACACACACATATATATATATATATATATATATATATATATATATATATATAGGGGTTCTTATCATAAAAGTTCTTAACGAATTAAATAAGAATTAGAAGTTCTTGAATATTTGTGTAAAACAATCGAATTACTATATCGTATGTTAGTTTAGACATATTTCATCCATTCAGTGACATATGCTAAATATATTAGTTTATCTTTTTGGATTCACAAGAAGAGTTATACTTTGCGTAATCCGTCAACACAAAATACAAAATCAGAAGACACCCGAAAATTAAATCTCAACCATTGATATAGCAAATCAAAGCGTTTTTCATTCACATTTCCTATAAAATTATCCATTCCTACGTTCCATCCCTATATATATATATATATATATATATATATATATATATATTTTTCTTAGATCAGTTAGTTTCTAGTACGAAAACCATGCACACCACGCAAGAATTAAAAACTAGAGCACTATTTATAGATGCATGATTTACTTGTGCAGTTACTCTTTTTCCTAATAAGATTTAAAATTCAAATAAAGAATTAATTATTTATTGTTTCACGTAACAAATTAATAAAGTATTAGCTGTGATGTGTGAGGGTGTTTGGGTTAACCTTATTTTAGAGAGTTTATAAGTACTAGTTAAGATATTTCAAGAGTCTATAAAATATAATATTTTAAAAATTTATAAATTTTCAAAGTGTTTGGATAATTTAGCTTATAAGGTAGATAAATAATAGTGATTAGAGAGAATCCAAACTTATTTTTTAGAAGCTTATAAAGCCAAATTAATTTAAAACAATTGTTTCTATGTGCTGTTTCAACCTTGGTTTAGATTAATTTAAAACAACTGTTTCTATGTGTTTTTTCAACCTTCGTTTGGTTGACTTATGATAATTAGATCTTTTATTCGGATTTTTATGAATCTATCAAATGAATAAAATTTGAGCCAAAATCTTTTACCTTAATAAGTGAGCAACTCAGGTCTCCGTTATGGAATAATTTATATATTTTATATGTATATATTATATTTGATAATGGTATAATAAATATATAGTGAGTTTTAAATAAGAATAATTTTTAGCGCGAGAATTAAAAACTACAAAAATTAGCTATGAACAAAATAAATTAAATATGAAAGTTAATACATCCATTGGAAAAATTATCGAATCCAAATATTCAAAATTTTCATGCAGGTTCAAATCCCATAAAGAATAAAAATTATAATTTTTTGAATTCAATAACTTTCCTTCTGATTTATCAACTTTCACATGGAACTGATGATTTTTAATCCTCACATTTTTACAATAAATTATTATTATTATCATGCTAATTCTCTCACACACACACATATATATAGTTGATATAGATGGGACCATATTTGCGTTTTAAAGAGGCTAATGCGTTTATGGACCCACATGTAATTTAGATGAACGTAGATTATTTTTGGAACTGAATGCCCCGCAAAAATAAATTAACAATAAAATAATATATTCTAAATGCGTCACAATTAATTTATTTAGTACAAGTTCTGCATGGTATTACATAATAAAGATGTTCACTCGTAGATCATGGTACAGCCTCCAAGATTGACTACATATTTTTCATCGTAAACATAGGATAAAATAAATAAGGTGTTAAGTAACTGAATTGTTCGTTTTTCAGTAGACCATTAACATGAAATCCAAGAAGAAGAACAATGATTTACACTCTTTCGCACAAAAAAAAAATGCAGCTGGACAAAATATTTTTGTAGTGACCTGATTGATGGCTTAGTGATTTGTTAAAATTTAACAATTTTTTACTACATTCTTTTGGTTTCTGTTCACCGAAATCATAATAGAATGATTTCAACATGACATCGTGCTATCAAATCTTTTCAAATATGTATAAGCTACAATTCTTTTAACGTTTGAGAATTTGGCTGAACAAGTTGAAAATCTACGTGAATAATAACATGTAAAGAAGAAGAAAATATAAAAAATTACGTTGGTAAACAACGTCGTATGACTGTTGCCCTCGTTTAAATTAAGAAAAAAAAAAATCGTACCTTTTTTTGACATATTCATGCTTTAAGATATTATTATGATTCAAATTTGAGATATCTTACTACGAACACCCTCATTTAATTAATGGATCATCACAAACTAGTATTTTTTTTCTTAGTGTCAATAGTAACACGCATTTCCAAATTGAGAATATGCTACAATGAACTCTCACCGCAAAACATACAATTTTTTTTCTAAATAATTAATTTTGATTTCAAATTTTGCCTCCACAGACTTAGCTCGATTAGTTAAGAGCTATTAGATTTAGATCAAGGACAAAAAATCGATTCCTAATAGCTACAGTATGAAAGTTTCACCTTTTTTAGGGTGACTCATTATGAGCGTTAGACAAAGTCCTCATAATTTCTTAATCGCTGAATCACCGTGATTAACCCTTTCATATTTTCATGGGATCGGATATGGGAGCTTCAAGAGAAGAGCTTTCCCTTTGAAACAAGTAAAATCATACTATAAAAATATGTTATGATAATTTCGACCGTCTTATTAATTTTACATCGAGCGGTAAAAACATCCGGGATATCCTCTTAAAAAGTACTATTAAAGAAAACCAACAAAGAAAAGCGGCAACCAATGAAAGTGGGCATCTGCATTCTACCGTATGAACTTTGAAGTTTCGGCAAATGGCAAGTTAAATAAAGTAAGTAAATAAATAAGTAACAATACCTAAATAATGCTTTGCATTATGAATAAGAAAATTGTCACTCCCCGAAAATAATGAATATTATTGACTTTTAATAATTGGCTGAAATAGCTACATTTAAACATCCGGTTATGAGCAAATTTTGATGGAAAAGATTTGACCTTTTTTTTGTTGGTGGGAAGCGAATGACCGTTGAGTTGCAGAAATTGACATATAACGTCTATAATTTAACCAATAAAAAATAAAAATCTCGAAAACTTAATAATCTGATGCTTGCGTTACATTGACTTGACTTAATTAATAAACACTGAATTATACTTCGTCAATTTTAGTGTGTCGACGTCCGTGGAAGGCAATCGATATGCAGTGTAAAGTTTTCAACTCATGTTAGTAGAATATTTGATGACTATTTTACAGATTTAAATACTTTATAATTTATTGAGACAACAAACAATCAGATGTGTTCTTCATTTTAGTCAAAGTTAGAAATTTAGTGTGTGGTTTTCTTAGGTATTATGCACTGATTATCTTTAGTTAATTATTGAATTCCTGTGATTTAATCTGTCACAGTTTTATGATACTAAGATGTGGATGTTGGATGTTGGCCCATATATCTTTAATTATCTCTCAACCCTCTCAGCCCATTAGGCTCATCAGCCCATTACCTAAACCTATTTTGCTTCCCCCCTTCCCGCTACCTCACTTTACCCTAATCTGATTGAGGCTGCGCCTCTTTTCCCTCCCCATCCCCTCGGTTCCTCCGCACCACCCCATCGCCATTACTAAGCTCTCTTGAGCTCTTCACCACCATTAATGGCTACCCCGTCCTTACCCCTTCGTCCTCCCTATATAAAACCATCTGTAACCTTTTGTGGTAGAGAAGTCATCGGATTCCACATCAAGGATATCTTGTTGGTGACTGTGAGTGTTGTCATTGTGTTGTTGAGAGAGTGTGGTTGCCGGATTCCTTGGTTTAAGGTCTCCTGTTTGGTAGCCTGTAAAGCTCCTGTGGTTACATCCTTCCTACCCCCTCCTGTTGAAACCCTAGATCTATTGTTGCCGAAGTGTTGCGCCGCCGAGTGGGAAAATCTGAGCCACCGTGTCCGAGGACACCTTTTCCCATTCACTTGAGATCGGTTTGTGTGTTCAGAGAAAGGAAGCAAAAGGAATCAGTAGTGCTTGAGCACTAAGTGAAGAAGCCGTGGTCGGGAATCAAGAGCGTGAACCTCGCTAGGCAAAGATACCCAACATTGGTATCGAGCCACGGGACCCAGCCTGGCACCTCCGACCTCACCTCCTTCACCCCGCCGCCCATCGTCAGCAGATTCGCTCCCGACGAGCAAGGAAATCGGTAAGACCGGTCTCTCCCCTACCTGGGAGAGTCGGCTCTGGTAAAGAGGCTGAAACCCCTTCTCTGAGTCTTAGGGTTTGTGAACTAAGCTTTGTTCTGTGGTTGGTGTACTTGGTGTGATCTGTGATCTATTTTTTGGTATCTTGCGATCCTGTTTCTTGTTCTCTTCCGCTTGGTATGTTGTTATCCTTGTATTCCCTTGTAACCTGAAGCATTCAAAGCTTAAAGGTTAACATTGCTTACGGTCCGCCTCGTCGGATTCACTTTAAAGTGTCTCCTCGCAGTAGCCTGGATAGCAAGGTTAATACAAAGGTTACAGCGGTTTCTTGTGATCCCTCTTAAAATTGTTTCAGTTCCAGTGTGTTTTATTCCTCTGAAAAACTCACTAAGTTCTGTGAGTTCCTGTACAAAACTGACTTGTAAAGTCAGCTCTTGTTTGGAAGACTAACCTTGGGTTGTCTTGAGTGAACCTCTGCTCCACAGACTCATCTGTGCTGAGAACTGAGAAATACTCAACACTTTAAGCCTTTGGTTTGTCAACCACAAGATAGGGAGCCATTCCCTGTTTGCTTGAGTGTGCTAAGTTGTCTGTGCTTTGTTGTGTTCTTCTGCATCTACCTGATTGTGTATTTGTTACCCTCCTTGTGTGTAATAATGAACAATCTGAATTTGGTGCCCTTTAATGGGAGGGATGACTTCCAGGACTGGAAGACTAAGATTGAGTGTATCCTGGTCAAGGAAAAGGTAAAGGGCCATTATTACTAAAATTGATAGTACAACTACTGATGAAAGGTTATCGGATATGAATGATAGTGCTAGGCCACTATCTTACTTAACCTAAGCGCCTGTGGTCGAAAAAGTCTCCCAACATCAATGTGCAAAAGATTTGTGGGATAATTTGATTTCCTTATATTCTACTTCAATCAAGAAAATGTTTGGTCCCTACAAAATCGCTTTATGTCATTTCAAATGGATATTTCAAAGACATTGATGCAAACATGGATGACTTTAACAAACTGTTGCATGACCTAAAACTTGTTGGACATGATTCAATTGAAAATATGTCGCCGATCTTGTTAGATCCATTCCCGAGTCCTTTTCTCAAGTCAAATCGCTCTAAAATATGGTGGGTCTAAGGTGAATTGTGAATGATTGTCAATGGCCTTAAAGCCAAGGAAAATGAACTGAAATTGTGAAATCCAAGCCCTCTCATGGTGAGATTATGTATGCTAATAAGAATGACCCTAAAAGGCCTCACCATCAATCGAAAATTTTAAAAATCCGAAATGGGTTTGGTAATAGGCAAAACTTTGATAAGCAAGATAATCAACCTCACAATTCAAATCAAGGTCAAGTTTTGAACAAAAACCTAGGAAGGTTTGTTGGAATTGTGGAAAACCCGGCATTTTATAAATAGATGTAGTCGCCAAAGAAGAATAAAACTTTGTCCCTAATGAGCCCAAACAAAATGCTAATAATGTGTATGAAGAGGAAGGTGTGTATTTGATGCATGACTATGATTTCCAGATCATAAGTTGATACGATCCTCGCCGGTACGAAGGATCTATCAAGACGCAAACGGAAGAACGAACAAGATGGAATATCCCAAAACATCCGAATCTAACCCCAAGTGATATAGGTCGATATTTCGCCTATACCCCAACTAGATAGTTGACGCAAAGAACTCGGGACGATGAATGACACACTAACGAGGGATGGATGTCTCATCGACATCGTCGATAATTGAATTTCTTGCAAATGCAAGAAAATTCAAGAGCTAATGAAGAGAGAATAAAACTCACATATATTCGTAAATCAAAAGTGAATATTTTCGTATGCTTATAAGCCTTTATATAGGCTGAAAAATAAAGAACCCTAATCTTTGTCAAATAAGGATTCCTAATCAAAACAGGAAAATAAAGAACCCTAATCCTTGTCAAAGAATGATTCCTAATCAAAGTAGAACTCTAATTTACAAAAGAAGTTTTAATAGACTAGGACTCTAGATAATCAAGCCTAAAAATACTGCGAAAATCTTGATACAAAAACGTGGCCCATATGCCATATAATAATTAAATTCACAAAACTTGGGCTGCATCATTCCCCTTCTCTTGAAAAGGATTTGTCTTCAAATTCAAGTTGTCACCTATATCAAACAGACTCACCCACTTCAATTCACTAGCCCTTGCAATGATACCAAATGTGGGGATCCAACCTTATATTCAGCCCAGGATAAGCCTCCGCGGGCAATGTGGGACGCATCATCCCCACCCCCATAAGACCCGACTACCTCAGTCGGCGATCTGGCGAACCCTATGAGACACCGACCCAACGGAAGGTCACTCGATACAAATGATACGATCCTCGCCGGTACGAAGGATCTATCAAGACGCAAACGGAAGAACGAACAAGATGGAATATCCCAAAACCTCGAATCTAACCCCAAGTGATATAGGTCAAGATTTCGCCTATACCCCAACTAGATAGTCGACGCAACAACTCGGGGACGATGAATGACACACCTAACGAGGATGGATGTCTCGTCGATCGTCGATAATTGAATTTCGCAAATGCAAGAAAATTCAAGAGCTAATGAAGAGAGAATAAAACTCACATATATTCGTAAATCAAAAGTCGAATATTTTCAGATGCTTACAAGCCTTTATATAGTTGAAAAATAAAGAACCCTAATCCTTGTCAAATAAGGATTCCTAATCAAAACAGAAAATAAATAACCCTAATCCTTGTCAAAGAATGATTCCTAATCAAAGTAGAACTCTAATTTACAAAAGAAGTTTTAATAGACTAGACTCTAGATAATCAAGCCTAAAAATACTGCGAAAATCTTGATACAAAAACGTGGCCCATATGCTACATAATAATTAAATTCACAAAACTTGGGCTGCATCATAAGTTACTCTAATGCCATTTCAAACTCTGTGAATTCTGATGAATGGCTAATTGACTCTGGTCAGACTTTCCATGTTACCCTTTGAACATATGTTTCACAACCTACACTGTTAAATTTGGACATGTTGTTATGATGGCCAAAATTGTGAAATTTGGGAAAATGAGATATATGTTTAAAATTTGAAAATGGTAGCCCGCTCACTTTAAAGGAAGTAAGATATGTGCCTAATTTGAAATTCGCCTTTTATCTCGTCTAAAATTGCCGATAGCATGATAAGTGGTCTCAGAATTATTTAAGGTTCCAATTTGAAAAGGACTCCAAGTTATACTTTTCAGCCCCTAGGAAGGGAAACTTATACACTGTGCATGCTGAGTCTGTTCCCTTACATATTGCAAACATGGTGCATGAAGACAAATCCACAATATGGCATGCTAGACTAGGGCATATGAGTAATAAAGGCTTGGAAATTCTAAATAAAACTGGAGCTTTTGGAAATGATAAAGTGTCTGGTGTGACATTTTGTGAACCATGTGTTATGGGTAAGCATCATAAGTCTGCATTCCCTGTGTCCAAACCCTACCCTAGGAAACATATAAGCACTGAAATCCTTGAGTACATTCACACTGATGTGTGGGGACCTGCAAAGGTATCCACACATGGTGGAAATTCATATTTTCTGTCCATCATTGATGATTTCTCAAGAAAAACTTGGATATTCCTAATGAAACATAAATCTGATGTTTTTGAAAAGCTTTCTGATTGGGCTAATAAAATCCAAAATCAAACTGGAAAAAGGATTAAATACTTAAGATCAGATAATGGTCTAGAATTCTGTAATCAAGCCATGGATAACTGGTGCACTATTTCTGGTATAACTAGACACAAGTATGTCCCCTACACTCCACAACAAAATGGAGTTGTAGAAAGAATGAATAGGACTCTCCTTGAGAGAGTAAGAAGTCTCCTTGTTGCCTCTGGTCTCTCAAAACATTTTTGGGGAGAAGCTCTCATTACAGCAACTTATTTGATAAATAGGTCTCCCTCTGTTCCCTTAAAAGGTAAGCTACCTGAGTCTGTTTTCTGGAATAAACCTATTTGTCTGAAACACTTGAGGGTGTTTGGGTGTGCTGCTTATGTGCATCAAAGTGTAGGAAAACTTGAACCTAGAGCCAAGAAATGTGTTTTTTTGGGTTATCCTGATGGTGTCAAAGGCTATAGGTTATGGGATAGAAGTGTACCTGGTTTCAAAACATGCATAAGTAGGGATGTTGCTTTTAATGAACCGAGTTTTCCTTGTTTACATGAATCCTCACTCTCTGCTGCTCCAAGTGAGGTGGAGAGAAATAATGTCCTTGACAAATATGACTTCATGTTTTTCCCCCCCTTTGTTCCAAATGAGGTGGATCCTCAAACCCCTGAACAGGATGAACTAAATGAACATACCCCTGAAGTTACTGTACCAGAAACTGATCCTAACCCTGATCCTAACCCCATTACTGAATCAATCAATCACCCCCTGAAAACCTAAATGATTATCACCTTGCTAGGGATAGGGAAAGAAGACATGTAAGATTGTCTGCTAGGTTTGATGACTATAATCTCTCCTTATATGCTTTTAATGTGTTCACTAATGTTGATCATTCTGAACCAAACTCCTACTCTGAGGCAGTTGAGTCCATTGATTCTGAGAAATGGCTTGCAACCATGAATTCTGAAATGAAATCTCGCATGACAACGAGACATGGGTCCCGTGAAAAACCGATGATTGCTCGTTGTTGAATGTAAATGGTTATTCAAGATTAAAATGAACCAAAATGTTAGGTATAAAGCTAGCTAGTGGCTAAAGGGTTCACCCAAAAGGAAGGAATTGATTATAATGAAATTTTGCTTCATTGTTAAATTCACCATCGTTAGAATAATGCTTGTCTTAGTTGCTCACTTTAACTGGGAACTAAAACAAATGGATGTTACTAACGCCTTCTTGCATGGTGAGCTTGAAAATGCTATTTACATGAAACGACTCAAGGATTTGTGAGTAAAGACTTCCACGATCATGTTTGCTTGCTTAAAAATCTTTGTATGGCCTTAAACACCTCCCGATGTTGGAATATTAAATTTGACCAATGCATGCAAAGTTTAAACTTTTCTAGAAGTCAGTTTGACCATTGTCTTTACTACATGAACTCGGGCCCCTGCTTATCCGCTATTGTATGTGGATGATATGCTAATCCTTGCCCTTGTTTGAAATCAATTCAAGATGTTCAAAAGTGTTTGTGTGAAAATTTCAGCATGAAAGACCTAGGAGATGCTAAGAAGATATTAGGCATGAACATAGAAAGAAATAGGGAAAAATCTACATTGCTTCTGCATCAATCTGATTATGTGAACCAGATTTTGCTTAAATTCAACATGTCAAATTGCAAATCTGTTAATATACCTCTTGCTTCTCACTTTGTGTTAAGCAAGACACAGTCCCCTCAATCAAATTCTGAAATGAATGAAATGAAAGATGTTCCCTATGCAAATGCCATTGGGTCTGTTATGTATTTAATGATTAGCACTAGGTCTGACATTGCATATGCTGTTTCTTGTTTGAGTAGATAAATGGCAAATCTCGGCTTCCCATCGGGAAGTCAGAAATGGTCGCTTAGATACTTAAAGTCTACTATGAACAATGGCCCGCTCTTTCTAAGTCCGATAATGGTGTTAAGTGTATTGGTTATGTTGATTCCAACTATGCTAATGACAGACCAAAGAAAGTCTACAACCTCCTATGTGTTCACCTTATGTGGTTCTAGCATTAGTTGGAAATCTCAACTCCAGAGCATAGTTGCTTTATCTACTACAGAGTCTGAGTACATAGCAGCTACTGAGGTTGTTAAGGAAGCAATATGGTTAAAAGGGGTGTTGTCTGAAATCAACTACATTGATGATAAACCTATTTTGTACTCTGACAGTCAGTCTGCAATTCAATTATGTAAGAATCCAGTCTTTCATGATAGAACAAAGCATATAGATGTTAGGTACCATTTTATTAGGGATGTGGTTGAAAAGGGAGAAATTGTTCTTGATAAAATTCCCTCTGAATTTAATCCAAATTGATATGGGTACAAAATGTCTTCCTGCTAAAATTAGAATCTTGTAAAGAGCCCTTAACATTGGATGATGTGTCGCTTGTTGTCTGCTTGTCTTGTCGCTTATGTTCTTGTTGTTCTTGCATGTTCTCTTTTCTTTTCGATGTGGTTTTTGTCCGCCTTTCCTTCTTTTGTGTTTTTTCATGTGTGTCGCTTGTTATGTGTGGTTTTATGTGGTCTTTTCAGTCAATTTTCTATGATAACCTGTTAATAGGTTTGAGAAATGGTGAGTTTTCCCTTGGGTTGGTCGCTAGTGTTTGAGATTGAGTCAAATATGCTTAATATTTTTCTCACCCTCTATTGTCTTATCTTTGTGATAGGATGATAGAAAAATTGGTCGTGATGATAAACCGCTTGATAATGGCGGTGCACACTTTTTGGCGACATAAAGATCTACGGCCAAAGGTGGATATGTTGGATGTTGGCCCATATATCTTTAATTATCTCTCAACCCTCTCAGCCCATTAGGCCCATCAGCCCATTACCTAAACCTATTTTGCTTCCCCTTCCCGCTACCTCACTTTACCCTAATCGATTGAGGTCGCGCCTCTTTTCCTCCCCATCCCTCGGTTCCTCCGCACCACCCTCGCCATTACTAAGCTCTCTTGAGCTCTTCACCACCATTAATGGCTACCCCCCCTTACCCCTTCGTCCTCCCTATATAAAACCATCCGTAACCTTTGTGGTAGAGAAGTCATCGGATTCCACATCAAGGATATCCCACAGGTGTTGTGAGTGTTGTCATTGTGTTGTTAAGAGTGTGGTTGCCGGATTCTTTGGTTTAAGGTCTCCTGCTTGGTAGCCCAGAAGCTCATGTGGTTACATCCTTCCTACCCTCCCGCTGAAACCCTAGATCTATTGTTGCCAAGTGTTGCGCCGAGTGGGAAAATCGAGCCACCGTGTCCGAGGACACCTTTTCCCATTCACTTGAGATCCGCTCGTGTTCGAGAAAGGAAGCAAAGGAATCAGTAGTGCTTGAGCACTAAGTGAAGAACGCCGTAGGTCGGGAATCAAGAGCGTGAACCCTTGGCTAGGTAAAGATACCCAATAGTGGAGATTACTACAGAAAAGATTTCCCTTCTTTTAACAAATTTTTATTTAAAATTAATAAAACATATTTTTTATCGAGGCGAAAGAGTTGCAATATCGATGCACTCAAGAACTAAATCTCAATAGGATAAATAATTTTTTACCTATTATGTAATTACATAATACTCTTGAATTTTAAATTAATTAATTTTATTAAATAATTATATTAAACAATGACTAATATACCGATATTTGATCTATTGGTACTATCTTATTTTACTATTTTCTTTTAGTTATTAATTTGAGCTTACATATTTCAGCATTGAATTAGTCTTCTATATATTTGGATAATGAAAATCATATTGAAGTTATTTCCAAATCACAAGATAATGACAAATCTTAGTTAGTTCGATTTATTTTTAAAATATAAAAATCATAAAATCACAATGAACAATCACAAGATCACAACCAATCTTGGATACTTCAAATTTAAAATCACTAAATGTTTTCCGTACCCCATGAAACGAGTACTATAAATTTGAGGCTTTCAACTCAATTCAACACAGAAATTTTAATTTTGAACTTAATTTATTTTCTTCTCGAAATTAGTGATTTAGTTTTTAATTTTGTTGATGATTCTTTGACTCTATTTCGTCGAGTATGATTGGAGGATGGATCCTTGTGATCGACCTCCTTGGATGGTGGAGGAATGTAATGAGAAATTAAAGGGTTTCATATTTCGTGTTGTTGTTTTTTTTTTTGTCAATTAATACAGAAATTTTAAAGACTGCGTCACGATGGACTCGAACCCGAGACCTTTGGCCTCGGGCATTAACCACTCTACCACTAGGCCAACACACACACACAAAAATTGAAGTAGTTAAGATTTGTCATTATCTTGTGATTTGGAAATAACTTCAATATGATTTTCATTATCCAAATAGATAGAAGACTAATTACATTTCGTGTTGTTTAATGCCTAACAAATGCTTCTGTTGTTAGGTTACCTTTGAACCATTTGAAACTGTTTTCAACTTTTATTGGTCCAAGATTTGACAACAAAAATATAATTGGAGCAGATGCGAGTTTTTAGTCTGTTTAAGTTTAATATTTCTGTAAAACATATATATTTACACAGTTCATAGTTTCCAGATTTGCTGAAAAGATTATGGATGAAGTTATTAACGCAGGTGTTGAGATAAGTTGTCATGAAGCTCCAGAAATATATATTGCTGAAAATCTTTTTTATTTATTTATTTTTAGCATAAATAAAACTACTAACATTCACTGATTCAAAAAATGTTAAATGAAAAGAAGAAATCTTTTATAAACGTGACTATTCGAAATAAAAAAACCAATAACATATTAAGAGCAAACTAGAGAGATAAATGAAAACATATTGGTGAATTAACTTTTGGAGCAGCCCTTAAGTTATCAATCGAGAGTGCAAACCAAAAGAAGTAATATTGTATTGGACAAAAAATACGGCAAATGATAAAAAAGTAAAATACAGAATAAAAATAAAGGAAATTAATTACTTAATTTCAGTAATATTGTAAAAAGACAAAAAAGCCCCCATTATGTAATTACATAATATGTAAATTTATCAATACCCATCTCAATAATCATTAATTTTTTATCAAAAGCATAAATTAGAAGATAAACATAACACAAAGCTCTTGTCCGCGGCCCGCACAGCAATTTGTTAGGATTTTAATTGTAATTTAATACTCCCTCCGTTCCACCTAAAGTGTCTCATTTTCTTTTTGATATGAGTATTTAAGATAAATGTATAAAGTAGTTAAAGTGTTAAAAAGTAGGTAGGGCCCACACTTTTTGAATGGATAATTATTTCCTAAAATGGAATGAGACATTTGTAATGGGACAACCCAGAAAGGAAAATATGATATTTTAAATGGGACAGATGAAGTAATTTTAAATTATAATTTATTAATCATAATATTTAATTAATGAATGGATGGTGCATCCAAATATATTATGCATAAATATTTGATTTATATTCTGTGTATATACATGTATCATCATCATCGCCAACTTATACTCCCTCTGTCTCGCTTAAAGTGTCCCATTTCTTTGGACGGATATTTAGGAGAAATGTATAAAATAGTTAAAGTGTTAAAAAGTGAGTAGGGTCCACACTTTTTTAAGGGATAATTATTTCTTAAAATGGAATGAGACATTTGTAATGAAACAACCCAAAAAGGAAAATGAGACATTTTAAATGGGACAGAGGGAGTACTTCCTATCCTCATTTTCCATATTTTTACTTTTAGAGCCCGTTTGGTAGGAGGGATATGATTCAGCAAGATAGATTATTGCTGAGATAATCTTTGAGATGGGCAAGCTATCTCAATGTTTGGTAACCAAGATATAAAACTTGGATAAAATAACTCACTTGTTTAATACCCAAGATACATAGGTTGATTAACTTGCTGCCGGACAGATTTACCCTTTCATAAATAATACATCAACGATAATACACCCGAGACATACATTCGCAGAACAACTTCTCAAACACACTATCCCTCGCTTGTCTTCTGTTTTCTTAGCCCCTTTCTGCAATGTGGTAAGCCTCGATAAGCAGCAAGCACCTCGCTTGACTTCTGTTTTCTGAGCCCCATCTTCTCCGACGGCACAGAGAGGTTCAAGATCGAGCAAGAAGGTTCCCTGTCCGTCCCAATCTGTTCTACGTTTTCAAATCAGCAACACTCTGCATACTGAGTAGAGAATCGCGAGGCACCACCACTTCCTGCCCCAATCACAAACAAATCGAAGTCATAGTGAGCCTCCCCTTGGTTAGATTCATCCAGGTCCCCATCAACAAGCATCTTCCTCGTCATTTCCACAACACTACACTCAACAAAACCCACAATCAAGAAAGACTAAGAAACCATTGGTTAAATAAGAAAAGGATGAGGCCACTATCATATTCTGATAAACTTTAATCCATCTTACACCAAAAAGTTTATTACTTGCCAGTCTGTTCTGGTGGAGAAACAAACACCAAAAGGTAAAAAAATAAGAAAAAAAAAAAAAGCAGCCCAGAAAAAAAATGCGGAGTTTGGAAGAAAATGCAATTAACGGATTACTTTAACTACTCATCTACCTCTTATCTCCTCTTGTACTCACTGAAAGAAAGCACATTTTTGTTTGTATTTCAAGCAAGCTTTTCTATATTAAACCTTTTTTGCATACATAAGCTAGAAATAGATCCCCGACTCACATTTATTTCTCTTGCTCCCAAAGAGAATAATGTCCAATTTTGATCTGGGAGAAATCTTGGGGAAAGAAATGGAACAAAGTATCAGATAATTTATTGGATTATTAAATAGAGTAACAGAGCATAAAGGTAACTTTGTGAAGCGCAAGTTTAGAATTTTTCATCTGCGAGATTCAATGTGTAATACAGGGGTACAATAGTCATTCCTTGATTATATCTGTAGCTAGGTTCCGGTTAGATACCCAAACTTGACTCGCACGAGAGATGGGTAAGCTATAGCGAAACACTGATTTACACCCGGGCCGGCTAAATAAACGCGGGCTCTCAAGATACGAAATTAGGATACCAAACAAGATCTTTAGCCAAGACACGACGCAATCCCTGGTTTATCTTCCGAACCAAACACTCCCTTAATGTAGGTATGGGCGAATAATAATAGGAGTCAACATCAATGCCCACTTTATTTAATTTGAACTTTCT